>CM039676.1:237729736-239042367 GCA_022496015.1 Hordeum marinum | reverse complement strand
TAGCACTGGTATAAGTGGTTTTCACTGGAATGAAATGAGCTACCTTGGTCAAGCGATCTACCACTACCCAGATGGAATCATAACCTGAACGGGTCCTGGGCAATCCTGTGATGAAATCCATACCAAGCTTTTCCCATTTCCACTCGGGTATCTGCAAAGGTTGGAGTAACCCTGCTGGTTTCTGATGTTCTGCCTTTACTCTCTGACAAACATCACATATTGCAACATGTTCCGCAATATCTTTCTTCATACCTGTCCACCAATAACTTTCCTTTAAATCCACATATATCTTGGTATTGCCTGGGTGTATTGAGTAAGGTGAATCGTGGGCTTCCTGAAGTATCAACTTCCTGAGCTCTGGTTCATTGGGCACATAGATTCGGTTCTCAAACCACAAAGTTCCGTGTTCATCCTCACAAAAACCTTTAGCTTTACCATCTTCCATTCTCTGCTTTATCTCAGCTATCTCCTTGTCCGATTTCTGGGCTTCACGAATTCTTTCGGTCAAGGTGGACTGAATTTCCAATGTACCAACATATCCTCTTGGAACTATCTCTAGCTTGAGCTTACTGAGATCATCGACTAACTCTTGAGGTAATCCTCCAGCTGTGAGTGTGTTCACATAAGTTTTACGACTCAAGGCATCGGCTACAACATTAGCCTTACCTGGATGGTAGTGTAATCTCATGTCATAGTCCTTGATTAACTCTAACCATCGTCTCTGTCTGAGGTTCAACTCTTTCTGCGTGAAGATATACTTCAGGCTCTTATGGTCGGTGTGAACATCACAACTATTTCCGATAAGGAAATGTCTCCAAGTCTTGAGTGCGTGCACTACGGCTGCTAGTTCCAAATCATGCGTGGCATAATTCAACTCATGAGGTCGTAGTTGTCTGGATGCATAGGCTACAACTTTTCCATCCTGCATAAGTACTCCTCCGAGTCCTTGACGTGAGGCATCACAATAAACTTGGAAATCCTTCCGAATATCGGGCAAGATCAATACTGGGGCTATGGCCAAACGTTCCTTCAACTCTTGGAAACTGGTTTCACATTCCTCGGTCCAAACATACTTGGATTCTTTCTTTAACAACTCTGTCATGGGCTTGGCAATCTTTGAGAAATTCTCAATGAATCTCCGGTAATATCCAGCAAGTCCAAGGAAACTGCGGATCTCCTTAACTGAGGTGGGTGACTTCCACTCGGTGACGGCTTCAACCTTAGCGGGGTCTATGGCTATTCCTTCTCCGGAAATAACATGTCCAAGGAATCCGACTTCCGTCAACCAAAATTCACATTTACTGAACTTGGCATATAACTGATGCTCTCTTAGCTTCTCCAGAACTAAATGCAGATGTTGCTTATGCTCTTCCTCGTTCTTGGAGAATATCAGAATGTCATCGATGAATACCACAACAAACTTGTCCAAATATTACATGAATACTTTGTTCATCAAATTCATGAAGTAGGCAGGAGCATTAGTCAATCCAAAAGACATGACCGTATACTCATACAAGCCATACCTCGTGGTGAAAGCTGTTTTGGGTATATCCTGTTCACGAATTTTCAGTTGATGATACCCTGATCGAAGATCGATCTTAGAGAATACTTTGGCGCCTACTAGCTGATCAAACAAATCATTAATCATCGGCAGAGGGTACTTGTTCTTGATAGTCACCTCGTTCAAGGCACGATAGTCCACTACCATTCTCAAGGTTTTATCCTTCTTCTCCACCAAAAGAACTGGGGCTCCCCAAGGTGATGAACTTGGGCGAATATAACCTCTGTCCAATAACTCCTTAATCTGCTTCTTGATTTCCAACAGATCATTTGCGGGCATCCGATAGGGTCTCTTAGAAATTGGGGTTGTCCCTGGCTGTAGCTCTATTAGGAACTCAATTTCCCTATCTGGTGGCATACCTGGTAATTCTTCCGGAAATACATCTGGAAAGTCTTTTACCACAGGTACTTCCTCCTGAACAACTCCTATGAGAGAATTTAACCGAGCACTCATACGTGTGCGTCGGGATACATACTTAATCCTCTTGTTCTCCAGAGTGGTGAGTGAAACAGACTTGCTGAGGCAATCAAGATTTCCTTCATACTTGGTCATCCAATCCATGCATAGGATTACATCCAATCCTTGTGACTCTAAGACGATGAGGTCGGTGGGAAAAACATGGTTACCTATATTGAGTTTCAAGGCATGGCATCCTATCCCTGCCATCATCATACCTCCTGGGGAACTGACCTTAATGGGCTGACTAAGGGTTTTGGTGGGCAAGCCATACTTATCCACAACTACCCTTGATATGAATGAATGAGTTGCACCAGAATCAAAAAGTACTGTAACAGGACGTGAATGCAATAAAAACTTACCAACCACAGTCTCGGGTTGATCATAGACTTCTTCCACGTCGATGTGATTCACTTGAGCACGGGGAAACGGATTGGGTTTCTTGGCTGCGGAGTTGCCGTTTCCATTGCTTTGCTTGCTCTGGGGACACTCAGTAGCATAGTGCCCTGTCTTCTGACACTTGAAACAGGTGATGTGACTCAGATCCTTCTGAGTAGGAACTTGACGGTGCTGGTTGTTGTTCCCATTCCCATTGTCACTCTTGAAGTTACCATGGTGGGGACGGTTGTTCCCATTTCCTCCATGATGGTGGCCTCCATGGTTGTGCACAGCATGAGTGTGCTTTCCAAACTTACTGTTTCCTGATCCGGTATTCCCGGAGTACGGGGAGTAGCGAGGCTTCTGATGAGTTCCAGAGTTGAACTTCCCCTGAGTGTACTTCCGCTTGCGGTTTTCAATCTGCTGTTGTTTACCTTCCAAAATAAGGACCTTGTCCACCAGCTCTTGGTAGTTGTTGAAAGTAGCCACTACCAGCTATATGCTCAACTCATCATTGAGTCCTTCCAGAAACTTTTCTTGCTTGGCCGCATCATCGGCCACATCTCCTAGGGCATAACGGGCCAACATGGTGAACTCTTCCACATATTGGGCCACAGAGCGATTACCCTGGCGCAAGTTGCGAAACTCGCGCTTCTTCAGACTCATGGCTCCAGCTGAAACATGAGCGGTGCGGAAAGCAAGCTTGAACTGCTCCCAAGTCACATCTGCAATAGGATAAGTGGTGGTGTAGTTCTCCCACCATGATGCTGCTGGTCCTTCCAGTTGATGTGCGGCAAATCGCACCTTCTCAGCATCAGTACATCCAGCAGTGACAAGTTTTCTCTCCATCCTACGGAGCCAGTCATCTGCCACAATAGGCTCAGTACTGCTGGAGAAAGTTGGAGGGTTCAACCTCAGAAAACGGGTGAGATTGTCAGTTTGGGGTGGATGGTTGTTGTTGTTGTTCTGATTGTTGGTCTGATTCTGAATCAATAGTTGCATCAGTGCATTCTGTTGCTGAAGGAGTTGAGTGAGTTCCGGTGGGAAAGTGAAGTCGGTCTCACATCGTGGAGGCATCTTGCTGTTTTCAAAGGGATGAGAATTAGAATAGAACAAGGGTCTAGAAGAAATTCACTACTCATATGCAATGCAACAAACATATCACACCAAACACTCATTCATTTATTCAATCAACGTGAAACATTGGGAATACAAACCTCAAACAACTAAGCATCGACCTACGCTTTAACGACGAAAATAAAAGATACATTGGAGGGCATAACTAATGTTCTCCTAAAAAGTGCATAGTCGTAGGTCCTCCAGTGGTGCTTTCCTCATAGTCTTCATCGTCGCTGATGAAGGGTGCCATGTCTCCTTCGGGATGAAGGTTTTCTCCCATGTCTAGATGCTCCTCCAGAGTTGCGATGCGTGCATTCTGCTCATCAATCCTCTCTAGGAAATCCTTCACTTCATGCTCGTGTTCATAGTTGGCCTCTCGTAGATCAGCTTCAAGGTCCAGCTCGCGGTTCATTAGATTCTTGATTGTCTTTGTATCAGCACGAACTCGAAGCTCCAGAGTCCTGATGTGAGTCTCCAAGGTCTGGATATAGGAAATAGTGGTGTCTACAATGGGAGGAGTTATGATGTTTCCATTGGCATATCTGCGACAAACCATGCTGAGTCCTGGTGAAATGGTTCCACCTCTATATTCCTCCTGAATACGTCCAAGGGCACGATGAATGGCCATGTCTCTTCCAAGTATCCAACTGGGTGCCACGAACTTGAGATCTATGGGTTCCTTCCGATTCCCAAAAGTCTTCCCTGGGATATGCACCTCGATCCTGTAGCATCCATCTTGGGGAAATGACATGATAGGAATCCCGGTGATGCTCGACAAAGCAATCCTTACGTCCTTGACGATCCTCATCAGCTCCTTACCAAAGGGCATCGTTGCGTCAGGCTGGCAAAACTCCGTGATCAACACTGGGATGAAAGTGGCCATCTATAAATTTTGAAATAATCGGAGAGGAGTCAGAAATGAATAGATGAGAGTATAAGATATTTAAAGACAAAGAGAACCAATCCTAAGGCTTTCCAATCCTAGAGGTTACGTCCTACGGTCAGCGTGTGCTCTGATACCATTTCTGTAGCGACCCGACCTGAAGGTCAAGTCTCCGGTGTTTCCGTACCATCCCAAGATCATGCTGGTACACACACGGTACATCCATGTATATATCAAAGGGAAATCACATAGCATTATATTAATCGAAATCTCATGTCGAGTCCTTTATTACAATAAAAATTACAATAAAGTGGCCAAAGGCCAACTCATGAGAATATCTAAATCTTGCGGAAGCGTCAACGGTAGATGAGTCCATCTGACTCCAAGGGCATCTCACTGAGCATAGAACGCGTCCTCACTCCTTGTCGGAAAAATACTCTGCAACATGATACGTTGTAGCCGTGTAGGTCAGCATATGGAATATGCCGGCAAAGTCACAGTAGAGGTGTGAAAATAATCAACTAGTCTATATGCATATATGACAGGTGGGGTGGTAAGTTTTGCGTAAAGCCAATTTTTCCTACATCAAGAAAAGGGGCTAAGCAAAATATTACTAAGTTGGTTGATTAATGAGATGGTTCCACCAACCACTTCTCATACCCAAAATTGTTAATACCCACATCATCATATTAATTGTGTTGAGAGTTCCAGAAGTTCCAATTCCTTTGGCTCAAGTCGTCCATGACCGTGGACACGGCTAATCGATTAGGTTTGAAATACTCTGCAGAGTTTTGCACATGTTCCCCACAAGATTTGGTCGCCTCCGTTTGATTTCTCGCACTTCAGGGTGTTTGAGAAACGGATGACCAAAACATGGTCTTCCAAAGGATTTCCCTGCGACTCTGTCGGTGCCCATCCTTTCCTACCGTTCTTCTACCTCTCGTAGCACCGCCTGTCCAGGGTCACCACGATATCCGACCAAGCCAGAGCCCATAATGACTTGTGGCTGTGCAGGTAAGCCTTGGGTCTTGAAGCACCCATCCATCTCTTTGTGCCTGGGTGGACATTTCCGCGTGAATACTGGCCATCTCCAGCATCACCTAGGCTAACCACTGGTTTCTCCAGGGTGCCGTTCAACCATCATCCACCCAGAGGTATGTTGAAAACTTGGAGTCTTGAAATCTTGATCATTATGTAGGTCTTGAAATTATTAACTTTCTCAACTCTCATGAATCACACAACCAACCCCGTCTACTAATAGCATAGCAAAAGTAAAACAACGTTTCCCAGGGCCAAAGTTGTCAAAGAGGGTTGAGGAGGGGTACCTACCACATGATACTATTACAATGTAACCAAGTTTCCAACTAACCTATCTTGCATGCAATTGGGGAGATGGTAGAACTAATGCATATAAAACATGGGTAAAAATATGATCAAAGTGACTTGCCTGATTGATGATCTTCGTACGTGAGTGACTCTAAGTAACAAGCTTTGCACTCCGGATAATCTAACGAAACAAACAAGCACTCAATAAGCATACAAAAAAAATAACAACTCATAACATTCAGCAAAGAAGTATTAAACAATCAAGGCAAACAATGCACAAAAATCACTAACAAGAAAAACACACAAGATTTTGTTTTCAAAAAGGTGAGAGGTGAAAACACTACTGACATAATGAAACCATTAGTATTATCTAAACATTAGTTGACAGAAAGAAAAACAATAAAATATTTTATTTATGAACAGAATAAAATCAATTTAAGTTTTGTTGGGAAAACTTTAGTAAAGTTTATACAAGTTTGTGATAAACACTATATGAATCAACTATAGTTATATTAACAAAAGAACGAAAAACTAAACTTATTATTTATTTGTAAAACATGTTCTTAACAGGAAATAATTTACAATTAAATCTGTCTTAGAAAACAGAATTAAAATATACAAAACTTTGTTTGAAAACAAAACTATTACTTGTTAGTTGTTTAGTCAAATTAAGCCTATTTGAAAAGACATTGTGATTCCTATGTTAAATAAAATTAAACTAAGCAAATTTATATTTTTATTAACAGTGAGTGAAAACACTAAATCTTTACTAACAAAACCTAATAAACAAATAAAACCAAATTCTAAATCAAACTAATTAAAATCAAGTTTATAAAACTATATTATAATACTAGACAGATTCTGTTTTTGGTTAAAACACTAATCAAATATATCCTGAAAATCCTCAAACTAAACATGAAGATAGTCCTAACTAATACCAAACAGTAGCAAAAAGATTCATATCAAAATCTATTTTCAAACTCTAGTTATTCAGATTTGAAGATTTTGAGCAAATTTGATTAAGTTCAAATTTTATAGTTCAAATTTGAAATTTGAAAGTACAGGGTGAAACTACATGAAAATTTTGAGCTATTTCAACAAGAATCAACTCAAAACACTAAATAGATTAAAAGATACAAGCAAAACAAAATTTGAAAACATTCTGTTAATTAAAACAAAACTGAAAAAGAAAAACTGACTTTGCAACGGCCAGGGGGCTACGTGGCACTGTCTTATTGGCTAAGGGGGGGTGTGCGTGCGAGAGCTACGGGCGGGCGACCGATCGGAAGAAGAAAACGGTTCGGAATAAATCCGATCTAATCACGGTCGTTGATTCGGGATCCGATGGTCGAGGGAGCTTACGGGGGAGAGGTTGCCGGCGTCGGGGTTTCTCCGGCGATCCGAAGGCGGCGAGGACGACGGCGAGGCGCTCAGGTGGTCGGGGAGGACAGGGAAATGGTCCGGGCGACGGCGACGGTTCTTCGGAGTCGACTGGTGGCAGCAATGGGGCGAACGGTGGTCGGACGTGGTGGCTACGGTCGACGGCGAGCTCCGGTGGGGGAGTAGCTCCGGCGAGCAATTGTCAGCGTCTCGGCGAGAGAGAAAAAGGGGACTCGGGGTGAACGGATGCGGGAAGTGGCCGGCTACTTATAGGGCGCTCGAGGGGTGCGGGGGAGTTAAGAGGAGAGAGATCCGGTGAGGGAGGAAACGGCTGGCGAGTCGGGTCCGGCGCGCGCGGGGAGGAGGGCGATGACCGTTTCGGGGCAACGGTCGGTCGGGTGTGGGACCTAGCGTCAGAGAGAGAGGGAGGCGTTACTGCGCTCGGTCGGCCGGCTTCTAATTAATTCGCGAGTAACTGTCGTGGGCCGGCCCGTTTAATACCGGAAACGGTTACCGTTTCTTTTTAATAATTTTCCAGAGACATTCAAATACATTTAAAGCATTCAAATCGTCTCTAAATATAGGGGTATTATATATCCAAATTAACAGAATAATAAATGCTATTTAATGAACATTTCTATTCTGTCATTTGAATATTTGAAAAAAATAATATTTTCACAAATTGCCTAATTGTTTTTAAACCCTTTTTGCAAATATTTTCAAAATAACCCCTGGTTATTATTGTTCAAATATATCACCAATTAGTACCTGGTGTGGAGTGTCATGTTCCTCCTCTCTTATTTGAACTTATAACCAAAATTTCCAATAGGTGAAAGCAACATAGGGAATAGTAGAAAGGACTTTCAGAAAGTCAGAAAAGGCATTTCAACAAACACATACATTCAAGCAATGCTGCTGTAAGATGCATAGCTATAATCATAACATTCCAAAATGAAATTTTGGGATGTTACACTTAGCCAATCGGACAGCGCCACGTAGCCCCCTGACCGTCGCAAAACATTTTCCTTTTTCAGTTTTTGTTTTAATTAACAGAATGTTTTCAAATTTTGTTTTGCTTATAACTTTTAATCTATTTAGTGTTTTGAGTTGATTCTTTTTGCAATAGCTCAAAATTTACATGTAGTTTCACCCTGTACTTTTAAATTTCAAATTTGAACTATAAATTTGAATTGAATCAAATTTGCTTAAAATCTTCAAATCTGAATAACTAGAGTTTGAAAATAGATTTTGATATGAATCTTTTTGCTACTGTTTGGTATTAGTTAGGACTACCTCCATGCTTAGTTTGAAGATTTTTAGGATATATTTGAGTAGTGTTTTAGCTATAAACAGAATCTGCCTAGTATTACAATATAGTTTTATATACTCAATTTTAATTAGTTTGAATTAGAATCTGGTTTTATTTGTTTATTAGGTTCTGTTAGTAAACATTTAGTGTTTTACTCAATGTTAATAAAAATATAAATTTGCTTAGTTTAATTTTATTTAACATAGGAATCACAACTTATTTTCAAATAGGCATAATTTGATTAAAACAACTAAGTAGTAATAGTTTTGCTTTCAAACAAAGTTTTGTATATTTTAATTCTCTTTTCTAAGACAGATTTAATTGTAAATTATTTTCTGTTAAGAACATGTTTTACAAATAAATTATAAGTTTAGTTTTTCATTCTTTTGTTAATATAACTATAGTTGATTCATATAGTGTTTATCACAAACTTGTATAAACTTTACTAAACTTTTCCCAACAAACTTAAATTGATTATATTCTGTTTATTAATAAACTATTCTATTGTTTCCTTGCTGACAACAATTGTTTTGTTAATACTAATGGTTTCATTATGTCAGTAGTGTTTTCACCTCTCACCTTTTTGAAAACAAAATCTTGTGTGTTTTTCTTGCTAGTGATTTTGTGCATTGTTTGCCTTGATTGTTTAATACTTCTTTTCTGAATGTGATGAGTTGTTATTTTGTTGTATGCTTATTGAGTGCTTGTCTGCTTCGTTAGATTATCCGGAGTGCGAAGCTTGTTACTTAGAGTCACTCACATACAAAGATCATCAATCAGGCAAGTCACTTTGACCATGTTTACCCATGTTTTATATGCATTAGTTCTACCATCTCCCCAATTGCATGCAAGATAGGTTAGTTGGAAACTTGGTTACATTATAGTAGTATCATGTGGTAGGTACCCCTCTCAACCCTCTTTGACACATTGGCCCCGGGAAACGTTGTTTTACCTTTTTGCTATGCTATTAGTAGACGGGGTTGGTTGTGTGATTCATGAGAGTTGAGAGAGTTAATAATTTCAAGACCTACATAATGATCAAGATTTAAGACTCCGAGTTTTCAACATACCTCTGGGTGGATGATGGTTGAACGGCACCCTGGAGAAACCAGTGGATTTGCCTAGGTGATGCTGGAGATGGCCAGTATTCACGCGGAAAGGTCCACCCAGGCACAAAGAGATGGATGGATGCTTTAAAACCCAAGGCTTACCTGCACAGCCACAAGTCATTATGGGCTCTGGCTTGGTTGGATATCGTGGTGACCCTGGACAGGCGGTGCTACGAGAGGTAGAAGAACGGTAGGAAAGGATGGGCACCGACAGAGTCGCAGGGAAACCCTTTGGAAGACCATGTTTTGGTCATCCGTTTCTCAAACACCCTGAAGTGCGAGAAATCAAACGGAGGCAACCAAATCTTGTGGGTAATGTGTGCAAAACTCTGCAGAGTATTCCAAACCTAATCGATTAGCCGTGTCCACGGTCATGGACGACTTGAGCCAAAGGAATTGAAACTTCCGGAACTCTCAACCCAATTAATATGATGATGTGGGTATTAACAATTTTGGGTATGAGAATTGGTTGGTGGAACCATCTCATTAATCAACCAACTTAGTAATATTTTTGCTTAGCCCCTTTTCTTGATGTAGGAAAAATTGGCTTTACGCAAAACTTACCACCCCACCTGCCATATATGCATATAGACTAGTTGATTATTTTCACATCTCTACTGTGACTTTGCTGGCATATTCCATATGCTGACCTACACGGCTGCAACGTATCATGTTGCAGAGTACTTTTCTGACCAGGAGTGAGGACACATTCTATGCTCAGTGAGATGCCCTTGGAGTCAGATGGACTCATCTACCTTCGACGCTTCCGCAAGATTTAGATATTCTCATGAGTTGGCTTTTAGCCACTTTATTGTAATTTTTTATTGTAATAAAGGACTCGATATGAGATTTCGATTAATGTAATGCTGTGTGATTTCCCTTTGATATATACATGGATGTACCGTGTGTGTACCAGCATGATCTTGGGATGGTACGGAAACACCGGAGACTTGACCTTTCAGGTCGAGTCACTACAGAAATGGTATCAGAGCACACGCTGACCGTAGGACGTAACCTCTAGGATTGGAAAGCCTTAGGATTGTTTCTCTTTGTCTTTAAATATCTTATACTTTCATCTATTCATTTCTGACTCCTCTCCGATTATTTCAAAATTTATAGATGACCACCTTCATCCCAGTGTTGATCACGGAGTTTTGCCAGCCTGACGCAACGATGCCCTTTGGTAAGGAGCTGATGAGGATCGTCAAGGACGTAAGGATTGCTTTGCCGAGCATCACCGGTATTCCTATCATGTCATTTCCCCAAGATGGACGCTACAAGATCGAGGTGCACATCCCAGGGAAGACCTTTGGGAATCGGAAGGAACCCATCGACCTCAAGTTCGTGGCACCCAGTTGGATACTTGGAAGAGACATGGCCATTCATCGTGCCCTTGGACGTATTCAGGAGGAATACAGAGGTGGAACCATTTCACCAGGACTCAACGTGGTTTGTCGCAGAGATGCCAATGGAAACATCATAACTCCTCCCACTTCAGACACCACTATTTCCTATATCCAGACCCTGGAGACTCACATCAGGACTCTGGAGCTTCGAGTTCGTGCTGATACAAAGACAATCAAGAATCTGATGAACCGCGAGCTGGACCTTGAAGCTGATCTGCGAGAGGCCAACTATGAACACGAGCATGAAGTGAAGGACTTCCTAGAGAGGATTGATGAGCAACTTTGGAGGAGCAGCTAGACATGGGGGAAAAGCTTCATCCCGAAGGAGACATGGCACCCTTCATCAGCGACGATGAAGACTATGAGGAAAGCACCACCGGAGGACCTACGACTATGCACTTTTGAGGAGAACCTTAGTTATGCCCTCCAATGTATCTTTTATTTTAGTCGTTAAAGCGTAGGTCGATGCTTAGTTGTTTGAGGTTTGTATTCCCGATGTTTGACGTTGATTGAATAAATGAATGAGTGTTTGGTGTGATATGTTTATTGCATTGCATATGGGTAGTGATTTCTTCTAGACCCTTGTTCTATTCTAATTCTCATCCCTCTGAAAACAGCAAGATGCCTCCACGACGTGAGATCGACTTCACTTTTCCGCCGGAACTCACTCAACTCCTTCAGCAACAGAATGCACTGATGTAGTTATTGATTCAGAATCAGACCAACAATCAGAACAACCACAACCACCATCCACCCCAGACTGACAATCTCACCCGTTTTCTGAGGTTGAACCCTCCAATTTTCTCCAGCAGCACTGAGCCCATTGTGGCAGATGATTGGCTCCGTAAGATGAAGAGAGAACTTGTCACCGCTGGATGTACTGATGCTGAGAAGGTGCGATTTGCCGCACATCAACTGGATGGACCAGCAGCTTCATGGTGGGAGAACTACACCACCACTTATCCTATTGCAGATGTGACTTGGGAGCAATTCAAGCTTGCTTTCCGCACCGCTCATGTTTCAGCTAGAGCCATGAGTCTAAAGAAGCGCGAGTTTCGCAACTTGCGCCAGGGTAATCGCTCTGTGGCCCAATATGTGGAAGAGTTCAGCATGTTGGCCCGTTATGCCCCAGGAGATGTGGCTGATGATGCGGCCAAGCAAGAGAAATTTCTGGAAGGACTCAACGATGAGTTGAGCATGCAGCTGGTAGGTGCTAATTTCAACAACTACCAAGAGCTGGTGGATAAGGCACTTATTCTGGAAGGTAAACATCAGCAGATTGAGAACCGCAAGAGGAAGTACACTCAGGGGAAGTTCAACTCTGGAGCTCATCAGAAGCTTCGCTACTCCCCGTACTCAGGGAATACCGGATCAGGAAACAGTAAGTTTGGAAAGCACACTCATGCTGTGCACAACCATGGAGGCCACCATCATGGAGGAAATGGGAACAACCGTCCCAACCATGGTAACTTCAAGAGTGACAATGGGAATGGGAACAACAACCAGCACCGTCAAGTTCCTACTCAGAAGGATCTGAGTCACATTACCTGTTTCAAGTGTCAGAAGACAGGGCACTATGCTACTGAGTGTCCCCAGAGCAAGCAAGGCAGTGGAAACGGCAACAACAACGGCAACTCCGCAGCCAAGAAGCCAAACCCTTTACCTCGTGCCCAGGTGAACCACCTTGACGTGGAAGAAGTCTATGATCAACCCGAGACTGTGGTTGGTAAGTTTTTATTGCATTCACGTCCTGTTACAGTACTTTCTGATTCCAGTGCAACTCATTCATTCATATCAAGGGTAGTTGTGGATAAGTATGGTTTGCCGACCAAAACCCTTAGTCAGCCCATTAAGGTCAGTTCCCCAGGAGGTATGATGATGGCAGGGATAGGATGCCATGCCTTGAAACTCAATATAGGAAACCATGTTTTTCCCACCGACCTCATCGTCTTAGAATCCCAGGGATTGGATGTAATCCTAGGCATGGATTGGATGACCAAGTACGAAGGAAATCTTGATTGCCTCAGCAAGTCTGTTTCACTCACCACCCCGGAGAACAAGAGGATTAAGTATGTATCCCGACGCACACGTATGAGTGTTCGATTAAATGCCCTCACAGGTGTTGTTCAGGAGGAAGTACCTGTGGTAAAAGATTATCTGGATGTATTTCTGGAAGAATTACTAGGCATGCCACCAGATAGGGAAATTGAGTTCCTAATAGAGCTACAGCCAGGGACAGCACCAATTTCCAAGAGACCCTATCGGATGCCCGCAAATGATCTGTTGGAAATCAAGAAGCAAATTAAGGAGTTATTGGACAAAGGTTATATACGCCCCAGTTCTTCACCTTGGGGAGCCCCAGTTCTTTTGGTGGAGAAGAAGGATAAATCTTTGAGAATGGTAGTTGACTATTGTGCCTTGAACGAGGTGACTATCAAGAACAAGTACCCTCTGCCGATGATTAATGATTTGTTTGATCAGCTAGTAGGAGCCAAAGTATTCTCCAAGATCGATCTTCGATCAGGGTATCACCAGTTGAAAATTCGTGAACAGGATATACCCAAAACAGCTTTCACCACGAGGTATGGCTTGTATGAGTATACGGTCATGTCTTTTGGATTGACTAATGCTCCTGCCTACTTCATGAATTTGATGAACAAAGTGTTTATGGAATATTTGGACAAGTTTGTTGTGGTGTTTATCGATGACATTTTGATATTCTCCAAGAACGAGGAAGAACATAAGGAACATCTGCGTTTAGTTCTGGAGAAACTGAGAGAACATCAGTTATATGCCAAGTTCAGCAAATGTGAATTTTGGCTGACGGAAGTCAGATTCCTTGGACATGTTATTTCCGGAGATGGAATAGCAGTGGACCCTGCTAAGGTTGAAGCCGTCACCGAGTGGAAGTCCCCTACCTCGGTTAAGGAGATTCGCAGTTTCCTCGGACTTGCCGGATATTACCGGAGATTCATTGAGAATTTCTCAAAGATTGCCAAGCCCATGACAGAGTTGTTGAAGAAAGAATCTAAGTATATTTGGACTGAGGAATGTGAAGCCAGTTTCCAGGAGTTGAAGAAACGTTTGGTCACAGCCCCAGTGTTGATCTTGCCCAATATTCGGAAGGATTTCCAGGTTTATTGTGATGCTTCACGTCAAGGACTTGGAGGAGTACTCATGCAGGATGGAAAAGTTGTAGCCTATGCATCTAGACAACTACGACCTCATGAGTTGAATTATGCCACGCATGATTTGGAACTAGCAGCCGTAGTGCACGCACTCAATACATGGAGACATTTCCTTATCGGAAATAGTTGTGATGTTTACACCGACCATAAGAGCCTGAAGTATATCTTCACGCAGGAAGAGTTGAACCTCAGACAGAGACGATGGTTAGAGTTAATCAAGGACTATGACATGAGATTACATTACCATCCAGGTAAGGCTAATGTTGTAGCCGATGCCTTGAGTCGGAAAACTTATGTGAACACACTCACAGCGGGAGGATTACCCCAAGAGTTAGCCAATGATCTCAGAGAGCTCAAGCTAGAGATAGTTCCAAGAGGATATGTTGGTACAATAGAGATCCAGTCCACCTTGACCGAAAGAATTCGTGAAGCCCAGAAATCGGACAAGGAGATAACTGAGATAAAGCAGAGAATGGAAGATGGTAAAGCTAAAAGTTTTCGTGAGGATGAACACGGAACTTTGTGGTTTGAGAACCGAATCTATGTGCCCAATGAACCAGAGCTCAGGAAGTTGATACTTTAGGAAGCCCACGATTCACCTTACTCGATACACCCAGGCAATACCAAGATGTATCCCGATTTAAAAGAAAGTTATTGGTGGACAGGTATGAAGAAAGATATTGCGGAACATGTTGCAATATGTGATGTTTGTCAGCGAGTGAAGGCAGAACATTAGAAACCAGCAGGGTTACTCCAACCTTTGCCGATACCCGAGTGGAAATGGGAAAAGCTTGGTATGGATTTCATCACAGGATTACCCAGGACCCATTCAGGTTATGATTCCATCTGGGTAGTGGTAGATCGTTTGACCAAGGTAGCTCATTTCATTCCAGTGAAAACCACTTATACCAGTGCTAAGCTAGCCAAGATATATATGACCAGGATCGTATGTCTGCATGGAGTTCCGAGGAGTATCGTGTTAGATAGAGGAACACAGTTTACCTCAAAGTTTTGGCATCAGTTACATGAAACTTTGGGTACAAGGCTAGAGTTCAGTACAACTTTTCATCCACAGACAGATGGACAGACTGAGAGAGTCAACCAGATTCTGGAAGACATGTTGAGAGCTTGTGCACTAGACTATGGTTCTAGTTGGGACGATAACTTGCCTTACGCAGAATTTTCGTACAACAACAGTTATCAGACCAGTCTAAAGATGGCCCCTTTCGAAGCTTTATACGGAAGGAGATGCAGAACACCACTGACATGGGATGGTGTTGGAGACCGACAACTTTTTGGTCCCGACCTTATCCGAGATTCTGAAGAGAAAGTCAAGTTGATTCGTGAAAGACTCAAGATAGCTCAATCTCGACAGAAGAGTTATGCTGACAGCAAACGTAAAGAAGTGACATATGAAGTGGGAGACAGAGCATATCTTCGTGTATCCCCGCTTCGAGGAATCAAGAGATTTGGTGTTAAAGGAAAATTAGCACCTAGATTCATAGGCCCCTACAAAATTCTTGAACGTAGAGGTGAAGTCGCATACAAACTGGAATTGCCGGAAGGATTATCCGAAGTTCATGATGTGTTCCATGTTTCCCAGCTGAAGAAATGTCATGCCGAGATGGCTGATATCCCTTTGTGAGACACAGTGCCCCTAGAGGCCATACAGCTTGAAAGTGATCTGACTTACGAGGAGAAGCCTGTCAAGATCCTCGAGACATCCAACCGAGTTACCCGCAGCAAGATTATCAAGTTCTGTAAAGTTTTGTGGAGTCACCATACCGAGGAAGAAGCCACCTGGGAATGTGAAGAAGATCTTCGTAGAGACCATCCGCACCTATTTTCTAGCCAACCCGAATCTCGAGGGCGAGATTCATCTTAAGGTGCGTAGGTTTGTAACATCCCAAAATTCCATTTTGGAATGTTATGATTATAGCTATACATCTAGCAGCATCATTGCTTGATTTTATGTGTTAGTTGAAATGTCTCTTCTGGATTTCAGAAAGCTCTTTCTACTTTTCCCTAAGTTGCTTTCACCTATTTGAAATTTTGGTTAAAAGTTCAAATAAGAGAGGAGGAACATGACACTCCACACGAGGGACTAATTGGTGATATATTTGAACAATAATAACCAGGGGTTGTTTTGAAAATATTTGCAAAAAAGGATTTAAAAACAATTAGGCAATTTATGAAAATATTATTTTTCCAAAGTGTTCAAATGACAGAATAGAAATGTTCATTAAATAGAATTTATTATTCTGTTAATTTTGATATATAATACCCCTATATTTAGAGACGATTTGAACGCTTTAAAAGCTTTTGAATGTCTCTGGTATATTATTAAAAAGAAACGGTAACAGTTACTGTAATAAACGGGCCGGCCCAATGGCTTTGAAAGCCGAGACCGTTACCGGTCGGCCGACCGACGCGCATTCACTTCTCTCTCTCTCACTGACACTGGACCCCACCCCCGACCGACCGTTAGCCTCGCTCGGTCGTCACTCACCTCCCTCCCACGACGCCGGACCGCCGGCTGTTACTCGCCCCCTCCCGGATCTCTCTCCTCTCGTTTCCCCCGCATCTCCCCGCACCCTCTATAAATAGCGCTCCCTCTCCTCTCTCCATTCACCACGAGCCCCCTCTCTCTCTCGCCGAGGAGACCGCGCAATTGCTCGCCGGAGTAGCGCCACCACCGAATCTCGCCGTCGAGCGTAGCCACCGTCTCCGTCCACCGTTCGCCCCACCGTTGCCACCAATCGACTCCGGAGAACAGTCGCCGTTGCCCGGACCACTTCCCTGTCTTCCCCGATCATCGGAGCACCTCGCCGTCGCATTCGCCGCTACCAGACTCACCGGAGAACCCCGACGCCGGCGACTCTTAACACTGTGAGCATCCCCACTCGTTCGATCTGGAATCGACGACCCAGATTAGAACGGACTTAAGTCCAAACCGGTATCCTTTACCGATCGGTCGCCCGCCCGTAATCCTCGAGCACACACCCCCCTTAGCCAATCGGATAGCGCCACGTAGCGCCCTGACCGTCGCAAAACATTTTCCTTTTTCAGTTTTTGTTTTAATTAACAGAATGTTTTCAAATTTTGTTTTGCTTATAACTTTTAATCTATTTAGTGTTTTGAGTTGATTCTTTTTGAAATAGCTCACAATTTACATGTAGTTTCACCCTGTACTTTTAAATTTGAAATTTGAACTATAAAATTTGAATTGAATCAAATTTGCTTAAAATCTTCAAATCTGAATAACTAGAGTTTGAAAATAGATTTTGATATGAATCTTTTTGCTACTGTTTGGTATTAGTTAGGACTACCTTCATGCTTAGTTTGAAGATTTTTAGGATATATTTGAGTAGTGTTTTAGCTATAAACAGAATCTGCCTAGTATTACAATATAGTTTTATATACTCAATTTTAATTAGTTTGAATTAGAATTTGGTTTTATTTGTTTATTAGGTTCTGTTAGTAAACATTTAGTGTTTTACTCACTGTTAATAAAAATATAAATTTGCTTAGTTTAATTTTATTTAACATAGGAATCACAACTTATTTTCAAATAGGCATAATTTGATTAAAACAACTAACTAGTAATAGTTTTGCTTTCAAACAAAGTTTTGTATATTTTAATTCTGTTTTCTAAGACAGATTTAATTGTAAATTATTTTCTGTTAAGAACATGTTTTACAAATAAATAATAAGTTTAGTTTTTCATTCTTTTGTTAATATAACTATAGTTGATTCATATAGTGTTTATCACAAACTTGTATAAACTTTACTAAACTTTTCCCAACAAACTTAAATTGATTATATTCTGTTTATTAATAAAATATTCTATTGTTTCCTTGCTGACAACAATTGTTTTGTTAATACTAATGGTTTCATTACGTCAGTAGTGTTTTCACCTCTCACCTTTTTGAAAACAAAATCTTGTGTGTTTTTCTTGCTAGTGATTTTGTGCATTGTTTGCCTTGATTGTTTAATACTTCTTTTCTGAATGTTATGAGTTGTTAGTTTGTTGTATGCTTATTGAGTGCTTGTCTGCTTCGTTAGATTATCCGGAGTGCGAAGCTTGTTACTTAGAGTCACTCACGTACGAAGATCATCAATCAGGCAAGTCACTTTGACCATGTTTACCCATGTTTTATATGCATTAGTTCTACCATCTCCCCAATTGCATGCAAGATAGGTTAGTTGGAAACTTGGTTACATTATAGTAGTATCATGTGGTAGGTACCCCTCTCAACCCTCTTTGACACATTGGCCCCGGGAAACGTTGTTTTACCTTTTTGCTATGCTATTAGTAGACGGGGTTGGTTGTGTGATTCATGAGAGTTGAGAGAGTTAATAATTTCAAGACCTACATAATGATCAAGATTTAAGACTCTGAGTTTTCAACATACCTCTGGGTGGATGATGGTTGAACGGCACCCTGGAGAAACCAGTGGATTTGCCTAGGTGATGCTGGAGATGGCCAGTATTCACGCGGAAAGGTCCACCCAGGCACAAAGAGATGGATGGATGCTTTAAAACCCAAGGCTTACCTACACAGCCACAAGTCATTATGGGCTCTGGCTTGGTTGGATATCGTGGTGACCCTGGACAGGCGGTGCTACGAGAGGTAGAAGAACGGTAGGAAAGGATGGGCACCGACAGAGTCGCAGGGAAACCCTTTGGAAGACCATGTTTTGGTCATCCGTTTCTCAAACACCCTGAAGTGCGAGAAATCAAACGGAGGCGACCAAATCTTGTGGGGAATGTGTGCAAAACTCTGCAGAGTATTCCAAACCTAATCGATTAGCCGTGTCCACGGTCATGGACGACTTGAGCCAAAGGAATTGAAACTTCCGGAACTCTCAACACAATTAATATGATGATGTGGGTATTAACAATTTTGGGTATGAGAATTGGTTGGTGAAACCATCTCATTAATCAACCAACTTAGTAATATTTTTTGCTTAGCCCCTTTTCTTGATGTAGGAAAAATTGGCTTTACGCAAAACTTACCACCCCACCTGCCATATATGCATATAGACTAGTTGATTATTTTCACATCTCTACTGTGACTTTGCTGGCATATTCCATATGCTGACCTACACGGCTGCAACGTATCATGTTGCAGAGTACTTTTCCGACCAGGAGTGAGGACACGTTCTATGCTCAGTGAGATGCCCTTGGAGTCAGATGGACTCATCTACCTTCGACGCTTCCGCAAGATTTAGATATTCTCATGAGTTGGCTTTTAGCCACTTTATTGTAATTTTTTATTGTAATAAAGGACTCGATATGAGATTTCGATTAATATAATGCTGTGTGATTTCCCTTTGATATATACATGGATGTACCGTGTGTGTACCAGCATGATCTTGGGATGGTACGGAAACACCGGAGACTTGACCTTTCAGGTCGGGTCACTACATCATCTTGGGCTTACGGGGCAAGTTCCTTTCCCTATCTTTATACAACCGACGACAGTTCGAACACCGAAGTCTTTTGAGAAACAAAGGTGACTTAGTCTCGAAGGCCAATGTTCCAAGCGTGAACAGTGTTCTTCTCTCCTAGCTCCCAGCGAAGGGTTGCGGCTAGTCATGAATATTGACCAGCCACACAAACTTGATCCATGTTTGAAGGCAGTTTTTACTTTTCATCTGCGAGGCCTTTCTTCAGGTCCAACCCCACTTTGGCTTATGGTTGAACGTGTTCAACCTGAAGCCAAAGGTAGTTAGCGGCGAGCGGGCAGACTGCGAGGGAGTGATGATCAGCAAACTTCCCCTAGTTCAATGGTCATACGGTTCTTTCATAGATATCGTCATGGTCTGGCAGCGGGAGTGGTTCTATATCACTAAACTGCGCAAAGAGGGGTGGACAGCACCCTCCCGATTCAGATTCGGTCCTCCCACTAGATTTGTTTCATGGACCATGAAGGAGCTCAATTGGGGGGACACTACAGAGGTGAATACTCTACAAAGGTGTGTCTCTACCCTAGTGGAGAAGAAAATTGAGCTACCCAACATCATATAGGTCATGCTCTGCCGCCGCCTTCTCCCCTGTCAACACCGAGATGCCCCTATGTGGGACTACAACTTGGACGACCTTGTCACTGTGCAACACTTCTTTCGCATCACCCACGAGAAGTTGTGGAAGGTCTTGATCAAGCCGTGAAAGAGCTGGTCTACCGAAGGGGAGGACATCGGCATCGATGTCACGAACCCTCCCATGCCAATAATACTCCATTATTTGTGGTCAAATATTTCCCTTTGACAAGGCTCTCATCCCCTGTTTTCTCCCTATTCATAGATCTGGCTAGAGAAATCCCAGCGTATCAACTGCTCGACGCCGCTGCCCGAGGGCCCCAAAACGCCCTTGCAGACAACCATGCTGATCAAAAACCCGTATGTGATGCCGAAGAATAAGGAGGAGAAGAAAGAAGATAAGAATGTAACACCCCATTACGCCTAGCGGGATCGACATCAACTTCCCGGTTGATCACCCATCCTAGAATCGCTCCAAGCGAAGCACGCTTAACTTTGGAGTTCTTTTCGAGTGGGCTCCCAAAAAAGAAGGAATTCCTTGTTGATATGAGTAGTCTATCATTCCTATTAAGCCAGGCTCTCATAGACACCCCCTCTCAAAGGAACCGACATCCTCATTGGCCCATGAGGAATGTTTCCTCTTGGCACACGTATGTCTGTCCAGTCCAACACATGTGCCATGCCGTGTGCCACAATGGGCCACACGCGCCATGCGTCATATGCCGGCCACCTGACCCATGCATGCCCATGAAACCGCAAGGGTCGGCTCCGATACCAATTGTAACACCTCGTTACGCCTGACGGGATCTAGACTGGCCGGATAGACCAACACTAGTCTTTCCTGCGCACTTTGTCCTCACACATTCGCACCCAGGACCATTTTCCCGGTCGGTCAGCCATCCTAGAATCGCTCCAAGCCAAGCACGCTTAACTTTGGAGTTTCTTTCGAGTGGGCTCCCAGAAAAGAAGGAATTCCCTGTTGATATGAGTAGTCTATCAATCCTATTAAGCCAGTCTCTCACAAAGAAGGAGACCCGAGGGGGTCACCGCTCAAAGGGACTCCCGAATAGTGCATATGAGGAAACACATGCTCCTTCTACTCTCGCAGGAGAGATGGAACATGACGGGGAGGAAAGTTATTCCTCCCACATGAAGAAGAGTGTGGCGTCCAAAGACACTGGGGGGATCTAGCTCCCGCTGCCCTGAAAAGACTATGTAGGCCCAAGGTGGCCTTGTTTGAAGACCTTTCGGACTCGGATGGGGAGTCCAAAAATTTGAAAGGGTTTGTCGAAGGATCCTTAGAGTCAATCCCCAAGCGTGGAGGTACGAATCCACAAACTATGACATTTCCTTCTTAAAGGTTTTGTTATGAGCCGTATATATGCTATTTTGTAGTCCACTGCTCGATCTCCCCGCCAACCAAAACTCTAAAGGGGACTCTCTGCCAGCCAATCTAGCAGAGAGTAGGACCGTGTCCCGTAACTCGCTTCCCCCATTCACCGAAGGGCTGGTCCCCCAAAAGACCCTCCATGAGCCGGACACAAGGGGCGTGGATGATGATGTTATGGCTGAGGCTAACCCCTTCGACCATCGAAGAGCAAGAGGGTGAATCCCTCCTAGCAAACAAGGAGGGAGAGCTCAGTCAACCCGAGCCTTCCGCAAAGCCATCTCTAGAGGCCTCTAAGCCTTCGGAGTCGTCTACTCTGGTTTCTCCAAGGAGAGAAACCGCAATGCCACACCTAGAGCCGCATGTAACAAAGCAGACTCATATTGGGTGGGCAACCATGACAAAGGAGAGTTTACAGGACTCCTCCATCGCCGGAAAATACCGCACCCTTCTGGGTGCGGCTTTGTGATACGTCTCCAACGTATCTACTTTTCCAAACTCTTTTGCCCTTGTTTTGGACTCTAACTTGCATCATTTGAATGAAACTAACCCAGACTGACGCTGTTTTCAGCAGAACTGCCATGCTGTTGTTTTCGTGCAGAAATAAAAGTTCTTGGAATGACTTGGAAACTTACGAGGATTTTTTATGGAATATATAAAAAATACCGGAGGAAGAATAAACGGAAGAAACGCTGCCAGTGGGCCATGAGCCCTGGAGGCGCCCCCCTAGGGCGTGCCTGGCAGGCTCGTGGGGCCCACGTGACTCCTTCGACCTCGTCTCCAACTCTATATAACCTCTCTCGCCCGAAAAAAATCAGAGAGAAGAGTTCATCGCGTTTCACGATACGAAGCCGCCGCCACCACCTGTTCTTCCTCGGGAGGGCAGATCTGGAGTCCGTTCTGGGCTCCGGAGAGGGGAAATCGACGCCATCGTCATCATCAACCATCCTCCATCACCAATTTCATGATGCTCTTCATCGTCCGTGAGTAATCTCATCGTAGGCTTGCTGGACGGTGATGGTTTGGATGAGATCTATCATGTAATCGAGTTAGTTTTGATGGGCTTTGATCCCTAGTGTCCACTATGTTCTAAGATTGATGTTGCTACTACTTAGCTATGCTTAATGCTTGTCACTAGGGCCCGAGTGCCATGATTTCAGATCTGAACCTGTTATGTTTTCATCAATATATGTGTGTTCTTGATCCTATCTTGCAAGTTGTAGTCACCTACCATGAGTTATGACCCGACAACCCTGGAGTGACAATAGACGGAACCTGTCCCGGGGATGACCATAGTATGAGGATTCCATATATTCACCATGTGCTAATGCTTTGTTCCGGTTCTCTATTAAAAGGGGACCTTAATATCCCTTAGTTTCCATTAGGACCCTGCTGCCACGGGAGGGATGGACAAAATATGTCATGCAAGTTCTTTTCCCTAAGCACGTATGACTATATACAGAATACATGCCTACATTACATTGACGAACTGGAGCTAGTTATATATCACCCTATGTTATAACTGTTGCATGATGAATGCCATCCGACATAATTATCCATCACCGATCCAATGCCTATGAGCTTTTCCTATACTGGTCCTTGCTTAGTCACTTTACCGTTACTGCTGTCACATTTGCTATACCAATCACTACTGCTACTTTACCATTGTTACTGTTACTATCATACTACTTTGCTACTAAACTTTGCTGCAGATACTAAATCTTTCAGGTGTGGTTGAATTGACAACTCAACTACTAATACTCGAGAGTATTCTTTAGCTCCCCTTGTGTCGAATCAATAAATTTGGGTTGAATACTATACCCTCGAAATCTGTTGCGATCCCCTATACTTGTGGGTTATCAAGACCTTTTTCTGGCACCGTTGTCGGGGAGCATAGCTCTATTCTGTGAGTTACTTCGGATTTATATCTATTGATTACTATGAAGAATTTGCGAGATCCAAAAACTAAAGTTCTGCCCTCAACTATGAGCACAGGTAAGGAACTGCCATCTAGCTCTGCACTTGATTCACCTTCTGTTATGAGTAAATTTGCGACACCGCCACCTGCTATTAATTCTGATATGTTGCCTGTGCTTGATGATGCTACTTCTTCTATACATGATAATTATGATGATGCTTTGCTTGGTAAAGATATGCCACTTGGTGAATTTCTTGATGCACAAATTGCTAGAGTCACTACTGAATCAAATAATACTTCTAAAACTGATGAAATTATTTAAATGGAACCTGATGTTACACCTGTTAGACCTAGCCCTCCTAAATATGAATTGCCTAACATACCTAAAGGTTATGTTATGGAAGGAGAGGTAGCTGAAGACTTTCTTGCTTGTAAAGATAGCTATGATCTTGAGAATTTATTATGCAAGTGGAAAGAAAAATCTCTGAATGCTAGAATGAAATATGATCCTAAGTTTGCTACTTCACCCACCTTTGTTACTGATAAGGATTATGAGTTCTCTGTCGATCCGGAGTTAACCACTTTGGTTGAATCTGATCCTTTTCATGGTTATGAATCTAAAAACTGTCGTAGCACATCTTACTAAACTGAATGATATAGCCACCCTATTCACTAATGAGGAAAAAATCGCTATTATTATATCCTTAAGTTGTTTCCTTTCTCACTAAAGGGTGATGCTAAAACTTGGTTTACTTCTCTTGCTCCTGGTTGTGTGCATAGTCCCCAGGATATGATATACTACTTCTCTGAGAAATATTTTCCTGCCCATAAGAAACAAGCTGCCTTGCAGGATATATACAACTTTGTGCAAACTGAAGAAGAGAGTCTCCCACAAGCTTGGGGGAGGCTTGTCCAGGTACTTAATGCTTTTCCTGATCACCCTCTTAAGAAAAATGAAATACTTGATATCTTTTATAATGGACTAACCGATACTTCTAGGGACCACCTAGATAGTTGTGCTTGTCGTGTTTTCAGGGAAGGAACTGTGGAACAAGCTGAAATTCTATTGAATAATATCTTGAGTAATGATAATGGTTGGACTATTCCCGAACCACCTCCAAACCCAACTCCAAAGAAAAGAGGTATTCTATTCCTTAGTCCTGAAGATATGCAAGAAGCAAAGAAATCTTTGCAAGAGAAAGGTATTAAATCTGAAGATGTTACGAATATACCACCTATTGAAGAGATACATGGTCTTGATAACCCGCCATAGGTAGTAGAGGTAAACTCTCTTCGTAGATTTAATAATGGTGATATTCCTGATGATAAACCTTCTAGCTGATGCTTAGATGAATTTGATAACTTTGTCGCCAAACAACAAAGTTTTAATGATTATGTTAGCAGACAACTGAAACAAAATGCTTGTATGATTAATCATATAAGTGCTTGTGTGGACAAAAATGTTAATGATCTTAATCTTATTGGTAAACATGCTTCTATGGTCACTACTCAAGTAGAGCAGGTACTTAAGGCTCAAAATGACTTGCTTAATGAATTGAATGATAATTCTGTTAAAGTCGTTACTAGAGGTGGTAGAATGACTTAGGAACCTTTGTATCCTGAGGGCCATCCTAAGAGAATTGAGCAAGATTCTCAAGGAATTAATACTGACGCACCTAGTCATCCTGGTAATAGGAAGAAAAAGAAAGATGATAGGAACTTGCCAGCTAGTAAACATGTTTCTGTTACACCTGAGAATCAAAATGATATATCTATTTTTGATGCTGAGACACAATCTGGTGCTGAACATGAGCCTAGTGATGTTAATAATGATGTTCATGTTGATGCTCAACCTAGTAATGATAATGATGTGGAGATTGAACCTTCTGTTGATCCTGATAACCCACAACCTAGGAACAAAAGATATGATAAGAGTGATTTTATTGCTAGGAAGCATGGTAAATAAAGTGAACCATGGGTTCAGAAACCCATGCCCTTTCCTCCCAAACCATCCAAGAAAAAGGATGATGAGGATTTTGAGCGCTTTGTTGAAATGACTAGACCTATCTTTTTGCAAATGCGTTTGACTGATATGCTTAAAATGTCTCCTTACACTAAATACATGAAAGATATTGTGACAAATAAAAGAAAGATACCTGATGTTGAGATTTCCACCATGCTTGCTAATTACATTTTTAAGGGTGGGATTCCTAAGAAACTAGGTGATCCCGGAGTACCCACTATACCTTGCTCCATTAAAGGAAATTATGTTAGAGCTGCTTTATGTGATCTTGGAGCCGGTGTTAGTGTTATGCCTCTCTCTTTATATCGTAGACTTGAATTGGATAAGTTGACACCTACTGAAATTTCTTTGCAAATGGCTGACAAATCAACTGCTTTACCTATTGGCATTTTACAGGATGTGCCTGTTGTGGTTGCGAAGGTTACTATCTTAACATACTTTGTTATTCTTGATATTCCCGAGGATGATGCCATGGCAGTCATCCTTGGAAGACCCTTTTTAAACACTGCAGGGGCTGTTATTGATTGCAACAAAGGCAATGTCACTTTCCATTTCAATGGTAATGAGCACACGGTGCACTTTCCGAAGAAACAATATCGGGTTCATTGCACAAATTCTATTGAAAAATCTTCATCCATTATTATTGGAAGCTTTAACTTTCCTATACCTACTGTCAAGATGAGATATGATATACTTATTGTTGGGGATATGCATATTCCCGTTGAGGTAACCTAGTGATGTTTTGAAAATTCTCCGGTTACATGTGATTTGAAAAAGTTTGTCAAGGAGACTTGATCAACCTCATTGACGGATTTCTTTTGATGACCATGAGATGGATGAATCTACAAGTCACAACCTTCTGTTCCCAACTTTTACTTTCTGTTATTTAGTAGAAAAATAATAAACATAGCATTATTTTCCTGTTTTCTGCATTATCCGTCCAATTAGAAATGACGTGAAAATAAAAGTTCTTGAAATACCCTGAAATTCAAGTATGATTTTTCCGGAATATTTAAAAATTTCTGAGATAGATAAATAGTCAGGGGGGTGCACCAGTGGGCCATGAGCCCAGGAGGCGCGCCCACCTCCCTAGGCATGATTGGCAGGCTCGTGGGTCCCACGTGGCCCCCCTCCACTTATTCCAGCACCCATCTCCTTCGTCTACCTCCATAAAAAATCATCCCACAGCTCAAACCCGTGTTCTTGCTCATTTTGCTGCATTTTTCGATCTCCTTGTGCAAAGCCCCATTCACCAAACTGTTTTGGGGAATTGTTCCTTGGTATGTGACTCCTCCATTGGTCCAATTAGTTTTTTTCTAGTGCTTTATTCATTGCATATTATTGCTTCCTTGGTGACCCTGTTCTTGAGCTTTGCATGTTAAACTTAGTTGGTCCCAAGTAGCTTTGATGCATGATTTGGTCTCTAGGCACTTGTAGGAGTAGTTGCTATGAGTTTTGTTAAGTTTTGTTCACTTTTATTTTGAGTCATTAAAAATTTCAGAATTATTTTGGGAAAAGGAAAATGTTTAGGACGAACTATCATGGTGGTTCCTCAAGCAAGAGGGGTCCCCATCCCGCGATTCAGGAGCCCGATCATTATCAGCCGAGAGACGCACAGGTGCAACCATGTGAATGGCCCTCCGATGAATTCATGATTGATGCAGGTTTCAAGGACGAGTTTGATACATTTATTCACAATGCCGGGCTAAAAGAATTCATCTCCAATAAATGTGAACAGTATACTACACTCACTGCCTCTTTTGTTCGTAGATTCAAATTTTCAGTTGGCAGTGACACATCCATACTGTTTGATCTTTACGACAAATTTTATACTATGGATTTAGGGGTTTTAATAGAATATGCAAGGTACCTGATTGGGGTAGTCCCAATGACCCTCCTAAGTCCTCAGTTAGAGATTTTATTTCCAGTATAACTGTTGGGGAAACTAGAGATATTACGCAGGCTACCATGGGGAGCATTCATTTTCCTGCCTTACATTATTTCGCCCTCTTCATAGGTAGATGCATTAATGGTAAGCATGACCATAGCCACCTATGCGCACCTGACCCTAGTATACTTAAGAGTGCAGTAACAAATGATAGAAGTTTTAACATGGGAGCCATAATTGCTAGGAGACTAAATAACAATGCGAATGAAGGAGATTTCTTTGGTGGGATCTATGCCACCCGCCTTGCTAATTATTTTAAAATACCCATCCAGACAGGAGATCCCCCGCTGCACAATGCTTTCCTTGATCGTGCTGCTATGATACACTTCCAGTTCCTTGAGAGGAGCAATGAGTCCCTCCTATACCGGTTAATATTTAACCGACAACGCGTTTTTCATATTACCTTTCCTGCTCCTGCCCTCTTTGATTTTCAGAGTAAACAGAGATATTACATAACCAGAGGAGAGGCAGAGGAGTATGATAGGGAGGTGAAGGCTGCTCGTCTCTATGAGGCAGCTATTCAGGCGGTAGCTGCCGCGTCCCAGTACAACCCCCATTATGATTTTGGATATCGCCCGGACCATCCTTGGGAGTAGACCAACTTAGGCCAAAGCCTAAGCTTGGGGTAGTACGTGTTTCTCACCGACTTTATATTCGTGTTCACACATTCACTTTGATAGTCGGTGTTCACGCTTTTCCATTGTATCATCCATGCTAGTTTATTTTCTTTTTCTCGCATTCTTCTTGTGTGTTTGATTAACTTGAGAAAATCCAAAAAAAATTGAAAATGAGGAAAACAAAAAATTTAGTTTTAACTTTACATTCTTGCATGCTTTGTAGTAACTAAAAAGAAAACCCAAAAAGATTTCCTGTTCTTCTTTACCTTATTGGGAGCTTTCCCGTGTAAATAGTTTTCTTTTTCTTTGGGTCGAGGTAGAAGACCATGATTGAAATGATTAGTGGCTCTCATATGCATTATTGTTTATCCGTCAAAGAGCCATGTTACTTTGTCTTCTCCTCTGAGTTTGCTTCCAGATTCCAGCTTAGTCCAATGCATGAAAACTCTTATTATTATTCACATCATTCGGTCATGCAAATGAAAGGCAATAATGATATATGATGAAGTGACTAAGCCTGGAAAAGCTGGTATGAACTCGACCTATTTTGCTTTTGTAAATATGACTAGCTCATCGTTCCTAATTCAGCATTGTTATGAGAGAAACATGTTTACAAGGACAACTTGGAGATCATAGTTTCTTATGCCATGCTTAATTAGCTAGGAGCTTATAATGGTTTGTCTTGGATGCCAACATAAATTTTAAAATGGTTGTGATGTAGTGTGATGGGATGGTATCCTCCTTTGCATGATTCAAGTGGCTTGACTTGGCACATGTTCACACATGTAGTTGAAACAAAATCAACATAGCCTCCACGATATTCATATTCATGGTGATTTATATCCTACTCATGCTTGCACTCAATGTTGGCTAATCGCAATGCATGTTGATGACTATTGTCGCTCTCTAGTTGGTCGCTTCCCAGTCTCTTTCTAGCCTTCACTTGTACTAAGCGGGAATACAGCTTGTGCATTCACTTCCATAAACCCAAAGTTGTTCCATATGAGTCCACCATACCTACCTATATGTGGTATCTACCTGCCGTTCCGAGTAAATTTGCATGTGCCATTCTCTAAACCTTCAAATATTAATCTGTTTTGTATGCCCGAACCGCTCATGTGGTGACAAGGGGCGGTTAGTATCTTCCATTGTAGGCGTGTTATCCTCGATACGTGTTTATTCACTATCACTCATGAGAAAGGGGCCGGTAATTGATTGCCCAGTTCCATGCTCAAATCAAATAAAAATATAATTGCAAACAAAACTCCCCCTTGATTGTTGTTGGTATGGAGGGCACCTGAGGATTCGGGTAGTCGCGGAATGTGATTGATCGGTGGTGGGGGAGTCAAAACTTTACTATTCTATTTGGGAACCGCCTATAATATGTGTAGCATGGAAGATGGTGAAAACTCTTGGTCATTGCGTTGACAATGAAAGCATGCCACCGCAAAATTATTTATCTCTGTTTGAAAAAGTTTGAGCTCTGGCACCTCTGCAAATCAATGCTTCCCTCTGCGAAGGGCCTATCTATTTACATTTCTGTTGAGTCATCTCTTCTTATTAAAAGCACCAGCTAGAGAGCACCTCCGTCATTTGTATGCTTTGTTGTTAATTGATATTGAGTATGACTATGACTGTATCTTCTTTTCCATGAACTACAATTTCTAGTCAGCTCTTGGTCTTTGAAGGTGCTCTACATTTATGTTTTGCGGTCTCAGAAAGGGCTAGCGAGATACCATCTATTCATATTGTATCATGATTGTTTTGATTGAAGTGTTGATGTTTGAAACTTATTATTATTACTCGCTAGTTAATTATGTCATTGATATGAGCATACCATGAGACCCAAATGTCATTGCTTATGTGGTTAGCTTATGACATTGCTGAAAATCTGAATTTGAGTTAGACATAATTACAACAACAAGATCAAACAGAGTTCGTAAAAGTTTTTCTTTTGTATCTTTCAATTTATCAACTAAATTGCTCGAGGACAAGCAAGGCTTTAAGCTTGGGGGAGTTGATATGTCTCCAACGTATCTACTTTTCCAAACTCTTTTGCCCTTGTTTTGGACTCTAACTTGCATGATTTGAATGAAACTAACCCGGACTAACGCTTTTTCAGCAGAACTGCCATGGTGTAGTTTTTGTGCAGAAATAAAAGTTCTTGGAATGACCTGGAAACTTGTGAGGATTTTTTATGGAATATATAAAAAATACTGGAGAAAGAATAAACGGAAGAAACGCTGCCAGTGGGCCACGAGCCCAGGAGGCGTGCCCACTAGGGTGCGCCTGGCAGGCTCGTGGGGCCCACGTGGCTCCTCCGACCTCGTCTCCAACTCTATATAACCTCTCTTGCCCGGAAAAAATAAGAGAGAAGAGTTCATCGCGTTTCATGATACGGAGCCGCCGCCATCGCCTGTTCTTCCTCGGGAGGGCAGATCTGGAGTCCGTTCTGGGCTCCGGAGAGGGGAAATCGACGCCATCGTCATCATAAACCATCCTCCATCACCAATTTCATGATGCTCTTCATCGTTCGTGAGTAATCTCATCGTAGGCTTGCTGGACGGTGATGGGTTGGATTAGATCTATCATGTAATCGAGTTAGTTTTGATGGGTTTTGATCCCTAGTATCCACTATGTTCTAAGATTGATGTTGCTACTACTTAGCTATGCTTAATGCTTGTCACTAGGGCCCGAGTGCCATGATTTCAGATCTGAACCTATTATGTTTTCATCAATATGTGTGTGTTCTTGATTCTATCTTGCAAGTTGTAGTCACCTACTATGTGTTATGACCCGGCAACCCCGGAGTGATAATAGCCGGAACCACTCCTGGGATGACCATAGTATGAGGATTCCATGTATTCACCATGTGCTAATGCTTTGTTCTGGTTCTCTATTAAAAGGAGACCTTAATATGCCTTAGTTTCCATTAGGACCCCGCTGCCACGGGAGGGATGGACAAAAGATGTCATGCAAGTTCTTTCCCCTAAGCACGTATGACTATTTACGGGATACATGCCTACATTACATTGATGAACTGGAGATAGTTATATATCACCCTATGTTATAACTGTTACATGATGAATGCCATCCGACATAACTATCCATCACTGATCCAATGCCTACGAGCTTTTCCTATACTGGTCCTTGCTTAGTAACTTTACCATTACTGTTGTCACATTTGCTATACCAATCACTACTGCTACTTTACCATTGTTACCGTTACTATCATACTGCTTTGCTACTAAAACTTTGCTGCAGATACTAAATCTTTCAGGTGTGGTTGAATTGACAACTCAACTTCTAATACTCGAGAGTATTCTTTGACTCCCCTTGTTTCGAATCAATAAATTTGGGTTGAATACTATACCCTTGAAAACTGTTGCGATCCCCTATACTTGTGGGTTATCACTTTGCAAGGCATTCAATCTGTTGACAGCGGATTGAAAGAAGATTTTTGCAGCCTGTTGGCAGGCTTTATGGTAATTTACAAAGTATTCCTTTTTTACAAAGTAATCTTTTAATTAATGGTTTTATAAGCAATCCCCATATCTAGTAGCCCCCAAGCCCTGTAGGAGTTTTATAAACTCATGCGGGGGTCAAATAGTACGAAAAATCCCATAAAAAGTTGTGTTTGAAAATGAAGCATAGCCCCCAGGACTTCGGTAGGATGGAAAAAAACCTCTCAAAGGGCTTCAAATCCGATAAATTAGTAGTCCAACGCATATGAATTATTCATGCAAGCCTCGTATTGGAAAGTAGCCCCCAACGTCGAGGAGTTGGCGGAGATGAATTGGAAGCTTAAGAGCTCCGAAGATGAGCTCGACCGCGTCAACAACCAGTTTGATGACGCATAGGGTAAGTCCAAACTTGACTGCTATAAGTGTTATCCTCATTTGAGGTGAGGTATTGTTGTTTTTTATCCTGAAGAGCGGGGATGTGTTCTATGACCACTGTAGTTGTCGTCGCGGAGGTTGAGAACCTCAAGGTCGAACTGAACAAAGCGAAGCAAGAGACTGCCGAACAGAGGGTGGCAGCCGAATAGGCTACAACCAATCTGATATCGGCAATGTCTACTAGTGACAAGCACGAGGCCAGGGTCTCCGAAGTGCATCAAGAGCTCAAGGACGCCATCACCAAATGTGAGGTCCTTGAGCAGACGGATAAGGATCAGTCTACCGAGCTGTCTTCGATTACCACAATCCAGGAGGCATGAATGGAAGCGCATGGTTACCAGAAGGAAATCCACCAGATCAAGCGAATTGTAGCTGGTAAGCGATACTTATTGCAATGTCCCTTTGGCGAAAAAAGGTTTGTGTTGCTTACCCAGGTGTGGCATTCTCTAGGCGCGTTTGTAGAACTCCCAAAGAGTGTGGTAGATGTGGCACGACACTATGCGTCGTAGGAAGGAGATGCCGAGCAGTGGCTGTTCTAGGGAGAATTTGAAGCCCCTAAGAAGCCATTCCTTGTCTCTGATCAGCTGAAATAGCTGATGGAGTTGCATCAGATAGCCAAACCAGCCATGAAGGACCTCTCCATCAAGCTATGGCCTATAGAGCCATTGCCAAGCAACTTCTTCGGCTTGGTGCAGAGGCTGATTGCTATCGTAGCTCGGGTTGACACCCTAGTTCGTTGCGCCTACCCTGAGGGATCTCGGATGGCCTTCCCAAAGACCATGGTGCACTAGCTGAGGTTAAAGCTGACCGAGATGGCTACTGGTCCACCGCCGCCCGGGAAGCAGCATAGGCTCCCCGAGCTATATTTTCCCAACGTTATGGATGTTGCTAGGGTGGTGGAGGCCTTATGCCTAAAGGATGTAATTCTTGAGTGAGTGCACAATCCTATATTGATAGTTTAAACTTTGTTGTGTCACTTTTCATGGTATATGCCATGTTGTGTGTTGTTTTAATTTTGACTCTTGTGTGCTTGTTTTAATTTGAAAGTTACCAGTCATCGGCTTCAACCCCCTTATAGATACTAGAATGGTTTTTTTCAATATCTGCACTATTACCCTTAGTCAGTGTCTTGGTGTCTGGAGGCGGTAGTGAGAAAGAAAGCTAGGCAATCAGACTACGCAGCTTTAATGCTTTCACTTAACCTTAGGAGCTTGACTATGGGAACTAAGTACTAGCCCCCTGTATGTTGTGGTGTTCGGCTATGCCAAGGTAAAAAACCACTATCACCTTGGTTCATATAACTCTGAACCCTTCGTTTAACACGGTGAACCTCCAGCGATTGTTTTAGTTTAATACTTGTCATCGGATTGCAGATCAGTTCACGCTGATTATGCCAGTCAGTTTTCAGATTTCTCCACTAAGGTACTTAACAAGACGAACTAGAAGTACAATAGAAGTAGTTCTCCCTATACCTTTTTAGCCGAACAAGCATAATGTAAAAGTGTAAAGACAGGAGTCGGGCAACCCAACTTTTGAGCCAAGACATAATTCGGAGCCAATGCATACAACGCAGTATCCAAGACATCAGACACACAGGAAAATGGTGGTGTCGGGATGATGCTTGAGGTGAGCTTAATGGTCGAGCCCCCCGGTCAATTAGCCGGCCGCGGCTGAAAATATGTATTGGACTAGTTTTTTTTTGGTATGGGAGAGCAAAAAGAGAAAGAAGGAAAAAAGGGCTCATGTAATATGAATGACTGCCCCAGGACCATGAAGATTGGTCTTTATTTCCCATGTATTATTGACGTTTTGTTCGTACACTATTTTTTACCTAAGCAACTATTATAGATACACAGAGATAAATTTATAGGGAAAATGTTTATACATGACCTTGAAAGAATGGCTTGATGTCCTTTACTATGTCCTGCTGCACGTCTGTGCCTTGGTTCTCCCGGAGGTTGCTCCTTTAGAGGAGGTAGTAGTCGGTGAGCGGGCCTTTGTGAGAAAAAGTCTTGAGAAGTCACTGGATTGTGTGAGTTTGATGCTGCTGAATAGGTCCTTGATGGTACCTGATATTGTCCGAAGACATGTTTGACCATAGTTCGCTTTAGCCGAACACTAAGCCTTTGGGTGGAAGGTCCCCACACCTGCCCATGGTGTATTTTGCCTCCGAGGTATGTAGCTTATGGGTGGCTGGGTGATACGTCTCCAACGTATCTATAATTTTTGATTGTTCCATGCTATTATGTTATCAACTTTGGATGTTTTGTATGCATTTATATGTTATTTGATATTATTTTTGGGACTAACCAATTGACCTAAAGCCCAGTGCCGGTTCCTGTTTTTTCCGTGTTTTTGACCTTTTTCAGATAGGAATATCAAATGGAGTCCAAACGGAATAAAACTTTCGCCGTGATTTTTTATGGAAAATATCAAAAATACCAGAAGAAAAAGATATCGGAGAGGAGTCCCGAGTAAGACACGAGCCTGGGAGGCGTGCCCACCCCCCTGGGCACCCCCCTGGGAGGCTTGTGACTCCCTCATGGGTCCTCCTGACTTGTTCTCGACGGCATCTGGTCTTATAAATACAGAAACCTCCAGAAATAAACCTAGATCGGAGTTCCGCCGCCGCAAGCCTCTCTAGCCACCAAAAAACAAATCGGGAGCCCATTCCGGCACCCTGCCAGAGGGGGAATCCATCTTCGGTGGCCATCTTCATCATCCCGGCGATCTCCATGATGAGGAGGGAGTAGTTCACCCTCAGGGCTGAGGGTATGTACCAGTAGCTATGTGTTTGATCTCTCTCTCTCTCATGTTCTTGAGATGTCTTGATCTCTATGTACCGCGGGCTTTGCTACTATAGTTGGATCTTATGATGTTCTTCCCACTCTCCCTTCTTGTAATGAATTGAGTTTTCCCTTTGAAGTTATCTTATCGGATTGAGTCTTTAAGAACACTTGATGTATGTCTTGCATGTGTCTATCTATGGTGACAATGGGATATTCATGTCAGTACTTGATGTATGTTTTGGTGATCAACTTGCGGGTTTCGTGACCTCGGGAACCTATGCATAGGGGTTGGCACGCGCTTTGACTCTCCGGTAGAAACTTTGGGACACTCTTTGAAGTTCTATGTGTTGGTTGAATAGATGATTCTGAGATTGTGTGATGCATATTGTATAATCATGCCCACGGATACTTGAGGTGACAATGGAGTATCTAGGTGATATTAGGGTTTTGGTTGATGTGTGTCTTAAGGTGTTATTTTAGTACGAACTCTAGGATAGATTGAACGGAAAGAATAGCTTCGTGTTATTTTACTATGGACTCTTGAATAGATCGATCAGAAAGAATAACTTTGTGGTGGTTTCGTACCCAACAATAATCTCTTCGTTTGTTCTCCGCTATTTGTTACTTTGGAGTGACTATTTGTTGCATGTTGAGGGCTAGTTATATGATCCAATTATGTTATCATTGTTGAGAGAACTTCCACTAGTGAAAGTATGAAGCCTAGGCCTTGTTTCCAAGCATTGCAATACCGTTCGTGCTCACTTTTACTATTAGTTACCTTGCTGTTTTTATATTTTCAGATTACAAAAAACATATATCTACTATCCATATTGCACTTGTATCACCATCTCTTCGCCGAACTAGTGCACCTATACAACTTACCATTGTATTGGGTGTGTTGGGGACACAAGAGACTCTTTGTTATTTGGTTGCAGGGTTGCCTGAGATATACCATCTTCATCCTACGCCTCCTGCGGATTGATAAACCTTAGGTCACCCACTTAAGGGAAAATTGCTACTGTCCTACAAACCTCTGCACTTGGAGGCCCAACAACGCCTACAAGGAGAAGGTTGCGTAGTAGACATCAAGCTCTTTTCTGGCGCCGTTGCCGGGGAGGTTAGCGCTTGAAGGTATATCTTTAGATCTTGCAATCGAATCTTTTAGTTTCTTGTTTTATCGCTAGTTTAGTGTATTAAAAGAAAACAAAAAAATGGAATTAAGGTTACCTCATATGCTTCATCTTTTAATGTCTTTCATATAAATGATGGAAAAGAAAATTGTGCTGAAATGCTAGAAGAAGAATTACATAAGATGCTTGGCATAAAATATGTGAATGATAAGCATGGTTGCAATGTTGTTCGTATGAATACTTTGAATCCCCATGATGCTAATTGTGATTGCACTATTCTTGATGAAAATATTTCCTATAAGCATGTTGATTTCTGTGGAATACATAGAGTTTCCAAATATATACCAAAAAGGGAAGATAGATTTTGTAAGACGCATAAGTATTTAGAAACTAAGTCGTTGCATGTGAGGCTAGATGATTGTGCTGAAATATTTAATATTGATAGCCATCCTTGTGAACTTTGCAATGAACATGGTCATTTAAATCTCCAATGCAAATTGTTTCATGATCAAATCGTGTCCAAAAATTTTGATTACTTGATTTCCCTTGCACATCATAATGAACTTAGTTTGCTTCTAAGATATGAAGAAATGAAACGTATAACTAAGAACCTCCCAGATTGGGCTGTCATGAATATGCTTGATTATGATCTAGAAGAAATTTATTTATATTGTGCGGTAAATTGCATTGAGAATCCTTATATCGCCAATTACTTAAAGGCAAGAAAACAAATGGAAGATAAAGATAATACTAATGAATGGGAAGAGGTTTTCCAATACCCTCCTATTATTTCTTATAATGAATCAGGTAACGAGGAGGAGTTTTCTATTCAAACAACCTCTGCAAAAAGAATCTTGGAAAAATTAAGTAAACCTTCACATGATGGGGTGAAGAAGAAGAAAAGAATAAAAAGTAAAGGTAAAGAGGTATCTCTCCCAAATAATTTTGCTCCTATTATAGATATGCCTCATGAGAATGAATCAAAAAGAAATGTGGAGGATGATAACAATTGCTATACTATTGGTGCTATTCATACTATTAATGACAAGAATGACATGTTTGAGAATATATTTTCTACACTTGATGTTTGTCCCAAGCTTGGGGATGCTACATTAAATGAAGATGATCATTTTAGTCCCCCCACTTTGAGTGATCAAATTTACTACGATTATAGCATACCTCCTATCTATGATGATTAATGTGATGATACTTATTCTATAAAGAATAATCATGATAAAACTTGCCACAATTATGAGTACCCTTTTGCTAAACATCACTCTTTTAATGTGGAAACAATTTGTAGTGCTCAAGTCTTTTATGATACTCCCACTATTAATTATGAGATTAAATTTGCTTATGTGGAGAGTAGTAAAATTTCTATGCTTGTAGATCATGAAAAGAATGATTTAGGTGCTGGTTATATTGTTGAATTCATTCATGATGCTACTGAAAATTATTATGAGAGAGGATCATGTGCTTCTACATATTGCAATAATGTCAAGTTTCCTCTCTATGTGTTGAAATTTTTGAAGCTATGCTTGCTTTGCCTTCTTATGCTAGATAATTCTTGCTCCAATAAGTTGTTTGTTAACAAAATCCCTATGCATAGGAAGTGGGTTAGACTTAAATGTGCTTGTCATATGTCTCATGATGCTCCCGTTATGTTTCAATTCTTATCTTGCATGTGAGCATCATTGAAATCATCATGCCTAGCTTGAAAGGCATTAAAGAAAAGTGCTTGTTGGGAGACAACCCAATATGTATCCTTAATGTTTTTGTGCATTCACATGATTAATATTATGTATTAATCATGTTTTATAGATTTTATTTCAATAAAGTACCAAGTAAAGCCTTTATGATTAGTTTGGCTGATAGTTGTTTGATCATGCTGAAAAAGACAAAAACTTTGTGCTCACGAAATTATTTTTAATTCCTATCCAGAGAGTGATTTTAGGTTGATTATTTTTGCTGATGATTTATATAAAAATTGAATTGATTTTCAGAATTGTTTCAGAATTTTTGGAGGTGTATAATTATGATTATCATTCAGATCATTACAGGCTGTTCAGTTCTTGACAGATTCTGTTTTCAATGCATAGTTTGCTTGTTTTAGTGTTTCCATAGATTATATTAAGTGATATAAATTGTGGAAATGATAAGATACAGTAGGATTGTGTGGGAAAATTTATGAATCTTGTCTTTACAGTACCAAAATGAATGATTTGTCTTTATTATACTAACCCATCTCACGAAGTTCCGTTAAGTTTTGTGTTGTGAAGTTTTCAAGTTTTGGGTAAAGTTCGGATGGACAACGGAACAAGGAGTGGAAATAACCTAAGCTTGGGGATTCCCAGGGCATCCCAAGCCATATTCAAGGACACCAAAGAGCCTAAGCTTGGGGATGCCCCGGGAAGGCATCCCCTCTTTCGTCTTCAATCCATCGATAACTTTACTCGGGGCTATATTTTTATTCACCACATGATATGTGTTTTGCTTGGAGCATAATTTTCTTTTATTAGTACTTACTTGCTGTTATTTATATTAATTTTAATGTTTTTAATAATTTAGTTCAATAAAAATGTCAAGGATAGCCTTTACGATGCTTAATTTGCAAGTATAGGAGTTGCTGTTCCAAAATAGAAAATTTGCTTGTAGTGCAAAAATCCCCTAGAATTTTCTGTATGTTAGAATAACTTGGAATTTGGAAAAAGTATGCTCTTTTAAATTCCCTACAGAGGGGAATTTTTTTTTCAGATTTTTTGGAGTTAATTAAGTATGGATCTTGCTGCATTCTTCATAGACTGTTCTGTTTAGGCAGATTGCTCTTATGTTTGCATTGTTCGCATATGATTGCTTGTTTAATGATTCCATTTGATGATGGGAGTTTTAAATATGCAGAGGCATTTAGTGTGCAATGTCAAATAATAATCTTAGTGATTTTGTACAGTATAGGATGATATAGTTTTGCATTGATTTATACTAACCTATCTCACGAGTTCTTGTTAAGTTTTGTGTGGATGAAGTTTTGAAGATTTTGGAAACCACCATAGAAGAGGAATTAAGGAGACACAAAAGCTCAAGCTTGGGGATGCCTAAGGCACTCCAATCCATATTTCAAGAAGTCTCAAGCATCTAAGCTTGGGGATGCCCCGGTTGGCATCCCACCTTTCTTCTTCAACAATTATCGGTTAGTATCGGTTGAACCTAAGTTTTTGCTTTTTCACATGATTTGTGCTATCCTTGGAGTGTCATTTTATTTTGCTTGTATAAGGTACTTAGTATCTGAAATTATTAGATGGGAGAGTCTTCACATAGCCAAATAATTATTCAACTACTCATTGATCTTCACTTATATCTTTTGGAGTAGTTTTTCTTTTGCTCTAGTGCTTCACTTATGTCTTTGTAGAGCATTGCGATGACTTTACTTTATAGAAATAGTTGAACTCTCATGCTTCACTCATATTATTTTGAGAGTCTTAAACAGCATGGTAATTTGCTTAGGTTATGTATCTAGTCCTTATATGATGGGCATCCAAGAGGGATATAATAAAAACTTTCATATAGAGTGCATCGAATACTATGAGAAGTTTGATTCTTTGCACATAGTTTTGAGATATAAGGATGGTGATATTAGAGTCATGCTAGTGAGTAATTATGGATTGGTAGAAATACTTGTGTTAGAGTTTGTGATTCCCGTAGCATGCACGTATGGTGAACCGCTATGTTAGGAAGTCAGAGCATAATGTTTTTATTGAGTGTCATCCCTTGTGTAGCGGTCGGGATCGTGCGATGGTTAACTCCAACCAACCCTTCCCCTAGGAGCATGCGTCTAACACTTAGTTTCGATAACTAATAAAACTTTTGCAATAAGTATGTGAGTTCTTTATGACTAATGTTGAGTCCATGGATTATATGCACGCTCACCCTTCCACCATTGCTAGCCTCTCTAGTACCGCGCAACTTTCGCCGGTGCACACACCCACCATATATCCTTCCTCAAAACAGACACCATACCTACCCATCATGGCATTTCCATAGCCATTCCGAGATATATTGCCATGCAACTTCCACCGTTCCGTTTATTAAGACACGCACCATTATTGTCATATTGCTTTGCATGATCATGTAGTTGACATTGTACTTGTGGCAAAACCACCGTTCATATCTTTCATACATGTCACTCATGAGTCATTACACATCCCGGTACACTATCGGAGGCATTCATATAGAGTCATATCTTTTTTTCTAAGTTTCGAGTTGTAAGTAAATAAAAGTGTGATGATCATCATTACTAGAGCATTGTCCCATGTGAGGAAAGGATGGAAGCTATGATTCCCTCACAAGTTGGGATGAGACTCTGGATAAAAAAATGAAATGAAAAAAAGAGGCCAAATAGCCCAAAAAAATGAGAGAAAAAGAGAGAAGGGACAATGCTACTATCCTTTACCACACTTGTGCTTCAAAGTAGCACCATGATCTTCATGATAGAGAGTCTCATATATTGTCACTTTCATATACTAGTGGGAATTTTCATTATGGAACTTGGCTTGTATATTCCAATGATGTGCTTCCTCAAATTGCCCTAGGTCTTGGTGAGCAAGCAAGTTGGATGACACCCACTTGGTTTCTTTTGAGCTTTCATACACTTATAGCTCTAGTGCATCCGTTGCATGGCAATACCTACTCATTTACATTGATATCTATTAATGGGCATCTGCATAGCCCGTTGATACGCCGAGTCGATGTGACCATCTCCTCCTTTTTGCCTCACAACCTCCACCATATTCTATTCCACTTATAGTGCTATATCCATGGCTCACGTTCATGTATTGCGTGAGAGTTGAAAAAGTTTGAAAAAGTAAAAAGTGTGAAAACAATTGCTTGACCAATACCGGGGTTGTTCATAATTTAGATTCATTGTGTGAGGATGATGGAGCATAGCCAGACTATATGATTTTGTAGGGATAACTTTCTTGGGCCATGTTATTTCGAAAGTTCATTATTATTTTGCTAGTATGCTTGAAGTATTATTGTTTTCATGTCAATATTAAACTTTTGTTTTGAATCTTATGGATCTGAACCTTCATGCCACAATAAAGAAGATTATCAGAATAAATATGCTAGGTAGCATTCCACATCAAAAATTCTGTTTTTATCACTTCCCTACTCGAGGACGAGTAGGAGTTAAGCTTGGGGATGCTTGATACGTCTCCAACGTATCTATAATTTTTGATTGTTCCATGCTATTATGTTATCAACTTTGGATGTTTTATATGCATTTATATGCTATTTTATATGATTTTTGGGACTAGCCTATTGACCTAAAGCCCTGTGCCAGTTCCTATTTTTCCGTGTTTTTGACCTTTTTCAGATAGGAATATCAAACGGAGTCCAAACGGAATAAAACTTTCGTCGTGATTTTTTATGGAAAATATCAAAAATACCAGAAGAAAAAGATATCGGAGAGGAGTCCAGAGGAATCCACGAGCCTGGGAGGCGCGCCCATCCCCCCTGGGCGCACCTGGGAGGCTCGTGACTCCTTCGTGGGTCCTCCTGACTTGTTCTCAACGCCATCTGGTCTTATAAATACAGAAACCTCCAGAAATAAACCTAGATCGGAGTTCCGCCACCGCAAGCCTCTATAGTCACAAAAAACCAATCGGGATCCCGTTCCGACACCCTATCGGAGGGGGAATGCATCTCTGGTGGCCATCTTCATCATCCCGGCGATCTCCATGACGAGGAGGGAGTAGTTCACCCTCGGGGCTGAGGGTATGTACCAGTAGCTATGTGTTTGATCTCTCTCTCTCTCTCTCTCGTGTTCTTGAGATGTCTTGATCTCTATGTACCGCGGGCTTTGCTACTATAGTTGTATCTTATGATGTTCTTCCCCCTCTCCCTTCTTGTAATGAATTGAGTTTTCCCTTTGAAGTTATCTTATCGGATTGAGTCTTTAAGAATACTTGATGTATGTCTTGCACGTGTCTATCTATGGTGACAATGGGATATTCTTGTGAGTACTTGATGTATGGTTTGGTGATCAACTTGCGGGTTTCGTGACCTCAGGAACCTATGCATAGGGGTTGGCACACGTTTTGACTCTCCGGTAGATACTTTGGGACACTCTTTGAAGTTCTATGTGTTGGTTGAATAGATGATTCTGAGATTGTGTGATGCATATTGTATAATATTGCCCACGGATACTTGAGGTGACAATGGAGTATCTAGGTGACATTAGGGTTTTGGTTGATGTGTGTCTGAAGGTGTTATTCTCGTATGATCTCTAGGATAGATTAAACGGAAAGAATAGCTTCATGCTATTTTACTACGGACTCTTGAATAGAGCGATCAGAAAGAATAACTTTGTGGTGGTTTCGTACCCGACAATAATCTCTTCGTTTGTTCTCTGCTATTAGTTACTTTGGAGTGACTCTTTGTTGCACGTTGAGGGCTAGTTATATGATCCAATTATGTTATCATTGTTGAGAGAACTTCCACTAGTGAAAGTATGAACCCTAGGCCTTGTTTCCAAGCATTGCAATACCGTTCGTGCTCACTTTTACTATTAGTTACCTTGCTGTTTTTATATTTTCAGATTACGAAAACCTATATCTACTATCCATATTGCACTTGTATCACCATCTCTTCGCCGAACTAGTGCACATATACAACTTACCATTGTATTGGGTGTGTTGGGGACACAAGAGACTCTTTGTTATTTGGTTGCAGGGTTGCTTGAGAGATACCATCTTCATCCTACGCCTCCCGTGGATTGATAAACCTTAGGTCACCCACTTAAGGGAAAATTGCTACTGTCCTACAAACCTCTGCACTTGGAGGCCCAACAACGTCTACAAGGAGAAGGTTGCGTAGTAGACATCATTGGGCCGCACTGTGGGGGCGTAATCCTATTTGTGTGGAGAGTGAGAAGGCTCATGGAGGGTGAAACAGAGATTGGGTCTACTTACTTACCTTTCGTGCCTTGACGACGGACTTGGAGGTTGGCATCTCCTCACCGAGCTGGACCTCGGCTGCCAGAGCCGCGAAATGTTCTTCCATTCGAAGAGAAAGTTCCGTATTGCCGCAGACTGTGATGACCCCCTTCGGTCCGAGCATTTTAAGCTTCATGTGCGCATAGTGGGGGATGATATTGAAGCGGGCGAATGTTGTTCGGCAAGAAGTGTGTGATAGCCGTTGCGAATAGGGATGATGTCAAAGATCAGATCCTCGATGTGGAACTTATCGGGCGAGCCAAACACCACTTCTAGAGTTATGGTACCCGAACAGCGAGCCACAACGCCATGTATTATTCTTTCAAAGGTGGTGTTATTGGGTTTGATCCTTGATGGATCAGTACCCATTTTCTTCAGCATGTATGTGTAGATAAGATTGAGGTTATTGCCTTTGTCCATGAGGACCCATGTCAGGTGGTACCCCTCTACTATGGGCTCGAGTACCAAAGCCGCTGACCCACCATGCCGATTGGTCGGGTGGTCCGTGCGGTCGAAGGTGATCAGGTACGCCGACCATGGGTTGAACTTCGGGGCTACAGGCTCTAGGGCATAGACGCCCCGAAGTGCATGCTTCCTCTCCTTTTTTGGTATGTGTGTGACATAGATCATGATCACAGTTATGACTTCAGAGAGAATTGTTTCTAGCCTCCATTATTTGTCCTACGAGGTTCTTCGTTGTCCTCACTGCGAGTGCCCTTGCCATGATCTTTAGCTGCGAGTCTACATGCCTGCTTAAACACCCAACAATTACAGTTGGTGTGGGTGGCGGGCTTGTTTTGGGTGTGGTGGATATGGCAGGGCCTCTTCGTGATTTTGTCCAACTGAGTAGGTTCATCCCTGTTCCCTTTAGAGGGTTTCCTCCAATGTGGAGGCTTTGAATTACTAAATCCGACATTTACTGTCATGTCTTCGGCTTCACCACCGTTGTGTTGTGGCTTCCCATTGTCATCATGAACTTCAGAGGTACCAGGGTTTCCCGGAGGGTTGTCACGATGGGCTAACCAGCTATCATCGCCGCACTGAAGCGGGTCATAAGCGAGGTAAGGGCTGCCATTGATCTTGGCTGATCCTGCCTGAGCCGGCGAGCTAGCCACTCGTCCTGGATATTGTTCCTGAAGGAGGCTAGTGCCTCAACGTCTGAGCAATCTATTTGATATTTCTTGGTGAGGAATCGATTCTAGAATTGTGAGAATGACTCACTGAGTTGTTGGACGATGTGGCTCAAGTCATCGGTGCTTAGGGGCCGAACATAGGTGCCTTGAAAATTAGCTCGGAAAGCATCCTTGAGCTCCTCCCAACTCCCGACGGAGTTTTCGGGGACACTACTAGGAAAAAGCTTATAGACAGGCGCTTACTAGTAGCACGGGTTTTTACCCCTCACAACTGGTACTTACTAGTAGCGGGGGTTTATACCACTCGCTACTACTAAGTTGATAGTAGTAGCACGGGTTTACACCCCTCACTACTACTAAGTTGTCTCTACCGTGCCCCCCGGAGACATGCCATAGTAGTAGCAAGGGTTATGAACCCGCGCTACTACTAAGTTGATAGTAGTAGCGCAGGTTTATACCCCTTGCTACTTGTAAGTTGTATCTACCATGGCCCCCTCATACAAGTCATAGTACTAGCATAGGTTTATATCAAGCACTACTACTAAGTACATACTTTTGTAACACCCACATCTCCCCATCTCCTCCCCTAAATCCTTCTTCTCTCCCGTACCTATTGCCCTTCTCTCTCCATAAGCTCTCACATGGACCTCCTGCCCAGGCGTGCCTCCTCCCTCCATGGCGCGCTGCCCAGGCGTGCCTCCTCCTCCATCGCGCGTAAAGAGGCCGCCGCCTTGGCCACCGGCGTCCAAGAGCTCGCCGGTCTCCCCCAGTGTCTTCATGCCATCTCGCGAAAGCACTACACCACCGGTGACCAAAACCCCACTGCTCCCTCCATCTCCTTCCTCTCCCTCATTTTCCTTTTCCTCCCACCGGTTTGACTTACCCTCCCATGTCCATGCCCATGCAGGTCGTTGCCATGGATGACTAGGAGCTCTATTCCTTGGATGCGAATAGAAGCCCCACGCCGCCGCCTCGCTCTGCCCTGGATCCAGGCCCTCTCCAGCAGCTGCCGCCAGATCTGGTCTGTCGCCGGGCGTCCGCGCCTCCAGCGACCCCTGTCGTCGATGCATTGAACCATTGGCAACATTGACAACACGGACGGGATCGATATTTTTTTGGTTTTTGAAATTAGTAGTAGTAGCGTGGGTCACAGATACGCGCTACAGATAGTTAGTAGTAGCGCGTGTGGCACCCGCGCTACTACTAACACACGTACTAGTAGCGTGGGTGCACCCGTGCTACTACTACCAGTTAGTTGTAGCGTCGTAGTAGTAGCACGGGTACCCACACTACTACTAGTTGTTTAACCCACACTACTACTAGGCTTTTTCCTAGTAGTGGGAGGTTGTTCAACATATGCCATGTTGGTCCTTTGAGTTTTAATGGCAAGTAATCATGGCATGGAGGTCATGTTCGTGGGACATGTGTATGTGGAGAAGAAAGTCTTCAATCCACATGGCTGGATCTATTGTACCGTCATATGGTTCGATGTTTACGGGCTTAAACCCTTCGAGGAACTAATGTTGCATCACCTCATCCGTATAACATAGTGGGTGGGCGACGCCTCTGACTCTAGCAATGTCATGTTGGAGGTCGACTGGGAACCGGACCTGGTGTTGTCCTCGAACTCTATCGTTCTGGTTGAGCCAAGCTTGGTACTCGTCCCGTCCAACGGGGGTGTGCCCTCTAAATCCATAGATGGATCTTGTTTGGCCCGTGCAAGCATTCAAGGTGTGTCTCTTGTCGAATGGGTCTTTGGGCCGCGCTAGCTCTTTCCTTACTTGCGGGGGTATTCGGGTTGCTCTCCAGATTTGGCAGAGGTCCTGTCCCGTCCTCGAGGGGAGCGGTTCAGCTGTTTTCTCTGAGTTTGTCTTGGGGCGTAGGCTTGAAGGCCTCATCGTCGAATTCTGGTAGTACATGATGACACGGGTAAAGTTTGTCCTGACCTTGCAGTTCGTAGCCGTACCCTTGTTCAGCAGCAAGGACTTGTGTCCATTGGTCGTTGAGGGAGTCTTGCTCAACTTTAATTTGTTGTTGTTTTCTCTTGAGGCTTCGAGTGGTGGCTTTGAGTTGCCGCTTGAATCATTCCTGGTCCAGCGGGCCTTCGGGGATGATGAAGTCCTCGTCCCCAAGAGTGACCTCATCCTCGGAGAGAGGGAAGTAGTTGCTATCTTTAGAATCACCGAGGTCATTGGGTTTTACCAGATCCGTGTGCCCCTCCGAATTGTCGTGTTGTTTCTCGGTAGCAGTTGGGCTGATGGGATCTTTAGGGGTGTTCGATGTAGCATTTTCAGAGCCCGTATTGGCTTTTTTGTCCTTGCGCCCCTAGGATTTTTTGCGCTAACGCGTGTGTTTGACTGGTTTATCGCCACTATTTTTCATTGAGGTGTCATCACCGCTCTTCTTTCGTATGTCGTCACCCTTATCACCAGGGGTGTCCACCATATATACATCGTAGGTGGTGGTGGCGGTCCATCGCCCCGTTACGGGAGGAGCAGCTGTGTCGACATCCGCGTATAGATCCTTGGCATCATCCGAGGAGAAATCCAACACATCAGTTGAATCTTCGATGGTGGATACTAAGTGGGTGGTGGGTGGAAAACAAAATTCCCTATGGATGGCCTCGAGACCGATATGACGATAGGCCGAGGCTGAGTCATCTGTAATTTCCAAGGTATGGATCCAGGCCAGTGTCTCGTTCAATAGCAAGAGTTTGGCCGGACCAGCCTCTGATATTTTGGCAGAGTTGTTCTCCGATATGTCAGCATAGAGAAAATGCCTGGGTATGATAGATTCCTGGTTTTGGAACACCATGGTTGGATCCGTACTCGAAGTCGGATCCGAGGTGGGTGCCCTAGACACAAGGTCGGGGGAGAGATCTGAAGTCAAGGCTTCAAAACATGAGTGCTCATCATACAAAGCCGAGAGCTCGGTGAGGACCAGATCGTCTTGGGTGTCGACAACGTAATATACGTCGCCGAGCTTGATTCCCTGACCCGGGGTGAACCCGATGAGCTGACCAAGGTGATCTATCGCCCTGGCATGCGGAGGGTGGTGTCTGCCGCCAAGGGCTGGCCAGGGAAAAAGATATCCTCGATGTCAAAGCCGTCACTGGTGACCAAGTGAGCCATCGATCCTACTTGCGATCCCACAATGGACCTCTCAATGAAAGCACCAATTTGGTGTCAAAATCGGCATATCTCGGGTAGGGGATCCCGAACTGTGGATCTTGGATCGATAGGTAACATGAGATTAGGGAGACAGTATTTACCCAGGTTCGGGCCTTCTCGATGGAGGTAAAACCCTACATCTTGCTTTGCTTATATTGATGACGGGGTACCGAATACCGAGTTGATCTACCTCGAGATCGTATGATGTGGTCGAAAACCGTAGGAGTAATGAGCTTAATCTCTCTACATTCTAAGACCCTCTGGTTTATATAGACACCGGGGCTATCTAGGGTTGCACAATTTCGGTTACATCAGGAAAAGAATATTCCGAACTCATCATCATGTTCTTGGAGTATACGTCACATCCTGAGAGATTCCCATCTTGGTTGCGGCGTCATAATCTTCGGGCCTTCATTTGATAATCACAAAGCGGCCCACTATCCATCCCATAAACATAGGCCGTTATCCTGAGGACCCCTTAATCCTGGACTGCCTTAGTGTCTACATACCCTTGTAGATTGCAAAGCAGAAGCATTAGAAATGCGGTTGATGTGGCCATACATATTCACTATCCAATCATGATCTGTCCTGATCCAACGCCGAACAGACGTCACCTTCGCATTCAACACACATGCAGGTCGATGACGTCTCCGCCTCCTCAATCCAGCGAGTGAGGGCAGAGTAGTACGTGTTTTTTCAACCAGCATGACGACATGGTGGTGGTGGTGGTGGAGCTAGTTCAGTCGGGCTTCGCCAAACACTACTAGAACTGCGAACGAAGGATCAACGGAGCAACATGAGAGAGAGGGGCGCCAAAGGCTTGATGTGTCCTCTTAGGGCACCCTCCCCTCTATATATAGGGTAGGTGAATGGAGGATAGGCCCTCCAAGCCCTAGGGTCGCAGCCAAGGGGGAGGAGGTGGAATCCTAATCCTCCTCTTTCCCTTCCATACAAAGGTGGACTTTCCACCTTTCCAAACTACATGGGCCTTGAGGGACTTGTGCGCATGGCCCAATAAGTCCAGGGCGCCTCCCCCAACCCACTATAACACTTGGGACGTGGTGGAACCCTTGGTGGACTTCCAAACTCCTTCAAAAGTTTTCAGAACCTTTTGGAAGCTTCCTGGTACAATACCGGAAAAATCAAAACTTTTTTGGAACCCTGGAAAAAACTTTATATATAAATCTTTACCTCTAGACCATTTTGAGCTCCTTTTCATGTCTGACATCTCATCCGGGACTCCGAACAACATTTAGTCACCAACATACATAACCCAATAATACTATATCTTCATCAAACGTTAAGCGTGCGGACCCTACCGGTTCGAGAGTCATGTAGACATGACCGAGACACCTCTCCGATCAATAACCAATAGAGGAATCTGGATGCCAATATTGGTTCCTACATATTCCATGAATATGTTATCGGTCGAGCCATGATGACAAGGAGTCAATCAATCTCTTATGCAACTCCCTTTGTCTATCGGCATGTTACTTGCCCGAGATTCGATCGTTGGTATCTCCATACCTACTTCAATATCGTTAACGGGAAATCTCTTTACTTGTTACGCAATACAAGATTTTGTGACTAACTCCTTAGTCACATTGCATGCAAGCTTCTTGTGATGTTGTATAACCAAGAGGGCACAAAGATACCTCTCCATCATAAGGAGTGACAAATCCCAGTCTCGATCCATGCCAACCCAACTGACACCCTTGGAGATACCTGTAGAGCAACTTTATGATAACCCAGTTACAAAGTGACGTTTGATACATAGAAGGCATTCCTCCAGTTTCAGGGAGTTGCATGATCTCATGGTCTTTGGAACGAATACTTGACATTGAAGAAAGCAATAGCCATAAACTAAGTGATATGATCAAATGCTATGCTTACGGTTGGGTCCTGTCCATCACATTATTCTCCTAATGATGTGATCCCATTATCAAATGACAACTCATGTCTATGGTTAGGAAACCTTAACCGTCATTGATCAACGAGCTAGTCTCGTAGAGGCTCACTAGGGACATGGTGTTGTTTATACATCCACACATGTATTTAAGTTTTTGGTCAATACAATTCTAGCATGTATAATAAACGATTATCATCAACAAGGAAATATGATAATAACTACTTTATTTCCTCTAGTGCATATTTCCAAATACCATCCCTCAACATGCAACAAATAATCACTCCAAAGTTCCTATATAGCGGAGAACATAAGGATAAATTGTTGTAGGTAGCAAAACCACATCAAATTTATCCTTTGCGATCAATATATAGCAATTCCTATAAGTGTCACAAACATCCCTAGAGTTTGTACTAGAATAACACGTATGTGGTGTCTACTATGCAACTCTATTCTTGTAGACCCGTGTTGGGCGTCCAAGCACAGAGTTTTGTAGGCCAGTAGAAATTTTCCCTCAAGTGGATGACCCAAGGTTTATCAATCCGTGGGAGGTGTAGGATGAAGATGGTATCTCTCAAATAACCCTGCAATCAAATACAAGAAATTTCTTGTGTGCCCAACACACCCAATACAATGGCAAATTGTATAGGTGCACTAGTTCGGAGAAGAGATGGTGATACAAGTGTAGTAATGATAGTAGATATTGATTATTGTAATCTGAAAATATGAAAACAGCAAGCTAGCAAGTGACAAAATTGAGAAGAAACGATATTGCAATACTTGAAAACAAGGCCTATGGTTTATACTTTTGCTAGTGCAATCTCTCAACAATGCTAGTATAATTGGATCACATAACCATCCCTCAATGTGCAACGAGTAATCACTCCAAAGTTCTTATCTAGTGGGGAGCATAAGAAGAAATTGTTTGTAGGGTATGAAACCACCTTAAAGTTATCCTTTTTGATCGATATATCCAAGATTCCATATTAAAATAACCAAGTTATCCTTTCCGATCGATCTATCTAAGAGTTCGTACTAGAATAACACCATATGATACGCATCAACCAACTCTGTCACCTAGATACTCCAATGTCACCACAAGTATCCATGAGTTAATTATACAATACGCATCAATCAATTGAGATTCATAATACTCAATCCAACACAAAGAGCCTCAAAGAGTGCCCCAAGATTTCTACCGGAGAAGCTAGGACAAGAACGTGTATCAACCCCTATGCATAGATTACCCCAATGTCTCCCCGGGAATCACGGAAAATGTGAAACGGAGTCCAAACAGATGAAATCTTCAGAATGATTTTTTTTGATATGAAAGAGATCTAACACGCTTGGGGTGTAAGGCAGGGACTCTGCCAGGAGGTCACAAGCCAGGGGGCATGGCCATCCTCCTGGCCGCACCTGGCAGGCTTGCCACCTCCTGGCAGGTCTCCTAGCCCTAATCTTCATCCTATAAATACCCAAATATTCCCCCAATACCAAAAAGAGCCACGTAAATACTTTTCCGCTACCAGAAGCCTCCGTTCCCAAGAGATCCAATCTTGGAGCCTTTTTCGGTAATCTATCAGAGGGGGATCCGATCACGGGGGGCATCTACATCAACTCCATTGCCCCTCCGATGATGTGCGAGTACTCCACCACAGACATATGGGTCCATAGCTAGTAGATAGATGGTTTCTTCTCTCTCTTTGGGATTCAATACCATGTTCTTGATGATCTTTATGGAGATCTATCCGATGTAATACTCTTTTGTGGTGTGTTTGTCGAGATCCGATGAATTTTGGGTTTATGATCAGACTATCCATGAATATTATTTGAGTATTTTCTGAATTCTTATATGCATGGTTTCATATCTTTGCAAGTCTCTTTGAGTTATTGGTTTGGTTTGGCCAACTAGATTGGTAATTCTTTCAATGGGAGAAGTGCTTAGTTTTGGGTTCAATCTTGCGGTGTCCTCACCCAGTAACAAAGTAGGGGTAGTGAGACACATATTGTATTGTTTCCATCAAGGGTAACAAGATGGCGTTTTCATCATATTGCTTGTGTTTATCCCTCTACATCATATCATCTAACTTAATGTGTTACTCTGTTCTTCATGAACTTAATACTCTAGATGCATGCAGGAGTCAGTCGATGTGTGGAGTAATAGTAGTAGATGTAGAATCGTTTCAGTGTACTTGGCATGGACGTGATGCCTATATGCATAATCATTGCCTTGGATATCTTCATAATTATTCGCTTTTCTATCAATTGCTTGACAGTAATTTGTTCACCCACTGTGATACTTTCCTTTAAGGGAGAAGCCTCTAGTGAAACCTATGGCCTTCGGGTCTACTTTCCATAATATATTTTCAAATCTATAAACCAAAAATACCAAAAATACCTTGCTGCAATTTATTTACCTTTTTTTACTTTCCGCAACCTATTACGTCTATCTCTATCAGATCTAATCCTTGCAAATAACCATGAAGGGATTGACAACCCCTTTATAGCGCTGGGTGCAAGAGTTTGATTATTTGTGTAGGTGCATCCATTGGTGATTTGCTTGTTCCTCCTACTGGATTGATACCTTGGTTCTCCTCAACTAAGGGAAATACTTATCTACTTTGCTGCTTCACCCTTTCCTATTCAAGGGAAAACCAACGCAAGCTCAAAAGGTAGAAGTGGACTACTCCCTCCACATCATGGACTCCGCTAGGATGATGAAGATGGCCACCAGAGATGATCTACCCTCTCCGGCAGGTTACTATTTTCTCTCCAGATTGGTTTTTCGTCGATACATAGACCTTGTTGTGGCGGAACGAGGAGTCTAGGGTTATTTCTGATGCTTTCTATATTTATAGGAATTTGTGGCGTTGGTTTCATGCGAAGATGGGCCACGAGGTGGGCATTGAACACCAGGGCACTGTTTGGGGGACTGATGCGCCCTGGTGGAGGGTGGCCACCTCATGAATCTTTTGGACCTCCCACGAAGCGTCATATGCCTCCTTTATTCCAAAAACAATTGTCAAAAAGTCTCGGGCGATTCCGAGAACTTCCATTTTCTGCACAAAAAACAACACCACGGTAGTTCTATTGAAAACAACGTCAGTCCGGGTTAGTTCTAAATAAATCATATAAAGTGCATCAAAACCATATAAAAGTATTGTACACATATGATAATATAGCATGAATACTTCATAAATTATCGATACGTTGGAGACGTATCAGCATCCCCAAGCTTAATTCCTACTCGTCCTTGAGTAGGTAAATGATAAAAGAAATAATTTATGAAGTGTCAATGCTAGCATAGTGCATAAGTTTGATCAATGATAATTTCAACCACTTTTCCTAGCATCATAACATCAACTCTTTCTCATAAAACTCAACACGATAAAGTAGCAACCAATTCACATGTTATGGTTCAAACAATGAATTCTCTTGAAACTTAACAACCTATGTTCTTAGTCACCAAACAATTACAATTCAACTTATTCTCAACAAAGTCTAAGTAAGAGCCCCAAATACTCAATCATCATTTAGTCTTCTATGATTGCTAGTACTTACAGCATATTTTTAGAACAAACCACATCCATCGAACACATAGAAAGACACGGGCTTAATTTTTCACCTCCCAACTCATTTATCATAGAGATAATTGTCAACAATAATAAGTCATGATCAAATATATTTGACTAGCCATGTGTGCCTAGATCTTTCCCCACCACATGATGCTTGCCAACTAATAGAATTAGGTTGTAATAGGAAGTTGACTCAACATGAAAAGTAAATAACATGAAAGTAAATAGATTGTCCCTTTGCAGAGGGAAGGAGGGATTTGCATGTGTGCCAAAGCTCATTGTTTAAAATAGAGAAAAATATAATTTTGGGAGGTGCACCCTTCATGTCAATGTTACGACCAACAATTATCAATATCTTCCATGTTAAACACATTAGCGGCGATTCCCAAGTGGTAAAAGTAAAGGTTTACTCCCCTCCACCAACAAATACACTCCACGGCTGGACGAATCTACGGGTAACGTCCATACCAGCAACATTCCTACGGGAGTTTTGTTTAATTATTTAAATATATTTTTTAATTTGGGACTGGGAATCCCTATTACCGCCCCTCTCGTGAAAGGATGATTGAATAAACAATCATCATGAGAATAAGCCGGTTAGCATGGAAGATACTGACCGCCCCCTATCGCTCCATGAGCGGTCCAGGCACACGAAACAAATGTTCATTTGAAATTTGAGAGCTGGCACATGCAAATTTACTTGGAATGGCATTGGAATACCATATACAGGTAGATATAGTGTACTCTCATGGCAAGAGACTAGGTTTAAGGGTTTGGATGCACAAGTAGTATCTCTACTTAGTACGGTTTTTTGGCTAGCAAAATGTTCTAAACAAGCACCACATGTTGCAGGATCTATAAGAATATAACTTCTATGAAAATATACACAACCATAACTCATTACGTTGACTTCCTTGTCCAACTTCAACTAATTTGCTCAAGTTTGAAAATAAATAATGGGTATTCACAATCATAGAATATGTCCAAGATAATATATTTGTATGTGAAAGTTCTCTTCCTTATACCAATCATTCACGAATTGCTTGTATGACTAATATTGTGATTGTCAAACTTCAATAGATTTTACTTTCTAAACCAGATGTGAAGCTACTACTAAGCATGAAGCACATTGATAATTTCATATTTATTATATTTCATTAATTCACAATTTACTAATATGATATAAGTGAAGCTCAAGAGTAAACATCAAACTACTCTTCAAAAGATATAAGTCAAGATAAATGAGTAGGTAAACAATCAAGTAGCTATGTGAGGGCTCTCTCTCTCTCAATAAAGATTTTCAGATATAAGTATTTTATTTAAATAGCAATAAAAATAAAAATATCACTCCAAGAATAGCACATATCATGTGGACAAAGAAAATTTAGGCTAAACACAGGCTAACTGATAGTCCTGCAGTCTTCGGGTCATGAGCCCGATGAGTCGACCACGAAGAGAGGTGGGATGTGTAGCATACCCAAGATTAGATGATTGAGACTTCTTGAAATATTTATTTGGTGTGACTTGGGCATCACCAAGCTTGATCTTTTGTATCTCGTTCAATCCTCTCATATCACGGTTTCACCTACTCTCAAAAACTTCATCCTCACAAAACTTGAAAAGAACTCGTGAGATAGGTTAGTGCACATAATAATAAATCAACTCTTTATGTACTGCCAAGACAAGTTGCATAATAATTTCAAACATCATCTAATGTGTACTACCATTTACACAATTTATATCTATCGATATAAGCTAGGGAAACTATAGGATAAGTAGATAACAAAACTATGACAGCAATCCGTCCAAACAGAACAGTCTGTAGAAATTTATGAAAATGGTATGCTTATGTAACTCAAACAATTATGAACATTTAGTACATGATAAATAATTTCTATTATAGTACTATGTAAAAATTTCAGAAACTTTCACTTTGTAGTAAAATATGAAAATTCAAACACCACACAAAAAGTTTCTGTTTTTACACAGCACATATCAAACATGTAACTCAAGCATCCTAAGGCGAAATTATTGGAACTTTTTATTCAAAACAAGATTATGAATATCACATAACAGATAAAAACAAAATATAATGACGCTCCAAGCAAAACACATATTATGTAACAAATAAAAGTATAGTTCTAAGTAAGATGTACCGATAATGTTGGAGACGAAAGAGGGGATGCCTTTTGGGGCCTCCCCAAGCTTAGACGCTTGAGTCTTCCTTGTATATTTACCTTGGGGGGGTGTACTGAATCCCCAAGTTTAGTTCCTTGCTGCTCCTCATTCACCTCATATCGGTATCTCACCCAAAACTTGAAAACTTCAATCACACAAAACTTAACGGAACTTCGTGAGATGGGTTAGTGTAGTAATGATAGATCATTCACTTAGGTACTGTCAAGACAAGATTCATCATAGTTCACACATAATACCTACCGTATTCCATAATTCCCACAATTTATATCACCAAATATAAGCAATGGAAACACCTGAAACAAGCAAACTATGCATGCAAAATAGAATCTATCAAAAACAGAAGAGTCTGTAAAGATCTGAATGATCGCCATACTTCCCTGACTCTAAAAATTCTGAAAACTCACCACAACACATAGAATTTGAAAATAAATATTTTATTAAAAATTTAGAATTTTTTGACGCTCCATTAAAATCATATATTTCATATACGAGACACAAAGCTTTTTGTTTTTGCACAGAATCAAACAAGCAAGTATCCACACTATCCCGAAGGCTTTACTTGGCACTTTATTGAAATAAAAGACACAAAACATGATTACTACAGTAGATTAATAAATTTAAAAAACAAAAACATAATGTAAAAGTGTTGGTTTGCCTCCCAACAAGCACTTTGCTTTAATGCCTTTTAGCTAGGCATGATGATTTCAATGATGCTCGTATAGGAATAGTAGTTGAAAATACAAAACAACACCATGAATCACATAAAAACACATTTAAGTCTAACCCTGTTCCTATGCATAGGAATTTTGTTAGAAAACAATTTATGGGAGCAAGAATCAACTAGCATAGGAAGGAAAACAAGTGCAACTTCAAAACTTTGAACACATAGGGAGGAAACTTGATATTATTGCAATTCCTACAAGCACATGTTCCTCCCTCATAATAGTTTTCAGTAGCATCATGAAGGAATTCAACAATATAACTATCACATAAAGCATTCTTTTCATGATGCACAATCATAGAATTTTTATCACTCTCCACATAAGCAAACTTCTTCTCATTCATAATAGTGGGAACAAACTCAATGAAATAACTATCATGAGGTACTTGATAGACATAACCAGTTTGAATATCATGATAAAAAGTTTCATGGTTGTCAATACTCTTTATAGCATACATGTCATCACAATAATCATCATACATAATAGGCATGCCATCATCATAATAGTTTTCCTCATCAAAACTTGGGGGAGTAAAAGCATCATCTTCATCAAACATAGCATCCCCAAGCTTGTGGCTTTGCATATCATTAGTATCATGGATATTCCGAAAATTCATAACAGTATTGATATCATGCTCATCATTTAATGAATTCTCAGCAAGTATTTTCATAAATTCTTCCTCTACCAATTGAGCACAATTTTCCGAACCATCATTCTCACGAAAGACATTAAAGAGACAAAATAATTGATGCAACCTAAACTCCATTTTTTTGTGGTTTTCTTTTATAGAACAAAACTAGTGAAAAACAAGAAACTAAAAGATTTTATTTCAAGATCTAAAGATATACCTTCAAGCACTCACCTCCCCGGCAACGATGCTAGAAAAGAGCTTGATGTCTACTACGCAACTTTATTCTTGTTGAGTCATGTTGGGCCTCCAAGCGTAGAGTTTTGTAGGACAGTAGAAATTTTCCCTCAAGTGGATGACCTAAGGTTTATCAATCCGTGGGAGGTGTAGGATGAAGATGGTCTCTCTCAAACAAACCTGCAATCAAATACGAGAAATCTCTTGTGTCCCCAACACACCCAATACAATGGCAAATTGTATAGGTGCACTAGTTCGGCAAAAAGATGGTGATACAAGTGTAGTAATGATAGTAGATATTGATTTTCTTAATCTGAAAATTTAAAAACAGCAAGGTAGCAAGTGAAAAAAGTGATCACAAATGGTATTGCAATGCTTGAAAACAAGGCTACGATCCATACTTTCCCTAGTGCAATCTCTTAACAATGCTCATATAATTGGATCACATAACCATCCCTCAACGTGCAACGTATAATCACTCCAAAGTTCTTATCTAGCGGAGAGCATAAGAATAAATTGTTGGTAGGGTACGAAACCACCTTAAAGTTATCCTTTCCGATCGATATATCCAAGAGTTTGTACTAAAATAACCAAGTTATCCTTTTCGATCGATCTATCAAAGAGTTCGTACTAGAATAACACCATATGATACGCATCAACCAACTCTAATGTCACCTAGATACTCTAGTGTAACCTAAAATATCCACGAGTTAATTATATGATACACATAAAATAATTTCAGATTCATAATACTCAATCCAACACAAAGATCCTCAGAGAGTGCCCCAAGATTTATACTGGAGAATCTAGGACAAAAACATGTATCAACCCCTATGCATAGATTACCCCAATGTCACCTCGGGAATCTGCAAGTTGAGTACCAAGACATAGATCAAGTGAATCGCTTGAATACCCCAATGTCACTACAGGTATCCGCATGCAAGACATATATCAAGTGTTCTCAAATCCAATATTCAATCCAACATAACGATATCTCAAAGGGAAAATTCAATTCATCACAACAAGATAGAGAGGGAAACACACCATATGATCCAACTATATTAACAAAGGTCGTGAGACATCAAGATCGTGCCATCTCGAGAACATGAGAGAGAGAGATATAGAGAGAGATTGAACACATAGCTACTGGTACAAACCGTCAGCCCCGAGGGTGGACTACTCCCTCCTCATCATGGATTCCGCCGTGATGATGAAGATGGCCACCGGAGATGATCTACCCTCTCTGGTAGGGTACTGTTTTCTCTCTAGATTGGGTTTTTGTTGATACACAAGCTTTACAGCGGCGGAATGAGGACTGTAGGGTTATTTATGATGGTTTGTATATTTATAGGAATTTTTGGCATTGGTTTCACTCGGAGATGGGCCACGAGGTGGGCACTGAATACCATGGTAGGGTTTGGGGCCTGGTGCGCCCTGGTGGAGGGTGGCCACCTTGTCACTCTTCTGGCCGTCCAACAAAGTGTTGGATGCCTCTTTTGTTCCAAAAAATACTCAAAAAGTTTTGGGCGATTTCGAGAACTTTCATTTTCTGCACAAAAAAGAACAGCACGGTAGTTCTGCTGAAAATAGCTTCAGTCCGGGTTAGTTCTAAATAAATCATATAAAGTGCATCATAACCATATAAAATTATTGTAAACATAGGTGAATATGGCATGAATACTTCATAAATTATCGATATGTTGGAGACGTATCACTATGCTATGCATCAATCAACTGTAATGTCACCTAGATAGTCCAATATCACCTCAAGTATGTGTGGGTGAACATTTGATGTGCATAAAAAAATTCAGATTCATCATATTCAGTCCAACACAAAGAACATCAAACAGTACCCTAAGATTTCTATCGGAGGAAGTAGGACAAGAATGTGTATCAACACATATGCATAGACTACTGATCTGCATTGGGTTTTTCCCCCAAAGTGGAGGGAATGATGCAACACGGTATAAGAAAGTATTTCCCTCGATGAGAAGCAAGGTTATTGAACCAATAGGAGGACCACACAACTCTCATCTTCAAAGCCTACACACAAAAAAGCAAGCACTTGCACCCAATGCGGGCAAGAGGGTTGTCAATCCCCTTGAACTCGTTACTTGCAAGCAAATGAGTAGTGTAGATGATAGTTAATAATTATAAATTCCAAAATAAATAAAAAGTAAATAATGTCAGCAAGATAATAAGAGTGTTTGTAAATATATATGTGAATAGACCTAGGGGCCATAGTGTTCTCTAGAGGCTTCTCTCTTAAATAAGGCATACGGTGGGTAAACAAATTATTGTTGGGCAACTAATAGAAAAATGCATAGTTATGCAATATTTTTTTACAACAATGATCATGTGTATATATGCATCACGTCCATAAACAAGTAGACCGACTCTTGCCTGTGTCTACTACTATTACTCCACCCATCAACCGATATCCGGCATGCAACTAGAGTATTAAGTGAAATAGAGTAATGCTTGGCGAATGATGACATGATATAGACAAAGTATCCTCAATTAATATGAATTAACCCCATCGTTTATCCTTAGTGGCAGCAATACAAATACCTGTCTTATATCCTACTTTGTCACTGGGATATAGAGCATCATAAGATTGAACCCACTACAACGCACCCCGCTCACTGAACATAAACTAATCTAGTCGGCCAAACAAAACTGATAGATTGGAGAGATTTACGAAGCTATGATGATCATGCAAGTAATAATCAAATAAGTATTCAAAGGAGACTCAAATCTTTTATCATAAATAATCTGAACATAAACGCACAATTCATGGGATCCCATCAAACACACTACAAAAGAAAATTATATCGAATAGATCACCGCGAACATCGTGGTGAACATTGTATTGAAGATCAAAGAGAGAGAATAAGCCATCTAGGTACTAGATATAGACCCATAGGTCTGTAGTGGACTACTCACACATCACCATGGGAGCAATAACAATGATGTAGATGCCCTCAGTGATCGGTCCCCCTCCAGCAGGGCAGCGGAAAAAGGGCTCCAGATGAGATCGCGGCAGAACAAAGACTTGCGGCAGCGGAAAAAGTGTATCATGATCTCCCCTAGGGTTTTTGTAATATATGTGAATTTACAGGACAGGGTACAGGCTCAGGACATCCAGGGGTGTCCACAAGCTAACAGGGCACGACCACCTCATTGGGCGCACCCTATTGGCTTATGGGGCCCCTGTGCGGCCTCCGGTCTTCTCCCAAAGCTTCTAAGTCTTATTTTGGTCCAGAAAAATCATCAAAAAGTTTCAGGGCTATTGGACTTCGTTTGGTACTGTAAACGTGAAAAGCCAAAAACATGCAAAAAACAACAACTAGCACTTCACACTGGGTTAATAGGTTAGTGCTAAACAATAATATGAATCGGCAAATAAATGCCCAAGAAGTATCCCAGAATGGTAATATTATAGCATGGAACAATAAAAAATTATAGATACGTTGGAGACGTATCAATTACCCTAATGTCACCACGGGAATCCACAAGTTGATTACCAAAACATATATCAAGTGAATCAGCATAACCCATTGTCACCACGGGTATCCACATGCAGGACATATATCAAGTGTTCTCAAATCCAAAGTACTCAATCCAACATAATGAGATCTCAAAGGGAAAGACTCAATTCATCACATCAATATAGGGACGGAAGAACACCATATGATCGAACCATATTAACGAAGCTCATGGTTCATCAAGATCATGCCATATCAAGAACACGAGAGTGAGAGAGATCAAACACATATCTACTGGTACATACCCTCAGCCTAGGGGGTGAACTACTCCCTCCTCGTCATGGAGACTACCAGGATGATGAAGATGGACTCCGGTGATGATTTCCCCCTCCTACAGGGTAACGGAAAGGGCTCTAGATGAGAGTTTTCAATAAAAATAGTTGTGGCAGCAGAGCGGAAGTTCTAGGTTAAATTTTGGGATTTTGGGTATTTATAGGATTTTTGGTGTTGGAATCACGCGGAGATATGCCATAGGAGCCCCCACAAGGCATCAGGGCACGTCCACCCCCCCCCCACTCGGCGCGCCCTATTGCCTTGTCACCTCCTCGTGGGTCCCCTGATACTCCCTCAAATCTTCTTGGGTCCCTTTCCTTCTATAAAAAAATCATCGAAAAGTTTCATACAATTTCGAGAACTTCCATTTTCTTCACAAAAACAACACCATGGTAATTTTGTTGAAACAACGCTAGTCCGGGTTAGTTCCAATTAAATCATATAAAGTGCATCAAAAACATATAAAAATATTGTAAAAATGGGTAAATATGGCATGCATATTTCATAAATTATTGATACGTTGGAGACGTATCAATGCTCCACTTGAACTTGCACACCGCAATCTTGATGACGATCACTAGTTGATGTCATCCTCCATGGGTTATATGACATCTTCCTTTTGATGCACACCCATGGATACATACCTAAGACCACAAATAACTCTCACAAATACCATGGGTTAATAAATAAAGCATAATGGATAATGCTTATCATACCATAGCATCACTTGATCCTTCCAGGTACATCTTCTATGCTTTGTGTATCGATCAACTTGAATTGCCCTTGAAACTTACTCTTGATCAATGTTGTATCTTGTCTTCTCTCTTCATAAATATGATGTCTTGACAGTAAACATGAATGGTCACAATATTCTTCTTCAAAACATATTTTCAATAAGCTTAACTCTCACATGACCAATCTTTGGATAACTCCTTGAATGGCACCTTGGTCAACACATTATCTTCTTATAATAACCTTCAAACCAAGAAACTGTCTTCAAGCAATGCCTATAAACAAACCCTTAAATATAGCTCAAGGAAACCATTAGTCCATAGGGATTTTCATCCATTACCAAAACCAAACATGGGGCATCATGCTATTTCAGCAGTGGTTAAAATATTCTTAAGTACCTAAGGACAAAGTACATCACCTTCTCTATGGAGAGGATGAAGAGCTCATTGTAAATGGTTACACCGATGCTAGCTTCATGAATGATATAGATGACTATAAATCTCAATCACGCTATGTTTATACCCCGAATGGCTGTGTTGTGGTTTGGAAAAGTTTCAAGCACAACACTCTTGCAGATTCCGACATAGGTAGAGTATATTGCGCTTCTGAAGCTTCGAAGGAGGCAACCTCGATCAATAAATTTCTTGAATAGGTTGGTGTGGTCGCAAGTGCAATGAACCCAATGACACTATATTGTGATAATAGTGGTGTCATTGCTCAAGCAAAGGAACCAAGATCCCACATGAAGACTACACACATCGAGCACAAGTATCACATTAGTCGAGAGCACTGTTAAAAAAACCCGATTCAGCAATTTATCGTCCGATTTATCGCTACTCGTGGGGTGACCGATAAGATTGTGCCTTATCTTCACCGTTTATCTTTTGGGCCGATTTATCATCATGACAAGTGATTTATGGGCAATCTTCCGATAAATTAGTCCTATTCCTCGCACTATGTTTGCAAAACAATATGTTTGTTTGTGTTTTTGTGGACTTTGTTATGTAATATGTACTCATTATACATGGATTCAGAGGCTAGGAATCAAGGTAACACTTTTATCCAATATATTTTTGGTGTTAAATATAGCATATTTCAATTTTGGGAACCCGTGATTTGAAAAAAATGGCCAATTAATAGTCGACCGATAAAATCGATTAATCGGCTGATTTCCGATTAATCTCAAATCCCCAGCTGACCGAGACGATAACGATAAGCGATATCCTCAACATTGGTCGAGAGTTGACAAGAAGGGTTTTTTGAAGGTCCTCAAGCTTAACATAGATTTTTAATGTGTCAAATACGACAATGAAGGCTTTACCGCGAGCGAAGCATGACCAACATAGGATAGCCATATGTGTTAGAGAGACTGTGTAAACTAGATTACTGACTCTAGTGTAAGTGGGAGACTATTGAGAATATGCCCTAGATGAAATAAATTATATTATTATATTTCCGTATTCATAATTAAGAGTTTAAATTATATGATATAACTTATATGATACTAGAATATGCGATCCAATGGAAAACTCATATGCACGTGTGGAATGATAAACGGTAAAACAAAGGTTCCTAGTCTTGCCTCTAAAACTTTCTCAAGTGTTTTTGATGATCATGTTTTGTGGACCTTAGGATATAATTAGGTGTAACGATAGTCCTGAAACAACATTAAGAGTATGACGTTAGAAGAACAATCATATTGAATGGACCAAAACTTGTTCGTTATACTTTGAGATGATATCGTCTGAAATCAATTGTTATAACACAGAGTGTTAACATGTGTTTTATGTTCCTTAGACCATGAAAGTTTCGTAGACACTTCTTACACACGATAAGCTTTGGGGTTGCTCAAATGTCATGTGTAACTAGCTGGTCATAATGACAACCTACAGGTTCATCAGAAAGTTTGACAATGGACTAGATAGCTCGAGAGTGGGATTTGCTTCTCGGGTGATGAAGAGATATTCTTAGGGCCCTCTTAGTGTGAAGGCATCCGTCATCATTTGGCCAGACAGAGGTAACTATGTCATGAGAATGGTAGAACACATCAACGAGAAAGAAGAACAAAATGGGTAAGGAGAATAACGGTATAATGAGCATGTGGATGACTCAAGAGGATACCGATGATTCTCGGGTCTTGTAAAGTATCGCGAAGCAAAGGGAATTTCACATGGTAACCAATGGTTCACTGGAATACCATTTGTGTAATCATAGGGATAAATATGGACATCCACGGTTCCGCTATCAGTCATTGAACGGAGAAGTTTTGTTCATGTCTATGAGTTTCCAAACCTACGGGGTCACACTATTAAGGTAGTCACGATCTGATGAGTGTTAGTAGAAAGAGAGTATAGAGGATTTATTTGTGGAATTGTTTTATCAATATTCGAAATAGTTTTGAGAGAATCTGGGAACGTTCTGGTGTCTCGAGAAGGGTTTCAAAGAGTATCGGGCAATGCCGAGTATTACAGATAAACATATATAGGTGCAAAATGCTTCCGGAGATGTTAAAGAATGTATAAAATATTAAAATGGTATGGAAGTATTTAAAATAATTTTATATTTGATTTTTTGAGGGGGGGTTTATATTTAATTAAATATCAATGGGCCTAAAAGGGCCAAGTGGAGGAAAGCAACTTGGGCCACAAGGGCCGAAGTGGGGAGGCACCCCCTTCCCTATGGAAGGAGGGCAAATTGGTGAAAGGGAGGGACTCCCCTTCCCTCCTTGGACAACTGAAGGGGAAGGGAGTCCTTCTCCTCCTCTTGGATGCCTCCTCTCCCCTCCCACCCATGTATACTTGAGGGATGGGGCTCTTTTGTACACACAAGTTTTGGAGCCTCTGTTAGTTCTTCTATTTCTAGTTCTAGTTGGTCTTAGTTGACTAATTATAGCTAGGTCTAGTTCCTATAATCCTTATAACTAGAAGCCCGCTGTGATTCTAATCATCTCCCTCTAATTCTCCAATGATGATGTTGGAAATATGCCCTAGAGGCAATAATAAATTGGTTATTATCATATTTCCATGTTCATGATAAAAACGTCTATTATCTGTGCTAGAATTGTATTGAACGAAAACTCAAATACATGTGTGGATACATACACAACCCCATGTCCCTATTGATCCTCTACTGGACTAGCTCGTTGATCAAAGATGGTCAAGGTTTCCTGACCATAGACATGAGTTGTCAATTAATAATGGGATCACATCATTAGGAGACTGATGTGAATGACAAGAACCAACCGTAAGCATAGCAGTTGGTCGTGTCAGTTTATTGCTTCTTCTTTATCCATGTCAAGTATTTGTTCCTATGACCATGAGATAACGCAACTCCCTGACACCGGAAGAATGCCTTGTGTGTATCAAATGTCACAACATAACTTGGTGACTATGAAGGTGCTCTATAGGTATCTCCGAGGGTGTCTCTTGGGTTGGCATGGATCGAGACTGGGATTTGTCACTCCGTATGACGGAGAGGTATCTCTGGGTCCACTTGGTAATAAAACATCACAAGAAGCTTGCAAGGAATGTGCATAAGGAGTTAGTCACGGGATCTTGTATTACGGAACGAGTAAAGAGACTTGCCGTTAATGAGATTGAACTAGGTATGGAGATATCTACGAGCGAATCTCGGGCAAGTAACATACCGATGGGCAAAGGGAACAGCATACGGGATTGTCTGAATCCTTGACATCGTGGTTCAACCGATAAATATCTTCGTAGCATATGTAGGAACCAATATGGACATCCACGTCCCGCTATTGGTTATTGACCATTGTGTTGTCTCGGTCATGTCTACATAGTTCTCGAACCCGTAGGGTCTGCACACTTAACATTCGGTGACGATTCGGTATTGTTGAGTTATGTATGTTCATGACTGATGGTTGTTCGGAGTCCCGGATAGAATCTCGGACATCACGGTAAGCTCTGGAATGGTCCGGAGGTAGAGATTTATATATGGGAAGTCATATTTTGGCCATTGGAAAAGTTTGGGTTTTTCCGGTATTGTACCGAGTAGCTTCTAGAAGGTTCCGGAAACTTCCGGAGAAGTCTGGAAGTCCATCAAGGGTTCCACCACGTCCCAAGTGTTTGCATGGGATGAGGGGAGGCACCCTAGTCTTATTGGTCCAGGCGCACAAGTCCCTTAAGGCCCATGTGGCTTGGGAGAGGTGGAAAGTCCACCTGGTTTTGGAAAGGGAGGGAATTGGACTAGGAGTCCAACTCCTCCTCCTTGGTTGCGCCCTAGGGATTAGAGGGGCTTATCTCCATGGCCCTCCACCTGTATATAGAGGGGAGGGGGCTCCGCAAGAGCACACACGAAGCCCTTGGCGCCCCTCTCTCTCCCTAGATCGTTTCCTCCTCCGTTGGCGGTTTCGATAGCGCTAGACGTAGCCCTGCCGAGATAGCACCACCACCATCGCCACCATGCCTCGCGTTGTTAGGGAACTTCTACCTCTTGAGCTTGTGTTGCTTTTCCCTTGAAGAGGAAAGGGTGATGCAGCAAAGTAGATAAGTATTTTCCTCTGTTGTTGAGAACCAAGGTATCAATCAAGTAGGAGGAACAAGAAAGTCACCAATGGACGCACCTACACAAAAAATCAAACTCTTGTACCCAACGTTATAAAGGGGTTGTCAATACCTTCACGATTATTTGCAAGGATTAGATCCGATAGATATAGATGTAAATGAGAACGGAAAGTAAAAGGTAAATAAATTGCGGCAAAGTATTTTTGGTATTTTTTGTTTATAGATCTGAAAGTATATTATGGAAAATAGACCCCGGGGGCATAGGTTTCACTAGAGGCTTCTCTCTCGAAGGAAAATATCATGGTGGGTAAACAAATTACTGTCAAGCAATTGATAGAAAAGCAAATAATCATGTAGTTATCCAAGGCAATGATCATGCATATAGGCATCACGTCTGTATCAAGTAGACTAAAACGATTCTGCATCTACTACTATTACTCCACACATCGACCGACTCCTTCCTGCATCTAGAGTATTAAGTTCATGAAGAACAGAGTAACACATTAAGAAAGATGATATGATGTAGAGGGATAAACACATGCAATATGATGAAAACCCCAGCTTGTTAACCTTAATGGCAACAATGCAATACGTGCCTCGCTACCCCTACTATGTCACTGGGTGAGGACACCGCAAGATTGAACCGAAAACCGAGCACTTCTCCCATTGCAAGAACTACCAATCTATTTGTCCAAACCAAACCAATAACTCGAAGAGACTTACAAGGATATGAACTCATGCAAATAAGAATTCACAAGAGATTCAAATAAGATTCTTGGGTAATCTGAACATAAACTCACAATTCATCGGATCTTGACAAACACACCACAAAAGAGGATTATATCGGATAGATCTCCATTAAGATCCTGAAGAACATGGTATTGAAGATCAAAGAGAGAGAATAAGTCATCTAGCTACTAGCTATGGATCTGTGGGTCTATGGTGGACTACTCACGCATAATGGGGGGCAATGGAGTTGATGTAGATGCCCTCCGTGATCGAAACCCCCTCCGACACATTACCGAAAAAGGCTCCAAGATTGGATCTCTTGGGAACGGAAGCTTCTGGCGGCGGAAAATTATTTGCATGGCTCCCTCTAATGTTGGGGGAATATTTGGGAATTTACAGGCCAAAGATTAGGGTTAGGAGACCTATCAGGAGATGACAAGCCAACTAGGCGCGGCCACGGGCACGCCTAGCAGGCTTGTGACCTCCTAGCAGAAGTCCTGGCGTGCACTCCAAGCCTGGTTGATTTATTTCCTTCCAGTAAAATTCCTTCTGAAGGTTTTATTCTGTTTGGACTCCGTTTAATATTCCATATCTGCAAAACTCAAAAACAAGAAAAAAATCAGAAACTGGCACTAGGCTCTAGATTAATAGGTTGGTCGCAAAAATAATAGAAAATAGCATATTAATGCATATAAAACATCCAAAATAGATAATATAATAGCATGCCATCATCAAAAATTATAGATACGTTGGAGACGTATCAGTAACTCATCTACCTCTTCACCCCCGCGTGTTGGATCAAAAAGACGGAGACGTCATCGAGATGCATGTGTGCTGAACGCGGAGGTCCCGTCCGTTCGGCGCTAGATCAGGACGGATCGTGATTGGATCGCGGGACGAATTGCGATTTGGATCGTGAAGACGTTCGACTACATCAATTGCGTTTCTTAACGCTTCCCGCTTAGTGATATACAAGGATTTGTATATCCAATCTCCCTCTCATAGTTGTTGATTTTCATAGATAGATCTTGGGTGTTTGTAGGAAATTGTTTTGTTTCCCATGCAACGTTCCCCAACATTGGCATCGTGATCTAGGTCTATGCATAGATAATATGCACGAGAAGAACACAAAAGAGTTTGTGGGCATTGATGTTCATATTGCTTAGTTCCTTAGTCTTATCTTGATTCAGCGGTATTGTGGGATGAAGCGGCTCGGACCAACCTTACTTGTCCATGTATGAGAGACCGGTTCCATCGACTGACAAGCAACTTGTTGCACAAAGATGTCCGGCGGGTGTCTGTATCTCCCACTCTAGTTGAATCAGATTCGACGAAGGTGGTCCTTGTAGAAGGTCAAATAGCAACTTGTATATCACCATTGTGGTTTTGCATAGGCAAGAAACGTTCTTGCTGGATACCCATAGCAGCCATGTAAAACATGCAACAACAAATTAGAGGACGTCTAACTTGTTTTTGCAGGGTATGTTGTGATATGATATGGCCAAAGACATGATGAAATATATTTGATGTATGAGATGATCATTTTTGTTAATAGCTTATATCGACTTGCCTGTCGATGCATACGGCAACTGGCAGGAGCCATAGGGTTGTCTTCAATTATTGTATGACTTGCGTGTCAATCATTAAGCACTATGTAATGCTTTACTTTATCACTAAATGGTAGCGATAGTAGTAGAAGCATGGTTGGAGCGACAACCCGGATGGAAACACAATGATGGAGATCATGTTGTCATGCCGGTGACGATGGACATCATGTCGGTGCTTTGGTGATGGAGGTCAAAAGCACAAGTTCATGGCCATATCATGTCGCTTATGATTTGCATGTGATGTTAATTATTTTATGCATCCTATTTTGCTTAGGACGACGGTAGAATTATAAGGTGATACCTCACTAAAAAAATTCAAGATAAAATTGTGTTCTCCCCGAGTGTGCACTGTTGCGAAAGTTTGTCGATTCGAAGCATCACGTGATGATCGGGTGTGATAGACTCTACGTTCACATACAACGGGTGCAAGCCAGTTTTGCACATGCAAAACACTCGGGTTAAACTTGACGAGCCTAGCATGTACAGACATGGCCTCGGAACACAGGAGACCAAAAGGTCGAACATGAGTCATATGGTAGATATGATCAACATGGAGATATTCACCATTGAAACCACCACATCTCACGTGATGACCGGACATGGGTTGGTAGATTTGGATAATTTCACACTTAGACAACCTAAGGGATGTTGATTTGAGTGGGAGTTCTATAGTAATATGACTAATTGAACTCATTATCATGAACATAGTCAAAATTCTTTTCAAATTATGTTGTAGATCACTAGCTTGCGTTGTAGTTCCCTGAATTTTGATACATTCCTAGAGAAAAAGTAAGTTGAAAGATGGTAGTAGAAATTATGCGGGGCTTATGTCGAGGATGCACCGCTCGGTGTGCCACCTCCTCTAGCGTCATCTGTGGATGTTGTGAACATCTGACAGGCACATTTTGATGACTACTTGATAGTTCAGTGTGTCATGCATTACATCTTATAACTGAGGCTCCAAAGACATTTTGAACGTCACGGAGCATATGAGATGTTCCAAGAGCTGGAATTGAGATTTCAGGCACGTGCCTGTGTTGATAGGTATGAGACCTCCAACAAAATTCTTTGCGTGCAAGATGAAGGAGAATAGTTGTGACACCCTTGATTGATGCTACAGTAATCCATGTAACCAAGCTACAGTGAACTGAGGATTATGCTAATACATTTTGCTAATCTAATTATGATCACAGTTGGAATCAAACTTTGATTCAAATTTTCATTGGAATTCAAATTCGTTTCAAAACTGGATTTAAAAGTTTTGCAAACCCGAGAATAAAAATCTTGCATAAGTTCCAATTATTCCTAGCAATTATAAGAATGCAACCCATAATTTTACGAGTGTGTTAGTGCCTCTAAGACATTTATAAGAGTGGCCAAATCAATTAATGATATACCTTTTGGTTTTGGCAGTTTTCAAAACAATTCTAAAAGTTATCAAACATTTTTTGTGGAACTACCAAATATTAAAACTTTAATATTGGGCTGGGTCACATACTTTCCAAAACCTAAATAATTACTAAATTAAATAAAAACATATAAACAAATAAAAGGAAATAAAACTAAAAGCATTTAAAAAGAAAAGGAAAACCCCCTTCCCCCTGGGCCAGCCCAACTGGCTAGCCCAACTACCCCCCGGTCGGCCCAGCCGGTTCCTATACTACCCCATCCCCCCAAACCCTAGCCAGCCCGGTCGCCCCCACTCTCCCCACCTCACTTGCACCTCCCCCCTTCTCCTCCCTATCCAGTTTTGGATCGGGGCAGAGCCGTCGCCCCAGCGCTTGCCTGCGTCGATGTCCTCCACCATGCCCCCTCCCCGACCGAAGCCGACGCCGCCTTAGTACTTCCCCGGCGCCTCGTGCCTCCTTGCCGTGCCGCTTGACCTCCTCATCTCCCTCCCCACTGGCCTACCCCAACCCTTAACGCCCCAGCTCCCGGACAATGTCGGTGATCCCCTCGGGGCTCCTCCCTCCCCTCCCTCTTCCTTCCCGACCGGATCCAGTCGCCGGCGCTGCTTACCATGGCCCCGCGCTCCCCTTGTCGCCCTCGTTGTCATTCCATGTCACCCCACCGTCACCGCCATGCCGCCTCGTCGGTTCACGCACGGCAGCCCCGCTCCAGCCCTCATCGCCGGGCCCCTCCCCAGCCCCTACGTTGTGCTGCCGCGCCCACTGGCCGCTGCCTCGCGCGGCCCCGCCCGCGCACGCGCTCGACGTGCCCTTGCCACGCTTGCCACCGCCGCTCCACGGCCACGCGGTTGGCCATTCCCCTCGCCGCGGCTGGCTACCGGCCACCGTTGGCATCGGGCCATACCTATGCCTCAGTCGCTCCGGGTCCACTCCGGATTAGTGGGGATTAACCCCACCCACTAATACCCCCGGGCCCACTGACCACAAGGGCCAACCGCCCCCTAAACATTTTTAAAAAATCAAATGTAAATAAAAATAAATGTTAAAAATAATTGATTAGTTATTTAAATATTGGATTTGTTTAACTAAAAATGTAATTAGGTTAACTAATCTGTTAATAGTCACATAGCCTATGACATGTGGGCCCAACCCATTTAGGCCTAATTACAATTGTCTAATTAATTCTGCCAATTAGTTAAATCTAAATAGTCAATGACAGGTGGGTCCTGCCCCCTTAATTAATCTGATTAATGTAAATTGAACATTAATTAACCTTGTGTCTATGATAGTGGGCGCACTGGTCAGTTTGACTAGTAAAAGCACACGTTGACTGTTGGAATCAGCATGACATCATGCTGGTGTCATAATTATATTTATTGAATCAATTTAAATCTGTTAATTTCAGAATATTAATAACAAAATAAAAAAATAATATTAAATAAACCATAAGTGAGATGAAAATATTTTATACATGAAAATATATCAAAAAAGTTCCACAAATCCGGATACGCTGTCCATTAGTCTGTCGCATGCCCCTATCATAACGAACATGGAACTTTTCCAACGAATCCGTCTGTCCGGTAAAAGCCAGAGACCGGGAAAATATCGTCAGATATTCTTCCGACCCGTTTGTAACGTGTAATATTGAGTTAGTGCATGCCTAGATCTGCATATTGCCATGTCATGCATCGTGTTGCATCTGTGCTTTATATTTATTGTTCCCCCCCCCCTTTTCTTACTGGTAGACCCCAAGAGTGATGCTGCTGCCGGGTACGACTACGCGACTGCGATCAGACATTTGCAGGAGAGCAGCAAGGCAAGCAACCCCCCTTGAGCATTCTGATATTGCCCATTTCTTTCCCTCTCATTCTTGCATATGGTTTTGCTATTGTATTAGTTAGCTCCTATTCTGATGCATACCCTGTGTTTGATAAACTACTTTCATACCTGCTGTCATATCAACTACTTAGTATAGGTTGATCAGTGAATCCCCTGTGACCCCTTAGTCTTAGTTGCCCAACTTTAATATTCAGTTACTCGATCATCATGATCGACGAGCCAGGCTCGTCACATCACCGCACTCCCCTTAGTTGTATGACTCTGCAGAACTACTGTCGAGTACCAAGGTGACACCTCGTGAAGTACTCATGATGTTAGTTTTGTAGTGTATCTAGTCCGTCGTGGTAAATAGAGGGTGATACCTCTCCACCACTCCCGACTTTGACTCTTTCGTGCACCCCCCTCGAGTATGGGACCGCTAAGGGTGATTCCTGTAAAGCCACCTTGACGGTTACATTGAGCGGGGACCATTGAGGGTGATTCCTTAGTTACCGCCTTGATGTTTTATATACATGGGTACTATGAATTGGTTACACACAGATGCTGGTGATGGGTCAGCCCTGAAGGGTAATCACGGATTGATGATGACGAGACGTGTCCGGATAGGTGAGGCCCTTGCCAGACAGCCTCGAGACGGGGCGACGGGACCGCACGTCATGGGTTGCGCTCGTCACCGCATTAATAAAATGCTAATGGGTTGGGTATTTGATCTGAGTTGGTCGATTGACCTTTTACGCACTAAACCTTCACGTGGGATAAGTTATGAGTACTTAGCATTGTTGTATAAGTCGAAGCTCTACGGACATCAACAATGCAGTGGCTTGCACCCAAGTGGTTCACAAAGGCATTTTGCTTGTATAAGAGGTGCTACGACTAACTTTGGCCACCCTCGCATTGTGCAGGAGTGCAAAGGGTGAGTGGCCCATGACCCCTGCTCGCTTAGGATTTAGACCAGAGGGTTGGCCTCTCAGCTGACTCTAGGTGGGGCAACAACATGTTGATATCCCGAGGCCGGGCATTACCTCGGAAAGTGTGTTCGGCTGGAGGTGATCAAGCATGTTGGAAATGTGGTGCATCCCTACAGGGATGAATTCAACTATTCGAATAGCCGTGTCCAGGCTAACATGATGACTTGGAGTTATACCTTGATCTTCTATACCTAACATTGTGATTTTAAATTGAAATGAATGTTGTCTCTAGGATTGCTTCCCCGTGGGGAGTCGAGGAAGAATCTCTGGGCGTGGTTGCTTAATAAAATTTGTTACAATAATATTGCTGATATGAGTTTCCAGTCTACTCTCTTCTAATGCTGCAAGATGTTGAAGATGCTAGTCTTCGATAGGACTAGACCTTCCCCCTAATTCTTGCTATTCTGTAGTCAGTCCAGATATAACCGCATTCCTTTATACTGATACATACTTAGCATAGTTCTGATGTTAGTCTTGCGAGTACTTTGGATGAGTACTCACCGCTGCTTTGCTTTCTCTTTCCCCCTCGATATGATTTCTACGTTCAGACGATGGAGCCTCGGAGATGTAGTACGCTGGAGACAACTACTACACCACTGTCGGAGCGTACTACTACACGGAGCCTGCCCCCGACCAGCAGTAGGATAGGAGGTTCCCAAGCAGGAGGCCTCGCGTCTTTCGATTAGTGTTATTGTTTGTGCTAGCCTTCTTAAGGAAAAACTTGTCTAACTTATTTCTGTACTCGGATATTACTTTCTTCCGCTGACTCGTGCTTGTCAAGCTTTGTATTCGAGCCCTCGAGGCCGCTGGCTTGTAATATGAAGTTGTATGACTTTAGTTTGTGTGTAGAGTTGTGTTGTGGTATCGATCAGTGAGTCCCTAATATTGGTCATACGCATTTCCGTGTATGATTACCGTACGGTCAAATTCGGGGCGTCACAAGTTGGTATCAGAGCCGACTGCCCGTAGGTAGCCCGCTTTCCAACTCCTTGGCCAAAGTTGAGTCTAGTACTTGAAAAACTCTTACTAACATTGTTGTGTTGCTTACGGGCCCACATCTCAATCGAGTGGTATTAGGATCTTTTATTCCTCGTCTGATTTTGATCTCTGGGTTTTTAGCTCTCTTCCCTTTCGGGTTAAATATTTTGCTAACTCCAACTCTAAGTTGTCGTAACTACTTCCTCCGGAGAACCCAGCATTCTAGACGTTGGCTTGATTCATCAAAAGACTTTGAAGCCACTCTCTAATGTTAATCCGAGAACTTGTGCTCATTGCTTTTGCGATTTCCTTCCACTGCCACCCCTACAGATAACACCTCATCATCATCGAGGATTCGATCATTCCTAGTTGTTCATGTGTCTCACGAAATTCTTCGAAATGCTATTCGATCTTCCAAAATTCTCTGTAGCCTATTGCTCTTGACTTTTCCCACCTTCTTGCATTAGGGTTAATTCCATATGTCTAGCAATGTTCATTATTATCCCATGTGATTCTCATTTGGTTTCATTGGTTTAACCTGTGTGTGAATACACACAATCATCAATTGATCCTCATAAATTATCTATCTAACTCGGACGCCTTTCCAAACCTGGGTTGGTTCTGGACAAATCAACTTCGATTGATTGTCCACCTAAATCCTTTCAGCTTAATTTTTTTGTTCGGAGCATCTGTTTTCAATATACCAATTTGGAAATCTCAGTTCCTTTGGTTGTTTAAGCATCGAATTATTTGGATGTTCTATAGCCTGATGCCTTGCATTCTTTCTTCCTCTGATTGAGTACCGATACTCACATCAGGCCCTTTGTGGACCACTAGACCCATCAAGGGGTTATTATCCGATTGCATCCTTCGCATTCAAAACTCTTGTGATGTTCTTCCCCTGACACATGATGTCATTGGTAAATTGTGTCTCCTCCCTTTGATAAGTTGTATCCTATGCTTATGACAACCATGCTCTGTTATCAAGCATGTGTTAATTACTCTTGAAGTTTATGGTATATGATTCCTAAGATGTCCCAATGGGTTGAACCAATGCCTTCCCTAATCTATGGGATCCTGAAGACTTCTATGGGTCATACTCTACTGGTGTTTGCCAGATAAAAATTCAACACTACAACTTAATCGAAGGCGAGAAGTGAGTGAAAGGTTATGCCTTGAAGAAGTGGGAGTCGACCTTGAACTTTGTGTTCATGCCCATGGAAATTATGTAAATCTTATCATGGAAGCTTCTCGTATCAATAATTGTCCCTCCGTAATACTTTGATCTGGTATTTGTTATTCTGTCGCAATCGTGGTTCCGACCATGATTGTTCTTCTTTGATCCCATTTTTAGACTAGTTTAAGCACTTGTCTTTTTCAGATCAATACATCGGCACAAGCTTTAATTATGATCTACATCCCAGTATTACCCCTGGTGTCTCGAGAAAATCATGGAGATACATAGCTTCTTATAAGATCCCTATCAGTTATGATTTTTCACTGATTCCCTTTTCCTCGTGTTCTGAGTTGTTGGACACTCAAGGACGCCGATAACCGAATCAAGTATGCCTTGAGATTCAACAACTCTTAGAAACTTCTTTTCTTATGAGTTCATAATCGTTCATGCCATTCCAAGCTGTTAGGCTACATCATCATTGTCATGCTAGAGCTTGACCATGCAATATGTGTCCTTCATCCACGGAACACAATTCCAATAGTGACCTAAGCTTACATCGAGCTTTCAACATCATGTTGGTTGTCTTGAAAGGAAAATTCGATTCCGAGCTAGCAACATAATCTGTGGTTCTGACAACCTTTCGCTTCACCATTTCTTTGCTTGATGTCGTAGTTGATCTATTACATCTCCAAGAGACTTCTCGATATTTGTGTCATGATCATCGTCAACATTCTGAGTTGTTCCAGTGTATCAATCTAATTCATGATGAGGAATACCATTTTTTCCCTTTGATGATTTGTGTTATCATCGACAACATCCTTATCTTCCTTCCAAACATCGACTTGGTTTTGTTTTGGTTGAACCTTAGGTTCCTTGCTAACCATCTTGTGTTATGTTCTATCTTGGGGTATTACCATCTTTTGTCGAGAATATCATGAGAATTGCACACATCTTAAGAATTCTTGATATAGTAATACTTCTCGCCGCTTCTATTCAGTTCTTGGTACCCGTGATGTTTCTAACCGGAATACTGACAAATGGACTATGAAGTGTGAATGCAAAACTTCGAGCAATTATATTGCCTTGAAGTCAATGATCAATAAGTCCATTCTTAGTGTGTTGTTTGTTGAATCACCATCCTAACATTGATCGTGCTACTTAGTCCTTAGTTCTAGTTGCACTTTTAGACCAATGTTTAATTGTGGATGTTTTCCTCAAGCATACATCATTATATCATTTGGTTTGACCAATACTATCACCTTGTTCTCTCAATCGTGGAAATCCATCTTTGTGGAAATCTTGACGAATTGTTGTTGAGCCCATCAGCCACATCCTCATCTTCAATGTGGTTCATGATGGAAATTTGAGCTAGTGTTGTAAACATTTGAAGTCTTTATCTTCCTAACTAGCTCATTAATAATAAGTTTGAAAAAAGGAGTGTTTTCTATAAGTTCGCGTGCATTTTTACCATCGTGATTCTGAGAAATTTCTGTATCGCTCCCTCAGGAATCATTCCAATTCTTTCCTGCATGTGCGAAGTGTTCTATGGTTTGATAGATTTGCTACCTTCACTCCGTATGTCTTTCCTAGCACACCAAGCCACTGATTGATATGATCTGGGAAGAGAAGTTCTACGTAAGATCTAGTCTAGACTTACACATGGAACTTTGATATCCTCTATGATGGTTCCCATCCAGGGCTTGATTGCATTCCATCCTAAAATCTTCCATGTGAGCATGAACATCTTGATATTTTGTTCATATGTCTTGCAATCCAACCCATGATTCATGCTTGCTTCCGTCGTTCATTTCGAGATTCTTGCAACATCATCTCGTAGATCTATGTTGCCTCCTTTTTCTTCTCAGACTTGCTATGTCTAAATTATCCTAACACCAATCAGATTTGAATCTTGATAGATATGATGGTTGGATCTTTTCCAAGGATTATAACATTGGTCTTTATGTAACCCGGTAAGGTGATGTCATGGCTAGCACACCTGGCCGGGGAACCTATTGTTATAGTATCTTCTTTGGTAAAGTTAGCCATTCTCCTATGATGCAATTGTGAGGCTTAGTTTATAAGTTGTTCCTTATGGATCCATTGTTTATTCAAAGTCTTACCTTTACCTGCTGGCCATGTCGGTGCTTCCCCGAAGCGTGATCGTGGTACTCGGACCCTCAAGCAACAAAATTGGAAGTTCAATACTAAATGTTTCTTGATCAATTATCCAAACATCATTGAATGGGTAAACGCCATGATTCTCCTTGCCCCTTTGATCGAAAGAGTTACACATTTAATGCCCTGTCATGTATATGGTGCTCCGCTTCCCCATGGGAAGGATATACTCATAATACTTGTGTATAAACACCTCTTCCTTTCCATTGGTCAGGTTAATCTAATAATCACATTTTTATTTTCCATTGGCCAGTTTAACCTTTATTGAAATTATATGATCTAAGCAATAATAATTCCCTGCTTAGGTAAGCACCTCAGTGAACTACTCTGTCAGTAAGACCCTGTTACTATTGTTGATAACATTCCGTTAACCGCCGGTGGACGAGAACTTTGCCAATTTGTCCGTCTTGTTTCGACGAGCAGGAAAATGGTTCTATTTTATCCCCCGCCCTTGGTACCGACATTGTTGCCAACTTAACTGGCAAGCTATCCTCTGGAAGGTCTTGTTACAATGGTCGTGCGAAATGTTGATACGTATCCATCGTATCTATAATTTTTGATTGTTTCATGTCAATATTATACAACTTTCATATACTTTTGGCAACTTTTTATACTATTTTTGGGACTAACATATTGATCCAGTGCCTAGTGCCAGTTCCTGTTTGTTGCATGTTTTCTGTTTTGCAGAATATCCATACCAAACAAAGTCCAAACGCAATAAACAACCTACGGGGATTTTTCTTGGAATATTTATGAGTTTTGGGAAGAAGAATTAACGCAAAACGATGCCCGAGGGGGTCACGAGCCTGGGAGGCGTGCCCTACCCCCCCCCAGGCGCGTCTGGCAGGCCCATGACCAAACTTAAAGCGGTTGGAGCCCTTCTTTCGCCGCAAGAAATATATTTTCATAAGGAAAATCCCCTCAAAATTTCAGCCCGATTGGAGTTACGGATCTCCGGGAATTTAAGAAACGGTGAAAGGCCAGAATCTGGGAGCACAGAAACAGAAGGGCACAGAGAGAGAGAGATCCAATCTCGGAGGGGCTCTTGCCTCTCCGTCGCCATGGAGACCATGGACCAGAGGGGAAACCCTTCTCCCATCTAGGGATGATGTCAAGGAAGAATAATAAGAAGGGGGGCTCTCTCCCCCTCTCTCCCGGCGGCGCCGGAATGCCGCCCGGGACATCATCGTGTGACGATGATCTACACCAACACCCCCGTCATCTTCACCAACACCTCCATCACCTTCCCCATCTATATTCAGCGGTCCACTCTCCCGCAACCCTCTGTACCCTCTACTTGAACATGTTTCTTCATGCTTCATATTATTATCCAATGATGTGTTGCCATCCTATGATGTCTGAGTAGATTTTCGTTGTCCTATCGGTGATTGATGAATCGCTATGATTGGTATAAATTGCTTGTGGTTATGTTGCTGTCATTTGGTGCCCATCATATGAGCGCGCACGTGGATCACACCATAGGGTTATTTGTATGTTGATAGGACTATGCATTGGAGGGCAAGGGTGACAAAAGCTTCAGCCTAGCATAGAAATTGATGCATACGGGATTGAAGGGGGACCAATATATCTTATTGCTATGGTTGGGTTTTACCTTAATGAACGTTAGTAGTTGCGGATGCTTGCTAATAGTTCCAATCATAAGTGCATAGAATACCAAGTAAGGGATGACATGCTAGCAGTGGCCTCTCCCACATAAAACTTGCTATCGGTCTAGTAACATAGTGAATTTCTTAGGGACAATTCCTCAACTCCTACCACCACTTTTCCACACTCGTTAAACTAACGTAATTGTTTCTTTATCTAAACAGCCCCTAGTTTTTATTTATGTGTTCTTTATTATCTTGCAAACCTATCCTATCACACCTACAAAGTACTTCTAGTTTCATACTTGTTCTAGGTAAAGCGAACGTAAAGTGTGCATAGAGTTGTATTAGTGGTCGATAGAACTTGAGGGAATATTTGTCCTACCTTTAGCTCCTCATTGGGTTCGACACTCTTACTTATTGAGAAAGCCTACAATTGATCCCCTATACTTGTGGGTTAGCAAGACCTTTTTTTGGCGCCGCTGCCGGGGAGAGATAGCGTGGGGTGAATATTCTCGTGTGTGCTTGTTTGCTTTATCACTAAGTAGATTTATTTGCTGTTCTAAGTTGTTCTCTATCTTTAGTTATGGATATTGAACACGAAATACCAAGAAAATAGGTGTACTTGCTACTCATGGAGATGGGGCACCTCCTAAAACCCTCGATGCTCGTTATGTGGAAAATATTATGCACTACTTCGATAATCCTGAGAAAACCCCATTCAACTTGATAATGGCATACACGTTGGATCAACGTAAATACTTTAGGGATTATTGCTTATCTCAAAAAGGGAAACTATTATGGGATCAAATTCATATGTTGAAATGGTATGCTTGGGATCTACGCTTGAGATATGATATTACTTGTTGCTCTAGGATGAAGGCTAAACACCTTCCCTTTTCTTGTAAATTTAATGCTAATGAAACATTGGCTTCTTATGCTAATGGTATATATGATTACTATGATGTGGAACAAATAGAAGAGTTTGTTGCTTTTATGGGTGCTTATGAAATTGAAGCTCTGTTTAAAAAGTGTGATGATAATGATGATGCTGTTTGCCAATCTCAAAATTTGGTTATGCTTTGTTATTGTTATACTAATTATGAATATAATGCCCATATTGATCGATTTATGGAGAAATTCTCCGCTGCCCAAGAAGAGACTAATATTTTGCAGGAAACTATGGAAGAAGAAAATGTTGAAACTGTGAGCTCATTAGATGAAAAACATGACGAGGAGAGCGAAGAACAAAAGGAGGAAGAGCAGACTAGCTACCCCGTGCCCACCTTCTAATGAGAGTAACTCTTCAACTATACATTGTTTAATTTCCCTTCGTGCTTACCGAAGGATGAATGCTATGTTGATTGCTATGATCCCTTGGATTCGTTTGAAATATCCCTTTTTTACGAACTTGATGCTTGCTATGCTTGTGGCCATGATGCCAGTATGAATGATGCTTATGGAGATGAACTTGCTATAGTTCCTTATGATAAACATGAACTTGTTGCTATTGCACCCACATATGATAGTCCTATTATCTTTTTGAATTCTCCCAACTACACTATATCGGAGAAGTTTGCTCTTATTAGGGATTACATTGATGGGTTGCCTTCTACTATTATACATGATGATTTTGATGAATATAATATGCATGTGCTTGCTGCTCCTACTTGCAATTATTATGAGAGAGGAACTACATCTCCACCTCTCTATGTTTCCAATACGATAAAATTGCAAGAAACTGCTTATGCTATGTATTGGCCTTTACTTGATGTGCATGAATTGTTCTTTTATGACATGCCAATGCATAGGAAGAGAGTTAGACTTCATAATTGCATGATATATATTACCTTGTGCTCACTACTAAATTACAAATCATTTTTAATTAAAATTTGCTTTGATATACCTTGGGATCCGGGTGGATCCATTACTTGAGCACTTTATGCCTAGCTTAATGGCTTTAAAGAAAGCGCTGCCTGGGAGACAACCCAGAAGTTGTAGAGAGTCATTTATTTATGTTGATTTCTTTTATATAGTTTAAAAACAAAAAATATAGAGGGGAACTTAAAACTTTTTCAAAAAGAGAAGCGATTGAAAGGTGATGCATTGCGGAAGTGAGGGGCGACCTTGAACACTTGTGTTCATGCTCATGGAAACAATGTAGAATTTTTAATGGAAGTTTCTCGCAAAAATAATTATCCCCTTGTAAAATTCCATTGTATTATAAAAATAATGTGCCAAGTAAAGCATTTATGATTAGTTTGGGTGATAGTTGTTTGATCATGCTGAAAAAGGCAGAAACTTTGTGCTCACTAAATTATTTTTAATTCCTATCCAGAAAGAGATTTTGAGTTGATTATTTTTTATGCTGATTGATATGAAAATTGAACTCATTTTCATAATTGTTTAAGAATTTTTAGGTTAGCAGAGGTATACGAAATATACAGATTGCTACAGACTGTTCTGTTTTTGACAGATCCTGTTTTTGTTGTGTTGATTGCTTATTTTGACGAAACTATGGTTAGTATCGGGGGGTACGAGCCATGGAGAAGTGATAATACAGTAATATAACATCAATATAAATGGAAATTAAGTTTACTACAGTATCTAAAAGGTAGGTGGTTTGTTTTCTTATGCTAATGCTATCACGAGTTTCTGTTTAAGTTTTGTGTGATTGAAGTTTTCAAGTTTTGGGTGAGACCACGATGGATGAAGGAATAAGGAGAGGCAAGAGCCTAAGATTGGGGATGCCCGAGGCACCCCAAGGTAATATTCAAGGAAGACTCAAGCGTCTAAGCTTGGGGACGCCCCGGAAGGCATCCCCTCTTTTGTCTACAATCTATCGGTAATTTTACTCGGAGCTATATTTTTATTCATCACATGATATGTGCAAATGCTTGGAGCGTCTTTTGTGTTTATTTTTCGTTTTTATTTTATGCACCATGCTGGTATGAGATATTCCTTGGTTGATTTGTAGAATGCTCTTTGCACTTCACATATATCTTTTGAGTATGGCTTTATAGAATGCTTCATGTGCTTCACTTATATCATTTGAAGTTTGGATTGCCTGTTTCCCTACACATAGAAAACCGCCATTTGTAGAATGCTCTTTTGCTTCACTTATATTTGTTAGAGCGGGGCATATCTTTTGTAGAAAGAATTAAACTCTCATGCTTCACTTATACCTATTTAGAGAGTTAACATGAGTTGGTCATTCACATGGTTAGTCATAAAATCCTACATAAAACTTGTAGATCACTAAATATGATATGTTTGATTCCTTGCAATAGTTTTGCGACATGAAGATGTGATATTAGAGTCATGATAGTGAGTAATTGTGTATTCATAGAAATAATTGTGTTAAGGTTTGTGATTCCCGTAGCATGCACGTATGGTGAACCGTTATGTGACGAAGTCGGAGCATGATTTATTTATTGATTGTCATCCTTTGTGTGGAGGTTGGGATCGCGCGATGGTTAACTCCTACCAACCCTTCCCCTAGGAGCATGCGTGTAGTACCTTGTTTCGATGACTAATAGACTTTTGCAATAAGTATGTGAGTTCTTTATGACTAATGTGGAGTCCATGGATTATACGCACTCTCACCCTTCCACCATTGCTAGCCTCTCTAGTACGGCGCAACTTTTGCCGGTGCATTACACCCACCATATACCCTTCCTCAAAACAGACACCATACCTACCTATTATGGCATTACCATAGCCATTCCGATATATATTTCCATGCAACTTTCATCGTTCCGTTTATTATGACACGCACCATCATTGTCATATTGCTTTGCATGATCGTAAGATAGCTAGCATGATGTTTTCATGGCTTGTCCGTTTTTTGATGTCATTGCTACGCTAGATCATTGCACATCCCGGTACACCACCGGAGGCATTCATATAGAGTCATATTTTGTTCTAAATATCGAGTTGTAAGTAAATAAAAGTGTGATGATCATCATTATTAGAGCATTGTCCCACGTGAGGAAGTAATAAAAGAGGCCAATGAAGCCCAAATAAAAAAGAGGCCATAGAAGCCCACCAAAAAAAAGAGAAAAAAATAAAAAAAATAAAAAAATGAGAAAAAATAGAGAAGGGACAATGCTACTATCCTTTACCACACTTGTGCTTCAAAAAAGCACCATGATCTTCATGATAGAGAGTCTCCTATATTGTCACTTTCATATACTAGTGGGAAATTTTCATTATAGAACTTGGCTTGTATATTCCAATGATGGGCTTCCTCAAATTGCCCTAGGTCTTCGTGAGCAAGCAAGTTGGATGCACACCCACTTAGTTTCTTTTTGAGCATTCATACACTTATAGCTCTAGTGCATCCGTTGCATGGCAATCCCTACTCACTCACATTGATATCTATTGATGGGCATCTCCATAGCCCATTGATACGCCTAGTTGATGTGAGACTATCTCGTCCTTTTTGTCTTCTCGACAACCACCATATTCTTTTCCACCTATAGCGCTAGGTCCATGGCTCACGCTCATGTATTGCGTGAAAGTTGAAAAAGTTTGAGAATACTAAAGTATGAAACAATTGCTTGGCTAAAACCGGGGTTGTGCATGATTTAATACCTTGTGTGATGAAGATGGAGCATAGCCAGACCATATGATTTTGTAGGGATAACTTTCTTCGGCCATGTTATTTTGAGAAGACATGATTGTTTTATTAGTATGCTTGAAATATTATTGTCTTTATGTCAAATGATAGACTATTGCTTTGAATCACTCGTGTCTTAATATTCATGCCAAGATTAGATTATATGATCAAGATTATGCTAGGTAGCATTCCACATCAAAAATTATCTTTTTTATCATTTACCTACTCGAGGACGAGCAGGAATTAAGCTTGGGGATGCTGATACATCTCCGTCGTATCTATAATTTTTGATTGTTTCATGCCAATATTATACAACTTTCATATACTTTTGGCAACTTTTTATACTATTTTTGGGACTAACATATTGATCCAGTGCCTAGTGCCAGTTCCTGTTTGTTGCATGTTTTTTGTTTCGTAGAAAATCCATACCAAATGAAGTCCAAACGCAATAAAAAACCTACGGGGCCCGAGGGGGTCACGAGCCCGGGAGGCTTGCCCTACCCCCCAGGCACGCCTGGCAGGATCGTGACCAAACCTTAAGGAGGTTGGGGCCCTTCTTTCACCGCAAGAAATATACTTTTATAAGGAAAATCCCCTAAAAATTTCAGCCCGATCGGAGTTACGGATCTCCGGGAATTTAAGAAACGGTAAAAGGCCAGAACCTGGGAGCGCAGAAACAGAAGGGCACATAGAGAGAGATCCAATCTCGGAGGGGCTCTCGCCTCTCTGTCGCCATGGAGACCATGGACCAGAGGGGAAACCCTTCTCCCATCTAGGGAGGAGGTCAAGGAAGAAGAATAAGGGGGGCTCTCTCCCCCTCTCTCCCGGCGGCGCCGAAACGCCGCCCGGGACATCATCGTGTGACGACGATCTACACCAACACCTCCGTCATCTTCACCAACACCTCCATCACCTTCCCCCATCTATATTCAGCAGTCCACTCTCCCGGAACCCTCTGTACCCACTACTTGAACATGGTGCTTTATGCTTCATATTATTATCCAATGATGTGTTGCCATCCTATGATGTCTGAGTAGATTTTCGTTGTCCTATCGGTGATTGATGAATTGCTATGATTGGTTTAAATTGCTTGTGGTTATGTTTCTATCCTTTGGTTCCCATCATATGAGCGCGCGTGTGGATCACACCATAGGGTTAGTTGTATGTTGATAGGACTATGTATTGGAGGGCAAGGGTGGCAGAAGCTTCAACCTAGCATAGAAATTAATGCATACGGGATTGAAGGGGGACCAATATATCTTATTGCTATGGTTGGGTTTTACCTTAATGAACGTTAGTTGTTATGGATGCATGCTAATAGTTACAATCATAAGTTCATAGAATACCAAGTAAGGGATAACTTGCTAGCAGTGGCCTCTCCCACATAAAACTTGCTATCGGTCTAGTAACATAGTCAATTGCTCAGGGACAATTCCGCAACTCCCACCACCACTTTTCCACACTCGTTAAACTAAAGTAATTGTTTCTTTATCTAAACAGCCCCTAGTTTTTATTTATGTGTTCTTTATTATCTTGCAAACCTATCCTATCACACCTACAAAGTACTTCTAGTTTCATACTTGTTCTAGGTAAAGCAAACGTAAAGTGTGCGTAGAGTTGTATCGGTGGTCGATAGAACTTGAGGGAATATTTGTCCTACCTTTAGCTCCTCATTGGGTTCGACACTCTTACTTATCGAGAAATGATACAATTGATCCCCTATACTTGTGGGTTATCAGATGTCACCGCTCTTTATGCTCTTAACCGCATGGTGGGCCCATAACCCACAGTTCCATAGGATCGAAACCTGACTCTCCTGTACATCTTTAAATCCAAAGTTTTTGATGCACTTGGCTTAGTATGTAAATCCCGAGCCACCGTCCAAGGTAATGATGCTATTTTTGTCATCATGGACCACCTGTCCAAAGTTGTACACTTTCTGGCCGTCAAGGAAACTATCACTGCTAATCAGCTGGCAGATCTATATATGTCTAGAGTTGTCTCGCTCCACGGTATTCCATTTGTGATTAGACCGCGACAGCTTATTCACTTCAAGATTCTGGGCAAGTTTCCAAGAGGCTATGGGAACTCATTTGTCTTTTAGCATCGCTTTTCATCCTCCAAGGACAAGTTGAAAGAGTCAACCAGATTCTCAAAGACATGCTTCGAGCTTGTGTCATTTTTTTCGACAAGAAATGGGAGGAATATCTCCCGTATGCTCAGTTATCCTACAACAATATCTATCAAGCTAGTTTGAAGATGGCTCCCTTTGAAGTGTTATATGGACGTAAGTGTCGGACTCCTCTGAATTGGTCATAAATTGGGGAACATACACTTATTGGTATGGATATTATTCAACATGCTGAAGATCAAGTCTGCATTATTCATGGAAATTTGAAGGTTGCTCAGTCTCGTCAAAATAGTCAGTATGACTGTCATCACAAAGATATGGTCTATCAACGTGGTGAAAAGGCTTATCTTCGAGTCACACTAATGACAGGTGCACACCATTTTGGTATCAAGGGCAAGCTGGCTTCTCGATATATCGTTCCATTCACTATTCTAGAGAGGCTTGGTAAAGTGGCATATCAATTGGAACTATCGTCGAACCTTTCTCAGGTTCATGATGTCTTCCATGTGTCACAGCTTCATCGCTACTTCAAGGATCCTATCCGAGCAGTGGATCACGATATGCTTCAGCTGCAACAAGACCTTTCTTATAAAGAGCACCCGGTCTGCATTCTCGATGAAACTGAACGTCGAACTCGTCAGAAGGTTACCAAGTTCTTCAAAGTGAAGTGGTGAGGATCATTCTGAACATGAAGCCACTTGGGAACGCGAAGATCATCTTTGTGCAGAATACCCCGATCTCTTTCCTTGCACTTCTTAATTCTCGGGGCGAGAATTTCTTTTAGTAGGGGAGACTTGTGACACCCTGGATTGATGCTACAGTAATCCATGTAACCAAGCTACAGTAATCTGAGGATTATGCTAATACATTTTGCTAATCATATTATGATCACAGTTGGATTCAAACTCTGATAAAAAATTCCTTGAAATTCAAATTTCTTTCAAAAGAGGATTTAAAAGCTTTGCAAACCTGAGAATAAAAATCTTGCATAAGTTCCAATTATTCCAAGCAATTATAAGAATAGAACCCACAATTTTATGAGTGTGTTAGTGCCTCTAAGACATTTACAAGAGTGGCCAAATCAATTTATGATATACCTTTTCGTTTTGGCAGTTTTCAAAACAATTCTAAAAGTCATCAAACATTTTTGTGGAACTACCAAATATTTCAACGGTAATATTGGGTTGGGTCACATACTTTACAAAACCTAAATAACTACTAAATTAAATAAAAACAGATAAACTAATAAAAGGAAATAAAACTAAAAGCGTTTAAAAAGAAAAGGAAGAACCCCTTCCCCTGGGCCAGCCCAACTGGTCGGCCCATCTACCCCCTGGCTGGCCTAGCCGGTTCCTATACTACCCCATCCCCCCAAACCCTAGCCACCCCGGTCGCCCCAACTCTCCCAACCTCGCTCACTCCTCCCCCCTTCTCCTCCTGATCCAGTTTTGAATCGGGCAGAGCCCGTCGCCACTCATCGCCCCAGTGCCTCCCTGCATCGGCGCCCTCAACCACGCCCCCTCCCCGACCGAAGCCGATGCCCCGATGCTTCCCCGGTGCCCCGCCGCACCCCGTGCCTCCTCGCCGCGCCGCCGGACCTCCCCATCTCCCTCCCCGCTGGCCTACCCAAACCCTCGATGCCCCTACCCCCTGACAACGCCGGTGATCCCCCGCGGGGCTCCTCCCTCCCCTTCCTATTTCCCCCTCCGGTCGGATCTGGCCGCCGGCACTACTTACCGCGGTCTTGCGTGCCACCGGACTCTGGCCCGCTCGCACAACCCCTTGCGCGCCCCTTGTCACCCTTGCCGTTGTTTCGCGTCGCCCCACCATCGCCGCCACGCCACCTCATCGGTGCACACACCGCAACCCTGCTCCGGCCCTCGTCGGCACGCCCCTCCCCTCACCACGCATCGCATCATCGCGCTCGCTAGCCGCTGCCTCGCGCGGCCCCGCCCGCGTGCGCGCTCGACGTGCCCAGGCCACGCCCGCCACCGCCGATCCACCACCACGTCATTGGTCATTCACCTTATTGCGGCTGGCCGACGGCCATCGTTGGCATCGGGCCATGCCCGTGCCCCAGTCGCTTCGGGTCCGATCTGGATTAGTGGGGGATTAACCCCACCCACTAATCCCCCTGGCCCACTGACCGTAGGGGCCCACCGGCCCCTCAAAATAAATGTTAAAAATATTTCATTAGTTATTTAAATAGTTGATTAGTTTAACTAAAAATCTAATTAGGTTAACCAATTTGTTAATAATGAGATAGCCTATGACATGTGGGCCCGGCCTTATTAGGCCTAATTACAACTATCTAATTAATTTTACTAATTAATTAAATGTAAATAGTCAATGACAGGTGGGTTCCACCCCCTTTAATTAATCTGATTAAAGTTAATTAAACATTAATTAACACTATGTCTATGACAGTGGGGCCCACTAGTCAGTTTGACCAGTCAAAGCCCTTCTTGACTTCTCATGTCAGCATGACATCATGCGAGTGTCATAATTAAATTTACTGAATCAATTTAAATCTGTTAATTTCAGAATATTAATAATATTTTAAAAATTAATTAAAGTAAACCGTAAGTCATATGAAAATATTTGATACATGAAAGTTGTTCAAAAAAATCCCACGAATCCGGATACGCTGTATGTTAGTCTGTCCTGTGCCCCTATCCTAACGAACATGGAACTGTTCCATCGAATTTGTTTGTCCGGTAAAAGCCAAAGATCAGGAAAATATCGTCAGATATTCTTCCGACCAGTTTGTGACGTGTAATACTGCGTTAGTGCATGCCTAGTTCTGCATATTGCCATGTCATGCATCGTGTTGCATATGTGCTTTATATTTATTTATTCTTCCCCCTTCTTCTTACCGGTAGACCCCGAGACTGACGCTGCTATCGGGTACGACTACGTGACTGACGACCAGGCCTATGTAGCAGAGCAACAAGGCATGCAACCCTACCCCCTTGAGCATTCCGATATCGCCCATTTCTTTCCCTCTAATTCTTGCATTAGGTTTTGTTACTGTATTAGTTAGCTCCTATTTAGATGCATAGTTTGTTTTTGATAAACTACTTTTGTACATGTTGTCAAATCAACTGCTTAGTATAGGTTGATCAATGAATCCCATACGACCCCTTAGTCTCAGTTGCCTCGCTTTAATATTCAGTTACACGATCATCATGATCGACGAGCCAGGCTCGTCACATCACCGCACTCCCCTTAGTTGTACGACTCTACAGAACTACTATCGAGTATCAAGGGTGACACATCGGTAAGTACTCATGATGTTAGTTCTGTATTGTAGCTAGTCCATCGTGGTACACAGAGGGTGATACCTCTTTGCCACTCCCGACATCGACTCTGCCATGCAACCCCCCTCGAGTGTGGGACCCCCGAAGGTGATTCCTCTAAGTCCACCTTGACGGTTACATCGAACAAGGACGATTGAGGGTGATTCCTTAGTTCCCGCCTTGATGTTTTATATACACGGGTACTATGACTTGGTTTCAGACAGATGTTTGGTGATGGTTCAGCCCAGAAGGGTACCCACGGATTGATGACGACAAGGCATGGCCAGGAAGTTGAGGCCCTTGCCACACATCATCGAGACGGGGCGACGGGACCGCACATCATAGGTCGCGCTCATCACTGCATTAATAAAATGCTAATGGGTTGGGTATTTGATCTGAGTTGGTCGATTGACCTTTTACACACTAAACCTTCGTGTGGGATAATTTATGGGTACTCAGCGTTGTTGTATCAGTCGAAGCTCTTCGGACGTTAGCAATGGAGTGGTGCGCGCCTGAGTGGTCTGCAACGGCATTTTTCTTGTATAAGAGGTGCTACGACTGACCTTGGCCGCCCTCACATCATGTAGGAGTGCAAAGGGTGAGTGGGGACATGACCCCTGCACTTAGGATTTAGACCGGTGGGCTAGCCTCTCTGTTGAGTATAGGTGTGGCGACGACGGGTTGATATCTCGAGGCTGAGCATTACCCCGGAAAGTGTGTTCGGTCGGACGTGAGCAGGCGTGTTGGAAATGTAGTGCACCCCTGCAGGGATGAATTCAACTATTCGAATAGTCATGTCCACGGTAATAGGACGATTTGGAGTTGTACCTTGACCTACTATAACTAAAATTTTGATTTAAATTGAAACGAATGTTGGCTCCGGGATTGCTTCCTCTTGGGGAGTCGAGGAAGAATCTCTAGGAATGGTTGCTTAATAAATTTTGCTACAATAATATTGTCGATATGAGTTACCAGTCTACTCTCTTCTAATGTTGCAAGATGTTGAAGATCCTAGTCTTCAATAGGACTAGGCCTTCCCCCTCATTCTTGCTATTCTGCAGTCAGTCCAGATATATCCCCATTCCTTGATACTGATGCATACTTAGCATAGTTCTGATGTCAGTGTTGAGAGTACTTTGGATGCTACTCACCACTGCTTTGCTTTCTCTTTCCCCCTCAATGCGATTGCTGCATTCAGACGACGGAGCCCCGGAGATGGAGTACGCCGGAGATGACTACTACACCACCGTCGGAGCTTACTACTATGTGGAGGCTGCCCCCGACAAGCAGTAGGATAGGAGGTTCCTAGGCAGGAGGTCTCGCCTCTTTCGATCAGTGTTATGTTTGTGATAGCCTTATTAAGGCAAAACTCGTCTAACTTATGTCTGTACTCTGATATTATTTGCTTCCGCTGGCTCGTGCTTGTCAAGCTTTGTATTCGAGCCCTTGAGGCCCCTGGCTTGTAATATGAAGTTGTATGACTTTAATTTGTGTCTAGAGTTGTGTTGTGATATCGATCAGTGAGTCCCTAATCTTGGTCGTACGCATTTGCATGTATGATTAGCGTACGGTCAAATTGGGGGCGTCACAAATAGCTCAACCGGTGAGCATGTGCTCAGATTGTCTGGGTGCTACAATCGCTTGAATCAAGTGGGAGTTGATCTTCCAAATAAGATAGTGATTAGAATAGTTCTCCAAGTCACTACCACCAACCTACTAGAGGTTTGTGATGAACGATAACATGCGAGGGATAGATGATCCCTACGCTATTCACGATGTTTAACACCGCGAAGGTAGTAATTAAGCAGGAGCATCAACTGTTGATGGTTAGTAAAACCACTAGTTTCAAGAAGGACAAGGGCAAGGAGGGAAACTTCAAGAATGTCAAACCAGTTACCGCTCTAGTGAAGAAACCCAAGGTTGAACCCAAACCCAAGACTAATTTCTTCTATAATGAGGGGAACGGTCACTAAGCGGAACAGACCTAGATACTTGGTAGATAAGAAGGTTGGCAACGTCAACAGAAGTATATTTTATGTACGTGTTATTGATGTGTACCTTACTAGTACTCCTGGTAGCACTTGGGTATTAGATACCAGTTCGGTTGCTAAATGTTAGTAACTCGAAATAAAAGCTACTGTATAAACAAAGACTAGCTAAGGGTGAGGTGACGATGTGTGTTGGAAGTGTTTCCAAGGTTGATGTGATCACCATCGCACGCTCCCTCTAACTTCGGGATTAGTGATGAACCTGAATAAATGTTATTTGGTGTTTGCGTTGAGCATGACATGATTAGATCGTGTTTATTGCAATACGGTTATTCATTTAAGTCAAAGAATAATGATTATTATGTTTACATGAATAATACCTTCAATGGTCATGCACCCAATATGAATGGTTTATTGTATCTCGATCGTAGTGATACACATGTTCATAATATTGATGCCAAAAGATGCAAAGTTAATAATGATAGTACCACATACTTGGGGCACTGCCGCCAAGGTCATATTGGTGTAAAGCGCATGAAGAAACTCCATGTTGATGGATCTTTTGGCTCACTCGATTTTGAATCGGTCGAGACATGTGGACAATGCCTCTTGGGAAAGATGACGAAAACCCCGTTTTCCGATTTGATGGAACAGGCAAGTAACTTATTGGAGATGATACATGTTGATGTATGGGGTCCAATGACTGTTGAAGCACGAAGTGGATATCGTTGTTTTCTTACCTTCACTGATCATTTGAGTAGATATGGGGATATTTACTTAATGAAACACAACTCTGAAATGTTTGAAAAGTTCAAGCAATTTTAGAGTGAAGTTGAACATCATCATGACAAGAAGATAAAATGTATATGATATTATCGTGGAGGTGAATATCTGAGTTACGATTTTGGTATGCAAACTAAGACAATGTGGAAATTGTTTCAGAACTCACGCCACCTGGAACACCATAGTGTGATGGTGTGTCCGAACGTCATAGTCGTGCTCTATTGGATATGGTGTGTACCATGATGTATCTTACCAATTTGCCACTATACTTTTGGGGTTATGCATAGGAGACAAATACATTCACTTTAAACAGGGCACTATCAAAGTCCTTTGAGACGACACCGTATGAATTATGGTTTGGCAAGAAACCTAAGTTGTCATCTCTTGATGTTTTGGGCTGCGATGCTTATGTCAAAAAGGTTTCAACCTGATGAGCTTGAACACAACACGGACAAATGCATGTTCATAGAATACCCTAAGGAAACAATTGGGTATACCTTCTATCTCAGACCCAAGGGCAAAGTGTTTGTTGCTAAAAATGGGTCCTTTCTCGAGAAAGAGTTTCTCTCGAAAGAATTGAGTGGGAGGAAAGTAGAACATGATGAAGTTATTGAACCTTCACTTCAGTTGGATGGTAGCACAGTGTGGAAAGTTGTTCCTTTAGCATCTACACCAAATGAAGAGGAAGTTATTGATGATGATCATGACACTTCGGATCAAGTTACTACCGAGCCTCATAGGTCGACAAGGAATCGTACTGCCCCTGAGTGGTATGGCAACCCTGTCTTCAGAATCATGTTGTTAGACAATGATGATCCTATGAATTATGAAGAAGCGATGGTGGGCCTAGATTCCAACAAATGGCTGGGAGCCATGAAAATCCGAGATAAGGATCCATGTATGAAAACCAAGTAAGGACTTTGGTAGACTTGCCCGTAGAACGACAGGTCGTTAAGTACAAATGGACCTTAAGAAGAAGAGAAACGTTGATGGTGAATGTCACCATTTATAAAGCTCGACTCGTCGCAAAGAAGTTTCCGACAAGTTCAAGGAATTGACTACGATGAGGAAATCTAGATGCTTTATGTAGCAGTTGCTGTATTTTCAACTATGAAATCTGGCAGATGCGTGTCAAAACATCATTTCCTTAATGGTTTCCTTGAGGAAAGGTTGTATGTGATACAACCAGAAGATTTTGTCGATCCTAAGGATGCTAAAGGCATGCAAGCTCTAGCGATCCATTTATGGACTTGAGCAAGCATCTCAGAGTTGGAATATATGCTGCGATGAGGTAATCAAAGCTTTTGGGTTTATACAAAGTTTATAGGAAACTTGTATTTACAAGAAAGTGAATGGGAGCACTACAGAATTTCTGATAAGTATATGTGGATGACATATTGTTGGTCGGAAATAATGTAGAATTTCTGTAAAGCATAAAGGGTTGTTTGAAATGAGTTTTTCAAAGGAAGACCCGGATAAAGCTGCTTACATATTGGGCATCAAGATCTATAGAGATAGATCAAGACGTCTGATAAGACTTTTCACAAAGAACATACCTTGACAAGATTTTGAAGGAGTTCAAAATGGAACAATCAAATAAGGAGTTCTTGCCTGTGTTGTAAGATGTGAAGTTGAGTAAAGACTCAATGCTCAACCACGGCAGAAGAAAAAGAAAGGACGAAGGTCGTCCCCTATGCCTTAGCCATAGGCTCTATAGAGTATGCCATGTTGTGTATCGCACCTATGTGTGCCTTGCCACATGTCTGGCAAGGGGGTACAAGAGTGATCCAGGAGTGGTTCACTAGACAGCAGTCAAAAATTATCCTTAGTAACTAGAGTACTAAGGAGATGTTATTAGATTATGGAGGTGACAAAGAGTTCATCGTAAAGGGTTACGTCGATGCAAGTTTTGACACCAATCCAGATGACTCTGAATAGCAGACTGGATATGTATAGTGGAGCAGCCATTTGGAACAGCTCCAAGTGGGGCACAGTAGCAGCATCTATGAGCCCTTCGTCCTCTCCATAGAAATTTGCAAAGTGCGCACGGATCTTAATGTTGCATACCCGTTGACTATAAGCCTCTCTCACAAGCAAAACATGATCAAAACCCAGAACTTAGTGGGTATAAATCACATGGTGATGTGAACTAGAATATTGACTCTAGTGAAAGTGAGATACTGTTGGAAATATGCCCTGGAGGCAATAATAAATTGGTTATTATCACATTTCCTTGTTCATGGTAAACGTCTATTATCCATGCTAGAATTGTATTGACCGAAAACTCAAATACATGTGTGGATACATAGACAACCCCATGTCCCTAGTGAGCCTCTACTAGACTAGGTCATTGATCAAAGGTGGTCAAGGTTTTGTGATCATAGACATGAGTTGTCATTTGATAACATCACATCATTAGGAGAATGATGTGATGGACAAGACCCAACCGTAAGCATAGCAGTTGATCGTGCCAGTTTATTGCCACTGCTTTATCAATGTCAAGTATCTGTTCCTACGACCATGAGATCACACAACTCCCTGACACCGGAGGAATGCCTTGTGTGCATCAAACGTCACAACGTAACTGGGTGACTATCAAGGTTCTCTATAGGTATCTTCGAGGGTGTCTGTTGGGTTGGCATGGATCGAGACTGGGATTTGTCACTCCGTATGATGGAGAGGTATCTCTGGGCCCACACGGTAATACAACATCACAAGAAGCTTGCAAGCAATGTGACTAAGGAGTTACTCACAGGATCTTGTATTACAGAACGAGTAAAGAGACTTACCGGTAACGACATTGAACTAGGTATGGAGATACCGACGATCGAATCTCGGGCAAGTAACACACTGGTGGACAAAGGGAGCTCCATACGGGATTGTCTAAATCCTTGACATCATGGTTCGACCGATAAAGATCTTCGTATAATATGTAGGAACCAATATAGACATCCAGGTCCCGCTATTGGTTATTGACCGTAGAGTTGTCTCGGTCATGTCTACATAGTTCTCGAAGCCGCAGGGTTTGCACACTTAACGTTGAGCGATGATTTGGTATTGTTGAGTTATGTATGTTGGTGACCGAAGGAGCTCCAGAATGGTCCCGAGGTAAAGATTTATATATGGGAAGTAATATTTTGGCTACCGGAAAAGTTTCAGGTTTTTCTGGTATTCTATAGGGAAGCTTCTAGAAGGTTCGAAAACTTTAGCGGGAGTCCGGAAGTCCACCAAGGGTTCCACCACATCCCAAGGGTTTGCATGGGCTGAGGGAAGGTGCTCTGGCCTTATTGGGTCAGGCGCACAAGTCCCTCAAGGCCCATGTGGCTTGGGAGAGGTGGAAAGTCCACCTGGTTTTGGAAAGGGAGGGAATTGGACTAGGAGTCCAACTCCTCCCTCTTGGTTGCGCCCTAGGGACTGGAGGGGTTGATCTCCACGCCCATCCACCTACATATAGACAGGAGGGGCGCCCCAAGAGCACACCCGATGCCCTTGGCACCCCTCTCTCTCCCTAGATCATTTTCTCCTCCGTTCGCGGTTTTGGTGGCGCTAGGTGTAGCCCTGTCGGGATAGCACCACCACCATCGCCGCCACGCTATCGCATTGTCGGAGAACTCATCTACCTCTACGCCCCCCGCTTGCTAGATTAAGAAGGCGAAGACGTCATCGAGTTGTATGTGTGCTGAACACGGAGGTGTCGTCTGTTCGGCGCTAGATCAGGATGGATCGTGATTAGATCGCGGGACGGATTGCGATTTGTATCATGAACACGCTCGACTACATCAACCGCGTTTCTTAAAGCTTACCGGTTAGCGATCTACAAGGTTATGTAGATCCACTCTCTCTCGTAGTTGTTGATCTCATAGATAGATCTTGGGTGTTCATAGGAATTTTTTTGTTTCTCATGCAACGTTTCCCAACGGATGATTAACTCTGGACGGCGAAGCACTGTCGGATCGTGAAGGTTGTACGCTTGCAACCAAGTAGAGAGGTTTTGCTTTCGGTGTTCAATTCTAGGGATCGTTCATCTATGGTTCGAGGGACTCCAAGTACGATCTACATCGTCACACTCTTCTTCCGCTACAACTCGTTGACGTTAACAAGTGATCCCAATTGTTATTGTATCTTCATAGTGTTCATGGTTGATCGTAGGACGGATTTTTATTTTCTAGTACGTTTCTCAACAGTGGCTTGCTCTCGCTGCCCGCAACTGTGCAATTTGTACGACCGTTGTTGAGCATGTAGCGCCCTGCCACTGCTCCAGAACGTCGCCGTACTCTTGCTACCGTTGTTGCTCACTTCGAACCGCCGCCATGGAGGCTGACGTGGAATGACCGGGACCCCGCTGCCACAATCGGTTGTGTAGGCTTTGTCGGTCAGCATCATCAGGTAGTAGCGAGGAAAGGAATCTGAGATAGGAATGACCAGTAAAAGCAGATCGCGATCGCCTCCCTTGTTGCCCATCCAGACGACTCGGGGGTACTCCCTCCATCCGCGAATAAATACACTTCTAGCTTTTGGCCTAAGTCAAAGTTTTAAAAGTTTGACCAACATTATACAAAAGAGTGGTAACATATATGACATCAAATTGGAATATTATGTAAGTACATTTCAAAACGGATTTAGTGATACTACTTTAGTTTCATAAATATTCCTAATTTTCTCTATAAAGCTAGTTAAAAAAATTAAAACTTTGATTTTAAACAAAAATTAGAAGTACACTTATTCGCAGACGAAGGGAGTGGTTACCAAACCGTGTTCGGGCTAAGGGTTTGTTCAACATTGCTTTGGTACATACACTATCTCTTAAAAGCAGGCAATTAGGAAATCGGATGTTTCCACTCACAACAGGAGCTCCACATCCACTCAAAATTTGGTGGGGTGTCATGGTTCCTACACGAACCCTGCATACTTGGGTGTAGAGAATTCAGGTGAGTACCTCGCCTCCAAATGTCCCGAGTATCAGATAAGGGGGCGGATTGAAGCGGTACTTCTAATTCATGCCATTGGGCCAAGGCTTGATCACACAATTCACCGTTATCACTTCGAAGTTACCCATTCTTTACGCAGTCAAGAAGTAATATCCCACAGGTTCCACTCTACAGAAACCATGCACACGAAACCACGGGCGTACGTCTCTATCTGCATGCATACCAATATATACATAATCTGATAGCTGCCCCCACTAAGCACCATTAAGAAAGTACTAATGATTAGTTTAATCATCACATATTTTTGTTGGGAAACACTTCCTTACAGAAGTCTGACGGAAAGAGTTCTAGCGGCTCCCTTTTCTTTTCTCCGGAACCTCTGTCCACCTGCCATAGTCATGCCTTGTCATTTTTTTCCTTCTAAAATTGACTCCTTACAGCATCTTTAGTAGACCCTGTAAAAAGTCTCGATCCGTAAAATAACCGTTAAAATACGGGTCGGCGCAAAAAATCCCGTCCGAACAGACCCCGCAAACGCGGTCGGTCCATAAAAATTTTTGAGGGGCGTGGCAAAATCTCGACCCCAACCCGCAAATATGCAGGTTTCCGCCTCATCCCTATGGTGCCATTTATCCAGGAAAGCGGTTGGCCGGAGGAACATTTTAGCCCGCGCCCTTTTCCCAGCTCCTGCCGTCGCCGCCCGCCATTGGTTCAGCCCGTCCGCTGCTGACGATTCCGGCCAAATCTGCGGGCAGAATCGCGTCGCGGGGGCGCCCCCACCCTCCACCACCGTTACGGTGCACCCCTCCTCCCCCCGTCTAAGGGCATATTTCTCCTTAAGGGGTTTTGGTGATTGATGACAATATGTTTGCGGACTAATCGTGTGCGTTGAGCTTTTCAGATAAATCAGGTCTAGGCACAAGACGATTCAGTGCCCCTCGGAGTCTCTCGAAGACGGTTGTTCTTTACGTTTCTTTTCGGTGGATTTGATTCGTAGGAAAGTCGTACTATCAAGAGGGGGTCCGCATCGGAAAAGTCTGGGTGGAATCAACACGTGCACATTTATCCTTTGCCCGTCTTTCCCTCTCTTCAGTGGAGCCCCCAACCTGTTATCTCTCTCTCTCTCTGTGCAAAAAGAAATGCATGTGAAGTGTTTGAGTTCAGTGGCCAGCGGTAGTACCGCCCCAGGGTGCGGTAGTACCGCACGAGCCTGCGGTAGTACCGCTCGTGGTTGCGGTAGTACCGCAGGTCGCCGTGGTAGTACCGCTCCAAAGGAGCGGTAGTACCGCTTGCCCCTGGCCTGACCTCTACCTCTGCGGTAGTAGGCACGGATGTAATTTTTTACATCCGCCCTGCTACGGTAGTACCGTGATTCCTGCACGGTACTACCGTGCGGACTTTTTTTGCACAGTTTCCTATGCGGAGGTTGGCACGAAAGTAATTTTTTACTTCCGTGCGCCTCCAGTACCTACCTCTGCCGAGCCGTGCGGTAGTACCGCACGGGCTCGCGGTAGCACCGCTGTGGCAGTCCTACCGCTAGCGCCATAGTGCTATTTGGCCAGAGCCAGGTACTTCCGCACAAGCGGTAGTACCGCACTGCCCTGCGGTAGTACCGTAAGCCATTACGGTAGTACCATGGGTTCTGCGGTACTACCATAATGTGCGGGGCTGGCAAGTCGGTAACGGTTGGAACTTTCCCCCTACTATATAAGGGAGGTCTTCTTCTCCAAGAAGGTGACCTCTTCCTTCCCAAAACTCCATTGTTGCTCCAAGCTCTATTTTCGCCCGATCTCTCTCCCTAGCCAATCAATCTTGTTGATTTCCTAGGGATAGGTTGAGAAGGCCCGGATCTACACTTCCACAAATAGAAATTTGATTCCCTCCACTAATCCTTGCGGATCTTGTTACTCTTGGGTGTTTGAGCACCCTAGACGGTTGAGGTCACCTCGAAGCCACATTCCATTGTGGTGAAGCTTCGTGGTGTCGTTGGGAGCCTCCAATTCAGTGTGGAGATAGCCCCAACCTTGTTTGTAAAGGTTCGGTCGCCGCCTTCAAGGGCACCAATAGTGGAATCATGGCATCTCGCATTGTGTGAGGGCGTGAGGAGAATACGGTGGCCCAAGTGGCTTCTTGGGGAGCATTGTGCCTCCACACCGCTCCAACGGAGACGTACTTCCTCACAAGGGAAGGAACTTCGGTAACACATCCTCGTCTCCACCGGTTCCACCTTTGGTTATTTCGCACCTTTACTTCTACAAGCATTTATTGTATCATTTTACTTCCTTGTTTGTGCTTTCGTATTGAGTAGCATCATATAGGCTTGTCACCTAGTTGCATATCTAGTTAACCTATTTGTTGCTTAACCTTTATTGTTAAAGAAAAGCTAAAAATTGGTTGTTGCCTATTCACCCCTCCCCTCTAGTCAACCATATCGATCCTGTCAATTGGTATCAGAGCTACGTCTCTTTAATTGAGGGTTTCACCACCCGAAGAGTATGGCTGATGACGAGGCTCGGTTGGGAGAACTTCCCGAGGCCATGGGTGTGAACACGGACTCACACGAGGATTTGAACGAGGCTTTAACCTTACTCAAATCCTCCATGGCTACCGAGGTTCAATCCATGTTTAAAGATTTTCTTAGTACTCTTAAATTGTCTACAGATGCGGGCCAAGTGGTTAAACCCACTAACTCGTCATCGGATGTCAACTCCGATAAGGAGGGGGGTAATTCCGACAGAGATAATCATGCTCAAAGAGTTAACGGGTTGGGGAGCTTTGCCTGTGTGCCCCCTCCCGTGGTTTATGGAGGACCGGTGCACCCACCTCATATAGTTAATCTCGGTCCTCCTCCTAAACTTGTTAAGAAATGATTTTGCTAACTGGGTTTTCAGTATCAAGTCTCATTTAGATCACAGCTCAATTCATCTCATGAGAGTCATTGAAGAAGGATACTATCCTCATGATCCACGCAATCTTACTCCAAGAGAACAAGCGGATAAGTAGCTGAATTCGTCCGCCCTGTTCATACTCCAAGCTGCGATTCCTCCTGAAGATCTACCTCACCTGCGGCCCTTCACCGTTGCTAAAGAATGTTGGGAACACATCATCTCCATGTACAAGGGCAGCTCAAGCATTCAACGGTCAAACTATGAAGTTGTTCTTGATCAGTCAGATGAGTTTGTGATGATAGAGGATGAAGAACCACGTGAGCTCTATAGAAGGGTGACTTCTCTCGCTGTTTCCCTCAAGGATCATGGGAGCAAGGATGTGGATGATACTTTGATCAAGCGCAAGTTCCTGAAGGCTATCATGCCCTACAACAAGGCCATGTCCGCTGTCATTCGTCAAAGGCCAGACTTCCACACCTTATCATATGGAGATGTGTTGGATGAATTTATCGCAATGAACATCCTCAACACGACAGCCGACAATGCTCTAGCCCGCGTTCAACGGTCGAGAAAGTCTTCTCCCAATCTTGCATTGAAGGCCAAGGTTAGTCAAGAGGAAGAAGATGAAGAAGAAGAAGTTTGCCCCGAGGACACCAAATATGCATATCATGAGCACATGGCTCTTGCGTCCAGACAATTCTGGGGCAACAAGAGAAACTCAAGGCCAAACTTCTCCAAGAACAACTCAAATGGGTCAAAGGGAAAGCAACGTGTGAGAACTTGCTACAACTGTGGTAATGTAAATCACTTTGTGGCGGAGTGTCCATATGAGAAGAGGGAAGACAATGGTGGCAAACTCATTCGCAAGGATAAAGCCAAGTCCTTCCCAAACAAAACCAACTTTGTCAAGAAGGCTCCCCACAAGGTGTTGGTCGCTCATGAAGAGTATGCTTCAGATGATGATGTTAATGATGAAGACACAAGCGGTGAAGGGATGGTAATGGCATCCGTGGCAATTGCTTCTTCTACCCCAACGAAGGCATCACTCTTCGACGCCCCCAATGAGAACATCATCACAAGGTGCCTCATGGCTAAAGGTATCTCTAAGGTAACCTCCAACGTCATTACCTCAAACATTAAGGCTTCCATTTCTTCCACTTCATCCTTAGATAAAATGAATGAATTTGAGGAAGGAAAATAAGATAAGAATGAGTTTGACAAATTCTTGGCCAAACTAAAGGGAGAGTCCAAGAAGCACTTTGTTGCTCTCTTGGAACAACTTGGCGAGGCCCATGACACTATTGAGTCTCAAGAAGAGTGTCTTGAGGAACTAAGAAGTCATAGTCGTGACTATGCTAATGAGATTGCTGATCTTTCTATCACTCTTGAGGAAGAGCAAGGTCTTCGTATGACTCTTGAGGAGTCACAAAATGTTGATCTTACTAAGTTATGTAAAGAATATGATCATGCCATTGTTCTTAATCGTGCTCTCAAGTCTGAGAATGTTTCACTTGGGGTGGATCGTGATCATCTCAAGGTTGAGCTTGACACTCTTGTCAATGCTCACAAGGCATTGACGTGTGCTCATACCTCGCTTAAGGAGTCACACGATAGACTACAAGTGAAACTCACTAAGGAAATTGCCGCATGTCCTGCTTTTGTGTTGATTGATAATGCATCTGCTACTAACCCCTGTTGTGAGCATGCACATATTGTGGAGGAGAATGCCATGCTCAAGGAACACCTTAAGAAGGGTCTGGTAACGTGCATCCAAGGTGAGAAGACTCTCAATGACCTTTTGACTTCTTAGAAGGAAGTTGTGGCAAAAGAAGGTGTGGGGTTTGTCCCCAAAATAAATGAGAAGAAGAAGGCTAACACCAAGGAAGCTCCATCACTCAAGCAAACCTTTGTAAGAGCTGGTGAAGGTCCTCATCAGGAAAAGAAAAGCCAAGCTACGTTGGAAAATGCCAAGAAGGGCAAGAGCAAGAATATCCAACCCAACAAGACCGGCGACTTTAACCCCTCTTATGTGTTATGTCGTGCTAGTGATGGGCATGTTTATGCCAAATTTGTTGGTCCTTCTTATGAGTACATTGAATGGTGTATTTGGGTTCCTAAGACCCTTGTTGCTAACATGAAAGGACCCATTAAAGAATGGGTACCTAAAACCAAACATTGATCTCTTGTAGGGGTTTTCTTCCGGGGGAACGTCATGGTTGCTCGATAGTGGAGCGACAAATCATATGACCGGAAGCAAGGACTTGGTGGTGGACGTTCATCCAGACACGTCTATGACCACCCAAGTCTCGTTTGGTGATGATGGAACATCAAAGGTTTTGGGTCTGGGTAAGGTGGTAATCTCTCCGGAACTCACCATAAAGAATGTCATGCTTGTTGAAACCATTGCGTACAATCTACTGTCAGTTTATCAACTTGCAACCATGGGTTTTAGTACTTTCTTTAGTATTGACTCTGTGACCCTTTTGTGGAGCAAGACTCTTAAAGTAGCTTATGTTGCGTATGTCGAGAACGGTCTCTATGTGGTGAACTTCTCGGAGCAACAAACTAAGACCGCGACATGCTTAATGGCTAAAGTTGATGTGGGGTGGCTTTGGCATTGCCGGCTAGCCCATGTCAATATGCGATCTTTGCAAAGTCTCCTCAAAGGGGATCACATCCGTGGACTAACAAATGTGAGCTTTGTCAAAGATCGTGCTTGTAGTGCTTGTATCGAAGGAAAACTTCATGAGAAGGCTCATCGCCCAACCACTACAATATACTCTAAGAGGACCTTAGAGCTCCTCCACATGGATCTTTTTGGTCCTCCATCTTATGACAGTCTTGGAGGGAGAAAATATTGCTTGGTGATTGTGGATGATTACTCAAGATATACTTGGGTTTATTTCTTCAAGAAGAAGAGTGAGACTCAACAGACCGTCATCGACTTTGCAAATGAAGTCCAATGCCAACATGATGCAAAGATTCTGTTGATCAGAAGTGACAACGGCACCGAGTTCAAGAACTACACCCTGAATGAGTTTCTCAGTGACGAAGGGATCAAGCATCAATATTCCACACCTTACACCCCTCAACAAAATGGTGTTGCGGAGAGGAAGAACAGGACGTTGATTGATGTGGCAAGAACCATGATGGCGGAGTTTAAATCTCCGTACAACTTTTGGGCCGAAGCCATCAACACAGCGTGCCATGCATCTAACCGACTCTATCTTCGCAAAGGGTTGAACAAGACCCCATATGAGATTCTTACCGGGAACAAGCCCAACCTCGCATACTTCCGGGTGTTCGGCTGTAAGTGTTTCATTCTCAAGAAAGGTGCTCGTTTGTCTAAATTTGAATCTAAAGCCCATGAGGGCATATTTGTTGGTTATGCTGCAAACTCTCATGCTTACCGTGTCCTCAACAAGTCCACGGGACTCATTGAGGAGACATGTAACGTAGAGTTTGATGAAAATAATGGATCCCAAGTGGAGCAAAGTGGTCTTTGTGATGTAGGTGATGAAATTCCTCCTCAAGCCATAAGAAGAATGGGTGTGGGATACTTCCTACCCGTTGAGGAACCCCTTGTGGCTGAAGGAGAAGGAAAATGTTCCACTCAAGTGGAACCATCACCGACGCATGACCCACACGCTTCCGATGAACCAACTGATGGTCCTCTACCACTTGATCAAGATCAAGGGCAAGACCAATCCACTGAAGATGGTGTTTCACGAAGTGTTTCCCAAGATCAAGTTCCCGCCTCCGAGCCATCTCAAGATCAAGATCTTCTTCGAGATCAAGAGCAAGCACAGTAGATGGTCAAGATCATCAAGCTGCTGTGTCTCTAGTAACTGTCCCTCAACCCTCCATGGAAGAAATCTTAGTGAGACACACTGCCGAGAAAGTCGCCAAGAATGCCAACAAGCTCAGACTTAGACAACATGTGTTGGAGAACGTCTATGGCGACATAAAAAAGGGGGTGACCACTCGTCAACAATTAACAAACTTGTGTGAACATCATGCGTTTGTTTCTTGCATTGAACCCCTTAAGGTACAAGATGCGCTCGAGGATATGGAGTGGGTTGAAGCTATGCATGATGAACTCAACAACTTCGAGCGCAACCAAGTGTGGCGATTGGTGCCAAGACCTAAGGAGAATCACAATGTTATTGGAAGAAAATGGATCTTCAAAAACAAGCAAGATGCGAACGGTATTGTCATTCGCAACAAGGCACGACTGGTGGCACAAGGATACTCCCAAGTCGAGGGTATCGACTACGGTGAAACTTTTGCTCCTGTTGCTCGTCTTGAATCTATTCGCATGTTACTTGCATATGCCTCTCATCATAATTTTAAATTATATCAAATGGATTTCAAGAGTGCTTTTCTTAATGGTCCTCTTAAGGAGTTGGTGTATGTCAAGCAACCCCCGGGGTTTGAGGATCCCAAGTTCCCCAATCATGTATACATTCTCGATAAGGCTCTCTATGGCCTTAAACAAGCCCCATGTGCGTGGTATGAGCACCTTACTGAGATGTTGCAAGACCGTGGGTTTGAAATTGGGAAAATCGACCACACTCTTTTTACTAAGAGGGTCAACGGGAACTTGTTCATATGCCAACTATATGTTGATGATATCATTTTTGGTTCTCCTAATAAAGCTTTCAATGAAGAATTCGCCACTTTGATGACAAACAAGTTTGAGATGTCCATGATGGGAGAGTTGAAGTACTTCCTTGGCTTTGAAGTCAAGCAACAAAGTCAAGGTACCTTCATCAATCAAGCCAAATACACCCAAGACATGCTCAAGAGGTTCAAGATGGATGAGCTCAATCCTCCCAAGGCCAACACTCGCATGCCACTCAAATGCCATCTTGACAATGATCCCAATGGTAAAGCAGTGGATCAAAAGGTATATCGCTTCATGATAGGATCTTTGCTTTACCTTTGTGCATCTAGACCAGATATCATGTTAAGTGTGGGTATTTGTGCACGATTTCAATCCGCACCTAAGGAGAGTCACCATGTGGCTGTCAAGCGAATCTTTCGATATTTGGCTCATACCCCAAACTTTGGCTTATGGTGTCCCAAGGGGGCTTCATTTGATCTTGTTGGATATACTGACTCAGATTGGGCGGGAGACCGTGTGGATAGAAAGTCCACTTCCGGAGGCTGCCAATTTCTTGGTCGGTCTTTGGTAAGTTGGTCTTCAAAGAAACAAAACTGTGTTTCTCTCTCGTCCACCGAGGCCGAGTATGTAGCTGCTGCCAGTTGTTGTGCTCAGATTCTTTGGATGAGGCAAACTTTAAAGGATTACGGTGTCCATTGTGACAAAGTGCCTCTTTATTGTGATAATGAAAGTGCTATCATGATCTCCAACAACCCAGTTCAACATTGCAAGACGAAGCATATTGATATACATCATCACTTTCTTCAGGAACACGTCAAGCGGGGAGACATTGATCTTATTCACTTGAGCACTAATGAGCAACTTGCAGATATCTTCACGAAGCCTTTGGATGAAGCAAGATTTCGCGAGTTAAGGCATGAGCTAAATATCATTGATTCGAGCAATGTGGATTGACTTAGTGCACACCTCCCCACACTCATCGTTATGTCTAGTCTAGATATAGGCATGGATTTAGGGGGAGTCTAGTTCTCTCAATGAACTATTCCTCCTCCTATTATGCATAAATTAATCAATAGTCTATCACTTGCCATTTGTGATGGTCACGGTGCTTCATAGACGAGTCTTGGTCATGGGCCCAAGGATAATTCTTCGCGGTGCCATACCTCCTGACTCAAACATAGGTGGCTCTAGGGCCACCGCCCTCTTCTCGTCTCCGCTGGAGCATCACTCTTCTTGTCCTGTCATGCGGAGTGTGGACATTTTACCGGATATTGTCTTTATTTTCGTGTATGCTTGATCTTTGTGTTTTTCTCCGAGACTGCAGCACAGTACTATCGTGGAGGTCATGGTACTACCGCTCGACGCACGGAAGTAAAGAATTACTTCCGCCCGACGAGCGGTACTACCGCGATGACCAGCGGTACTACCGCAACGGCGAGCGCGTGGGGGAGGTTAAGAGCGGGGCAGGGGGTTATTCCATCTCCCCCATACCCCAGTTTCCTCTTCTCCTCTCGCCTCTCTCTCTCCTCTCCTCAAACGGCTGCCGATCTCATCGCCGGATCTTCTCCTTCGGCCACCAGATTCGTTTTTGCTCCGGTGGGATTGTTCCCCTCGCCGTCCTCTTGCTATGGACACCTGTATTTCCCCAATCCCTTCGTGTTTTGCATCTCTTCTTTTGCATCTAGGTTTTTGGAGTCATATGAGGTGTTACAGCTCTTTTTTCATCCAATCTAAGCATGAGGAGATGTGTTTCTAGGGCTAGTTTGTTTAGAAGTGCGCATTGATCGGATTAAACGGAGTAGTTCTGGATTTAGGGGAGTATCATGAGATTGTTTCGTGGGTTTGTGCAGATCCATTCTGTGCGGTACTACCGTGGATTCATGGTACTACCACTGGAGCGGAAGTAAAATTTTACGTCCGCCTTCATCACGGTACTACCGCTACGGCGGTACTACCGCGCTGGGTGCGGAACTATTTTTTACTTTTGCGGCCAGGGCGGTACTACCGCCCCATCCATGGTACTACCGCCCTAGCGGTACTATCGCGTGTGGAGCGGTTGTAAAATTTTACTTCCGCCGGAATCCTGTGCTACTCCTCTCGTTCCACAATTTCCTCGTTTTGTCCTGTCCATTCTTGCTTCTAAATGGTTTTTGTGTTGTGCTTTCGTTTTGCCTTATTCTCTCGTTTGTCGCTGTGTTTGCATTGTGTGTACTAGGTGGTGGTTCTAGCTCCGCTTCACGCCGTTCCAATCCATCTCACGAGACCAATTCCAAGAGGCTCCGCAATCCAGATGTTCCTGAAGGCTCCCGTCCATCCCAACGCTTCAAGGGGACTGCCACCAAGCTGAAGCTAGTCGTTGAGAACTATGACAACATGCCTCAAGCTGAATTCCTGCAACGTCGGGTGATCAACCCCTATGACAAACCAAGGGTATTCTCTCAGGCCTTTGGATTGTTCTGGTCCAAGCAGCAATTTCGCATTCATGCAGATATGATCAAGGGCAAGAAGAATCTATATGTTCCAGTTCAATCCATTGATCTGGAACACATGAGGAAGGATCCGAAATACTTTGGTGAGGCTCTTGAGTTGGTGGACCAGCTGGCTATTGCAGACATCATCTCCTTCAACCTTGACTTCGATCCAGAGCTTGTCGGTCAGTTCTACGCCTCAGTGCACTTTCACTCTGATGTGGCACGAACTATGACATGGATGACCTATGGAGAGCAACTTACTGCCACTTGGACAGATTTCATGGGACTGCTTCATGTTCCTGATGCTGGGCTTGATGAGCCACTTGGTCTGCGCCCTCACGGCAACCCTCAGGCAGCCGGTAAGGACCGGCTCTTGCCCTACCACATTCTGAAGACCCTTCGATCTGGTGAGCAAGTCCCTGTGCTCAACCCCTTCTTGGATGTCATGCACCGGATCTTCCGTAACACCTTGTTTCCTCGCATGGGAGACAAAGACAAGGTTCACTCATACTTGGTGGATATGCTGCTGCTCTGTGAAAAAGGGAGGAATGAGCCCATTGGCGTTCTGGATGTGTCTCATGTGATGTGGTCTGAACTTCGCACAGCCATCTTTCATCGGAAGGTCCCCATTTATGGGCCATACTTGTTCCTCCTGATTCAGCATACTTGGAACAAAACCTTCCCTACTCAGGACTTGCCGGTGCACACGTTTCTTCATGAGCCCATCCGTCTGCGTTTGAAGGACAAGTGGGCCAACACTACCACCAAGCCACCATCTACCCGCATGAAGGTCGATGAGGATGACTTCGACGAGGAGGCTGATACTAGTTCCGAGTCCTTTGTGCCCCCCTCTTCTGAGCCATCTTGGGCCAAGAAGCTTTCTATCAAGATTAAGGCCTTGATCTGCATGCAGGCCAAGGGTCAGTATCAGGCTCATGTTGCTCAAAAGGAGAGTCGCCAGCGTGACAAGCGCATCCTGAGGAAGCTTAGCGAGCACATCTCCAGTGGGTCTGAGCAGGACATCACCCCTGAGGCCACCTGGATGGCTAACCAGTAGTATCAGTGGGATGATTCAGATGCGGAGTCTGTTCCAGCTGCTTCCGATGGTTCCGAGGAGCCCAATGCCTGAGCGTTCTTCCTGGGAGCTACCACCTAGGTGTTAGGTGTCCTCTCTGCCTTTTTGGCATCTCGATGCCAAAGGGGGAGAGAGTGTAGGATTTGCTGTGTTTGCATTTGCCTTTTCATCGTCTCTTTGCTTTCATTGAACCCTGCCTTATGTTGTCTTTGTGTGTGTGAACTGGTGATTCTCTTTATCATATGGTGTGAGACATATGCTATCTCCTCTCCGTTATTATCGTCTCGTATGATCACGTAGCTAGTGAGTCTGCCCATGTCGTTCCATTATCTTTATATTCACTTGCTATATCTGGTTCCCATACTCAGTGTCGTTCATTCGGTCTCAAAGATTACATTGTCTATAAAATATAGGGTTGTGTTGATCCTAGTGCGTGTGCCATGCAGTCCAAAGCATATCTATAGTGTGCACACATCTAGTGGGAGCTATTCTATATTTTGCAGGTCTTGAGGTTGCAAATACTGATTATATATCCTTTTGTGCAAATCCCGTATTGTCATCAATCCACCAAAAAGGGGGAGATTGTAAGGGCATATTTCTCCTTAAGGGGTTTTGGTGATTGATGACAATATGTTTGCGGACTAATCATGTGCGTTGAGCTTTTCAGATAAATCAGGTCTAGGCACAAGACGATTCAGTGCCCCTCGGAGTCTCTCGAAGACGGTTGTTCTTTACGTTTCTTTTCGGTGGATTTGATTCGTAGGAAAGCCGTACTATCAAGAGGGGGTCCACATCGGAAAGGTCTGGGTGGAATCAACACGTGCACATTTATCCTTTGCCCGTCTTTCCCTCTCTTCAGGGAGCCCCCAACCTGTTATCGCTCTCTCTCTATGCAAAAAGGAATGCCTGTGAAGTGTTTGAGTTCAGTGGCCAACGGTAGTACCGCCCCAGGGTGTGGTAGTATCGCACGAGCCTGCAGTAGTACCGCTCGTGGTTGCGGTAGTACCGCAGGTCGCCGCGGTAGTACCGCTTCAAAGGAGCGGTAGTACCGCTTGCCCCTGGCCTGACCTCTACCTCTACGGTAGTAGGCACGGATGTAATATTTTACATCCGCCCTGCTACGGTAGTACCATGATTCCTGCACGGTACTACCGTGCGGACTTTTTTCGCACAGTTTCCTATGCAGAGGTTGGCACGGAAGTAAGTTTTTACTTCCCTGCGCCTCCAGTACCTGCCTCTGCCGAGCCGTGCGGTAGTACCGCACGGGCTCGCGGTAGTACCGCTGTGGCGGTCCTACCACTAGCGTCGTAGTGCTATTTGGCCAGAGCCAGGTACTTCCGCACAAGCGGTAGTACCGCACTGCCCTGCGGTAGTACCGTAAGCCATCACGGTAGTACCGTGGGTTCTGTGGTACTACCATAATGTGCGAGGCTGGCAAGTGGGTAACGGTTGGAACTTTCCCCCTACTATATAAGGGAGGTCTTCTTCTCCAAGAAGATGACCTCTTCCTTCCCAAAACTCCATTGTTGCTCCAAGCTCCATTTTCGCCCGATCTCTCTCCCTAGCCAATTAATCTTGTTGATTTCCTAGGGATAGGTTGAGAAGGCCCGGATCTACGCTTCCACCAAGAGAAATTTGATTCCCCCCACTAATCCTTGCGGATCTTGTTACTCTTGGGTGTTTGAGCACCCTAGACGGTTGAGGTCATCTTGAAGCCACATTCCACTATGGTGAAGCTTCGTGGTGTCGTTGGGAGCCTCCAATTCAGTTGTGGAGATAGCCCCAACCTTGTTTGTAAAGGTTCGGTCGCCGCCTTCAAGGGCATCAATAGTGGAATCACGGCATCTCGCATTGTGTGAGGGCGTGAGGAGAATACGGTGGCCCAAGTGGCTTCTTGGGGAGCATTATGCCTCCACACCGCTCGAACGGAGATGTACTTCCTCACAAGGGAAGGAACTTTGGTAACACATCCTCGTCTCCACCGGTTCCACCTTTGGTTATTTCGCACCTTTACTTCTACAAGCATTTATTGTATCATTTTACTTGCTTGTTTGTGCTTTTGTATTGAGTAGCATCATATAGGCTTGTCACCTAGTTGCATATCTAGTTAACCTATTTGTTGCTTAACCTTTATTGTTAAAGAAAAGCTAAAAATTGGTTGGTGCCTATTCACCCCCCCCCCCTCTAGTCAACCATACCGATCCTTTCACCCCGGATCCAGCGAGACGAGCTGCCCTGGTCGCCGTCGCCGCCGGGGATCAACCGCCCTCGAGCCGCCCCTAGTCGCCGCCCGGGATCGCCCGCTCCATGAGCCACCGATGAGTGTTTGCCTGTGATTCGTGTCGAACGCTATGCATAGTTGGTTGATGTTGGTGATGGCCCTTGTCGTGAAGGAGCACGAAGACGAGAACCGAAAGAGGCGGCGAGGATCAACCGTCGCCCGTCTTTGCATTCTTTGAAATCGCCATATCGGGAACCGGCGGCAACGGCACAAGAGCAGACCCTGCAAAGCCGACTCAAAAAAGAGCATATTTCGCAAATATCCTTTTGTACGGGTTCGTTTTGCGGGTCTACCTCTGCGGCCGTCCGTGTCGGTCCGCAAAGCCGTTTTTCCGCGAACTGCAAACGTGTTTTGCGGGTCGCCGTTATGCGGGGTCTACTAGAGATGCTTTTATGCGTGAAACATCCCTGTCATGCCACACCCACCTTAATACACATTTTAATGTTAGATATTGCATCTCAATAAATTTAAGCTAAGCTTTTCTAGACCGAGGTAATACTAGAAATATAATTTGTAGTGCGTTTACATAGATTTGCAGCGAAGTCTTTGAAACATGAAAGACAACTCTTGTAAAAGGTTACTTCTATACTCCTCCGGTGGCGACAAGATGCGCTACTTGAGGTTTGATGTATTTTTCTCCCGGGGATCAAAGGTGATGGAAGGGCTAGTACGTGAGTTATTCTCCAGACTCAGTTAGAAAACGGAAATGTCTCTTAAACTGAGCATCCATATTACAAATTGTTTTCACCATTGCATTTGAATAATTCAGATTTTTAGGGTTAGATCTCATATTGATAGGAGAAGCTATGCCATGGCCCTTGCATTTGAACGACCATTAGCCTTATTTATCTTGAACTATTCGGGCATGCATGCCATCGCTTGTTGGCCAGGTTGTGGCCGGTGCACCTTCGCCAGTTGTTGATACTCTGTCATGTGGGTTTATTTATAAAGTCAGGTGTATGCATTTTCTCTTTAAAAACGACTATTGATCTTATTTATCTTGACTATGCCATATTGATAGAGCGTTCAATCAAAAATGCACAAATAACTAAATTCTAGGGATGACATGTTTGGATTTGGTGCTCTTTTGCATGTTGGGTTGTTTGCCATGTATGTTGTTATTAGCAAAACGTTGATGTCAATAATGTACATGATAGCTCTTGTATGTTCAATTTTCCTTTAATGCAACGAAATTTATTGAGAGCCAAGTTCTAAAAAACTAATAAAGTTTTACTAATCGTTTTGAATTTCGTGGCGGAGCTTTCAATTAAGGTTTGTGTTCAATTGCACTCGTTGGTTGTGGATCCTCCCGAGTTCGCCGTGGGGCTTGGTACGCGTGCCAGTGCGGTGCGTTAGGTTACTTGCAAAGTCCTGGTATTGTGATCCCTCGGCGACACCCAGATGGTGTATTTCATGGCGATCGTCCTTCTGTCTGGTAGCTACACATGTCTTGTCCTGGGTGTTATCTTTTCTTCTCTTTTCTTACTTTACTTTACTTTAGTATTTGTACAATTTTCGTCCCAGTTTTCTTCATAAAGGGGACCAACATGTTCAAGTTTTTGAGTTGGTTTTCCTCATAAACAGGATCAGCCAAAGCCTAATGGGCGACTCTTAGTTTTGGCCGCTTTTGATCAATATATTCAGGTGGGAGGACCCCTCCCCCACCCCCACCCCCCGATTTGTCAAAAAAGTTTAAGGGATGGATTAGAGAATCCTTAGGCCTTGCTCGGTTACACTTACACCACTCCTCAAAGGCTCTCAAAGGATTAGAGAGGATTGGAGGGGATGTTTTTTAGCGAAAAGGCATCAACCGAGCCTAAGTGTAGCTCGAGCCTAGCCCGACTGTGAATTAACAAAGCCATCAACCGGCCAGGATTACAAGCACACGCCCTCAGGCAAAAGAAAGAACAACATGGTACAGTGATACAAAAAGATGGACAACACAAAACTAAGCCTCACACACTATGGAAACTAAAGATGATCAAAATAGACCAAAGCCGAAGACGCATCGGTCCACCTCCGAGATGTTGCACCAGGCATAAGATCATACTGGCTCAGAGGATAGACGGGCCTACACCATGGGGGCATGTCGTCTCCATGCACGTATGAGCCCCGGCACGGCACATCCAATACACCATCTTCGAAGGAGGCCATTACCTCCTCACCTGGATCGAAGGCACCACACCGTCGCAAGATGGGATTGACGCTGCCGGAAGAAGACCATGTAGAGAGGGTCAGCGCATCCCCAAGGAGACGTTGGAGAGTCTCCTTGAGCAGAACAATGCCGTTGCACACATCCAACACCGGAGGGGGGAAGTTTCAAGCTAGGACTAGAAGGCCACATAGCCGCCACCACCCACCACCCACAAGAGGCACCCGACCACAAGGTTCCCAAAAGTGGTGCCTTCAAGAAGGAAACGACGCTGAGAGCACCTTCGCTACCCAACAAAGTTAGGAATTCATACGGGAGACCTAGGGGAAGGTAATGAGGAGATCGGTCCATACCGATGCCTCTAAGGAGGGGAACGGTGCCCTCGGGCATCACCGTCGACATGGCCAGCCACAGCCGGACAGGGATTTCGCCCGGAGTTAGACCCTGCCACCAACAACACCTCATGTCCAGGAGCCGGCTGTTGGAAATATACCCTAGAGGCAATAATAAATTGGTTATTATTATATTTCCTTATTCATGATAATCGTTTATTATCCATGCTATAATTGTATTGATTGGAAACAAAATACATGTGTGGGTATATAGACAACATTATGTACCTAGTACGCCTCTAGTAGACTAGCTCATTGATCAAAGATAGTCAAGGTTTCCTAGCCAGGGACATGAGATATCATTTGATAACGGGGTCACATCATTAGGAGAATGATGGGATGGAAAAGACCCAAACTATAAATGTAGCATATGATCGTGTCAGTTTATTGTTATAGTTTTCCGCATGTCAAGTATATGTTCCTATGACCATGAGATCATGCAACTCACTGACACCAGAGGAGTGCATTATGTGTATCAAACGTAGAAACATAACTGGGTGACTATAAAGGTGCTTTACAGGTATCTTCGAGGGTGTCTATTGGGTTGGCATGGATCAAGACTGTGATTTGTTACTCCATGTGACGGACAGGTATCTCAGGGCCCACTCGGTAATATAACATCACAATAAGACTTGCAAGCAATGTGACTAAGTGTTAGCCACTGTATCTTGTATTACGGAACGAGTAAATAGACTTGCTGGTAACAAGATTGAACTAGGTATAGAGATACCGGCGATCGAATCTCGGGCATGTAACATACCGAAGAACAAAGGGAACATCATACGGGATTAACTGAATCCTTGACATAGAGGTCCAACCGAGAAAGATCTTCGTAGAATATGTAGGAGCCAATATGGGCATCCAGATCCCACTATTGGTTATTGGCCATAGAGGTGTCTCGGTCATGTCTACATAGTTCTCGAACCCGCAGGGTCTGCACACTTAAGGTTCGGTGATGTTTCGGTAGTATAGAGTTATGCATGGTGGTGACCGAAGGTTGTTCAGAGTCCCAGATGAGATCCCGGAAGTCACCAGGAGCTCCGGGATGGTCTGGAGGTAAAGATTGATATATATGAAGTCCCGTTTCAGTCAACGGAAAAGTTTCGGGCTGATCGGTAGTGTATCAGGAGTACCGGGAGGGGTACCGGGGACCTTCGGGAGGGGTGTGGCGATCCGAAGGGCCTCATGGTCTATGGGAGCATTCAAGCTAGCCCTTAGTGGGCTATACGAGTTCCCCACTAAGGCCCATGCATCTAGGGGGGGAGAAACCCAAAGGTGGGGAGGTGGAAAGAGTTTCCAAGTGGAAAGGAGGAATCCTACTCCTAATAGGATTGGAGTAGGACTCCTCCACCTCCAATTTCGGCCAACTCTTGAGGGTTTGAGGCTTCCTCATCCCCAACATCCCTCCTATATATGCTAGAGGATTTAGAGGGGAAAGCTAACCCTAATTGCCATGTGCTCCCTCTAATTCATCTAGATCGGTTTTCTCCTCTAGTCTAGTTCGACGGTGCTTAGGCGAAGCCTTGCCGGAATAGTTCCACCACCATCGCCGCCATGCCGTCATGCTGCCGGAGGACTCATCTACCTCTCCGCTCCCTCTTGATGGATCAAGAAGGCGGAGATTGTCATCGAGTTGTACATGTGCTGAACGAGGAGGCGCCGGCGGTTCAACGCTAGATCGGAAGGATCGTGATCATGATCGCGAGATGGTTCGTGATTTGATCACGGGACGGGTCGTGATTGGATCACGAGAAGGATCGTGATGGATCACATGATGCTCAGCAAATTGGATCGCAAAGACGCTCGACTACATCAACCGTGTTTCTTAACGCTTCCCGCTTAGCGGTCTACAAGGGTATGTAGATTCACTCTCCCCCTCGTAGATGCTCATCACCATGGATAGATCTTGCGTGTGCATAGGAATTTTTTTGTTTCACATGCAACGTTCCACAACAGTGGCATCATGAGCTAGGTCTATGCATAGATGATATCACGAGTAGAACACAAAGGAGTTTGTGGGTGTTGATGCTTAGATTGCTTCCTTCCTTGGTCGTGTTTTGATTCAGCGGTATTGTGGGATGAAGCGGCCCAGGCCAACCTTACTCGTATGCTTACAAGAGACCGGTTCCATTGACTGACGTGTAACTTTGTTGCACAAAGATGGCTGGTGGGTGTCTGTTTCTCCTACTTTAGTTGGATCAGATTCGACAAAGGCAGTCCTTGAGAAGGTTGAATAGCAATTTATGTATCACCGTTGTGGTTTTTGCGTAGGTGAGAATTGTTATTGCTAAATACCCGTAGCAGCCACATGAAACTTGCAACAACAATTAAAGGACGTCAAACTTGTTTTTGCAGTGTATGTTATGATGTGATATGGACAATTACATGATGAGATATATGTGATGTATGAGATGATCATGTATTGTATAGAATATCACGACTTGCATGTCGATGAGTACGGCAACCGGCAAGATCCATAGGGTTGTCTTTAATTATTATTTTTGTTTTGCTTTACTTTATAACTATGAGTTAGCAATAGTCGTGGAAGCAATAGCCGGCGCGGCAACCCCGATGGCGACACGTTGATGGAGATCATGGTGTCATACCGGTGACGATGGAGATCATGTCCGTGCTTTGGAGATGGGGATCAAAAGCACAAGTTCATGGCCATATCATGTCACTTATGATTTGCATGTGATGTTAATCCTTATATGCACCTTGTATTGCTTAGGACGACGGTAGCATTATAAGGTGATCCCTCACTTAAATTTCAAGATAAATTGTGTTCTCCCCGAGTGTGCACCATTGCGAAAGTTCGTCGTGTCGAGACACCACGTGATGATCGGGTGTGATAGACTCTACGTTCACATACAACGGATGCAAGCCAGTGTTGCATGTGCAAAACACTCGGGTTAAACTTGATGAACCTAGCAGGTACAGACATGTCCTTGGAACACAAGAAACTAAAAGGTCGAACATGAGTCATATAGTAGATATGATCAAAATGATGATGTTCACCATTGAAACCACCTCAACGCACGTGATGATCGGACTTGAGTTGGTGGATTTGGATCATGTGACACTCGAATGACCGGAGGGATGTCAATTTGAGTGGGAGTTTTTAAGTAATATGATTAACTAAACTCTTTATCATGAACATAGTCAAAATGTCTTTGCAAATTATGTTGTAGATTACTAGCTCGCGTTGTACCTCCCTTGAATTGTTTGTATGTTCCTAGAGAAATAGAGTTGAAAGATGATGGTAGAAATAATGTGCACTGGGTCCGTGATCTAAGGATTGTCCTCATTGCTACACAGAAGGATTATGTCCTCAATGCACCGCTCGGTGCTCCACCCCCTCAAGCGTCGTCTGTAGATGCTATGAACATCTGACAGACACGTTCTGATGACTACTTGATAGTTCAGTGCGTCAAGCATTACGGCTTAGAAGTGAGGCTCCAAAACATGTTGAACGTCACGGAACATATTAGATGTTCTAAGAGCTGAAATTGGCATCTCAGGCTCGTGCCCGTGTTGAGAGGTATGAGACCTCCAACAAGATCCTCTTCCTGCAAGATGAAGGAGAATAGCTCAATCGTTGAGCATGTGCTCAGATTGTCTGGGTACTACAATCACTTAAATCGAGTGGGAGTTGATCTTCCAGATAAGATAGTGATTGATATAGTTCTCCAAGTCACTATCACTAAGCTACTAGAGCTTCGTGATGAACTATAAAATGCCAGGGATAGAAATAATGATCCCTGAGCTATTCACGATGTTTGACACTACGAAGGTAGAAATCAAGAAGGAGCATCAAGTGTTGATGGTTAGTGACACCACTAGTTTTGAGAAGGGCACGAGCTAGGAGGGAAACTTCATGGATGGCAAGTCAGTTGCTGCTACAGTGAAGAAACCCAAAGTTGAACCCAAACCCAAGACTAAGTGCATCTATTATGAGGGGAACGGTAAATGAAGCGGAACAACCCTAGATACTTGGTAGATAAGAAGGCTAGCAACGTCGATAGAAGTATATTTAATATATGTGTACCTTGCTAGTACTCCTAGTGGCACCTGGGTATTAGATACCGGTTCGATTGCTAAACATTAGTAACTCGGGATAAAAGCTACAGAATAAACAGAGGCTAGCTAAGGGTGAGGTGACGACGAGTGTTGGAAGTGTTTCCAAGGTTGATGTGATCACCGTCGCACGCTCTCTCTGCCTTCGGGATTAGTGATGAAGCTAAATAAATGTTATTTGGTGTTTGTGTTGAGCATGAATGTGATTAGATCATGATCATTGTAATATTATTATTCATTTAAGTTAGAGAATAATGGTTATTCTATTTACATGAATAATACCTTCAATGGTCATGCACCCAATGAGAATGGTTTACTGAATCTTGATCGTAGTAATACACATGTTTATAACATTGATGCCAAAAGATACAAAGTTAATAATGATAGTACCACATACTTGTGGCACTGCCGCTAAATGTCATATTGGTGTAAAGCGCATGAAGAAACTCCATGTTGATGGATCTTTGGACTCATTCGATTTTGAATCGGTTGATACATGCGGACCGTGCCTCTTGGGCAAGATGACTAAAACCCCATTTTCCGGCTTGATGGAACGGGCAATTGACTTATTGGAAATGATACATGCTGATGTATGTGGTCCAATGAGTGTTGTAGAGTGTGGTGGATAACGTTATTTTCTTACCTTCAGTTATGATTTGAGTAGATATAGTGTATATTTACTTAATGAAACACAAGTCTAAATCATTTGAAAAGTTCAAGCAAAATCAGAGTGAAGTTTGAGATCATCGTGACAAGAAGATAAAATGTCTATGACATGATCGTAGAGGTGAATATCTGAGTTACATGTTTGGTATAGAACTTAAGACAATGTGGAAGTTGTTTCACAACTCACGCCACCTGACAACATAGTGTGATGGTGTGTCTGAACGTCGTAGTCGTGCTCTATTGGATATGGTGCAAACTATGATGTCTCTTATCAATTTGCCACTATCGTTTTGGGGTTATGCATTAGAGACAACTACATTCACTTTAAAAGGGGTACCATCTAAGTTCGTTGAGATGATACTCTATGAATTTTTGTTTGGCGGAAACCTAAACTGTCATTTCTTAATGTTAAGGGCTATGATGCTTATGTGAAAAAGGGTTTTCACCTAAAGAGCTCGAACCCACAGCGGACAAATGCATCTTCATAGAATAACTTAACATAACAATTGGGTAAACCTTCTATCTTAGATCCAAGCACAAAATGTTTGTTGCTAAAACGGGTCCTTTCTCGGGAAAGAGTTTCTCTCAAAAGAATTGAGTGGGAGTAAGATAGAACTTGATGAGGTTGTTCAACCTTTGTTTCGACCAGAAAGTAGGGCAGCACAGAAAGTTGTTTCTATGGAGCCTATGTTAGTTGAAGAGGAAGTTAATGATGATGATCATAAAGCTTCAGATCAAGTTACTATCAAACCTTGTAGGTCCACAAGGACGTGTACTACTTCTGAGTGGTATGACAACCATGTCTTAGAGGTCATGTTGTTGGATAATGATGAGCCTATGAGATATGGAGAAGCGATGATGGGCCCGGATTCCGACAAATGTCTAGGAGCCATGAAATCTGAGAAAGGATCCATGTGTGAAAACCAAGTATGGACTTTTGTAGACTTACCTGTTGAACGACAGGCCGTTGAGTACAAATGGATTTTTTAGAAGAAGACAGACGATGATGGTGAATGTCACCATTTATAAAGCTTGACTTGTCACAAAGAAGTTTCCAACAAGTTTAAGGGGTTGACTACGGTGAGACTTTCTCACCCGTAGCGATGCTAAAGTTCGTTGGAATTATGTTAGCATATGCTGCATTTTTCAATTATGAAATCTGGCAGATGGATGTCAAAACATCGTTTCCTTCCTTGATGAAAGGTTGTATGAGATACAACCAGAAGGTTTTGTCAGTCCTAAGGATTCTAAAAGGTGTTCAAGCTCCAGTGATCCTTCTATGGACTAGAGCAAGCATCTCGGAGATGTAATATATGCTTTGATGAGGTGATCAAAGTTTTTGAGTCTATACAAAGTTTATGAGAAACTTGTATTTACAATAAAGTGAGTGGGAGCACTATATAGTTTCTGATAAGTATATGTGGATGACATATTGTTGATCAGAAATGATGTAGAATTTCTGGAAAGCATAAAGGGTTGTTTGAAGAGGAGTTTTTCAAATAAAAACCTAGAATGAAGCTACTTATTGTTGGGCATCGAGATCTATAAGAGATAGATCAAGACGCGTGATAAGATTTTTCAATGAGTAAATACCTTGACTACATTTTGAAAGAGTTCAAAATGGATCAGTCAAAGAAAGAGTTCTTGCTTGACTTGTAAGGTGTTAAGCTGAGTAAGACTCAAAGATCGACCACGACAGAAGAAAGAGAAAGGACGAAGGTCGTCCCCTATGCCTTAGACATAGGATCTATATAGTATGCCATGCTATGTACCGCACCTAGTGTGTGCCTTGCCATGAGTCTGTCAAGGGGTACAAGAGTGATCCAGGAGTGCATCACTGGACAGCGGTCAAGATTATCCTTGGTAACTAAAGGACTAAGGAAATGTTTCTTGATTATGGAGGTGATAAAGAGTTCGTCATAAAGGGTTACATCGATGCAAGCTTTAACACCAATTCGGATGACTCTGAGTAGCAATCCGGATACATATAGTGGAGCAGCCATTTTGAATAGTTCCAAGTGGAGTGTGGTAGGAGTATCTACAGTATGACATAGAGATTTGCAAAGTACTAATGGATATGAATGTCACAGAAAAGATGACTAAAGGCCTCTCTCACGTGCATAGCATGATCGAATGCCAAAACTCATTGGGTGTTAGATTCATAACAATGTAAATCACATGGTGATGTGAACTAGATTATTGACTCTAGTGCAAGTAGGAGACTGTTGGAAATATGCCCTAGATGCAATAATAAATTGGTTATTATTATATTTCCTTGTTCGTGATAATCGTTTATTATCCATGCTATAATTGTATTCATTGGAAACTAAATACATGTGTGGGTATATAGACAACATTATGTCCCTAGTATGCCTCTAGTAGACTAGCTCGTTGATCAAAGATGGTTAAGGTTTCCTAGCCATGGACATGAGATGTCATTTGATAACGAGGTCACATCATTCTCCTAATGATGTGATGGACAAGACCCAAACTATAAATGTAGCATATGATCATGTCAGTTTATTGCTATAGTTTTTTGCATGTCAAGTATTTGTTCCTATCACCATGAGATCATGCAACTCACTGACACCATAGGAGTACCTTATGTGTATCAAACGTCACAACGTAGCTGGGTGACTATAAAGGTGCTCTACAGGTATCTCTGAGGGTGTCTGTTGGGTTGGCATGGATCAAGACTGGGATTTGTTACTCCGTGTGACGGAGAGGTATCTCAGGGCCCACTCGGTAATACAACATCACAATAAGCCTTGCGAGCAATGTGACTAAGTGTTAGCCATGGGATCTTGTATTACGGAACGAATAGAGAGACTTGCTGGTAACAAAATTGAACTAGGTATAGAGATACCGACAATCGAATCTTGAGCAAGTAACATACCAAAGAACAAAGGGAACAACATACGGGATTAACTAAATCCTTCACATAGAGGTTCAACCGATAAAGATCTTCATAGAATATGTAGGAGCCAATATGGGCATCCAGGTCCCGCTATTGGTTATTGGCCGTAGAGGTGTCTCGGTCATGTCTACATAGTTCTCTAACCCGTAGGGTGTGTACACTTAAGGTTCGGTGACGTTTCGGTAGTATAGAGTTATGCATGGTGGTGACCGAAGGTTTTTTGGAGTCCAGGATGAGATCCCGGACATCACAAGGATCTCTAGAATGGTCTGGAGGTAAACATTGATATATAGTAAGTCCCGTTTTGGTCAACGGAAAAGTTTCGGGCTCATCGGTAGTGTACCGGGAGTGCCGGGAGGGGTATCGGGGACCATCGGGAGGGGTGTCTCGACCCAAAGGGCCTCATGGGATGTGGGATTGTGGGAGTCCTAGATTAGGGGGGGTCCTCGGATAGCTGACCTATTGCTTATGGGCTGGACTGTATGGGCCACAAGGCGAGCATCGGACGGTCCAAGACCACCTATGCCAGATGGAAGCTTCGAGGAGCCATGACGTATTCTCCAAGTTATTAGTTGTAGTTAGGCATGTTTATCTCTTCGGCATGTAACCGACCATGTGTAAACCCAGGGGACCCTCAGCATCTATATAAGCCAGAGGGTTTAAGGGTATAGGTAGGACAACTCATCTAGGGTTAGCTATTCGACCTCGAGGTAGATCAACTCTGTAACCCCCCATATCATCAATACAACCAAGCAGGACGTAGGGTATTACCTCCATAGCAGGGCCCAAACCTAGGTAAATCTGTGTCCCTTCGTCTCCTGTTACCATCGATTCTAGTCTCACAGTTTGGGACCCCCTACCCGAGATCCGCCGGTTTTGACACCGACATTGCTGCTTTCATTGAGAGTTCCTCTGTGAGCGCCGAGGGAATCGATGGATCACCTCGTCACAAGTAGCGAGAACTGCATCGAGGGGACTCACGTCCCCGATCAGAGTCTCACCGACAACGACATCTTGTCGCATGACAGCTCGATCAGTCGTAATGGCCAGACCGGAAGATTTCCCCCCAATCAGAGTATCAAGTTCGGAACCCTAAAGTTCATGGCTGATTCACAGGGAACACTTGTTCCAATGGAACCCTCAACCTTCAAAGAAAAACATGTAAGTCCGGATGCTTTGATAGCCAAGACATCAGGTCCCATGGTGGGACGGAATATAGATCTGCTTTGGCATAACTCTAGAACCGTCACGCCACTCGATGAATCGACTCATATCAGCGACACGCACCCTGCCATTGCCTCGTTGTTAAACGAGTTATTCGATCGGACCGAAGCAATGCGTATATCGGATGACCAGGTTCCGATCTATGATCGGCTCGGAATCAGACCCGATGACAGGGAGATTCATGTCCCTCCGGTCACCCACCTTGTCGCTACCAACGAGTCTCCGGCTGCGGATTCTGCCCAACAGCTGGAATTGAAAAATGTCTACACTTCAGTCCTCGATCACCTAGACCCTGTCGGTGAATCAGACCTGGGGAATCATTCTAAAGTCGGGCCGTCACTGGACCGGAATCCTTCGCACGATTTGGAAATTGTAGTTCTGAACACACGTTGCGACATGGAACTGAATTTTTTCCCACCCACCGCCCAAGACAACCATCCAAGTATCGCACCAAAGCCCATGTCTTCAGACTTTCGGGATATCAGCAACTACAAGGAGAGTCCGTCCACCACTTTTGGGCCATACTCCTACTCGCTAGGAGTAGAGTAAAAGGTCTTAGTTACCAAGATGTAACGGCAATTTTCATTTGCAACTGCCACGATGAAGGGGTTCTCAATGCCCTGGCCCGCCGATGCATAAGTGAATTTTTGGAGTTATCCGAATTGGTACAAAAGTGTTGTGCCATGGAGAGCATCTTAAAATCCGACCAGTTGTTCTCAGAACCAATTATCCTCCAACACCCTAAAGGAGCTCGGAAAAAGAGGATACCTCCAAATCAACCAGCCAGGTACAAACCCGCTGAAAAAATAAACAAGCCCTTTTTAGGGACCGGCACTGTCCTTGACGGATTATTGGATAAACCTTGCCCCATACATTCCGTGTTGTTAAACACGAACCCAAATCATAGCCTTCGAGCTTGCTGGGTCGTGAGGCAGGTCACAAAAAGCGGCGAGGCTATCCTCGAAGCACCTCCATCGAGAAGGCGCTCTCCTTTGCCGCCCGGATCCAATGCCGAAGTCCTGGCGGTCTATGAGATCTTCCCCTCGAGGAACAGGCATAAAAGAGCTCTTAGGGAGCTCGAGCAAGTCTACCATGTGGTAGCCACTAGACCATGGGCAGACATACCGATTACTTTCAGGGACACTGACCAGCCATCCATTCTTCCCGGTCACTCACCTACCGCACTAGTCTTGAACCCCATCATCGATGGGTATAGACTACATAAAGTGCTAATGGACGGCGGCAGTGGTCTTAACATCATGTACGAAGCCATCCTAGAAAAAATGTAGTTCAACTGATCTCGCATCAAACATAGCAACACAACCTTCCGGGGAATTATCCGAGGGAAAGAGGCGCGTTGTTCCGGATGTATCATCCTGGACGTGGTATTCGGCACGCCCGAAAAGTACCAATCCGAAGAAATTCTCTTCCACATCATCCCCATACCTTGTGGCTATCACGCCCTATTGGGACACAATGCCTTGACAAAATTCCAGGCTATACCCCATTACGGGTACATAAAACTCAAAATGCCAGAACTAAATGGAGTGATCATAATCGCCAGTGATCCGAACATAGCCCTTCGGGCCGAAAACAAAATGGCAGCGCTTGCCCTCGAGGGATTAGCGCAAACTTTCGGTACCGAAGAGTTGACCGCCTTACGGTCGACAATTAACAAGGACAATGTGATCCTTAGCAAAAGGCCCAAGTCCACATCCTTTAAACCCACAGAGGAAATCGTTAAATTTCAGGTACATCCAACAGACCCCAAAAAGACATCATCCATTGGATCCCAGCTCGATCCCCTTGTGGATGAGGCGCTGTGGAATTTCCTCCACGAGAATTGGGACATTTTTTCCAGGCATCCTTCCGATAGGCCTGGAATCCCATGTCGGCTCGCCGAACACAGCTTAAACATTATCTCAGGCTGTAAGCCCGTAAAATAGACTATGCGTAGCTTCTCCGAGCCCAAACGGCAAGCCATGGGTGAAGAATTAGCTAACTGCTCGAGGCCGGATTTACTCAGGATATTAAACATCCTGAGTGGCTAGCAAACCTGGTGATGGTACCTAATAAACACAAGTCCTGGCAGCTATGTGTCGACTTCAAAGACCTTAACAAAGTCTGCCCCAAGGACACTTTCCTCTTACCACGCATAGACCAGATCATTGACGCCATAGCTGGACACGATTTGTTGTGTTTCCTCGACGCTTACTCCGGATACCATCAAATAAAAATGAAGGAATCCAATCAAGCGGCTACTGCATTCAGCACCCCTGACGGGCCATTCTGCTTCAACACAATGCCTTTCGGGCTAAAAAAATGTCGGGGTCACATACCAGCGCATGATCCAAACCTGTCTCGCGACACAGGTCGGTAAGACTGTCAAGGCATACATGGATGATGTGGTAATCAAAACCAAACACGTCGGCCAATTGATCGATGACTTACGGCTAACATTCGCTAGTCTACGCGAATATGATATACGGCTTAATCTGGGAAAATGTGTATTCGGAGTTCCCTCTGGTAAGATGCTTGGATTCATCGTCTTCCATAGAGGAATAGAGGCAAATCCAGCTAAAATCCATGCTCTATCAGAACTTGCAATTCCCACGGAGATGAAGCATGTCCAGAGGCTAGCTGGGTGCGTAGCGACGTTAAGCCGCTTTATCTCCCACCTCGGCGAAAAGTCTTTGCCTCTCTATAAGCTATTGAAATGGACCAACAAGTTTGAATGGACCGATGAGGCGGCGACTGCATTAGAAGAAATCAAAAAACTACTGGCAACCAATCCCATACTCATGGCATCGGGCGCCGGTGAGCCCATGTTATTATACATATCGACCACCAACAAAGTGGTCACTGCGGTGCTTGTCATTGAACGAGATGAGGAGGGACATAAACTGTGGACTCAGAAACCGGTATATTATGTGTTAGAAGTGTTAACGCAGTGCAAGTCTAGATACCCACATTGCCAAAAAAATAGCTTATACAGTATTCTTGGTGTCGAGGAAACTCGGACACTACTTCCAAGAGTGTGCAGTAATTGTGGCATCGGAGGTCCCCCTGAATGATATAATTAACAACAGGGATGCCACCGGCCACATAGCCAAATGGGCCATTGAGCTCATTCCCTTTGAAATAACCTACAAGCCATGTCGCGCCATTAAATCTCAGGTACTGGCGAACTTCCTGGCTGAATGGACAGAGGCCGAACTCCCCATAGAATACAGTGCATACTCCCATTGGATAATGTACTTTGATGGATCCAAGACCTTGGCCAGACTGGGTGTTGGAGTTATCCTCACATTCCCCACAGGTGACAACATGCGATACGTGTTGCAAATCATGTATGCTGACTCCAACAATGCAGCCGAATATGAAGCCCTCCTTCATGGTCTTCGGATAGCAGTATCAATAGGCATATGATGGCTAGAGGTACGGGGAGACTCAAATCTGGCCATATCCCAAATTAACGGCGAGTTCAACGCCGAAAATCTGAAGATGGCATCATATAGAAATGTCGTCCTCAAGATATCTGCTCGGTTCGAGGGGTTGGAATTCCACCACGTAGCTCGTGACAACAACCAAGCCGCCAACATACTGGCCTGGATGGGAGCCAAGAGCGATCATGTCCCAGGAAACACCTTCCTGGAGCAGCTCTTTAAGCCCTCCGTAGTGTGGCAGGACGACGACAATGGCGCTGGTCCGTACACGGTGTAAGAAGTTGTTCCCCCCATTAACGAGCCAGTCGATGGCATTATCAGCGGCTCCACGATGAATGAAATGCCCTCGTATCATGAGGTAATGGCAATACTAGTGCCATGGACAGATCCCTGCCTTGCTTACCTTCTTCACAAGGAACTCCCCGATGATCAAACCGAGGCATGGCACATAGTTTGGTGATCCAAGTCCTACAAAGTCCACGAGGGTGAGTTATACAAGAAAAGCACCACCGGAATATTACAGGGGTGTATATCCGAGGAAGAAGGATGGGAGCTCCTCACCGAAATCCACGCAGGCATGGGCGAGCATCACGCTGCGGCAAGATCCCTTGTCAACAAGGCCTTCCGAGCTAGTTTCTTTTGGCCTATAGCTTGGACGGACGCCCAGTCACTTGTTCAACATTGCGTCGGGTGTCAACTCTTCACAAATCAAAGTCACATGCCCCCAATAGCTCTTCAAACTATTCCGATCACCTAGCCTTTCGCGGTCTGGGGGCTGGACATGGTCGGAACCCTTAAAGGGGGAACCAAGAAAAATAAATACTTACTGGTCATGGTGGACAAGTTCACCAAATGGATAGAAGCAAAGCCCATTAAGTTGCCTAAATCCGGACTAGTGATCGACTTCATATCTAGTGTAGTAAACAGTTATGGTGTCTCAAATAGTATAATAACGGATAATGGATCCAACTTCACGGCCCAAGAGGTCAAGGACTGGTGCGCAAAAATGCGCATAAAGCTTGATTATGTGTTGGTCTATCATCCACAGACCAATGGACAGGTCGAGCGAGCAAACGGTCTCATTATGAGTGGCATCAAGCCACGTTTGGTCCGATCTCTTCACGAGTCCAACTGTCATTGGGTGGAGGAACTCGACTCTGTTCTATGGAGCCTGCGTACCACCCCGAATAGATCAACGTGTTACACATTGTTTGTTATGGTGTATGGGGCAGTGGCAGTTCTCCCTTGCGATATTATCCACGACGCACCAAGAGTGCGCATGTATGAGGAAAAGGAGGCTGAGTTGGATCGATAGGACGACTTAGACGCCTTGGAGGGAGAGCATGACATAGCTCTGGCTCATTCCACTCTTTACCAATAGCAAGCTCGATGTTACCAAAGTAGGGAGGCCAGTGCAAAAGCATACAACATAGGCGAACTCATCCTACGGCTCCCGGAGAAACAGAAGCATAAACTCAACCCCAAATGGGAGGGCCCTTTCATCATCGACGAAGTACTCGTGGGAGATGCCTACCATCTACGGAGTCCATCCGATAATCGCCTTGAACCGAACCCATGGAACGCAACTCGTCTTCGGTGCTTCTACGGATAAACTGGTGTCGTCTAAACTCCCCCACATTTTTTATTTTTTCCTCTAGTTATTTTTTCCTTTTTTATTCTTCTCTTCCCATTTTTCTGTTTGACAGGGCCAATTTATTTTCTTACCCTATGTTCGGCTGAACCAATCTTGTACTAAAGATTATCGGCATAGAATGTAAAGTGTTAAATCCGAACACATCGTGTGGGGGATTCTTCTAGTAGCCAAACTTTTTATTACAAGTATTTGCTCATACTTACTGGGCGTACATGTTTCTTTTGTCATGTTCTAGCCATCATATGCATCAATTTATACTAAGACTTTGCCAAGCTGGGTTGCCTCGCTCATGTGATTACTCTCTATGTACACAATTGTTCGGCTAGAGAGTAAAGGGAGCACCTCTGCGATTGTTACGACCGGGTAATCCGGACACGTACCTCAGACGGGTGAAGCCAAAAGCTAGCTATCTTATGTAGACAATTGGTCGGCTCTGATGGAAACACCTTGTACGGCTCCGGTCGTTATCACCGTTGTTTCGGTCTTTTGTTCCCAAAGAACAATTAGCCGCATAAGGCAAGTATGCGGCCTTCTATCTACGATCTTCGTATAGCCCCGATGAAAGGTATCGATAGAGGTACTATTTTCCTTGGAAGATGTTTCTTATGCTAATTAGTAATATAACATATCTTTCTATGTGCTTTTTATCTGTTCACACAAAATGGCCGGATTGCCTGGTTCCCCGAATACAGTTCGCTCTTTTGGAGGGACAAATAAGGAGGAACACTCCCGGGCTCTTCGCACGGGGAGGGGGGGAGAAGCCGATGGCCGGGTAAGACAAAGTTTACAACACAGATTGTTTTACAACACGTACATATAAATTACATGTGCGGTTGTTGATCGGGATTATCAATTATTGTGTTAAGTGGGTAGTCTGCTTGCGAAAGACGGGCGACAGGCATCACCTGGTCATACACTAGGTGGAGTGGCACTTCTTTTCCATCCGATCCCACGGGACCAACCCACTCCATATGCTCGGGGTTAAGCCTGGTGAAACGGGTCTTGATCATTGCCCACGCCTACCGTGCTCCCTCACGGCAAGCCAAAGTCTTCCACAGCTCGAACCTATTTCGAGCCCCCTTGGATCGATCCACGAGTGCTGCTAGCCCTTCAGGTGGCTGTAAAGGTAGGCCATAGTGCCTTCACCATTCCTTTCATTGCTTTCTGCATGCGCTTATGGAGAGAGGTCAGCTCCTTCACCAGATCCCCCTGGTATGATTCGATCTCCTCTTCAGGATGCCCGCACAGGAGGCATGTACATAAGACAACAGCGCGCTTACCATTGTTCCCTACATCAGAAATATTTGGTGATATCGGAATTGTACTTACCGAACACACCCCTTTGAAGCTTTCGGTTCTCTTCTTGAGCTTTGGCCAATTGAATCTTCAAACTCTTAATTTCTTCAGCCTGCTTTTGAACAACAAGGGAGCCAGCCTGGTGTTGGGACTCTGCACACCTCTAAGAGTCCTGGGCTTCTTCTAGCTGTGTTTCCATGTGACCTATTGATTCAGCTGCTACACGGAATCTGTGTGTCAGGCACGCTGATATATAAAGATTAGCAGTAAATGCATACTCACCATGGGCCTCTCGCATGAAGATCTTTACTTGTACTAGTTCGCCCTTCAAGAATACTTCCGTGCGGCTCTCCTCGAGCTACTTGGCCAATTGCTCAAACTGTTGCTTTGAGGCCTGCGTCAGCAGTCAAACAGTGCGGAGATCCTTAATTCGTTTGTTCCAAAACAAATTACGGCTCGGGGGCTACTAGGCTTACACAAATATTCGGATTCTATAAAACCCGATCACTTACCTGTATACTGGTTGTTATCAACTTCATAGCTTCGCCGAACCCAGCTCGGGCAATGCCAAGGTGCGCATCCACCGAGCGTAGGGCGTCGAACTCCTGATCGGAGAAAATTGGGTGTCGCATGGCTTCCCATCGTTGCCGATGATGCATGTCACTCTCCACCTCCGATTTGGTGACGGATACGCCATCACCAGAATCGGTGGGCGCCGGATTGTCCATGGGGGCTTCTATAGCAGAAGCCGCATGGACCGTGGCTCGGGAACTTCGGGCGTCTCCAGACACCTGGGTAACCCCTTGAGTAGGAGAGGGTTGGGCGTTTTGCCTAAGTATTTCAATAAAACAAACTTCTGTAAGACTCTATTGATCGCAACAATAAGCTGATAACCGAAGAATGTACCTTCGGGATGAGCAGGCAAGTGGATTCGCCCCTATAACCTGCTCCATAGTAGGATCCATGTTGGCCTCCGACTCGGCCGCAGCTTCGGCTACTGGTGTATGGCGCGTGGATCGGTGGCGTTTGGGAGTCAGGACTGGCACATCCGGGGCGCTCTTTGTAGCTGGCCTCTTGCGAGAGGAGTTTTTCTTCTTGCCCGCAGTAGGGATGGAGAATGACCCGGGGTAATCAACTATGATGGCCACCGGGGTTTGGACAATGTTGTCCTGGAAATAGAATTCGTTTTCGACATCAATAAGAAGATACGGGTCCTTGTTGAAACTTGGATCATTGTCGCGTGAATGGTTCTCGGGCTGAGAAGCCGGATAGTTGACTGTCTCGATGAAACTCCTCCATTCTTGTTCACGCCAGGCTTCGGTCAAATAAAGTGCGGAACGGAAACCCCGAACTATTTTCATGTTTGAAAGAGAAAAGTCTTACCCATTCGATGAGATTGTGGGCCGAATATCCTTCCTTGGTTGCCTGCCGAATAAAGTCTTCTTGTTCTCCTTTGTACAGGTCGGCAAGTGCGGCGGTCAGCGCCGTTGGATTGGCGGGACCCTATTTTTGAGAGCGCGTGGTGTCGCTTGTCCCGTTGTATTGCCATATAGGGTGTACCCTCTGTTGGAGGGGTTGCACACATCGGGAGATGGCGGCGGCCATGACGTCAATCATGGTCAGTTGGTAGTGGACAAGCATCCGCGCCTGTGTGGCTAGGCACTGCACTTCGATACTTTCCTCCTGGGACGAGCTCCTGGGCCGCTAGTTGTACCTCTTCTTTGGGAGGACGTCGGGGTATTCGAGAAGACCTGTCCGAGTTGGTTCAAACAGGGGTACATCTTCAATATAAAACCACTCCGAGGTCTATTCTTCGGACTTCTTTGGTGTGCCTACCGGATACCCCGTCCCCGCTATGCGGCACACTTCGGCTCCGCCGACCTCCAAAATTGTCTTGTCCCGAGTTCGGGGGACGAGACAGAAATATTTCCTCAACAAATCGAGGTGTGCTTCGCATCCCAAGAACATCTCGCAGAGAGCGATGAAGCCCGAGATGTGTAAAATGGATCTTGGAGTAAGATGGTGGAGTTGGATCCCATAGAACTCTAGCAACCCCCTCAGGAACGGATGGATTGGAAAACCAAGGCCCCATAGGAGGAAGGGGATGATGCATACGCACTCCCCTTGTTAGAATTGGGGAAACGCTCATCGAAAACCTCGTCGCCATAAGAGAGCAGACCTGCGTGGGTTGCCGCCAGATCTGATGATGGAAGATACCCCTGGGTCTCTAGATTATGGAGCCACGGGAGCATGACAGAACAGCTAGTCGAGTCCCCTGGGTGCAAGCCGTAGGGACGTGCGGAGGAGCTGGGGACGCTAGCCATGTTTTGCATGGAGCTTCCGCTAGGAGTTTCTTTCGATGAGAAGGACGAGGATGTGGTCTGAGCCATGATTTTATTTGATTAAATGGGTTGGTGCCTCTGTTATGGAGGGGTGAGATTGTAAAAATCACTAACAACTCGCCTCCCCACGATGCACGAAAATCGAGGAAAACGCACAGTTATTATATTGAACCCGCCTCGCGACGCCTGGGATCTTACCGAAGACTGGTGATACGTCTCCAACATATCTATAATTTTTTATTGTTCCATGCTGTTATATTATCAACTTGGGATGTTTTATATGCACTTATATGCTATTTTATATCATTTTTGGGACTAACTTATTAACTCAGTGCCTAGTGCCAATTTCTGTTTTTCCGTGTTTTTGACCTTTTTCAGATAGGAATATCAAACGGAGTCCAAACGGAATAAAACTTTCGCCGTGATTTTTTATGGAAAATATCAAAAATACCAGAAGAAAAGATACCGAAGAGGAGTCCCGAGGAAGCCACGAGCCTGGGAGGCGCGGCCTCCCCCCCTGGGCGCGCCTAGGGGGCTCGTGACTCCCTCGTGGGTCCTCCCGACTTGTTCTCGACGCCACCTGGTCTTATAAATACGGAAACCTCCAGAACTAAACCTAGATCGAAAGTTCTGCCTCCGCAAGCCTCTTTAGCCACCAAAAACCAATCGGGAGACCGTTCCGGCACCCTGTCTGAGGGGAATCCATCTCCGGTGGCCATCTTCATCAACACCATTGCCTCTTCGATGATGCGTGAGTAGTTCACCACAGACCTTCGGGTCCATAGCTAGTAGCTAGATGGCTTCTTCTCTCTCTCTGATCTTCAATACAAAGTTCTCCATGATCTTCATGGAGATCTACCCGATGTAACTTTGTTTTCCGGTGTGTTTGTCGAGATCCGATGAATTGTGGATTTATGATCAGATTATCTATGAATATTATTTGAGTCTCCTCTGATTTCTTATATGCATGATTTCATATCCTTGTAAGTCTCTTCGAGTTATGGGTTTCGTTTGGCCAACTTGATCTATAATTCTGGCAATGGGAGAAGTGCTTGGTTTTGGGTTCATACCGTGCGGTGTCCTCACCTAGTGACAAAAGAGGTAGCGATGCACGCATCGTGTTGTTGCCATCAACGGTAAAAATATGGGGTTTATATCATATTGGATGAATTTATCCTTCTATATCATGTCATCTTGCTTAAAGCATTACTCTGTTTGTTATGAACTCAATACACTAGATGCATGCTGGATAGCAGTCGATGTGTGGAGTAATAGTAGTAGATGCAGAAAGTATCGGTCTACTTGTCTCAGACGTGATTCCTATATGTATGATCATTGCCTTAGATATCGTCATGACTTTGCGTGATTCTATCAATTGCTCGACAATAATTTGTTCACCCACCGTAATACTTGCCATCATGAGAGAAGCCTCTAGTGAACACCATGGCCCCAGGGTCTATTTTACACATTATATATTCAGATCTTCATACAAAAACACCAAAAATACCTTGCTGCACTTTTTTTTATTTATTTACATCTACTTATTATCACTATCAGATCTCACCTTGCAAGTAATCGTAAAGGGATTGACAACCCCTTTATCGCGTTGGGTGCAAGTTTGTTTGCTTTTGTGCAGGTGCCTTGGTGCCTCATCTTGATACTCCTACTGGATTGATACCTTGGTTCTCAAACTGAGGGAAATACTTATCTCTACTTTGCTGCATCACGCTTTCCTCTTCAAGGGAAAAACCAATGCAAGCTCAAGAAGTAGCAGGAATAATTTCTAGCGCCGTTGCCGGGGAGTATTCAAGTGAAGCATATCTACCAAGTACCTATCACAAACTCATCTCTTGCATTTACATTATTTTCTATTTGCCTCTCGTTTTCCTCCCCCCACTTCTAAAACAAAATTTACAAAAATATTGCCTTTCTTTATTTGCCTCTTTCGTTCGCCTTTTCGTTGCTATGTTTGCTTGTGTTGCCATGTGCCTTCTATTTGCTTGCATCTTCGCTTGATAAAAATCTATTGATATGGATCCTCATCCACTTGCTAATATTTTCAAAAGACCAAATTATGATGAACCAATTTCTAGTGAGTTGAGTGCACTTGATTATCTCTACGAAGTTTTGTTTGAAAATCATGAATCTGGAATTTTTGATGAAGTATTGACAGAAGAAATTTATAAGGAGATTTATGATAGTTCCTTGAATGAAAAAGCATGATTTCCATGTTGTTAGTATGTATTCTCTGAATATCCATGATGCTAATGATATGCAAAACCACAAGCTTGGGGATGCTATGCTTGATGAAGATGATATTTTTTGTTCCCCAAGTTTTGGTGATGACACGTATGTTACAATTGATCATGAAAAGAATCCTTTATGTGATAGTTATATTGTGAGATTCCTTCATGATTCTACTGAAAATTATTATGAGGGAGGAACATATGCTTGCAGGAATTGCAATAATATCAAGTTTCCTCTCTATGTGTTCAAAGTTTTGAAGTTATGCTTATTTTGCCTTCCTATGCTAAGTGATTCTTGTTCCCATAAATTGTTTGCTCACAAAATACCTATGCATAGGAAGTGGGTTAGACTTAAATTGTTTTTCATGCTATTCATGATGCTCTTTTGCATATCTTAATTACTACTCTTATTGTGAGCATCATTGAAATCGTTATGCCTAGCTAGGGGCGTTAAACGATAGCGCTTGTTGGGAGGCAACCCAATGAATAGGTTTATTTTTGCTTTTTACTTTATGTTTTGTTGAGTCCACACCATCATGATTATGTTATGATTGTGTTTTTTATGTTTTCATTAGTGTTTGTGCCAAGTAGAACCTTTATGTTAGTTTTGGTGATAGTTGTTTAATCATGCTGGAAAAAGACAGAAACTTTGTGCTCACAAAATTATTTTTCATTCCTATCCAGAAAGAGATTTTGAGTTGATTCTTTTTGCTGCTGACTGACATGAAAATCTCCCTAATTTTCATAATTTGTTCAGAATTTTTGAGTTAGCATAGGTATACAAAATATACAGATTGCTACAGACTGTTCTGTTTTTGACAGATTCTGTTTTTGTTGTGTTGATTGCTTATTTTGATGAAACTATGGGTAGTATCGGGGGGTATGAGCCATAGAAAAGTGAGAATACAGTAATATAACATCAATATAAATGGAAATTAAGTTTACTACAGTACCTAAAAAGTTGGTGGTTTGTTTTCTTATGCTAATGCTATCACGAGTTTCTGTTTAAGTTTTGTGTTGTGAAGTTTTCAAGTTTTGGGTGATGTTCTTATGGACAATGGAATAAAGAGTGGAAAGAGCCTAAGATTGGGGATGACCAGGTCATCCCAAGCCAAATTCAAGGACACCAAAAAGCCTAAGCTTGGGGATGCCCTGGGAAGGCATCCCCTCTTTCGTCTTCAATCCATCGGTAACGTTACTTGGAGCTATATTTTTATTCACCACATGATATGTGTTTTGCTTGGAGCGTCGCGTATTATAGGAGTCTTTGATTTTTGTTTTATCACAATCATCCTTGCTTCAGACCTTTGAGAGGGACATGCACTCATCGTGAATTTGTTAGAATACACAATGAGCTTCACTTATATCTTTTGAGTTAGGCAATTTAGCTCACATGTGCTTCACTTATATCTTTTGAGCTTGGTAATTTTGCTCACATGTGCTTCACTTATATATTTTGAGCTAAATAATTTTTCTCACATGTTCTTCACTTATATCTTTTGAGCTAGATAATTTTGCTCTAGTGCTTCACTTAAATCTTTGTAGAGCACGGCGGTGTCATATTTTGTAGAAATAAAAATCTCTCGACCTTCACTTATACCATTTTGAGAGTGCTCTCTTTAAGTAACTTGGTAATTGGCGTGTGCTATGAAATTAGTCCTAAATATGATAGGCATACAAAGAGGATATAATAAAAACTTTCATATTCAAGTGCATTGATTAGTAAGAGAAGTTTGATTCCTCATGATTAGTTTTGAGATATGGAGGTGATAATATTAGAGTTATGATAGTAGGGTGTTGTGAATCTAGAAATACTTGTGTTGAGGTTAGTGATTCCCGTAGCATGCACATATGGTGAACCGCTATGTTAGGAAGTCGGAGCATAATTGATTTATTGATTGTCATCCTTTGTGTGGCGGTCAGGATCGCGCGATGGTTAACTCCTTCCAACCCTTCCCCTAGGAGTATGCGTTTAGCACTTTGTTTCGATTACTAATAAAACTTTCGCAATAAGTATATGAGTTCTTCATGACTAATGTCAGTCCATGGTATAGATGCACTCTCACCTTCCACCATTGCTAGCCTCTCTAGTGTTGCGCAACTTGCGCCGGTGCACAAACCCACCATATACCTTCCTCAAAACAGCCACCATACCTACCTATTATGGCATTTTCATAGCCATTCCGAGATATATTGCCATGCAACTTCCACCGTTCCGTCTCATGACATGTGCCATCACTTTCATTCATATAGAGTCATTATTGTTCTAAGTATTGAGTTGTAAGTAAATAAAAGTGTGATGGTCATCATTATTAGAGCATTGTCCCATGTGAGGAAATAAAAAAAGAGGCCAAAGATGCCCACCAAAAAAATAAAAATAAAATGAAAAAAGAGGCCAAAGAGCCCAAATAAAAAAATGAGAGAAAAAGAGAGAAGGGACAATGCTACTATCTTTTTCCACACTTGTGCTTCAAAATAGCACCATGTTCTTCATGATAGAGAGTCTCTTGTTTTGTCACTTTCATATGCTAGTGGGAATTTTCATTATATAACTTGGCTTGTATATTCCAATGATGGGCTTCCTCAAATTGCCCTAGGTCTTCGTGAGCAAGCAAGTTGGGTGCACACCCACTAGTTTTTATTTTTGAGCTTTCATACACTTATAGCTCTAGTGCATCCGTTACATGGCAATCCCTACTCATTCACATTGATATATATTGATGGGCATCTCCATAGCCCGTTGATACGCCGAGTCGATGTGACAATCTCCTCCTTTTTGCCTCACAAGCTCCACCACACTCTATTCCACCTATAGTGCTATATCCATGGCTCACGCTCATGTATTGCATGAGAGTTGAAAAAGTTTGAGAAAGTAAGAGTGCGAAAACAATTACTTGGCCAATACCGGGGTTGTGCATGATTTAAATTCATTGTGTGGGGATGATGGAGCATAGCCAGACTATATGATTTTGTAGGGATAACTTTCTTTGGCCTTGTAATTTCAAAAGTTCATGATTACTTTGCTATTATATTTGAAGTATTATTGTTTTCATGTCAATATTAAACTATTGTTTTGAATCTTATGGATCTGAACATTCATGCCACAATAAAGAAGTTACAAAGAACAAATATGTTAGGTAGCATTCCACATCAAAAATTTGGTCTTTAACACTTCCCTACTCGAGGACGAGCAGGAGTTAAGCTTGGGGATGCTTGATACGTCTCCAACATATCTATAATTTTTTATTGTTCCATGCTGTTATATTACCAACTTGGGATGTTTTATATGCACTTATATGCTATTTTATATCATTTTTGGGACTAACTTATTAACTCAGTGCCCAGTGTCAGTTTCTGTTTTTCTGTGTTTTTGACCTTTTTCAGATAGGAATATCAAACGGAGTCCAAACGGAATAAAACTTTCGCCGTGATTTTTTATGGAAAATATCAAAAATACCAGAAGAAAAAGATACCGGAGAGGAGTCCCGAGGAAGGCACGAGCCTGGGAGGCGCGGCCTCCCCCCCTGGGCGCGCCTAGGGGGCTCGTGACTCCCTCGTGGGTCCTCCCGACTTGTTCTCGACGCCACCTGGTCTTATAAATACAGAAACCTCCAGAACTAAACCTAGATCGAAAGTTCCGCCGCCGCAAGCCTCTTTAGCCACCAAAAACCAATCGGGAGACCGTTCCGGCACCCTGTCGGAGGGGAATCCATCTTCGGTGGCCATCTTCATCAACACCATTGCCTCTTCGATGATGCGTGAGTAGTTCACCACAAACCTTCGGGTCCATAGCTAGTAGCTAGATGGCTTCTTCTCTCTCTGATCTTCAATACAAAGTTCTCCATGATCTTCATGCAGATCTACCGAACGTAACTTTCTTTTGCGGTGTGTTTGTCGAGATCCGATGAATTGTGGATTTATGATCAGATTATCTATGAATATTATTTGAGTCTCCTTTGATTTCTTATATGCATGATTTCATATCCTTGTAAGTCTCTTCGAGTTATGGGTTTCGTTTGGCCAACTTGATCTGTAATTCTGGCAATGGAAGAAGTGCTTGGTTTTGGGTTCATACCGTGCGGTGTCCTCACCTAGTGACAAAATAGGTAGCAAGGCACGCATCGTGTTGTTGCCATCAAGGGTAAAAAGATGGGGTTTATTGTTGGGGAACGTCGCATGGGAAACAAAAAATTTCCTACGCACACGCAAACCTATCCATGGTGATGAGCATCTACGAGAGGGAGAGTGGATCTACATACCCTTGTAGATCGCTAAGCGGGAAGCGTTAAGAAACGCGGTTGGTGTAGTCGAACATCTTCGCGATCCAAATCGCCGAGCGTCCCGCGATCTCATCACGATCCGTCCCGCGATCCAATCACGATCCGTCCCGTGAACTCATCACGATCCGTCCCGCGATCTCATCACGATCCGTCTCACGATCTTGATCACGATCTGTCCCGCGAACTCATCACGATCCGTTCCACGATCTCATCATGAACTGTCTCGCGATCTCGATCACGGTCCTTCCGATCTAGCGCCGAACGGACGGCACCTCCGCGTTCAGCACACGTGCAGCTTGATGACGATCTCCACCGTCTCGATCCAGAGAGAGGAGGTGGAGAGGAGAGAGAGTCCACCGGCAGCGTGACGGCGCTCCGGTGATGGTGGTGGAGTGATTCCGATAGGGCTTCGCCTAAGCGCTGCGGAAAACCGATCTAGAGGAGAAACTGTGCACCGGTGAAACGGGTAGCACGTGGCCGGAAATTCTGTCCAAAAATCACCCAATCCACTAGTATATATAGGAGGAGAGGAGAGGAGAGGCAGCCAAGGCCTTTGGGTCGGCCGAAATAGGAGGTGGGAGCAATCCTACTTCACCTCCAATCCTAGTTGGAGTAGGATTGCCTCCTATTGGCTGATTTTCCACTTTTTGCTTTAGGACTTTCTCTCCTGCGCCATGGGCCTTTGTGGCTGTTTTCCCAGCCCACTAAGGGCTGGTTATTATTCTCCCACAGCCCATGGACCTCTTGGGGTCGAAATACCCCTCCCGGAGGTCCCCCGGTACACTACCGGCACTCCCGGTACACTACCGATACTCCCGGTACACTACCGATGAGCCCGAAACTTTTCCGGCGACCAAACTGGGACATCCTATATCTGAATCTTTACCTCCGGACCATTCCGGAGCTCCTCGTGACGTCCGGGATCTCATCGGGGACTCCGAACAACCTTCGGTCACCACCATACATAACTCTACACTACCGAAACATCACCGAACCTTAAGTGTGCAGACCCTGCGGGTTCGAGAACTATGTAGACATGACCGAGACACCTCTACGGTCAATAACCAATGGCGGGACCTGGACGTCCACATTGGTTCCTACATATTCTACGAAGATCTTTATCGGTCGAACCTCTATGTCAAGGATTCAGTTAATCCCGTATATCGTTCCCTTTGTTCTTCGGTATGTTACTTGCCCGAGATTCGATCCTCGGTATCTCCATACCTAGTTCAACCTCGTTACCGGCAAGTCTCTTTACTCGTTCCATAATACAAGATCCCGCAACTAACAATTATTCACATTGCTTGCAAGGCTTATTGTGATGTTGCATTACCGAGTGGGCCCCGAGATACCTCTCCGTTACACGGAGTAACAAATCCCAGTCTCGATCCATGCCAACTCAACAGACACCATCGGAGATACCTGTAGAGAACCTTTATAGTCACCCAGTTACGTTGCGACGTTTTATACACACAAGGCACTCCTCCGATATCCGTGAGTTGCATGATCTCATGGTCATAGGAACATATACTTGACATGCAGAAAACAGTAGCAATAAACTGACACGATCATATGCTATGTTTGTAGTTTGGGTCTTATCCATCACATCATTCTCCTAATGATGTGATCCCGTTATCAAATGACATCTCATGTCCATGGCTAGGAAACCTTAACCATCCTTTGATCAACGAGCTAGTCCATTAGAGGCATACTAGGGACATGGTTTTGTCTATGTATCCACACATGCATTTAAGTCTCCGATCAATACAATTATAGCATGGATAATAAACGATTATCATGAACAAGGAAATATGATAATAACTAATTTATTATTGCCTCTAGGGCATATTTCCAACATTTATATCATATTGCATGAATTTAGCCGTCTTCATCATGTCATCTTGCTTAAAGCATTACTCTGTTTGTTATGAACTCAATACACTAGATGCATGCTGGATAGTGGTCGATGTGTGGAGTAATAGTAGTAGATGCAGAAAGTATCGGTCTACTTGTCTCGGACGTGATGCATATATGTATGATCATTGCCTTAGATATCGTCATGACTATGCGTGATTCTATCAATTGCTCGACAGTAATTTGTTCACCCACCGTAATACTTGCTATCATGAGAGAAGCCTCTAGTGAACACTATGGCCCCCGGGTCTATTTTACACATTATATATTCAGATCTTCATACAAAACACCAAAAATACCTTGCTGCACTTTTATTTATTTATTTACATCTACTTATTATCACTATTAGATCTCACCTTGCAAGTAATCGTAAAGGGATTGACAACCCCTTTATCGCGTTGGGTGCAAGTTTGTTTGCTTTTGTGCAGGTGCCTTGGTGCCTCATCTTGATACTCCTACTGGATTGATACCTTGGTTCTCAAACTGACGGAAATACTTATCTCTACTTTGCTGCATCACCCTTTCCTCTTCAAGGGAAAAACCAACAAAAGCTCAAGAAGTAGCAACTGGTCGGTTGCCGAACGAAGAAGGATGAGGGACTCGCCTCGCAAGCCGAAGACGACAACATGAGGAGATCGACCGGATATATATCAGCGTTGAAGGCTAGTCCGGGGGCTACTGAGGGAGTCCTGGATTAGGGGGTCCTCGGATAGCTGACCTATTGTTTATGGTCCGGACTGTATGGGCTGCAAGGCGAGCATCCGACCGTCCAAGACCACCTACGCCAGATGGAAGCTTCGAGGAGCCATGGCGTATTCTCCAAGTTATTAGCTGTAGTTAGGCATGTTTATATCTTCGGCATGTAACCGACCATGTGTAAACCCAGGGGACCCTCGGTGTTTATATAAGCTGGAGGGTTTAGGGGTATAGGTAGAACAACTCATCTAGGGTTAGCTATTCGATCTCGAGGTAGATCAACTCTGTAACCCCCCATATCATCAATACAACCAAGAAGGACATAGGGTATTACCTCCATAGGAGGGCCCAAACATGGGTAAATCTGTGTCCCCTTTGTCTCTTGTTACCGTCGATTCTAGTCTCACAGTTTGGGACCCCCTACCCGAGATCCGCCAGTTTTGACACCGACAGGGAGGAGTTAAGCCAGCCCTTAGTGGGCTAGCCGAGGCTCCCCACTAAGGCCCATGAGGCTAGGAGTGGGGAAACCCAAAGGTGGAGAGGTGGAAAGAGTTTCCAAGTGGAAAGGAGGAATCCTATGCCTAATAGGATTGGAGTAGGACTCCTCCACCTCCAATTTCGGCCAACTCTTGAGGGTTTGAGGCTACCTTCTCCCCTCCCTCCCTCCTATATATACTAGAGGATTTAGAGGGTAAAGCTAACCCTAATTACCACGTGCCCCCTCTAATTCATCTAGAACGAATTTCTCCTCTAGTCTAGTTTGGCGGTGCTTAGGCGAAGCCCTGGCGGAATAGTTCCACCACCATCGTCGGCACGCTGTCGTGCTGCCGAAGAACTCATCTACCTCTCCGCTCCCTCTTTCTGGATCAAGAAGGCTGAGATCGTCATCGAGTTGTACGTGTGCTGAACACGGAGGCATCGTCCGTTCGGCTCTAGAACGGAAGGACTGTGATCATGATCACGAGATGGTTCGTGATTTGATCACGGGACGGATCATGATGGGATTGCGCGACGGATCGTGATTGGATCGTGAGAAGGATCGTGATGGGATCGTGGGACGCTCGGCAATTTGGATCACAAAGACGTTTGACTACATCAACCGCATTTTTAATGCTTCCTGCTTAGCGATCTACTAGGGTATGTAGATTCACTCTCCCCCTCATAGATGCTCATCACCATGGATAGATCTTGCATGTGCGTAGCAAAATTTTTGTTTCCCATGCAACGTCCCCCAACACCGGCGACCAGAGAAGCACGGCCAGACTAGGCAGGCACACGTGCTGAACACGGGTTGAAGGGAGGCGCCAGATCTTGTGCACCGGCCGCCGCAGGAGCCACCACCGGCCTCCCTTGACCACTGAGATCCTACCGCCCATGCAGCCAAGACACCGGATCCATCGTCCGTACTGTCGCTCACTACAGAGCCGGTGGTGTCTCTCCATAGGAGGCGTTGATCTAGGTCCAGAGCACCCGCGCGGATGTAGGGCAATAGAAGACCCCGTCGGCACCATCCTTGGAAGCGCCAAGCCCAGGGTACTGCCTCAAGCAGCGACGGGGAAGGGTGGACTAGGAGGGGCAGTTCGGTACCAAGGATATAGACTCTTGAACTGACACCTTGTAAATCTCACGTTGGTCTCGCTTTGGAGGGGATTTTTGACTTGTTGGGGTGTAATCCTCCTCAATCCTCACCAATCCCTTAAAATTCCTTGTCAACCGAACAAGGCCTTTATTCGTGTTTGGGCCCTTAGGTATGTAGAAGAACCTACCAACAACTCTATTTCAAGTTTGATCGAATGAAAAACATGTTCATGTGGAGAAAATAACAAGAAGGGTGCAGGTGCAATAAAATACAAGGATTGATGCATGGACTATGGATTCCACAAGATATAAACCAAATAGGATGAGTAAAAAAAGTTGCATGAAGCGGTTGAAGAGTCGCACTTCCCTCACCCACACGTCGCCCGAGTTGAGCGAATCGGGGGAAACCCTAGCCATCGTCCGCTCGGTCCCCGCCTCCACCCACCCCGTGCCACCGTTGCCGGGGGGCAACCGACAAATCTGGTCGGGCCCTCGATGCCGGCAGTGCGGCCGTTCCTCTAAACCAACCCTCTCCCTTCACCCGCTTTTCCCTAGATCTAGTGCTTGCGACGGCGGCCGCCTCCACGAATGATGCATGCATACCTCCACCAGGAAGGAGGCAGTGTCTACCAGCGTTGGTGCTCCCCACTCCCTAGGCTACGACTCCCAACGGTGGCTCCGTCCCATACGGATGCGTTCTGAGGTCCTCTCCGGTTGGTTGTGGAGCTCCGGACAGCCTCGTGGTGTCCGGACGTGCCCTGCTCGCTGCGCACCGGCCAGCCCTGACCCCCTCCCTTTGAGATCCGGGTTGTCCTCCTTAGGATTCAGTTTTGGAGGCGGCTTCTTGTTGTGTATCGTCCGGTTTTGGTTGAGTGTGAGTCTCTGATACGTCTCCAACGTATCTATAATTTTTGATTGTTCCATGCTATTATATTATCTGTTTTGGATGTTTTATATGCATTAATATGCTATTTTATATTATTTTTGGGACTAACCTATTAATCTAGAGCCTAGTGCAAGTTTCTGTTTTTTCCTTGTTTTTGAGAATTGCAGATAAGGAATATTAAACGGAGTCCAAACAGAATAAAATCTATGGAATGAATTTTTCTGGACTGGAAGGAAACCAGGAGACTTGAGAACCAAGGCAGAAGAGCCACCGTGGGGCCACAAGACCTAGGGCGCGCCCAGCAGGCTTGTGGGCCCAAGACAGCTCTCCCAACCCTAATCTTCGGCCTATAAATTCCCAAATATTCCATCATTATCAGAGATAGCCACAAAAACACTTTTCCGCTGCCAGAAGCCTCCGTTCCCAAGAGATCCAGTTTTGGAGCCTTTTCCGGTAATCTGCCGGAGGGGGATTCCATCACGGAGGGCATCTACATCAACTCCATTGCCCCTCCGATGATGCATGAGTAGTTCACCATAGACCTTCGGATCCATAGCTAGTATCTAGATGGATTCTTCTCTCTCTTTGCTCTTCAATACCATGTTCTTCATGATCTTCATGGAGATCTATCCGATGTAATGCTCTTTTGCGGTGTGTTTGTCGATACCCAATGAATTGTGGGGTTATGTTCAGATTATCCATGAATATTATTTGAGTCTTTCCTGAATTCTTATACACATGATTTCATATATTTGCAAGTCTCTTAAAGTTATTGGTTTGGTTTGGCCAACTAGATTGGTAATTCTTGCAATGGGAGAAGTGCTTAGTTTTGGGTTCAATCTTGCGGTGTCCTCACCCAGTGACAAAGTAGGGGTAGCGAGGCACGTATTGTATTGTTGCCATCAAGGATATCAAGATGGGCCTTTCATCATATTGCTTGAGTATATCCCTCTATATCATGTCATCTTACCTAATGTGTTACTCTGTTCTTCATGAACTTAATACTCTAGATGTAGGCAGGAGGCGGTCGATGTGTGGAGTAATAGTAGTAGATGTAGAATCGTTTCGGTCTAATTAACATGGACGTGATGCCTATATGCATAATCATTGCCTTGGATATCTTCACTATTATTCGCTTTTCTATCAATTGCTCGACAGTAATTTGTTCACCCACCGTAATACTTGCTATCATCAGAGAAGCCTCTAGTGAAACCTATGGCCCCTGGGTGTATTTTCAATCTTATACTTTCAGATCTAAAACCAAAAAAACCAAAAAATACTTGCTGCATTATTTACCTTTTGTTTTACTTTCTGTTTAAGCAATCTATCTCTATCAGATCTCATCCTTGCAAGTAACCTTAAAGGGATTGACAACGCCTTTATAGTGTTGGGTGCAAGAGTTTGATTCTTTGTGTAGGTACACCTATTGGGGACTTGCTTGTATCTCCTAATGGATTGATACCTTGGTTCTCAACAAATAAGGAAAATACTTATCTACTTTGCTGCATCACCCGTTCTTCTTCATGAAAACCAACGCATGCTCGAGAAGTAGCAGTCTCCTTCACCTTCCACCCTGCAGGAGCGGTTTCAGTCTAGTGGACATGGACCTGCGCCTCCTCCTATGCCTATGGCTTGTCAGCGCGGCTTCAGACCCGGCACGCCTCGGGAGATGCGCTTTCTGGCTCCTTTGGCTCACTCGTTCCTCGATGTCTCTGCTTCACCACCACCCTGATGGTACCTTGGTTGGTCGTCCATCCCAGCGCATCTTCGTCTTCGGCATGCTTCGGGAGTTGCGCCCACTTTTGTCTCCTTGGTCACGCCGGTGTCCCCGCTACTCCGGTCACGGTGGCCCGGATCTGCGGTCCCTTCTAGATCTTGGCTTGTCCGGGGCTTCGGCGACCATCGCATCCCCGCCACCTTTCACTCCGCTTAGCCATGCAACCTCATCCTCCTCCGGAGCATGCAGGTCCAGCGGTGCCACGTGCCTCCTTCAGCATCAGGCATGGCTCCCCTTCCTACAGTTGCTGCTCCAACTGAAGCCCGAATACCTCGTATCCTATATGTGCTCCAATAGCTTATTATTGCTCAGAATTTGGCCGGGGTGAAATCCCTGCAGCTTATGCTGACAGCGGCGACACCCGCGGATGTCGTTACCTTTTTAAAGGTGTTGCCATGGCCATTATATGCGCCCCTCTTTGAGCTTTAGGGGAAACCCTAGGTCCGGTTTTCCGGATCGGGTGACGAGGACGTCATGTTGTCGTTCTCCTTCGTGAAGGCGTTGTCTTGTTTTGCTCGTGGCTTCCTCGGTGCTAGTCTTGGATATGTCCCCTCTTCATTTTTATGATTATGACCAGATTTAAGTTGTTTTAAAAATCTTTAAAAAAAATGTCCATGAGGTGGCCCTTATGTTGTTATGAATATTGGGAGTGTTGCTTTTCATATCTGAACAGGTTTGGATTTTGAAAACTCTCTAAACAGGGGTTGTTTTATTAATATTTTAAAATAATTGCTTGTCCTAAAAATCTTTTCTATATTTTATTAAAATAGGGCATATTATTTTGTCCACAAGAGTATTTTTGTTTGTCAAAAATCCTTCTAAATATTTTTTGTGGGATTTTCTTAGTCAGCGGTTATATATATATATATAAATGATTAAGCCTCTGTTAGTTCCAGAGAGAAAACGTTGGCTGGGCTTTCGCCCCTAGCGCAGCCCAGCAAGGATCCGCAGCCCAGCCGGCCCCCTCAAAGGCGCGCGTGCGTCGTCCTCCTGTACGGCGACCATCCGCAGCAGACACGTCGCTCCCCGGTCGATTTGACGGCTGGAGAGGACTCGAGCCACAGTTTAAAGATGTCCGTTGCCTAGCCCTAGCCCTAGCCTCTCCATTCCTCCCCTGTCCTTGTCGTGCTGTCGCCAGGTAAGGTCGCCAAGCCCTTGTCGACGCCATGCTCCAACTGCTCCGGCCGAGCCCAAGGTTGAGCTCGGACTAGACGTCCGCGTGCGCCCCCGTCCTTCCTGGCGCTTGGGTGCAGCTACCCAGGCCTCCCTTCGCCTCCCGCGTCGTCGCTGGGGATCCAAGTTCCGTTCCGTCGCCGAGCCATTCTTCCACTTCGTTTTGGCGTCAGATCAAGCGCCGTGTTTGTCGTCTCGTCGTGTCTCCTCCAGTTCCCCTCCTGTCTCCTCTTCATGTCCTTGGTGAGGCGGGTAATCCCTTCTTCCCTCTTGCCCTCCTCCCTCGCGAGTTCGTGCCCAGACCGCGTAGATCGTTGCATGCCGCTGTCGCGCTCCCGGTGCTCTGCAAAGCCTGTCCCTTTTTTTTGTTTCAGTAATAGGTGTGTGTGTGTGTTGGCGCCGGAGAGACCCCTCCGCCGGAGAGTCGTTGCCTACAAGCGTTGTGGTCCTTCTGTAGTTAGCTCGCGCGCGCGTAGATGTCGTCCCCGCTGCATGCCCGTCGCCACCGCGTCGCCTGTTGCTGTTGCCACCGCATGTGCCTGTCGCCGGTAGTAGTTGCGGTGTTGCAGCGCGTTTGCCGTGTTCCAGGAGGAGTTCCCCCGTAGATCCCGCGGCCCCGTCGGCAGTTCCCTGCCCGGAGATGACCGGAGCTGGCCCGTGCCGCCCTGGTCCCTGTCGCCGTCTCTGCTCCGCAAGATTCAGTTCGTCAGTCTGGGAGCCCCTGTGGTGTGTATTAGAAGTGTGCGGCCCCTATACCAGTAACATCCTGCAGCGTAGTCGAGTGGTAGCTCTCGGGGGAGAGGACCGGAAGGTCTGGGGTTCAATCCCCCCTTCTCCCCCCTTTTTTTTGTTTTTTTTCTTTTGTTTTTTTCTCTTTTCTTTCTTTTCTTGTATTGTTATGTGTGTATGTATGCAAGATAGGATCAGATCCTTTTATTTGTTTTTCTGCCATACTTGTAGTGTGTGTAGGGCAATAGGTGTATATATGGATTTGTGTGGGTGTGCCTTGCATGAGCACATGTATATGTGTGTGTATACACCTAGTGCATACATATACATATGCATGTGTGTGTTAGTAGGTGCATGAGTGTGTGTTGTTGTGTGAGTGTGTGTGTGTGTGTGCATGTTTACACATGCACTTGTGGTGTGTTAGTGAGGTGTGTGTGTATGCATCCATGTGCATATACACCCATGCATGTGTATGTATGTAATGTATGCATGTGTGTGCTTGTGGTGTGTGTGTAGGGTGTGTGGTGCACCATGTAGTGTGTGCTTGGCACATGGGATGTGCCATGTGTTGTATGTGAGTGTGAGTTGTGTGTGAATGTCTACATACACTCACCATGTGCATGTGTAACTCCATGTGTAGGTTTTACCTTATTTGAGCTTATGAGCATGGATCCTTCTCTAGCTAATTTCATCCTTGTATTTGATGCTATGCCATGTTAACATGTTACTAGGATGCTATTTAACCACTTCCAACACGTACCAATAGCCTACACGTCATTTTGGGTCCATTTTCTTGCATATGCATAAGTGACATAAGTCACCCATAATCTATAGGTCAAATTTCGACCTAGCTTTTCTCCTACTTGCTCCAAACAAGTATAGGGGTAGGAGTAATGCATTTGGGGTAGTTTCAACCCAGGAATGCATCTGTGAAGTCAGATTTGACTTTGGGGCAACTTGACAAAACTGCATTTTTATGCTTGTGATGCCCTTTTGTCTTTTTCATATGAATTAATCTATGCATGCTTTCAAGTTCTTGCCAACATGAAGTTGTTAGTCAAAGTTGTTGGGAATTCCCCAGTATTTTTATTAATCATGTTAAGACCCTAGATAAGTGGGAACCATGCTGTTTATCAAGCTACTTTCTGTTTCTGCCAACCTGCTCTATAAATGGCTAAGTCTGGAGAATCTGTTGTTATTGGTTTGCCATGAAGAGTGGATTGTAGCAAGTGTTGTGGTGGTATTTTGATCATGCTCAGTGTTAGTTAATTAAATTGTATGTTGCCATCTACCATCCTGTTAATTTTCATGACATTTGGAGCTTTCTATCATATTTAACCAGTGCTGTCAACTTGCTACTTTGTTAACCCAGATTCCAGAAAACTGAAATTTTCACTAAGTCCCTAAAAACCTGTTTCATCATGCCTACTTGACAGCTCCATGCATAGTGATGTGTAGCTCTTTTGCTGATTGCATAGTTGGATGAATTGGTGTGTGTGTGGTCTAGTTTATGTACATGTATTGTTTGTGGCTGTAGAGTTCCTATAGAAATAGTTGTGAGCTTTTCAAATTGCTATGTTGCTGTTTTGTGGCAGGTTGAGTGCTATGTTGTTTTGTGTGTTGTGGGAGCTATACTCCATGGAATTGAGTGATTCTTGAGTCTATTGTGATTGATTTTTCATCATATACCAAGTGGCTACATTGGAATGCCAAGAATGTGCCCAGGTATTTGGTGATCTTTTGTTTTGCCTCCGTGCCTTGTCGTGAGCGTATCTCGAGAACCGTAGCTCTGTTTCTTACGATCCTTATATGCGTTTTCATCGATTTTGCATGATTCATCCATTTTTTCCATGTTCATGCATGTCTAAATAACTTAACATGAAGTTCTGTTCAGATCCATTAATAAACGACTTTGCACGTGAAACATGACTAGTTTAGGATTGCCATGTTATAATCCTTCATTAAATGGATCATGCATCATCTTGGTTGTGCATTGCACCTTGTTTGGTTATTTATTTGCTATTTCTCTTGGGTAGACGCGAGTGACGAAACTGAGTTCGAGGACCCTGGAGAGTACCACTACGAGGATCCCGCTACTTGTTCCGCTGAAGAACCATCAGGCAAGATGATCGTACCCGGATCCCAATACTATCTTTGCTTGCTAGTTTCTCGTTCTTATCATTACAATTGCGCTACCTACCACATGATATCAGCCCCCATGTTGCCATGATAGCCTCTAACCTCCACATCCCGGCAAACCTTTGATTGGCTAAGTTACCGCTGCTTAGCCCCTCTTATAGCGTTCTTAGTTGCAGGTGCAGGTTGATTTCCATGTGATAACATGGATGAGTTATCATAATAAATACGGTTACTTAATTTAATACACATATATATCTGGTACTGGTGGAAGGCTTGGCCTTTTGCTAAGTGATTTGTTCCGCTGTTACCGCCATTAGTTCCTTGTTATCGGTGTTATGTTTCCATATTTTGCGCTCCTAACACGCTTGGGGTTGTTATGGGGACCCCCTTGTTTATTCGGTTGAGATTAAAACTTGTCTGGCAAGACCCAACATTGGTTCTAAATTTTCTAATAACTTAAATAAACTTGCATAGGGCTTTGCAACCCCGTGGATAATTTAATCAACCCCGGGCCAGTGCTCCTCATGAGTGTTGGTCCAACCTAGAGCACTGTGCGGGGCCAACCCATGGGAACTTGGGAGATTTGTATCAGGCCTCCGTACACTAGCTTATCCGTCGTGTCCTGAGACTGAGATACGCGGCTCTTATCGGGTTCGTCGACACGTCGGGTGGTCTTGCTGGATTTGTTTTACCTTTATCGAATGTCTTGCGTGAGGAGTCTGACTTTCTTTGGGTTTACTCGAGGTGTTGGCCTCCTTTGGAATTGTCTATGATGATCGCGAGAACCGCGTTCGAGGATATTCCCACGGAGTGTGGTTATTTGTGATGGACTAGTTGGAGCACCCATGTAGGGTCAAATCTTTTCGGAAAGCCGTGCCCGCGGTTATGTGGCAACTTGGATTATTTTTTAACACCCGGTTATAGAAAACTTGAAGTGAACTCTAATTAAAATACACCAACTGTGTGAGTAACTGTGATCGTCTCTGCTTGTGAACATGAATCGAGAGAGAAAACGGTGGGGTTATGCTTGATGTAAGTTAGTGTTCAGGATCTCGTAGAGATCATACCAGATTCGATCATCTTCGTAGGCCACTCACATTTATTTCATGTTGCGTAAGCTAGCCACCATAAAATGCTTAGTGTTGCTGCAAACTAAACATTCCCTTCCTTCCTCAAGCTTAAATAGTCTTGGTACCCGGGCACATGATAGCTGAGTCCTCTGTGGCTCACAGTTTACTACAACAATCCAGGTACAGGATCAGATGAGTTCGTGCAGGGTGATCTTACTCAGCTCCAGTGGGAGTATGATGAGGAGAGAGGCAGGATGTACGTGACATATCCGGATGAGTAGAGGACATGGTCGTGCAGGAGGTGATCACTGATTGTGTGATTATGCACAATATGAGCGTAGAAGATGAGCGCCCGGAAAGTCTGTACGATCAAGGCTTTCAGTTTCAGGGTGAGAATGTTGTGCCTGAGCATGGAGTAGCAGCAACGTTTGAACAGCTCACCCAATTTCATGAAGACATGCGTGCTTGGAAAACTCACGTGCAGCTGCAAAATGATTTGATTGAGCATATGTGGGCTCATGTTGGCAACCAATAGATGTATCTTCTTTTATTCGTTTGCCAAACTATGTAAAAAAAATATTTGTATCCGGCTTGTAAAACTATACTATTTTATTCGGTAAACTATGTTATTTGACAATATGTTTGAATGCAAATCAATGTAATATTGGGCGGCCAGCCGGCCACGCCGACACATACGGGTCGGCACGTTGGGCGCGCTGTGTAACGCCCCGGACACACTCGCCGGTAGTTGTTACCCCTGGCGGGATCTAGACTGGCCTCACAAATCAATACTAGTCTTTTCTGCGCACTTTGTCCTCACTCATGCGCACCCGGGACCAACTTCCCGGTCGGTGCATAATATGAGCGTAGAAGACGAGCCCCCGACACATATCGTTCGGTATCCTGCTAATACCTGGAGCATGCAGAAAATGTGGAAGGTGATGACTGATTGTGTGATCATGCACAATATGAGCGTAGAAGACGAGCGCCCGGAACGTCTGTACGATCAAGGCTTTCAGTTTCAGGATGAGAATGTTGTGCCTGAGCATGGAGTAACGGCAACGTTTGAACAGTTCACCCAATTTCATGAAGACATGCGTGCTTGGAAAACTCACGTGCAGCTGCAAAATAATTTGATTGAGCATATGTGGGCTCATGTTGGCAACCAATAGATGTATCTTCTTTTATTCGTTTGCAAAACTATGTAAAAAAATTATTTGTATCCGGCTTGTAAAACTATAATATTTTATTCGGTAAACTATGTTATTTGACAATATGTTTGAATGCAAATCAATGTAATATTGGGCGGCCAGCCGGCCACGCCGACACATATGGGTCGGCAAGTTGGGCGCGCTGTGTAATGCCCCGGACACACTCGCCGGTAGTTGTTACCCCTGGCAGGATCTAGACTGGCCTCACAAATCAATACTAGTCTTTTCTGCGCACTTTGTCCTCACTCATGTGCACCCAGGACCAACTTCCCGGTCGGTGCACAATATGAGCGTAGAAGACGAGCGCCCGACACATATCGTTCGGTATCCTGCTAATACCTGGAGCACGCAGAAAATGTGGGAGGTGATGACTGATTGTGTGATCATGCACCATATGAGCGTAGAAGACGAGCGCCCGGAACGTCTGTACGATCAAGGCTTTCAGTTTCAGGGTGAGAATGTTGTGCGTGAGCATGGAGTAACGGCAACGTTTGAACATTTCACCCAATTTCATGAAGACATGCGTGCTTGGAAAACGCACGTGTAGCTGCAAAACGATTTGATTGAGCATATGTGGGCTCATGTTGGCAACCAATAGATGTATCTTCTTTTATTCGTTTGCAAAACTATGTAAAAAAATTATTTGTATCCGGCTTGTAAAACTATAATATTTTATTCGGTAAACTATGTTATTTGACAATATGTTTGAATGCAAATCAATGTAATATTGGGCGGCCAGCCGGCCACGCCGACACATATGGGTCGGCAAGTTGGGCGCGCTGTGTAATGCCCCGGACACACTCGCCGGTAGTCGTTACCCCTGGCAGGATCTAGACTGGCCTCACAAATCAATACTAGTCTTTTCTGCGCACTTTGTCCTCACTCATGTGCACCCAGGACCAACTTCCCGGTCGGTGCACAATATGAGCGTAGAAGACGAGCGCCCGACACATATCGTTCGGTATCCTGCTAATACCTGGAGCACGCAGAAAATGTGGGAGGTGATGACTGATTGTGTGATCATGCACCATATGAGCGTAGAAGACGAGCGCCCGGAACGTCTGTACGATCAAGGCTTTCAGTTTCAGGGTGAGAATGTTGTGCGTGAGCATGGAGTAACGGCAACGTTTGAACATTTCACCCAATTTCATGAAGACATGCGTGCTTGGAAAACGCACGTGTAGCTGCAAAACGATTTGATTGAGCATATGTGGGCTCATGTTGGCAACCAATAGATGTATCTTCTTTTATTCGTTTGCAAAACTATGTAAAAAAATTATTTGTATCCGGCTTGTAAAACTATAATATTTTATTCGGTAAACTATGTTATTTGACAATATGTTTGAATGCAAATCAATGTAATATTGGGCGGCCAGCCGGCCACGCCGACACATATGGGTCGGCACGTTGGGCGCGCTGTGTAATGCCCCGGACACACTCGCCGGTAGTCGTTACCCCTGGCAGGATCTAGACTGGCCTCACAAATCAATACTAGTCTTTTCTGCGCACTTTGTCCTCACTCATGTGCACCCAGGACCAACTTCCCGGTCGGTGCACAATATGAGCGTAGAAGACGAGCGCCCGACACATATCGTTCGGTATCCTGCTAATACCTGGAGCACGCAGAAAATGTGGGAGGTGATGACTGATTGTGTGATCATGCACCATATGAGCGTAGAAGACGAGCGCCCGGAACGTCTGTACGATCAAGGCTTTCAGTTTCAGGGTGAGAATGTTGTGCGTGAGCATGGAGTAACGGCAACGTTTGAACATTTCACCCAATTTCATGAAGACATGCGTGCTTGGAAAACGCACGTGTAGCTGCAAAACGATTTGATTGAGCATATGTGGGCTCATGTTGGCAACCAATAGATGTATCTTCTTTTATTCGTTTGCAAAACTATGTAAAAAAATTATTTGTATCCGGCTTGTAAAACTATACTATTTTATTCGGTAAACTATGTTATTTGACAATATGTTTGAATGCAAATCAATGTAATATTGGGCGGCCAGCCGGCCACGCCGACACATATGGGTCGGCACGTTGGGCGCGCTGTGTAACGCCCCGGACACACTCGCCGGTAGTCGTTACCACTGGCGGGATCTAGACTGGCCTCACAAATCAATACTAGTCTTTTCTGCGCACTTTGTCCTCACTCATGCGCACCCGGGACCAACTTCCCGGTCGGTGCACAATATGAGCGTAGAAGACGAGCCCCCGACACATATCGTTCGGTATCCTGCTAATACCTGGAGCACGCAGAAAATGTGGGAGGTGATGACCGATTGTGTGATCATGCACAATATGAGCGTAGAAGACGAGCGCCCGGAACGTCTGTACAATCAAGGCTTTCAGTTTCAGGGTGAGAATGTTGTGCCTGAGCATGGAGTAACGGCAACGTTTGAACAGTTCACCCAATTTCATGAAGACATGCATGCTTGGAAAACTCACGTGCAGCTGCAAAATGATTTGATTGAGCATATGTGGGCTCATGTTGGCAACCAATAGATGTATCTTCTTTTATTCGTTTGCAAAACTATGTAAAAAAAATTATCTGTATCCGGCTTGTAAAACTATAATATTTTATTCGGTAAACTATGTTATTTGACAATATGTTTGAATGCAAATCAATGTAATATTGGGCGGCCAGCCGGCCATGCCGACACATATGGGTCGGCACGTTGGGCGCGCTGTGTAACGCCTCGGACACACTCGCTGGTAGTCGTTATCCCTGGCGGGATCTAGATTGGTCTCACAAATCAATACTAGTCTTTTCTGCGCACTTTGTCCTCACTCATGCGCACCCGGGACCAACTTCCCGGTCGATCACCCATCCTAGAACTACTTCAAGCCAAGCACGCTTAACCTGAGAGTTCTGTTTGAATGGACTCCCGGAAAAGAAGGAATTCCTTATTGATATGAGTAGTCTATCATCCCTAATATGCCAGGCTATCACATACACCACCACTCAGAGGACCCGACGTACTCATCATGTTTAGTGATGTCCCTACCTTTTGTGGTATGTAACCCTATGTATGAACCTTGTGCCATGAGCTATGAGTTGAGTTGCACCTTGTCATTCATGTGTTGGTGGCATTCATGCATCATGGCATCCATCATTGCATCATCATGCCTTTCATCATGCTTGTGATGTTGTGTGTCTTGTTTTGAATATGTATGTGTGTGAGCTTGGTGTGAGGTGTTTGAAGTGTTGTGTGTGGTGCTACCCTCTTCTTCCCTCTTTCTCCATTTCATACATCTCCTCCCTTCTACCCCTCTCTCCCCCTTTTTCTGGTTTTTCCTTTTGTTTTATTTTCTTTTGCCTCTTTTGAAAAACCAGCTTGTGTGAGTGTTGTAATGTGTATGTATGTTTTTGTGTGTGTGGCAAAGTGTGTGTGCATGTGTTACACGCCCACATGTATGTGAGTGTGTTGTGTGTGTAAGCACTCATGTGCATATACACACATATGGGGGGTGTGTGTTAGTGTTTGTGAGTGTGTGTGTGTGTGTGTGCATGTTTGCACATGCACTTGTGTGGTGTGTAGCAGGGTGTGTGTGTGTATGCACCATGTGCATAGACACACATGCATATGTATGTAGGCAATGTATGCTTGTGGTGTATGTGGGTGAATGTGTGGTCATGTGTGTGTATGTGCCCTTGCACATACCCACATATGAGTGTTAGTGTGTGAGTGCAAGCATAGGTGGTGCTATGTGTGTGTATGTGTGTGTTTCACACACACATACATGTGTAGGTGTGCTAGTGAGTGTGGGTGTGTGTGGTGTGTGGTGCACCATGTTGTGTGTGCTTGGATTATGGGGTGTGCCTTGTGTTGTATGTGAGTGTGAGAGGTGTGTGTGTGTTCTACATACACTCACCCATGTGCATTGTAGCTCCATGTGTAGGAATTACCTTATATGAGCATATTTTCTCTTCTAGCTAGTTTCATACTTGATTTTTTTACTATGCCATGTATCATGTCCCTAGCATGCTAAATAACCTCTCTCAACATGTATCTATGGAGCACATAGCATTTTGTGGCATATACATCAAGTTTAGGAGTGGCATAGTCAACATGGCCTAGGGGAGGTCAAATTTCGACATGCCTTTACTTCCTTTTGTTCTATGCAAGCATATAGGTATGAGTAATGATTTTGGGGTAGAATCAACCCATGTATGCACCTGCGAAGTCAGATTTGACTTTGGGGCAACTTGACAAAACTGCATTTTTATGTTGTGATGCCCTTTTGTCTTTTTCATATGAATTAATCTGTGCATGCTTTCAAGTTCTTGTCAACTAGAGATTGTTAGTAAAAGTTTTCAGGAATGTCCCAGTATTTTTTTTGTTCATGCTAAGTCCCCAGTTCAGTGGTAACCATGCTGTTAAGTTGCCTACTTTCTGTTTCTGCCAGCCTGCTGTGAAAATGGCTAAGTCTGGAGTTTCTGCTGTTATTAAGTTGCTATGTAGAGTGGGTTGTAGTTAGTGCTGTGATTGGATTATGCTCATGCTCAGTGTTAGTTAATTGAATTATATGTTGCTATATATCATAATGTTACTTATCATGCCATTTGGAGTTCTCTAGCATATTTAACCAGTGCTGTCAACTTGCTACTTTATAAACCCAAATTCCAGAAAATTGGAATTTTCACTAAGTCCCTGAAAAACTGATTCATCATGCCAACTTGTTAGCTCCATGCATAGTTATGTGTATCTCTTTTGCTGATTGCATAGTTGGATGAAATGATGTGTGTGTTGATTAGATTATGTCCTTGTCTTGTTTGTGGCTGTAGGGTTCCTGTAGCAACAGTTGTGAGCTTTTCAAATTGCTATGTTGTTGTTTGTGGCAGAATTGGGTGATAAGTTGTTTTGTGTGTTGTGGGAGCTATACTCCATGGAATGAATTTATTCTTGAGCCTAATATGATTGATTTTTCATCACATATCCAATGGCTACCTTGGAATGCCAAGATACAGCCCAGGTCCTTGATGATCTTTTGTATTGCCTCCGTTTCTTGTCGTGAGCGTATCTTGAGAACCGTAGCTCCGTTTCTCGCGATCCTTATATGCATTTCCATCGATTTTTCATGATGCATCCATATTTTACATGTTAATGCATGTATAATAACTTAACATGAGGTTCTGTCCAGATTCATTAATACACCAACTTGGCATGTGAAACTTGACTAAAATTGGATTGCCATGTTAATTCTTCATTAAAAGAATCATGCATCATCTTGGTTGTGCATTGCACTTGGTTGGTTATTTATTTGTTGTTTCTATTGGGTAGACGCGAGTGTCGAAACTGAGTACGAGGACCCAGGAGAGTACCACTACGAGGATCCCGCTTCTTGTTCCGCTGAAGAACCCTCAGGCAAGATGATCGTACCCGGATCCCGATACTATTTTTGCTTGCTAGTTTCTCGTTCTTATCGTTACAATTGCGCTACCTACCACTTCATATCAGCCTCATGTTACCATGACAGCCTCTAACCTCCACATCCCAGCAACCGTTGTTTGGCTAAGTTACCGCTGCTCAGCCCCTCTTATAGCGTTCTTAGTTGCAGGTGCAGGTTGTTCCATGTGATAACATGGATTGGATATCACTTTAAAATTTTTTATTTAAATTAATGCACCTATATATTTTGGTATTGGTGGAAGGCTTGGCCTTTTGCTAAGTGATTTGTTCCGCTACTACCACCATTAGTTCCTTGTTACCGGTGTTATGTTTTCCATATTTTGCGCTCCTAACACGCTCTGGGTTGTTATGGGGACCCTCTTGTTTATTCGGTTGAGATTAAAACTTGTCCGGCAAGACCCAACTTTGGTACTACATTTGCTAATAACTTAATAAACTTGCATAGGGCTTTGTAATCCCGTGGATAATTTAATCAACCCCCGAGCTAGTGCTCCTCATGAGTGTTGGTCCAAACTAGAGCCGTGTGCGGGGCCAACCCGGGGCAACTCGGGAGATTTCTATCAGGCCACTACACGTTGTGCTTATCCGTCGTGTCCTGAGAACGAGATACGCGGCTCCTATCGGGTATGTCGACACGTCGGGTGGTCTTGCTGGATTTGTTTTACCTTTATCGAATATCTCGCGTGTGGACTCGGACTTTCTTCAGGTTTACTCGAGGTGTTGGAATTCCTTTAGAGTTTCCGATGAAGATCACGAGATCCGTGGTCGAGGAATTCCCGCGGAGTGTGGTTATTTGTGATGGACTAGTTGGAGCACCCCTGCAGGGTTAAAACTTTCGGAAAGCCGTGCTCGCGATTATGTGGCAACTTGGATATTTGTTTAACACCCGGTTCTAGTTAACTTGAAGTAAACTCTAATAAAATACACCAACTGTGTGAGTAACCGTGACTGTCTCTGCCCGTGAACATGATCCGGGAGAGGACACGGTGGGGTTATGATTGACGTAGGCAGGTGTTCAGGATCTCATAGAGATTTTGCTAGACTCGATTGTTTTGCGTAGACAACACATATTTACTTTACTGCTTCGTAAGTTAGCCACCATACATGCTAGTGCTGCTGCAACCTAAACATCACCATTCCCAACCTAAAGTATTGATAGTCTCGGTACCCGGGTTACATGATTGTTGAGTCCATTGTGGCTCACAGTTTACTACAAACCACTCCAGGTACAGGTGCAGATGATCAGATGGCAGATGACCTCACTCAGCTACAGTGGGAATATGACGAGGAGAGAGGCCGTATGTACGTGACGTACCCCGATGAGTAGAGCACTTGGTCGTGATCCTAGCAGCTTGATAGTATCGTCGCATTGTCGTTTTCTCGTTTGTTTTTGTCCGTAGACGGACCCTGTCTTAAACATGATGTATGACTTGTGTGGACTTCTAAGATAGCATGTGGGGAATATAAGCCAATTCACTAATCCTATCCCATTCTGTATGTATGATGTGATGATACTTATCTTGCTAACGGCAAGATGCGCATCTATCCTTTGCGAGGCCCTCGTGCCTTAAATGGATAGGTGCGCATCTTGAGCGTGACACGCTGCCAACCCAAATTTAAAAGAGGGCGGACGCCGAGCAGGCGGCCGACCCAAACGGACAAAAAGCGGACAAAATCGCCGTCCGTTTGGGTCGTCCCATTGAAGTTGCTCTTAGAGTGGGTTAGTTTCATCTAACCCAACTATCCCGGTGGACATATACTTATTTAAGTTAGAATGGGTTAAAAAATAACTCTAGCTCTAGCTGCCAATATACTGTAAGTCCTGGCACCCCACATAAAAAAATCTTAATTCTTATTAGTACGGCGGCTCATGTCCCGCCACCGCAAATGCCAAACATGAATAGTGCCAGATTCTTTTTCTAGTGAGGGCTCCACGGTAATTTGGCCGGGATGGAGTGGTTAGATTGGTTCACGGAGCGAATGGCACCATTCATGCCCCTCGACCAGCTTATAACAACTTACCCCAATCATCACTTTCCCCACACACACGCACAAAGGCACACAGTAGATCAGAGGAAGCAGAGGCTCCATCTTCAGGTTCAGCTTCAACTTCTCCATAGCAATGGCTGGCACTGGCAGTACCTGGCTCCTGGTGTGTTTCCTCGCCTCTCCAACTCAATTTCCTTGTTTCCTACTCCATCTTCGTTCTCCTCCTCCCTTTGCACATGTTTTGCTTCTTCGCATGCTGTGTCGATGCGATCTATGTATAATTCATATTAGAAGAACTGGTTTCCGTTTGCTCAACTCCATTCGCTTGATTGATCACGCAGCTGGAGCAGAAGGGGGCGGGGCCGGGGGCAAGAAGCTCCCACGCCATCACGCTCGTCGGCGGCACGGCCTACTCCTTTGGCGGCGAGTTCACCCCGCGCCTCCCCGTGGACAACACCATGTACGCCTTCGACCTCAAGGCACAGTCCTGGTCCGCCCTCGACGCGGCCGGCGAGGTGCCCCCGCCGCGCGTCGGCGTCACCATGGCCTCCGTCGGCGGCACGGTGTTCGTGTTCGGCGGCCGCGACAAGGACCACACGGAGCTCAACGAGCTCTACTCCTTCGACACGGCCACCAGCACCTGGACCCTGCTCTCCTCCGGCGACAGCGGCCCGCCGCACCGGAGCTACCACTCCATGGTGGCCGACGGCGAGGGGAGCCGCGTGTACGTCTTTGGCGGGTGCGGCAACGCCGGCAGGCTGAACGACCTGTGGGCCTACGACGTTGCCGCCGGGCGCTGGGAGGAGCTGCCTTCGCCGGGGGCGGCGTGCCCTCCCCGCGGCGGGCCCGGGCTGGCCTTCGCCGGCGGGAAGGTGTGGGTGGTGTACGGGTTCTCCGGGGACGCGGAGCTCGACGACGTGCACTCCTACGACCCGGCCACCGGCGAGTGGGCCGTGGTGGATACCACCGGCGACAAGCCCACCCCGCGGAGCGTGCTCTGCGCCGCCGGGGTCGGGAAGCACGTGGTGGTGTTCGGCGGCGAGGTGGACCCCAGCGATCTCGGCCACCTCGGCGCCGGCAAATTCTCCGCCGAGGCCTTCGTGCTAGACACCGACACCGGCGCGTGGACCAGGCTGGATGACGCCGGGTCTGGTCACCACCCCGGTCCTCGGGGTTGGTGCGCGTTCTCGGCGGGGGCGCTCGACGGCCGGCGAGGCATGCTTGTCTACGGCGGCAACTCGCCGACCAACGACCGGCTTGGCGACATGTTCCTCTTCACTCCGCTTCTAGCTTGAGTCAGCCCGCCAGCTAGGCGGTGCCCGCACCTCTTTGTGCAATTGGAGTGGTCTGTGACGGACTCGCTGCTTTGTTAATTTGTGTTTATGTTGTGTATGTAATAAATGAAGAATAATAGTAGCAGTAACGATGAATTGCGTGCTTTAAATTTCTCCGCGATAAAGATTTCATGGCTAATACTTCCTCTGTCTTAAAATAAAGGACACCGTTAGGCATCAGACTACTGATGCCAGCACTTTATCAGACCAGCAAGTAACCGTAGGATTAGAGCCTGTGGGTCGTTGGATTAGCACGAGGCTGCTTCCCACCTCTTCTCACGGAGTTTACAAACTAGAAGCTGCTAATTACGTGGGATAATAATTAAATGACCGCGATTTCAGCTGCCAGATTTCTAGGAAACTAAATCTTGTTTGAAGGAAACTAATAACTGCCACAGAATTTCTTGCGTGGAGTTCTGCTTCCATGGAAAGTAAATTTTATTTCTCATACTATTCAAATTTGCTTCCATCACAACTGAGATTTGCTTCAAAAAAAAAATCGTTCTAAATGGTTATGTTTCAAAGTAGCAAACTGTGTTTCCATTGACTGAAGAATTTGATTCGACGGTGAATGAATTTTCTTGGATGTATACACAGAAATTTATGTATGGATATACATTCAGTAGAACATTGGGATCGATGTAGACAACATGAAATAAATTTTGGATGTTAAGCAGAATGCACTAACAAAAACTTCATTCAGATGCATAGGGAGGATACAAATTATGAAGCATGCTTGGCTGTACTTCGAAACACAGTTTTATGGTGGTTGAATTATGAAAATGTAGTGCCAAAATATTGCTGATATAATGCTGGTTTGAAACATATCGGAATTTTGTTTCCAAAAAAATTATAATATGCATCAAAAAAATCTGAATTTGCTTCCATACAAATATATGACATATAAGGTAAGCTTTTGTCCATTCAACATCTCGCGCAACTTCTATCTGTCTTTCATCACCCCCCCCCCCCCCCCATTGTACGCTTCGTTCCTCTGTTGATGTCCGGAAGGGGCGCTGGGACATGCCCTTTAGCTGCTGCACACCACCAAACATAGCCTCCGCCGGGAGCAGAAGAACCAAACCACTATCTGCACCAACAAGACAAAAGCTTCAATTATAAGCTCACAAACATGTCAACCAAGTCACAGCAAATGGCTTGTAGCAAAAAAGATAACTCTGTTTGAAGCAATTCAGGTTTGGTTGGAAGCATAGAAGCAAAGGTATGTTTGATGAATAACTAAGGAAAACATGTGTAGCTGAAGCCTAAATATTGGCGTTTAGAAGAAATAATCAATAGTATGGAAAATCATAACTAAATGAACAAGAAATTTGCTTGAAAATCTTTCCGTCTTAATATTGTTAGGATAGGAGGCATTGTAGCACATAATGGAAGCATCATGAAAGCATATATGTAGAGTGAAATAAAGGAAGCACAGACTTACGTATGAAGTGAGATGCCCTTGCGGACGCACATATGCACGCGCATGTTGTCATCTAATTTGCATTCGGACGGCTGTGATGCACTAGAAATAAAAATACTTTCATGCTACCTATCAAAGTGATCCATAAGAAGCACAACTATAGAGGCGCAATCGTTCTATACATAAGAATCACATAAATGAGACCTAGGAAGCACGGATGCTCTACACAGTTTTTTGTCCGTATCAAAGTGGAATCTTGGAACATTGGAAATGGAATCAAATTAAGATTGCGGCCAACATGAAGATGCTTGTTTTGAGTCACATCTATTCCCAATTCACCATGTTTTCTTTGCCCAATGAAACAAGTTCTCTGCTATGTACTTCACATAAGCATATACATTACAATTAAGAAGCATAGCTCCGGATCAATCTTGTTTATTAACCATTCACCAGACCATTGGGAGTTGACACGGAGCCTGCATTCAAAATATAGTCAAGAAGCTTCTATATATATATATATATATATATATATATATCAATTTACATACTAGGAAACTAAGAAGCACGCACATAGTAGTTAGGAACAGATCAAAATTTGAATGAAAGCATGGAAATTTGAATAGAAGCATTTTTCCAAACGACCGTAGCAAAACGAGAACAATGTAGAAGAACAAAGTTATGCAGCTGGCTAGTAGTGCAAAGGGTGCATTATTACTGATTGGTGGAAGCATAAAATTTTGGAAAACGAAACAAAAACAATTTGTCGCCAACTATGGTCTAGGACTAGGACGCTTATTTTTGGAAGCGCTTTATATAGAAAGCAATGAAACAATGTTTTCTTAACATATGTCACCATCATTGGAAGCGCTTTATACAGGAAGCCTATGTACATATCTATGGTTTATCGGATTATCTAAAAATGTGGACTTACAAAAGGATTGATTATAAAGGACCTAAACCATCACCACAACAAAAAATAGGCAGCCAACCCACATATAAACCTAGTGAGTACTTGTTGCTGGCTAAAATACAAATAAAATCAAACAGTTTCAGAAACTACAAATGGAATCATCAAAAAGGGGTGGTAGATGCAGTACAATACCTTCGATTTAAAGATGGGGTGAGGGTGGGATGGGGTGGGGATTTTGCCATCTACTACAGGTTCTCCGGCCGACCGGTGCTACTCCGGCAGCCAATTCAGCCGATGGCGCACGTGATTTTACCTGATGGAGCACAAACCACATATGAGGGAGGGGGGATCGATCTCTAATGCTAGCAGCACGCACCTGCAATGTCGCCTGAGGATGGCATCGGTGGAGAAGCCGATTTGGTGAAGAGGAGAAGGGGCGGGGCTGGCCGGTGGGGTGACCATCTTGCTCGCTGACGATGAGAGCATGAGGCTGTCCGAGGCGGGGTTGGGGTGGAGGGGATCTGAGTGAGGTGGGGGGAGGGGCGGAGGAAGAGCTTGAGCTGGCTCGTCTCTCGATTGGAAACGAGAGGGATTAGGGAGAGAATTTTGGGCAGGGTTTACGGGAGAGTCTGTTGTTGGTTTTTTTAATAAATAACATAATTTGTGAGGCGTTAGATCTCAGGTGAATTGATGGCTTTGGATTGGTCTGACGCTAGACTTCTGTCAGACTATAGATTGGAAGCGTTTTCCTAAAATAAATGTCTCAAACTTGGTATAATTTTATGCTAGTGTTAGTATAAGTTGAGACAGTTACGACAGAGGGAGTACTTACAATCCCGTTACCTATACATGAAATATTGAGTAAATTACACGATGGTATCACATTTGGGGCAGTGGTGGTGGATTGGTATCAAGATTGATAATTTTTACGTGTGAGTACCAAGTTTCAATTTTTTACGTGTCAGTATCAAGTCTTGGGCTGTATATTGAAAATCAGGCTAAACTGAGTATTTGGATGTATTGACGCCCAAACTAACGACCAGGCCCCGCGCGTCAGGCGCCACGTTGTCCAACCGGCACCCACGCGTGCTAATTAGGACTGGTCCGGCTCGAACCGCGTGTGGCTTTAAGCAGGTCAGGTCGGCCTCCTCGCTCCTGTCTCCCTCGATCCCCGTGTGTTGCTCTCTTCCTCTTCGCTCATGTCTCCCGCGTCGCCGCCCGCAGCACCGCCACACCAGACCGCCGCCACCATGGTTTTAGAAGATGAAAGCAATGACGACACGTCTATCATGTCGTACATGCACTCCACCAGTTCTAGCGACAGGCTTAACCAGGTCAATTCACATGAGCTAGGTTTAGGGTTAGGGTTTCAAATTTGGCGGTTTTTGATTTGGGTGATTTAGCTGGGTTTTGATTTGGGTGATTTAGTTGGGTTTTGATTTGGGCATTGTGTTTGTACGAGATTGTGCGAGTCCCTTTCAGCCTTGAAGACCCCGATACAAGGGGCTTGAGCTCGATATGATGGTCTTCTGTGAGAAGCACGGCAAGGCATCAGAGAGGCTTGTTGCCTTTAAAGGAACAGAAACAAACAGAAGGTTCTTAGCATGTGTAGAGTCGGTATGATCCATTCATGGTTTCATACCTCTTGTAGTGATGCAAAATATGCTCTTGTAGTGGTGTAGTTGCAGTGATCTAGGTAGTGCATATGCTCTTGTAGTGTTACAAAATATGTTTGTAGTGATTAGTGTCAGCCCCAATACCTCGGGTATATATAGGAGGAGGGATAGGGAGGGCTGCCTTGGCCCCTCCTCCAAGGAGGAGAGGTTCGGCCGAGATAAGGGAGGATTCCACCTCCCACAAGGGAGGTGGATCTCTTCCTTTTGAATCTCCTTTAGCCTCCCTTTATCCCTAGCCGCATGGGCCTTTTCGGAAGGACTTGGCCAGCCCAATAAGGGCTGGTCCACCTCCTCTAACATCCCATGAAGTCCTTTGGTCATCACACCCCTCTCGGGGGTCCTCCGGTACCCTCCCGGCACTCCCGATACACTACCAATGAGCCCGAAAACTTTCCGGTGACCAAAACTAGACTTCCTATATATCAATATTTACCTCCGGACCATTCCGGGGCTCCTCGTGACATCCGAGATCTCATCCGGGACTCCGAACAACCTTTGGTAACCATGTACAACATTTCCCTATAACCCTAGCGTCATCGAACCTTAAGTGTGTAGACCCTACGGGTTCGGGAGACACGTAGACATGACCGAGACACCTCTCCGGTCAATAACCAATAGCGGGATCTGGATACCCATGTTGGATCCCACATGCTCCACGATGATTTCATCGGATGAACCACGATGTCGGGGATTCAATCAATCCCGTATACAATTCCCTTTGTCTACCGATATGATACTTGCCTGAGATTCTATCGTCGGTATCCCTATACCTTGTTCAATATCGTTACCGGCAAGTCTATTTACTCGTTCCGTAACACATCATCCCGTGGCTAACTCCTTAGTCACATTGAGCTCATTATGATGATGTCTTACCGAGTGGGCCCAAAGATACCTCTCCGTCACACGGAGTGACAAATCCCAGTCTCAATTCGTGCCAACCAACAGACACTTTCGGAGATACCCGTAGTGCACCTTTATAGCCACCCAGTTACGTTGTGACGTTTGGCACACCCAAAGTATTCCTATGGTATCCGGGAGTTGCACAATCTCATGGTCTAAGGAAACTATACTTGACATTAGAAAAGCTTTAGCAGATGAACTACACGATCTTGTGCTATGCTTAGGATTGGGTCTTATCCATCACACCATTCTCCTAATGATGTGATCCCGTTATCAATGACATCCAATGTCCATGATCATGAAACTGTGACCATCTATTGATTAACGAGCTAGCCAACTAGAGGCTTGCTAGGGACATGTTGTGGTCTATGTATTCACACATGTATTACGGTTTCCGGTTAACACAATTATAGCATGAACAATAGACAATTATCATGAACAAGGAAATACAATAATAACCATTTTATTATTGCCTCTAGGGCATATTTCCAACAATTAGTGCATATGCTCTTGTAGTGATGCAAAATATTTAGTTCAATGCTAGTTATATTTTGTAGTGTATATGCGCTTGTTCTGATTACATTATATTTTGTATGGTAGTTATATGTTGGAGCTTGCTCTTGTTTTGTAGTTGAGTGTTGTTGTAATGATGGAATCTTTAGCTGAATGTTTTTGTAATTTTGGGATGTGCATGCTCTTATTTTGTGTGTAGGTACAATTACCAATGTAGGTATGGTACTGTTAATTTGCAGTGCTCTTTCTCTTCTTCTCTATTTACCAGGGGTATGAACTCACTCGCTCTTCTTGCTCTTTTTGCAGGAAGGTGCTAATTGTGGGTTTGTTGAATGGGTTGATCAATAGTGGCCCCAACAATAGAGAATGCATTGTTGATGTTGTGGGCAATGGTTGAAGATAGCAAGAGTGCTAGGGTGGCTGATAATCTTGAAAGTTCTTTAACTATTCACCATCTGACAGCAGAGAAGAACACTCCCGAGGCCAACTATGACAAGTTAGTTAAACATGTGCATGAACTTATGAATTTCCAGGAGGAAATGATGTTGGATTTCAGTTATCTGCAGTCTAACCTAACATATCGCCAGCAATGCAGAAGTGAACTGGTGGTTGATATAAAGGGAGAGATGGCAAAGAAAGATGCAGATTATCAGCATCTTGATGAGAAGTACAAACTCCTGGTTAACCTGACAAGAGCTCAAGCAACTGTCATCCAGAACCTGAAGTTGAAGCATATGAAAGAGAAGGAATTGTTGAGTGAAGCTAGGATGTAATTTGAGTCTCACAATGCAGAGCTCACAAAGTCCGAGGAGAAGCTCACCCAAGAGAATCTAGAGTTGAAGCTTGAGGTTGTTGATATGCTTAAGGGAAAGGAAAAGCATGTTGAAGAGATGGGCTAGCTAAAGCTTCATATTGTTGATCTCATGTAGGGAGAGGAGAAGCTGAAGCAGAAGATCAAGGGGATCCAGGCCATCCTAGAGAAATGAACAAGATGAATATGAGATTAGTGGGCATTGCTGACATTTTGGGTAGGATGGTTGTGTAATGACCTAGTAACTTTGAATTTTGGTTGTGTATTGTATGGTTGTAGTAATTGAGAACTCTGGTTGTGTATGTATATACTAGTTATGCTAGCTATTCATCCTTTTGTGACCAAAGGATGAAGTATGAATTGGAACTCCACTATGTATTGTTGAACTCCACTAAGTATTACATGCTATGATTGCTAGATTAAAAATTATGAGATATCATGCTTTGGAAGATGGGTCAGATATAGTAGATGGTTATGTTATAGTGCCTCAATATTATGTTGATTGTGGTATTAGTTCTTTTTATTGTCTCAATATTATGTTGATTATTGTTTTGGTGGTTCTCTCGACCGTGAGACACCATTAATCCTAAGGGCTAGGTTTTGGTGGTTTCGTCGACCCCGAGCCACTGTTAACCATAAGAACCGTTGGGGAACGTTGCATGGGAAACAAAACTTTTCCTACGCACACGCAAGATCTATCCATGGTGATGAGCATCTATGAGAGGGAGAGTGGATGTACATACCCTTGTAGATCGCTAAGCGGGGAGCATTAAGAAACACGGTTGATGTAGTCGAACGTCTTCGCGATCCAAATCACAAGCTGTCCCGTGGTCCAATCACGATCCATCCCGATCTAGCACCGAACGAACGGCACCTTCGCATTCAGCACACGTATAGCTCGATGACGATCTTGGCCTTCTTGATCTAGCAAGAGGGAGCGGAGAGGTAGATGATAACTCTGGCAGCATGACGGCACGATGACAGTGGTGGTGGAGTTGTTCCAGCAGGGCTTTGCCAAAGCACCGCCGAAAACTAGAGGAGACGATCTAATTTGAGGAGAGAGGGTTGTATAGTGGCTTTGGTGCGGCTGCCCTCTCTATCGTCCAATATATATAGGAGAGAGGGGAGGGGCTAACGCCCTAGGGTTTCCCCCTCCTCTTCTCATGGGCCCTTTGGGGCTGGCTTGCCTAGCCCACTAAGGCCTGGTGCACCACCCCTAAAGCCCATGTGGCCCCTCGGAGTGGGTGGCCCCTCCCGATGGCCCCCTGGAACCCTCCCGACACCCCCAGTACACTACAGGAAATACCCAAAACTTTTCCGGTGGCCAAATCGGGACTTCCTATATATCAATATTTACCTCAGGACCATTTCGGAGCTCCTCGTGGCATCCAGGATATCATCCGAGACTCCAAACAACCTTCAGTCACCAACATTCATAACTCTACTATACCTAAATGTCAACGAACGTTAAGTGTCCAGACCCCGCGGGTTCGAGAACTATGTAGACATGACCGTGACATCTCTACAGTCAATAACCAACAGAGGGGCCTGGATGCCAATATTGGCTCCTAAATATTCTATGAAGATCTTTATTGGTTGAACCTCTATGTCAAGGATTCAATTAATCATGTATGTTGTTCCCTTTGTTCTTCGGTATGTTACTTGCCCGAGGTTCGATCGTCGGTATCTTCATACCTAGTTCAATGTCGTTACCGACAAGTCTCTTTACTCATTCCGTAATACAAGATCTTGTGGCTAACTCTTTAGTCACTTTGCTTGCAAGGCTTATTGTGATGTTGTATTACCAAGTGGGCCCTCAGATACCTCTCCGTCACACGGAGTAGCAAATCCCAGTCTTGATCCATGCCAACCTAACAGACACCCTCAGAGATACTTGTAGATCATGTTTATAGTCACCCAGTTACGTTGCGATGTTTGATACACACAAGGTATTCCTCCGGTGTTAGTGAGTTGTATGATCTCATGGTCATAGGAACAGATACTTAACATGTAGAAAACTATAGCAATAAACCGACACGATCATATGCTACGTTCATAGTTTGGGTCTTGTCCATCACATCATTCTCCTAATGATGTGATCCCATTATCAAATGACATCTCATGTCCATGGCTAGGTGATACGTCTCCATCGTATCTACTTTTCCAAACTCTTTTGCCCTTGTTTTGGACTCTAATTTGCATGATTTGAATGGAACTAACCCAGACTGACACAGTTTTCAATAGAATTGCCTTGGTGTTATTTTTATGCAGAAATAAAAGTTCTCAAATTGAACTGAAAATTTATAGAGAATATTTTTGGAATTAATAAAATATACTGGCGAAAGAATCAACCGGAGGGGGCCACCCATATGTGGCAAGCATGCCACGCGCGGCCACCCCCTGGCTGCGCCTCGCAGGCTTGTGGGCCCCCTGTTGCTCCACCGACCTCAATTCAACTCCTATATATTCCTATTCATGGAGAAAAAATAAAGGAGAAGATTTCATCATGTTTCACGATACGGAGCCTCCGCCACCTCCTGTTCTTCCTCGGGAGGCCAGATCTGGAGTCCGTTTTGGGCTTCGGAGAGGGGAAATCGATGTCATCGTCATCACCAACCATCCTTCATCACCAATTCCATGATGCTCTTCGTCATTCGTGAGTAATTCCAGCGTAGGCTTGCTGGACGGTGATGGGTTGGATGAGATTTATCATGTAATCAAGTTAGTTTTGTTAGGGTTTTATCCCTAGTATCCACTATGTTCTGAGATTGATGTTGCTATGACTTTGCTATGCTTAATGCTTGTCACTAGGGCCCGAGTGCCATGATTACATATCTGAACCTATTATGTTTTCATGAATATATATGTGTTCTTGATCCTATCTTGCAAGTTGTAGACACCTATTACGAGTTATGATCTGCATCCCCCAGGGTGACAATAACTGGGATTCTTTCCGGTGATTACCGTAGTTTGAGGAGTTCATGTATTCACTAAGTGATAATGCTTTGGTCCGGTTATCTATTAATAGGAGGCATTAATATCCCTTAGTTTCCATTAGGACCCCACTGCCATGGGAGGGTAGGACAAAAGATGTCATGCAAGTTCTTTTCCGTAAGCACGTATGACTGTAAATGAAATACATGCCTAAATTATATTGATGAATTGGAGCTAGTTTTGTGTCACCCTATGTTATAACTGTTGCATGATGAATGCCATCCGACATAATTATCCATCACTGATCCATTGCCCACGAGCTTTCCACATATTGATCTCTACTAAGTTACTTCTCCGTTGCTACTGTTACAATCACTACAAAACTGCTACTGTTACTTTTGCCATTGTTACCGTTACTTCCATACTACTTTGCTACTGAATACTTTGTTGTAGATATTAAATCTTTCAAGTGTGGTTGAATTGACAACTCAGCTGTGAATACTCACGAATATTCTTTGTCTCCCCTTGTGTCGAATCAATAAATTTGGGTTGAATACTCTACTCTCGAAAACTGTTGCGATCCCCTATACTTGTGGGTCATCAAGACCTTTTTCTGGCGCCGTTGCCGAGGAGCATAGCTCTATTCTCTGAGTCACTTTGGATTTATATTTTTTGATCACTATGAAGAATCTGAAACATCCAAAAACCAAGATATATCCCTCTACTACGAGGGGAGGTAAGGAACTTTCATCTAGCTCTCCACTTGATTCACCTTCTGTTATGAGTAAGTTTGCGACACCACCACCTGCTAGTAATTCTGATATTATGTCGCAAGTAATTTATGATGCCACTTCTGCTATGCATGATGCTTATGATGATACTTTGCTTGATAATACTATGCCACTAGGTGAATTTCATGATGAACAAATTGCTAGAGTCAATGCTGAAAATTATGATACTTCTGAAACTGATGAAATTATTGAAACTGAACACTATGATAAACCTGCTAGACCTAGACCTCCTAGATATGAATTGCTTGATATTCCCTAGGGTTATGTTATGGAAGGAGAGGTAGCTAGGGACTTTCTTGCTTGTAAGGATAGAGATGATCTTAAGAAATTACTATGCAAGTGGAAATAAAAATCTTTGAATGCTAGAATGAAATATGATCCTAAGTTTGCTACTTCACCTATCTTTGTTATTGATAAGGATTATGAATTCTTTGTCAGTCCTGAGTTAATCACTTTGGTTGAAGTTGATCCTTTCCATGGCTATGAATCTGAAAATGTTATGGCACATCTCATTAAACTGAATGATATGGCCACCCTATTTACCCGTGAGGAAAAAATTCGTTATTATTATATTCTCAAGTTGCTTCCTTTCTCATTAAAGGGTGATGCTAAGATATGGTTCAATTCTCTTGCTCCTGGTTGTGTGCATAGTCCTTAGGATATGATATATTACTTCTCTAAAAAATATTTTCCTGCCCATAAGAAACAAACTGCCTTGCAGGAAATATTTAACTTTGTGCCATTTGAAGAAGAGAGTATCCCACAAGCTTTGGGGAGGCTTCTCCAATTACTAAATGATTTGCCTGATCATCCTATCAAGAAAAATGAAATGCTTGATATCTTTTATAACGGACTAACCGATGCTTCTAGGGGCCACCTAGATAGTTGTGATGGTTGTGTTTTTAGGGAACGAACTGTTGAACAATTTGAACTACTATTGAATAATATATTGAGTAGTGATAATGATTGGACTATTCCTGAACCACCTCCGAAGCCAACTCCGAAGAAAAGAGGTATTCTATTTCTCGGTCCTGAAGATATGCAAGAGGCAAAGAGATCTATGAATAAAAAGGTATTAAAGCTGAAGATGTTAAGAATATACCACCTACTGAAGAAATACATGGTCTTGATAACCCGACACAAGTAGTAGAGGTAAACTCTCTTCGTAGGTTTGAGGAAGGCGGTATTCCTTATAATAAGCTTGCTAGCCAATGCTTGGATGAATTTGATAATTTTGTTTTTAAGCAAGAAAATTTTAATGCTTGTGTTAGTAGACAATTGAAACATAATGCTTTCATGCTTGATCGCTTAGGTGATTATATGAGTAGAACTATCAATGATCTTAAACAGATTAGTAAACATGCTTCCATGGTAACTACTCAAGTAGAACAAGTACTTAAGGCACAGAATGATTTGCTTAATTATATGAATAGTAAGAACAATGATCATTCTTTTAAAGTTGTGACTAGAGGTGGAAGAATGACTCAGGAACCTTTGTATCCTGAGGGACACCCTAAGAGAATTGAGCAAGATTCTCAAAGGAGTAATATTGATGCACCTAGTCACTCCAGTAATAAGAGGAACAAGGATGATGATAGAACTTTGCATATTGCTAGTGAACCTGTTATAGATACACCTGAAAACCCAAATGATACTTTTGTTTCTGATGTTGAGACACAATCTGGTGATGAACATGAGCCTAGTGATAATATTAATGATGATGTTCATGTTGATGCTCAACCTAGTAATTATAATGATGTGGAGATCGAACCTGTTGTTGATCTTGATAACCCACAACCTAAGAATAAAAGATATGACAAAAGAGATTTAATTGCTAGGAAGCATGGTAAAGAAAGAGAACCATGGGTTCAGAAACCCATGCCCTTGCCTCCTAAACCATCCCAGAAAAAGGATGATGAGGATTTTGAGCGCTTTGTTGAAATGCTTAGACCTGTCTTTTTTCGTATGCGCTTGACTGATATTCTGAAAATGTCTCCTTATGCTAATTATATGAAAGATATTGTGACTAATAAAAGGAAGATACCAGAAGCTGAAATTTCCACCATGCTTGCTAATTATACTTTTAAGGGTGGAGTACCAAAGAAATGAGGAGATCTAGGAATACCAACTATACCATGCTCTAGTAAAGGGAATTTTGTTAAAACTGTTTTATGTAATTTGGGAGCTGATGTTAGTGTTATGCCTTTCCCTTTATATTGTAGACTTGATTTGAATAAGTTGACACCTATTGAAATCTCTTTGAAAATAGCTGATAAATCAACTGCTCTACCTATCGGTATTTGTGAGGATGTACCTGTCATAGTTGCAAATGCTACTATCATAACGGACTTTGTTATTCTTGATATTCCCGAGGACGACAATATGTCAATCATCCTTGGTAGACCCTTTTTGAATACTACAGGGATTGTTATTGATTGCAAAAAATGCAATGTCACTTTTCATATTAATGGTAATGAGAATACGGTACACTTTCCAAAGAAACAACCTCAAGTTCATAATATCAACTCCATTGAAAAAATTCCAACGATTATTATCGGAGACTTTGAATTCCCTCTTCCTACTTTCAAGAATAAATATGATATACTTATTGTTGGGTACATGCATATCCCCATTGAGGTAACTTAGTGTTATTCAAAAATTCTTCGGTTTGATGTTATTCCAAATAAGTTTGTTAATAAGACTTCATCAACCTTCTTGATGGATCCCTTTTGATAAGCATGAGATGGGTGAATTTAGAAAGCACAACTTTCTGTACCCAACCTTTACTTTCTGTTAGCTAGATTAAATTAAGTAAAAATGCTATTATTTTCTGTTTTTGGGTTTTTTCGTGCAATATAAAAATGACCTGAAAATAACAATTCTTCAAATACCCTAAAAATGGAGTATGATTTTTTCTGGAATATTTAAAAATATCTGGCATTGAGCACACACCAGGGGGGCTGCACCAGTGGGTCACAAGCCCACGGGACGCGCACACCCCCTAGCCGCGCCTACCAAGCTTGTGGGTCCCACATAGGCCCCCTTCACTTATTCCAGTCCCCATCCACTTCATCTTCCTCCAGAAAAAATCCCACCATTTCTCAAACCCGTGTTCTATCTCATTTTGCTGCCATTTTCGATCTCCTTCTGCAAAGCTTCATTCACAAAACTATTTTGGGAGATTTTTCTTCGGTATGTGACTCCTCCAATGGCCCAATTAGTTTTTGTTCTAATGCTTTATATATTGCAAATTTTTGTTGTGGTGGTGACCATGTTCTTGAGCTTGCATGTCAAATTTGTATGGTCCCGAGTAGTTTTAATGCATGATATAGCCTCTAGGCATTTGTGGGAGTAGTTGCTATGAGTTTTGTTGAGTTTTGTTCACCTTTATTTTGGGTCACTAAAAATTTCAGAATTTTTCATAAAAGGAAAAATGTTCAGGAGGGTATTTCAAGGGGGTTCCTCGGGAAAGAAGGCCCCGAGACCCGCGATACGTGAGCCCGACCTTGAACCACTGAGGGAAGCACAAGTATGACCTTGTGAATGGCCATCGGATCAATTTATGAGTGATGCCGGTATCAAGGAAGAATTCTATGCATACACAAGAAATGTTGGCCTTGAGGAATTCGTTTCGGACAAGTGCAAGCAATACTATCAACTCACTGATTCTTTCGTGCAGAGGTTTGAATTTTTGTTGAATCGCAATAAACCTTCCATCCTATTTAACCTTTATGACAAATCATATACTTTGGACATAGAGGATTTTAATCATGCGTGTAAAATTCCACAATGGGGCAGCTATAGTGATCCGCAAAAAACTGAATATAATGATTTTCTTGCTAGCATTACCATCGGAGAAACTAGAGATATTACACAGGCTGCCGTGGGGAGCATTCACTTTCCCGCTATACATTATTTTGCTCTATTCATAGGTAGATGTATTAACGGTAAAACTGAGCATAGCCACCTTTGTGCTACCGATCTCAGTATTCTTAAGAGTGCAGTAATGGGTGATAGGCGATATAACTTAGGAGACATTATTTCTAGAAGATTGCATAATAATGCTAAGGATGGAGATTTGTTTGGTGCGATTTATGCCACTCGTGTAGCTAATTATCTCGGGGTACCATACGGGGAAATGATATTGAATTACCACCTGCTTTTCTTGATTATGAGGCTTTGGTACGTTTTCAGTTTCTTAAGGAACGAACAATCCCTCCAGTACCGACTAATTTTCGATAGACGGCATGATGTCCATGTTACCCTTCCTGCTCCAGCCTTCTTTAACTTTCAGGAAAAACAGAGATACTTTATAACAAGAGAGGAGGCAAACAAGTACGAGTGAAATGCGGAAGCCGCTTGCCTCCATGATGCAGTTGTTCAGGCGATTGCCGCCACAACCCAATACAACCCCAACTATGACTTTGGATATCATTCGGGCCAGCCATGCCCCTAGACTAACTTAGGCCAAAAGCCTAAGCTTGGGGGGAGTACATATCTCTCACCGACATTACATTCATGTTCTCACACTCATCTTAGTAGTCGGTGTTCATACTTTTTCATTGTACCATCCATGGTAGTTTTTTTTCTTTTTTTTCTTTTTCGCTTTCTTCTTGTGTGTTTAATTAACTTTGAGAAAAATTCAAAAAAAATTAGTTATAGCTTAACCTTCTAGTTTGCTTAGTTGTAGCATTAAAAGAAAACCCAAAAGGATTTTCCGTTCTTCTTTTGCTTGTTGGTATCTTGCCCGTGTAAATATTTTTTCTCGTTCCTGATTTGATTTTTCTTTCTTTGGGTTGTAAGGAGAAGAACACAATGAAAATGTTGAGTGGCTCTTATATGCATAATTGTTTATCGATTAGAGAGCCCATATTACCTTGTCTTCTCCTTTGAGTTATTTTTTGCAGATTCCAGCTTAGTCCAATGCATGTGCACTCTTATTATTATCCACGATGTTCGATCGTGCAAGTGAAAGGCAATAATGACGATATTTGATGAAAATATTGAGATGGAGAAAAGCTGGTATGAACTCGACCTATCTTGCTTTTGTAAATATGATTAGCCCATTGTTCCAAATTCAGCTCATTATGGGTGAAACATATTTGCAATGAAAATTAGAGATTATAGTTACTCAGGCCATGCTTAATTACCTAAGGGTGGATAATGGTTTGTCTTGGGTGCCAACATGCATATTAAAATGGTTGTGATGTAGTATGATGGGATGGTATCCTCCTCTGAACGATTCAAGTGGCTCGACTTGGCACATGTTCATGCATGTAGTTGAAACAAAATCAACATAGCCTCTACAATAATTATCTGCATGGTGATTTATATCCTACTCATGCTTGCATTCAATGTTGGTTAATCTCAAAGCATGTTGATGACTGTGTCGCTCTCTAGTTGGTTGCTCCCCAGCCTTTTGCGAGCCTTCACTTGTACTTAGCGGGAATACTACTTGTCCATCCAACTCCTCAAGCCCAAAGTTGTTCCATATGAGTCCACCATACCTGCCTATATGTGGTATTTACCTGCCGTTCCAAGTAAATTTGCATGTGCCAAACTCTAAACCTTCAAATAAACATTATGTTTTGTATGCCCAAATCGCTCATGTGGCGACTGGGGGCTGTCGGTATCTTCCATGCTAGGTGGGTTATTCTCACGATATGTGTTGATTCACTATCATTCACGAGAAAGTGGCTGGTAATCGGGATGCCTAGTTCCATGCTCGAAATAAAGTCAAAATATGATTAAACAAAACTCCCCAGGGACTGTGTTTGTATGGACGGTACACGTGGATTCGGCTCGCCATGGAGTGTGACTAATTGGTGGAGGGGGAGTAAAAACTTTATCATTCTATTTGGGAACCGCCTATAATGTATCTAGAATGGAAGATGTTGAAAACTCTTGGTCGTTATGTGAGCAATGAAAGCATACCGCTCAAAAATTATTACTTGTCTCTATTTTCAAAACTCGAGCTCTGGCACCTCTGCAAATCAATGCTTCCCTCTGAGAAAGGCCTATCTATTTACTTTATTGTTGAGTCATCCTCCTCTTATAAAAGGCACCAGTTAGAGAGCACCACGGTCATTTGTATGCTTTGCTGATAATTGATATTGGGTATGAGCATAACTGGATCTCTTTCACCGTGAATTACAATGCCTAGTCAGTCCTTATTCTTTGGAGGTGCTCTGCATTTATGTTTTGCGGTCTCGGAAAGGGCTTGCGAGATATCATTTCATCATATTGTATCATGATTGTTTTGATAAAAGTGTTGTCATCTGAGAGTTATTATTATGGCTCACAAGTTGATTATGTCATGTATATGAGTGAACATGAGACCTAAATGTTATTGTGAACGTGGTTAGTCCATGATCTTTGCTAGAAATCTGAACATCAGTTAGACATATTTACAACAAGAAGATCAAACATAGTTTGTACAAATTTTTCTTTATCACTTTTAGTTTATCAACTAAATTGCTTGAGGACAAGCATTGGGTTAAGCTTGGGGGAGTTGATACGTCTCCATCGTATCTACTTCTCCAAACTCTTTTGCCCTTGTTTTGGAGACTAATTTGCATGATTTGAATGGAACTAACCTGGACTGATGTTGTTTTCCGCAGAATTGCCTTGGTGTTATTTTTGTGCAGAAATAAAATTTATCAGATTGATCTGGAAATTTATGGAGAATATTTTTGGAATTAATAAAAAATACAGGCGAAAGAATCAACTGGAGGGGGGCCACCCACAGGTGGCAAGCCTGCCAGGTGCGGCCACCCCTGTGGCCATGCCTAGCAGGAATCAAGGAGAAGAGGTCATCGCGTTTCACGATACAGAGCTGCCGCCACCTTCTATTCTCCCTTGGGGGGGCAGATATGGAGTCCGTTTTGGGCTCCGGAGAGGGGAAATCGATGCCATCGTCATCACCAACCATCCTTCATCACCAATTCCATGATGCTCTTTGATACATCTCCAACGTATCTATAATTTTTGATTGTTCCATGCTATTATATTATCTGTTTTGGATGTTTTATATGCATTAACATGCTATTTTATATTATTTTTGGGACTAACCTATTAATCTAGAGCCTAGTGCCTGTTTTTGTTTTTTCCTTGTTTTTGAGTTTCGTAGATAAGGAATATTAAACGGATTCCAAACAGAATAAAACCTCCGGAAAGATTTTTTTTGGAAAATATGGAATCCACGAGACTTGAGAACCAAGGCAGAGGAGCTGCTACGGGGCCACAAGCCCGCTTGCCGCGGCTAGGGGGCACCCGCACCGGGCAGGCTTGTGGGCCCCTGACACCTCCTCTAACCCTAATCTTCGTCCTATAAATACCCAAATATTCCATCATTATCAGAACGAGCCACGAAAACACTTTTCCACCACCAGAAGCCTCCGTTCCCGAGAGTTCCAATCTTGGAGCTTTTTTCGATAATCTGCCGGAGGGGGAATCGATCACGAAGGGCATCTAAATCAAATCCATTGCCCCTCCGATGATGCGTGAGTTGTTCACCATAGACCTACAGGTCCATAGCTAGTAGCTAGATGGCTTCTTCTCTCTCTTTGCTTCTCAATACCATGTTCTTCATGATCTTCATGGAGATCTATCCAATGTAATACTCTTTTGTGGTGTGTTTATCAAGATATGATGAATTGTGGGTTTATGTTCAGATTATCCATGAATATTATTTGAGTCTTTCCTGAATTCCTATATGCATGATTTCATATCTTTGCAAGTATCTTTGAATTATTGGTTTGGTTTGGCTAACTGGATTGATAATTCTTGCAATAGGAGGAGTGCTTAGTTTTGGGTTTAATCTTGCGGTGTCCAAACCCAGTGACATAGTAGGGGTAGCGAGGCACGTATTGTATTGTTGACATCAAGGGTAAAAAGATGGGGTTTTCATCATATTGCTTGAGTTTATCCCTCTACATCATGTCATCTTACCTAATGTGTAACTCTGTTCTTCATGAACTTAATACTCTAGATGTAGGCAGGAGTCGGTCGATGTGTGAAATAATAGTAGTACATGCAGAATTGTTTCAGTCTACTTGTCACAAACGTGATGCCTATATGCATAATCATTGCCTTGGATATCTTCATAATTATTCGCTTTTCTATCAATTGCTCGACAGTAATTTGTTCACCCACCGTAATACTTGCCATCATGAGAGAAGCCATCTAGTGAAACATATGGCCCCCAGGTCTATTTTCCATATTATATTTTCAGATCTAAAACCAAAAATACCAAAAATACTTGTTGCATTGTTTTTACTTTTAGTTTTACTTTCCGTTCAAGCATCCTATTATATCTTTCTCTACTAGGTCTCATCCTTGCAAATAACCGTGAAGGGATTAACAACCCCTTTATAGCGTTGGCTGCAAGAGTTTGATTCCTTGTGTAGGTATATCTATTGGTAGATCCCTTATGTCTCCTACTGGATTGATACCTTGGTTCTAAAAAAATGAGGGAAATACTTATTTACTTTGCTGCATCATACCGTTACTCTTCATGGGAAACCAACGCATGCTCGAGAAGTAGCAAGAAGGATTTCTAGCGCCGTTGTCGGGGAGATACATAGCAAGTCAAGAATACCAAGTACCCATCACAAACTCATATCATGCATTTACATTATTTGCCATTCGCCCCTCATTTTCCTCTCCCCCACTTCTAAAATGATTTTCAAAAATATTTGCCTTTCGCCCTTTCTCGTTCGTCTCCCGGTTTGCTTTTTGCTTGCTTGAGTGCTTGATTGCTTGCTTTGTCACGATGACTCAAGCGAATACCAAGTTGTGTGACTTTTCCAATACTAATAATAATGATTTTATTAGTACTCCGATTGGTCCCGCCACTAGTGCGGAATCTTATGAAATTAATGCTGCTTTGCTCAATCTTGTTATGAAAGAACAATTTTCCGGCCTTGCTAATGAAGATGTCGCATCCCATCTAAAAACTTTCATTGATTTGTGTGATATGCAAAAAAAGAAATATGTGGATAATGATATTGTTAAACTGAAGCTATTTCTGTTCTCACTACGAGATCGTGCTAAAACTTGGTTTTCATCTTTGCCTAAAAATAGTATTGGTTCATGGAATAAGTGTAAAGATGCTTTTATTTCCAAGTAGTTTTCGCATGCTAAGATAATCTCCCTTAGGAACGATATAATGAATTTTAATCAACTTGATCATGAACATGTTGCACAATCTTGGGAGAGGATGAAACTTATGATTAGGGATTGCCCTGCGCATGGCTTGAGTTTATGGACGATTATACAAATTTTCTATGTTGGATTGAATTTTGCTTCTAGGAATCTCTTAGATTCCACCGCGGGTGAAACTTTTATGGAAATCACATTAGGAGAAGCTACTTAACTCCTAGATAATATTATGGCAAATTACTCTCAATGGCACACCGAAAGATCTCCTACTAGTAAAAAAAGTGCATGCTATTGAAGAAATTAATACTTTGAGTGAAAAGATGGGTGGATTGATGAAATTGTTTGCTAGTAAGAGTGATCCTATCGATCCTAATGATATGCCTTTGTCTTCTTTGATTGAAAATAATAATGAATCTATGGATCTGAATTTTGTTGGTAGGAACAATTTTGGTAATAACGCTTATAGAGGTAATTTCAACGCTAGACCGTTTCCTAGTAATTCCTCTAATAATTATGGTAATTCCTACAGAAATTCTTATGGAAATTATAATAAGATACCCTCTGATTTTTAGAGTAATATTAAAGAATTCATTAGTACGCAAAAAGGTTTCAATGCTATGATTGCAGAAAATTGCTCAAGATTGATGATTTCGCTAGGAACGTTGATAAAATTTCTCTTGAGATTGATTCTTTAAAAAGTAGATCTATTCCTCCCAAGCATGATATTAATGAGTCTTTAAAATCTATGAGAATTTCTATTGATGAGTATAAGGAAAGAACCGCTAGAGTTCGTGCTAAGCGTGAATTGCTTGAAAAGTATGTTCTCGTGATAATATTGATGAAGATCTTAAAGTGATTGATGTGACTCCTATTGAATCTTTGTTTTACAATGTTAATCTTGATAATTATGGGACTGGAGATGAGTCAACTTTAGTTAAAAGGCGTCCCAATGATTCGGAGTTTTTAGATCTTGATGCTAAGATTGATAAAAGTGGGATTGAAGAGGTCAAAACTTTAAATAGCAATGAACCCACTCCTTTGGATTTCAAAGATTTTAATCTTGGTAGATGTTTTTTTTTTGTATTTCCTTTTTGCAATCCATGTTGAATTCTCCTCATGCTTATAATCAAAACAAGACTTTTTCTAAACATATTGTTGATGCTATGATGAAGGCTTTTGAAGAAAAACTTATATTGGAAGTTTCTATACCTATAAATATTTATGATGAGTGGGAACATACTATTAAGATTAAGATTAAATATTATGAGTGCCATGATTTGTGTGATTTGGGTGCTAGCGTTTCCACTATTCCAAAAACTTTATGTGATGTGTTAAGTTTCCGTGAATTTCATGATTGCTCCTTAAATTTGCATATTGCGGATTCCACAATAATGAAGCCTATGGGAATAATAAATGATGTTCTTATTGTTGCAAATAGGAATTATGTGCTCGTAGATTTCATTGTTCTTGATATAAATTGCAATCCTACATGTCATATTATTCCTGGTAGACCTTTCCTTAGAACAATTGGTGCAATTATTGATATGAAGGAAGGGGATATTAGATTCCAATTCCCATTAAGGAAGGATATGGAACACTTTCCTAGAAACAAAATAAATTACCTTATGAATCTACCATGAGAGCTACTTATGGATTGCATACCAAAGATGACAATACCTAGATCTATTGCGTTTTGCCTAGCTAGGGGCGTTAAACAATAGCGCTTGTTGGTTATTTTGCTTTCAAGTTTTTTGCTTCTGTTTTAGTGTGTTTAGAACATTATTACTTCTGTAGTAATTGTGTTTTTGTGTTTAAATTAGTGTTTGAGCCAAGTAAAACCTTTGGGGTGATCTATGGTAGTTGTTGATTTGATCTTGCTGGAAAATAGAAACTTTTTCGCTCAGTCCAGGATTTTTCTGAATTTTTCAAAGAGTCAAATTGATCTGAAATTTTTACAAAGGATTTATATGCAAATTTCCCTAGTTTTTATAATTTTTCAGAATTGTTAAATTTCCATAAGTATTCTAAGTTTACAGATTGCTACAGACTGTTATGTTTTTGACAGATTCTGTTTTCTTTGTATTGTTTGCTTATTTTGATGTATCTATGGGTCGTATCGAGGGGTATGAGTCAGGAAAAAGTTAAAATAAAGTAGGTATTACACAAATATAAATAAAAAATGAGTTCAAAACAATAACTAAAGTGGTGATTTATTTTTCTTATACTAACGGATCTCATGAGTTTTTTGTTGAGTTTTGTGTTGTGAAGTTTTCAAGTTTTGGGTGAAGATTTGATGGACTATGGAATAAAGAGTGGAAAGAGCCTAAGCTTGGGGATGCCCTTGGACCCCCAAGTCATATTCAAGGATACCAAAAATCCTAAGCTCTGGGATGCTCTGGAAGGCATCCCCTCTTTCGTCTTCAATCCATCGGTAAATTCACTTGAGGCTATATTTTTATTCACCACATGATATGTGTTCTGCTTGGAGCGTCTTGTATGATACGAGTCTTTGCTTTTTAGTTTTCCACAATCATATTTGTTGCACACATCTTTAGAGAGAGACACGCTGAATCATGAATTTGTTAGAATACTCTATATGCTTCACTTATATCTTTTGAGCTAGGAAATGTTGCTCTAGTGTTTCACTTATATCTTTTTAGAGCATGGTGGTGTTATATTTTATAGAAATTATTGAAATCTTATTCCTCACTTATATTATTTTGAGAGTTTCTTAAAGAAGCATGGTAATGTCTTTAGGTTATGAACTGAGTCCTAATATGATAGCATCCAAGAGGGATATAATAAAAACTTTCACATTAAGTATGAGAAGTTGGATTCCTTGCATATAGTTTTGAGATAATAAGGATGGTAATATGAGAGTCATGCTAGTGAGTAGTTGTGAAATGAAGAGATATGTGTGTTAAATCTTGTGATTCCCGTAGCATGCATGTATGGTGAACCGTTGTGTAACAAAGTCGGAGCATGACTTGTCTAATGATTGTCGACATTTGTGTGAGGGTCGGGAGCGCGCGATGGTTAACTCCTACCAACCTCTCCCCTAGGAGCATGTGTCTAATGCTTTGTTTGATGACTAATAGACTTTTGCAATAAGTATGTGAGTTCTTTATGACTAATGTGAGAAACCATCTAGTGTAACCTATGGCCCTGGGTCTATTTTCCATATTATATTTTTCAGATTTAAAACCAAAAACACCAAAAATACTTGCCGCATTGTTTTTACTTTTAGTTTTACTTTCCATTCAAACATCCTATTATATATTTCTCTACTAGATCTCATCCTTGCAAATGACCGTGAAGGGATTGACAATAGAGTTGGGTGCAAGAGTTTGATTCCTTGTGCAGGTATATCTATTGGTGGCTCGCTTGTGTCTCCTACTGGATTGATACCTTGGTTCTCAAAAACTGAGGGAAATACTTATCTACTTTGCTGCATCAAACTGTTCCTCTTCACGGCAAACCAATGCATCTCGAGAAGTAGCACTCTTTGTCGTTTGTGAGTAATTCCATCGTAGGCTTGCTGGACGGTGATGGGTTGGATGAGATTTATCATGTAATCAAGTTAGTTTTGTTAGGGTTTTATCCCTAGTATCCATTATGTTCTGAGATGATGTTGCTATGACTTTTCTATGCTTAATGCCTGTCACTAGAGCCCGAGTGCCATGATTTCAGATCTGAACCTATTATGTTTTCATGAATATATATGTGTTCTTGATCCTATCTTGCAAGTTCTAGACACCTATTACGAGTTATGATCCGTATCCCCTAGGGTGACAATAACTGGGATTCTTTCCGGTGATTACCACAGTTTGAGGAGTTCATGTATTCACTAAGTGCTAATGCTTTGGTCCGGTTCTCTATTAATAGGAGGCCTTAATATCCCTTAGTTTCTAATAGGACCCTGCTGCCACGGGAGGGTAGGACAAAAGATGTCATGCAAGTTCTTTTCCGTAAGCACGTATGACTGTATATGAAATACATGCCTAAATTATATTAATGAATTGGAACTAGTTCTGTGTCACCCTATGTTATAACTGTTGCATGATGAATGACATCCGACATAATTATCCATCACTAATCCATTGCCTACGAGCTTTCCACATATTGATCTCTGCTAAGTTACTTCTCCGTTGCTACTGTTACAATCACTACAAAACTGCTACTCTTACTTTTGCCATCGTTACCGTTACTTTGCTATTGAATACTTTGTTGCGGATATTAAATCTTTCAGGTGTGGTTGAATTGACAACTCAGCTGCGAATACTCGAGAATATTCTTTGGCTCCCCTTGTGTCGAATCAATAAATTTGGGTTGAATACTCTACCCTTGAAAACTGTTGCCATCCCCTATACTTGTGGGTTATCAACTTAGCAGTGGCATCAAGCCAAAATAGAACACATTGTAGCATTAGCCTAAGTTTACATGGCACATCAGGCCCTTCAATGGTTTCCACTAGCTGAGAAATTGGCCATCCAGCCAGTGTGTGTACCACCACTAGGTGAAGGAGCAAAAGAAGTTTAGGTAGCATACTGCATTGGGGCAAAGAATGGCCTTGAAGTACCTATAGCACCTCTCCCAACGGCACCTGTTGCAGATCTTGAAGATTGAGCCACAGTATCACCTGTTGCAGAAGATGCTCTTCCAGTTCCTCTTGCACCAGCAGCCCTTCTTCCACCACCTCTACCAACACCACTTCCAGTTCCTCTTATAGATCTTGCAGCAGGAGGAGCTCTTGGTGCTGGATTTGCAGCACCACTACCAGCACCACTTCTTGATCTTGCTCCAATACGAGCTCTGGGTATTGGATTTGCAGCACCACTACTAGCCGGAGGAGCTCTGGGTGTTGATGTAAGATCTCTTTCTTTTGAATTCCTTGCAAGCTTGGAAAAACATTCAAAGGAAAAAACAGTTAATAATACTACAAGTAAGAAATGAACAATGAAATAGTAATTTAGAAAAAAATGAAGTACTGGTTCAAAGGGAATTACCACATGTTTGTTCTTTCTCAAGGCCAACTCACATTTCAACTATTTCAGGCAGCTTGTATATTTATGCCCTTGTAATCCACAATTACTACAAGTTATAGTCCCCATTCTTGAAGTGTTCTTTGGCTTTGGAACTTCAAATTTTCCCTTGATCCTCTTCTCTTTCCTTCTTCCATTCTTTACATTAAATGCAGGTGGTTCTATGTTTGGACTAGGCGTCTTTGTCCAATCATGCTCACCGAGGACTGGATATATTATTGGTTCATATGCAGCTAAGTACAATGGTTTTTTGAAGAAGTTACTCACATAGTCCTCTGGAAACCTTTTTCCCTTGTTAATTCCTGAGATAGCATGGTTACATGGGATGCCACTCAGGTCCCACTTTCTGTAACCACAAATGTGAATTACCAAATTCATTTCACGTGTTTGCTACCCACTAGTAACTTCCATAGGCTAACACCTGCTTGAATAGGTTTGCAGTACTTGACCCTTTCCTTTTCAACCTCTAACTTTAATACATAATGTGGTGTGTTCACCCATCTAGCTGCCTTTGCACTCTCTCTATTCATGTGCCACCTAACCATCATCTTATCCTTTATGCCATCACACATTGTCCTTAAACGTTTTTTTCTAACATCTAGGATGTACTTGTTAAAAACCTTAGTCAAATTGTTAACTACCAAGTCAGTCTTGCAGTTTGTGTCAAATGCATGACTAGCCCATATTTTCTTGTGTATTGCACTCAGCCACTCCGAACCTTCCTCACACTTAGCTTTGATATCATCCATTGCAATATTAAATTTCTGTTCATTATAGGCATAACTAGCATTATCCATGCACTTCTTAAGATCTTCCCCCCTAAACCCAGCATTTTGGAAGTTTGCATATATGTGTTTTAGGAAGAATCTTTGGTGGTAGTTAGGAAATACCGCATTCACTGCATTTAGTAGCCCCTGGTGCACACAATTAACAAGCTAAGCTACTTTCTAATAGATAACAGCTATGTTTGGAAAATAGATATATGCAACATAGAATGGAAGATGCATTCACATACCTTGTGTCTATCAGACATTATAGTATATGGACCAAACTGTCCAACTTCTACTCTTAGACGGATTTTGAGTTGGTGTAAAAACTAGCACTAGTTAGGTGTGTCCTCTTGTCCAACAATGCCAAATGGAAGTGTATAGATGTTTTTATTTCCATCTCCACCAGTGGCAACAAGGATTTGTGCACCAGTTGTTAGTTTAATAATACATCCATAAAGACCTGAAGAGAAAGATCAAGTAAAGAGCACATTCAAAATAGATAGGTATCAAATGCATTTATATGTGAAGTAAATTGAAAATACAATTGATGCAGTAAAACATGGCAGGCAAAGTAAAGTAAAACATGGCAAGTATATGTGCAATCAATCAATTGAAAGAAAAATAAGACATGAAAGAGCAAGTAAAGGAACTAACCGATTAATGGTCTACAACCCTTGAGAAATCCCTCCCTTGCACCATTGATGCAGTAAAACATGGCATCGAATCTTGGTCCTGGACATGGTACTTTCTCAGTTTGTGTTGGAGTTACTGTAGTGACTACAACTCTGATCCCGGGGTTAGTATCCATGATAGTCTATGCATAATCTCTGAGCCTCTGGTATTGATTCCTATGATCTCCCAACACAGCCTCAAGAGCAAAGTTTTTTGCCCTATATGACATAGGCTTGGGGCACATCCACTCCATACTTTTCCATGCAAGCATCTATCATAGTATGTATGCTAGTACTAACATCTCATCCGAACAATGGATCATAATGCTTTGCAAGCCACTTGGAACTTACCCTAGTTGTCTATGTAGTACTAGGGCAAGTGTGTTGTAGTCTCATCTTCGTAATTGCAAATGTTTTTTCGCCTTTTACTGCCGCGATACAAAAATTGCAAGTTTCTTGTTTGCAATGCACAATAATCCTATGATCTGAGTTCCTATGATACTTGAAGTCTCTGTACTAAGTGATGTGCAAGCTCAACAAAGCTTCTCTAAATTGATATTGATCCCTGAAACACATATGCAGTTGTAATTGCTGGTGTGGTTGATCCAAATGCTCATTGTACCATACTCTGGGTGGCCTCTTCTTTGCCCTAATCTTCCTTTTTTGAGGTAGCACAAATGCTAGTGGTCGATACCCATCATCTTCATTGTCCTTCAGTAAACCTTTCTCTTCTTCATCCGATGAGGGCTTCCAATTAGGTTGCGCTTCTTCTAAAACGCTGCTATGTGACCTTGTTATTGGTCCTCTCCTAACTGGCAGCTTCTGCTTCTTATTTGTTGCCAAAGATACAACTTCTTCTTTTGAAACAACTGTATCATCCTCATCAAGATCAAATAAATCCTCAACCTCTGTGTCAACCTCATAATGAAGCATTTCCCCTTCTGATTCGTCATCCTTTGTTTCTTCCTCCTCTAATTTTGTTAGTTCTTCTTTTGTGCTTCTCCTCCCCTCCTCCATCTCTATGTCCTCAGCAGCCCTGAACTGCCCCACGTAATAAGGATTATTGTCACTGTTATAATGTCATTTGTCTTCAGATGCAAAACTGCCACCATAGCCCTCCTTTTATTCTTCCACAACATCTTCCAACCTTGCATTTTTAACATTCCTGCTCTCTTGTGTTAAAAGACCTGGGCCTACAAATGAACTAGAGGATCTACTCGGACTTCCAAATAGAACACCGTGTTCATCAACATCATAAACAGGGGGCTCAGACAGATCATAAATAACAAGCTTCGAATAAAGAATTGGATCTAATTGTTGCTTATTTCCTGCACTGACAGGTGGTGGAGTATCCCTAACTAACAATTCAAGCACAAATCTCTCCTTATTCTGCCTCTTCATCAACTTCAATTTCATATTACTATCAACTAATTCCAGGCCCTACTCTCCTGGACCCTCCATGTAATAGAGTTCATCATAAATAGTAAAGCCTTGTGTTTCCATCAGTGCAACAATGTTCAAATAAGTCACATATGAACTACATAGGTCCCTTTATAAAGTATCATGAGCATCAAAATCAATCCTAACATTCCAAATGTCTTCATACAAACTACATGCAATTTAACCTAATTAGTACTCCCTAACCCGAATCCCCAATTAGAAATGATATAGCATGAAGGAAGAAACTTAGAGGACACCGCCCACTCCATGAGTCAAATCCTGGCTAATTCTAGGGTTAGCCACCCATTGTTGTGCTAGTCATACCCGCTGCTCCATGGAGATAGTTGGCTCCATGAATTCACTGTCGTTGCTGGAGTACTTAGACGAGGTGGAGTAGGCGCTGTCGCCGCCGCCGATTTCCCCTGGTGTAGTGCTCCCCAAGCCCCGAATGTTTGCGACAAAGTCACCTTTGCCTACGTTGTCTCCACTGCTACTGCCACCGGCACCACCTCCCGGGGTCGTCACCGCCATCGCCAGAGTGGGAGAGGCAGGGTTCATATGGCAAATTTTGTCGTGCCTATTGTGTCTGTCTTCCTTTTTTCAACAGAAAGACTGTAAGCGAGGCTCGTACAATATATTGATACAAAAAACACATATTGCAAGTACCATGCCTTTAGCTTGTCTTCCTTTGCAGATTACACTTCAAGATGGTTAGGAATCACATGGCCGATGATGATGATGATGATGATTTTGTCAACATGAGAGGGAAGGGGGTGGTTGTCGACAAACATCCTGAATGGAGATACCGAAACTTTTCACGTCCCCTATTGTATGCTAATTTTACCTATTCATTCATATCATGGCAAGTTCACTCCTGATGTATGTAGAAACAACAGGAAAGTGTATCTCGTTTTTTGCTTCTTTTTCTTGCCTACATATTTTTGGTTTGTGTTCAATTGCAATCACACGTTTTCTTCACCATGGAAATTTTTAACCATGGGGATGGAAATTTCAATCCTTCACTTGGTCACGCCCAAAGTTGTTAGAATCGAGATTCGGAATCGGATCAGAGCTCTGTTGGTAGGTGTTGGGGAACGTCGCATGGGAAACAAAAAATTTCCTACGCACACGCAAACCTATCCATGGTGATGAGCATCTACGAGAGGGAGAGTGGATCTACGTACCCTTGTAGATCGCTAAGCGGGAAGCGTTAAGAAACGCGGTTGGTGTAGTCGAACATCTTCGCGATCCAAATCGCCGAGCGTCCCGCGATCTCATCACGATCTGTCCCGCGATCCCATCACGATCCATCCCGCGATCTCATCACGATCCGTCTCACGATCTTGATCACGATCTATCCTGCGAACTCATCATGATCCGTCCCGCGATCTCATCACGATCCGTCTCGCGATCTCGATCACGGTCCTTCCGATCTAGCGCCGAACGGACGACACCTCCGCGTTCAGCACACGTGCAGCTTGATGACGATCTCCACCGTCTTGATCCAGCAAGAGGAGGTGGAGAGGAGATAGAGTTCACCGGCAACGTGACGGCGCTCCGGTGATGGTGGTGGAGCAATTCCGGTAGGGCTTCGCCTAAGCGCTGCGGAACTACGATCTAGAGGAGAAACTATGCACCGGTGGAACGGGTAGCACGTGGCCGGAAATTCTGTCTAAAAACCACCCAATCCACTAGTATATATAGGAGGAGAGGAGAGGAGAGGCAGCTAAGGCCTTTGGGTCGGCAGAAATAGGAGGTGGGAGCAATCCTACTTCACCTCCAATCCTAGTTGGAGTAGGATTGCTTCCTATTGGCTGATTTTCCCCTTTTTGCTTTAGGACTTTCTCTCCTGCGCCATGGGCCTTTGTGGCTGTTTTCCCAGCCCACTAAGGGCTGGTTATTATTCTCCCACAGCCCATGGACCTCTTGGGGTCGAAATACCCATCCCGGAGGTCCCCCGGTACACTACCGATACTCCCAGTACACTACCGATGAGCCCGAAACTTTTCCGGCGACCAAACTGGGACATCCTATATATGAATCTTTACCTACGGACCATTCCGGAGCTCCTCGTGATGTCCGGGATCTCATCCGGGACTCCGAACAACCTTTGGTCACCACCATACATAACTCTACACTACCGAAACGTCACCGAACCTTAAGTGTGCAGACCCTGCGGGTTCGAGAACTATGTAGACATGACCGAGACACCTCTACTGTCAATAACCAATGGCGGGACCTGGACGTCCACATTGGTTCCTACATATTCTACGAAGATCTTTATCGGTCGAACCTCTATGTCAAGGATTCAGTTAATCCCGTATAACATTCCCTTTGTTCTTCGGTATGTTACTTGCCCGAGATTCGATCGTCGGTATCTCCATACCTAGTTCAACCTCGTTACTGGCAAGTCTCTTTACTCGTTCCGTAATACAAGATCCCATGACTAACACTTAGCCACATTGCTTGCAAGGCTTGTTGTGATGTTGTATTACTAAGTGGGCCCTGAGATACCTCTCCGTCACACGGAGTAACAAATCCCAGTCTCGATCCATGCCAACTCAACAGACACCATCGGAGATACCTGTAGAGCACCTTTATAGTCACCCAGTTACGTTGCGACGTTTGATACACACAAGGCACTCCTCCGATATCCGTGAGTTGCATGATCTCATGGTCATAGGAACATATACTTGACATGCAGAAAACAGTAGCAATAAACTGACACGATCATATGCTATGTTTGTAGTTTGGGTCTTATCCATCACATCATTCTCCTAATGATGTGATCCCGTTATCAAATGACATCTCATGTCCATGGCTAGGAAACCTTAACCATCCTTTGATCAACGAGCTAGTCCATTAGAGGCATACTAGGGACATGGTTTTGTCTATGTATCCACACATGCATTTAAGTCTCCGATCAATACAATTATAGCATGGATAATAAACGATTATCATGAACAAGGAAATATGATAATAACTAATTTATTATTGCCTCTAGGGCATATTTCCAACAGTAGGATCACGAATCATAGAATCATAACTACCAGGATCGTAGAAACTTAGATTTTGTGGGCAAAATCATAGAATCAGAAGGGCTAGTTTGGATCGTAAGGTCTTAAGATTCTAAGACTTGAGTCGCGATTCTAACAACTTTGGTCATGCACCTGGCATTTTTTCCATTGTTGTTTTTTCGCTCCATATCATACTATATTCTATGTAATAATTCCACCTATCTAGTTATCTCATTGGCAAGTTAGTGGCTTTTCTATATAAACAATGACAAATTCACTTCCGAGTATTATGTACTTTGCGTGTGCTTTTACCCAAGTTATTAGTACTCTTCTTGGCTGTACACCCGAGTGACCTCTCCTTCAGGATGCCCATGTGAGGATACCGCACACTTTCTGCTTTTGCCCCTGATTGTCATCCCTGTCAGGAGGCAAGCAATCACCCTTCAAAATCGAGGGTCAGTCGCCTCCAAGCTGCTAAGCACCTCGCAGAGCTCTTTTGTAAAGATAGCATTGGCATGATCTATTAATGGGGGTGGAGTTGGCGCGGTAGACCGAGTTCCTATACAAATTTCACCTCCAACTGCTCACATGACAAAGGTGAATCCCGACCCTCACAAGAGGTCGCTGACGAGTCCACATTTGTATTCTCTATTGAGAGAGGAAAATCGGGGCTCACACAAACTCTTGAAGCTCCGGCATAATCTGCAACACCGAAGCCATGACCTCAGCAATGGCCTTGCCCTCAATGGAAGATGAGGATGATGGTCAAGGCGGATAGTGACCACGAAGTTTTCCTAACACGAGGTAAGAAACAACCATAGAGCTCCACTCCCTTATCCTATTAGGAGCCAACACTAACCTCACCAACATGACGCAATGTGCCAATGGTCTTTAACATGGCCTACACAAGACATAACTTGTTGAAAGCAACCTCTACTTTCCCCAGCAATCTCTCAATCCACAGTAGACAGTCTTGCAGCCGAGCGTCCTGAAGCACCATATCAGACGGGGTTGACGAGCTAACCAGAGCAAAAAAAAGGCTGATGCCCAAGACCCATGATAAAGTACTTTAGAGGCGAGTGTAGAGTCCTTCCAACTCTCACATGCAGAGCTCGAGGATGTTTGGCATCGAGGTAGGGCAATGGCAGCATGACAAGGCATGCTAGTGAGTTGAGAGGACGCCATGGATTGTGGCAATCACACACATGGTGATCGTTCTCCAAACAAAGGGAGCACCAAAGCGGATCTTTTCAAAAACAACCACATGATGCCTAGGAGCGAGGCATCCCAAGATGTGCCAAAGAACCAAGCAGAGATTGAGCAAGGGAGAAATTTTGGGGCTCGTGGTGACGGATGGTGCGGACCACTCCGGGGAGGCATGCTACCTTTTGAGCATGCGTTGGTTTTCCCTTGAAGAGGAAAGGGTGATGCAGCAAAGTAGATAAGTATTTCCCTCGGTTATTGATTACCAAGGTATCAATCCAGTAGGAGGAACAAGCAAGTCACTAATGGTTGCACCTACACAAACAATCAAACTCTTGCACCCAATGCTATAAAGGGGTTGTCAATCCCTTCACAGTTATTTGCAAGGATTAGATCTGAAAGAGATAGATGTAAACGAGTGCGGAAAGTAAAAGATAAATAAATTGCAACAAGGTATAGATCTGAAAATATATGATGGAAAATAGACCCGGGGGCCATAGGTTTCACTAGAGGCTTCTCTCTTGAAGGGAAATATCATGGTGGGTAAACAAATTACTATCAAGCAATTGATAGAAAAGCGAATAATCATGTAGTTATCCAAGGCAATGATCATGCATATAGGCATCACGTCCGTGACAAGTAGACCGAAATGATTCTGCATCTACTACAATTACTCTACACGTCGACCGACTCCTGCCTGCATCTAGAGTATTAAGTTCATGAAGAACAGAGTAACGTATTAAGAAAGATGACATGATGTAGAGGGATAAACTCAAGCAATATGATGAAAACCACATCTTGTTACCCTTGATGGCAACAATACAATACGTGCCTCGCTACCCCTACTATGTCACTGGGTGAGGACACCGCAAGATTGAACCCAAAATCAAGCCCTTCTCTCATTGCAAGAATTACCAATCTAGTTGACCAAACCAAACCAATAACTCGAAGAGATTTGCAAGGATATGAAATCATGCATAAAATAAATCAGAGGAGATTCAAATAAGATTCATGGATAATCTGAACATAAACTCACAATTCACCAGATCTTGACAAACACACCACAAAAGAGGATTACATCGGATAGATATCCATGAAGATCATGAAGAACATGGTATTGAAGATCAAAGAGAGAGAAGAAGCCATCTAGCTACTAGCAATGGACCCGTAGGTCTGAGGTGGACTACTCACACATCATCGGAGGGGCAATGGAGTTGATGTAGATGCCCTCCGTGATCGAAACCCCCTCTGGCAGATTACCAGAAAAGGCTCCAAGATTGGATCTCTCGGGAACGGAGGCTTTCGGTGGTGGAAAAGTATTTGTGTGGATCGTTCTGATGTTGGGGGAATATTTGGGTATTTATAGGACAAGAATTAGGATTAGGAGACCTGCCAGGAGGCGAGAAGCCTGCTAGGCGTGGCTAGGGGGGCCCACGCCTAGCAGGCTTGTGGTGCCCTGGGCTCCTCCCCTAACGTGCACTCCAAGCTTGGATGACTTGTTTCCTTCCAGAAAAATTCCTTCCGCGGGTTTTATTCCGTTTGGACTCCGTTTAATATTCCATATCTGCAAAACTCAAAAACAAGGGGAAAATAGAAACTGGCACTTGGCTCTAGATTAATAGGTTAGTCCAAAAAATAATATAAAATAGTATATTAATGCATATAAAACATCCAAAACAGATAATATAATAGCATGCCATCATCAAAAATTATAGATACGTTGGAGACGTATCAGCATCCCCAAGCTTAATTCCTGCTCGTCCTCGAGTAGGTAAATGATAAAAACAGAATTTTTGATGTGGAGTTATACCTAACATATTTATCCAAGTAATATTCTTTATTGTGGCATGAATATTCAGATCCATAAGACTAAAAACAAAATCTTACTATTGATATAGAAACAATAACATTTCAAGCATACTAGCAAAGCAATTGTATCTCTTCAAAATATAATGGCAAAATAAAGTTATCCCTACAATATCATATGGTCTGGCTATGCTCCATCTTCCCCACACAAAGTATTTATATCATGCACAACCCCGATGAAAAGTCAAGCAATTGTTTTCACACCTTTATTTTCTCAAACTTTTTCAACTCTCAAGCAATACATGTCACGCCCAAGATGCGCGCTTATCCATTTTAAGGCACGAGGGGCTCGCAAAGGATAGATGCGCATCTTGCGGTTAGCAAGATAAGTATCATCACAACATACATTACAGAATGAGATAAGTATAGAGAATTGTCTTACACTCGCCACATGCTATCTTACAAATCCACTCAAATCATACATCAAGTTAACACAGGGTCCGACTACGGACGAAAACAAACAATAAAAAGACATTACGGTGATACTATCAAGCTGCCCGGGATCACGACCAAGTGCTCTACTCATCGGGGTACGTCACGTACATGTGGCCTCTCTCTTCATCATACTCCCACTGAATCTGAGTGAGGTCATCTGTCACCTGATCATCTGCACCTGTACCTGGAGTGGTTTGTAGTAAACTGTGAGCCACAAAGGACTCAGCTATCAAGTAACCCGGGTACCGAGACTATTAAAGCTTTAGGTTGGGAATGGTGATGTTTAGTTTGCAGCAGCGCTAAGCATTGTATGGTGGCTAACTTACGCAGCAATAAAGTAGATATGAGAGGTCTACGCAAAACGAACGAGTCTAACATAATCTCTAAGAGATCTTGAACACCTGCCTACGTCAATCATAACCCCACCGTGTTTTCCCCCGGATCATGTTCACGGGCAGAGATAGTCATGGTTACTCACACAGTTGGTGTATTTTATTAGAGTTTACTTCAAGTTAACTAGAATCAGGTGTTAAACAAATATCCAAGTTGCCACATAACCGCGGGCACGGCTTTCCGAAAGATTTAACCCTGCAGGGGTACTCCAACTAGTCCATCACAAATAACCACGCTCCGTGGGAATTCCTCGACCATGGATCTTGTGATCTTCATCGGAAACTCCAAAGGAATTCCAACACCTCGAGTAAACCCAAAGAAAGTCAGAGTCCACACGCAAGATATTCGATAAAGGTAAAACAAATCCAGCAAGACCACCCGACGTGTCGACAACCCGATAGGAGCCGCGTATCTCGTTCTCGGGACACGACAATAAGCTACGCGTACGAAGGCCTGATAGAAATCTCCCAAGTTGCCCTGGGTTTTTCCCGCGCAGTGCTCTAGTTTGGACCAACACTCATGAGGAGCACTGGCCCGAGGGTTGATTAAATTATCCACGGGGTTGCAAGGCCCTATGCAAGTTAATTAGTTATTAGCAAATGTAGTACCAAAGTTAGGTCTTGCCAGACAAGTTTTAATCTCAATCGAATAAACAAGAGGGTCCCCATAACAACCCAGAGCGTGTTAGGAGCGCAAAATATGGAAAACATAACATCGGTAACAAGGAACTAAAGGCAGTAGCAGCGGAACAAATCACTTAGCAAAAGGCCAAGCCTTCCACCAATACCAAGATATATAGGTGCATTAATTTAAATAATAGAATTTAAAGTGATATCCAATCCATGTTGTCACATGGAACAACCTGCACCTGCAACTAAGAATGCTATAAGAGGGGCTGAGCAGCGGTATCTTAGCCAAACAAAGCTTTGCTAGGAAGTGGAGGTTAGAGGCTGTCATGGCAACTTGGGGTCTGATATCAAGTGGTAGGTAGCGCAATTGTAACGATAATAGCGAGAAACTAGCAAGCAAAAATAGTATCGGGATCCGGGTACGATCATCTTGCCTGTGGGTTCTTTAGCGGAACAAGTAGCGGGATCCTCGTAGTGGTACTCTCCTGGGTCCTCGTACTCAGTTTCGACACTCGCATCTACCCAAGAGAAACAGCAAATAAATAACCAACCAAGGTGCAATGCACAACCAAGATGATGCATGATTCATTTAATGAAGAATTTAACATGGCAACCCAATTCTAGTCAAGTTTCACATGCAAGTTTGTATATTAGAGAATCTGGACAAAACCTCATGTTAAGTTATTTAGACATGCATGAACATGGAAAATATGGATGCATCATGCAAAATCGATGGAAATGCATATAAGGATCGCAAGAAACGGAGCTACGGTTCTCGAGATACGCTCACGACAAGGTACGAAGGCAAAACACAAAGACCACCAATACCTGGGCTAATTCTTGGCATTATAAGGTAGACACTGGATAGGGGATGAAAAACCAATCATAATAGACTCAAGAATCACTCAATTCCATGGAGTTTAACTCCCACAACTCACAAAACAAAATATCACCCAATCTGCCACAAAACAGCAACATAGCAATTTGAAAAGCTCACAACTATTGCTACAGGAACCCTACAGCCACAAAAAAGACATGGACGGAATCTAAACAACACACACATCAATTCATCCAACTATGCAATCAGAAAAAGAGGCACACATCACTATGCATGGAGCTATCAAGTTGGCATGATGAAACAGATTTTTAGGGACTTGGTGAAAATTCCAGTTTTCTGGAATCTGGGTTAATAAAGTAGCAAGTTGACAGAAATGGTAAAATATGATAGATAGCTCCAAATGGCATGCAAATTAACAGGATGGTATATGGCAACATATACTACAACTAACTAACAATGAGCATGAACAAACAACGATCACAGCACTAACTACACCCCACTCTTCATGTCAAAACAATAACAGCAGGGTCTCCAGACTTAGCCATTTCTAAGCAGGATGAACAGTAACAGAAAGTAGCCAACTAAACAGCATGGTTCCCACTGATATGGGGACTTATCATAAATAAATAAAATAGAGGTATGTTCAAAACAACTTTATCTAGAAATCTCATGTTGACAAGAACTTAAGAACATGCCTAGATTAATTCATATGAAAAAGACAAAAGAGCATCACAGCATAAAAATGCAGTTTTGTCAAGTTGCCCCAAAGTCAAATCTGACTTCACAGATGCATTGCTGGGTTGATTCTACCCCCAAATGCATTACTCATACCCCTATACTTGTTTGGAGAAAGGAGGAGAAAAGCTAGGTCAAAATTTGACCTATAAATCAAGGATGACTTATGTCACTTATGCATATGCAAGGAAATGGACCCAAAATGACATGTAGGCTATTGGTACATGTTGGAAATGTTTAAATAGCATCCTAGGAACATGTTAACATGGCATAGCATCAAATTCAAAGATGAAAACAACTAGAAGAGGAATATGCTCAAATGCTCATAAAAGAGAAACCTACTCATAAGCTACGCTTACACATGCACATAAGCTCCCTACAAACCCTATATGTATGTGTGCATAAGCACACACACATGCAAACTAACACACACACACTCTAAACACACATGCATATATACACTTGGTATATACACATACACAACACACCACACACACACACACGCTCCTTGGGTGCACCACACACCCACATCATACAAACTTGCACATGGCATCAACTACTCACCCTACACATGTATGTATGCCAAACATACACACATGCACTCACATCCAACACATACACTCCATGTGTGTATGCAAAGCATACACACACACATACAAACACTCTCACTCACATGTGTGTATATGCAAGAAGCATATACACACACATGACCCACACACACACACTCACATTCATACACACACAAGTGTATGTGAAAAACACACACACATACATACAATTACATACACACATGCAGATTCAATTAAAGAGAAAAACAGGAAAAAAAGCAAAACAAAATAAAAACCCAAAAAACGGGGGAAGGGGATTCGAACCCCTGACCTTGCGACCAAATCCCTCGACCCAGACCACTGGGCTACGTGTGCGATTGTTAATAGAGGAGGGGGATCTGCTCCCTTATACACACGTGCCTAGATGACTGACGAAACTGACGAAAACAACAGGCAACGGCGACAGAGCCACGACGGCGACGCTCTCCGGCGATGCACGGCCGAATCGGTGACTCCAACAGCACACACACACACACAGGAACACATGGGGCATCGGAACCTTCACTCGTCTCGCGAAGAGGAGGACCAGAGGCAAGCCCACGCTCGACGAAAGACACCGGCGACGACAGGGCTATAGCGAGGCGACGGCGACAGCGATAGAGCAACAGCGAGCTGGTCCGGCGACCTACGGCGCGAGCGGCACTAGGGAAGGACGTGGGGACTACGGCGAGCTCATCCCTCTGCTCATTTTGCGACGAGGGGGGCGGAGGCGAACGGCTGGTGCTCACCAGCAAACGGCAGCGACAGAAGCGACGGCGGACATGGCTATAGAGCAGGAGAGGGGAGGAGGAGCTTCGGTTGCTCACCTCGAGGGGTTCGGGGAGAGGCGGAGCACGACGTCGAAGGGGAAGGAGAAGCGGGGACGCGACGACGACGAAGAGGAAGAAGACGGCAGAGCAGGACGTCTGGCGACGACGTGCTCCTCGCTGCAGGGCTCCTCCGAGGCCCCTAGCGGCGGGAATGGAACGGCGGGAGAACCCACGTACCCCACACCATCCTGGACGCGAAGGGGAACCACCGAAGACGCGCTGCGACGGCGACGAAGACCCGGCGGAGCTCACTGAATCTCTCTGAACCTTACCTTGACAGGGAGGAAGAAGAGAGGAGGGAGAGAGAAGGAGAGCTCGATGGGGGCTGTGGCGGCGGAGGAGGGAAGAGGAACCCTAGGCGGGGACACACGCATGCCGAGGGGGCTTTATAGCCACGGGGCTGACGGCGACGGCGACGGAAAAGGCGACGCGGGCGACGGCTCTCTCTGAAAGACTGACGGAGGAAGACGACGGGGCAGGTGGCCGTTCTGTTGCGCTGGGCTGGGCCGCGGCCCACCTGCTCCCTCGTCCACTCGCTCGGGAACGCACAGGGAAAGGAGAAAAAAAAGGCTTTTACCCTTTTGAATAAAACAGAGACAAAGAACTAAATGCCCAGAGAAAAGAAAAGGTTTTTAGAGAAAAATAAAAATAGTTTTGTGAAGGAAATAAAGTGTTCATATTAATAAAATATCAGGTTGATTTATTGAAAAGCTATTTTAAACACTTTAATTAAATCAGCCCCTGTTTTAAATAGTTTCAAAAAGCCAATTGTTTTCAAATACCAAATGTATCACCCTCAATATTCCTAAGAACATTAGGGCCACCTTTTGAACATTTTTAAAAGATTTTTAAGTCAACTTAAATCTGCCAAGAAATCATATATAGGAACAAAAGGCAAAGGAGAAGGGTTTTTGAGAAGGAAGAAAAGAGAGGAATAAGAGGGAGAGATAGCAAACATGGACACCACCACTCTCAAGGCCAAAACCACACATGACACATAACACACATAATTCAATACAAGACACACAACACAGCAATCAACATGATGAATGGCATGATGATGAAATGATGGATGCCATGATGCATGAATGCAAAACACAATGAAGACAAGGTGCATCTCATACATAACTCTCATGACACAAGGTCCATACATAAGGTTACATGCCAAATAAGGTAGGGACATCACTTGGGATGTCACAATACATGAGCGCGAGCCATGGATATAGCACTATAGGTGGAATAGAATATGGTGGAGGTTGTCAAGGAAAGGGAGAAGATAGTCTCACATCAACTAGGCGTATCAACAGGCTATGGAGATGCCCATAAATAGATATCGATGTGAGTGAGTAGGGATTTCCATGCAACGGATGCACTAGAGCTATAAGTGTATGAAAGCTCAAAAGGAAACTAAGTGGATGTGCATCAAGAGGAAAATTTTCACTAGCTATATGAAAGTGACAAAATAGGATACTCTCTATCATGAAGATCATGGTGCTACTTTGAAGCACAAGTGTGGAAAAAGGTAGTAGCAATGTCCCTTCTCTCTTTTCTCTCATTTTTTGTGTGTGAGCATCTAAGGTCTCTTTTATTCATTTTTTTATTTGGGCTTCGCTGGCCTCTTTTATTTTTCATAAAGTCTGGAATCTCATCCCCACTTGTGAGGGAATCATAGCTTCCATCATCCTTTCCTCACATGGGACATGCTCTAATAATGATAATCATCACACTTTTATTTACTTATAACTCAAAAGAAAATTACAACTCAATACCTATGACAAAATATGACTCTATATGCAATATCGAAGTGATGGTGCATGTCATAAAAGGAAATGGTGGAAGTTGCATGGCAATATATCTCGGAATGGCTATGGAAATGCCATAATAGGTAGGTATGGTGGCTGTTTTGAGGAAAGATATATGGTGGATGTTTTTAGGAAGGTATATGGTGGCTGTTTTGAGGAAGGTGTTTGTTGCACCGACGAAAGTTGCACGGTACTAGAGAGGCTAGCAAAAGTGGAAGGGTGAGAGTGCGTATAATCCATGGACTCAACATTAGTCATAAAGAACTCACATACTTATTGCAAAAGTCTATTAGTCATTGAAGCAAAGCATTAAACACATGCTCCTAGGGCGGAGATTGGTAGGAGTTAACCATCGCGCGCCCCCAACCCTCACACAAAGGTCGACAATCTATAAACAAGTCATGCTCCGACTTCCTTACATAGCGGTTCACCATACGTGCATGCTACGGGAATCACAAACCTTTACACAAGTATTTTTACCAAATCAAAATTTACTTCCTAACATTTCTCTTAACATTACCATCTTTATATCTCAAAACTTTATGCAAGGAATCAAACTTCTCATAAATACTCAATGCACTTAATATGGAAGTTTTTACTATATCCCTTTTGGATGCCTATCATATTAGGACTAAATTCATAACCTAGACCAATTACCATGCTTTTTTAGAAACTCTCAAAATAATATAAGTGAGGTACGAGAGTTCAAGTATTTCTATAAAACACAAACACCAGCGTGCTCTAAAAGATATAAGTGAAGCACATAGAGCAAAATTGCCCAACTCAAAAGATATAAGTGAAGCACATAGAGTATTCTAATAAATTCATGATTCAGTGTGTATCTCTCAAAAGATGTGTGCAGCAAGGATGATTGTGGAACACTAACAAGCAAAGACTCATATCATACAAGACGCTCCAAGCAAAACACATATCATGTGGTGAATAAAAATATAGCCTCAAATAAATGTACCGATGCATTGAAGACAAAAGAGGGGATGCCTTCCGGGGCATCCCCAAGCTTAGGCTCTTTGGAATCCTTGAATATAACGTGGGATTCCTTGGGCATCCCAAATCTTAGGCTCTTGCCACTCCTTATTCCATAGTCCATCAAATCTTTACCCAAAACTTGAAAACTTCACAACACAAAACTTATCAAAAAACTCGTGAGATCCGTTAGTATAAGAAAATAAATCACCACTTTAGGTACTGTTGTGAACTCATTATTTATATTTGTGTTATACCTACTGTAATCTAACTTCTCCATGGCTCATACCACATGATACAACCCATAGATTTATCAAAATAGGCAAGCAACTCAAAGCAAACAGAATCTGCCAGAAACAGGACAGTCTGTAGAAATCTGAAAACTTCGTATACTTATGTAACTCAAATAATTTGGAAAATTAGGAAAACCTGGGAAATTTACATATCAATATTGTGTAAAAATTTCAGATCAATTCGACGCTCTGAAAAAATTAGAAATTTCCTAGACCTAGCGCAAAAGTTTCTGTTTTTCAGCAAGATCAAATCAACAACTACCATAGATTACCCCAAAGGTTTTACTTGGATCAAACACTAACTAAAACACCAAAACACAATTACTACAGAAGTAATAATTTGGGAAACACCCAAAAACAGAACACAAAATAAAATTGGGTTGCCTCCCAACAAGCGCTATTGTTTAACGCCCCTAGCTAGGCAAAACACAATAGATCTAGGTATTGTCATCTTTGATATGCAATCCAAAAGTAGCTCTCATAATAAATTCATAAGGCAATCTTATCTTATTTCTAGGAAAGTTTTCCATGCCTTTCCTTAATGGAAATTGGAATCTAATGTTTCCTTCTTTCATGTTAATAATTGCACCAATCATTTTAAGGAAAGGTCTACCAAGAATAATAGGACATGTAGGATTGCAATCTATATCAAGAACAATGAGATCTATGGGCACATAATTCCTATTTGCAACAATAGGAACATCATGAATCACATGGCAAGTATATTTAAGTCTAACCCACTTCCTATGCATAGGGATTTTGTGAGCAAACAAATTATGGGAACAAAAATCAACTATCATAGGAAGACAAAACAAGCATAACTTCAAAACTTTGAACACATAGAGAGGAAACTTGATATTATTGCAATATGTAAAAGCATATGTTCCTCTCCCATAGTAATTTTCAGTGGCATCATGGATATTCATAGAATTCATACTAACAAGATGGCAATCATGCTTTTTATTCAAGGAGCTATCATGAATATCCTTATAAATTTCTTCTTTCAATACTTCATCAAAAATTTCAGATTCGTGATTTTCAAACAAAGCTTCATAGAGATAATTAAGTGCACTCAACTCACTAGTTGTTGGTTCATCATAATTTGGACTTTTGAAAAGATTGGCAAGTGGATAAGGATCCATATCAATAGATTTTTAGCAAGCGAAGATGCAACCAAATAGAAGGCACATGGCAACACAAGCAAACGTAGCAAACAAGAGATCCGGCGAGAAAAAGGCAAATCTTTTTGGTATTTTATGAAAATCGTTTTAGAAGTGGGGGAGAGGAAAATGAGAGGCAAATGGCAAATAAAGTAAATGCAAGAGATGAGTTTGTGATGGGTACTTGGTAGGCTTGATGTGTATCCTCCCCGGCAACGGCGCCAGAAATCCTTCTTGCTACCTCTTGAGCTTGTGTTGGTTTTCCCTTAAAGAGGAAAGGATGATGCAACGAAGTAGATAAGTATTTCCCCCAGTTGTTGAGAACCTAGGTATCAATCCAGTGGGAGGAACAAGTCACCAATGGTTGCACCTACACAAACAATCAAACTCTTGCACCCAACGCTATAAAGGGGTTGTCAATCCCTTCATGGTTATTTGCAAGGATTAGATCTGAAAGAGATAGATGTAAACAAGTGCGGAAAGTAAAAGATAAATAAATTGCAGCAAGGTATAGATCTGAAAATATATGATGGAAAATAGACCCGAGGGCCATAGGTTTCACTAGAGGCTTCTCTCTTGAAGGGAAATATCATGGTGGGTAAACAAATTACTGTCAAGCAATTGATAGAAAAGCGAATAATCATGTAGTTATCCAAGGCAATGATCATGAATATAGGCATCATGTCCGTGACAAGTAGACCGAAACGATTATGCATCTACTATTATTACTCCACACATCGACTGACTCCTGCCTGCATCTAGAGTATTAAGTTCATGAAGAACAGATTAACGCATTAAGAAAGATGACATGATGTAGAGGGATAAACTCAAGCAATATGATGAAAACCCCATCTTGTTACCCTTGATGGCAACAATACAATACGTGCATCGCTACCCCTACTATGTCACTGGGTGAGGACACCGCAAGATTGAACCCAAAATCAAGCACTTCTCCCATTGCAAGAATTACCAATCTAGTTGACCAAACCAAACCAATAACTCGAAGAGACTTGCAAGGATATAAAATCATGCATATAAGAAATCAGAGGAGATTCAAATAAGATTCATGGATAATCTAAATATAAACCCACAATTCATCGGATCTTGACAAACACACCATAAAAGAGGATTACATCGGATAGATCTCCATGAAGATCATGAAGAACATGGTATTAAAGATCAAAGAGAGAGAAGAAGCCATCTAGCTACTAGCTATGGACCCGTAGGTCTGAGGTGGACTACTCACGCATCATCGGAGGGGTAATGGAGTTGATGTAGATGCCCTCCGTGATCAAAACCCCCTCTGGCAGATTATCGGAAAAGGCTCCAAGATTTGATCTCTCGGGAATGGAGGCTTCCGGCGGCGGAAAAGTATTTGTGTGGCTTGTTCTGATGTTGGGGGATATTTGGGTATTTATAGGCCAATAATTAGGGTTAGGAGACCTACCAGGAGGCGACAAGCCTGCTAGGCGCGGCCAGGGGGGTCGCGCCTAGCAGGCTTGTGGTGCACTGGCTTCTCTCTTGACGTGCACTCCAAGCTTGGATGACTTATTTCCTTCCAGAAAAATTCCTTCCGCGGGTTTTATTCGGTTTGGACTCTATTTAATAATCCATATCTGTAAAACTCAAAAACAAGGAAAAAAACAGAAACTGGCAGTTGGCTCTAGATTAATAGGTTAGTCCCAAAAATAATATAAAATAGCATATTAATGCATACAAAACATCTAAAATAGATAATATAATAGCATGCCATCATCAAAAGTTATATATACGTTGGAGACGTATCAAGGCACCTCTTGCCATCCTCCACTTTGCCTATTCTACTTTGCGCCCCATGCTTGGCTCAGTCCGTTGACTGACCATGGCCGAACTACTGGCAGCAAGTGGCGTCCGCGGGGCCAACCCCTCCTCCTCATCGTCATTGTTGTCCTCGTCGGCAAGGAAGCCCATGACTCAGGCGGCATGAAGTTGTTGATCCACTCAACGTCCTTGAAGGAGAATGTCTCAAACTCTGGTTGAAGACATTGCCTTTCGCCACGCGCATGTGGTCACTGCGAGGCTATGGGTTTTGATTGCAGCCCACACTTTCTTAGCGCTCGTCTTCCCAGCAAGCATGTTGTGCATCTCCCATGTAGTGAAGCGTAGCAGTGCTGCCACGGCCTACCAGCCGTCCTTGTGAGGCACGGTTTCGTCCTCGATGACGTTCGACACAAAATTGCAGCGTGCATGTTGACCTCCAACACTAGTGCTCACGTGAAGTAGTTCGGGAAGGTGAGCATCAGGAATGTGAGGTAGGTATCTTCGTCGCCGAGCATGCGCATGACCTGCTACACCAAGATCCCGTCGTCGCCACCACGCCATGGCCTGTTGCGCCCATGACTCGGCAAGCATCGTCGCTCCTGTAGCGGTGGTATGTTAGATCCAGATGTGGCATTCCTTTGTTGTCCACTACCACTCGACATGGCCACCGAAATGAGGCTTTGATGCCAATTGTTATCCCTAAGCTACCAACGAGCAAAAAAGAGAGAGTGTGTGGAGTGAGAGTTTGTGCTGCGAACAACCTGCAACTTTTCTCATGTTTCTTCCTCTCTTTATTCTACTAGAAAACAAGCATGTTGTGCCACGTGCTCCGCTATCGACACTGCCAAGTCCGCCTACTTAGTCCAATTTTTCGGCATCTTCTGATCCCCCATGGAGCTTGCGGTGTGGAAGGCCTGGGCCCCGCCAAAGGTCAATTTTTCGCGTGGTTGGCCATGCAAAATAGGGTCTAGACTGCTGACCGTTTGGCCAACGGGGGCTAGCCAAATTGCGGGTTTTGCATGCTTTGCAAGCGCCTGGAAGAATCTATTGACCACCGCCGATACACCACTAGACTTTGGAAAATGATAAAAGATTGGCTCCAGCGCGAAAGCATCAACACTTCCACTTGTCACTTGGCACCATCAACCAAAAAGTGATGGATTGGGCTCTTCGACTCTACCATACCGAATAGGAAGGCTGTGGCTACCCTCTCCATGCTCACCTCTTGGACAATCTGAAATGAAAGAAACGCTCGCATCTTCCAACTCAAGAGTGCACCGCCGACGGTTCTACTAGCTAACATCAAGATTAAGGCTCAAACTTGGGTCACCGTGGGTGCAAAAACATTGCGATCCATCATGTCGCGAGAGTAGACCTTTTATGATAATGTTGTAGCACAATGGGTGTTATAACACAAACATTAAACTCTTTCCCCTCTTAATTAACGAATGAGGCAAGTCTTTTTCCTCCTTTCAAAAAGAAGAACTATTGACTGTGTCATCCCACGATCCGAGCTCATGAACAACGCCCTACAATCATGCGAGTGGCGCACAGATCGCGTCCTCGGGGTCTAAAAACTCGCTAAGAGCATCTTCAACAAGCGCCCAAAAACTGCTTTGCGCGTTAAAAGATTCGTTTTTTGGGCGCCGAACAGCTCCAACAAACGCTGCAAAACAGTGCACGCGTTAAAAATATTTTGACACACGCTGAAAAAAGCTATTGTGCGACATATTTTAGGCACCGGATTACACACGCTTCACAGTTTACACTGCACATTTTTTAAACGCGTGTTTTGGGCATCTGTTAAAACAATGTTGATCATGACGCACGTGGAATTTTTATGCACCTGTCGGCTCTAACAGAAACGAACCGATAAAAAGGTGGGCTCGCAGGCCTAAAAACGCTGCTATGGCGGCAGTCCCTTGTTTGCCTGTGTGACCGGGTTTAGAACCAGTTCTTTTGTAGCTTATTTAGAGCTGTGAAAATAAGCTACCCCTACCCAACTTATTCTAAAAGTCCAGACTAAATTTTTATTTTAGAAGAGTACTAATTAAAAGTTAACTAGTAGGCTTCTAAAATAAAATTTAAGTTTAGGCTTCTAGAATAAGCTGGATGGGGAACAGCTTATTTTAGAAGCTCAAAATAAGCTATAAAAGAATTGACCCTTAAGCCCGCATAGACCACAGGATAGTGTTCTCTGCTGACCATAGTTATCGACTATGGCTTCGCGAAGGTGTCCCTGATCGGGGACAACGTCACCAAGAGCACTCTTCCATACTTTCTTGTGTAGCTCTACCATATCCTTGTCGGATCTCCTGTCGCGCGGTACCCTGCCGTTCGGTCACTGGTACGTAGGTCCATGGAGAACCTAACCCACATGGCAGTGGCCGAACGGCAAGGTGTCGCACGTCAGAGAAGCCGGCTCCATCTTGTCTCGGAGGATTGTTTGTAATGTCCCTCAACAACGTCACCAAGAGCATTTCCATAATTTAGCACTTCCATACTTTCTTGTGTAGCCCTGCCGTATTGTAATGTCCCTCAACGGAGCGAGTAAAATACAGCATAAGGGCTCGAAATTTAAACAGGAATCACATTTCTTATGTGGTGTTTGTAGCAACAGCAAGTACAGTCGCAGGCTGGTCTCTCAGCTGGTATCGTGTAAACATTGCAATTCATCGACAGTAAGCCCACCGCGATGCTTAGTGTTACCTGCCTCCAAAACTGATTACATGTCGCGATGTCTTAGGGTTGGTTACCTGCAGTTCCTGAGCTCCGCGGAAGCCCCTCGAAACGCATCACCAACCAGCATGAGATCAATGGCGATGGGGAACATCGTGATGAAGCCCCGCAATGACGAAAGAACAGTAAAGATGAGCTCTATACTGGTTGCAACCACGAGCAAGAGGCATACGATCGTATGGACAAAGCATATTCAGCGTACATAGAAGATACGTGGATTAAAACAACTAGACATTAGAAGTAAATTATGTCATAAGTCGTGACATAAAATTAACAGATCCTCACAATAGCCACTCATAGCACACACACACAAGCGAGTGGTCCAACTATTTTCAGCTAGGCAAACTAGCTAGACGATTTGGTACAACTACAACAGAGGAAGGTTAAAAGCTAGGGATAGTTAGGAAAGAGCTCATGCACCTTGTAGCTCTCCCCCATTAGTGGATATAAGGTACCTGGTACTGCACCGGGTAGCCATTACCGTAGTACGGCGTGTGGGCGGGTGAGATGGTGTAGGGAGCCGCGTTTATAATCGTAGGGTGGTGGTGGGCCTCGGCGCCGTACACAAACTGCCTTTCGTAAGGGTATGGGTGCCTCTCTGGTGTTGCCTGGTAGAAGCTCTTCTCAGGGAAGCTGGTGACGCGGGGTGCGTAGAGCGATCCATTGGCACGCGGCCTCTTGGACTGTGGCTTTGCGGCTTCAACGGCCCTCCTCTTGTCCGCCTTGGCCTTCTCCAGCTGAATCACCCTTCTCTGAAGTGGATCCACGGGATATTGCTCCTCCAGTTTGTGCTCCTCGATGCATTTGATGACAGCTTTCAGTGCAGACAGCTCACGCTCATTCATCTCATTCTGAAAAGGGAATGGCTGTTATCCAACAGATTATATCAACTGTACTAGATAGATGCAGATAACATGCTAGATAGATGCAGATTATATCAACTGTACTACATAGATGCAGATAACATGCTTATACATATGCCGACATGAAAAGGCCAATGGGTAACGTAACTGTTCTAGAAAATTTGTATAATATTCAGCGCCAAAGAGCGAAAAGCAACACGTAACCAACTTTATATTGCTTAATACATCCCTCCTATTATTCTACTTCTCCACAACCTACCTCAAGCTCCTGACATCAGGTGAATGGATAATTTTCACCTCTGTACATCATCAAATCCAATACTGATCTATTTAAGGACTACTTTAAGTAAAGTATTAATAGAATTTTGAACCACTACACCACTTACACTAATAACTTAAAATCACAGGATGCAAATAGTCAAGGAGCTCCCTGACAATCTGAACCATAGATTATTCCACCAATCAGCGAAAAGCAACAGGCAACTAACTTTATATTGCTTGCAAGCTAAGATGTCCCTCTATTATTCTACTTCTCCACAACCTACCTCAAGCTCCTGACATCAGGTGAATGGATAATTTTCACCTCTGTGCGTCATCAAATCCAATACTGATCTATTTAAGGACTACTATAAGTAAACTAATAGAATTTTGAACCACTACACCACAAATAACTTGAAATCACTGGATGCAAACACTCAAGGAGTTCTCCCTGACACTGAATCATAAAAGGTAGTTAGAAACAGATGTCTGGTAATAGTAATTAGATCTCTAATAAAGGCAAAAGTGCAAGCGGCTTAGTCTCATCATAGAACAGTTAGACAAGATGAAAACAAAGCCCTTCCGTTACAAATAAACTGAACGGTATCTGGGTAGCACAACTATTTAAAAATATCCTAAGTAACATAGCATGATGGGTGAGCAACTTTGGTTAGATAGCAGAATGATTAATCAAACTTCAAGAAGGACGAGAACACAAAAAAAAATGGTATCCACTTCAGTAATTAGTGATTTGATGGGAGTGCAGGCACAGTTTATTGTATTCTTGCAGCAAAAAAATGCATGATAGACATCATATGCTTTTTCTGAAATAGCTAGTAGAAGCACACCTGTGCTCCAGGAGACATTTTTCCATTCTTGGCATGTGACACCTTCTTGACCTCCCTCAGATATGCTTTCAGCAATTGCACTGGCTCAAACTGTTCAGTCAGCCCAAACGCGTAGGCCAAGTTAATTGCATCAATTGGTCTTGCACTATCCACCAGAACTCCAATCACACCTGTCCTCAAGAAACACCATAAGTGAATCAATAATTGTCAAGAAAAAAATCATCATGCATGAGAAAAGACAAATAGGATAAGAGACATAGGAAATCCCTAAGAAAATGAACAATTAAGACAAGGGCTCAGAGGGAAAGACAAACAAATGCTGATCTTATCAAACAGATGCAAGAGTAGACTGACTGTTTCCACAACATACATTTACCAATCAAATACATAAATATGATATGGAAACGCTTCAGGGTACAATAACCTGTAACGCAATACAACAGGTATCCATTGTTTGTGTGAATGTGGGTAAGTGTGTTTTGTGTATGGGGGGGTGGGGGGGTGATTCAGTGATAGTGTGGTACCACACAAATTTTCCAGATCCAATTATTCAAGAATAAGTAGAACACAATAACCGATGGCTAGACAATAATGGACATGCTTTACAAGCAGTAGTGTAAGGAACAAAAAGACTAATGGGCTAAGATGTAGCTGATGTGCACTGCCTGCAAGTTGTACGTAACAGCAAAAGTATCAATTCTGGGAATCTGAAAGAACTTCTAGAAGTGGTAGTACAAAGAAACCATTATGCGTTTGAGTTTGCACATATGTTAGGTGAACTCAGTGACCAGCAAATATGTTACACACAAGTTGGAAAACTAAGATTTATCCAAGTGAAAACAACACTCAATTAGCATTTGAACTGACACGACAAAATAGTATCATTAACTAATCATCGTAAACAATGTTTGTTGGAGATAGATGCATGGTTAGTTCATCATTGTACTGACCTGGCATCTTCTGTGACAACCCAAGCAGTCGGCAAAGCTCAGGTGTTTGACGACGTCGACTGACAGAAGGAAGTAGTTTGCAAAGTTCATCTTCATTAAATTCAGAAAAAATACCAAAGGTAGCAAGCAGTTGCAGAAATGCATGTGCTTCCAGGCAGTTTCCATTGCTAGCATCAATGTCAAGGCTGTCCAACTTGGACTTCCACTCAAACGCTATCTTTTTGGCCCGATCTTTGATTTTTGTTGCAAACATTTGCCCCTCAGACAACAAGCCACTTATGTCATCAGCTTGCAGCTGTACAAGAGACTCCATCAACATAAGGCACGTCCTTCTTACACCCAGAAGGTCTCCATCCTTTTTCCCATCCAACACCAGATTATCTCCAGAATAGAAGTCCTCCAAGGAATCCAACACAAGGACATATGGTTGTGATGCTCTCTTGAGTGCACTCGGGATTTCCTCACGGATAGACGTCAAGTTCTTTCTGTTGTCTGATATGAACTTATGAAGCCCTTTAACATTCATCTCCTCGCAGAGAATGGCAAGTTCAGAACGAGGCTTCACAGCAGCATTGCCATCTTGCATTCGTGCATTTCCTTCGGGGGAATACTTCGGCCACTTCACATCAAGAGTACCCACAGTACAATTACTCTGTAGCTTATTCATTGGGATGATATAATTAGTGTTTAGTGACAGCTTGGACTTGCCAAATATCATAGCTAATGCAGCATCTCTTTTCTCCTGCAGCCTTTCCAGAGAAGTGAGCTCCTTAGCCACCACAACAGCCTCCCGCTGCTCCAACATCTTCTCCGACTTTGCGACTGTCTCCTGGAACTCCTTCTCCTGCTTTTTCAGCTCATCAAACTTTTTCTTGAGCGACTGCTCAAGGCCACGGAAATGGTCCTCAAGTTGCTTCCACTTAAAGTTCATGGTAACAGCACTCTGGCTCTCAAGCTCAGCAAATGCTCGCTGAAGCTGCTGTATCTTCAAGCTTGTGGACTCCATAAGGGTAGCCACGGACTCCATGTCAGACATGGTGACAGACTCTGCATAAGAGGCAACAACACAATCACTTAATATATACTTCATCCAAACAGCACATAAATCGAAGCAGCCGAATGACAAAAGCTTAAATTTCACATGTTTCCCTCGAATTGAATCAATTATCTCACACGCAACCTTGTTAGCAAGGACAGCAAAGCATAGCTAGGCATCAATTCGGCTTCTAGTGCTGTACTACATACAAGAAAAGAGTACAAGGAAGCGGGAACCGTCTTCCCTCGGCGGAGCATGGATGCCTCTTTGGGCCAAACAATCAAGGCCTACCTACCCCCGCCGCTCTCACACCAAGCAATCGAGTACAAAATGGTGCCCGAGACGTCTAGATCTGAGACTAGGGAGAAGAAACTGGCCACTTACTTTCGCCGAGGCGGGCAGGCGTTGGACGAGCTTGCCGTCGCTGCTCGCCCCCGCCCCCGCCTCCGCCTACGGCGGCTGGGGGAGGAGATCGAGGGGGTGGAAGGCGGATTGGGGACGAGCTGGACGGGGGAGGAAAGGAGAGCAAACCCTAGGCGAGGTCGCGTGGAGTGTTGCTTTTGGGGGGATGGGGATGGAGACGAGGAGAACTAGGCGGTGGGATGCGGAGGAGAGGGCAGCAACCAGTGCGCGGGGAAAGTCATGGGGCCTAGCTGGTAGTGACTAGAGCAAGCGACTGGAGTAGTGTGGACTGGGGAACAGTAAGTTCCTGTAGGAGTATGTGAGAGCATCTCCGGCCGGACCTAGCTAATCCGATCGCATAGGAGTATTTGTAGCTCCAGATTCGATAGAATCGGTCCTAAAATGATTTTACGGTAACACAAAAATTCCGGTGGAACAGATCCAATGAAATGCATACTACAAATTTAAAAGCATGTCCATGCTATAAATAGTTCATTTGGAGGTGCCTTCTTCTCCGGTTGTCATCGCACGCTCCGCGACGAGAAGCTCCGCATGAGCCTCCCGGAACCCCTGGATGTGTGGGAAAAGCGCGTCGTGAAGCTCGTTGAAGCCGGCCCAAGCGTTTCGCCCCGCCGCTGTAGGAGAGTCGGCCGCGCTTGCGGGCATGCTTGGAGCGCCATGGCTCAACGACGGGCCAGATGGAGTTGTCGGCCTCCGTGTCGTGGCATCTAAGCTTGCGCGACGGCGACCCTGCCACGGTCGTCACGCCCATGAGCAGCACCAGCCATGGAGGAGATGAAAAGAAGGCGGAGAAGCTTCAGGATTTGACGCCGGAGTTGGGGAGTGGTAGCGGTGGTGCGCGAGGATTGTGGTGGATGGGATAGGGTTTGTCGGTCTAGTGGATACCAGGGCATCACGACCCATTTGTTGGTGGCCCAGTCAGCAACGCTCGGAGGGCCTAACTCGAGGAGCATCCCACTTCGGGGTTCTACAAGCCCAAGCCATCTCGCCAAGCGTTGGCCCCGCGAGGCTTCCCTCTTTTCGAGCAGGGGGCGCTCCAAGACACTTCCCCCCAAGCTGCAGGTGACCTCGTGAGGCCCCCCTTCGCAAGGCTATCTCATGTGAAGCCCTTCGCCCGCAAGGGGCACGCTGCATTGGCCACGCGGCCACGTGATCGCCACATGACTGACGTCCTGCGCTGGCAGAGGCAGCAAGGATCGTGCCAGCGGGTGCAAACAGAGAACCTTTCCTGTTTCATGATAAAAGGGCAACAAGCCGTTGTCCCTCTCCAAGGCGATCCCCAAGGATTGTCGTTTCGGTGTAAGGAGACCAAGGTGACGCTGCCCGCTAGGATGGGCATCATCAGTGAGTGCACGAGCACGTCATGGGCAGCACCTTGCAGAGTGAAGACCATCTTTTGTCAGGACGGACTGGGCGCTTGTCCCTTTTGAATTGTCGCCCTATGGCTGCCCTTTTCCCGCCGATATTTTTGGGAAAAGAGCACCAAGGCAAGGATAAGAGGAACACGACTACCCCCGTAGACGGGGATCGACACATCAGTCATTCAATAATTGAGCTCTTGCTCTCGCTCGAAGCCTTCTTCCACCTCGAGCCTTGTAACACTCATGCAACTCTGAGACCATATCCACAAAGCAGGAGTATGGTTTTACACCACACGGTGGCCGGAACCAGGGTAAATCTGTGGGTTCGTCTTGTGCTCTGTGTGTGTAGCCTCACCGTGGTCATGGTTGTAGATTGCCAACGCTCCCAATGTTCGAACCAGGGTTCTTGAAGGGTTCCCCTTGGGCCCAAAACCAATCTCTGACATTTGGCATGCTAGGTAGAGGAGTTACTTTCGCGTCTTCAACCTCGACCTCGCTCGACGTCGGCGTGGCCGAGGCGCACCGCGAGAGGTACGCTCACAGGGCCTAGATGGTCTGCACGGATCCCGTCGTCAACGTCGATCGTCGTAGGCATCCTCGTGCCGCCTGATACTTGTGATATGCGTTGGGTTTTTCGCGAAGAGGAGCGGGTGATGCAACATAGTATAGATAAGTATTTCCCTCAGTGGAGAGTCAAGGTTTATCAAACCAATACAAGTGGTATCAGAGCTTTGGTCTCCATTGCATTGGTTTCACAACCTAGGGGAGTATGGCGTCTTGTGAGGAAAATTATCACCGTAGAGGTCCGTACTTTGATGGCACTAATTTTGCTAGTTGGAAGCACAAAATGAAAATGCATCTTCTTGGTCATAACCCCATCGTTTGGGCTATTGTTCATGTTGGATTGCAAGGTGAATTCTTTGCGGATGGAAGGGAACCAGATCGCGAAACGACCGCGAAAGAATTGAAGATATTGCAACTCAATGTTCAAGCATGTGACATTCTCTTCAACTGCCTATGCCCCGAAGAATTCAACAAAATCAGCCGTCTTGAGAATGCAAAAGAGATTTGGGATACTTTGGTTGATATGCATGAAGGTACTGAATCTGTAAGAGAATCCAAGTTGGATGTTCTTCAAAGTCAGCTTGACAAGTTCAAGATAAAGGATGGTGAAGGAGTTGCTGAGATGTACTCTAGGCTAGCTCTCATCACCAATGAGATTGCTGGCTTAGGAAGCGAAGAAATGACCGACAAATTCATCATCAAGAAGATACTTCGAGCCTTGGATGATCGATATGACAGCATATGCACATTGATCCAAATGATGCCCAACTACAAAGATCTCAAGCCAGCGGAAGTGATTGGAAGGATTGTTGCTCATGAGATGACACTCAAGGACAAGAAAGAGCTTCACCATAAGTCTAGCGGTGCTTACAAGGCCACAAGTGATGCTCCCGCTACTTCAAGCGGCAACCTTGTCACGAATGAAGAGATAAGCCTCATGGTTAAGAAATTCAATGAGTTCTACAAGAACATAAACAAAGATCGAAGCTCCAACTCAAGATATGAAAAGAAGCGTTCGTCAAGTCGTGACCGAAACTGCTACAATTGTGGAAAGCCCGGACACTACTCCAATGAGTGCACGGCTCCTCACAAAAGGAAAGAAGAGTCACCAAGAAGACGAAGCTCAAGAGACGAGTCACCTCGAAGAGAGAGAAGGAGTAGGGATGATCATTATGAACGAAGACCCTCAAGGAGAAGTAGGGACTCGGAGAAGAAGGACAAGTACACCAAGAGCTACTCAAGAAGAAGACATCAAGCTCATGTTGGTGAATGGGTTTCCGGCTCCGAATCCGACAACCACTCCGAGAGAAGCTATCACTCCAACTCCAACTATAGTCAAGATGAAGGTGTTGCGTGACTTGCACTAGTGACAACCGACTCCTACGACATATTTGATTCACCAAATGAAGGGAGTGGATGTTGCTTCATGGCTAAAGGCCCCAAGGTATCACACCCCGAGTATCTTGATTTCAACAGCGATGAGGATGACTTGTTAGTTGAAGATGACTTTCTATTTGACAAATCTAGTAATGTTAGTCAAGATGAACTTGCTAGTAATAATCACTCTAGTCTAGATAAGTCGTGTGATGATGATAAGTTGGAAATAGAATGACTAACTCAAGAACTGAAAACTCTTAAGTTAGCTCATGCGTCTACTCTACAAGACCATAGAGAGCTTGAAAGGACACATGAGAAGCTCCGCTTCGAGAAGCTCAATTTAGAGAAAGAGCATGAGTTCCTTAAAGCTATCAATGACGATCTTCGGAAAAAGAGTTCCTCTTATCTAGCCAAACGACTTCTCTTGTCTACGTTCATGCCACAAGTTAAGACTAAGCAAACTAGTAACAAAGGCAAGAAAGATTCTTCAACTAGTAGCAATAAAAATGACAAATCCAATGATGTTGCTTCTAGTAGTTCTATTGATCCCACTAACTCTTCTCTTGGCCACACTTGAGCAAGAAAATGAACTTTTGAAAGGGATTATAGAGAAAGGTATCTACAAGATTCTTGAAGGGTGCAAACAATTTGAGGAGATTGTACGCAAGCATGAAGGATACTGGAAGAACCGTGGTGTTGGCTACTTCAACGCTAATGTAGTTGAATGGGAAGAAGGTCAATACCCCAATCCCAAGTTTGTTCCTCAAAAGGAGAAGTATGAAAATACTCTCCCTAAGGGAACAAAAGCTCAGGATGACCTTCCACCATAAGAACCCAAGCTCAAGGATAAGAGCAAGCTTCAAAAGGACATTGACTCATAAGAAGATGAATCCCAATCTTTGGTGAAGTGGGTTCCCAAGGCTACTACAAGCTCAACTTCTACAAGTGCTACTTCAACACCAAGGATCCCCATCAACTTGATGTGGGTCCCCAAGAAGAAGAACTAGAGAAGTTCTTGAGGGGTGACTCCGCCAATGAAATCCACTCATATTCATTATTGGCAAGAACTAGTTGCAATCAACTTCAACATCATGCAATAGTTCGAGGAGTCACACATTCCCTCAAAGGTAAGCAAGGGACAAGGTAATCAACAAATCAATGGACATCGTCATGTATGCTTTGCACTCCATGTCCATAGATATCCTGTCTCTTGTGTGTTGGGACTAACCCATGTAGGTGAGGAGAGTAGTGAAACAACAAGGATGCTCCCAACTCATGGTGATCTTCATCAACTTTGAGAATCCACCACTACTTCACCTACATGAATTCTTCATCGACAAAACCCAAGGTTAGTTTATCCCTCCTATGGGGGGGTGTCACATCAAGGGGGGGCTTTACTCCAAGACTTGAGTCAAAGCATCTCATAGTATGTGACAACATTAAATGCTTTATGTAAAAGTGATAACCCCACTTGTGCTTAAACAATGAGTATGACCTATGATCAAGTATTCTACTTGGCTTCTAAGTCAATATACTCATATATAGATGACTCCGTCATCACCAAAGTGCTTGTTAGATGCTAGTGTGTTCGTGCATGTTTGCCATTGAAAGGACGTGGATGTCGCTTAGAGGGGGGTGAATAGGCGCTTTAAAATAATTATGGTTTAGGCTTGAAAAAATGCGGAATAAAACTAACGTTTAATAAATCAAGCACAAAACCTAAAACAACTAGGCTCACCCATGTGCACCAACAACTTATGCTAAGCAAGATAAACAACTAAGTGATAACAAGATATATAGCATCTAACAATATAGTTATCACAAAGTAAAGTGCATAAGTAAAGGGCTCGGGTAAGAGATAACCGAGGCATGAGGAGGCGATGATGTATCCCGAAGTTCACACCCTTGCGGATGCTAATCTCCATTCAGGGCGGTGTGGAGGCACAATGCTCCCCTAGAAGCCACTAGGGCGACCGTAATCTCCTCACACCCTCGCACAATGCAAGAAACCGTGATTCCACTAAGGGGCCCTTGAGGGTGGTCACCGAACCCTTACAAACAAGGTTGGGGCAATCTCCACAACTTAATTGGAGGATCCCAACGATACCATGAAGCTTCACCACAATGGATTGTGGCTCCAAGGTTACCTCAAATGCTCGGGGCAATCTCCACAACCTAATTGGAGACCCCGACGCTTGCTTGGAGCTTTGCACCACAATGACTGAGCTGTGAGGCACCACCAACTGTCTAGGGCACCAAAGCACCCGAGAGGAACAAGATCTAGGGTGCTCAAACACCCAAGAGTAATAAGCTTCTCAACTTCTCACTTCCACGTATCACCGTGGAGAACTCAAACCTATGCACCAAATGCAATGGCAAGGGCACACGAAGTGCCAAGTCCTTCTCTCCCAAATCCCACCAGAGCAACTAATGCTAGGGAGGAAAATGAGAGGAAGAACGAAGAAGAACACGAAGAACTCCAAGATCTAGATCCAAGGGGTTCCCCTCACTTAGAGGAGAAAGTGATTGGTGGAAATGTGGATCTAGATCTCCTCTCTCTTTTCCCTCAAGAACTAGCAAGAATCATTGGAGGGACTGAGAGTTAGCAAGCTCGAAGAAGGTCAATAATGGGGGAAGAACACGAGCTCAAAGGATAAGGTTCAATGGGGAAGAAGACCCCCTTTTATAGGTTGGGAAAAATCCAACCGTTATGCTCACAGCCCGCACAGATCGGCACTACCGCTAGGGCGGTAGTAGCCATATGAAACACTACTGCAACGAGGCAACAGGACGGTAGTACTGCCAGAGCGTTACTACCGCATGCCCTTGCAGTACTACCACGGGGTAGTATTCAATGGCCACTCAGGTGCACCACACGACTGAAGACATCGTGAGGCAGCGGTACTACCGCTGGAGGTAGCGGTACTACCGCGCGTCCACGAATGTAAAAAATTACTTCCGGGCTAAGCTAGCTTCGAGAAAATATCCGGCACGGTAGTACCGGAAGTAATTGGTGGTACTACCGCCCGAGGGGCTAGCCACTGTACTGGAGCACCTTGCTGCCTTCAACTACTCAGCTAGGAAAACAGAAGGATACAGTAAAACCAAAACTGTCATAACTTCTGCAAATGAGCTCCGAATCAAGCAAACTCAAGCTTGTTGGATTCAGGACGAATCGAGGCTTTCTTAAGAAGAGGCAGTATAAAAATGCCAATGGTATAGAGATGTGAAACTTCTTTCAATGAAGAATCGGCAAAAACTCCAACATCGAAAATATCGTAGAAGATGCATATGGACTCCGTTTTCGATGAACTTGAGCTTGTCATGAAGTTGACCATAAGCTCAAGAAACCTCAAAGAGAAAAAACAACCAAGAACCAAGAAAGATGATGATGCCAGCAATGCAATGGTTTGAGCTCTCAATGAACGATATGATCAAGCTACTCACTTGAGAGCCCCCCTTGATAGAACGACTATCTATCCTATACCCAGTCTCCCAACTACCACTATGAGACTGGTAAAATAGAAAACCCTATCAAGGTCAAACCTTACCCTTGCACATAGTCCACTTGAGCTAGATGATGATGGTCTTGACTTCCTCAAGATGGACCACCATTCTTGATTGCGTTGGCTTGATGAAGACTAGATGATTGCTCCCCCATACTTCACTATGGGTGAGCCACTCTTTGGCACGTCTTCACAAGTCCATTGTCACCGCAATGGACGGCAAGCTTCAAGCATGATTTCTCCGTGATGCTTCACTTGAACTTGCACACCGCAACCTTGATGACGATCACCACTTGATGTCATCCTCCATGGCTTGTATGGGATCTTCTTATTGATGCTCGCCCATGGAAACATACCTAACCCCACAAAGAACACTCATAGGGAACATGGGTTAGTACACAAAGCGTAATGGACAATGCTTACCATACGATGGGATCACTTGATCCCTCTCGGTACATCTTGTACGCTTTGTGTGTTGATCAACTTGATTCACTCTTTGACTTAGTCTTGATCAACCTTGTATCTTATCTTCTCTCTTCATAAAGATGATGTCTTGAAGGTACACATGAATTCTTACACAATCTTATTCTTCAAGACATGCTTGCAATAAGCTCAACTTCCACATGACCATTCTTTGGATAAACCTTTTATACCACCTTGGTCACCATACAAACTCCTTGAAACCAACAGATGGACTTCAAGAAGTACCTACGGACAAGTCCTTCGAATATAACTCAAGGAAACCATTAGTCCATAGGGATTGTCATCAATTACCAAAACCACACATGGATAAATGTGCTCTTACAGCCATGTTTTCATTTGACATCTTATTGTGTGAGCATGTTGGTCTGCATTTTTTACTCATTCGAGGACATCCAATTGTTGCTATTTGGCTTTTGATTTTTCATTTGCCAATTGTATGTACAAGAATGCCTAGAACCACTCCTCTAGCTATCTATTCTTTCTCACCTCATGTTCTATTCATGCTGCATCACAAAATTTGAACAAGTATTTTTCGATCTCTCTGTGTGAGGAGCACTCGGAGTTCTGTATTGACAAAGGACTAACCATTAAAACCTCCCAAGTGCATTTCGGTGGAACCAACTCAAAAATCTCGGTCTCACCAAATGCCTAGGATTGATCTAGTTTTCTATCTCGGTACTACCGATTCCATATTCTTGGTTACACCGAGTTTCCCTGTCAGCTGATAGTTGAGAAACTCGGTGACACCGAAAATTTAGAATCGATGTCACCGACAGTGAGGGGTATATATGTTGTGGACCCGACGCTTTGATATTCAATCCTCAAAATGTCGTGCCCCAAAACCCTAAGCTACCTAAAAGGCCCTCCTGGTCATCGCATTTGCTTCCCCGAGCATCTCCGCCGCTGGGAATCGTGGTCACTGACGAAATCTTCTCCATCGTCACCGCCGTAGCAGATCCATCACCAAGCTAGGGTATGGATTCGACCCTCCTTGCGCTCCCCGTCCAAATCTCGCGCATTGGAGTTTGTTTAATCATTGATCCACCGTTTGCAACCACTCAATCCTCTATAAATCTCAATAGTCTAGCGAATCGAAGAATTCTAGGTTTAGTTGCCCGCAAAGTTGCATCTCGGTGATACCGAGTCAGAAAAATTGGTTCCACTGATTGCCTTTTTGTGCTACTGAGGCAGAACTCGGTGAGACCGAGTGGCAGTTTTCGGTCCGACCGAAACTGTTGCCAAGTTTTAGTTAGGAGTTTTGTGCATCTCAGTAGCACCGAAATATTTGACTCAGTGACACCGAAATCCAATTTTGTTGTGAACTACATCTATGATTTTTCTGTTCAAACTTTCAAAAACCAACTGCATTTTGTGATGACTTATCCTATTCCACTCTTCTATACTCTACTCACAGGGTCAGACATGTCAAATGTTAAGGACAGCCAAAACTTGTAGGAGCAGAACATTGACATGAGTTCAGGCACTAGCCCTGGGTCCAACTCATTTTCAGATCCAGGCACCCTAGTCCTCATGGGTTGCCCAAGGCTGCAACAAGGACTAGGAAGAGGCTGAATTCAGATGAGGAGGATTTAGACTTTGTGCCAGAGGAGGTTCTTGCTAAGAAGCAAGAGAAGGTTGCCAAGAAGTCAGCCAATGAGGCCACCTCTTCCAGGAGGGGAGTCAGCAAGACATATGTACCTCCAAAGACTATGAGAGCACCTAAAGTGCTAGGGCTACCATGACCATTGCGACCCCAAGGAAGTCTTTGCCTAAGAAGGCAGGAGAGAAGAAGGCTAGGAAAAGGATCATCCGTGTTGTTGGCAGGCCTACCTCAATGTTTGAGGACCCTGAGGAGGCTGCTAGTGCTGCTGAGGAGGAGGAAGAGGAGGAAGAGCATGTTGTCAAGGCCCCTCCAAGAAGAAGAAGAAGAAGAAGCTTTTGGCAGATGCTATGCCAAAGCAAGGTCCCTCCAAGAGCACCAAGTTTGCACCTAAGAAGCATGTTGTAGTGAAGTACAAGAGGACTACCAGAGACATTCCAGCTTCTGAGAAGAACAAGGGATCTACCTTCAGAGAAGCTGATGAGGATGCTATGTCTGCTTTGATGAAGCTCAGACCTCACCTTCCAGAGCATAATGCCAGCCATCCAATTGTTGTCGATATGAAGAAGAAGAAGGATGCAAGTTTGAGAGAGTGGAGAGCCATTGATCCTTACTCTCAGAGGAGGAAGACGGATGTGGACTACAGGTTCTACACCAAGGAGCAACATGATTTCTATGAGACTGTGCTACTTGACAAGAGTCCAGCTGTGAGTGACATGAGATATGTCGACTGGAAGTACATCAAGGAGAATGAAAACTAGTTCCTGAGTGTGCAAGGCAACTTCCACTGCATTGGCATAGATCAATTTGTTGACAGAGAATTCACTGCATGGAACGATGAGATGATCATGCAATTCTACTCCACTACTCACTTCTATGGAGATGGTAGGATTGTGTGGATGACAGAAGGAGCAAGATATGAGTCTACAGTTGATGAATGGTCTGCCATCTTAGGAGTCCTAGAGGCACAGGATGGAGATATTTGCGTATACTCAGAATCCAAGGCAAGCCACAATGCCATGAAGGATATGTACAATGCCATTCCTGTTGCAAAGCTTCAGTCCCACAAGCTAGGATCCATCTATCACCTCCATGCAGGTCTCCGCACCATTAACACTATATTGAGGCATACCTTCATGCCCAAGTCAGGTGACGAGAAGATGATTCGAGGCTACTCCATCAACCTGCTGATTCATATTGACCAGCATGAGAGATTCAGAGTGATGGATCTGATAGTGGAGACTGTGAAGAGGGTTGCTACTAATCAGAAGCGCTCATGCTGCTATGCACCCTACATTCAGATGCTCATCAACTCCAAGCTGGAGAAGCACACCTTTGCTCTGGATAGACCCCACTTGCCCCTACAGCCAGACTTCAAGGACAACGTTGTGGTGATGGACCCAGACCATCCCACATCAGTTACAGCACAGGCACAGGCAAAGGAAGAGGCAGCTAGAGCCACTAGTGCTCAAGTCCCTAGATCCAATAACGAGCAGATGGATATCTTGATCTCTACAGTCATGGACATGCAAAAGGATATCAAAAGCATACTAGACGATCAAAAGAGCCTTGTGAACATCTTTGAGGATAGAGTGAAGACCCTCAATGACAAGGTGGATGGGCTGACCAAGACAGTGAACGAGCTCAAGAAGGAAGTAGATGAAGCTCCTATCCATCGCACCTCTTTAGAGTCTGATTCTGATGATGATGAGGACTGTGCACCTGTCAGGACGACTGCCCAGTTCAGGACACAGGCCAGGACACATACAGTGCCAGCTCTAGAGATGAGACCTTCATCGTCTACACTAGCTACAGTGACTTCAGCTCCATCAGCTCCTCCAGTGCCACCAGTTGCTACTCTAACTCCGTCCAAGACATCTGCAGAGGTCTTCGCCGACGCAGTTCTATCGACTCGACATCAACCAGTAGAGGAGATCGGCCTCAGAAGGACGATTCGTTATATCTCTTTGAACTTTTTGGTAACTTGTTGCCAAAGGGGGAGAAGTTGTATATATATCTTTAGGCTTCGAATGAGAGAGCGTTTGGTTTTATTGTTGTTTTAAAAACATTTGGTCTTTTGTTTTGGATGTGTTATACTTTTGTTCGTGTTTGATCATACGCTTTAATGTGTGTTGCTACTATTTCCTATCCTTTTGATGGTTATGAGATGATCATTCACTTTGCTTGATGTGTTGTGCTATGACTTTAACTCTTATTACTCTCGCACATCACCAAGATGTATGTGACATGGAAGAAGCGCACCATGTACCTAACCGATTGTGGATTTGCATTCAAACGCAAGTTTAAAAATAATGCACAAATTTAGGGGGAGCTCTTTCCTATAGCATACTTCTCAAAGAAACGATTATATTCATTGATTATATCATATGTCAAAGCTTTGATCTATATGTTGTCATCAATTACCAAAAAGGGGGAGATTGAAAGCACATTTGTTCCCTTGGTGGTTTTGGTAATTAATAACAACATGTATGTCATTGAACTAATGTTTCCACTAAGCATGTTTCAGGAAAAGTTCAATGATGGGATTGTGGAATACCCCAAGATGCAAGGAAATAGGTTGGCAAATCTTCAAGGAAGAGGACTCTACATTTTACTTTGTGAGAAATAACTTTGAGTCCATAGGAAAGCCAATACTATCAAAAGGGGGTAACGTACTGTTGGTGATCAAAATGCTCATACGTGCACAAGTGATAGTCACCACATACACCCACAAGCTCTTCCACAAAAGTCTATCCAAAGCCAAATATCCAAAATCGGTGCAACCAACACTTTCCACTCGGTGCCACCGATTCTCAGCCTCACACGGACTCAGCCAAACCCTAACCCTTCGGTGCAACCGATTCTGCTTCGGTGCCACCGAGTTTGGGTTACCAACTTCCTATTACGCAAATTCGCAAAATCGATACCACCGAGTCTGTTGAATCGGTGTCACCGAGTTTGGTAATCTGACTGTTGGTCACCTTATCATTGCAACCATGTTTTATATATCGGTCTCACCGAGATTCAAAAGTTGCTACCTTTGAGGCAACTCGGTACCACCGAGATTAACACATCGGTGTCACCGAGTCTGAATTATTAGGTGTAATAGTTGGATTTTTGGAGATGCCTATATATACCCCTCCACCACCACCTACTCGCAAGAGAAGCACTCAAAACAGACCCCCACTCATACCAACTGATTTTCTGAGAGAGATCCACCTACTCATGTGTTGAGATCATGCCATTCCATTCCAACCATATGAATCTTGATCTCTAGCCTTCCCAAGTTGCTTCTCACCCCAATCAATCTCTTCCACCAAAGCCAAATCTGTGAGAGAGTGATTGTGTGTTCATGAGTCTATCATCTTGAAGCGCAAGAGCAAGGAGTTCATCGACATTATCAAGCCTATTACCTTTGAGAGGGTGGTGCCTCCTAGATTGGTTAGGTGTCACTTGGGAGTCTCCTACTTCATGTTGTGGAGTGAACCAAGAAGTTTGTAAGGGCAAGGAGATCGCCTACTTCGTGAAGATCTACCCCAAGTTAGACTAGTCCTCCATGGACGTAGGCCATCATGGTATAGTCAAGGTTACTTCTTCATGGAACCCTCCGTGGGTAGAGCCCTCCGTGGACTCTCGTGACCGTTACCCTCCGTGGGTTGAAGACTCCATAAACATGGACGTACGATAGCACCACCTATTGGAACCACGGGAAAAATCATCGTGTCTTCGTATTGCGTTTGATCTTCCTACCCTTCCTTTGCTTACATGCTTGTCTTTACTTTCCGTTGCTATACTCGTAGACATGCATATGTAGGGTGTACTTGACTTGCTATGAATGCTAAAATCTGCCAACACTTAAAATTGGGAAGAAGTAGATTTTTAATTGGTCAAGGAGTCTAATCACCCCCCCTCTAGACCTACTTTCGATCCTACACATTGCCGCGATCGGGCACCAAAACTGTGTCGCCCTCGCCGGTGGTGGTCTGTCCAGTAGTGGGGGTTGTTGTGCCTTCACCCGCGAGCTATGCGGCCTAGTGTGGCCCATGCCTTTCAAGCCAGAGCTACCTCCTCGCTACGATGGTACCCCCAACCCACGGACTTCCTGCAGCTCTACACCATCAGCATCAAAGTCGTGGGTGGTGACGACAAGGTCATGGCGAACTGGTTCCCATGGCCCTCAAGGACGCGGCACACTTGTGGCTGATGAACCTTCCCGAAGGCTTCATCTTCTCGTAGTCCGAGTTGTGCATGGAGTTCGTCTCCAACTTCAAGGGTACGTACGAGCGTCCCCTCACCCTCAATGACATGCGTGATGTGTGCTTGCAGCTTGGCGAGACCCTTGGCAAACACATTCAGCGCTTCAGCCGGGTGCGCAACAAGATTCCGCGTGCCTCCAATGCCACAATCATCTCCACGTTCTCCGCGGGCATCACACATGTCAGGATGCGCGAGAAGCTCGCCATCAATGAAAAACTTGACACCGTAGCCATGCTCTTCGTCCTCGCTGACCGATGTGCCAAGTCTGAGGAGGGTTGCCTCTTCGCCCACAACAATCCAGACGTGACTTTCGACACCGCCAAGGCCAAGAACAAGTACGCCAAGCGCAAAGGATCCGTCGTGCTCACAATAGAGCTTGATCAGAAGCGCAACAGAGCTTGAGCATAAGCGTGGACGCGATCATGACGAGCCTAGGCCCAGGAAGGGCAGACGTCCCGCCTGCATTTTCCACAATGTGAACACTCGTCACATCGAGGACTGCCACAAGCTCAAGATGCTACGACGGACCTCCAGGGACACCGCAACGATCACGGTGGAGTCCGTAGCGGTAGCCGCAATGGTTGTCGCTAGAACGACCGCAACAATGACAATGACCGCAATAGTAACAACAACTACTATCGACACGGTTGGCGGAACCAGCCTCAGCAAGCCAATCCTCCACAAGCCAACGTCGGCCCGCCACGCACCGGCAGGAACAACTTGCCTGACGAAGATGCTAGGGCTGACCAGGAGCCTCGCGAGGTGGTGTGCAACCTTGGTAGAGCCCAGGCTCTGCCTCCAACCGCCACTTCAAGAAATTCTGGCGTTAGGTTAATGCTGCTCTCCCTGGAGTTGAGATCTCCAGGCCCCTCAAGTGGTCACAGTTTCCAATCTCCTTCGACTCCACCGACCACCCCCAAATCCACTAGGGGTGTGGGGACAATTCTTATGCTATGCACACCCACCATCAACAACGTCGATGTCACCAAGACTCTCATTGACGGAGGCACGGGCCTCAATGTACCCTCCATAGAGACCTTAGAGGTGCTTCAAGTGCCCTACGAGCGCCTGATGCCGATGAGGCCCTTCTTAGGCGTGACTGATGGCTCCACCCTGTCCCTAGGGAAAGCGTGTCTTCCCTCAGCTTGATCAACTGCAAGAATTACTGCACCGAGCTCATTGACTTTGACGTGGCACACATCGGCCTTCGCTACAACACCATTTTGGGCTATCCTACACTCGCCAAGTTCATGGCAGTGACTCATCATGCATACAACACCGTCAAGCTCCCAAGCTATAGCAACACCATCAATGTCCATTGTGATGAGATGGATGTGGTGCGCCCTTGAGAGCGCCCACAATACCGGCGCAACCGCCCATCCTGCCGATGAGGACGACATCGAGCATGCGCCCTCCAAGAAGAAGCCAATATTCTCTAAGGCACGTGCTGAGACGAAGAAAGTGTCGCTGGACGGCAGTGGTTCCGGGTCCACCGTCACCATCGGCAATGGCCTCTCGTCCAAATAGGAAGGTGATCTCGTCACCTGCCTTCAGGAAAATGCTGATATGTTCGCCTGGCCACCATCAGACATGCCTAGTGTGCCAAGGGAGGTGATAGAGCACCACCTAGCCATGTGTCCAAATGCACGGCCCGTGAAGCAAAAGGCACCATGCCAGGCGATAGAGAAACAGAAGTTCATCATTTAATAGAGCAAGAAGCTTCAATAGGTGATAATCCCCAAGTGCAAGCAATCATCATAGCAATTTCCAAAGGTGGAAGTGATAAGTATGGAGTGTCGAACCCACAAGGAGCTAAAGGTAAGATCAATATTCTCTCAAGTCCTATCTACCACCGATACGATTCTACGCACAGCGAACGTTTGCTTCCAACTAGAAACGAGAAATAAAACTACGTTGTGGGTATGAAGAGGATAGCTTTGCATGATATCGGAGAACTAAAATATAAATGTAGGTGTTGTTATCATAATATTACAATATATTACAAATAGCGAGTGTGGAATAATGATGGGTCGGTGTGCGGAATTATCCTAGGCAATTGTTAACAAGATCGGAAATCATTATTGCAATTTCATATGAGGGAGAGGCATAAGCTAACATAATTTCTCTACTTGGATCATATGCACTTATGATTGGAACTCTAGCAAGCATCCGCAACTACTAAATATCATTAAGGTAAAACCCAACCATAGAATTATAGCATCGAGTCCCCTTGATCCCATACGCAACAACCCCCTTACTCGGGTTTATGCTCCCGTCACTCAAGCAACCCACTATAGGCGAATCATGAACGTATTGCAACACCCTACATCGGGAATCCTTCACATGTGCACGGCACGGAAGGCACCATAGGACAGCACCAAAATAAACATACAACTCAAACCAATCTAGATCATCAATCAACCCAAAGGACAAAAGTAATCTTCTCAAAACATGATAGGATGGCAACACATCATTGGATCATAATATGTAGCATAAAGCACCATGTTCAAGTAGCTGATTGCAGTGGGGTGCGGGAGAGTGGACCGCTAAAAGGAGATGAGGATGGTGATGAAGAAGTTGATGTTGATGAAGACGATCACCGCGGCGATGGTTCCCCCGATGGCACTCCGACACCACTGGGAGAGAGGGGAGAGGTTCTCCCCCTTGTGCTTCCTCCTCCATGGCCTCCCCATCTATGGGGAGAGGTTCTCCCTCTAGTCCTTGGCCTCCATGGTGTTGATGGCCCCTCCGGGATAATGACGATGGCCTCCGATGATGGTGACCCCCTCCGGCAGGGTGCTAGAGAGGGCCAAGATTGATTTTTCGTGGCTGTGGAGGTGTGCGGCATCGAAACTTCCCATCTAGGTTTATTTCTAAAGGTTTCTTGATTTGTATGAGGTCTTGGCGTTGGAATCACGTCAGGGGAGTGCTCCAGGGGCCCACAAGCCAGGGGCGCGCCCTAGGGGGCGCCCCTGTGGGTTGTGGCCTCCTCGGGACTCCTCTCAGGTATCTTTTCACTCCGGTATTTTTTATATTTTCTAAAAACATTCTCCATAAATTTTCAGCTCATTCCGAGAACTTTTATTTCTGCACAAAAACAACACCACAGTAGTTCTGCTGAAAACAGCGTCAGTCCAGATTAGTTCTAATAAAATCATACCAAAATCATATAGAATTATTGTAAACATGGCATGAATTTTTCATAAATTATAGATACATTGGAGACGTATCAGCATCCCCATGCTTAATTGTTGCTCGTCATCGAGTAGGTAAATGATAAAAGAAATAATTTATGAAGTGTGAATGCTAGCAAGTGCACAAGTTTGATCAATGATAATTCCATTCACTTTTTCTAGCATCAATATAAACCATAAACAGTAGCTCATCTCATAAAACTTCTCATGATCAAGTAACAAGCTATTCACATGTTAAAGTATAGACCAGAAAGCTTCTTGAAAACTAACAAACCATATTCCTAGTCATTGAACAATTGAAATTCATCTAATTTTCAGGAAGGGTCCATGTAAGAGCTGTGGTCTAGCAAATTCCACATACTCAACTATCATATAGTCTTCCATGATTGCTAACTCTCAAAGCATATTTTTAGAGCAAATGGCATCCATCGAACACAAAGGAAGATAGGGGCTTAGAGTTTCGCCTCCCAACTATTTTATCATATAGATAATCGTCAACAATAATAATTCATGATCAAATATATTTGGATGGCCATATATGCTTGGATCTTTCCCCACCACATGATGCTTGCCAAGAGAAAAAGGCGAAATATAGGAAGTGGTGAAGATCACTATGACTCTTATACAAAGGTAAGTACTAGAAAATAAAAGATAGGCCCTTCGTAGAGGGAAGCAGATGTTGTCATGTGCTTTTTGTTTTTGGATGTGCAAACTCTTAATGCAAAGGATGTCACGTTGTATTGCCCTTTGTGATAGCAACCTTTATTATGCAGTCCGTCGCTTTTATTTCTTTGTCATCACAAATTCGTACAACGCTTATTTTCCCTTACAATCAAAGATCTTACATATTTAGGAGCAATTTTTATTGCTTTTTGCACCGATGTCAACTTACTTGAAGGATCTTATTCAATCCATAGGTAGGTATAGTGGACACTCATGGCAAAATTGGTTTAAGGGTGTTTGGATCACAAGTAGTATTTCTACTTGGTGCCGAAGTTTTGGCTAGTATGAGGTGGAAGTAAGCACCACATGTTGGAGGATCCAAAACAATATAATTTCTATACAAATATACACAAGCATAATTCATTACGTTGTCTTCCTTGTCCAACTTCAACTAATTTGCTCAAGTTTGAAAATAATTAATGGGTATTCACAATCATAGAAGATGTCCAAGATAGTATATTTATATGTGAAATCTCTCTTCCTTCAATATTCTTTCATGAATTGTTCAAGTGACCAATGCGGTGTTTGCTAACTTTCAATAAATTTCACCACCTATACTTATTATGTGTGAAGTCATTACTCCCCATGAGATAAGTAGAAGCATATTTAATTTCAGATTTATGATATTCAGTTCATTCAACCATTTACTCATGGGATATAAGTGAAGCACGAGAGTGAATGACAAACTACTCCAAAAAGATATAAGTGAAGCTCAATGAGTAGTTAATTAGTTAAATAGCCATGTGAGGACTCTATCTTATTCAAAATTTAAGATCAAATCATTTTATTGAAACAATAAACAAAATAAAAATTGCACTCCAAGAACAGCATGCATCATGTGAATGAATAAAAAATTAGGCTCAACATAGGCTAACCGATAATTGTTGATGAAGAGAGGTAGGATGCGTAGCATCCCCAAGCTTAGATACTTGAGAGTTCTTGAAATATTTGCTTGGGGTGACTTTGTCATCCCCAATATTGAGCTTTTGTATCTTGTTTAATCCTCTCATATCCCGCTTTCACCTATTCTCAAAAACTTCATCCACACAAAACTCAAAAAGAACTCGTGAGATAGGTTAGTACAGCTAAGAACAAATCAACACTTAATATACTGCCAAGACAAGTTTCACAATAATTTTAAAACATTAGGTACTATATACCATCATTTCCACATTTTATATTTACCAATATAGGCTATGGAAACTATAGGATAAGTAGATAACAATACTATGACAACAATCTGTCCAAACAGAACAGTCTGTAGTAATTTATTAAACAAGTGTACCTATGGAACTCTAAAAATTATGAAAATTTAGGAAATGCTAAGGAATTTATATTAAAACATTCTGTAAAAATTTCAGAAACTTTACACGTTCCAGTAAAATATTAAAATTCAAACACTATAGCAAAAGTTTCTGTTTTTACACAGCACACATCAAAACATGCAATGCAAGCATCCTAATGCAATTCTTGGAACTTTTTATTGAAAAACAAGATTATTAATAACACCTAACATAGAAAAATAAAATAAAATTACGATACAAGAAAAGCTCATATTATGTGACGAATAAAAATATAGCTCCAAGTAAGATATACCGATAATGTTGAGGACGAAAGAGGGGATGCCTTCCGGGGCATCCCCAAGCTTAGACACTTGAGTCTTCCTTGAATATTACCTTGGAAAGTCCTTGGGAATCCCCAAGCTTAGGTTATTTTCACTCCTTATTCTTCTCATATTGGTGTCTCACCCAAAACTTGAAAACTTCAATCACACAAAACTTAACGGAACATTGTGAGAAGGGTTAGTGTAATAAATATAGATCATTCACTTAGGTACCGTCAAGACAAGATTCATAATTATTCCCACATTATACCTAATGTATTATATCATTTCCAAAATTTATATTACTCAATATAAGCTATAGGAACACTTGAAACAAGCAAACTATGCATGCAAAACAGAATCTGTCAAAAACAGAACAATCTGTAAAGATCTGAATGATCACCATACTTACCGGACTCTAAAAATTCTGAAAAATAATTAAATATCACATAATTTGCATAGAAGTGTTGTGTAAAAAATTCAGAAGTTTTTGACTCTCCAGTAAAATCAGACAATTCATATACTGTACGCAAAACTTTCTGTTTTTGCAGAGAATCAAACAAGCAAGTATCCACACTATCCCAAAGGATTTACTTGGCACTTTATTGAAATAAAAGGCACAAAACATGATTAATATAGTATATTAATCATGTGAACACATAAAACAGAAATTAAAAGTGTTGGATTGTCTCCCAACAAGCGCTTTTCTTTAATGCCTTTTTAGCTAGGCATGATATTTCAATGATACTCTCCCAAGCCAAAATCTGATGATCATTTTATTCATACTCTAAAAGATATAAGTGAAGTTCATAGAGAATTCTATAATTAATATAGATTAACCAATATCCAAACTCAAAATATATAAGTGAAGCACACGAAGCATTCTATAAAGCCATACTCAAAAGGTTTAAGTGAAGCACCAAGAGCATTCTACAAATACGTACTCAAAAGATTTAAGTGAAGAACAAAGAGCATTCTAAAAATCCATCAAGGACTATCTCATACTAGAAGGGAGCATAAAGGAAAAGACAAACATTAAAGACACATATCATGTGAACAAAACAAAAACCGAGGTGTATCGATAATTGTTAAAGAATAAAGATGGGATGCCTTCCGAGGCATCCCAAGTTTAGGTGCTTGAGTATCCTTAAAATATTTACTTGGTGTGACTTGGGAATCCCCAATATTGAACTCTCGTCTCTCTGTATTCTTCTTATATCGATACCTCCTCGATCTTTGAACACTTCATTCATATAAAACTTAGCAAAACCCTCGTGAGATCCGTTAGTATAATAAAGAAATTTACTACTTTAAGTATTGTTGTGAACTCATTACAAATTCATATTAGCATTATATCTACTATAGTCCAACTTCACCATGGTTCATACCCCCCAATACAAGCCATAGATTCATCAAAATAAGAGAACGATGCATAGAAAACAGAATCTGTGAAAAACAGGACAGTCTGTAGTAATCTGGAAACTTCGTATACTTATGTAACTAATTTTTTTTTTGAAAATTTAGGACAACTTAAAAAAATCACATAGAAGTATTGTGTAAAATTTCAAAAACTTTTGACGTTCCAGTAAAAAATGCAAATTCACGCACTACAGCCAAAGTTTCTGTTTTTGCACTGCACACACCAAAAAAGCAATCTAATCATCCTAAAAGTGAATTTTGGCACATTATTTTTATAATACAATGGATATATACAAGGTGATAATTATTTTACAGAAGCTTTCATGAAAAATTCTACATTATTTCCATGAGCATGAACACAAGTGTTCAAGGTCGACCCTCATTTCTCCAATGCACAACTTTCCAATCACTTCTCTTTTTGAAAAACTTCTTAGGCAAAAAGGGGCAAGTAATACTTTCTGTATTTTTCATTTTTTAAATTTTTTTGTTTGTTTCACCCACAACTAAAGAAAGAAAAAAGGGAAAACAAAATCTATATAGTAAAGAAAGCAAACAAGCACAAACGAGGATATCAACCCCACGCTATTGCTCCCCGACAACGGCGCCATAAAAAAGCTTGATAATCCCCAAGTGCAAGGAATCATCATAGCAATTTCCAAAGATGGAAGTGATACATATGGAGTGTCGAACCCACAAGGAGCTAAAGGTAAGATCAATATTCTCTCAAGTCCTATCTACCACCGATACGACTCTATGTACACCGAACATTTGCTTCCAACTAGAAACGAGAAATAGAACTATGTTGTGGGTATGAAGAGGATAGATTTGCATGATATTGGAGAACTAAAAATATAAATATAGGTGCTGTTATCATAATATTGCAATATATTACAAATAGCGAGTGTGGAAAAATGATGGGTTGGCGTGCGGAATTATCCTAGGCAATTGTTAACAAGACCGGAAATCATTATTGCAATTTCATATGAGGGAGAGGCATAAGCTAACATAATTTATTTACTTGGATCATATGAACTTATGATTGGAACTCTAGCAAGCATTCGCAACTACTAAAGATCATTAAGGTAAAACCCAACCATAGCATTAAAGCATCAAGTCCCCTTTATCCCATATGCAACACCCCCCTTACTCGGGTTTATGCTTTTGTCACTCAAGCAACCCACTATAAGCGAATCATGAATGTATTGCAACACCCTACAACAGGAATCCTTCATGTGTGCGCGGCATGGAAGGCACCATAGGACAACACCAAAATAAACATACAACTCAAACCAATCTAGATCATCAATCAACCTGAAGGACAAAAGTAATCTACTCAAAACATCATAGGATGGCAACACATCATTGGATCATAATATGTAGCATAAAGCACCATGTTCAAGTAGGTGATTACAGCAGGGTGCGGGAGAGTGGACCGCTAAAAGGAGATGAGGATGGTGATGAAGAAGGTGATGTTGATGAATACGATCACCGCAGAGATGGTTCCCCCGATGGCACTCCGGTACCACCCGGAGAGACGGGGAGAGGTTCTCCTCCTTGTGCTTACTCCTACATGGCCTCCTCCATCTATGGGGAGAGGTTCTCCCTCTGGTCCTTGGCCTCCATGGTGTTGATGGCCCCTCTAGGACGATGACGATGGCCTCTGGTGATGGTGATCCCCTCCGGCAGGGTGCTAGAGAGAGCCAAGATTGATTTTTCGTGGCTCTGGAGGTGTGTGGCGGTGGAACTCCCCATCTAGGTTTATTTATGAAGGTTTCTTGATTTATAGGAGGTATTGGCATTGGAATCACGTCAGGGGAGTGCTCGAGGGGCCCACAAGCTAGGGGGCTCGCCCTAGGGGGCGCCCCTGTGGCTTGTGGCCTCCTCGAGACTCCTCTCCGGTTTATTTTCACTCCAGTATTTTTTATATTTTCCAAAAATATTCTCCATAAATTTTCAGCTCATTCCGAGAACTTTTATTTCTGCACAAAAACAACTCCATGGTGGTTTCAGGCTCCCGGTGAGCCACTTCTTCCGGTTGCTCATGGACACCTTCGACCTTCAGCCGCACCACCTCGGCCCCAACGCAATCCTCTACCTCGCCGGCTTCGTGACGTTGTGCGAGAGGTACCTGGGGGTCCTCCCCCTTCTCGACTTCTTCAACGCCCTCTTCTACCTCAAGGCGCTGAAGAGCAGTGCCTGCGAGGGCACGGCGGTGTGCTGCCGCAGCACCGCGCGCTTCCCGCCCTTCTCTCTTATTGATTCCACCAAGGGGTGGCATCGGACGTTCTTCTACATGAAGAATGCCGACCCAAGTCTAGACTACATCCGGCTGCCGCTGTTCATCAACGCGTAGTCCTCCGGGGTGAACTGGCCGGGAGCCGCCCCGCGCGGTGTGGCCCTAGCGGAGCTTGGCCGGCTTGCGCAGCTGAAGAGCGCCGAGGGGTTGGTCGCCTTCGATATGGTGGCGGCCTTCATATCGCGCCGGGTGTTGCTGTTGGAAATATGCCCTAGAGGCAATATTAAATTATTTATTATCATATTTCCTTGTTCATGATAATCGTTTATTATCCATGCTATAATTGTATTGATCAGAGACTTAAATGCATGTGTGGATACATAGACAAAACCATGTCCCTAGTATGCCTCTAATAGACTAGCTCGTTGATCAAAAGATGGTTAAGGTTTCCTAGCCATGGACATGAGATGTCATTTGATAACGGGGTCACATCATTAGGAGAATGATGTGATGGATAAGACCCAAACTACAAACATAGCATATGATCGTGTCAGTTTATTGCTACTGTTTTCTCCATGTCAAGTATATGTTCCTATGACCATGAGATCATGCAACTCACGGATATCGAAAGAGTGCCTTGTGTGTATCAAACGTTGCAACGTAACTGGGTGACTATAAAGGTGCTCTATAGGTATCTCCGATGGTGTCTGTTGAGTTGGCATGGATCGAGACTGGGATTTGTTACTCCGTGTGACGGAGAGGTATCTCAGGGCCCACTCGGTAATACAACATCACAATGAGCCTTGCAAGCAATGTGACTAATTGTTAGTTGCGGGATCTTGTATTAAGGAATGAGTAAAGAGACTTGCCAGTAACGAGGTTGAACTAGGTATGGAGATACCGACGATCGAATCTCGGGCAAGTAACATACCGAAGAACAAAGGGAACATCGTACGGGATTAACTGAATCCTTGACATAGAGGTTCGACCGATAAAGATCTTCGTAGAATATGTAGGAACCAATGTGGACATCTAGGTCCCGCCATTGGTTATTGACTGTAGAGGTGTCTTGGTCATGTCTACATAGTTCTCGAACCCGAAGGGTCTGCACACTTAAGGTTCGGTGACGTTTCGGTAGTGTAGAGTTATGTATGGTGGTGACCTAAGTTTGTTCGGAGTCCCGGATGAGATCCCAGACATCATGAGGAGCTCCGGAATGGTCCGTAGGTAAAGATTCATATATAGGAAGTCCCAGTTTGGGTTCCGGAAAAGTTTCGGGCTCATCGGTAGTGTACCGGGAGTGCCGGTAGTGTACCGGGAGTGCCGGTAGTGTACCGGGAGTGCCGGTAGTGTACCGGGAGGCCTCCGGGAGGGGTATTTCGACCCCAAGAGGTCCATGGGATGTGGGAGAATAATAACCAGCCCTTAGTGGGCTGGGAAAACAGCCACAAAGGCCCATGGAAGGAGAGAAAGTCCTAAAGCAAAAAGTGGAAAATCAGCCAATAGGAGGCAATCCTACTCCAACTAGGATTGGAGGTGAAGTAGGATTGCTTCCCACCTCTTATTTCGGCCGACCCAAAGGCCTTGGCTGCCTCTCCTCTCCTCTCCTCCTATATATACTAGTGGATTGGGTGGTTTTTGGATAGAATTTCCGACCACGTGCTACCCGTTCCACCGGTGCATAGTTTCTCCTCTAGATCGTAGTTCCGCAGTGCTTAGGCGAAGCCCTGCCGGAATTGCTCCACCACCATCACCGGAGAGCCGGCACGCTGCCGGTGAACTCTCTCTCCTCTCCACCTCCTCTTGCTGGATCAAGACGGTGGAGATCGTCATCAAGCTGCACGTGTGCTGAACGCGGAGGTGCCGTCCGTTATGCGCTAGATCGGAAGAACCGTGATCTAGATCGCGAGACGGTTCGTGATGAGATCGCGGGACGGATCGTGATTAGTTCACGGGACAGATCGTGATCAAGACCGTGAGACGGACCATGATGAGATCGTGGGACGGATCGTGATGGGATCGCGGGACGGATCGTGATGAGATCGCGGGACGCTTGGCGATTTGGATCGCGAAGATGTTCGACTACACCAACCGCGTTTCTTAACGCTTCCCGCTTAGCGATCTACAAGGGTACGTAGATCCACTCTCCCTCTCGTAGATGCTCATCACCATGGATAGGTTTGCATGTGCGTAGGAAATTTTTTGTTTCCCATGCGACGTTCCCCAAGAGTGGCATCATGAGCTAGGTTGATGGTTCGATGAGATCTCGAGTAGAACACAAAAGGTTTGTGGGCGTTGATGCTTAGATTGCTTCCTCCATTTGTCGGATTTTGGTTCAGCGGGATTGTAGATGAAGCAGCCCGGACCGACATTACTCGTACGCTTACGAGAGACCGGTTCCCTCGACGCAACTTGTTGCTTAGATGGCTTGCGGGTGACAGTTTCTCTTACTTTAGTTGGATCAGATCTGACAAAGGCGGTCCTTGAGAAGGTTGAAAAGCAATCTATGTATCACCGTTGTGGTTTATGCGTAGGTGAGAATCGTTCTTGTTAGATACCCGTAGCTGCCACGTAAAACTTGCAACAACAATTAGAGGACGTCTAACTTGTTTTTGCAGGGTATGTTGTGATATGATATGGCCAATTACATGATGTGATATATGTGATGTATGAGATGATCATGTGATGTATAGATTATCACGACTTGCATGTCTATGAGTACGGCAACCAGCAGGAGCCATAGGGTTGTCTTTAATTATTGTATGACCTGCGTGTCAATCATTAAGCGCTATGTAATGGTTTACTTTATCGCTACGGTAGCAATAGTAGTAGAAGCATGCAGGGCATGACAACCTGATGATGACACGTTGATGGAGATCAAGATGATGGAGATCATGGTGTCATGCCGGTGACGATGAAGATCATGCCGGTGCTTTCAAGATGGAGATCTAAAGCACGAGTTCATGGCCATATCATGTCACTTATGATTTGCATGTGATGTTAATCCTTTTATGCACCTTGTTTTGCTTAGGACGACGGTAGCATTATAAGGTGATCCCTCACTTAATTTCAAGATAAATTGTGTTCTCCCCGAGTGTGCACCGTTGCGAAAGTTCGTCGTGTTGAGACACCACGTGATGATCGGGTGTGATAGACTCTACGTTCACATACAACGGGTGCAAGCCAGATTTGCACATGCAGAACACTCGGGTTAAACTTGACGAGCCTAGCATGTACAGACATGGCCTCGGAACACAAGAGACCGAAAGGCCGAACATGAGTCATATAGTAGATATGATCAACATGATGATGTTCACCATTGTAGCCACCTCAACTCACGTGATGATCGGACTTGAGTTGGTGAATTTGGATCATGTATCACTCGAATGATTGGAGGGATGTCAATTTGAGTGGGAGTTCTTAAGTAATATGATTAATTGAACTCATTATGATGAACATAGTCAATAGTGTCTTTGCAAATTATGTTGTAGATTACTAGCTCACGCTGTAGCTCACTTGTTTTTATATGTTCCTAGATAAATAGAGTTGAAAGATGATGGTAGCAATATTGCGGACTGGGTCCGTGATCTGAGGATTGTCCTCATTGCTGCACAGAAGGCTTATGTCCTTAATGCACCGCACGGTGCGCCACCCCCTCTAGCGTCGTCTGTAGATGTTGTGAACATCTGATGGGCATGTTCTGATGACTACTTGATAGTTTAGTGCGTCATGCATTACGGATTAGAATTGAGGCTCCGAAACATTTTGAACGTCACGGAACATATGAGATGTTCTAAGAGCTGAGATTGTGATCTTAGGCTCGTGCCCGTGTTGCGAGATATGAGAGCTCTAACAAGATTCTTTGCCTATAAGATGAAAGAGAATAGCTCAATCGTTGAGCATGTGCTCAGATTGTCTGGGTGCTACAATCGCTTGAATCGAGTGGGAGTTGATCTTCCAGATAAGATAGTGATTGATATAGTTCTCCAAGTCACTGTCACTAAGCTACTAGAACTTGGTGATGAACTATAAAACGCCAGGGATAGAAATATTGATCCCTGAGTTGTTCGCAATGTTTTGACACCGCGAAGGTAGAAATCAAAAAGGAGCATCAAGTGTTGATGGTTAGTAAAACCGCTAGTTTTGAGAAGGGCAAGAGCAAGGAGGGAAACTTCATGGATAGCAAGTCAGTTGCTGCTCCAGTGAAGCAACCCAAAGTTGAACTCAAACCCGAGACTAAGTGCTTCTATTTTGAGGTGAGCGGTCGCTGAAGCGGAACAACCCTAGTTACTTGGTAGATAAGAAGGCTGGCAACATCGACAGAAGTATATTTGATATACGAGTTATTGATGTGTACCTTGCTAGTACTCCTAGTAGCACCTGGGTATTGGATACCGTTTCGGTTGCTAAATGTTAGTAACTCAAAATAAAAGCTATAGAATAAATGGAGAACTAGCTAAGGGTGAGGTGACGATATGTGTTGGAAGTGTTTCCAAGGTTGATGTGATCAACATCGCACGCTCTCTCTACCTTCAGGATTAGTGACGAACCTGAATAAATGTTATTTGGTGTTTTGCGTTGAGCATGGACATGATTAGATCATGTCTGTTGCAATACGGTTATTCATTTGAATTAGAGAATAATGGTTATTCTGTTTGCATGAATAATACCTTCAATGGTCATGCACCCAGTGATATTGGTTTGTTGAAATCTTGATTGTAGTAATACACATGTTCATAACATTGATGTCAAAAGATACAAAGTTAATAATGATAGTACCACATATTTGTGGCACTGCCGCAGAATGTCATATTGGTATAAAGCGCATGAAGAAACTCCATGCTGATGGATCTTTAGACTCATTCATTTTCGAATCGGTTGAGACATGAGAACCATGCCTCTTGGGCAAGATGACTAAAGGACCCCGTTGGATGGAGCGGGCAAGTGATTCATTGGAAATGATACATGTTGATGTATGCAATCCAGTGAGTCTTGTAGCGTGCAGTGGATATCGTTATTTTCTTACCTTCACTGATGATTTGAGTAAATATAGTGTATATTTACTTAATGAAACACAAGTCTGAATCGTTTGAAAGGTTCAAGCAAATTCAGAGTGAAGTTTAAGATCATCGTGACAAGAAGATAAAAATAACTGCGATATGATCGTGGAGGTGAATACCTGAGTTACGAGTTTGGCATACAACTTAAGACAATGTGAAATTTGTTTCACAACTAATGCCACCTGGAACACCATAGTGTGATACTGTGTCCGAACATCATAGTCATGCTCTATTGATATAGTGCATACTGTGATGTCTCTTATCGTTTTACTACTATAATTTTTGGGGTTATGCATTAGAGACAACTACATTCACTTTAAATAGGGCATCATCTAAATCCGTTGAGATGACACCGTGTGAATTATGGTTTGATAGAAACCTAAGCTGTCATTTCTTAATATTTGGGGCTGTGACACTTGTGTGGAAAATGTTTTCACCTAATGAGGTCGAACCCAAGGCGGACAAATGCATCTTCATAGAATACCCTAAGATTAGTTGGGTGAACCTTCAATCTCAGATCCTAGTGCAAAGTGTTTGTTGTTTAAATGGATCCTTTCTCGAGGAAATGTTTCTTGCGAAAGAATTGAGTGGGAGGAAGATAGAACTTGATGAGGTTGTTAAACCTTTGTTCAACCAGAGAGTAGCGCAGCGTAGAAAGATGTTTCTATGAAGCCTACGTTAGTTGAAGAGGAAGTTAATGATGATGATCATGAAGCTTCAGGATCAATTTACTATCGAACTTCGTAGGTTGACAAGGATGTGTACTGCTCCTAAGTGGTACGACAACTCTGTCTTGGAGATCATGTTGTTGGACAACGATGAACCTACGAGCTATGGAGAAGCGATGATGGGCCCGGATTCCGACTAATGGTTGGAGGCCATGAAATCCAAGATAGGATCCATGTATGAAAACCAAGTGTAGACTTTGGTAGACTTGCTCGTTGGACGGCAGGTCGTTGAGTAAAAATGGATCTTTAAAATGAAGACAGACACTGATGGTGAATGTCACTATTTGTAAAGCTCGACTTTTCGCAAAGATGTTTGTGACAAGTTCAAGGAGTTGACTACGATGAGACTTTCTCACTCGTAGTGGTGCTAAAGTCTGTTGGAATTATGTTAGCAGTTGCTGTGTTTTCAATTATGAAATCTGGCAGATGGATGTCAAAACATCGTTTCCTTAACTGATTACTTGAGGAAAGGTTGTATGTGATACAACCGGATGGTTTTGTTAGTCCTAAGGATGCTAAAGGGTGTGCAAGCTTTAGTGATCCTTCTATGGACTGAAGCAAGCATCTCGGAGTTGGAATATACGCTTTGATGAGGTGATCAAAGTTTTAATGTTTATACAAGGTTTACGAGAAACTTGTATTTACAATAAAGTGAATGGGAGCACTATAGAATTTCTGATAAGTATATGTGGATGACATATTGTTGATCGGAAATAATGTAGGATTTCTGGGAAGCATAAATGGTTGTTTGAAAAGTGATTTTTCAAGGGAAAACCTGGATAAACCTACCTAATTGTTGAGCATCAAGATCTATAGAGATAGATCAAGATACTTGATGAGACTTTCAATGAGCATGTACCTTGACAAGATTTTGAAAGAGTTCAAAATGGATCAGTCAGAGAAAGAGTTCTCGCCTGATTTGTAAGGTATAAAATTGAGTATGACTCAATGCCTAGTGACTGTAGAAGATAGAAAAAAAGATGAGTGTCATCACCTATGCTTCAGCCATAGGCTCTATCATGTATGCAATGCTGTGCACAAGACCCGATGTCAGCCTTGCCATAAGTATGGCTGGAAGGTTTCAAAGTGATCCTGGAATGGAGCACTGGACAGCGGTCAAGATTGTCCTTAGTAACTAAAAGACTAAGGAGATGTTTCTCGATTATGGAGGTGATAAAGAGTTCGTCGTAAAGAGTTACGTCGATGCAAGCTTTAACACCAATCCGGATGACTCGTAGTAGCAATCTGGATACGTGTAGTGGAGCAGCCATTTGGAAATGTACCAAGTGGAGTGTGGTAGCAGTGTTTTCGGTTTGACATAGAAATTTGCAAAGTACACACGGATCTGAATATCGCAGACCCGTTGACTATAAGACCTCTCTCACATGCAAAGCATGATCGAGCCCCAGAACTCGTTGGGTGTTAGATTCATAACAATGCGCATCACATGGTGATGTGAACTAGATTATTGACTCTAGTGCAAGTGGGAGATTGTTGGAAATATGCCCTAGAGGCAATAATAAATTATTTATTATCATATTTCCTTGTTCATGATAATCGTTTATTATCCATGCTATAATTGCATTGATCGGAGACTTAAATGCATGTGTGGATACATAGACAAAACCATGTCCCTAGTATGCCTCTAATAGACTAGCTCGTTGATCAAAAGATGGTTAAGGTTTCCTAGCCATGGACATGAGATGTCATTTGATAACGGGGTCACATCATTAGGAGAATGATGTGATGGATAAGACCCAAACTACAAACATAGCATATGATCGTGTCAGTAAATTGCTACTGTTTTCTTCATGTTAAGTATATGTTCCTATGACCATGAGATCATGCAACTCACGAATATCGGAAGAGTGCCTTGTGTGTATCAAACGTTGCAACGTAACTGGGTGACTATAAAGGTGCTCTACAGGTATCTCCGATGGTGTCTGTTGAGTTGGCATGGATCGAGACTGGGATTTGTTACTCCGTGTGACGAAGAGGTATCTCAGGGCCCACTCGGTAATACAACATCACAATGAGCCTTGCAAGCAATGTGACTAATTGTTAGTTGCGGGATCTTGTATTACGGAATGAGTAAAGAGACTTGCCAGTAACGAGGTTGAACTAGGTATGGAGATACCGACGATCGAATCTCGGGCAAGTAACATACCGAAGAACAAAGGGAACATCGTACGGGATTAACTGAATCCTTGACATAGAGGTTCGACCGATAAAGATCTTCGTAGAATATGTAGGAACCAATGTGGACGTCTAGGTCCCGCCATTGGTTATTGACCATAGAGGTGTCTCGGTCATGTCTACATAGTTCTCGAACCCGAAGGGTCTGCACACTTAAGGTTCGGTGACGTTTCGATAGTGTAGAGTTATGTATGGTGGTGACCGAAGTTTGTTCGGAGTCCCGTATGAGATCCCGGACATCACGAGGAGCTCCAGAATGGTCCGGAGGTAAAGATTCATATATAGGAAGTCCCAGTTTGGTTTCCGGAAAAGTTTTGGGCTCATCGGTAGTGTACCGGGAGTGCCAGTAGTGTACCGAGAGGCCTCCGGGAGGGGTATTTCGACCCCAAGAGGTCCATGGGTTGTGGGAGAATAATAACCAGCCCTTAGTGGGCTGGGAAAACAGCCACAAAGGCCCATGGCGCAGTAGAGAAAGTCCTAAAGCAAAAAGTGGAAAATCAGCCAATAGGAGGCAATCCTACTCCAACTAGGATTGGAGGTGAAGTAGGATTGCTTCCCACCTCCTATTTCGGCCGACCCAAAGGCCTTGGCTGCCTCTCCTCTCCTCTCCTCCTATATATACTAGTGGATTGGGTGGTTTTTGGACAGAATTTCCGGCCACGTGCTACCCGTTCCACCGGTGCATAGTTTCTCCTCTAGATCGTAGTTCCGCAGTGCTTAGGCGAAGCCCTGCCGGAATTGCTCCACCACCATCACCGGAGCGCCGTCACGCTGCCGGTGAACTCTCTCTCCTCTCCACCTCCTCTTGCTGGATCAAGACGGTGGAGATTGTCATCAAGCTGCACGTGTGCTGAACGCGGAGGTGCCGTCCGTTTGGCGCTAGATCGGAAGAACCGTGATCAAGATCGTGAGACGGTTCGTGATGAGATCGCGGGACAGATCGTGATGAGTTTGCGGGACAGATCGTGATCAAGATCGTGAGACGGACCATGATGAGATCGTGGGACGGATCGTGATGGGATCGTGGGACGGATCGTGATGAGATCGCGGGACGCTCGGCGATTTGGATAGCGAAGATGTTCGACTACACCAACCGCGTTTCTTAACGCTTCCCGCTTAGCAATCTACAAGGGTACATAGATCCACTCTCCCTCTCGTAGATGCTCATCACCATGGATAGGTTTGCGTGTGCGTAGGAATTTTTTTGTTTCCCATGCGACATTCCCCAACAGTTGCCTCTCCAATTGAGGCCGCACCAGATCTGCGAAATGTCCGGCCGCCGGGACCCCTACTGGCTGGCAACCATTGACCTGACGCCGGCTCAGGTGGCAACGCAGGTGAACGCCATCATGACGTTCAAGTTGGCGCCGATGTCGTGGACATTCGGCATGGATCCGTACGACTGCATCAACTGTCCCCCTGGTATGTTTTGTCGAGACGACTTCTTTTCATTTGATTCTTTTCTAGCCGGCAGCCGACAGCGGACCTTACTTCGCCGTGCTGATCACAGTTGTTGGTGCGACAGAACACGCCGGATGGCCTGCACCCCCAAATCTTCGAGGCGGAGCGCGACCACTCCGACTCCAAAGACTACGAGCAGGGAGGCCTGCCTGAAGAGGGGGTGGACTCCTCGAGAGGGGTCGAGGAGCCGGCAGACCCGTGAGCCGGCGGGCTGAGCGGAGCCGGAGGGTCCGGCACAGCCGGGGAGCCCAACAAAGCTGGTGAGTTTCCTATTGGTCCCATGATCAGGGACTGGACAGATGATGATGATGACGATGACGATGATGTGATGATCCTGAACGTGCCTCCCCGGTTAGTTCAGCAGGGCCGGCGGAGCAAGGAGCGGCTGGCTCAAGCCCAGGCGGCCGGAGCCGCCAGCCAAGCAAAGAGGCTAGCTCAGGAGGAGCCGATGGCCCCGCCGCCCGTCCATAAGCGGGTGAAGGTGGCCGCGCGGAAGCCATCAACGCGCGCCAAGAGGGCTTTGCCCATCATCATCGGGTAAGCGTCCCTCCTTTCCTTGCGTGTGTTTCCTTCCAGGTCACGAGCCGGTGGGCGATTGACCCTTGTGCACCCTAGGGACACCATCGAGCTCCACGAAGGGGAGTCGGCGGTGGACCCGACGGACGCCGCCAGCCGGTTGGCCCGCGAGCACGTGGCCACCCAGCAGGAGGAGAAGAGGAGGCTCGCGGAGCTACGAGCCTCAAAGTCTGGAACATGAGGCGGAGCCTCACACTCCGGGACTTCGAGCGGCGGGAGGCGGAGGAGGTCCGTAAACCCCGCGCGGGCGTCAGACTCGGCGGCGGAGTCCATCCATCTATCGAGGCCCACGTCGAGCGAGCTGCGAGGGGCGGCTATGGAGCCGCCTGCGCCTCCGTCTGTGGAGGAGGCGGCCCGGACGAGTGCGGCGGCTACGGAGCCGCCCCCCGAGGCGACTAGGCCGGAGGTGACTCCACCTGCGGCCGAGTCGGCAAGGGTTGATGCATCGGAGGCTTCGGCGGCCCCGGAGGCAGCGCCGGAGGCGCCGGACATGGAGACGGAGGCGCCGTCCGTCGTGGTCATTACGTCGGGCCAGCGGGAGGAGGAGGCAGTAGTGGCACCGAGCGGTGGCCAGTGGGGACCGACTCCCGGGGCCTCGCCGTCATTAATCCTCCCCAAGCGACCAGTGCCATGGCGAGCACCGGGCGGGTGGCAGCGGCGGCTGGGTCTGGAGGTCCATGCAGGACGTGCTCCGGGACTGGGAGGTGCTGCCACGCGTCCTGACCCTTCTGGATCCCCCGGCAGGTGGCCCGGTCCCCGCACTTGGGGATTCGGGGAGCGTCCTGGACCGGTGCTGCCAGGAGTGGCCCGGTTTGTAGAGGCAGTCGACACTACTCTGCGACACATGGAGGTAAGAGGTGTCGTCTTTATCGAATTTTTCAGTGGGGGCGCGCAAGCGCACCCATTGGGTGTAGCCCCGGAGATGCGGGCCGGCTGACGGGGAGTCGGGCTAGATCTCCTTGAGCGTTTTTTGACCTTGGCTTCGTGTGGCAGGAGGGGAACTCCCAGCGGTAGAAGCTGTTCGAGGAGGCGGTCTCCATCCATGACCGCGGCAAGCACGGCTTCTACCGGCTGGAGGAGGAGCTAGCGCGGGTGCAAGGTATGTCGAGTTTTGCGGGAGGGGCACGTAGCCCCCGGGAGCTGGGCCGGCTGCCTGATAGCCGGAGCGGACGTAGAAGGGCCGGCTGACGCCTGCTTTGTCTTGCAGACGAGCTGACCGCCCTCCGGGCAGAGAAGACCGGGGCCGTCTCTGAGCGGGACCGGCTGGCGCAAAGCGTCCAAGCAGTCATGCAGGAGAAGGACCGGCTGGCCACGCTGCTGGTGAACGGGGAGGCGACTCAGGACCGCCTCAAGGCCGATGTGGAACGGGAGGCGACGGCCAAGGAGACGGCCATCAAGGAGGCGGTTGACACCGCCCTCCAAGGCAAGGTGACCTGCCTCGAGAGGATGCTCGAGGAGCTTAAGGGTTCCCTCGCCGAGGCGGAGGCGGCGTTGGCGTCAGAGAAGGATTCGTCGCTCCACTTTGCCATTGAGGTGGACGACTCCATTGAATGAAAGTGTCTGTTTTTCCTTTTTCCAACCGGTTGCCTTTTTCTTTGCTAGTTCTTGTTCTTGATTTGCCTTTCTCTCCTTATTCCCTTTCTTCTCTTAGGGCGCTTCTTGGAAACTCAGCGCCGCGCTGAGCGTGCCGTCGAGGAGCACCGGGAGTGTCTCCGGGCACACGGGCACTCCATCGAGGAGGACACCGCGTGGGATGTGGTAGAGCTTGGGCTCGTCATCGAAAACTGGCTGATCCACCTCGAGGGGAGCATGGAGCGGCTGAAGATGGCCGACAAGGAGATCATCGCTGCCTTGTGGCCGGGCCATGGAGGAGCTGCGGAAAACCGCGTGGCCTTGTGGCTAGAGCATGCCGTGGCCCGACTCGAGGTCTAGAAGGCGTCAGCAGAACGAGCCGGTGCGCAGATGGCGCTCCGATTTGTAACTTTGTGGTATCGCGGCGTGGACCTGGACTGGCTGGCCACCATGCGGGACGATCCGGCCGAGGAGCGGGAGGCCCATGAGCTGGCCCTTGTCCGCCGTGGCGACGAGCTCGTGTCGTACGTCGACCCGGACGAGCTCCTGCCGGCCCTTGGTGAGGATGGCAAGCCGGCGGCTGAAGACTCCTTCGACATCCCCCAAGGTCCGGAGGATGAGGAGGTTGCCGACGAGAGTACCGACTCCAACGGTGAGATGGCTGGGACTGTGGAGGCCGCCTCGAAGGCCAAGGAGGCTGACCCGAAGTCTGCGACCATCTCCGGGACGGGAGTCGATCTGCCCAACGATGCGCCGGCTGGGGGCGCGCCGGTTGGCGACGCGCCGGTGGCCTGAGCCCCCGGGCGTTTTATCTTTCTTTCCCTTTCCTGCATGTTAGGCTTAAGTCCACCCACTAGGGGTGTAATGTAATGAACCATGGCGGCCGTGAGCCTATTTTATCTTAGAATTCGTATTGTGAATATTTGATGTGTTTGCCTTATCGCGCTTGCCTGCTCGTCCTTACCCTTTTTTGCCCCTTTGGTTCTGTCTGTTCTGCCCCTTTTCCCTTTTGGTTTTGGCCCCGCCAGCCCGACAGCCGGGAGCCGGTCTGTAGCTGGGTCAGGGCGTCCGCCTCGAGGGAGCCGGTTCTGAACTTAGGAACCGCGAGATTTTTTTAGGATAAGTATAGTGGCAGAGGCGAGGCGGTGGTCTGGATGGACCTAGCCGACATCTCCTTTGTGATCAATCTTTCGTGTGTGCTAATCTTTGCCGCCCCGAGGCCCCGTCAGCCAGACAGCCGGGAGCCAAACCTGTAGCTCGGAGGGGTGGGAGGGTTTGTTCATCTCACACTACTTGGTCAATTTTTGGGAGAGGCGACCTAGGAGTAGCCAGCGAGCCCTCGGGCCCGGGAGCCGGGTCAGGGAGCCGGTGAGTGAGGAGACCTTTGAGGCAAACGAAAAGGGCATGCCCCAAGAGCTGGCCTGGGGCACCCATTGCATTCATAAGCCCCAAAGGGGAGGGATACATACATACACTGGTCTTTTCAGCAGTAAAGCAGACGGAGGAGCGGCACAGTCCATGGGCGCTCGGTCTCCTCGCCGGAGGCATCTCTTTTGCGCTTCTGCGACTTCTAGGCATTTATCAGGTAGTACGCATTGTTGTGCAACTCCTTGCTGACGATGAATGGGCCTTCCCATGGCGAGGACAGCTTGTGTTGTCCGGTTATCTGCTGGATCCGCCTGAGCACCAGGTCCCCTTCACAAAAGGAGAGCGGCCGGATCCGCTTGCTGTGGTAGTGCTGGAGCTTCTGCTGGTAGATTGCCGTCCGGCTCAAGGCCAGCTCACGGGCTTCTTCGAGTAAGTCAACGCCGTCTTCTCTTGCCTCCTTTGCGTCCTTCTTCGTGTATAGGGCAACCCGAGGTGAGTCGAACTCGATGTCGGTGGGGATGATCGCCTCGGACCCATACACAAGGAACAAGGGCGTGTAGCCGGTTGATCGGTTAGGGGTGGTCCTGAGACTCCAAAGGACAGCCGGCAGCTCGTCGACCGAGCAGCCGGCTGACCTTACCAGCGGTGTCACGAGCCGGGGCTTGATGCCGGACAGGATGAGGCTGTTTGCTCTCTCGACCTGGCTGTTTGATTGTGGATGAGCGACGAAGGCTAAGTCGAGCCGGATTCCTTGCTTGGAGCAGAAACGCGCAAGCACGCCCTTGGCGAAGTTCATGCCGTTGTCGGTGATGATGCTGTGGGCGACGCCGTAGCGAACCATGATGTCGTCGATGAACCGGACAGCCATGGGGCTGTCCAGCTTCTTGATTGGTCGTGCCTCGATCCACTTGGTGAATTTGTCGACAACCACTAGCAAATGCGTCATGCCGCCTCGTGCGGTCTTGAAGGGACCCACCATGTCCAGCCCCCAGACAGCGAAGGGCCACGAGAGGGGGATGGTCTGGAGGGCCGATGCCGGCAGGTGGCTCTACATGCTGAAGCGCTGGCAGCCCTCGCACTCGTCGACCAATTTCTTGGCCGCCTCGAGAGCAGTGGGCCAGTAGAAGCCGTGACGGAAGGCCTTGGCCACCAAAGTCCTAGAGGCGGCGTGATGCCCGCACTCGCCCTGGTGGATGTCAAGGAGGATCTCCAGACCCTTCTCCGGCTCGACGCACCACTAAAATACGCCGGTGGTGCTACGATGGACGAGCTCGTGGTTGATGATGCTATATGCAAGGATCGGTGCTGAATTTGCCTCGCCATGGCCTCGTCCGGGGGGAGCTCACCGTGTAGAAGGAATGCTAGGATGGGCTATGCCCAAGAGGGGGCCGAGACGGGGGTCGGCTCGGGAGCCCCCGAGCTCAGATGATCAGTCCTCGAGACCGGCTCACCAGCCCCTGAGGTCGGCTGGTCGATTGCCATCATGACAACCACATCATTGAAGCCGGCTCAACTAGTGCCGGCAAGGCGGCCAAGGTTGAGGGAGCCGGTGGCGAAGATGCTGAAGGGACAGCCGGAGCCGTCGATGGGCCGGTGGCGTCAGCCGACACGAAGATGGATTCCAATTCTGGGGAAGGCTTGATCAATGGCTTGAGTAGCCACTCGAGGGAGATGCCGGCTGGGATGGCCTGCCGGGTGGAGCTGATCTTTGCCAGCGTGTCGGTCGCCTCGTTGTCCGCCCGTGGGACGTGATGGAACTCACAACCCTCGAAGGAGCCAGTGAGCTATTGTACAAGGAAGCAGTAGCTGGCCATGTTGGTGTCCCTGGCATCCCATTCGCTAGAGACCTGCTGTACCATGAGATCGGAGTCGCCGAAGCATAGAATGCGCCTAATGCCAATCTCCTTGGCGAGCTAGAGGCCATGGATGATGGCCTCATACTCGGCCATGTTGTTGGAGGCGGCAAAGTGGATCCGGAGGGCGTACTTGAGCTGGTCACCTTTCGGGGAGGAGAGGACTATGCCGGCACCCAGGCCGGTCCTCATTTTTGAGCCGTCGAAATGCATGAGCCAATGTGTGGAGTCTGGGGGGAGGCGGCACGAACTCAGTCTCCGCCCAGTCGACGAGGAAGTCGGCCAAGGCCTGCGACTTGATGGCGGTGCGAGGTTCGTACCGGATCTCGTGATCGGCAAGGGCGATGACCCATTTGGCGATCCGGCGGGTGGTGTCCCGGCCGCTCATGATCTCGCCGAGCGGGGCCATGCTCACCACTATGATGGTATGCTCCTGGAGTACTACTTGACCTGCTTAGCGGCGAAGTATATGCTGTAGCACATCTTCTGGTAGTGGGGGTAGTTCTGCTTGGACGCGGAGATGACCTCGCTGAGGTAGTAGACAGGGTGCTGGACCGGCAGGGACTTGCCCTCCTCCGACCGCTCGACCACCATGACGACGTTGATGACGCGAGTGGTCGCCGCGATGTAGGCGAGCAGAGGCTCCTTCTCAGCCGGCGCAGCCAGGATGGGTGCACGGGTGAGAGCCTTTTTGAGGCCACGGAAGGCCTCGTCTGCCTCGTCGGGCCAATAGAACATGCCCGGCTTCTTGGTGTGACCCGACTCAACCAGAGTCATCTTGCGAAGGATCCCGTAGAGAGGGAAGGCTTTCTCCCCCAGCCGGCTGATGAACCGGCTGAGCGAGGCGAGGCAGCCGATGAACTTTCGGACATCGCGAAGCGGGGTTGGCTTTGGCATGCGCTCGATTGAGCTGATCTTCTCTGGGTTAGCTTCTGTCGCGGGCGGACACAAAGAAACCCAGGAGCTGGCCTACGGGGACATCGAAGACGCATTTCTCCAGGTTGAGCTTGATCTTGTATTCGCGCAAGTTCACGAAGGTCTCTCGGAGGTGGTCAAGGAGGCTGAAGTGCTTCTTGGTTTTGACGATGATGTCATCGACGTAGACATGGACGTTCCTGCCTATCTGAGGCAGGAGGCACTTCTGGATGCACCGCTGGAAGGTGGCGCCTGTGTTCTTCAAGCCGAAGGACATGGCGATGTAGCAGTAGGCCCCGAAGGGCATGATGAAGGAGGTCTTGAGCTGGTCCTCCCGGTCCAGCTTGATCTGGTGGTAGCCAGAGTCTGCGTCCAGGAAGGACAGCAAGTCGTAGCCGGCCGTGGAGTTGATGACTTGATCGATCTACGGCAGGGCAAATGGGTCCTTGGGGCTGGTGTAGTCAATGCACATGCGCCAGGTTTTGTTCTTCTTCAGCACCAACACTGGGTTGGCCAGCCAGTCCTGGTGAAAAAATTACATCATGAACCCGGCTGCGAGCAGCCGGGCGATCTCTTCTCCTATAGTACGCCGCTTCTCCTCGGAGAAATGGCGTAGGGGTTGCTTGACCGGCTTGATGTCCAGCCGTACGTGTAGTTTGTGCTCGGCAAACTTCCTCGGGACACACGGCATGTCCTTGGGGGACCATGCAAAGATGTCCCGGTTCTCACGAAGGAAGTCGACGATCTCGCCTTCCTATTTGCTGTCGAGGCGGGAGCCGATGGTGACGCACTGAGAGGGGTTGGCCGGGTCGAGCGGGATTTGCTTGGTGTCCTTGGATGGCTAGAAGGAGGCCACGAGCTGGTCGAGCTGCCACTTCTCCTCGGCGATTTCCAGGGCCTCGGCCAGCCTGCTACCGTCTCGAGCGCACTTGATTGGCATCTTGTAGTCACCCGTGACGGTGATGATTCCCTTGGGGCCCATCATCTTGAGCTTGAGGTAGGTGTAATGGGGAACCGCCATGAACTTGACAAGGGCTGGCCGACCCAACAGCGCATGATATGGACTTGCGAGGTCCATGACCTCAAACAACACCGGCTCGCGGCGGAAGTGGCCGGGTCCACGGAAGAGGACGTCGAGTGTGACCTTGCCGATAGGGGAGTAGGACTTCCCAGGCACGATGCCATGGAAGATCGTCCGGCTCGCTTATAGATCTTCTATCTTCAGCCCCACCTTGTGCATCGTGTCGAGGTAAAGGATGTTGATGCTGCTGCCACCATCTACTAGCACCCATGAAAAGCGGCAGTTGCGCTTCTCGATGGCGATAGTGGGGTCGAGGACCAGGGCGTAGCTTCTGGGACTCGGCATCACGGTGGGATGATCTGCCTGGCTCTAGGTGACCGACTTCTCTACCCAGTGCATGAACTGGGGAGTTGCCGGCATGGTGGCGTTCACCTCACGATGGAGCCGGCGTTGAGCATATTTGCTCGTCTCTTCACTGGTGAAGACGACGTAACAACCGTCCTGGTTGGGGAACTGGTCGTGAAGATGACTGTCATTTTGGGCTGGAGCCAGAGTCAGCGCCGGGGCGGTAGCTGGGGCCGGGGCCGGCGCGCGGGCAGGCGGCGCGGGAGGAGCCGGAAGACCGCCCCCCCGGGCCAATCGCTGTGAGAAGCTGCATTGCCGGAGCGTGTGCGTAGAGGGTTTGGCCCCTCAGTGGTTCTTGTAGGGGAGGCTGAGCATCTGCTCGAAGGTGAGATTTGGCTGCCAAGCAACCTTGCTAGTGCACTGGCGCTGGCTGGGAGACTGGACAACCGGCTCTTGCTCCTCAATGGTGGCGACCTGCTGGCTCCCATAGCGGGGATCCGGCTGGTCGTTCTTTCGTTTGTTGTTCTGCGGCTGCCTGTTGTCGGCAGCCAGTCGGGACATTGCCGGTGTCGTCGTCGCCTTGGCGGGCGGAGTCATCTTGACCCGGATGGCTGAGTCAGCCATGGCATACTTGTCTGCCTTGGTCATGAGCTTGACGAGTGTGGCCGGCTCGGAGCATAGAAGATTGTGCTTGAGGGGGGGTGCCGTCTCGACAGCCTTCGATGAAATACTGTATGGCTTGTACCTCATGCACCCCCTCGCAGGAGTTGCAGAGCTCGGTCCACCGGGTGAGGTAGTCGCGGAGGGACCCGTCCAGCCCCTGAACGCACATGGCGAGTTCAAGGGGAAGGCCAGGCTGCTTGTAGGTGTCGGTGAAGTTGCGGACGAAGGCTTCCTCGAAGTGTGCCCACAGTCATGGGCGGACCGGCGCAGACGAGCACCTGGCTAGGGTACTCGTCAGCGGCCGGAGCTTCGGCGAGGGTGAGCCTGCTGAAACGCTCGTTGAGCGTGTCGATGTCGAGCGCAAGGTCGATGGAACTTCCTGTAAGGCGTGTCGGAGCAAGCCCCACAAGCCCACGGTTTCGCCTGGACGTGCGGCGACGGCGGGGAATGGCGAGGGGTCCCGCCCGGAGCATGAATCCGGCCGGTGCCGCGTACGACCCCACGGTGGGCGCCAACTATCGTTGTTTTCTCACGACATATGCCATGGGTAGGCTTATCGTAGGTGGTTGGGGCCGAACGACACCGACGGGCTCCGTGTGCGGGATTAGGTACAAGCGGTGATGACACACGATGTACCCAAGTTTAGGGCCCTCCATGGGAGGTAATACCCCTAGTCCTGCTAGGTCTAGTTTGATGGATGGGTGTGTTTACAGGGTTGTTCGTGGAGCTGAGTCTAGGGGAAGAAGAGGGAGCAGTCGGCTCGCCTTCCTCCCCAACCAAGTGTGAGAATGTGGGAAATGTCCCGTAGGAGTGTGCGTGAGAGTTGTCTGTCCCTGTTGCATGGGGGGCTCGGGGGGTTTTATAGGCCAACCCCTTGGCTTACAATATTCCTAAGGTACAATGGTGGGGGTACCCGGCTGGCAGCCTCTTCGGCTGACCAGAGGGTCCCGCCCTTCGAGTCCTCTCGTGGCTCGTAGGGTCCACCGGCTGTGCGGTCCCGTCGCCTGCTGGGGCCCACCAGCCGGCTCCGTGATTGGGCCTCGCCCACTTGCCACATCACGGGCCGCCCGGGAGGCGTCGTCTTGTGCTAGCCGGCCGAAGTTTCCGGTACGGCCAGCTGCACTGTAGCCACGCCAGGGCAGGTAATCGAGTGGGCAGGGGCGTGCCGACACTGTTTCCCCGCCCGGTCGCGCTCGCCAAGGTCAGCGGCCTCGACGTCCGGACTATAGCCATGCGCACCCGTGCATCAGCGGCCACTGTGGCTACAATGATGCCTGTCATGGCAGTCACGTCTTGTTGCTGTACTCGCATGCAGAGGGATGGGACATTGCACGTCCGCCCCAGGGTCAACAGAGGAGGCAGCCCGGAGGATGCCGGTCCGCACCCAGCCGGTCGGGGGTCGAGCCGGCACCTCGACCAGCCGTCCGTGTCGCCAGCCAGCGATAGCTCGAGCCAACCGCGTCCCAGCCGGCCGTGGATAGCCGGTCGTGTAGTTTTTCTTTGAAGCGGGGTGGGGGGGTGAGAACCCCGCTAATTTGGCCTACCCAAGGGTAATGACCCCGTCATGTTGAATCGCAAAGCATACTCGATTCGGATATCAGTGTCCCTGAGTGTCCCACAAATCAGAACACGAGGGAAACTGGAATCAGTGAAATATCATAGTTTATGAGGAGCTCATAAGAAGTTATATGGCTCCGTGATATTCCAAGATACCAGGGATAAAACTCGGAGGTGGATCAGAATAGAGGTTAGACTAGTGTATTGATCTATGGAAGACAGGCACTTTAACCTGTCCAAGAATGAAATCAAAGTAGAACAACCTGGTCGGAACCACGATTGCAAAGGACAAGATCAAAGATACAAGTTCAAATCATACAATGAATGATTATAGGAAAGGAGAAGCTTCTATGGTAAGATCAACATCGTTTCCATTGACATGAACAAAAGGTTCAAGGTCGACTCCCACTTCATTAATGCATCACCTTCCATTTACACCTCGCCTTTGGTGAAATTATTGTTTTGAAAGATTATTTGGCAAAACACCAGAAAAGTATGACTCGTGAAAACTGTCGGGTTCACACGAATTAAGGAAGGCATAGGTCCAACCCATCGGGGCATCTTAGGAACATATACCACAAGCTTCAAGAGTAATTAACACATGCTTGACAATAGAGCATGGCTGACAAAAGCATAGGATACAACTTATTAGAGGGAGAAGGCACAGTTTACCAATGGCATCATGTACCAGGGGAAGAACATCACAATAATTTTGAATGTGAAGGATGCTATCAGATAATAACCCAACAATGGGTCTGGCAGTCCACAAAGGACCTAATGTGAGTATCGATACTCAATCAAAGGGAGAAAGAATGCAAGGCATCAGATTATAGAACATTCAATAATTCGATGCTCAAATAACCAAAGGAATTAAGATTCCCAATTTGGTGTATCAGAATCAGATGCTTCGATCAATACAGATAAGTTGAAGGGACTTAGATGGACAACCAACCAAGGTTGATTTAACGAGAACCAGCTCCTGATTGGAAAGGCGTATGGAACAAATAGATAATTTAAGAGTATCAAGTGAGGATTGTGTGCATTGACACGCAAGTTGAATCAATAAGGTGAGCGATAATCACAGAGGATTTTTAATGGATAATGCTAGTCATATGGAATTAACCATAACGCAAGCATGTGAGGGAATGTCAAGAGAAAAAGGCTACTGAGGATTTCGAAAGATCGAATAGTAATTCTAATGATTTTGTGAAACTCATGACAACTGAGGACGAACGAATCCCCGGTAAGTGAGAGGAATTATTCGTAGGGGTTGAGGGTGGAGATAATAACAAAAGCGATGAGCACAAGTTCTTGGGAGAACATCAGGGAGTATCTTCGGAGTCTTCTGACTCATCATCTAGAATGAGGGGCTCTCGGGGGAAGTAGTTACGAGAACCTAGAGTTAGAGTTAGCAAAATCTATAACCCGAAAGAGAAGAGAGATGAGAACCGAGAGTATAGACGAGGAATAGAAGATCCTAATACCACCCGATTGAGATGTGAGCCCGTAAGCCACACAACTATGTTATTAAAAGTTTTTCAAGTACTAGACTCAACTTCGGCCAAGGAGTTGGAAAGGGGGCTACCTACAGGCAGTCAGCTCTGATACCAACTCGTGACACCCCCAATTTCGGCCGTACGCTAAAGATACACGCAATGCGTATGACCAAGATTAGGGACTCACTGATCGATATCACAACACAACACTAGAGACAAATTAAAGTAATACAGCTTCATATTACAAGCCAAGGGCCTCAAGGGCTCGAATAAAAAGCTCGACAAGCACAAGTCAGCGGAAGCAAATAATATCTGAGTACAAACATAAGTTAAAGAAGTTTTGCCTTAAGAAGGCTAGCACAAACATAATCAACGGATCGGAAGAGGCAAGGCCTCCTGCCTAGGAACCTCTTATCATACTGCTAGTCGGGAGCCGCCTCCACGTAGTAGTAGGCTCGTGCGGTGGTGTAGTAGTCATCTCCGGCGTACTCCATCTCCGGGGCTCCGACGTCTAAATGCAGCAATCATATCGAGGGGGAAAGAGAAAACAAAGCAGCGATGAGTACTCATCCAAAGTACTCGCAAGACTAACATCAGAACTATGCTAAGTATGTATCAGTATCAAGGAATGGGGTTATATCTGGGCTGACTGCAGAAAGCAAGAATAGGGGGAAGGCCTAGTTGTATCGAACACTAGCATCTTCACCATCTTGCAACATTGGAAGATAGTAGACTGGTATCTCATATATAGTCATATTATTGTAGCAATTTTATTAAGTAACCAGGCCGAGAGATTCTTCCTCAACTCCCTGCGAGGAAGCAATCCCGGAGACAACATTCATTCCAATTTAAAGTCACAAATTTAGTTGTAGTAGATCAAGGTACAACTCCAAGTCGTCCTGTTACCATGGACACAACTATTTGAATAGATGAATTCATCCCTGCAGGGGTGCACTGCACTTCCAACATGCTTGATCACCTCCGGCCAGACACACTTTCCTGGGTAATGCCCGGCCTCGGGATTTCAAAACATCGTCGTCCGACCTAGGATCAACAAAGAGGCCAGCCCGCCGGTCTAAATCCTAAACGCACAGCGTTCATGGGCATACTCACCCTTTGCACTCCTGCACGATGCGAGGGTGGCTGAGGTCAGTCCTAGAACCTCTTAATTACAAGCACAATGCCGTTGCGGACCACTCGGGCGCGCGCCACTCCCTTGCTGACGTGCGGAGAGCTTCGGCTGATACAACAATGCCGAGTACCCATAACTTCTCCCACGTGAAGGTTTGGTGCGTAAAAGGTTAATCGACCAACTCAAATAAAATACCCAACCCATTAGCATTTTATTAATGCGGGACAAGCGCGACCCATGAAGTGCGGTCCCATTGCCTCGTCTCGAGGATGTATGGCAAGGGCCTCTCTTGCCCGTCCACGCCTCATCATCATCAGACCATGGGTACCCCTCAGGGCCGACCCATCACCAACATGTTTGTGTAACCAGGTCATAGTAACTATGTGTATGAAACATCAAGACGAAACCTAAGGAATCACCCTCAAAGGGGCCCCGCTTGATGAAACCGTCAAGGTGGACTTAGAGGAATCACGCTCGAGGGTCTCATACTTGAGGGGTTGCACGACAGAGTCATCATTGGGAGTGGTGAAGGAGGAATCACCCTCGATTACCACGACCGACTAGCTACACTACTGAGCTAGAATCATGAGTACTTCACGAGGTGTCACCCTCGGTACTCAATAGTAGCTCTACAGAGTCATACAACTAAGGGGTGCGTGGTGATGTGAAGGGACTGGCTTGTCGATCGGTTGACTGAGTCTTCGAGTCTTCGAGTAGTCCATGAAGAAGCTGGGGAAACTGGGACTAAGGGGTCACTTGGGGTTCATTGATCAACATATGCTAACCAGTTGATATAGCAACATGTATAGTAGCAGTTTATCAAAAATAGGCTATGCATCAGAAATAGGAGCTAGCTAATACAGTAGCAAAATCTAATGCAAGAATGACAGGGAAGAAATGGGCGATATCTTAATGCTCAAGGTGGGGGGGGGGTTGCTTGCCTTGCTGCTGTGCTACAAAGGCCTTATCATCACTTGCATAGTCGTACCCGGCAGCATCGTCAGTCTCGGGGTCTACCGGTAAGAAGAGGGGGGGTGGGAACATTAAATATAAAGCCAACAGATGCAACACGGTGCATGACATGGCAATATGCAGAGCAAGGCATGCACTAACGCAGTATTACACGTCATAGACGGGTCGAAAGAATGTCTGACGATAGTTTTCGGGTCTCTGGCTTTTACCAGAGATGTATTCAATGGAAAAGTTCCATGTTCGTTATGATAGGGACATGTGAGTGACGAACGAACTACATATTCAGATTCGTGGTTTTTTTGAGCAACTTCCATGTATAAATTATTTTCATCTTAGTTATAAATTATTTTATATGATTTTTGAAAGTTTTAATAATATTTAGATATTTAAAATATATTATTTTAATTCAATAATTCAATTTATGACACCAACATGATGTCATGCTAACATCAGCAGTCAACAACCCTGTTGACTGGTCAAACTGACCAGGGGCCCACATGTCATTCTCATAGTTTAATTAAAGTTTAATTAACATTAATCAGAATTACTTAGGGGGTGGGACCCACCATTCATTCGCTGTTTTCAATAAATTAATCAACTGAATTTATTAATCCGGTCTAATTAGTGATAAATGGGCTGGACCCACATGTCATCCTCGTAGAGTTAATTAACTAAACTAACTAATCTTAACTACATTAATTAATTAATTTACTAATTATTTATTTATTTATTATTATTAACATTATTATGTATATGTTTAAAATGTTTAGGGGGCACGCCCCCCTCTGTAGTTGAGTGGGGGGTGTAGGCCCCCACATGTCAGATGTGTTAGTGGGGGGATCAATCCCCACTAAGCAGTATACACGGGCGACAGCCGGAGGCCCTGGCTGGCCATAGGGGCTCCTTGTCGGCCAGGGCACAACTATACTCGCATGGGGCCGGTGCCAGGCGCGGCGAGCGGTGCAAGCAAGGGCGAGGCGCACACATGAAGGGTGGCCGGAGGCATGCGAGCAGGCGGCCGTGGGCACCGACAGGGCGTGTGGCTGGGCGTTAGCAGCGCCCGGGAGCCACAGCGAGCGGGGGACGGTGCGCGGCGGCCATGGCTGCACGCTGAGCGTGACGGGTGCGTGCGCTAGCGATGGGCGGCCGCGGAGGGCGGCCGGGGGCGTATGGCTGATGTCTACTACACAACCTTCTTCTTGTATCTCTTGTTGGGCCTCCAAGCGCAGAGTTTTGTATGACAGTAGCAAATTTCCCTCAAGTGGATGACCTAAGGTTTATCAATCTGTGGGACGCATAGGATGAATATGGTCTCTCTCAAACAACCCTGCAACCAAACAACAAAGAGTTTCTCGTGTCCCCAACACACCAAATACAATGGTAAATTGTATAGGTGCACTAGTTCGGCGAAGAGATGGTGATACAAGTGTAATATGGATGATAGATATAGGTTTTTGTAATCTGAAAACATAAAAACAGCAAGGTAAGAAATAGTAAATAGCGAGCAAAACATTGTATAAATGCTTGGAAACAAGGCCTAGGGTCCATACTTTCACTAGTGCAATTTCTCTCAACAATATTGACATAGTTGAATCATGTGTAAGTAGCTCTCGTGCGACAAAGAGTTCATTCCAAAGTCACAAATAGTGGAGAACTAACGAACAAATTATTGTAGGGTACGAAACCACCTCAAAGTTATGTTTTCTGATTAATCTTATGAGCTATCCCTATAAGTGTCACAAACAGCCCTAGAGTTCGTACTAAAATAACACCTTAAGATACACATCAACCAAAACTCTAATGTCACCTAGATACTCCAATGTCACCACAAGTACCCATGGGCTTGATTATACGATATGCATCACATAATTTCAGATTCATCATGTTCAATGAGTGGCCCAAAGTTTCTACCGGAAAGTCAAGACAAAAACGTGTGCCAACCCCTATGCATAGATTCCCAAGGTCACGGAACCCGCAAGTTGATCACCAAAACATACATCAAGTGGATCAATAGAACATCCCATTGTCACCACGGATATCCCATCGCAAGACATACATCAAGTGTTCTCAAATCCTTAAAGACTCAATCCGATAAGAGAACTTCAAAGGGAAAACACAATTCATCACAAGAAGATAGAGAGTGGAAAACTCCATATGATTAATCTATATCAATAATGCTCGTGGTACATCAAGATCGTGCCATCTCAAGAACACGAGAGAGAGAGAGATCAAACACATAGCTATTGGTACATACCCTCAGCCCCAAGGGTGAACTACTCCCTCCTCATCATGGAGAGCGCCGGATGATGAAGATGGCCTGCGGTGATGGTTTCCCCCTCTGACAGGGTGCCGGAACATGCTCCCGATTGGTTTTTCGTGCCTCTGGAGGCTTGCCGGCGGCGGAACTCCTGATCTAGGTTTCTTTTCGGAGGTTTCTATATTTATAGGACTTTTTGGCATTGGAATCAGTCAAGGAGGTGCTCGAGGGGCCCACAAGCTTGCTAGGCGCGACCAGGGGGTGGCCGTGCCTAGCAGGCTTGTGGTCTCCTCACCCACTTCCTGGCCCAGCTCTTTGCTCCATTATTTTTTATGTTTTCCAAAAATATTCTCCGTAAATTTTTAGCCAATTTCGAGAACTTTTATTTCTAGACAAAAAGAACACCACGGTAGTTCTACTAAAAACAGCATCAGTCCGGGTTATATCTAATAAAATCATACCAAAATCATATAGAATTATTGTAAACATGGCATGAATACTTCATAAATTATAGATACGTTGGAGACATATCAATGTCCGGAGGGGAAGAGGAGAAGGGGAGGAGCCCGGAGGCTCACCGGGAGGAAGGGGCGACAGCTAGCAGTGTGCACGAGGGAGGGCGACGACCAGCGATGCGGTGACGAGGCCGTGCCGGTTGGGAAGGGTGCCGACGTCAGGCAGGTGGCGAAGAGGCCTAGTGTGACGAGGAGGCGACCAGGTGCCGGCGAGGGGCACAGTCCGGTGGGGTGGGGCAGCATGGAGGCGCCAGGCGCGGCGGCGGCAGCCCCAATCCGTTCTAGATTGGGAGCGGGGGAGAGGAATGCGGGGGTGGGGGAAGCGAGTGTATGTGGGGGTTAGGGTTTGGTGGGGGTGCGGGGTGTTGTAGTGGCCGGGGATGGGCTGGTTGGGCCGCATGGGTGGGGGCAGGCTGGGCCACGACCCGATTGTGGCTGGCCCAATGGGGAGGGGGGTTCCTTTTTTAATTTTTAGTTTTTTAATAAAAACTTTTGTTTTTTATTTAATTCAGTAACCCAAAACACTTTTGTAAAAATGCGGGACTGCTCCAATAAAACAATGGCAATATTTAGCGCTGCCACAAGTAAGATGGGTTGTATTTGCATAGGTTTGGATTATACAAAAGATTTAAAGGCCATTTAATAAGTGTTCTGCCCTATGTGTTGTTTTGTTGAGGCACCAAAACACTTTGAAAAAATGTTGGTTATGATTTTACAATAGCTTACAGAATATTTGTAACCCATGCATGCTTTCTATTTACATATTTGCAAAACTTTTAAAACCACTTTCGAACCGACTTTGAATTGCAAGAAATTTGGATTGGGGTTGATTCCAACAGTGATCATAATTGGATTGGCTTAATCCTCAGATTACTGTAGCTTGATTATAGTGATTACCGTAGCTACAAATCCAGGGCGTCACACACGAGTAGGATATGGACACCAGGAACATAAATATCATGAAGACTATGTTGGTTTTCATTCAACTACATGTGTGTACATGTGCCAAGTCAAGCCAGTTGAAACATTCAGAGGAGGATACCATATCATCATACTACATCACAACCATTTTAATGCATATTGACATCTAAGATAAATCATTATCCACTCCTAGCTACTTGAGCGTGGCATGAGCAACTATAATCACTAATTGTCATTGCAAACATGTTCAATCATAATATGCTAAATCATGGATACTAGGTTAAACATATTTACAAAAACGAAAACAGGTTGAGTTCATACCTTCTCTCTGCCACAACCAATTCATCAAATATCATCATTATTGCCTTTAACTTGCACGATCGAATGATATGAAAATAATAATAGTGCAAGAGTGTTGTGGACTAAGCTAGAATCTATAAATATTTTATTCAAGAGGAGAAGACAAAGTAATATAGGCTCTTTGTTAAACCAACATTAAGCATATGAGAGCCACTCAATATTTTCATCGCGGTCTTCTCCCTAGCATGACTCAAATATTTTTGGAGTTTTTAGTTTTTCTTGAAGAAGCAAATAAGAGAAGGAAAAACAAAAACGAGAAAAACTATTTGCACGAGAGAACTCCCAACAAGCAAAATAAGAAATGAGAAATCTTTTTGGGTTTTCTTTTAATACTACAACTAACTAAACTGAAAATAAAACCGAAAAGAAGCAAGAAGTATTTTTGGATTTTCTCGAAGTTTTTCTAACACACAAGATGAAAGCAAGAAAATAAATTTAACATGGATAGTACAATGAAAAAGTGTGAACACCGCCAACTGAAATGCAATGGGTGAACATGAATATAATGTTGGTTGAGACATGTACTCCCCAAGCTTAAGCTTTTGTTGTAGTTTCACTACAATAGGAACCCCCCTTCAACAACACATAAATGCGTTGATGTATTTTCATATAAGTGTTGCTACTGTCTACACCAACAGATTAATATGTGTTGCAGTTGGTGGCGTTGGAAAGGTCTACAACAGCGCATATACATGCGTTGGTAAACAATGTGGAGATGCGTTGCGAGATAGCAATGTCTAGAGTTGAGAGTAACAACACTTCATATGTGTTGCTAGTTACCCTACACATGAGGATATTCAAATGAACAGCAACTGCTGCTTTTTTATATACTGCCATGCAGAATGATAAGGTCAATGTTGATATTTCATAGGAGACACAATATAATAAAGAGAAATATCTCATATATTAAATTTGCTGAGTTGCATTACAAAGAACATGATGCATAGATTACATGATGTGATCCTTATTAGTAATAGTAGCCAAATTCTAAACGCCACAACCATTCTAAAACATGGTGTTTAAAACACCGACATTGAAAATAATAACCTAAAACATAACATAAGATTATCAAGCAGTAGCAGCCCATTATCCACTTTGCAATTAGCATTTAAGTCGTCCATCCTCAACTTCTTAACAATCTGCAACAATAAAGATATGAGTTCAGTAACTTACAATAGAGAACAAGGTCAATAGAGCAACACATTTAGAGGAACAACAACCAAAGTTTGAAAGCCATGCGATAATTAATCCTGCTGCATGGCCCATAATTTGAACCCTTTAGCAGTCGTATCAACTGGTCAAAATTTACTAATGTAGCATCAACTAACACTAAATGTACATCTCTACAGAAATAAAACTACAGTTCAATAGTTTGTTAACTACAGATTGTTTGGAAGCATACAACCGACAACCATATTTAGATATCATTGCACAATGCGACATGCATTTCAGTTATTGTTTAAGCATTACAATACATGCATATCCAATTGATATTAAATAAAATGTGACAGCTCCGCGATAGTATGAGTAAAGAGGGTGTGATATGCTACAACAAAAATCTAGACTAGTTAGATATTCTCAGCAATATACGTAGCTCTCGAAATAGGCTTTCTCCCCGACAATATATGTAGCTTAAAATACTCATTGTTATTACTAAACTAATGCAACTCATTCCATAATTAAGGTTCAACCTGTTGACTAGTTTATAGGAAGAGTAACGCAATGTGATGCACCCATACAATATTCGATAATTGTTTTATCTAATCTAGGCACAAAGAGTCTTCTTGTCTCGCGGAAGTAGTATGACCCTTTTTGCATGTAAGAAAAGTGTTCTTTGTACAAATTAGGTGGGAAGAAAGAGAGGCATATGGTAGATACGAAAAATATATTCAGTATTGCTATTAATAATCCCATTTCCCTTTGAACTGGTGCAAATTCATTGTGGTAATATAGAACTACAATTACAAGTTATTCCCTCCGTTTCTAAATATAAGACATTTTAGATATTTCACTATGAACTACATATGGATGTATATAGACATATTTTAGAGTATAGATTCATCCATTTTGCTCCGTATGTAGTCCATAGTGAAATCTCTAAAAGGTCTTATATTTAGGAACGGAGGGAGTACCTCCTAGGAATTCTGACTTTGAACTAGTAACCTTCAAGGTTTTAGTGCCAAGAATATTGACCTGGAACCAGTGGTGACAATAGGAGTCATACGTTGTGATGTAAAGGTAATACATTTAGATTAGACGACAAAAACTAATCTCAAACATAGAAAAACAGAAGTGAAATCCTGAACCTTGTCTTGTCGTTTGGCATTGCAGCCATCATGTATCAACGCCACTGCCTGAAAAAATCCAGTTTATAAAACCTGCAGATCTGGCATATGTATTGGTTATTTAGGACACCACATACCAATATTTCAAATATTATATATGTACGCTAACATTAAATTAGCTCCATAGATATACTTTGATCTCCATAAGCCAATACCTCTAGTAAACTAGAGAAGTATAATTTAAGTTCTGCAGTTACAAATCATGTGGTAGATCGGCTTCCAATCATAAGAACATAATTACTCATACAAAGATCTCTAGCCGGAATGGTTCATATATTTGAATGTGAACTCACTTAAGAGATAATCAGAAATACGGAGAAATTGATGCACGTTAATATTGTCTATTTAATTAACAAGTAAACTTTGCCAGGGGTGATGGTTCAATATTTCAAGTAACATATTACTCTGCAAATTGGTAAGCTAAGTTTTCCAATAGTAATTATGTATGTTTCAATGAAAAAATTACTGCAAAGTTAAGTACTGCTAGTCAGTATCGTACTTGTACATGCATGTAACTTTTCCTCCTTGGCTGATAACTATATACTAGTAGAAGACGACCTGCTTTAGGATTTCCCATCTTGTTTTTTCTCCTTTTCGCACTAGCAATCGCAATGTGTCTTGCCAGTCTAGATATTTCCTGTACTTCGCTTTATCCTAATCAGTGCCAACATTCTAACAAAATAAACGCAACTACATCCAGTAATATCCATATAACTTATAGTTGTCACACCTTCCATTATACTGTCGGAATATGGCTAAGTTTCCCTCAGAAAATTTAATCAATGCAAATATAAGAAACACAAATCCAGAGAGGGCAGCATATACAAACTATAATAAAAGACAAACCATTAATTAGATGAATCAGTGTGACATTAGAAATATGAACAGATAAACAACCTAGTTGACTAAACTATGGGGGTGGATTGGTCAGGATTAGGTTCATGCTAACGGACATGCTGCAATACATACCTTCTCTACAGAGCGTCCCTTCCGCTTCAGTGCATCTGGGAGCCGCCGCTAGCATCTAGGAGTCTTTGCGCGGACGCCTCACCGCTCTACATATGGTGGTCGACATAGAAACTCCGCGATTTTGGCCACAACACCCCTATCGGCTGCCGCTGATGGACGCGAAACAGATCACATCTGGAGGTGGCACGAGGCAATTCGTAAGGGGTGCACGGGACATGCCGTAGGCTGAGGTTCGAGTTGACTAGGCGTTGCCACCGCCTGCGTCTGGAGGGACTATTTAGGGCTTAGCACGGTGGTAGGAATAAATGGGCAGTCTATTTCTGAAGGGAGAGGATGAGATATCTAGGGAGGAATAAAAGGACTCCTCAAGACGTGGGAAAGCTGGGATAATTACGTGGGGCTGTTACTAACAAACCACAAAACATCTTATTTATCGTTGCAGACCATCCGTTGCTATATGGATGTTCTTGTTGTAGTGCTTGGTAATCACCATCCGTAGCCTGGATAATAGTCTGAGTCGATACTAGGTGGAGGTGGCACCTAAGCGTCCCACTCGTGGGGTTCCTCCTCAGCTGCTGCTAGGTTGTTCCGGTAGGCGATAATGTCATCTGGCATAATTCTGTATCTGTTCCTAGCAACAGAATCACATAAGGCAGGTGCAGGTTACAAGATAACATCACGGGTTACGACGCTAAATACTAAGTTGTAGTGAATATTATGAAAGAGATCAGCTTCATCAATAGATTGGTGGTCCAACAACGACCTGTGATCAAGATAAACCTTGGGCAAAAGATAATCATGTGGACGTATCTGAACTTCAAAACAACTCGCTAAACGAGTAGCATAAATGCCACCATGTATCTTGCCCTTACTCTTGTTAAGGTGTAAGTGTCGTGCAATAACAGCTCCTATGCTAAATGTATGATCGTTGTGTAATGCATGTCGTAATATGGCGAGGTCAGGGGAATAAGTGAGGGGACCAACATGGGGCCCACCACCCAGAAGGTCGCGCTAGGGGTGGCTGGCGCGCCCTAGTGTCTTGTGGGCATCAGGTGCACCCCCCTCTGGTGTTATTTGTACCAAAAATTCAGAAATATTCAGAAAAAATCGTATTTAATTTTCAGGACATTCTGAGAACTTGTATTTTTGGGTCATTTTTTATTTCATTGGTAATTCAGAAAACATGATAAACATGGCATTTTATTTTATTTGACTAAGAAAAATAGGAAACAAAAAGTGGATACACAGAGTTGTGTCTACTAAATTCATCAACTTCATACCTCTCAAAAATGATCTATTAATAAGGTTGATCAAGTCTTATTAATAACCACCTTCGATTAGCATGGAACTAAAAAACTTTCGTAAAACACTAAGTTACCTCAACGGGGATATGCATATCCCCAACTATAATTATATCATATTTCTTTTTGGCAGTAGGTAGAGGTACATGAAAGCTTCCAATAGTGAGTGTTGGAGAATTTTCAATAACATTTATACCATTCACTTGGAATTGCTTCTTCGAAAAGTGCACCGTATGCTTATTACCATTGATATGAAAAGTGACTTTGCTTTTATTGCAATCAATAACAACCCTTGCAGTATTCAAAAAGGGTCTACCAAGGATATGTTGGGGAACGTCGCATGGGAAACAAAAATTTTCCTACGCACACGCAAACCTATCCATGGTGATGAGCATCTACGAGAGGGAGAGTGGATCTACATACCCTTGTAGATCGCTAAGCGGGAAGCGTTAAGAAACGCGGTTGGTGTAGTCGAACATCTTCGCGATCCAAATCGCCGAGCGTCCCGCGATCTCATCACGATCCGTCCCGCGATCCAATCACGATACGTCCCGTGAACTCATCACGATCCGTCCCGCGATCTCATCACGATCCGTCTCACGATGTTGATCACGATCTGTCCCGCGAACTCATCACGATCCGTTCCGCGATCTCATCACGAACCGTCTCGCGATCTCGATCACGGTCCTTCCGATCTAGCGCCGAACGGACGGCACCTCCGCGTTCAGCACACGTGCAGCTTGATGACGATCTCCACCGTCTCGATCCAGCGAGAGGAGGTGGAGAGGAGAGAGAGTTCACCGGCAACGTGACGGCGCTCCGGTGATGGTGGTGGAGTGATTCCGGCAGGGCTTCGCCTAAGCGCTGCGGAAAACCGATCTAGAGGAGAAACTGTGCACCGATGAAACGGGTAGCACGTGGCCGGAAATTCTATCCAAAAACCACCCAATCCACTAGTATATATAGGAGGAGAGGAGAGGAGAGGCAGCCAAGGCCTTTGGGTCGGCCGAAATAGGAGGTGGGAAGAAATCCTACTTCACCTCCAATCCTAGTTGGAGTAGGATTGCCTCCTATTGGCTGATTTTCCACTTTTTGCTTTAGGACTTTCTCTCCTGCGCCATGGGCCTTTGTGGCTGTTTTCCCAGCCCACTAAGGGCTGGTTATTATTCTCCCACAGCCCATGGACCTATTGGGGTCGAAATACCCCTCCCGGAGGCCTCCCGGTACACTACCGGCACTCCCGGTACACTACCGGCACTCCCGGTACACTACCGATGAGCCCGAAACTTTTCCGGAAACCAAACTGGGACTTCCTATATATGAATCTTTACCTCCGGACCATTCCGGAGCTCCTCGTGATGTCCGGGATCTCATCCGGGACTCCGAACAAACTTCGGTCACCACCATACATAACTCTACACTACCGAAACGTCACCGAACCTTAAGTGTGCAGACCCTGCGGGTTCGAGAACTATGTAGACATGACCGAGACACCTCTACGGTCAATAACCAATGGCGGGACCTGGACATCCACATTGGTTCCTACATATTCTACGAAGATCTTTTTCGGTCGAACCTCTATGTCAAGGATTTAGTTAATCCCGTATAACGTCCCCTTTGTTCTTCGGTATGTTACTTGCCCGAGATTCGATCGTCGGTATCTCCATACCTAGTTCAACCTCGTTACTGGCAAGTCTCTTTACTCGTTCCGTAATACAAGATACCGTGACTAACACTTAGCCACATTGCTTGCAAGGCTTGTTGTGATGTTGTATTACCGAGTGGGCCCTGAGATACCTCTCCGTCACACGGAGTAACAAATCCCAGTCTCGATCCATGCCAACTCAACAAACACCATCGGAGATACTTGTAGAGCACCTTTATAGTCACCCAGTTACGTTGCGACGTTTGATACACACAAGGCACTCCTCCGATATCCGTGAGTTGCATGATCTCATGGTCATAGGAACATATACTTGACATGCAGAAAACAGTAGCAATAAACTGACACGATCATATGCTATGTTTGTTGTTTGGGTCTTATCCATCACATCATTCTCCTAATGATGTGATCCCGTTATCAAATGACATCTCATGTCCATGGCTAGGAAACCTTAACCATCCTTTGATCAACGAGCTAGTCCATTAGAGGCATACTAGGGACATGGTTTTGTCTATGTATCCACACATGCATTTAAGTCTCCGATCAATACAATTATAGCATGGATAATAAACGATTATCATGAACAAGGAAATATGATAATAACTAATTTATTATTGCCTCTAGGGCATATTTCCAACAGTCTCCCACTTGCACTAGAGTCAATAATCTAGTTCACATCACCATGTGATTCGCATTGTTATGAATCTAACACCCAATGAGTTTTGGGGCTCGATCATGCTTTGCATGTGAGAGAGGTCTTATAGTCAACGGGTCTGCGATATTCAGATCCGTGTGTACTTTGCAAATCTCTATGTCAAACCGTAAACACTGCTACCACACTCCACTTGGTACTATTTCCAAATGGCTGCTCCACTATACGTATCCAGATTGCTACTACTAGTCATCTGGATAGGTGTTAAAGCTTGCATCGACGTAACTCTTTACGACGAACTCTTTATCACCTCCATAATCAAGAAACATTTCCTTAGTCCTCTGGTTACTAAGGATAATTCCGACCGCTGTCCAGTGATCCACTCCTGGACCACTCTTGTACCCCCTGACAGACTCGTGGCAAGGCACACATAGGTGTGGTACACAGCATGGCATAATATAGAGCCTATGGCTAAGGCATAGGGGACGACATTCATCCTTTCTCTTTCTTCTGCCGTTGTCGAGCTTTGAGTCTCACTCAACTTCACACCTTACAAATCAGACGAGAACTATTTCTCTGGCTGATCCATTTTGAACTCTTTCAAAATCTTGTCAAGGTATGCACTCATTGAAAGTCTCATCAAGCATCTTGATCTATCTCTATAGATTTTGATGCTCAACAATTAGGTAGCTTTATCCAGGTCTTCATTTGAAAAACACTTTTCAAACAACCTTTTATGCCTTCCAGAAATTCTACATTATTTCCGATCAACAATATGTCAACCACATATACTTATCAGAAACTCTATAGTGCTCCCACTCACTTTATTGCAAATACAAGTTTCTCGTAAACTTTGTATAAACTACAAAAACTTTGATCACCTCATCAAAGTGTATATTCCAACTCCGAGATGCTTGCTTCAGTCCATAGAAGGATCACTGAAGCTCTCTCATCTTTTAGCATCCTTAGGACTGACAAAACCTTCTGGTTGTATCACATACAACCTTTCCTTAAGTAAACCGTTAAGGAAACGACGTTTTGACATCCATCTGCCAGATTTCGTAATTGAAAATGCAGCAACTGCTAACATAATTCCAACAGACTTTTAGCATCGCTACGAGTGAGAAAGCCTCCTCGCATTCAACTCCTTGAACTTGTCACAAACAACTTTGCAACAAGTCGAGCTTTACAAATGGTGACATTCACCATCAGTGTCTGTCTTCATTCTAAAGGTCCATTTGTACTCAACGACCTGTCGTCTAACGAGCAAGTCTACCAAAGTCTATACTTGGTTTTCATAAATGGATCCTATCTCGGATTTCATGGTCTCTAACCATTTGTCGGAATCCGGGCCCATCATCGCTTCTCCATAGCTCGTAGGTTCATCGCTGTCCAACAACATGACCTCGAAGACAGGGTTGTCGTACCGCTTAGGAGCAGTACACATCCTTGTCGACCCACGAAGTTCGATAGTAACTTGATCCTGAAGCTTCATGATCATCATCATTAACTTCCTCTTCAACTAACGTAGGCTTCACAGAAACATCTTTCTGCGCTGCGCTACTCTCTGGTTGAACAAAGGTTTAACAACCTCATCAAGTTCTATCTTCCTCCCACTCAATTCTTTCGAGAGAAACCTTTCCTCGAGAAAGGATCCGTTTTAGTAACAACCACTTTGCACTCGGATCTGAGATAGAAGGTTCACCCAACTGATCTTAGGGTATTCTATGAAGATGCATTTGTCCGCCTTGGGTTCGACCTCATTAGGTGAAAACATTTTTCACACAAGTGCCGCAGCCCCAAGTATTAAGAAACGACAGCTTAGGTTTCTATCAAACCATAATTCATATGGTGTCATCTCAACGGATTTAGATGGTGCCCTATTTAAAGTGAATGTAGTTGTCTCTAATGCATAACCCCAAAATTATAGTAGTAAAACGACAAGAGACATCATAGTACGCACCATGTCCAATAGAGCATAACTATGATGTTCGGACACACCATCACACTATGGTGTTCCAGGTGGCGTTTAGTTGTGAAACAACTTTCACATTGTCTTAAGTTGTATGCCAAACTCGTGACTCAGATATTCACCTCCACGATCATATCGCAGTCATTTTTATCTTCTTGTCACGATGATCTTTAAACTTCACTCTGAATTTGCTTGAACCTTTCAAACGATTCAGACTTGTGTTTCATTAAGTAAATATACACTATATCTACTCAAATCATCAGTGAAGGTAAGAAAATAACGATATCCACTGCACACTACAAGACTCACTAGATTGCATACATCAACATGTATCATTTCCAATGAATCACTTGCCCGCTCCATCCAACGGGGTCCTTTAGTCATCTTGCCCAAGAGGCATGGTTCGCATGTCTCAACCGATTCGAAATCGAATGAGTCCAAATATCCATCAGCATGGAGTTTCTACATGCGCTTTATACCAATATGACATTTAGCGGCAGTGCCACAAATATGTGGTACTATCATTATTAACTTTGTATCTTTTGACATCAATGTTATGAACATGTGTAATACTACGATCAAGATTTCAACAAACCATTCTCACTGGGTGCATGACCATTGAAGGTATTATTCATGTAAACAGAATAACCATTATTCTCTAACTTAAATGAATAATCGTATTGCAATAAACATGATCTAATCATGTTCATGCTCAACGCAAAACACCAAATAACATTTATTTAGGTTCGTCACTAATCCTGAAGGTAGAGAGAGCGTGCGATGTTGATCACATCAACCTTGGAAACACTTCCAACACATATCGTCACCTCACCCTTAGCTAGTTCTCCGTTTATTCCGTAGCTTTTATTTCGAGTTACTAACATTTAGCAACCGAACCGGTATCCAATACCCAGGTGCTACTAAGAGTACTAGCAAGGTACACATTAGTAACTCGTATATCAAATATACTTCTATCAATGTTGCCAGCCTTCTTATCTACCAAGTATCTAGGGTTGTTCCGCTTCAGCGACCTCTCACCTCATAATAGAAGCACTTAGTCTCGGGTTTGAGTTCAACTTTGGGTTGCTTCACTGGAGCAGCAACTGACTTGCTATCCATGAAGTTTCCCTCCTTGATCTTGCCCTTTTCGAAACTAGTGGTTTGATTAACCATCAACACTTGACGCTCCTTCTTGATTTCTACCTTCGCGGTGTCAAACATCGCGAACAGCTCAGGGATCAATACTTCTATCCCTGGTGTATTATAGTTCATCACTTAAGTTCTAGTAGCTTTAGTGACAGTGACTTGGAGAACTATATCAATCACTATCTTATCTGGAAGATCAACTCCCACTTGATTCAAGCGATTGTAGTACCCAGACAATCTGAGTACATGCTCAACGATTGAGCTATTCTCCTTCATCTTACAGGCAAAGAATCTTGTTGGAGATCTCATATCTCGCAACACAGGCACGAGCCTGAGATCACAATCTCTGCCCCTAGAACATCTCATATGTTCTGTGACGTTCAAAACGTTTCGGAGCCTCAATTCTAAGCCGTAATGCATGACGCACAAAACTATCAAGTAGTCATCGAAACGTGCCTGTCAGATGTTCACAACATCTATAGACAACGCTAGAGGGGGTGGCGCACCGAGCGGTGCATTAAGGACATAAGCCTTCTGTGCAGCAATGAGGACAATCCTCAGATCACGGACCCAGTCCGCAATATTGCTACCAACATCTTTCAATTCTATTTCTCTAGGAACATATAAAAATACAAGGGAGCCACAACGCGAGCTAGTAATCTACAACATAATTTGCAAAGACACTTTGACTATGTTCATGATAATGAGTTCAATTAATCATATTATTTAAGAACTCCCACTCAAATTGACATCCCTCCGATCATTCGAGTGATACATGATCCAAATTCACCAACTCAAGTCCGATCATCACGTGAGTTGAGGTGGCTGCAATGGTGAACATCATTATGTTGATCATATCTACTATATGACTCATGTTCGACCTTTCGGTCTCTCGTGTTCCGAGGCCATGTCTGTACATGCTAGGCTCGTCAAGTTTAACCCGAGTGTTCTGCGCGTGCAAATCTGGCTTGCACCCGTTGTATGTGAACGTAGAGTCTATCACACCCGATCATCACGTGGTGTCTCAACACGACGAACTTTCGCAACGGTGCACACTCGGGGAGAACACAGTTCGTCTTGAAATTCAAGTGAGGGATCACCTTATAATGCTACCGCCGTACTAAGCAAAACAAGGTGCATAAAAGGATTAACATCTCATGCAATTCATAAGTGACATGATATGGCCATGAACTTGTGTTTAAGATCTCCATCTTCGAAACACCGGCATGATCTCCATCGTCACCGGCACAACACCATGATCTCCATCATCTTGATCTCCATCAATGTGTTGCCATTGGGGTTGTGGCGCCAGCCCTGCTTCTACTTCTATTGCTACTGCTTAGCGATAAAGTAAAGCATTACATAGCGCTTAATGATTGACACGCAGGTCATACAATAATTAAAGACAACCCTATGGCTCCTGCCGGTTGCCGTACTCAACGACATGCAAGTCGTGAAATTCTATACATCACATGATCATCTCATACATCACATATATCTCATCATGTAATTGGCCATATCACATCACAACATACCCTGCAAAAACAAGTTAGACGTCCTCTAATTGTTGTTGCATGTTTTACGTGGCTGCTATGGGTATCTAGCAAGAACGATTCTCACCTACGCATAAACCACAACGGTGATACACTAGTTTGCTTTTCAACCTTCTCAAGGACCGCCTTTGTCGAATCCGATCCAACTAAAGTGAGAGAAACTGTCACCCGCAAGCCATCTAGGCAACAAGTTGCGTCGAGGGAACCGGTCTCTCGTAAGCGTACGAGTAATGTTGGTCCGGGCCGCTTCATCTCACAATCCCGCTGAACCAAAATACGACCAAGGGAGGAAGCAATCTAAGCATCAACGCCCACAAACCTTTTGTGTTCTACTCGAGATCTCATCGAACCATCAACCTAGCTCTGATACCACTGTTGGGGAACGTCGCATGGGAAACAAAAATTTTCCTACGCACACGCAAACCTATCCATGGTGATGAGCATCTACGAGAGGGAGAGTGGATCTACATACCCTTGTAGATCGCTAAGCGGGAAGCGTTAAGAAACGCGGTTGGTGTAGTCGAACATCTTCGCGATCCAAATCGCCGAGCGTCCCGCGATCTCATCACGATCCGTCCCGCGATCCAATCACGATACGTCCCGTGAACTCATCACGATCCGTCCCGCGATCTCATCACGATCCGTCTCACGATGTTGATCACGATCTGTCCCGCGAACTCATCACGATCCGTTCCGCGATCTCATCACGAACCGTCTCGCGATCTCGATCACGGTCCTTCCGATCTAGCGCCGAACGGACGGCACCTCCGCGTTCAGCACACGTGCAGCTTGATGACGATCTCCACCGTCTCGATCCAGCGAGAGGAGGTGGAGAGGAGAGAGAGTTCACCGGCAACGTGACGGCGCTCCGGTGATGGTGGTGGAGTGATTCCGGCAGGGCTTCGCCTAAGCGCTGCGGAAAACCGATCTAGAGGAGAAACTGTGCACCGATGAAACGGGTAGCACGTGGCCGGAAATTCTATCCAAAAACCACCCAATCCACTAGTATATATAGGAGGAGAGGAGAGGAGAGGCAGCCAAGGCCTTTGGGTCGGCCGAAATAGGAGGTGGGAAGAAATCCTACTTCACCTCCAATCCTAGTTGGAGTAGGATTGCCTCCTATTGGCTGATTTTCCACTTTTTGCTTTAGGACTTTCTCTCCTGCGCCATGGGCCTTTGTGGCTGTTTTCCCAGCCCACTAAGGGCTGGTTATTATTCTCCCACAGCCCATGGACCTATTGGGGTCGAAATACCCCTCCCGGAGGCCTCCCGGTACACTACCGGCACTCCCGGTACACTACCGGCACTCCCGGTACACTACCGATGAGCCCGAAACTTTTCCGGAAACCAAACTGGGACTTCCTATATATGAATCTTTACCTCCGGACCATTCCGGAGCTCCTCGTGATGTCCGGGATCTCATCCGGGACTCCGAACAAACTTCGGTCACCACCATACATAACTCTACACTACCGAAACGTCACCGAACCTTAAGTGTGCAGACCCTGCGGGTTCGAGAACTATGTAGACATGACCGAGACACCTCTACGGTCAATAACCAATGGCGGGACCTGGACATCCACATTGGTTCCTACATATTCTACGAAGATCTTTTTCGGTCGAACCTCTATGTCAAGGATTTAGTTAATCCCGTATAACGTCCCCTTTGTTCTTCGGTATGTTACTTGCCCGAGATTCGATCGTCGGTATCTCCATACCTAGTTCAACCTCGTTACTGGCAAGTCTCTTTACTCGTTCCGTAATACAAGATACCGTGACTAACACTTAGCCACATTGCTTGCAAGGCTTGTTGTGATGTTGTATTACCGAGTGGGCCCTGAGATACCTCTCCGTCACACGGAGTAACAAATCCCAGTCTCGATCCATGCCAACTCAACAAACACCATCGGAGATACTTGTAGAGCACCTTTATAGTCACCCAGTTACGTTGCGACGTTTGATACACACAAGGCACTCCTCCGATATCCGTGAGTTGCATGATCTCATGGTCATAGGAACATATACTTGACATGCAGAAAACAGTAGCAATAAACTGACACGATCATATGCTATGTTTGTTGTTTGGGTCTTATCCATCACATCATTCTCCTAATGATGTGATCCCGTTATCAAATGACATCTCATGTCCATGGCTAGGAAACCTTAACCATCCTTTGATCAACGAGCTAGTCCATTAGAGGCATACTAGGGACATGGTTTTGTCTATGTATCCACACATGCATTTAAGTCTCCGATCAATACAATTATAGCATGGATAATAAACGATTATCATGAACAAGGAAATATGATAATAACTAATTTATTATTGCCTCTAGGGCATATTTCCAACAGGATAATCGACATGTTGTCTTCCCCAGGCATCTCAAGAATAACAAAGTACGTTAAGATAGTAACATTTGCAAGAATAACAGGCACATCGTCACAACTACCAATAGGTATGGCGGTTGATTTGTCAGCCATGTTCAAAGATATTTCAGTAGGTGTGAGTTTATTCAAATAAAGTCTTTTATATAAATAGGAAGGCATAACACTAACACCAGCTCCCAAATCACACAAAGCAGTTTTGACATAATTTCTTTTAATGGAGCAAGGTATAGTTGGTATTCCAGGATCTCCAAGTTTTTTAGGTACTCCATCCTCAAAAGAATAATTAGGAAGCATGGTAGAGATTTCAACTTCAGGTATCTTTCATTTATTGGTGATGGTATCTTTCATGTATTTACCATAAGGAGGCATCTTTAAGATATCAGTTAAGCGGGTACGCAAAAAGACTGGCCTAATCATTTCTGCAAAGCATTCAAATTCTTCATCATCCTTTTTCTTAGATGGTTTAGGTGGAAAAGGCATGGGTTTCTAAACCCATGGCTCTTTTCTTTACCATGTTTTCTAGCCACAAAGTCTTTTTTATCATATCGTTTGTTTTTAGGTTGTGGGTTATCAAGATCAACATCAGGTTCTATTCTACATCATTATCTGGTTCTTTATCATTACTAGGTTGAGTATCCTCATGAACATCACTATCATTATCATTATCACTAGGTGGGTGTTCATTACCAGACTGAGTTTCATCATCAGAAATAGAGACATCATTAGTATCATCAGGAGGTTTTTCAATCTCAGGTTCACTAGAGGCATGCATAGTCCTATCATTTTTCTTATTATTTTTCTTCTTAGAAGGACTAGGTGTATCAACATTAATTCCTTGAGAGTGTTGTTCAATTCTTTTAGGATGACCTTCACGATAAAGAGGTCCTTGGGTCAGTCTACCTCCTCTACACACTACTCTAATAGCATGATCATTCATATTATTATTCATTTCATCAAGCAATTCTTTTTGAGATTTAGCAACTTGTTCTAATTGAGTTTGAACCATATAGGCATGTTTTACTATACCTCTAACATCATTACTGATTCTAAATAACAAGCCACTCAAGCGGGCAATAATATCAGAATTATATATCAATTGTTTCAAGACATTTGCATTGAAGTGATCTTGTTTCCTAATGTAGTTATCAAACTTATACAAGCATTGACTAGGATGTTTATTGTAAGGTATATCACCTTCATCAAACTTTAATAAAGAATTTACCTCTACCACCTGCGGAGGTGGTGGTGCGTTAAGTCCATGTATTTCTTCAATAGGTGGTAAATTCTTAACATCCTCAGCCTTAATACCTTTTTCCTTCATACATTTATTTGCCTCTTGCATATCTTCAGGACTGAGAAATAAGATACATCTATTCTTCAAAGTGGGTTCAAGTGGTGGTTCAGGGAGAGTCCAATCATCATAATTTCTCAATATATTACTCAATAGTTCCTCAACTTGTTCAACAGTTCATTCCCTGAAAACACAACCAACACAACTATCTAGGAAGTCCCTAGAAGCATCAGTTAGTCCATTATAGAAGATATCAAGTATTTAATTTTTATTAAGAGGATGATCAGGCAAAGCATTAAGCAATTGGAGAAGCCTCCCCCAAGCTTGTGGGAGACTCTCTTCTTCAATTTGCACAAAGTTAAATATTTCATGTAAGGCAGCTTGTTTCTTATGAGCAGGAAAATATTTTTCACAGAAGTAGCATATCATATCCCGGGGATACACACGCAACCAGGAGTAAGATTATTGTACCATATCTTAGCATCATCCATTAATGAGAACAAAAATAATTTGAGAATATAATAGTAGCGAATCTTCTCATCATGAGCAAATAGGGTGGCTATATCATTCAGCTTAGTAAGATGTGCTACCCCACTTTCAATTTCATAGCCATGAAAAGGATCATATTCAACCAAAGTAATTAACTTTGGGTCAACAAATAATTCATATCCTTATCAGTAACAAAGATAGGTGAAGTAGCAAACTTCGAATCACATTTCATTTTAGCATTCAAAGTGTTTTCTTTATACTTGCATAGTAGTTTCTTGAGATCATTCCTATCCTTTCAAGCAAGAATCTCTCTAGCTATTTCTCCATCCAAAGCATAACCTTCAGGTATCTGAGGCATTTCAAATATAGGAGAGCTAGGCCTAATAGGTGTTTCATAAGTATTAGTTTCAAAGATCTCATCAGTTTCAACAGTTTCATCAGTTTCAATGATTTCATTCTCTCTAGATCTAGCAATTTGCTCATCAAAAATTCACCTAGTGGCACATTGTCATCAAGCATGGTACTAGTATTATCATAAGCATCATTCATAGCATAAGTAGCATCATCAATATCAGATTAATAGCAGGTGGTGGTGTTGCAAACTTACTCATAACAGAAGGTGAATCAAATACATAGCTAGATGGTAATTCCTTACCTCTCCTCATTGTAGAGGGGAAAATCTTGGTTTTAGTATCCTTCAGATTCTTCATAGTGATCAATTGATATAAAGCCCAAGTGACTGAACAAATATAGCTATGCCCCCCGACAACGGCGCCAGAAAAAGATCTTAATAACCCACAAGTATAGGGGATCATAATAGTTTTCGAGGGTAGAGTATTCAACCCAACTTTATAGATTCGACACAAGGGAGCCAAAGAATATTTGAGAGTATTAGCAGCTGAGTTGTCAATTCAACCACACATGGAGATAAATATATGCAGCAAGGTGATCAGTAGCACAATAATATGATAGTTTGATAGCGGTAGTAACAGTAACAGTAGCGGTAATAGTAGGAGTAGTAGTTTTGTAGCAAGGGCAATAGTAACAGCAGTAGAAGTAACTTAGTAAGAACAATAAGTGAAAAACTCGTAGGCACTGGATCGGTGTATTCGTTTGATGTCGGTGGGTATGATCGCCTCAGACCTGTACACAAGGAAGAAGGGCATGTAGCCGGTTGATCGGTTGGGGCTGGTCCTGAGACTCCAAAGGACAGTCGGCAGCTCGTACCATGAGGTCGGAGTTGCCGAAGCATAGAATGCGCCTGATGCCAATCTCCTTGGCGAGCCAGAGGCCATGGACGATGGCCTCGTACTCAACCACGTTGTTGGAGGCGGCAAAGTGGATCTAGAGGGTGTACTTGAGCTGGTCACCTTTTGGGGAGGAGAGGACTATGTCGGCCGCCATGCCGATCCTCATTTGAGCCTTCGAAATGCATGCACCAATGTGTGGAGTTTGGGGAGGCGGCACAAACTCAGTCTCTGCCCAGTCGACGAGGAAGCCGGCCAATGCCTGCGACTTGATGGCGGTGCGAGGTTCGTACCAGATCTCGTGATCGACGAGGGCGATGACCCATTTGGCGATCCGGCCGGTGGAGTCCTGGCCGCTCATGATCTCGCCGATCGGGGCCATGCTCACCACAATGATGGTACGCTCCTGGAAGTACTGCTTGACCTTCTTAGGGGCGAAGTATATGCCGTAGCACATCTTCTGGTAGTGGGGGTAGTTCTGCTTGGACGAGGAGAGGACCTCGCTGGGTAGTAGACGGGGTGCTGGACCGGCAGGGACTTGCTCTCCTCCGGCCGCTCGACCACCAAGACGACGCTGATGACACGAGTGGTTGCCGTGATGTAGGCGAGTAGAGGCTCCTTCTCAGCCGGCATGGCCAGGATGGGTGCGCGGGTGAGAGCCTTTTTGAGGCTGCGGAAGGCCTCGTTTGCCTCGTCGGGCCAATCGAACATGCCCGGCTTCTTGGTGTGACCCGACTCAACCATAGCCGTCTTGCGAAGGAGCCTATAGAGAGGCAAGGCTTTCTCCCCGAGCCGGCTGATGAACCGGCTGAGCAAGGCGAGGCAGCCGGTGAACTTCCGGACGTCGTGGAGCCGGGTTGGCTTCGGCATGCGCTCGATTGCGCTGATCTTCTTTGGGTTAGCTTCGATGCCGCGGGCGGACGCGAAGAAACCCAGGAGCTGGCCGACGGGGATGTCGAAGATGCATTTCTTCGGGTTGAGCTTGATCTTGTATTCGCGCAAGTTCACGAAGGTCTCTCGGAGGTGGTCGAGGAGGCTGAAGTGCTTCTTGGTTTTGACGACGATGTCGTCGACGTTGACGTGGACGTTCCTACCTATCTGAGGCAGGAGGCACTTCTGCATGCACTGCTGGAAGGTGGAGCTTGCATTCTTCAAGCCGAAGGATATGGTGATGTAGCAGTAGGCCCCGAAGGGCATGATGAAGGAGGTCTTAAGCCGGTCCTTCGGGTCCAGCTTTATCTGGTGGTAGCCGCAGTCTGCGTCCAGGAAGGACAGCAAGTCGCAGCCGGCCGTGGACTCGATGACTTGATCGATCCATAGTAGGACAAATGGTCCTTGGGGCATGCCTTGTTCAGGCTGATGTAGTCAATGCACATGCGCCAGATTTTGTTCTTCTTCAGCACCAAGACTGGGTTGGCCAGTCAGTCCGGGTGAAAAACTTCCATGATGAACCCGGCTGCAAGCAGCCGGGCGATCTCTTCTCCTATAGTATGCCGCTTCTCCTCGGAGAAATGGTGTAGGGGTTGCTTGACCGGCTTGACGTCCGGCCGTACATGTAGTTTGTGCTCGGCAAACTTCCTCGGAACACCTGGCATGTCCTTGGGGGACCATGCAAAGATGTCCCGGTTCTCACGGAGGAAGTCAACGAGCTCGCCTTCCTATTTGCTGTCGAGGCGGGAGCCGATGGTGACGCACTGAGCAGGGTTGGCCTGGTCGAGCGGGATTTGCTTGGTGTCCTTGGATGGCTGGAAGGAGCCTCGCCGACGGACTGCGAGGGGGGAGCCGGCATGGCCGGCTGGCTGGCGGCAAGGGCCACGAGCCGGTCGAGCTGCTGCTTCTCCTCGGTGATTTCCAAGGCCTCGGCTAGATGGCTGCCATCTCGAGCACAATCGATCGACATCTTGTAGTAACCTGTGATGGTGATGATTCCCTTGGGGCCCGGCATCTTGAGCTTGAGGTAGGTGTAATGGGGAACCGCCATGAACTTGACAAGGGCTGGCTGGCCCAACAGCGCGTGATAGGGACTTTCGAGGTCCACGACCTCGAACAACACCAGCTCGCGACAGAATTGGCCGGGTCCGCCAAAGAGGACGGCGAGCGTGACCTTGTCGACAGGGGAGTAGGACTTCCCAGGCATGATGCCATGGAAGACCGTCCTGCTCGCCTGTAGGTCTTCTATCTTCAGCCCCAACTTGCACACCGTGTCGAGGTAAAGGATGTTGATGCTGTTGCCACCATCTACCAGCACCCATGAAAAGAGACAGGTGCACTTCACGGTGGCGATAGTGGGGTCGAGGACCAGGGCGTAGCTGCCGGGACTCGGCATCACGACGGGATGATCTACCCAGCTCCAGGTGACCGGCTTCTCCGACCAGTGCATGAACTGGGGAGTTACCGTCATGGTGGCGTTCACCTCACGATGGAGCCAGCGTTGAGCATGTTTGCTTGTCTCTTCACTAGTGAAGACGACGTAACAACCGTCCTGGTTGGGGAAGTGGTCGTGAAGACGACTGTCATTTTGGGCCGGAGCCGGAGGCGGCGCGGGGCCGGCAGTTGGGGCCGGGGCCGGCACGCGGGCAGGCGGCGCGGGAGGAGCCGGAAGCCCGTCCCCCCAGGGCAATCGCTGTGAGAAGCTGCACTACCGGAGCGTGTGCGTAGAGGGTTTGGCCCCTGAGTTGTTCTTGTAGGGGAGGTCGAGCATCTGCTCGAAGGTGAGCTTCGGCTACCATGTAGCCTTGCTAGTGCACTGGCGCTAGCTGGGAGACTAGGTAGCTGGCTCTTGCTCCTCAATGGTGGCGACCTGCCGGCTCCCGTAGCAGGGATCCGACTGGTCGTTCTTGCATTTGTTGTTCCGTGGCTGCCCGTTGTTGGCAGCCGGCCGGGACGTTGCCGGTGTCGTCGTCGCCTTGGCAGGTGGAGTCGTCTTGACCCGGATGGCTGAGTTAGCCGTGGCGTACTTGTCTGCCTTGGTCATGAGCTCGACGAGTGTGGCCTTCTCGGAGCAGAGAAGCTTGTGCTTGAGGGGGTGCCGTCTCGACAGCCTTTAACGAAGTACTTTATGGCTTGTACCTCGTGCACCCCCTCGCAGGAGTTGCAAAGCTTCGTCCATCGGGTGAGGTAGTCACAGAGGGACCCGTCCGGCCCCTGAATGCACATGGCGAGTTCACAGGGGCGGCCAGGCCGCTTGTAGGTGCCAGTGAAGTTGCGAACGAAGGCTTCCTCGAAGTCCATCCAGGTGTTGATGCTGCTGGCTACCAGGTTGTTAAGCCAGGTGCGGGCTGAGCCGATCAGCATGAGGGGAGCATAGCGAATGGTTACACGCTTGTACCCCCTAGAGATGCCGACCGCGGTTGTGTAGTCGATCAGCCAGTCCTCGGGCTTGGCAGCCCCTTTGTACTTCGTGGTGTCTCGGGGGAGTGTGAAGCTGGTCCGGAACGGCTCGTTGCGGATCCGAGGACCGAAACAGGACGGGCCAATCGAGCCCTCCTCTTCGAGGAGGGCAGACTGTGCGAGTTGGTTGATGCAGTTGCCGGCGTCGTTCTCGCTGCGGGGGATGCGTGGTCCGATCCGAGCCGAGAGCTCCGGGCGGATGATAGGCAGAACCGATCATTCCGACTCACGCCACGGCGGCAGTGTGTGCCCGCGGCTGAGTCGGCTGCCGGCGCCTCGTGGCGGCCGCTACGAGGCGGGTTGTTGGTGCGCCGGCTGTTAACAGCCGGCTACTCGCTCCCCGGCAGCTGAGAGTGCCGGGGGTTTCTTGCCTCGATCTGGCGGCCAGAGACGTGAGGGGAATAGGAGTGCTGAGCCGGATGACGGCCAGCGGTCCCCGTGCCCTCACGCTCGGGCCGGGGGCCTCCGAAGGCGGCGCCACCAGCCGCAAGCAGATGCTTCTGCGTGTGAGCGGTGTCGATGAGGTCCTTGATGTGACGCTCGCGGGCGGCATGTTCTTTGCCCTCCAAGGTAGCCAAATCCTCGTAGGCTACCTTGAGGGCCCACAGGTTGGCTACAGGGGTGTCGTAGACGGACATCTTGCCGCCCAGGATTTCGGCAACCTCACGACCACGGTCGCGCATAGTCCCACGCCGGCTGGGCTTAGTGCCAGCCGGGGTGAGACCGTAGGCGGAAGCATATTCCCGCTGGGCGGCCTCCATGCGACACCGCATGGGCGGTGACGTCCTCGAACAGGACGTGGCGAGCCGCCTCGAGCTCGGCCACGGCGGCGTCAGGGTTTTCCGTCGAGGCAATAGGGGTGCTCAAGCCCCGGAGGGCTGCACCAAGCGGGTCGGAAGTGTCGACGCGGGCCGCGGCGGCGCCAGCCTTGGCCCGCGCATGTCCGGAGGAGGTGAAGGAGATGACGGCCATTGCCCCCACACTATCATGGGAGCCGTTGGACTAGGTCGCAGCAAGTGCGCCCACAACCATGGGCAGACCGGCATAGACGAGCACCTAGCTGGGGTACTCATCAGCGGCCGGAGCTTCGGCGAGGCTGAGCCTGCCGAAACGCTCGATGAGCGCGTCGATGTCGAGCGCGAGGTCGATGGAACTGCCTGCAGGGCATGCCGGAGCAAGCCCTACGAGCCCGTGGTTTCTCCTGGACGTGCGGCGACGGCGGGGAATGGCGAGGGGTCCTACCCGGAGCATTAATCCGGCCGGTGCCGCGTATGACCCCATGGTGGTCGCCAACTGTCGTTATTTTGTCACGACAGATGCCATGGGTAGGCTTATCATAGGTGGTCGGGGCCGGAGGACGTTGACAGGCTCCGGGTGTGGGATTAGGTACAAGCGGTGATGACACACGATGTACCCAGGTTAAGGGCCCTCCGCTGGAGGTAATACCCCTAGTCCTGCTTGGTCTAGTTTGATGGATGGGTGTGTTTACAGGGTTGCTCCTGGAGCTGAGTCTAGGGGAAGAAGAGGGAGCAGCCGGCTCGCCTTTCTCCGCTACCAAGTGTGAGAATGTGGGAAATGTCCCGTAGGAGTGTGTGTGAGAGTTGTCTGTCTCTGTTGCATGGGGGGCTCGAGGGGTTTTATTGGCCAACCACCCGGCTTACAATATTCCTAAGGTACAAAGGTGGGGGGACCTGGCTGGTAGCTTCTCCGGCTGACTAGGGGGTCCCGCCCTTCGAGCCGTCTCGTCGCCTGTAGGGTTCACCGGCTGTGCGGTCCCGTCGCCAGCTGGGGCCCACCAGCCAGTTCCGCGATTGGGCCTTGCCCACTAGCCACAGCCCGGGCCGCCTGGGAGGCGTCGTCTAGTGCCAACCGGCCGAAGTCTCCAATACGACCGGCTGCACTGTAGCCACGCCGGGGCAGGTAATCAAGTGGGCAGGGGCGTGCCGACACTGTTTCCCCGCCCGGTCGCGCTCGCCAATGTCAGCGGCCTGGACGGCCGGACTGTAGCCATGCGCACCCGTGCGTCAGCGGCCACTGTGGCTACAATGATGCCTGTTGTGGCGGTCACGTCTTGTCGCTGTACTCGCGTGGAGAGGGACGGGACGTTGCACGTCCGCCCCAGGGTCAACGAAGGAGGTAGCTCGGAGGTAGCCGGTCCGCGCCCAACCGGTCAGGGGTTGAGCCGGCGCCTCGACCAGTCGTCCGTGTCGCCAGCCGGCGACAGCTCGAGCCGGCCGCGTCCCAGCCGGCCGTGGGCAGCCGGCCGTGTAGTTTTTCTTTGAAGCGAGGGGGGGGGGGAGAACCCCACTGCTTTGGTCTACCCAGGGGTAATGACCCCGTCATGTTGAATCGCAAAGCGTACTCGGTTCAGATATCGGTGTCCCTGAGTGTCCCACAACTCAGAACACGAGGGAAACTAGAATCAGTGAAATATCATAGTTGATGATGAGCTCATAAGAAGTCGTATGGCTCCGTGATATTCCAAGATACCAGGGATAAAACTTGGAGGTGGATCAGAATAGAGGTTAGACTAGTGTGTTGATCTATGGAGGACAGGAACTTTAACCTGTCCAAGAATGAAATCAAAGTAGAACAACCTGGTCAGAACCATGATTGCAAAGGACAAGATCAAAGATACAAGTTGAAATCATACAATGAATGATTATATGAAAGGAGAAGCTTGTATGGTAGATCAACATCGTTTCCATTGACATGAACACAAGGTTCTAGGTTGACTCCCACTTCATTAATGCATCACCTTCCATTTACACCTCGCCTTTGGTGAAATTATAGTTTTGAAAGAATATCTGGCAAAACACCAGAAAAGTATGACTCATGAAAACTGTCGGGTTCACACGACTTAAGGAAGGCATAGGTCCAACCAATCGAGGCATCTTAGGAACATATACCACAAGCTTCAAGAGTAATTAACACATGCTTGAAAATAGAGCATGGCTGACAAAAGCACAGGATACAACTTATTAGAGGGAGAAGGCACAATTTACCAATGGCATCATGCATCAGGGGAAGAACACCACAATAATTTTGAATGTGAAGGATGCTATCAGATAATAACCCAACAATGGGTCTGGCGGTCCACAAAGGACCTAATGTGAGTATCGGTACTCAATCAAAGGGAGAAAGAATGCAAGGCATCAGATTATAGAACATTCAATAATTCGATGCTCAAATAACCAAAGGAATTAAGATTCCTAATTTGGTGTATCAGAATCAGATGCTTCGATCAATACAAATAAGTTTAAGGGACTTAGATGTACAATCAACCAAGGTTGATTTAACGAGAACCACCTCCTAATTGGAAATACGTATGGACCGAACAGATAATTTAAGAGTATCAAGTGAGGATTGTGTGCATTCACACGCAAGTTGAATCAATAAGGTGAGCGATAATCACAGAGGATTTTAATGGATAGTGCTAGACACACGGAATTAACCATAACGCAAGCAGGTGAGGGAATGTCAAGAGAAAAAGGCTATTAAGGATTTTGAAAGATCGAATAGTAATTCTAATGATTTTGTGAAACTCATGACAATTGAGGACGAACGAATCCCCGGTAAGTGAGAGGAATTATTCGTAGGGGTTGACGGTGGAGGGAATAACAAAAGCGATGAGCACAAGTTCTTGGGAGAACATCAGGGAGTATCTTCGGAGTCTTATGACTCATCATCTAGAATGAGGGGCTCTCGAGGGAAGTAGTTACGAGAACCTAGAGTTAGAGTTAGCAAAATGTATAACCCGAAAGGGAAGAGAGATGAGAACTGAGAGTATAGACGAGGAATAAAAGATCCTAATACCACCCGATTGAGATGTGGGCCCGTAAGCCACACAACTATGTTATTAAAAGTTTTTCAAGTACTAGACTCAACTTCGGCCAAGGAGTTGGAAAGGGGGCTACCTACAGGCAGTCGGCTCTGATATCAACTCGTGACACCCCTAATTTCGACCGTACGCTAAAATACACGCAATGCGTGTGACCAAGATTAGGGACTCACTGATCGATATCACAACACACACTAGACACAAATTAAAATCATACAACTTCATATTACAAGCGAGGGCCCTCGAGGGCTCGAATACAAAGCTTGACAAGCACAAGTCAGCGGAAGCAAATAATATCTGAGTACAAACATAAGTTAAACAATTTTTGCCTTACGAAGGCTAGCACAAACATAATCAACGGATCGAAAGAGGCGATGCCTCCTGCTTGGGAACCTCCTATCATACTGCTGGTCGGGAGCCGCCTCCACGTATTAGTAGGCTCCTGTGGTGGTGTAGTAGTCGTCTCCGGCGTACTCCATCTCCAGGGCTTCGTGGCCTGAATGCAACAATCATATCGAGGGGGAAAGAGAAAGCAAAGCAGCGATGAGTACTCATCCAAAGTACTCGCAAGACTGACATCAGAACTATGCGAAGTATGCATCAGTATCAAGGAATGGGGTTATATCTGGGCTGACTGTAGAAAGCAAGAATAGGGGGAAGGCCTAGTTGTATCGAACACTAGCATCTTCACCATCTTGCAGCATTGGAAGAGAGTAGACTGGTATCTCATATATAGTCATATTATTCTAGCAATTTTATTAAGTAACCACGCCGAGAGATTCTTCCTCAACTCCCTGCGAGGAAGCAATCCCGGAGCCAACATTCATTCCAATTTAAAGTCACAATTTTAGTTGTAGTAGATCAAGGTACAACTCCAAGTCATCCTGTTACCGTGGACACGACTATTCGAATAGATGCATTCATCCCTGCAGGGGTGCACCGCATTTCCAACATGCTTGATCACCCTCGGCCGGACACACTTTCCTGGGTAATGTCTGGCCTCGAGATTTCAGAACATCGTCGTCCCACCTAGGATCAACAAAGAGGCCAGCCCGCCGGTCTAAATCCTAAGCGCACAGGGGTCATGGGCCCACTCACCCTTTGCACTCCTGCACGATCTGAGGGTGGCCGAGGTCAGTCCTAGCACCTCTCAATTACAAGCACAATGCCGTTGCGGACCACTCGGGCGCACGCCACTCCATTGCTGACGTGCGAAGAGCTTCAGCTGATACAATAACGCCGAGTACCCATAACTTCTCCCACGTGAAGGTTTGGTGCATAAAAAGTCAATCGACCAACTCAGATCAAATACCCAACCCATTAGCATTTTATGAATGCAGGACAAGCGCGACCATGAAGTGCGGTCCCATCGCCTCGTCTCGAGGATGTGTGGCAAGGGCCTCTCCTGCCCGTCAACGCCTCATCATCATCAAACCATGGGTACCCCTCAGGGCCGACCCATCACCAACATGTTTCTATAACCAGGTTATAGTAACTATGTGTGTAAAACATCAAGACGGAACCTGAGGAATCACCCTCAAAGGGGCCCCACTTGATGAAACTGTCAAGGTGGACCTAGAGGAATCACCCTCGAGGGTCCCACACTTGAGGGGTTGCACGACAGAGTCATCATTGGGAGTGGTGAAGGAGGAATCACCCTCGATAACTACGACCGACTAGCTGCGCTACTGAGCTAGCATCATGAGTACTTCACGAGGTGTCACCCTTGGTACTCAATAGTAGCTCTGTAGAGTTTTACAACTAAGGGGTGTGCAGTGATGTGAAGGGACTGGCTTATCGGTCGGTTGACTGAGTCTTCGAGTAGTCCATGAAGAAGCTGGGGCAACTGGGACTAAGGGTCGGTTGGGGTTCATTAATCAACATGTGCTAAGAAGTTGATATAGCAACAAGTATAGCAGCAGTTTATCAAAAAGAGGCTATGCATCAGAAATATGAGCTAGCTAATACAGTAGCAAAATCTAATGCAAGAATGACAGGGAAGAAATGGGCGATATCATAATGCTCAAGGGGGGGGGGGTTGCTTGCCTTGCTGCCGTGTTGCAAAGTCCTTATTATCACTCGTGTAGTCGTACCCGACAACATCGTCAGTCTCGGGGTCTACCGGTAAGAAGAGGGGGTGGGGGCACATTAAATATAAAGCCTACAGATGCAACACGGTGCATGACATGGCAATATGCAGAGCTAGGCATGCACTAATGCAGTATTACATGTTATAGACGGGTCGGAAGAATATATGACGATATTTTCCGGGTCTCTGGCTTTTACCGGACAAACGTATTCGATGGAAAAGCGCCATGTTCGTTATGATAGGGACACGTGAGAGACAAACGGACTGCGTATTCAGATTCAAGGGATTTTTCTAAGCAACTTCCATGTATAAATTATTTTCATCCAAGTTATAAATTATTTTATATGATTTTAGAAAGTTTTAATAATATTTAGATATTTAAAATATATTATTTTTATTCAATAATTCAATTTATGACATCAGCATGATGTCATGCTAACATCAGCAGTCAACAGTCCCGTTGACTGGTCAAACTGACCAGGGGGCCCACATGTCATTCCCATAGTTTAATTAAAGTTTAATTAAAATTAATCAAAATTACTTAGGGGGTGGGACCCACCTTTCATTCACTGTTTTCAATAAATTAATTAATAGAATTTATTAATCCGTTCTAATTAGTGATAAATGGGCTGGACCGACATGTCATCCTCATATAGTTAATTAAGTGAACTAATTAATCTTAACTACATTAATTAATTAATTAATTTACTATTTATTTATTTATTTATTTATTATTATTAACATTATTATGTATATATTTAAAATGTTTAGGGGGCACGCCCCCCTCTGTAGTTGAGTGGGGGGGGGTGTAGGCCCCCACATGTCACATGTGTTAGTGGGGGGATCAATCCCCATTAACCAGTATACACGGGCAACGGCCGGAGGCCCTGGCTGGCCAGGACTCGTCGGCGGCGTGGGCAGAACTGCACTCGCGCGGGGCCGGTGCCAGGCGCGGCGAGTGGTGCAAGCAAGGGCGAGGCGCACACATGAAGGGTGGCCAGAGGCAGGCGAGCAGGCGGCCGTGGGCATGCACAGGGGGCGCGGCTGGGCGTTAGCGGCACGCGGGAGCCACATCGAGCGGGGGCCGATGCGCGGCGGCTGTGTCCGTGCACTGAGCGTGAGGGGTGCGTGCGCTAGCGATGGGCGGCCGCGGAGGGCGGCCGGGGGCATATGGCTGATGTCTACTACACAACCTTCTTCTTGTAGACTCATGTTGGGCCTCCAAGCGCAGAGTTTTGTATGACAATAGCAAATTTCCCTCAAGTGGATGACCTAAGGTTTATCAATCCGTGGGACGCATAGGATGAAGATGGTCTCTCTCAAACAACCCTGCAACCAAATAACAAAGAGTCTCTTGTGTCCCCAACACACCAAATACAATGGTAAATTGTATAGGTGCACTAGTTCGGCGAAGAGATGGTGATACAAGTGTAATATGGATGGTAGATATAGGTTTTTGTAATCTAAAAACATAAAAACAGCAAGGTAAAAAATAGTAAACAACAAGCAAAACATTGTATAAATGCTTGGAAACAAGGCCTAGGGTCCATACTTTCACTAGTGCAATTTCTCTCAACAATATTGACATAGTTGAATCATATGTAAGTATCTCTCGTGCGACAAAGAGTTCACTCCAAAGTCACAAATAGCGGAGAACTAACGAAGAAATTGTTGTAGGGTATGAAACCACCTCAAAGTTATCTTTTCTGATCAATCTTATAAGCTATCCCTATAAGTGTCACAAACAACCGTAGAGTTCGTACTAAAATATTACCTTAAGATACACATCAACCAAAACTCTAATGTCACCTAGATACTCCAATGTCACCACAAGTACCCATGAGCTTGATTATACGATATGCATCACATAATTTCAAATTCATCATGTTCAATCCAACATAAAGAACTTCAAAGAGTGGCCCAAAGTTTCTACCGGAAAGTCAAGACAAAAACGTGTGCCAACCCCTATGCATAGATTCCCAAGGTCACGGAACCCGCAAGTTGATCAACAATACATTCATCAAGTGGATCAATAGAACATCCCATTGTCACCATGGATATCCCATTGCAAGACATACATCAAGTGTTCTCAAATCCTTAAAGACTCAATCCGATAAGAAAACTTCAAAGGGAAAACTCAAATCATCACAAGAAGATAGAGAGTGGAAAACTCCATATGATTCATCTATATCAATAATGCTCGTGGTACATCAAGATCGTGCCATCTCAAGAACACGAGAGAGAGAGAGAGAGAGAGATCAAACACATAGCTATTGGTACATACCCTCAGCCCCGAGGGTGAACTACTCCCTCGTCGTCATGGAGAGCGCCGAATGATGAAGATGGCCTCCGGTGATGGTTTCCCCCTCTGACAGGGTGCCGAAACATGCTCCCGATTGGTTTTTCTTGGCTCTGGAGGCTTGCAGGCGGTGGAACTCCTAGTCTAGGTTTCTTTTCGGAGGTTTCTAGATTTATTGGACTTTTTGGTGTTGGAATCACCTCAAGGAGGTGCTCGAGGGGCCCACAAGCTTGCTAGGCACGTCTAGGGGGGTGGCCGCGCCTAGCAGGCTTGTGGTCTCCTCGTCCACTTCCTGGCCCAGCTCTTTGCTCCAGTATTTTTTATATTTTCCAAAAATATTCTCTGTAAATTTCCAGCCAATTTCGAGTACTTTTATTTCTGCAAAAAAAACAACACCACGATAGTTTTGCTGAAAACAGCGTCAGTCCGGGTTAGTTATAATAGAGTCATACCAAAATTATATATAATTATTGTAAATATGGCATGAATACTTCATAAATTATAGATACGTTGGAGACATATCAATGAGCGGAGGGGAAGAGGAGAAGGGGAGGAGCCCGGTGGCTCACCGAGAGGAACGGGTGGCAGCTGGCGATGTGGTGACGAGGCGGTGCCGGTTGGGGAGGGCGCTGGCGTCGGGGAGGAGGCGAAGAGGCCTGGTGTGACGGGGAGGCGACCAGGTGCGAGCGAGGGGCACAATCCGACGGGGTGGGGCAGCGCGGAGGCGCCAGGCGCGGGCGGCGGCGGCCCCGATCCATTCTAGATCGGGAGCGGGGGGAGAGGAACGCGGGGGTCGGGGAAGCGAGTGGGTGTGGGGGTTAGGGTTTGGTGGGGGGTGCGGGGTGTTGTAGTGCCCGAAGATGGGCTGGTTGGGCCACATGGGTGGGGGCAGGCTAGGCCATGACCCGGTTGGGGCCGACCTAATGAGGAGGGGGGGTTCCTTTTTTTAATTTTTATTTTTTTAATAAAAAGTTTTGATTTTTATTTAATTCAGTAACCCAAAACACTTTTGTAAAAATGCGGGACTGCTCCAATAAAACAGTGGCAATATTTAGCGCTGCCACAAGTAAGATGGGTTGTATTTGCATAGGTTTGTATTATACAAAAGATTTAAAGGGCATTTAATAAGTGATGTGCCCTATGTTTTGTTTTGTTTGAGGCACCAAAACACTTTGAAAAAATGTTGCTTATGATTTTACAATAGCTTAAAGAATATTTGTAACCCATGCATGCTTTCTATTTACATATTTGCAAAACTTTTAAAACCACTTTCGAAACGACTTTTGAATTGCAAGAAATTTGGATAGGGGTTTATTCCAACAGTGATCATAATTGGATTGGCTTAATCCTCACATTACTATAGTTTGATTACAGAGATTACTGTAGCTGCAAATCTAGGGCGTCACACACGAGTAGGATATGGACACCATGAACATGAATATCATGAAGGCTATGTTGGTTTTAATTCAACTACATGTGTGAACATGCGCCAAGTCAAGCCACTTGAAACATTCAGAGGAGGATACCATATCATCGTACTACATCACAACCATTTTAATGCATGTTGACATCTAAGATAAATCATTATCCACTCCTACCTACTTGAGCGTGGCATGAGCAACTATAATCACTAATTTTCATTGCAAAAATGTTCAACCATAATATGCTGAATCATGGATACTAGGTTAAACATATTTACAAAAACTAAAACAAGTTGAGTTCATACCTCTTTCTCTCTGCCACAACCAATTCAGCAAATATCATCATTATTGCCTTTCACTTGCATGATAGAATGATATGAAAATAATAATAGTGCAAGAGTGTTGTGGACTAAGCTAGAATCTATAAACATTTTATTCAAGAGGAGAAGACAAAGTAATATAGGCTCTTTGTTAGATCAACATTAAGCATATGAGAGCCACTCAATATCTTCATCGCGGTCTTCTCCTTGGTATGACTCAAATATTTTTGGAGTTTTTAGTTTTTCTTGAAGAAGCAAATAAGAGAAGGAAAAACAAAAACGAGAAAAACTATTTACACGGGAGAACTCCCAACAAGCAAAAGAAGAAATGATAAATCTTTTTGGGTTTTCTTGTAATACTACAACTAACTAAACTGAAAATAAAACCAAAAAGAAGCAAGAAGTATTTTTGGATTTTCTCGAAGTTTTTCAAACACACAAGAAGAAAGCAAGAAAATAAATTTAACATGGATAGTACAATGAAAAAGTGTGAACACCGCCAACTGAAATGAAGTGTGTGAACATGAATATAATGTTGGTGGAGACATGTACTCCCCCAAGCTTAAGATTTGGTGTAGCTTGGTAATCACCATCCGTAGCCTGGATAATAGTCTGAGTCGATACTAGGTGGAGGTGGCACCTGAGCGTCCCACTCTTGGGTTCCTCCTTAGCTGGTGCTAGGTTGTTCCGGTAGGCGATAATGTCATTTGGCATAATTCTGTATCCGTTCCTAGCAATAGAATAAAATAAGGTAGGTGCAGGTAACAAGATAACATCACGGGTTATGACGCTGAATACTAAGTTGTAGCGAATATTATGAAAGAGATCAGCTTCATCAATAAATTGGTGGTCCAGCAACGACCTGTGATCAAGATAAACCTTGGGTAAAAGATAATCATGTGGCCGTATCTGAACTTCAAAACAAATCGCTAAATGAGTAGCATAAATGCCACCATGTATCTTGCCCTTACTCTTGTTAAGGTGTAAGTGTCGTGCAATAACAACTCCTATGCTAAATGTATCATTGTGTAATGCACGTCGTCATATGGCGAGGTCAGGGGAATATGTGAGGGGACCCATATGGGGCGCACCACCCACATGGTCGCGCTAGGGGTGGCTGGCGCGCCCTAGTGTCTTGTGGGCACCACGTGCACCCCCCTCTGGTGTTATTTGTACCAAAAATTCAGAAATATTCAGAAAAAAATCGTATTTATTTTTCAGGACATTCTGAGAACTTGTATTTTTGGGTCATTTTTTATTTCACTAGTAATTCAGAAAACAGGATAAACATGGCATTTTATTTTATTTGACTAAGAAAAATAGGAAACAAAAATTGGATACACAGAGTTGTGTCTACTAAATTCATCAACTTCATACCTCCCAAAAATGATCTATTAATAAGGTTGATCACGTCTTGTTAATAACCACCTTCGATTAGCATGAAACTAAATAACTTTTGTAAAACACTAAGTTACCTCAACGGGGATATGCATACCCCCCACTAGAATTATATCATATTTATTTTTGGTAGTAGGTAGAGGTACATGAAAGCTTACAATAGTGAGTGTGGGAGAATTTTCAATAACATTTATACCATTCACTTGGAACTGCTTCTTCGGAAAGTGCACCATATGCTTATTACCATTGATATGAAAAGTGACTTTGCTTTTATTGCAATCAATAACAACCCTTGCAGTATTCAAAAAGGGTCTACCAAGGATAATCGACATGTTGTCTTCCCCAGGCATCTCAAGATTAACAAAGTCCGTTAAGATAGTAACATTTGCGACAATAACAGGCACATCGTCACAAATACCAATAGGTATGGCGGTTGATTTGTCAGCCATGTTCAAAGATATTTCAGTAGGTGTGAGTTTATTCAAATAAAGTCTTTTGTATAAATAGGAAGGCATAACACTAACACCAGCTCCCAAATCACACAAAGCAATTTTGACATGATTTCTTTTAATGGAGCAAGGTATAGTTGGTATACCAGGATCTCCATGTTTTTTAGGTACTCCATCCTCAAAAGAATAATTAGCAACCATGGTAGATATTTCAACTTCAGGTATCTTTCATTTATTGGTGATGATATCTTTCATGTATTTACCATAAGGAGACATCTTTAAGATATCAGTTAAGCGGGTACGCAAAAAGACTGGCCTAATCATTTCAGCAAAGCTTCCAAATTCTTCATCATCCTTTTTCTAGGATGGTTTAGGTGGAAAAGGCATGGGTTTCTGAACCCATGGCTCTCTTTCTTTACCATGTTTTCTAGCCACAAAGTCTTTTTTATCATATCGTTTGTTTTTAGGTTGTGGGTTATCAAGATCAAAATCAGGTTCTATTCTACATCATTATCTGGTTCTTTATCATTACTAGGTTGAGTATCCTCATGAACATCACTATCATTATCATTATCACTAGGTGGGTGTTCATTACCAGATTGAGTTTCATCATCAGAAATAGAGACATCATTAGTATCATCAGGAGGTTTTTCAATCTCAGGTTCACTAAAGGCATGCATAGTCCTATCATTTCGCTTATTCCTTTTCTTCTTAGAAGGACTAGGTGTATCAACATTAATTCCTTGAGAGTGTTGTTCAGTTCTTTTAGGATGACCTTTAGGATAAAGAGGTCCTTGGGTCAGTCTACCTCCTCTACACACTACTCTAATAGCATGATCATTCATATTATTATTCATTTCATCAAGCACTTCTCTTTGCGATTTAGCAACTTGTTCTAATTGAGTTTGAACCATAGAGGCATGTTTTCCTATACCTCTAACATCATTACTGATTCTAAATAACAAGCCACTCAAGCAGGCAATAATATCAGAATTATATATCAATTGTTTCAAGACATTTGCATTGAAGTGATCTTGTTTCCTAATGTAGTTATCAAACTTATAAAAGCATTGACTAGGATGTTTATTGTAAGGGATATCACCTTTATCAAACTTTAATAAAGAATTTACCTCTACCACCTGCAGAGGTGGTGGTGTGTTAAGTCCATGTATTTCTTCAATAGGTGGTAAATTCTGAACATCCTCAGCCTTAATACCTTTTTCCTTCATACATTTATTTGCCTCTTGCATATCTTCAGGACTGAGAAATAAGATACATCTCTTCTTCAAAGTGGGTTCAAGTGTTGGTTTAGGGAGAGTCCAATCATCATAATTTTTCAATATATTACTCAATAGTTCCTCAACTTGTTCAACAGTTCGTTCCCTAAAAACACAACCAGCACAACTATCTAGGAAGTCCCTAGAAGCATCAATTAGTCCATTATAGAAGATATCAAGTATTTAATTTTTCTTAAGAGGATGATCAGGCAAATCATTAAGAAATTGGAGAAGCCTCCCCAAGCTTGTGGGAGACTCTCTTCTTCCATTTGCAAAAAGTTAAATTTTTCATGTAAGGCAGCTTGTTTCTTATGAGCGGGAAAATATTTTTTAGAGAAGTAGTAAATCATATCCCGGGGATACACACGCAACCAGGAGTAAGATTAATGAGAATAGAAATAATTTGAGAATATAATAGTAGCGAATCTTCTCATCATGAGCAAATAGGGTGGCTATATCATTCAGCTTAGTAAGATGTGCTACCACACTTTCAGTTTCATAGCCATGAAAAGGACCATATTCAACTAAAGTAATTAACTATGGGTCAACAAAGAATTCATAGTCCTTATCGGTAACAAATATAGGTGAAGTAGCAAACTTAGGATCACATTTCATTTTAGCATTCAAATTGTTTTCTTTATACTTGCATAGTAGTTTCTTGAGATCATTCCTATCCTTTCAAGCAAGAATCTCTCTAGCTATTTCTCCATCCAAAGCATAACCTTCAGGTATCTTAGGCATTTCAAATATAGGAGATCTAGGCCTAATAGGTGTTTCATAAGTTTTAGTTTCAGAGATCTCATCAGCTTCAACAGTTTCATCAGTTTCAATGATTTCATTCTCTCTAGATCTAGCAATTTGCTCATCAAAAATGCACCTAGTGGCACATTGTCATCAAGCATGGTACTAGTATTATCATAAGCATCATTCATAGCAAGGTTGTCAGAATCGCAATTCTGTTATACGATTCTACGACTTTATGATCCAAACAAAGCCCTCTGATTCTACGATTTTAGTTCATAGAATCTACGTTTCTAAGATTCTGATAGTGAAGATTCTACGATTTGCGATCCTACCATCGGAGTTCCGATCCGATTCAAAATCATGATTCTGACAACCTTGATTCATAGCATAAGTAGCATCATCAATATCAGATTAATAGCAGGTGGTGGTGTTGCAAACTTACTCGTAACAGAAGGTGAATAAAGTACATAGCGAGATGGTAATTCCTTACCTCTCCTCATTATAGAGGGGAAAATCTTGGTTTTAGTATCCTTCAGATTCTTCATAGTGATTAATTGATATATTTCCCAAGTGACTGAACAAATATAGCTATGCCCCCCCGACAACGGCGCCAGAAAAAGATCTTAATAACCCACAAGTATAGGGGATCACAACAGTTTTCGTGGGTAGAGTATTCAACCCAACTTTATAGATTCGACACAAGGGAGCCAAAGAATATTTGAGAGTATTAGCAGTTGAGTTGTCAATTCAACCACACATGGAGATAAATATACGCAGCAAGGTGATCAGTAGCATAGTAATATGGTAGTTTGATAGCGGTAGTAACAGTAAAAGTAGCGGTAATAGTAGCAGTAGTAGTTTTGTAGCAAGGGCAATAGTAATAGCAACAGTAGTAACTTAGCAAGAACAATAAGTGAAAAACTCGTAGGCATTGGATCAGTGTATTCGTTGGATGATATTCATCATATAATAGTTATAACCTAGGGCGACACAGAACTAGCTCCAGTTCGTCAATGTAATGTAGGCATGTATTACGTATATAGTCATACGTGCTTATGGTAAAGAACTTGCATGACATCTTTTGTCCTACCCTCCTATGGCTGCGGGGTCCATAAGGAAACTAAGGGATATTAAGGCCTCATTTTAAAAGAGAACCGGAATAAAGCATTAACACATAGTAAATACATGAACTCCTCAAACTATGGTCATCACCGTGAAGTATCCCAAATATTGTCACTATGGGGTTGACGGATCATAACACGTAATAGGTGCATATGACTAGGCATGATCGGATCAAGAACATAAATATAATGATGATAACATAAATGGTTCAAATCTGAAATCATGGCACTCGGGCCCTAGTGACAAGCATTAGGCATAGCAAAGTCATAGCAACATCAATCTTAGAACATAATGGATACTAGGGATCAAGCCCTAACAAAACTAACTCGATTACATGATGAATCTCATCCAACTCATCACTGACCAGCAAGCCTATGAAGTAAATACTCACTCCCGGTGGGGAGCATCATGGAATTGGTGATGAAGGAGAGTTGATGATGACGAAGATCGAAGATTCCCCTCTCTGGAGCCCCAACCAAACTCTAGATCTGGCCTCCCGATGAAGAACAGGAGCTGGTGGCGGCTTTGTATTGTGAAACGCGATGAAAATTTCTCCCTGGTTTCTGGAGAATAGGATTTTATAGCATTGGAGGAGGTGAGCACCACCCACGAGGTTGCGCTAGGGGGACCGACGCGCCCTAGTGGGTGGTGGCCACCCTGGCCCCTCTCCCTGGTGGCTTTTGGCTCCAATATTCTGCAAATATTCTAAAATAGTTCTCCAAAAAGTTTCGTTCCACTCCGAGAACTTTTATTTTTGCACAAAAAGGACACCATGGTAATTCTTCTGAAACAACATCTGTCCGAGTTAGTTTCATTCAAATCATGCAAATTAGAGTCCAAAACAAGAACAAAAGTGTTAGGAAATGTAGATATGATGGAGACGTTTCAAGCTATAAACCCCAAGGATGAGCACATGGTTTCCTACCTCGAGGAAGTGTGCAAGCTCGAGAAGCTTTTCCTTGGCATGGAACTCCAACACATTCCTCGCGGCAGCAACCTGGAAGCCGATGATATTGCCAAGAGGGCATCCCACTGTAGGATCAAAAGTAGGTCTAGAGGGGGGGGGGTGATTAGACTACTTGACCAAATAAAACTATGCTTTTGCCCAATTTTAATTCTTGGCAAGTTTTAGCATTCATAACATATCAAGTACACCCTACACATGCAAGTCTAAGAGTATAGCAACGGAAAGTAACAACAAGCATGAGTAAAAGGATAGGGTAGGAAGATCAAACGCAATTGTAGACACGATGATTTTTCCCATCGTTCCGATAGGTGGTGCTATCGTACATCCATGTTCTTGGAGTCTTCAACCCATGGAGGGTAACAGTCGCGAGAGTCCACGGAGGGATCTACCCACGAAGGATTCCACGAAGAAGCAACCTTGACTATACCATGACAGCCTACGTCCACGAAGGACTAGCCTTACTCGGGGTAGATCTTCACGAAGCAAGCGATCTCCTTGCCCTTACAAACTTCTTGGTTCACTCCACAACACGAAGTAGGAGGCTCCCAAGCGACACCTAACCAATCTAGGAGGCACCACCCTCCAAAAGGTAATAGGCTCGGTAATGACGATGAACTCCTTGCTCTTGTGCTTCAAGATGATAGACTCCTCAACACACAATCACTCTCTCATAGATTTGGCTTGGTAGAAGAGATGGGATTGGTGGAAAGCAACTTGGGGAGGCTAGAAATCAAGATCCATATGGTTGGAGTGGAAGATCTTGACCTCACCACAAGGGTAGGTGGTTCTCTCTCAAAAAACTGAGTAGGATAGGTATGGAATAGTTCTGAGTGCTTCTCTTTCGAGTGGGTGGTGGTGAAGGGGTATATATAGGCATCCCCAGAAATCCAACCGTTACACACAAAATGACCAACTCGGTGACACCGATGTGTTAATCTCGGTGGTACCAAAGTGACCAAAAGGTGACAACTTTTGAATCTCGGTGAGACCAATATAGTAATCTTGGTTGCACCGACAAGGTGACCAACGGTCAGAAATGCCAAACTCGATGACGCCAGTTCAATATTCTCGGATGGACCAGAAGTGTGAACTTGCATAACAGAAAGTTGGCAACCCAACTCGATGGCACCGAAAGCAGTGTCGGCTGCACCGAATTAGCTAGGGTTTGGTTGAGTCTGTCTAGGGTTTGGAATCGGTGGCACCGGGATAGGAATGTTGGTTGCGGCGATTTTGAATGTTTGGCTAGAGACAGACTTTGGTGGGAGAGCTTGTGGATGTTTTTGGTGAGTATCACTTGTGCACGTATGAGCATTTTGTTCACCAACAAGACCTTACCCCCTTTTAATAGTATTGGCTTTCCTATAGACTCAAAGTGATTTCTCACAAATGTAAAATGTAGAGTCCTCTTGCTTGAAGCTTGGCCAACTTAGTTCCTTGCATCTTGGGGTGATTACACAATCTCCACAATCCTTTTGCCATCCCTATCATTGAACTTTTCTTGAAATATACTTGGTGGAAATATTAGTTCAATGACTTATATGTTGTTATTAATTACACAAACCACTAAGGGAGCAAATGTGCTTTCACCCGCCGTGAACCACAAGGCCCCGATGTCTTTGAAGAGTGGATCCTGAAGCCATCTGCCATGCCACCAACTTCCAGCACCATGACACCTCAAGAGGAGCTGCCTCTCGCACCCTCCACATGCACACCCAATTGTGGCCCCCCTCAGGCGCTCACCTTCTGATGGCGCTGGAGACGCACGAAGAAAGTTGGGCTACAAAATTCAAGATCTACTTGGAGAATGACATTCTCCCAGCAGACAAAGCTGAAGCATAGCTTGTGGACCATGAGGCTCCATCCTATTGCCTCCAAGACAGCGATCTTTACAGAAGACGCCCCAACGGCATGGCATTTTGGTGCATCTTCGAGGAGCAAGAGCGCAAGTTTCTTGATGACATCCATGTCGGAGACTGTGGTCATCATTCCTCACCATGCACCCTTGTTGGCAAGCGTACCGCAGCGGCTTCTACTGGCCACAACACTTGAAGATGCCACTGAGCTTGTCAGATCCCGTGAAGCCTGCTAATTCCATGCCAAGCAGATCCATCAGCTGGTGCAAAGGCTCCAGACCATCCCCCTTACATGGACCTTTGTAGTCGAGGGGCTGGATATCTTGGGTCATTTTCCTTGCATAGCTGAAGGCCACCGCTACCTCTACGTCGCCATCGACAAGTTCACAAAGTGGGTAGAAGTGGAGCCCATCCACTCCATCCCAACGCGGTCTGCTGTCAAGTTCATCAAGGGCTTGGTGTGTCGCTTCAGAGTCCCCAACTGCATCATCACTGACAATGGTTCACAATTTGGCAATAACCTCTGCAGGTCCTACTATGACAACCTCGACACTCACATCTGCTACACCTTCGAGGCAGCGTGGTGCAACGGCCAAACTGAGCGTTCTAACGCCGAGGTCCTCAAAGGCCTCAAGACAAGAGGCTTCAGCAAGGAGCTCGCAGCCTACAGCAAAGGTTGGCTCGACGAACTCCCATCCATGCTATGGTCGATATGCACAACAATGACCAAGCCTACCAGTGAAACTCCCATCTTCCTCGTCTATGGGTGGAAGCGGTCCTTCCTACTGAGCTCAAGCATGGGTCCCCACGAGTCTTTTCCTTTAACGAGAACAACCAACATGACCCGCGGGAAGCTGCTATGCTCCTCTTTGAGGAAGCACGTCGCTGGGCCACCCACCGAGCGGCCCGATATCAGCAGGCATTGCATCACTACCACAGACGCAACATACGCCCTCGCACCCTTGAAGCTATCGATCTTGTCCTACGAAGGATCCTCTCAAGAGAAGGACTACACAAGATCTTGCCCATGTGGGAAGGACCGTACAGGCTCGTCAACATTTCGTGGCCCGGCGTAGCACGGCTGGAGACAGAGGAGGGTGTTCCGGTACAAAGCACATGGAACGTCCAACATCTCCATAAGTTCTATCTATGGGCTCATGAGTACAGAATGACTAGGGGATGTACACGCCTCGGAGCCTGTCTTTCTGCATCGCTACAAGGCCATGAGAGCTCCTGCCCATGACCCAGTAGGGCCCCATGCTCGGACGTGGAGGATTGTTACTCGAGGGCATCTCTCAACTACATTACATCCTCAAGTTGACCCATGTCCATCACAACAGCATTTTTGTATATCCTTTTGAGGTAACCTCTCGGATGCATTACATCCTCAAGTTGACCCATGTCCAGCACGACAACAGTGTCCTTTTTTAGTTGTGTAATAAATTTCTTCTATGCAGCAGTAAACCTTTAGTTCTTCAAATATGTTGTGTGCTTGGTAAGGCATTGTTTTTTGGCCTCCGAAGCTGTTCGCACTCGTGATTTCCCTCGTGTGTATCACATAAGTGGGGGTTGGACATGGTGGCTATGCTTGGACCAGTCCTAGTAGAGCCGCAAAAACCAAGTCACTGAGCTTTGGTACTTTGTCTCCCCGCGAGACACCCACAAGTGAACTAGTGAGCGTGTGTAGTTCAATCACCTACTTAAGTGCCAACAGGGAGACCTCGTGGGCACGAGCCTCGCGAGGCATAACCCCGCAAGCCGCCATATGCCAAGGCTCAAGCCCCACAAAAGCTAAGTACAAGCACTCTCTAAATTTCTTTGTGCTACTCGAGCTCTCTATTTCTCTCCTCTTTTGTGGCCTTGTTGAGTGTTCTGTTTTCTCCTTGGCATGAGCCGCTTGCATGCCAAAGGGGGCTTATTGGGCATCGCTCCCAAGAGCCCTTACCACATCACGTAGCCCTACACCCTTTGCCCTTGTTGGACACACGTCCCAACATACCAACGATGGTAGTAGCATGCTTGGGGGCAGGGCCCAAACTACGTAGAGCAAAAATGCAATGTAAAAAAGGAAAGCAAACCTCAAAGGAAATCAACAAATCGCAGCAAAAGGATTAGAGACTTAAGTACAAGTACAAAACAAATTGTATTTACGCCCCCACGGGGCCATGCCATTGTTGAATCGAAACATGAAAGGATATAACTTAAGAAGAGGAAGCATCGTCTTCACCACCTTGGCCGGCCGCTCCAGGCTCGCAATCTTCCTCAGAGGGCTCGGGAGCATGCGTGTACCGCTCGCACAGGGTGTCCACGTGGTCGCGCACCTCCCCCCTAAGCTGGTGGTGGAGCTCCTCAGGAACATGCTCCACCACAGTGGCAAGGTCGAAGTCATGGTTGTCTTGAATGAGGTTGCTAAAGATGCACATCGCAGCCTAGCCCGGTGATGACTACTACACAACTTTACTCTTGTAGACTATGTTGGGCCTCCAAGCACAGGGTTTTGTAGGATAGTAGCAATTTCCCCTCAAGTGGATGACCTAAAGTTTATCAATCTGTGGGAGGTGTAGGATGAATATGGTCTCTCTCAAACAACCGTGTAATCAAATACAAGAAATCTCTTGTGTCCCCAACACACCCAATACAATGGTAAACTGTATAGATGCACTAGTGTAGCAAAGAGATGTTGATACAAGTGCAATATGGATGGTAGATATAGGTTTTTGTAAGATGAAAATATAAAACAACAAGGTAGCAAGTGGCAAACACAAAGCAAAACGTTGTACAAATGCTTGGAAATAAGCCCTAGGGTTCATACTTTCACTAGCGCAATCTCTCAACAATGCTAACATAATAGATCATATGATCATCCCTCAACTTGCAACAAAGAATCACTCTAAAGTTCATAAGTAGCGGAGAACATAAGATGTAATTGTTGTAGGTAGCAGAACCACCTCGAAGTTATCCTTTCTGATCAATCTATTGAGCTATTCGTGTAGGTGTCACAAATAGCCCTAGAGTTCGCACTAAAATAACACATATGATACACATCAATCAACCCTAAAGTCACCTATAGTATATGATATGTCCATTTTGCATCATGATTTCCTACTGTTATTTACAATGTTTTTATGAATAATAATGCTTCATGGAGTATTTCTAATGCCTTTTCTCTCATAATTTGCAAGGTTTGCACAAAGAGGGAGAATAGCGGCATCTGGAAATCCGGGCCTAAAAACATATCAGAGATACCTATTCTGCACATCTTCACATGATATGAAACTTCACGGGGATTTTTATGGGATATATAAGAAATATTTGAGCAAATAACTACCGGAGGGGGCCAACCTGGTGAGCACAAGACACTAGGGTGCACCAGGCCCCCTAGGCGTGCCCTGGTGGGTTGTGCTCAGCACGGCCCACCTTCGGAGCCCATCTTCTGGTATAAAAGGTGTTTTGACCTAGAAAAAATCAGGAGAGGACTTTCGGGACGGAACAGTGCTGTCTCGAGGCGGGACTTGGGCAGGAGCACTTTTGCCCTCCGGCAGAGCGATTTTGTCGGGGGAACTTCGCTCCCAGAGGGGGAAATCGAAGCCATCATCATCACCACCAACCCTCTCATCTTTGGGAGGACATTCTTCATCAACATCATCAATAGCACCATCTCCTATCAAACCTTAGTTCATCTCTTGTGTTCAATCTTTGTACCGAAACCTCAGATTGGTACCTATGGGTGACTAGGAGTGTTGATTACCTCGTGTAGTTGATTACTATATGGTTTATGTGGTGGAAGATTATATGTTCAGATCCATTATGCTTTTCAATACCCTTCTGATCTTGAGAACGCATATTATTTGTGAGTAGTTACCTTTGTTCTGGAGGTCATGGGAGAAGTCATGTTGCAAGTAATCATGTGAATTTGATATTTGTTCGATATTTAGATGATGTGTATGTTGTGATTCCCTTAGTGGTGCCATGTGAACGTCGACTACATTACACTTCACCATCCTTGGACTAAGGGAATGCATTGTGTAGTACTTATTATATGATGGGTTGCTAGAGTGACAGAAGCTTAAACCCTAGTTTATGCACTGCTTCGTAAGGGGCTGATTTGGATCCACATGTTTAATGCTATGGTTAAATGTTATCTTAACACTTTTCTCGTAGTTGCGGATGCTTGCGAGGGGGTTAATCATAAGTGGGAGGTTGTTCAAGTAAGATCAGCACCCAAGCACCGGTCCACCCACATATCGAAATATCAAAGCAGCGAACACGAATGAAACCAACATGATGAAAGTGAGTAGATGAAATTCCCGTGTACCCGCAAGAACACTTTGCTTATTATAAGAGATAGTTTTGGCCTGTCCTTTGCCACAAAAGGATTGGGATACCTTTTTGTACTTTATCTACCATTACAGTTACTTGCTCGTTACCAATTATCTTGCTATCAAACTACCTATTACCTACAATTTCAGGGCTTGCAGAAATTACCTTGATGAAAACCGCTTGTCATTTCCTTCTACTCCTCGTTGGGTTCGACACTCTTACTTATTGAAAGGACTAAGATTGACCCCTACACTTTTGGGTCATCAAGACTCTTTTCTGGTGCTGTTGCTGGGGAGTGAAGCGCTCTTGGTAAGTGAAAATCGCTAAGGAAAATACTTATACTACATGCTGAAATTTATTGTCACTTGTCACTATGGAGAACAATCCTTTGAGGGGGTTTGTCCGGGGTATGTTCACCTCGACCGGAACCACAATTAGTTGCCCCTCAATCTACTGCACCTACTGAAAATATTGGTTATGAAATTCCTTCGAGTATGATAGAACAACCGATAGCTAATCCTTATGTAGGATATGGAACTGAACATCCCGATATGCACCTAATACATGTGGATGAAATTTGTGGATTATTTAAGCTTGCAGGTTTATCCGGAGATGAAGTTAAGAAGAAGGTTTTTCCTTTATCTTTGAAGGGAAAAATATTGACATTGTCTAGGCTATATGATGATATTGTATCATGGAACTAGAATTGATTCAAATTGGATTTCCACCAAAAGTTTTATCCTATGCATCTAGTTCATCGTGATCGGAATTATATATATAATATTTGGCCCCGTGAAGGATAAAGCATCACTCTAGCTTGGCGGAGGATTAAGTCAATGTTATATTCATGCCCAAATCATGATCTCTCGAGAGAAATTATTATTCAAAAATTTTATGCTCGGCTTTCTCATAATGATAGATCCATGCTCGATACTTCTTGTACTATTTCTTTTATGAAGAAGACTATTGAATGCAAGTGGGACCTATTAGAAAGAATTAGAAGCAACTCTAAAGATTGGGAACTTGGCGAAGGTAATGAGTCAGGTATTAAGCTTGAGTTTGATTGTGTTAAATGTTTTATGAATACCGATGCTTTTCACAAGTTTAGCAGTAAATATGGACTTGACTCTGAGATAGTAGCCTCTTTTTGTGAATCATTTTCTACTCATGTTGATCTCCCTAAGGAGAAGTGGTTTAAATATCATCCCCCTACTAAACAAGAAATCTAAGAACCAGTGATAGCTAAGGAAGAGAATGAAACCTTTTATAGAATTATTTTACAATAAATAAAATATACTGGAGCCAAGAACCACCGGAGGAGGGGCCTTGGCTGCGCACGATACACCAGGGCGCGCCACCCCCCAGGCACGCCCTGGTGGGTTGTGCCCACCTCATGACACCGCTGACCCTAATTCCGACACCGCCACCTCCCGTTCTTCACCGGGAGGCTAGATCTGGAGCCCGTTGCTCGGGAGAGGGAAATTTTCGGCCTTCGTCATCATAAACCCTCCTTCATCGCCAATTCCATAATGCTTCCCACTAGGAGTGAGTAATTCCTTTGTAGGCTTGTTGTTCGATGAGGAGTTGGATGAGATTCATAATGTAATTGAGTTAGTTTTGTTAGGGCTTGATCCCTACTATCCACTATGTTCTGAGATTGATGTTGCTACGACTTTGCCATGCTTAATACTTGTCACTAGGGCCCGATTGACATGATTTCAGATATGAACGTTTATGTTATCACCATTATATCTATGTTCTTGATTCGATCTTGCCTAGTCATATGCACCTGTTACGTGTTATGATCCATAAACCCCAAGGTGACAATAGTTGGGATAGTTTCCGATGATGACCGTAGTTTGAGTACTTCATGTATTCACTATGTGTTAATGATTTGTTCTAGTTCTCTATTAAAAGGAGGCCTTATTATCCCTTAGTTTCCTTACGTACCACACTACCTCGGGAGGGTAGGACAAAATATGTGATGCAAGTTCTTTTCCATAAGCACGGATGACTATTTACGGAATACATGCCTACATTACATTGATGAACTGGAGCTAATTCTGTGTCGCCCTAGGTTATGATTGTTATATGATGAATATCATCCAATAAATACACTAATCCAGTGCCTACGAGTTTTCCACTTATTGTTCTTGCCAAGTTACTATTGTTGTTGTCATTGTTGCACTTGCTACAAAATTATTGATATCACTGTTATCGTTACTACTGTTGTTACCACTGCTATCAACCTATCATATTACTTTGCTACTGATGACATTGCTGGAGATATTTAATCTCCAGGTGTGGTTGAATTGACAACTCAACTGCTAATACTCTCAAATATTCTTTGGCTCCCCTTGTGTCAAATCTATAAATTTGGGTTGAATACTCTACCCTCAAAAACTGTTGTAATCCCCTATACTTGTGGGTTATCAAGACCTTTTTTTGGCGCCGTTGCTAGGGAGCAGAGCTATATTTGCTGAGTCACTTGGGATTTATATTAGTTTATCACTATGAAGAATCTATGGGATACAAGAACCAAGATCGTTCCCTCTAAGACGAGGGGAGGTACGGATTTGCCATCACACTATACACTTGATTCACCTTTTGTTATGAGTATACTTGCAACACCAACACGTGCTATTAATCCTGATATGCCGCAAGTTATTGATGATGCTACCGCTGCTATGAATGATGCTTATGATGATGCTAGTACCTTGCCTGATGATACTGTTCCACTAGGTGAATTTCTCGATGAACAAATTGCTAGAGCTAAAGAGAATGAAATTATTGAAACTGATGAAACTATTGAAATTGATGAAGTCTTTGAAACTGATAATTACGAAAAACCTATTAGACCTAGCTCTCCTAGATTTGAAATGCCTAAGATACCCGAGGGTCATGTTATGGACGAAGAAGTAGCTAGGGACATTCTTGCTTGTAAGTATAGAAATGATCTTAAGAAATTACCATGCAAGTATAAAGAAAAGACTTTGAATGCTAGAATGAAATGCGATCCTAGGTTTTCTACTTCACCTATCTTTGTTACCGATAATGATGATGAATTCTCTGTGGACCCTGAGTTAATTACTTTGGTTGAATCTGATCCTTTCCATGGCTATGAAACTGAAACTATGGTGGCACATCTGACTAAGTTGAATGATATAGCTACCCTTTTTTGCTCATGATGAGAAGATTCACTACTACTATATTCTCAAATTATTTTCGTTTTAATTAAAGGGTGATGCTAAAATATGGTACAATACACTTTCTCCTGGTTGTGTGCGTAGTCCCCAGAATATGATTAACTACTTCTCTGAAAAATATTTTCCTGCTCATAAGAAACAAGATGCCTTACATGAAATATTTAGCTTTGTGCAAATTGAAGAAGAGAGTCTCCCACAAGATTGGGGGAGGCTTCTCAAGTTGCTTAATGCTTTGCCTGATCACCCTCTTAAGAAAAATGAAATACTCGATATCTTCTATAATGGACTAACTGATGCTTCTAGGGACTTCGTAGATAGTTGTGCTGGTTGTGTTTCGAGGGAACGAACTATTGAACAAGCTGAGGAACTATTGAATAATATATTGAAGAATTATGATGATTGGACTCTCCCTGAACTACCAATTGAACCCACTCTGAAGAAGAGGTGTATCCTATTTCTCAGTCCCGAAGATATGCAGGAGGTAAAGAAATGTATGAAGGAAAAGGGTATTAAAGCTGAGGATGTTAAGAATTTACCACCCATTGAAGAATAAATGGCCTTGACACACCACCTCCTCCACAGGTGGTAGAGTTAAATTCTTTATTAAAGTTTGATGAAGGTGACATCCCTTACAATAAACATCCTAGTCAGTGCTTACATGAATTTGTTAATTACATTAGGAAACAAGATCACTTCAATGCAGATGTTCTTAAACAATTGAAATATAATTCTGATATGATTGCTCTCTTGAGAGACATGTTTTTTTAAATCAGTAATGATGTTAGAGGTGTAGGAAGACATGCCTATATGTTGAAACCTGGTTAGTACAAGTTGCTAAATCTCAAAGAGAATTGCTTAATGAAATGAATAATAATATGAATGATTTTGTTGTTAGAGTAGCAACTATAGGAGGTAAAATGACTCAGGAACCACTTTGTCCCGAGGGTCACCCAAAAATAATTGAACAAGACTCTCAAAAAATTAAGGGGCACGCTACGCGTCGGCTAGCGGATTCGCCAGAAACATCCGCCGCCCGCGTAGTCGTCCGATACGAGATTGCGGAGCCATTAGATCCAACTACCCGAGCCTTGTCGAACCAATAACAAGATCCTGCAACAACCGGTCTGTTTCAGAAACAAAAGACAGAGGACGATCGTCCCCGACACGCCTGCGGCAAGCACGGCGCCACCGCCTCTAGCCACCGCCGAAATCAGCTGCCTCTGGCATGCGTCCCTCCTCCTGGAACACCATGGCGCACCATATTGCTCGGTAGATGGTTGGATTGGACGCGATTCGACCTCCCCGAGGTGCCCTATTTCGAGAAGAGCCATGACAATCGTTCTCAGCTCCAACCGTTGGTGGCGGACTTCCTCCGCGAGCTGGAGCTTCAACCTGGTTCACAAACCCTCCAATTGTGTTTCAGGAACCTTCTACTACCAAATCACATCAAGGGAGTAGGGTGAGTTGCCTGTCTCTGAATCTGAAGAACACAATGTATAGAAACATAGCTCCTTCCTGGTGATCCTAAAACATCAATGTTGAATTCTGAACCTGAAACACTAGTGGTTCCCCCTGTTTCACCACCTGTTTTGGGCCTGGAAACAAAGCAAAACAGAGCCCCTCTCTATACTATTTATGTGCATAAATGATGTCTACTACACAACCTTCTCCTTGTAGACGTTGTTGGGCCTCTGATAACCCACAAGTATAGGGGATCAATTGTAGCCTTTCTCGATAAGTAAGAGTGTCGAACCCAAAGAGGAGCTAAAGGTAGGACAAATATTCCCTCAAGTTCTATCGACCACCGATACAACTCTACGCACACTTTACGTTCGCTTTACGTAGAACAAGTATGAAACTAGAAGTACTTTGTAGGTGTGATAGGATAGGTTTGCAAGATAATAAAGAACACGTAAATAAAAACTAGGGGCTGTTTAGATAAAGAAACAATTACGTTAGTTTAACGAGTGTGGAAAAGTGGTGGTAGGAGTTGAGGAATTGTCCCTAAGGAATTGACTATGTTACTAGATCGATAGCAAATTTTATGTGGGAGAGGCCACTGCTAGCATGTCATCCCTTACTTTGTATTCTATGCACTTATGATTGGAACTATTAGCAAGCATCCGCAACTACTAGCGTTCATTAAGGTAAAACCCAACCATAGCAATAAGATATATTGGTCCCCCTTCAATCCCGTATGCATCAATTTCTATGCTAGGCTGAAGCTTCTGTCACCCTTGCCCTCCAATACATAGTCCTATCAACATACAACTAACCCTATGGTGTGATCCATGCGCGCGCTCATATGATGGGCACCAAAGGACAGCAACATAACCCCAAGCAATTTAAACCAATCATAGCAATTCATCATTCCCCGATAGGACAACAAAAATCTACCCAGACATCATAGGATGGCAACACATCATTGGATAATAATATGAAGCATAAAGCACCATGTTCAAGTAGAGGGTACAGCGGGTTGCGGGAGAGTGGACCTCTGAATATAGATGGGGGAAGGTGATGGAGGTGTTGGTGAAGATGACAGAGGTGTTGGTGTAGATCGTCGTCACACGATGATGTCCCGGGCGGCGTTCTGGCGCTGCCAGGAGAGAGGGGGAGAGAGCCCCCTTCTTATTCTTCTTCCTTGACCTCCTCCCTAGATGGGAGAAGGGTTTCCCCTTTGGTCCATGGTATCCATGTCTACAGAGAGGCGAGAGCCCCTCCGAGATTGGATCTCTCTCTCTGTGCCCTTCTGTTTCTGCGCTCCCAGATTCTGGCCTTTCACCGTTTCTTAAATTCCCGAAGATCCGTAACTCTGATCGGGCTGAAATTTTGAGGGGATTTTCCTGATAAAATTATCTTTCTTGCGGCGATAGAAGGGATGCAACCGCCTTAAGGGTTGGTCACTAGCCTGCCAGGCGCGCCTGGGGGGGGGTAGGGCACGCCTCCCGGGCTCGGGACCCCCTTGGGCATCATTTCGCATTGATTCTTCTTCCCTAAAATCATAAATATTCCAAAAAAATCCCTGTTGGTTTTTATTGCGTTTGGACTTCGTTTGGTATGGATATTCTACAAAACAAAAAATATGCAACAAACAGGAACTGGCACTAGGCACTGGATCAATATGTTAGTCCCAAAAATAGTACTAAAAGTTGCCAAAAGTATATGAAATTTGTAGAATATTGGCATGAAACAATCAAAAATTATAGATACGATGGAGACGTATCAGCATCCCCAAGCTTAATTCCTGCTCGTCCTCGAGTAGGTAAATGATAAAAAAAGATAATTTTTGACGTGGAATGCTACCTAGCATAATCTTGATCATATAATCTAATCATGGCATGAACATTAAGACACGAGTGATTCAAAGCAATAGTCTATCATTTGACATAAAGACAATAATATTTCAAGCATACTAATAAAGTATTCATGTCTTCTCAAAATAACATGGCCGAAGAAAGTTATCCCTACAAAATCATATGGTCTGGCTATGCTCCATCTTCATCACACAAGGTATTAAATCATGCATAACCCCGGTTTTAGCCAAGCAATTGTTTCATACTTCAGTATTCTCAAACTTTTTCAACTTTCACGCAATACATGAGCGTGAGCCATGGACATAGCACTATAGGTGGAAGAGAATATGGTGGTTGTGGAGAAGACAGATAGGAGGAGATAGTCTCACATAAACTAGGCGTATCAACAGGCTATGGAGATGCCCATCAATAGATATCAATGTGAGTGAGTAGGGATTGCCATGCAACAGATGCACTAGAGCTATAAGTGTATGAAAGCTCAAAAAGAAACTAAGTGGGTGTGCATCCAACTTGCTTGCTCACGAAGACCTAGGGAAATTTGAGGAAGCCCATCATTGGAATATACAAGCCAAGTTCTATAATGAAAATTCCCACTAGTATATGAAAGTGACAATATATGAGACTCTCTATCATGAAGATCATGGTGCTACTTTGAAGCACAAGTGTGGTAAAGGATAGTAGCATTGTCCCTTATCTCTTTTTCTCTCATTTTTTTGTTTGGGCTCTTTGGCCTATTTTTTATTTCATTTTTATTATCTGGAGTCTAATCCCAACTTGTGAGAGAATCATAGCTTCTGTCCTTTCCTCACATGGGACAATGTTCTAGTAATGATGATCATCACACTTTTATTTACTTACAACTCGATATTTAGAACAAAATATGACTCTATATGAATGCTTCCGACGGTGTACCGGGATGTGCAATGATCTAGCATAGCAATGACATAAAAAAACGGACAAGCCATGAAAACATCATGCTAGCTATCTTACGATCATGCAAAGCAATATGACAATGATGGTGCGTGTCATAATAAACGGAACAATGGAAGTTGCATGGTAATATATCTCAGAATGGGCATGGAAATGCCATAATAGGTAGGTATGGTGGCTGTTTCGAGGAAGGTATATGGTGGGTGTAATGCACCGGCAAAAGTTGCGCGGTACTAGAGAGGCTAGCAATGGTGGAAGGGTGAGAGTGCGTATAATCCATGGACTCCACATTAGTCATAAAGAACTCACATACTTATTGCAAAAGTCTATTAGTCATTGAAACAAGGTACTACATGCATGCTCCTAGGGGAAGGGTTGGTAGGAGTTAACCATTGCGCGATCTCGACCTCCACACAAAGGATGGCAATCAATAAATAAATCATGCTCCGACTTCGTCACATAAAGGTTCACCATATGTGCATGCTACGGGAATCACAAACCTTAACACAAGTATTTCTTGAATACACAATTACTCACTAGCATGACTCTAATATAACATCTTCATGTCGCAAAACTATTGCAAGGAATCAAACATATCATATTCAGTGATCTACAAGTTTTATGTAGGATTTTATGACTAACCATGTGAATGACCAACTCCTGTTAACTCTCTAAATAGGTATAAGTGAAGCATGAGAGTTTAATTATTTCTACAAAATATATGCCCTGCTCTAAAAAATATAAGTGAAGCAAAAGAGCATTCTACAAATGGTAGTTTTCTATGTGTAGGGAAACAGGCAATCCAAACTTCAAATGATATAAGTGAAGCACATGAAGCATTCTATAAAGCCATACTCAAAAGATATAAGTGAAGTGCAAAGAGCATTCTATGAATCAACCAAGGACCATCTCATACCAGCATGGTGCATAAAAGAAAACAGAAAAATAAACACAAAAGACGCTCCAAGCATTTGCACATATCATGTGACGAATAAAAATATAGCTCCGAGTAAAATTACCGATAGATTGTAGACGAAAGAGGGGATGCCTTCCGGGGCATCCCCAAGCTTAGACGCTTGAGTCTTCCTTGAATATTACCTTGGGGTGCCTCGGGCATCCCCAAGCTTAGGCTCTTGCCTCTCCTTATTCCTTCATCCATCGTGGTCTCACTGAAAACTTGAAAACTTCAATCACACAAAACTCAACAAAACCTTCATGAGATCTGTTAGTATAATAAAGTAAATCACCACTTTAAGTACTGTTGTGAACCCATTCCAAATTTATATTAGCATTATATCTACTGTAATCCAACTTCACCATGGTTCATACCCCCCGAGACTACCCGTAGATTCATCAAAATAAGAGAACAATGCATAGAAAACAGAATCTATCAAAAACAGAACAGTCTGTAGTAATCCGAACATATACCATACTTATGATTCTCCAAAAATTCTGAAAAATTATGATAATTAAGGCAATTTTTATATCAATCAGCAGCAAAAAGTATCAACTCAATAGCACTCTCTGTATAGAAATGAGAAATGATTTCATGAGTGCAAAGTTTCTGTCTTTTTCAGCATGATCAAACAACTATCACCCAAACTAATCATAAAGGCTTTACTTGGCACATTATTTTTATAATACAAAGGAATTGTAGAAGGGTATAGTTATTTTTGCGAGAAACTTCCATAAAAAATTCTACATTGTTTCCATGAGCATGAACACAAGTGTTCAAGGTCGACCCTCACTTCCGTAATGCATCACCTTTCAATCACTTCTCTTTTTGAAAAAAGTTTTAAGTTCCCTTATATATTTTTTTGTTTTTAAACTATATAAAAGCACTCAACATAAATAAATGACTCTCTAAAACTTGCGGGTTGTCTCCCAGGCAGTGCTTTCTTTAAAGCCATTAAGCTAGGCGTACAGTGCTCAATTAATGGATCCACCCGGATCCCAAGGTATATCAAAGCCAATTTTAATTAACAACGATTTGTAATTTAGTAGTGAGCACAAGGTAACATATAACATGCAGTGAAGAAGTCTAACTCTCTTCCTATGCATTGGCATGTCATAAAAGAACAATTCATGCACATCAAGTAAAGGCCAATACATAGCATAAGCAGTTTCTTGCAACTCAATCAAATTCATAACTGTCTCAATAGAATCTTTTCCTATGTAGGAGCAGCAAGCACATGCATATTATATTCATCAAAATCATCATGTGTAATAGTAGAAGGCAGCCCATCAATGTAATCCCTAGTAAGAGCAAACTTCTCCGATATAGTGTAGTTGGGAGCATTCAAAAAGATAATAGGACTATCATATGTGGGTGCAATAGCAACAAGTTCATGTTTAACATAAGGAACTATAGCAAGTTCATCTCCATAAGCATAATTCATATTGGCATCATGGCCACAAGCATAGAAAGCATCAAGTTCATCAAAAAGGGATATTTCAAACGAATCCAAGGGATCATAGCAATTATCATAGCATTCATCCTTCGATAATAACGAAGGGAAATTAAACAATGTATGAGTTGAAAAGTTACTCTCATTAGAAGGTGGGAACGGGTAGCTAATCCGCTCTTCCTCCTTTTGTTCTTCACTCTCCTCCTCATCTTTTTCATCTAATGAGCTCACAGTTTCAGCAATTTCTTCTTCCATAGTTTCCTGCAAGATATTAATCTCTTCCAAAGCAACAGTCATTCTTTCAATAAATTCAATAATATCAGCATTGCAATCATAATTGTCATAGCAATATTTAAGTATGGAAAGAATTTCAGATTCGTAAGGAACATCATCATCATACTTTTCAAGCAAAGAAGCAATTTCATAAGCACCTTTAAAAACAACAAATTCTTCTATTCGTTCCACATCATAGTAATCATAAATACCTTTAGCATATGAAGCTAAGGTTTCATTATCATTAAATTTGCATTGAAATAGAAGGTGTCGAGCTTCTTTATTAGAGCAACAAGTAAAGTCACATCTCGAGCATGCATCCCAAGCAAACTATCCCAGTATTCTTATTTGATCCCACAAGTGTTTCCCTTTTTGAGATAAGCGATAACCCCTAAAGTATTCACGTTGATCCAACGTGTATCCCATTATCAAGTTGAATGGGGTTTTCTCAGGATTATCAAAGTAGTACATAATATTTTCCACATAACGAGCATTGAGGGTTTTAGGAGGTTCCCCATCTCCATGAGTAGCAAGTAAACCTAAATTTTTTGGTATTTCGTGTTCCATATCCATAACTAAAGATAGAGAACAACTTAGAACAACAAATAAATCTACTTAGTGATAAAGGAAACAAGCACACACGAGAATATTCACCCCACGCTATCTCTCCCCGGCAACGGCGCCAGAAAAAGGTCTTGATAACCCACAAGTATAGGGGATCAATTGTAGCCTTTCTCGATAAGTAAGAGTGTCGAACCCAACGAGGAGCTAAAGGTAGGACAAATATTCCCTCAAGTTCTATCGACCACCGATACAAGTCTACACACACTTTACGTTCGCTTTACCTAGAACAAGTATGAAACTAGAAGTACTTTGTAGGTGTGATAGGATAGGTTTGCAAGATAATAAAGAACACGTAAATAAAAACTAAGGGCTGTTTAGATAAAGAAACAATTACGTTAGTTTAACGAGTGTGGAAAAGTGGTGGTAGGAGTTGCGGAATTGTGCCTAAGCAATTGACTATGTTACTAGACCGATAGCAAGTTTTATGAGGGAGAGGCCACTGGCACTTATGATTGGAACTATTAGCAAGCATCCGCAACTACTAATGTTCATTAAGGTAAAACCCAACCATAGCAATAAGATATATTGGTCCCCCTTCAATCCCGTATGCATCAATTTCTATGCTAGGTTGAAGCTTCTGTCACCCTTGCCCTCCAATACATAGTATTATCAACATACAACTAACCCTATGGTGTGATCCACGCGCGCGCTCATATGATGGGCCCCAAAGGATAGCAACATAACCACAAGCAATTTAAACCAATCATAGCAATTCATCAATCACCGATAGGACAACGAAAATCTACTCAGACATCATAGGATGGCAACACATCATTGGATAATAATATGAAGCATAAAGCACCATGTTCAAGTAGAGGGCACGGCGGGTTGTAGGAGAGTGGACCGCTGAATATAGATGGGGGAAGGTGATGGAGGTGTTGGTGAAGATGACGGAGGTGTTGGTGTAGATCGTCGTCACACGATGATGACCCGGGCGGCGTTCCGGCACCGCCGGTAGAGAGGGGGAGAGATCCCCCTTCTTCTTCTTCTTCCTTGACCTCCTCCCTAGATGGGAGAACGGTTTCCCCTCTGGTCCATGGTCTCCATGGCGATAGAGAGGCGAGAGCCCCTCCGATATTGGATCTCTCTCTGTGCCCTTCTGTTTCTGCGCTCCCAGATTCTGGCCTTTCACCGTTTCTTAAATTCCCGGAGATCCGTAACTCCGATCGGGCTGAAATTTTAAGGGGATTTTCCTTATAAATATATCTTTGTTGCGGCGATAGAAGGGCCCCAACCGCCTTAAAAGTTGGTCACAAGCCTGCCAGGCGCGCTTGGGGGGTAGGGCGTGCCTCCCGGGCTCGTGACCCCCTGGGGCATCGTTTCACGTTGATTCTTCTTCCCTAAAATCATAAATATTCCAAAAAAATCCCCGTAGGTTTTTTATTGCATTTGGACATCGTTTGGTATGGATATTCTGCGAAACAAAAAACATGCAACAAACAGGAACTGGCACTAGGCACTGGATCAATATGTTAGTCCCAAAAATAGTATAAAAAGTTGCCAAAAGTATATGAAAGTTGTAGAATATTGACATGAAACAATCAAAAATTATAGATACGACGGAGATGTAGCAGCCTCCAAGGGCAGAGGTTTGTAGGACAGTAGCAATTTTCTCTTAAGTGGGTGACCTAAGGTTTATCAATCTGCGGGAGGCGTAGGATGAAGATGGTATCTCTCAAGCAACCCTGCAACCAAATAACAAAGAGTCTCTTGTGTCCCCAACACACCCAATACAATGGTAAGTTGTATAGGTGCACTAGTTCGGCGAAGAGATGGTGATACAAGTGCAATATGGATAGTAGATATAAGTTTTTGTAATCTGAAAATATAAAAACAACAAGGTAACTAATAGTAAAAGTGAGCACGAACGGTATTGCAATGCTTGGAAACAAGGCCTAGGGTTCATACTTTCACTAGTGGAAGTTCTCTCAACAATGATAACATAATTGGATCATATAACTAGCCCTCAACGTGCAACAAAGAGTCACTCCAAAGTAACTAATAGCGGAGAACAAACGAAGAGATTATTGTCGGGTATGAAACCACCACAAAGTTATTCTTTCTGATCGATCTATTCAAGAGTCCGTAGTAAAATAACAGGAAGCTATTCTTTCCGTTTAGTCTATCCAAGAGTTCGTACTAGAATAACACCTCAAGACACACATCAACCAAAACCCTAATGTCACCTAGATACTCCATTGTCACCTCAAGTATCTGTGGGCATGATTATACAATATGCATCACACAATCTCAGAATCATCTATTCAACCAACACATAGAACTTCAAAGAGTGTCCCAAAGTTTCTACCGGAGAGTCAAAACGTGTGCCAACCCCTATGCATAGGTTCCCGAGGTCAGGAAACCCGCAAGTTGATCACCAAAACATACATCAAGTACTCACATGAATATCCCACTGTCACCACAGATAGACACGTGCAAGACATACATCAAGTGTTCTTAAAGACTCAATCCGATAAGATAACTTCAAAGGGAAAACTCAATTCATTACAAGAAGGGAGAGGGGGAAGAACATCATAAGATCCAACTATAGTAGCAAAGCCTGCGGTACATAGAGATCAAGACATCTCAAGAACATGAGAGAGAGATCAAACACATAGCTACTGGTACATACCCTCAGCCCCGAGGGTGAACTACTCCCTCCTCATCTTGGAGATCGCTGGGATGATGAAGATGGCCACCGGAGATGGATTCCCCCTCCGGCAGGGTGCCGGAACGGGCTCCCGATTGGTTTTTGCTGGCTAAAGAGGCTTGCGGCAGCGGAACTCCGATCTAGGTTTATTTGTGGAGGTTTCTATATTTATAGGACCAGATGGCATCAAGAACATGTCAAGAGGACCCACGAGGGAGTCACGAGCCTCCCAGGCGCGCCCCGGGGGGGGGGGGGGCTCCCAGGCTCGTGGCTTCCTCGGGACTCCTCTCCGATATCATTTTCTTTTGGTATTTTTGATATTTTCCATAAAAAATCACGGCAAAAGTTTTATTCCGGTTGCACTCCGTTTGATATTCCTATCTGAAAAAGGTCAAAAACACGGAAACAAACAGGAACTGGCATTGGACTTTAGGTCAATAGGTTAGTCCCAAAAATAATATAAAATAGCATATAAATGCATATAAAACATGCAAAGTTGATAACATAATAGCATGGAACAATCAAAAATTATAGATACGTTGGAGACGTATCAAGCATCCCCAAGCTTAACTCCTACTCGTCCTCGAGTAGGGAAGTGATAAAAACAGAATTTTTGATGTGGAATGCTACCTAGCATATTTATTTTTATAATCTTATTTATTGTGGCATGAAGGTTCAGATCCATAAGATTCAAAAAAAAGTTTAATATTGACATGAAAACAATAATACTTCAAGCATAGTAGCAAAGTAATCATGAACTTTCGAAATAACATGGCCAAAGAAAGTTATCCCTACAAAATCATATAGTCTGGCTATGCTCCATCTTCCTCACACAATGAATCTAAATCATGAACAACCCTGGTATTGGTCAAGCAATTGTTTTCACACTTCTAATTTTTCAAACTTTTTCAACTCTCAAGCAATACATGAGCGTGAGCCATGGATATAGCACTATAAGTGGAATAGAATATGGTGGAGGTTGTGAGGCAAAAAGGAGGAGATGCTCACATCAACTCGGCGTATCAACGAGCTATGGAGATGCCCATTAATAGATATCAATGTAAATGAGTAGGGATTGCCATGCAACGAATGCACTGGAGCTATAAGTGTATGAAAGCTCAAAAGAAACTAAGTGGGTGTCATCCAACTTTCTTGCTCACGAAGACCTAGGGCAATTTGAGGAAGCCCATCATTGGAATATACAAGCCAAGTTCCATAATGAAAATTCCCACTAGTATATGAAAGTGACAATATATGAGACTCTCTATCATGAAGATCATGGTGCTACTTTGAAGCACAAGTGTGGTAAAGGATAGTAGCATTGTCCCTTATCTCTTTTTCTCTCATTTTTTTGTTTGGGCTCTTTGGCCTATTTTTTATTTCATTTTTATTATCCGGAGTCTAATCCCAACTTGTGAGAGAATCATAGCTTCTGTCCTTTCCTCACATGGGACAATGTTCTAGTAATGATGATCATCACACTTTTATTTACTTACAACTCAAACTTAGAACAAAAGATATGACTCTATATGAATGCCTCCAGCAGTGTGCCGGGATGTGCAATGACTCATGAGTGACATATATGAAAGATATGAACGGTGTCTTTGCTACAAGTACAATGTCAACTACATGATCATGCAAAGCAATATGACAATAATGGTGCGTGTCATAATAAATGGAACGGTGGAAGTTGCATGGCAATATATCTCGAAATGGCTATGGAAATGCCATGATGGGTAGGTATGGTGGCTGTTTTGAGGAAGGATATATGGTGGGTGTGTGCACCGGCGAAAGTTGCGAGGTACTAGAGAGGCTAGCAATGGTGGAAGGGTGAGAGTGCGTATAATCCGTGCACTCAACATCAGTCATAAAGAACTCACATACTTATTGCAAAAGTTTTATTAGTTATCAAAAATAAGTGTTAGACTCATGCTCCTAGGGGAAGGGTTGGTAGGAGTTAACCATCGCGCGATCCCGACCGCCACACAAAGGATGACACTCAATAAAAACATCATGCTCTGACTTCCTAACATAGCGGTTCACCATACGTGCATGCTAAGGGAATCACAAACTCTAACACAAGTATTTCTACCAATCCATAATTACTCACTAGCATGACTCTAATATCACCATCCTTATATCTCAAAACTATGTGCAAAGAATCAAACTTCTCATAGTATTCGATGCACTCTATATGAAAGTTTTTATTATATCCCTATTGGATGCCCATCATATTAGGACTAGATTAATAACCTAAGCAAATTACCATTATGTTTAAGACTCTCAAAATAATATAAGTGAAGCATGAGAGTTCAACTATTTCTATAAAGTAAAGTCACCGCAATGCTCTACAAAGACATAAGTGAAGCACTGGAGCACAAGAAAAACTACTCCAAAAGATATAAGTGAAGATTAATGAGTAGTTGAATAATTATTTGGCTATGTGAAGACTCTCCCATATAATAATTTCATATCCTAAGTACCTTAGTCAAACAAAATAAAATGACACTCCAAGGATAGCACGAATCATCTGAACAAGTAAAAACTTAGGTTCAACCGATACTAATCGATAATTGTTGAAGAAGAAAGGTGGGATGCCAACTGGGGCATCCCCAAGCTTAGATGCTTGAGACTTCTTGAAATATGGATTGGGGTGCCTTGTTCATCCCCAAGATTGAGCTTTTGTGTCTCCTTAATTCCTCTCATATGGTGGTTTCCAAAATCTTAAAAACTTCATCCACACAAAACTTAACAAGAACTCGTGAGATAGGTTAGTATAAATCAATGCAAAACTATATCATCCTATACTGTAGAAAATCACTAATATTATTATTTGACATTTCACACTAAATGCCTCTGCATATTTAAAACTCCCATCATCAAATGGAATCATTAAACAAGCAAACATATGCGAACACTGCAAACATAACAACAATCTGCCTAAACAGAACAGTCTGTGAAGAATGCAGCAAGATCCATACTTAATTAACTCCAAAAAATTGTAAAACAAATTCCACACTCTAGGGAATTTATAAGAGCATACTGTGTCCAAATTTCAAGTTATTCTGACATAGAGAAAATTCTAGGGAATTTTTGAACTACAAGTAAATTTTCTGTTTTGGAACAGCAACTCCTATACTTGCAAATTAAGCATGGTAAAGGCTATCCTTGACATTTTCATTGAACTAAATGATGAAAAACATTAATATTAATATAAATAACAGAAAGTAAGTACTAATAAAATAAAATGACACTCCAAGCAAAACACATATCATGTGCTGAATAAAAATATAGCCCCGAGTAAAGTTACCGATGGATTGAAGACGAAAGAGGGGATGCCTTCCCGGGGCATCCCCAAGCTTAGGCTCTTTGGTGTCCTTGAATATGGCATGGGATTCCTTGGTCATACCCAAGCTTAGGCTCTTTCCACTCCTTGTTCCGTTGTCCATCCGAACTTTACCCAAAACTTGAAAACTTCACAACACAAAACTTAACGGAACTTCATGAGATGGGTTAGTATAATAAAGACAAATCATTCATTTTGATACTATCAAGACAAGATTCATAAATGTTCCCACACAATTCCTACTGTATATTATCATTTCCACAATTTATATCACTTAATATAATCTATGGAAACACTAAAACAAGCAAACTATGCATTGAAAATAGAATATGTCAAGAACTGAACAGCCTGTAATGATCTGAATGATAACCATACTTATGCATCTCCAAAAATTCTGAAACAATTATGAAAATTTAGGAAATTTCTATATCAATCAGAAGAAAAAATAATCAACCTAAAATCGCTCTCTGTATAGGAATTAAAAATAATTTCGTGAGCGTAAAGTTTCTGTCTTTTTCAGCATGATCAAACAACTATCACCCAAACTAATCATAAAGGCTTTACTTGGCACTTTATTGAAATAAAAGCTATAAAACATGATTAATAAAGAAGCTTAATCATGTGAACGCACAAAAACATCAAGGATACATATTGGGTTGTCTCCCAGCAAGCACTTTTCTTTAATGCCTTTCAAGCTAGGCATGATGATTTCAATGATGCTCACATGCAAGATAAGAATTGAAACATAATGGGAGCGTCATCAGGCACATGACAAGCATATTTAAGTCTAACCCACTTCCTATGCATAGGGATTTTGTGAACAAACAACTTATTCGAGCAAGAATCATCTAGCATAAGAAGGCAAAGCAAGCATAGCTTCAAAAATTTCAACACATAGAGAGGAAACTTGACATTATTGCAATATGTAGAAGCACATGATCCTCTATCATAATAATTTTAAATATCATCATGAATGATTTCAACAATATAACCAGCACCTAAAGCATTATTTTCATGATCTACAAGCATAGAAATTTTACTACTCTCCACATAAGCAAATTTATTCTCATAATTAATAGTGGGAGTATCGTAAAAGACTTGAGCACTACAAATTGTTTCCACATTAAAAGAGTGATGTTTAGCAAAAGGGTACTCATAATTGTGATAAGTTCTATCATCATTATTCTTTATAGCATAAGTATCATCACAATAATCATCATAGATAGGGGGCATGCTATAATCATAGTAAATTTGATCACTCAAAGTGGGGGAACTAAAAAGATCATCTTTATCAAACATAGCATCCCCAAGCTTGTAGCTTTGCATATCATTAGCATCATGGATATTCAAAGTATTCATACTAACAACATTGCAATCATGCTCATCATTCACATATTTTATGCCAAGCATCCTATGTAATTCTTCTTCTAGCATTTGAGCACAATTTTCTTTTCCATCATTTTCACGAAAGACATTAAAAAGATGAAGCATATGAGGTAACCTTAATTACATTTTTTTTGTTTTCTTTTAATAGACTAAACTAGTGATAAAACAAGAAACTAAAAGAGTCGATTGCAAGATCTAAAGATATACCTTCAAGCGCTAACCTCCCCGGCAATGGCACCAGAAAAGAGCTTGATGTCTACTACGCAACCTTCTCCTTGTAGACGTTATTGGGCCTCCAAGTGCAGAGGTTTGTAGGACAGTAGCAATTTTTCCTTAAGTGGGTGACCTAAGGTTTATCAATCCGCGGGAGGCGTAGGATGAAGACGGTATCTCTCAAGCAACCCTGCAACCAAATAACAAAGAGTCTCTTGTGTCCCCAACACACCCAATACAATGGTAAGTTGTATAGGTGCACTAGTTCGGCGAAGAGATGGTGATACAAGTGCAATATGTATAGTAGATATAGGTTTTTGTAATCTGAAAATATAAAAACAGCAAGGTAACTAATAGTAAAAGTGAGCACGAACGGTATTGCAATGCTTGGAAACAAGGCCTAGGGTTCATACTTTCACTAGTGGAAGTTCTCTCAACAATGATAACATAATTGGATCATATAACTAGCCCTCAACGTGCAACAAAGAGTCACTCCAAAGTAACTAATAGCGGAGAACAAACGAAGAGATTATTGTCGGGTACGAAACCACCACAAAGTTATTATTTCTGATCGATCTATTCAAGAGTCCGTAGTAAAATAACACGAAGCTATTCTTTTCGTTCAATCTATCCTAGAGTTCATACTAGAATAACACCTTAAGACACACATCAACCAAAACCCTAACATCACCTAGATACTCCATTGTCACCTCAAGTATCCGTGGGCATGATTATACAATATGCGTCAGACAATCTTAGAATCATCTATTCAACAAACACAAAGAACTTCAAAGAGTGTCCCAAAGTTTCTACCGGAGAGTCAAAACGTGTGCCAACCCCTATGCAGAGGTTCCCGAGGTCACGAAACCCGCAAGTTGATCACCAAAACATACATCAAGTACTCACATGAATATCCCACTGTCACCACAGATAGACACGTGCAAGACATACATCAAGTGTTCTTAAAGACTCAATCCGATAAGATAACTTCAAAGGGAAAACTCAATTCATTACAAGAAGGGAGAGGGGGAAGAACATCATAAGATCCAACTATAGTAGCAAAGCCTGCGGTACATAGAGATCAAGACATCTCAAGAACACGAGAGAGAGAGATCAAACACATAGCTACTGGTACATACCCTCAGCCCCGAGGGTGAACTACTCCCTCCTCGTCATGGAGATCGCCGGGATGATGAAGATGGCCACCGGAGATAGATTCCCCCTTCGGCAAGGTGCCGGAACGGGCTCCCGATTGGTTTTTGGTGGCTAAAGAGGCTTGCGGCGGCGGCGGAACTCCGATCTAGGTTTATTTCTGGAGGTTTCTGTATTTATAAGACCAGATGGCGTCGAGAACAAGTCAGGAGGACCCCACGAGGGAGTCACGAGCCTCCCAGGCGCACACAGGGGGGTGGGCACGCCTCCCAGGCTCATGGCTTCCTCGGGACTCCTCTCCGATATCTTTTTCTTCTGGTATTTTTGATATTTTCCATAAAAAATCACGGCGAAAGTTTTATTCCGTTTGGACTCCGTTTGATATTCCTATCTGAAAAAGGTCAAAAACATGGAAAAAACAGGAACTCGTTAGAACATCCAAGTTTGATAGGTTAGTCCCAAAAATAATATAAAATAGCATATAAATGCATATAAAACATCCAAAGTTGATAGCATAATAGCATGGAACAATAAAAAATTATAGATACGTTGGAGACATATCAATAAACAACCTGGTTTGCCCTTGTTAAATTCTGAACCTGAAACACTAGTGGTTCCCCTTGTTTGAGATAGAAACAAGTCCAGCCTGTTTTGTTACTTTTGTGTAACTAAAACATGGCCTACAATTTTAGTTGCATTTCTCTCTTGTTTTGATACTTGTTGATCACCATGAAACTGAAAACCTGAAGCATGACAAAACTATACGTTGATCACTAAAAAACATGAAAAAAAGATACAAACAAACTAAACATGACAACAATGTTTACTAAACTTGATTCTGAAACAAGACAAGAATTGTTGATTCCATCAAGATGAAAAAATTGAGTGTTGCTTATTTGCAAAAAAAAATTGTGGTCTCAGAAACAACTTGTTCACTCTGTAATAACTTTATTTTTGAAACACCTCTCTATTACTCTCTGTTTTGCAAGAAGCTGGCACTGAAGAGGAAGAGAGCTATGTCGAAGGCAAGTTTGGTGGTGATGGTGAGGATTCAGAAGGTTTGTTGCATGCTGATGATGCGGTGCAAGATGATTCACATGATGAAGTGGTCACATCGCGACCACTGCCACCATATGTTGGCATGGTGTTTGACACACTTGATGATGCACAAAAATTCTACAACGACTATGCCTTCAAGTTGGGCTTCGGGACACATATATATTCCACAAAGTTCAACCAGAAGAGGGGGCAGAAGAAAGAGGACGCAATAGTAATAAAGAGGGTCTTTGAGTGTGTGCACACTAGAAAGCCTGGTAAAGCAGAAACAAGTAGCACCTCAGAGAGCGTTGCAACAAAAACCAGCAACTCCAACAGGTAGGCTAGTGCCGGAATGGATATAACAAGAACACATTAGAAGAATAGGACGCTCCGCCACGATTGTAAGGCACATATGATTGTAGAGCTTAGGAATGAGAGATGGACTGTAACTTGCTTTCTTGTGGAGCATACACATCCGTTGATGAAGCAACCTGGGCGTGTTAGGTACTACCGCTCAAACCGGAAAATTCCTACCGAGGATTACCAACTCTTATTGACGTTGCATGATGTCAACTTGTCAACTTCAGATTACATGGGTGTCCTTGGAAGAATCGATGGAGGTGACACTAGGATACTCCCGTACATGAAGAGAGATGTTTCGAATGAACGTGCAAAGCTCCTCCAAGAGATTACATTCCGAGACATGGATGTGACAGTCAAATACTTTGAGAGAAGGAAGGCCGAGAATCCCAATTTTTTCTTTGCGGTGCAAAAAGACTCTGCGACAAACTCGATGATTGCATTGTTTTGTGTAGATGGAAGAACAAGGGCGTTGTACCCAAAGTATAAAGACCGTGTTTTCTTTGATACAACATTCTGCACCAATAGATAAAACATGCCATTTTCTCCTATAGTTGGCGTGAACAACCACCTATAGACCATTTCTCTGGGATGTGTATTGTTGTCGGATGAGACAATTGAAACATTAAAGTGGGTGTTTGAGAAGTAGGTGTTGCAATGGATAATGAGCATCCGACAAACATAATGACCGACTAGGACCAGGCAATGGGAACCGCTATTGATCAAGTTTTACCAAACACCTGCCATAGGTGTTGCAAGTTTCATGTATTTAGCAATGCTCGCTCTATGTTGGGAAGGCTGCTGAGCAGAGATGAAGCATTTACGGATGTGTTTTATACTTGCATCAACGAATCAGAAACTGTTGAGGAATTTGGGGTCACATGGCAGCACATGTTGCATTGCTTTGAAGTTTCTGAAAACAAACACCTAAAGAAAATGTGGCGTACAAGGCACATGTGGGCTCCAGCCTACTTCAAAAAACAATTCTTCCCGTTTACGAGCACAACAAGGAGGTTGGAGGGTCTCAACTCATATTTCAAGATGCTGATCTGTCTAGCTAATCCCGTTTGGAGGTTTGTGCAGCAATACGAAATGTGCCAAGAAACCGTGCTTGATCGTGAGGATAACGATAGCTTTACTGGTCAAACAACCACTCCGCCACTATACTCTTGGTATGCCATCTTTATTATACCAAAAACACAAGAAAAAATTGAGCTAGCTTGGGTCTATCTATGATGCTTTGTGACCTTTGTTTAATTTTGGTGATGTTGCAGGTACAACATTGAGTGACAAGGTGCTGGTTACTACACATGAAGCGTGTTTGGCTAGTTCCAGAAACAAGTGACTGCTTCTATTGGCTTCATTATCAACCAAGACCCAGAGTACCGAGGACAAGGCCTATAGTTCCTTCTAACATCAAGCTTCTATGAGAACCCCAAGGTCTTTTCTATGCTTGTTATGATGGAGGAAGCTCAGTTTCAATGTACTTGTCACTACTTTGAGATGAATGGATTGATATGCGCACACGTAATTAGGGTGATGGTGCACCTAAATGTGCAAGTTATTCCGCATTGGTACTTGTTGGAGAGGTGGTCTGAAGCAGGAACAACAAGCATGGGCAGAACTGGGCGATTGCTGGACTTCGGGCATCCCTCAACAAACACACTGAAATACAATTCCTTGTGCTGAAGGTTAACATGGCTTGCCTCCAACACATGTTCTAATGATGATGCCTACAAGATTTTAGATGAAGCAATAAAGGTTCTTGAACCTGCCATAGTAGCGGCAAAGAGAGGAGTGTCCCTAGAACAACAGAACAACCAGCAACCAACACCGCCTATTGTTGCAACGGGAACAATACAACATGACCTGCCACAAACTGAACAATTAGATATGTTACAAAACCCGGCTCGTGTGCCTAAGAAAGGGCGACCAGCTGAAAGAGAGAAGAGAAAGAAGACACTAATGGAGCAGCAGGACGATGAGCAAAAGAAGAAGGCGAAACAACAAGACAAGAAGGGAGCGGAAACAACAAAACCAAGAACTGGAAAGAGGACTATTCGTTGCAAGCATTGCAATGAAGAAGGTCACAATGTTCAAACATGTGGACCCCTGAAAGCTGTGACAAAAGCAGCGGCAACACCACCTAAATGCCAGTTCTGCTCCCAGACGGGACATGCAATGCCATCTTGTCTGTATTTGAGAGCCGTGATGGCTAATGATACAAAAAATGCTCAAGGATAGCAGCTGGAGATCAATACGAAAATAACAGAAACAAGGGCCAAGTTCTTCATGTGGAGAAGTTCCTGCTACTAAAAGTGAAAAATAGATGTTTTTTTCATTTTCATCATCCCTTTCGAGTGTTCAGAGATACATGATTAAAGCTCTTGTTTACTTTAGTTCAGATTGAAAATATTTACTTGATGGTGTCTTCATGTTCACTATCACACTTGAAACATGTGTTATGCGAATAAACATAGGAAAATGAGATAATTCAGATTGCATATTATGCCGTGTGCTCCATGTTTCAATTGCATTTTACTGATGCACACAAAAAACTCGACATGTTGTTCCAGAATCATAGAAGGGGCTTGGGTTGATCACAAAAACATGTATATGCAGTGCAGCAAAAAGGGTAAGAATCAGACTACCAAAACTGAACTTATACAAAAGCTCAACAAATTGCTCAACATCACAAATTTGTTTGAACCTTTTTCATTGCCATCAATTGTATTCAACTCCCATTTACATATCTGAGACCTCAACATGGATGATGCTCCCGCATTCAAACAAGAAAAGGAACATACCCCAGGATGACACATGCTGCAGATTTGAGTTCCATATACTACTATGTAGACAAATACATAACTTCATGTTTTCAGTTACAAAAGCATTTAGCGCTCAACTTGCTGTTTCGGTTACAAAAGACTACAGAAGGACCCATAAAAAGACTAAAGAAACTAGCAAGGTCTTCCTCTGATTGACATTGTCTATGATTTCTTCAATAGGGCCCAGAATTCTTCAGCTGAGTTCAGTGTGTTCTGAGGGTGCTTGAAAAGCACTGCAGCAATGTACGTCCGGAATTTGAGCAACGACTTTTTGTCCTGTACATATAACAACAGGAAAAAACTATGAGACACTAGCAGTAGGGGATTGTGTTGCAGGTAGTATGTTTCACTTCTACTTGTTTCAGACTAACACCTCAAAGAACACAAAACTAAAAAATAGAAGTTGTACCGTGTTGAATGGCTTCATTCCCCTTGTTGTCAAATTTTCCATGTAGAGAATAGAAAAGAACCCACAATCAAAACTAAAACAAAAACTGAAATTAAGGTTGCTTCCTGAATTGGACGCAAGAAATTTCGGATGGCCGCTTAACAAAAAAAGAAAATGAAAAGGATAGGAAGTACATTGTTGACTGTCACGGATACCCATCTGGGCTGAAGCGTTCAAATGTATCAAGATTTTGCTTCCAGGGGTTTCCTTCTCTGACCAGGGTTTTAAAGTTTGCTATCTGCACATTGATAACAGAAAAATATATTGAACTAGAACAAAAGTCAGGCGTTTCATACCTAGTTTCTTTTTGCTCCCGCAACACTAAAAGTCATAAAAAAGAAAGTATTTCATACCAGATTACTGCATGCATGCTCAAGGGGCTGACATATTCTGAGTTAGTGCTATTGGAGTCGAAAACATTAAATTGTTTTTGAATCAAGTTTGCAACCACAACTGCCCAATGTCCATTCTGAACGATTGTGAAGAACAACTGCCAAAATTAGTGAATCAAAAACAATTCAGAAAAAGAGGAACATGTTGCAATAAGATTTGAAATGGCAAAGAAGTTTGTTATTACTTGATCACATTTGGCAATGTTATTATTGTTGCAGGCCCGCTCAAAATATTTGATGCAAGAATGAGCATGAAATGCACTAGGATCCACACCAAGTTTCGACTGCATAATAACAAAAAATGATTGATGATGATGATGAAATGTTACGGGGCATGAAACGAAGTGCAAAAAACAAAAAAAAGAAGAATAGTTGACTCACCGTTGTGTGTGGCAAGAATGCAAACTTTTTTTGGCTTGGCTGAGCTGTACATGTGCTCAATGTTGAAATTTTTGATGTGCAATGACATGAGCTCATTGTTCAAATGTGCTCGCTTTTTAAGACCATTGCTTAAATGTTTGATGAATGGTGGGCTACATGTTGCAAGAAAAAACAGTGGCTCGGTTAGAGTGGTAGTTCGAATTCTTTTACTGCGTAGGACACGGGAAAGTACAACACTTATAGAGGCTCGCCTTCTGGTGGCTCCTTTATCTGGTAATTTGTACAACAATATTGCTTGTATATTGCATCATTAGTAGCATCAACTTTGAGCTTCTTCGTCTTCTTCAACTTGCACCTAGTTTCTGGTGATGATTTAACTCTCTTAAATGTGGGCTTCTTCTCAACATGGATGCGCCCGCTGCTGACTTCAACCACCACTTCCTCCCTTGTGTCATTGGCATTTTCTTCTGCAACAAAAAAATGGAAAAATACAAAGAAAAATAGTGAGAAACAAAACTTGGTGGCATACAAACAAATAAGTTGAGGAAAATGTGAGTTATAAAACCTACATGTCCTGTTGAAATTGGAGGACATGTTGCGAGAGTAGTCACATCAAATATTGGGCCAGCTGAAGCTGCAGGTGATTCATCAAACAAAGGGCTTCTGGCACGAAGAGCCAAGAGGGGGTCTAAATCTGAATCAAATGATACGGCTGGATCATCCTTCAACAGTAAAGCATCATCACTGCCAGGTTTGAACAATCCGAAAGAAGGGTCGTCTTCAAGTGTCCCTGGCCTCCTAACGAGATTAACGGATGGGTGACTTGGGCTGCGTGGCGACTCCTGTCCAATATTCTTTACCTTGTTGCATTGCTCTGAAACCTTGACATTGCTCTGATCAGTGTCAATGTTGTGAACATTTCCATTGTTGTGGTCACTCATCTTGGTTGGGGCAGGAATGTCAAAAGCAACATCCACTACTGGCTCAGTGTCAAGAGCAACATCCACTGCTGGCTCGGTGTTAGTAATGTTCATATGGTTCCTTGGTCTGCTGCGGAGTTCCTTGGGCTGCTGCGGAGTTGGTTCAGTGGCAGTGGTATCTTCCACACCTACAGTCGCATGAGATCCAGGTTGTAAGTTGGGCTGCTACGGAGGTGGGGGTGGTTCAGTTGTAGTGGCATAACGAAAACCTGTGTTAGAAGCTCCTCTTGGTACACCGAAGGTCACATCTTCGTTTTCATCTTTTTTCTCATGAAGCTTGCATTGCGCTTTGTTTACTTCAGACAACATTAAACCCAACCGCTTGCAGTACATGCCTCGCAAATTGAATGCAGTGTTGAGTTCTGCAAAATGGATCTCTTTGTGCATGTTGTATATGCCTTGCATATGCGTGGGCAGCTGCACGGAAACGGGAAAAACATTAGTTGGTGGGTGGGGGTATTTGTTGCATCTCAGTTGAGCCAAAAAATAAAAGTACATCGTAGAAATAAATTGCGAAAAAGTAAAAGGAATCACCTCTAGCTCACCACTTGATGGATTGTGTGAAGCCACTCCTACAAAGAGCCACACACATTGTCATAATCGTCAGTTTTAGCTTCAGTGGCCTCATCCGCATGTTCTGTACTGCCATTGGTACCTCCACTAACAACATGAGGTATATCACGAGAACCCGTAACGGCTTCATGTTGAATGTATGACTACATTTTGGAGCTCTCGGGCACATCAAAAAAATCTGTTGTGCACTAAGCAACACGGGCTTCATCACTAATTTTCAGCGGCTCCTCTGTCACACTGACTTTGTTAGTCCCTTGGGCCAGTTGATCTACATATGACATGAACTAGGATGTGTCTTACGGTGTACTAGAGCTGAATTGCATTAAAAACAAATGGATTCAGAATTACAACAGATAAGAATGTCCTCTACATATAATAAAATTGATGCATTCGGGTTGAGTAACTTACAGGCTGCTTCCCGAAACCATCATCCAGAGTGTCGATAGCAACAACAACGTAAAACTCCATTTCATGAACAAAACAAGCTCTAGGCAGTGAGTAGTTGATAGTGTGATCAACTAAACATGCCCTTGGCACATCCAGGTGGTCCATGTAAATAACCTACACATAGAATAAGAAAAGAAACATCAGCTCCTGACTACAAGGGGTGTTGTCATGGTAAAGGAAGATGAGTATGTTACGGGAATATAAAGGATGTACCGGAAGCATTGGTAGGCATCCTCCAATCAGGAATTTTGCTTTGTCGTCATTCCTCCTATCCTGGTATTTTTTGACTTCTTTCATCACATCAGACAGAATATGCTCATCAAAAGCGAACTCATGGACCACACTCATGCCTCGAAAAGTGTACATATATTCCAGGGGAACCATGTTTCTGTCCCAGGAGTTAAGACCAATGCTAGGCACAGTAGAGCCCATGACCTCTTGATGGTATCCTCATCCTCATCATCAGCCTTCGACAAAACAGCAACTATGGAGGGTATTGGATCCCTTTCTCCATCCAAATAGACTTCGTGGAAATCAGTTTTGCCCCTCTTGCCAAATTCTAGCGGTCTGTAGCCAGAAGGCACATTGAATATCTTCTTAACCATGTCTCTTGTAAGGTGTATCTTCTTGTTTTCATTAATTTTGCGGAAAAAAATTATTAAAAATTCAGTACATGTTGCGAGAAAAATATGTTACGCAACATGTATATGAAAAAAGGAGACAAAAGTGACAAAAAGAAAATAGACCACATACTTCAACAGACGCTTCTTGGTGTCAATCCTCATGACTAAGAAATCGAGAAGCTCCTCTGGAGAAGGAAGAAAAGGAGAGGTGTAAAGCAAATCACCAAAGCTGGACTTGCTTATCACATCCCTCTTCTTCCCTTGGATAGCATTCGCTATATCATGTAGCCGCTTTGCCGACCAACGATGTTGGTAGATGGCCATCCTGCAACACAAACCAAAAATGAAAACACAAGATGGCTATGAGCATGCATCTCTAATAATCTAGTGAAAATGAAAGGTACATGTGAGCCTAGCTACAAGAGCTTCAAGAAATTCAGAAATTATTGCACCCTATAGAACATACAAATTTAGGTTACTCAAAACCCAAAACATAATAAACTTTAGGTCACATTCAAATCACAAAATTTCAGCAACACTGGATTTCAGCAACACAAAAATTCAGCAACACTGAATTTCAGAAACAAAAATTGCCAAAGCAACATTTCATCTATGAATCTCTGAAAATCTCTAAATCACATGACTGAACATTGCATCTGATAATCCAACAACATTTGGTGATATCAAGATAGATTCAGAAAAAAACATTTCAACAAAAACAGAAATTCAGGGGTCATCCAACTCTGAATCACATCCATCATCCAATTCTAATCGCAAAAATATATCATCCAACTCTGAATCGCCCCCTAGATCCTACTACACTGATGAACTTCCTACTCCAACACACCCTCATCGCGAAGATATAAGCCACCCCGGGGGAGGACATCCATGAACGCCATGGACACCTACATGTTAGCTCCTAGAACGCCACGGGGACGCCCAACTACTACCCGCCGTAGAAGGCCGTGGCCTTCAGCTCCGTAGCGGGGCTACATTGTGCGGCCGGTAGAGAACCCACAGAAATGGCGTGGGTGGGGGTGGGGGGGCAAGGGACTGAGCATTTATACTTGCTGGAGTCGACGCCGGCCATTGCTGGATCTATCACCGTCGTCATCGTGCTGGAAACGTTGCGGTCGCCCGCTGGCCTCTCGTGCTGCGCCAGCAACCCCGACGCCCCTCCAGATCTAGCAGCAAGGCAAGCAACGCTTGTGAACACTTGGCTGCGGGAACGGTTCCTGAAACAACGGGGCCGTTTCAGAAAAACGGTCGCGGTTGACACGGAAGCGCGTCCGACCTCGTCCATCTGATCAAAGAAGATCGGACGGCCGCCGAGCCAGCAGACAAGCGAACGCGATCAACCAGATGAACGTAAGATTTTTCCAAGAATTAATGTTGATGGACCTAGTTCTTATAAAAAAGAAAAGGAAAAATGATAGGACTTTGCATGCTTCTAGTGAACCCGAGATAGAAAAACCTCCTAAAGATAATGATGTCTCTATTTCTGATGCTGAAACTCGGTCTGGTAATGAACATTCACCTAGTGATAATGAAAATAATAATGACGAGGTTCGAGAAGATACTCAACCAAATAATGATAAGGATACACATTATTATGTAGAAACAGAACCTGGTGTTGTTGTTGATAACCCACAACCTAAAAATAAATGATATGATAAAAGGACTTTGTGGCTAGAAAACATGGTAAAGAAAGAGAGTCATGGGTTCAGAAACCCATGCCTTTTCCATGTAAACCATCCAAGGATTTGAATGCTTTGCTGAGATAATTAGGCCAGTCTTTTCGTGAACACGCTTAATTTGTATCTTAAAGATGGCCCCTTATGCAAAATACATGAATATCATCACTAATAAAAGTAAGATACCTAAAGCTGAAATCTCCACCATGCTCGCTAATTATTGTTTTAAGGATGGAGTACCTAAAAAACTTGGAGATCCTGGAATACCAACTATACCATGCCCCATTAAAATAAATTATGTCAAAACTGCTTTGTGTGATTTGGGATCTGGTGTTAGTGTTATGCCTTTCTCTTTATATAAAAGTCTTGATTTGAATAAACGCACACCTACTGAAATATCTTTGCAAATGGCTATCAAATCAACTGCCATACCTATCGGTATTTGTGAGGATGTGTGATGACCCCACAAGTATAGGGGATCAATTGTAGTCCTTTCGATAAGTAAGAGTGTCGAACCCAACGAGGAGCAGAAGGAAATGACAAGCGGTTTTGAGTAAGGTAATCTCTTGAGGCACTGAAATTGTAGGTAACAGATAGTTTGATAGCAAGGTAATTTGTGACGAGCAAGTAATGGTAATGGTAAATGAGGTGCATCAAGGTATCCTAATCCTTTTAAGGCAAACGATAGGCCAGAATAATCACTAGTAATAGGCAAAGTGTTCTTGAGGGTACACGGGAATTTCGTCTAGTCACTTTTATCATGTTGGTTTGATTCATGTTCGCTACTTTAATAATTTGGTATGTGGGTGGATCGGTACTAAGGTGTTGTTCTTACTTGAACAAACTACCTACTTATGATGAACCCCCTCACAAGCATACGTAACTACGAGAAAAGTATTAAGACAAAGTCTAACCATAGCATTAAACATGTGGATCCAAATCAGCCCCATACAAAGTAGTGCTTAAACTAGGGTTTAAGCTTCCGTCACTCTAGCAACCCATCATCTAATAACTACTCCACAATGCATTCCCTTAGACCCATGAATGGGGAAGTGTCATGTAGTCGACGTTCACATGACACTACTAAGGGAATCACAACATACATATCATCTAAATATCGAACACATATCAAATTCACATGATTACTCGCAACATGACTTCTCCCGTGACCTCAAGAACAAAGGAAACTGCTCACAAATAATATTTATGCTCAAGATCAGAGGAGTATTGAATAGCATAAGGGATCTGAACATATAATCTTCCACCAAATAAACCATATAGTAATCAACTAAGCAAGGTAATCAACACCAGTAGTCACCCACAAGTACCAATCTGAGGTTCCGATACAAAGATTGGACACAAGAGATGGACTAAGGTTTGAGAGGATATGGTGTTGTTGAAGATATTGATGAGTATTGGCCTCCCAAAGATGAGAGGGGTGTTGGTGATGACGATAGCTTTGATTTCCCCCTCCAGGAGGGAAGTTCCCCTGGCGGAATCGCTCCGCCGGAGGGCAAAAGTGCTCCTGCCCAAGTCCCGCCATGAGACAACGGTACTTCATCCTAAAAGTCCTATCCCTATTTTTTTAGTTTTTTTGGGAATTTATACCAGAAGATGGGCATCGGAAGTGGGCCAGGCTAGGCACAACCCATTAGGGCGCGACCAAGGGGGTCTGGCGCGCCCTGGTGGGTTGTGCCCACCTGGGGGCCTTCCTCCAGTAGTTTTCATCTGCAGTAAATTTTTTAAATACAAAAATAATCTCTGTAAATTTTCCGCTTCATTGGAGTTGTGCAGAATAGGTATCTCTGATGTGCTTTTCTTGGGTCCAGAATTCTAGCTATCGGTATTCTCCCTCTTTGTGTATACCTTGCATATTATGAGAGAAAAGGCATTAGAATCCCTCCCCAAAGCATTATTATTCAACAAAACAAAGTAAATAACAGTAGAAAATCATGATGCAAAAATGGATGTATCAACTCCTCCAAGCTTAGACCTCGTTTGTCCTCAAGTTAAAGCCGAAATTGAAAAGCATGTCCACATGGTTTGAGAGAGAGGTGCCGATAAAAACAAAATACAGACATAGAAACATCATGCTTATTAACATAACAGCAACAAACTCTAACATAAGAACTTATTTCAATGCATTTTTATCATAAGGATTCTCATGAACAAGTAACAATTCATCACAACATAGAAGTATGAAGCATAAACCTTATTGGAAACTAACAAACTATGTTCTTAGTCAACTTTGCAACTACAATTCATCATATTTTCAGGAAGGGTCTCATGTCGGAGCCTTTTGGCGAGTCCACATACTCAACTATCATTTAGTCTTCTATGATTGCTAACACTCACGGCATACCCATGAACAAAAAGTTTCAACCGGATACATATGAAGATAGGGGCTTATAGTTTCGCCTCCCAACTCACTCATCTCAAAGGTGATGTCAACAATAATAATCATGCCCACCCATATCCAACTGGATATACGTGCCTGGCTCTTTCCTCACCACATGATGCTTGCAAAAGGAAAAAGTAAAAAGGGAATAGGGAAGAATAATTTGACTCTTGCTTATAAGTAACTTCATAAAAGTAAAAGATAGGCCATTCGCAGAGGGAAGTAGAGGTTGTCATGCGCTGATTGATTTGTATGCCCAATCCCTTAATGTAAAAGAATGTCACACTATATTGCCCCTATGATAGCAACCTTTATTATGCAGTCCATCGCTTTTATTACTTTGCCATCATAAGTTCATATAACGCTCAATTTTCTCTTACACTATTTGATCAAAACACTTTTAGAAGCAATTTTTATTGGCTTATTGTACCGATGAGAACTTACTTGAAGGATCTATCTCAATCCATAGGTAGGTATGGTGGACACTCAAAGAAAGAGTTTGGTTTGGGTTTTTGGATGCACAAGTAGTATCTCTACTTAGTGTGGAATTTTTGGCTAGCAAAGATATTGGGCAAGCACCACATGTTTAAGGATCTATGACAATATAACTTCTATGTGTATATGAACAAACAATAGTCATTACGTTGTCTTCCTTGTCCAACGTCAACAATTTTGACATATAACATTTGATGGGGGCTCACAATCATAAAAGATGTCCAAGATGGTGTATTTGCATGTGAATATTCTCTTCACTTATTAATTATTTCATGAATTGCATTATTGACCAATCTTATGTTTGTTAATCTCCAATAAATTTTACTACTTATACGTTTCCTTATGTGATGTCATTACTCACTATAAGATTAGCATATGATTATTATTTTTCATTTGTTTCTTTTCCTTTATTTCATTGCAATCGGAAAGTAAAGAGGCAAAAACTAAAACTAACTTTATTATATAACTTCCACTCAATTACATAGATAGATAGGCCACAAAACTAACACATGAAAATAGATCATGCTAAACTTTTATTCAACTAAAGCAAAGGGAAACTAAGGATTGAACTAAAATTGGTAAAGGTGAATAAAAGTGGTGCGGATACGATACCGGGGCACCTCCCCCAAGCTTGTCTTAAGCCAAGGGGAGTGCCTGATACATCTCCAACATATTTGTAAAGAAAATATAAAAAAATACTAGAGCGAAGAGCTGGGCCAGGAAGTGGATGAGGAGGCCACAAGCCTGCTAGGCGTGGCCACCCTCGTAGGTCATGCCCCTATGGCTTATGGACTCCTTGAGCACCCCCTGGATGTGAGACCGACGCCAAAAATTCCTATAAATACTAAAACCTCCAGAAAGAAAACTAGATTGGGAGTTCCGCCTCCAAAAGCCTCTATAGCCATGAAAAACCAATCGAGACCCCGTTCCGAGACCCTGCCGGAGGGGCAAACCATCACCGGAGGCCATCTTCATCATCCCGGCGGTCTCCATGAGGAGTAGGAGTAGTTCACCCTCGGGGCTGAGGGTACGTACCAGTAGCTATGTGTTTGATCTCTCTCTCTCTCTCTCTCTCTCTCCTGTTCTTGAGATGGCACGATCTTGATGTACCGTGAGCTTTATTGATATAGATGAATCATATGGAGTTTTCCCTCTCTATCTTATTGTGATTAATTTAGTTTTTAATTTTAAGTTTTCTTATCGGATTGAGTCTTTAAGGATTTGAGAACACTTCATGTATGCCTTGCGATGGGATATTCGTGGTGACAACGGGATGTTCTATTGATCCACTTGATGTATGTTTTGGTGATCAACTTGCGGGTTCTGTGACCTTGGGAATCTATGCATAGGGGTTGGCACATGTTTTCATCTTGAATCTCCGGTAGAAACTTTGTGGCACTCTTTGAAGTTCTTTGTGTTGGATTGAACGTGATGAATCCGAAATTGTGTGATGCATATCGTTAATCAAGCCCATGGGTACTTGTGGTGGCATTGGAGTATCTAGGTGACATTAGGGTTTTGGTTGATGTGCATCTTAAGGTGTTATTTTAGTACGAACTCTAGGGTTGTTCGTGACACTTATAGTGATACCTCATAAGATTGATCGAAAAAGATAACTTTGAGGTGGTTTCGTACCTTACAATAATTTCTTCGTTAGTTCTCCGCTATTTGTGACTTTGGAGTGAACTCTTTGTCACACGAGAGGTATTTACATATGATTCAACTATGTTAGTATTGTTGAGAGAAATTTCCCTGGTGAAAGTATGAACCATAGGCCTTGTTTTCAAGCATTGCAATACCGTTTGTGGTCACTTTTATCATTAGTTACCTTGTTGTTTTTATATTTTCAGATTACAAAAACTTATATCTACCATCATATTACACTTGTATCACCATCTCTTCGACGAACTAGTGCACCTATACAATCTACCATTGTATTGGGTGTGTCGGGGACACAAGAGACTCTTTGTTATTTGGTTGCAGGGTTGTTCAAGAGAGACCATCTTCATCCTATGCCTCCCACAGATTGATAAACCTTAGGTCATCCACTTGAGGGAAATTTGCTACTGTCCTACAAAACTCTGCGCTTGGAGGCCCAACACGAGTCTACAAAAAGAAGGTTGCATAGTAGACATCAGTGCCCATACCCATGTGCTTAAGTCTCCTTTGGTTGTGGTGACGAAGAAGGTGGTGGTGAGGCGTCACACTTCATCTCCAATAAGTACTTCAATTTGTGGATGACGCTCCTGAGGGTGGTGATATGCTCCTCTAGCAAAAGCTTTTCACAGGTGAGGTATTTATTCTGAACGCGAACCTCCTCGAAAGCGCTGAAAGCTTCAATTTCAAGAGGGGTGAGATGAGGACTGTAAGGCCGAAGGATATCTTCTTCCTCTTCCACCATGCCCGTGGGTCGCTCTCCTTCAAGGGGCTGATCCACCATAGCCTCCCTTCCTTTTTCTCCCTTGTTGACTTCTTTCGGCTCCTCCCTCTTCATCTCTATCTTCATTAGCCAAGCATCTTCTTACACGTTGTTAGAAGAGGGGGAAGACATGATGCCTGATTCGACAAATCTGACATGAAAACAGCAAGGAACAAGAACAAAGGATTTTTCCGTGATGCGGTTGTCAAAACAGTCGTGGGTATATATAGAGAATTTTTATTCTTGGGAAACAAGTATTTGGAAGGAAAACAGAGTTGGGAAGGCATCCGAGGTAGGCACAACCCACCAAGGCGCGACCAAGGGTGCCTAGCACGCCCTGGTGTATCGTGCTCACCGCGATCACCTTCCGGTTTATTTCTTTATTTCCAAAATTCTAAAATATTCCCAAACTGCGAGAAAATATTTTTGCTGATTTTTCGGAGTCCGTTTACTTATCAAATCACGTACCTCCTATTTTTAAGAATTCTGGAGTGTTTCGGAAGGTTTCTTTTATGTGCTCCTCCGGTGTCATGGTTTGGATAACATTGCTTTCAACGTTAATAGCCGTACTTCAGATATAGTGCTTAATTCTTTGTCCATTGACCACCTTCGGGGTTAGTACCTTCGGCATTATTAATATTGATAGCTCCAGAACGATAGACCTCTTCAATAATTTATGGTCCTCCCCATTTGGAGAGAAGCTTTCCTGCAAAAAATCTTAAATGAGAGTTGAACAAAAGAACATAGTCTCCTATTATGAATTCCTGCGTTTGGACTCTCTTGTCATGCCATATCTTTACTTTTTTCTTTGAATAGCTTGGCATTTTCATACGCTTGGGTTCTCCATTCATCTAGTGAGATAATATCAAATAGCCTCTTCTCACTGACAAGTTTGAAATTATAGTTGAGCTCTTTAATTGCCCAAAATGCTTTGTGTTCTAGTTCTAGAGGCAAATGACAAGCTTTTCCATACACCATTTTATATGGAGACATACCCACAGGATATTTATAAGCCGTTATATAGGCCCAAAGTGCATCATCTAATTACTTAGACCAATTCTTACGAGACCTATTGACAGTTTCTTGTGATATTAATTTTATTTCACTATTGCTAAGTTCTACCTGACCACTAGATTGAGGATGATATGGTGATGGAATTCTATGGTTAACATCTTATTTAGCAAGCATCTTACGGAAAGCACCATGAATAAAGTGTGAACCAGCATTGGTCATTAAATACCTAGGGACTCCAAACCTCGGAAATATAACCTCTTTAAGCATTTTAATGGAGGTGTGGTGATCAGCTTCTACCCACTTAGTGACATAATCAACCACATATAAAATATGAGTGTATCCGTTAGAGGAAGGAAAATGTCCCATATAATAAAAAAAACCATGCCAAATCATTCAAGAACAAGTGAATAATTCATAGGCATTTCTTGACGCTTACCGATATTACCAATTCTTTGACATTCATCACAAGACAAGACAAACTTACGGGCATACTTGAACAGAGTGGGCCAATAAAACCAGATTGCAATACCTTGTGAGCAGTTCTATCGCCCGCATGATGTCCTCCATAAGCTTCAGAATGACATTTTTGTAGGATTTGTTCCTGTTCATGCTCAGGTACACAATGTCTAATAATGCCATCCACTCCTTCTTTATAAAGATGTGGGTCATCCCAAAAGTAATGTCTCAAGTCATAGAAGATTTTTTTCTTTTGTTGATATGTAAAGCTAGGTGGTATATATTTAGCGACAATGTAATTAGCATAATCGGCATATCAAGGTGTGTTGTGTGAGACACTTATTGCAGTAGCTATTCATCAAGGAAACTATCATCAATAGGTAGTGGGTCATCAAGAATATTTTCTAACCTAGATAAGTTATCAGCTACGGGTTCTTAGGTCCTTTCCTATCAATGATTTGTAAGTCAAATTCTTGAAGCAAAAGAACCCACCTAATAAGTCTAGGTTAAGCATCTTTATTTTCCATAAGATATTTTATAGCAGCATGATCTCTGTGAACAATAACTTTGGAGTCAACAGTATAGAATCGAAATTTATCAGAAGCAAACACAACTGCTAAAAATTCTTTTTGAGTAGTAGCATAATTTCGTTGGGCACTGTCTAGAGTTTTACTAGCATAATGGATACCATTTAATTTTTTATCAACTCTTTGTCCTAGGCAGCACCAACATCATAATCACTAGCATCACACATAATTTCAAAAGGCAAGTTCCAATTAGGTGGTTGAACGATAGGTGCAGAGGTTAAGGCTTTCTTGAGTGTTTCAAAGGCTTCTACACAGTCGTCATCAAAAACAAAAGGGATATACTTTTCAAAAGATTAGTAAGAGGCCTAATAATTTTAGAGAAGTCTTTAATGAACCTCCTATAAAAACCAGCACGACCAAGGAAACTTTGAATACCTTTAATATCTTTAGGACTTGGCATTTTCTCAATTGCATCAACTTTAGCTTTATCCACCTCGATACCCCGTTCAGATATTTTATGCCCCACAACAATACCTTCATTAACCATAAAGTGACACTTCTCCCAATTCAAGACGAGATTAGTTTGTTCATATTTCTGCAAAACTCGATCAAGATTGCTTAAGCAATCATCAAAAGAAGTTCCGTAAACAGAAAAATCATCCATGAAAACCTCCACAATCTTTTCACAAAAATCAGAGAATATAGCAGTCATACATCTTTGAAAGGTAGCGGGTGCACTGCATAAACCAAAAGGCATACGTCTATAAGCATAGGTTCCAAAAGGGCAAGTAAAGGTGGTTTTCTCTTGATCGGATTGTGACACGGGTATTTGAGAGAAACCAGAATATCCATCTAGGAAACAAAAGTGTGTGTTCTTAGATAATATCTCTAGCATTTGATCAATGAAAGGCAAAGGGTAATGATATTTCCTAGTAGCTTTGTTCAATTTTGTAGAATCAATTACCATTCTATAGCGAGTGACAATTCTTTGTTGAATGAGTTCATTCTTATCATTAGGAACAACGGCAATACCTCCTTTCTTAGGGACATAGTGAACGGGACTTACCCATCTACTATCATCTATTGGATATATTATACCTGCTTCCAGAAGGTTTAATATTTCAGTTCTTACCACTTCCTTCATGTTAGGATTCAATCGCCGTTGGTGATTAACAATGAGTTTAGCCATAGAGTGGGACTAATGCCCTTAAGATCATCAAGAGTATATCCAATAGCAGCCATGCTCTTCCTTAAAACTTTCAATAATCTCTCTTCTTCATGTTCTGAAAGGTTAGCACTAATAATATCAGGATATATATTTTTCTCATCAGGATAAGCATACTTCAAAGTGTTAGGCAATTGTGTCAACTAAAACACATGATCACCTTTACGTGGAGAAGGAGCTCCAAGGGTTTCAATAGGCAAATTGTGTTCCAAGAGAGGTTGTTCGAAGAAAATTTGATCTATTTCATTTCTTTCACGCATGTGCGTATCATTTTCATGGTCAAGCAAATATTGTTCTAATGGATCAGTAGGTGCACAGCAATAGAACCAAGCCCAATTATCTCATCCTTATTAGATAATTCTTTATCACGGGGTTGTCTACTGAACTTGGAAAAACTAAACTCATGAGACACATTACCAAAACTGACACCAACAGTTTGTTTTTCACAATTTATCTTAGCATCGACGATGCTCAAGAAAGGTCTACCAAAGTTTATGGGACAAAATTCATCTTGTGGGGAACCGAGGACTAGAAAATCAATAGGGTATTTTGCTTTCCCACACAAGACTTCAACATCTCTAACAATCCCAAGTGGTGTGATAGTGTCTCTATCAGCAAGTTTAATAGTAACACCAATATCTTCCATTTCAGCAGGTGCTATTTCATCCATAATTTCTTGGTATAAGGTAAAAGGGATAGCACTCATACTAGCATCTAAATCACATAAACCATGGTAGCGACGATCTCCTATTTTAACCGAGACAACGAGCAAGGCTTCTATAGGTCTATGTTTATCTTTCTTATGAGGTTTAGCAATTCTAGCAACTTCATCACAAAGGTAGATGACATGCCCATCGACATTTGCTACCAATAAATATTTAACCATAGCAATACTAGGTTCTACTTTAATTTTCTCATGGGGTTTAGGTGCTCTTATATTACTCTTACGAACCACAATTGATACCTTAGGATGTTCCTTTATCCTAACAGGGAAAGGTGTTTTTTTAATATAAGCGGTAGGCGCAACTGGATCAACATTGTAAAAGATGGTTTCTTCTTTAGTTATGAATGGTTATTTAATTTCTTATTTAATAGGGGGATGATATTTAAACCACTTCTCCTTAGGGAGGTCAACATGAGTAACAAATGCTTCACAGAAAGAGGCTACTATCTGAGAGTCAAGTCCATATTTAGTGCTAAACTTATGAAAAGTATCGGTATTCATAAAAGATTTAACACACTCAAGTTCAAGCTTTATACCTAACCCATTACCTTCGTCGAGTTCCCAATCTTCAGAGTTGCGTTTAATTCTATCTAAGAGATCCCACCTGAAATGAATAGTCTTCTTCATATAAGAACCAACACAAGAAGTATCGAGCATGGATTGATCATTATGAGAAAGCCGAGCATAAAAATTATGAATGATAACTTCCCTCAAAATGTCATGATTGGGGCATGAATATAACATTGACTTAAGGCTACCCCAAGCTAGAGTGATACTTTCTCCTTCACGAGGAGAAAAATTATATATGTAATTCCGATCACGATGAACTAGATGCATAGGATAAAACTTTTGATGGAATTCCAATTGCAAATGATTCCAGTTCCAAGATCCAAGATCATCACATAGCCTATACCATGTCAATGCTTTTCCCTCCAAAGATAAAGGGAAAACCTTCTTTTTAACTTCATCTTCGGATAAACCTGCAAGCTTAAATAATCAACATATTTCGTTCACATATAAAAGATGCATATCAGGATGTTCAGTTCCATCTCCTGCATAAGGTTTAGCAAGCATTTTTCTAGCATACCCGAAGTGTCGGTGCACTAAAGTTTGGGTCTTTTAGTACCCCTTACTTGTGCACGGGCAGTTGTAGCCACACAAGTGGCAAGGCCTGCCAGGGGACTGCTGGAAGCAAGTACAAAGATATCAAGAAAACTCTCAAGACAACAATCACAAGACCGAAGACCAAAAGTTGGGACCCCGGCAAGATCTTGCCGGGATGGCTTGCAGAGCCCCGGCAAGAAGTGCACCCGGAAAGGTCTCACCATCCTGCCAACGCTGAGACCAGGTGTCATCCCTCCTGGATACGTGTCAAGGCGCTGGCAATGGAGGAGGTTAAGCGGTGCCGATGGGACGGGCTCTTGTCCCGTCCCGTAGAAGGTCAGGGAGGCCTGACGGAGCATTAAATGCGGTTGTCCTATGCCATCAGTGTTAGGTATGATAACATTGTAGCAAATGTACACCTCGTGTATGTACTGTATGCCACTATTGGAGACCCCTTAATTATATAAAAGGAGGCCCAAGGCATTACGAGGGGAGAGCTTCTTCGACATTCTGGCTCACACACGTAGCGGCTGTTTACTGTTCATCACATAGCGCTCCTGTAGCTAGAACCCGAACATCCATAATACACTAAAGCAGGAGTAGGATTTTACGCTTCTGAGCAGCCCGAACCTGGGTAAAAATCCCTCGTGCTGCTTGTCAGATCTGCTCTTTGTGCACACCATCTCCCTACTGAACCACAAAGGGATCCATGCGATACCATAGGTGTCGTACCCCGACATCTTTGGCGCGCCGGGTAGGGGGAGGGTTGTGTGAACCTCATCTAATGATCAGCATGCTAGTTTCTTCATCATCTTCATTGCCATGCCCCCCAAGAAGAAGGGTTTCACGACGGTTGATCCATTCACGTCCGGTGCGCCTGTAGCCACTCGTGTAGGCGACGGTCTGGATGCAGGCGGAGGAGGCGGAGGGCTAGAGCCTCCACGACTTTCTGGTGATCAAGGCCAAGCTAGCGGTGTCGTTCATAGCGACGACGGTGACCCATGCGCTGCTGGATCTCAGGACGGAGCTATACTGTCTACGAGCAACGCAGTAAACTCCAGGGACGAAAGGGCGCCTTCTAAGACACCCACGCCGATGCATACGCCGCGGCCTTCTTAGGCTGCACACGATGAGTAGCGCCGTGATGTTGGTGGTTCTAAGCGCCCCCATGGAAAGACCCCTGACCATCACTCCCAAGATGCGCAGGACCAGCATGCACGCCAAAATGCTGGTGGAAGTGGCCCGCGGTCGTGGGACCATGATGGAGATCCTTCTAACACGGTTAGGAGTCAAAGCACCTCACGTTATTCGCACCTTGCGCTGTCGGCTACATCAGCATAAGCATTGGCGTGAGCAAAGCTACTCTTGAATTTTCCTCCTTCTGCGGAGAAGCTTGACAAGTGGAGAGATAATATTCAGAGCATCGTCAGCTTTGCCGATAGAGATGGGCTGCAGTGGGCGGAGCCTTCACTGCGGCGGTCCATCGAGTCAGCGTGCACCAATGGCGACAAGGCCGAAGGTGGCGTGACCACGGTGCACTGTCCTCCGTGGCAGCAACGATCGCCGACTCGACAGACTGGCATCTGTGGTGATGATTCAACGACATCGTTTGATCCACGGACTCACCGTGATCAACGTCAAGTTCTTCGAGAGTGAAGCAAAGAAGACGCTCGGACTACCATCGAGCGGCAGCGGGAAGCGCGTCATCAATCTGATAGGCGCGCAGGACCCACTATGGACAAACCTGCGCCGTGGTATCCCGCCGACCTACCTTATGAGGTGGGTTGTCCAGCTTTTACCCGTGAGCTGCAGCGAGTCCAGTGGCCCAATTCCCAAACGTTCAAACCAGAGGTCCTGGAGAAATACGACGGAAAGACTCACCCGTCGGAGTTCTTGAGCATCTACACCATTGCGGTGCAGGTCGTCGGGGCTCGCAATGACAAGATACTCGCCAACTAGTTCCCGTTGGTGCTCAACCCCAACGTCAGGTCGTGGTTGATGCATCTGCCGGAGGATTCCATTTCTTCCTTGGCAGATTTGTGTCATGAGTTTGTTGGCGCCTTTACCGGAGGCCACCAAACTCCTGGCCAAGCAAGTGATTTGCATCTCATCCCCCAGAAAGAAGGCGAAACCTTGTGCAAGTACATTTAGATATTCAGTCATATACATCACAACATCCCAGACGTTTATCATGCTGCTGTTATCAGCGCGTTTCAACAGAACGTGCGCAACCGCAGGATGTGCAAAGAGCTGGCGATGAACAAAGTCAGGGATGTCGCCGAGATCTATGCTCTTGTTTATAGATGTGTTCGAGCTGGAGAAGGGAGGAGACTCCCCGGCGAGGATGCTATCGCTGGAGTTAACTCTAAAGGCGAAGACACCACCGCCCCGGCAAGGAAAGGCCGACGGTGGAACAAGAAATGCAAGGACAAGGCTGTGCTTGCCGTCGAGGAATCCAGCAACCTCAACACTACCAAGAAGACTAAGGTTGACGGCCCCGGCAAGGAGATTGCCGGATGTGTCTCTTGTCAGGCCTTGGCGGCTACCAACAAGCCAGAGGGCTCCGACAAGCAGTACTGCAAGATCCATCGCACCAAGGGCCACGATCTCCAAAACTGTCGGCAGGTTGAGCAGCTTGCCGAGAGGCAGAAAGCTGAGTATGTGAGGCGAGATATGGAGAAGGCCCAAGATGGTGTAGAGGGGACCGGCAGGAAACACGATGGCCGAGGAGGTCACCGCGGCAAGGCCAAGTAGTAGGAGAGGCCCTCTCGAGGCCGCGACAAGGAAGAGGGGGATGACGATGGCAAGGAAGAGGACGACGAGTCCAACGAGCACGAATTTCAAAAATCTACAAACGTCATGTGCATCGACGGAGGTGCCTCATTGCATTCTTCTCACCGCCAACGTAAATAGTGGGCGTGCGAGATTAATGCAACAGAGTCGTCCGTCGATGCTCGGAAACCATCGAGATGGTATCGCACGACTATCATTTCTGACACCGAGGATTACCCTGATCGCACAACTGCGGTCGGGTGTCTGCCATTGTTGGTTTCCCCAACAATTCGCAACCTCAAGGTGACAAAAATGTTAATTGACGGTGGGGCCGGCTTGAACTTGATCTCGCTTGATTTGATCAAAAGGTTGCAAATTCCCGATGAAGATCTCGAGGAGACGGGCACGTTTCAGGGGATCAATCTAGGGAGGAGCTAGCCGAAGGGCTAGATCACACTACCAGTAACATTTGGTAGTGACCCGAACTTCAGGATAGAGAAGATTGTTTTCGATGTCACCAGGATTCCATTGCCATATAATGGGATCCTCGGTCGGCTAGTGCTGGCCAACTTCATGGCGGCATCACACTATGCTTATAATGTATTGAAGATGGCCGGGCCGATGAGCATCTTCACAATCAACTCTGACAAGAAGGATGCACTTATCTGCGCTGACCAACTTTACACGGAGATAGTTGCAGCACCTGCCGCCAAGGCACCTGCTCTTGCTGCTGAAGCTCCCGGGGGGAAGAAGAATGGAAAGACCTCTGGCACACACTCATGCAAGCGCACCTCTTCGGAGTGCTGCGCTCCCGTTGACGATGTGCCAGAGAGCTCCACCAGCAAGAACAAGAAATCCAACAAAGCTCCACTAGAAACCAAAAAGGTGTCCGTCAAGGAGGATAGTACGGGAGGAACTTACACCATAAGTTCCACCTTCGATGACAAATAGGAAAGCGCGCTCATTGCCTTCCTGCGGGCGAATGTCGATGTGTTTGCATGGCAACCATCTGATGTCCCCAGTGTTCCCAGGGAGGTAATTGAGCACCATGTTGCTGTCTGTCCTCATGCACGGCCCGTCAAGCAGAGAGTTAGGAAGCAAGCCTTGGAGCGGAAAGAATTTATTGCCGAGGAAATCAGGAAGTGGGAAGTGGCATGTTTGGTCAGAGGAGTGTTCCATCCGACATGGTTGGCCAATCCGGTTGTAATGCGCAAGGCGAATGGAAAATGGAGAATGTGCATTGATTATACAGATATCAATAAAGCCTTCCCAAAAGATCCTTTCCCCTTGCCGCGCATCGACCAGATTGTGGACTCCACTACAGGCTATGATTTGCTATCATTTCTTGACGTTTATTCAGGATATCATCAGATCTTCATGTCTAAGGAAGACAAAGAGAGGACTACATTTATAACCCCATGTGGTACGTATTGCTTCATACGTATGCCTTTCGGGTTGAAAAGTGTTAGTTCAACATTTGCAAGAGCAGTCCAGAAGGTTTTGAGCCTGAGCTACATAGAAATATGGAAGCATATATGGATGACATAGTGGTTAAAACCAAGGACAAAGCAACACTTATACAAGATCTAGGAGAGACGTTTGCAAATCTGCGCAAGATCAATTTGAAGCTCAATCCTAAGAAGTGTGTGTTTGGTGTTCCGTCCGGCAAGCTTCTCGGATTCTTTGTGTCTCAGCGTGGGGTCGAGGCGAACCCCGACAAGATCAAGGCAATTGAGCAGATTGAGGCACCAAGGCGCGTCAAAGATGTGAGTCATCTTGCCGGCTATTTTGCGGCTCTGAGTAAGTTCATCTCAAAATCTGTTGAGCATGGCCTGCCCTTTTTCAAAATTTTGAAAAAGGCAGGTCCAATGAAGTGGACTCCGGAAGCGAAGGTAGCGCTGCAGGATTTGAAGAGGTACCTCTCCTCTCCGCCAATACTAGTCGCACCTAAACCACAAGAGCCGTTGTTGTTATATTTGGCGGCAACAAATTAGGTGGTTAGTGTTGCATTAGTGGCACAGAGAGAAGTCGACGAAGTAGCAGCAACAGAGGCAGGACTACCAAGAGACGAGCCAGGATCTTCCCTGACAGAGTCTGGTGCTGACAAGTCAGGATCTATACAGATGAATGAAGCGACACAGAAGAAGAAGATGGTGCAGCGCCCAGTTTATTTTGTCAGCTCCCTTTCGCAGGGGGCTAGGTCAAGATACTCTGGCGTGTAAAAGTTGCTCTTCGGCCTCCTTACGGCCTCGAGGAAGCCACGCCATTATTTCCAAGCACATGAGATCACCGTCATCACTCGCTTTCCGCTGCAACAGATTCTACGAAATCCAGATGCGACCGACAGGATTGTAGAGTGGGCTTTGGAATTGTCAAGCTTTGGTCTCAAATTTGAAAGTACTTCAACTATTCAGAGCAGAGCCTTCGCGGAGTTCATTGCAGAATGGCCTCCAAAGCCAGACGAAGAGATCCAAGAAACGACTCTCCCCGGCAAGGAAACAAATCAAGAATGGATTATGTATTTTGATGGGGCTTTCTCTCTGCAAGGAGCCGGGGCTGGCGTGCTGCTTGTCACACCCACCGGAGAGCACCTCAAATATGTAATTCAGATGCACTTTCCCTAGGAGAGGTCGACAAACAACACCACAAAATATGAAGGGCTGCTTGCCAGTCTCAAGATCGCGATAGACCTTGGAATCAAAAAGATCATTATCATAGGTGATTCATAGCTTGTCGTCAAGCAAGTCAACAAAGATTATCACAGCCCGTTGATGGAAGCCTACGTAGATGAAGTGAGGAAGTTGGAGGAGCGCTTTGACGGTCTGCAAACAGAGCATGTTTCTCATGGAGAGAACAACATCGCTGACGAGCTGTCGAAGCATGTTGTCCTCAAGTTACCTGTGGAATTAGGGACTTTGGTGCTCAAACTGACTGAGCCATCCATAGCACCATCAGCGAGGCAAGATAAGAGAAGAAAGTTGAGTTCCGACAAATACTTTCCCGCCAAGCTCCCAGAAGCTGCTGGCAAGGAAGTTGTCGGGATGAATGCAAAGCCTGCCAGGGGGAAACAGGCTCTGGCGGGGCCTCAAGCCCTTGTCATAGAGACAAGCGCTCTCAAGGCAGAAGACATGCCTTTAGTCCTTGCCGTCGAGCCCCAGGCTCTAGCATGGGAAGAACACATTGTTCAGTTCCTTCAAACAGGAGAACTCCCTGAGGAACAGGAAGAAGCGGAGAAAGTAGCGTGTCAGTCTAATGTGTACGAGTTTGTGGACAATGTCTTCTACAGAAAGAGACCGAACGGTGTGAAATTGAAGTGCATTCTTCGGGAGGATCAACTAGATCTGTTGGCAGAGATACATGGAAGCATATGTGGTTCCCACATAGGATCAAGAGCTCTTGGCGGTAAGGCATTCCGGCAAGGTTTCTTTTGGCCCACTGCTCTCCAGGATGCAACTGCACTAGTAACCAAGTGTGAAGCATGCCAGTTCCATTCAAAGAAACTACATCAACCAACTGAAGCTCTTCAGACAATCCCTCTTTCCTGGACATTTTTGGTCTGGGGGCTTGACATCTTGGGCCCCTTTCCCCGTGCTACCGAGGGATTTGAGTATTTGTACTTCGCGATCGACAAGTTCACAAAGTGGCCGGAAGTGGAAGAAGTGAGAAAGGTGACAGCACAATCAGCCGTCAAGTTCTTCAAAGGACTAGTTTACCATTTTGGTGTACCAAACAAGTTCATCACTGACAATGGCACACAGTTCACAAGCCGCACCTTCATGCAATATGTCCAAGACCTTGGCAAAAAGATCTATTTCACTTCTATTGCTCATTCGAGGAGCAACAGCCAATCAGAAAGAGAAAATGCTGAAGTGCTGCTAGGACTTAAGAGAAGAACTTTTGATAGGCTGGGCAAGTGCGGAAGACGCTGGATTGATGAGCTCCCGGCAGTTCTTTGGTCAATCAGAACGACACCAAATCGAGCCACCGGCTAGACACCCTTCTCTCTAGTATACGGGTCAGAAGCAGTTCTCCTCACGAAACTCATATACGGGTCACCTCGAGTGCTCGCTTATGATGAGCTTGAGCAAGAGCAGTTGTGCCAACATGACGTAACGCTCCTCGAGGAAGATCATCTTTAGGCTGTTGTGCAAGCTGCACACTACCAGCAAGCTTTGCGCCGTTACCATAGCCACAAGGTTCATGCTCGAAGTCTTGAGGAAAGCGACCTTGTTCTTTAGCGCGTTCAGTCAGCCAAGAATTCAAACAAGTTGACGCCAAAGTGGGATGGCACTTATCGGGTATTACGAGTCACCAGGCCTGGCGCAGTCGGCTCAGAGACCAAAGATGGCGTTCTAGTGAGCAACTCCTGGAATACCAAACATCTTCGTAAGTTCTATCCATAAGGCGCAGTTGCAGGGTCCCCCGGCAACCACCTTTTGTACAAGTCTTGTCAGCGAGGCATGTAATCCTTTGTAGAAAGCCAGGCGCAGACCCTGTGCATAGTTGAATAAGAATAAGTGTTCTACAACTCTTGTCGATTTCCATGTTTACTTATGTACATGTTCATTTGAGATGTTGCATTATGCTTATTTTCACCAAGTGCTAACGCACCACCAAGGTTCCATATCTCTAGTTTCTCTTCTTTCTTTTTTTCTTCAAGGATAGAGGGTTCTCTCGCATGAAAGTTCATCGGGGGGGATGAGATGGTATGGACACCTACAGGCGATGTTCAGAATTGACATCTTGCAGAAAGGAGTAAAACAAGGAAAAGCTAAGTTGCAAAACTCTAAGTGAATTTTTTGCTGTGAACTATTTTCCTTGGACGATTTCAACTTTTGTATGGGAAACCTGCACGCGAAGGAACCTTGTCATGATGGGTTGCGCCCTTACTCTGTTTCGAGTCCGCTCAATAGCTTAAGTGGCTGCACCGAAAATGTCAAGGTAACCTTGTCATGATTGGTTGCGCCCTTACTCTATTTTGAGTCTGCTCAACAGCTTAAGTGGCAGCACTGAAAATGTCAAGGTATCTTGCCGGCAGCGGCACCACCAGCATGCTGCTAAGGATCCGCTCCTCAAAGTGCTCGCGGAGTGCTGCATGCATCGGCAAGCTATTGATAAAGCATCGGGAGTGTACCATACATAGAGGAATCTAACAAGAGGAATAACATGCATTCGTTCAAAGGGAATGCAATTTACACGAGATGGCGTCTCTTCCTATGAAAATCTTTATTTTACTTTCTCCCCTAGGGGCAGATTACAAGAAGAAAAGTAGGGAGAGACCCCCGATAGAAGCCTAGCCTGACCCCTCCAGGACCAGCACTGCGCGGAGGGCGGAACTTCTAGAAGGGAAGGCAAAGCTGAAGTCCACGAGCCTGCCGAGAGATCCAGCTGGAAGATGAGGCAGCGCCCAGGACAAGGACCCCTAGCAAGGTCGCTCCGCCGGGAGGGGAGGGGCGTGAGCTGACGGTGATGGTGCGGCCGGCGATCAGTCTGAGCTCAGGTCGTCGTATTCGGACTTGACGGTCTGGATCTCGGAATCATTGTTGTCGTCTTCACCAACATTGTCCTCCTCGTCATTGTCGCTCGGGGAAGAACTTTCAGCACCGCTCGAGCTTTCCTCGCACCAGCTAAGGAGGGCGCCCGAACACTCATAAATCTTGACGGGTAGTAGGTCGGCCTCCACCATCTTGAAGCGGAGAACATGCCCATCCAGGAGATAATGGGCGTGAGCGATGGTTTTCCAATCACGCCTGAGGAGCATGACGCGACTCTCCGGGTACTTAACGTCCACCCGCGCGGTGCTGTTGCAACAGCCATGCGCCCGCATCCACAGAGTAGGCGGCTTCTCAACCTCCGTCACCCTGGCAAAAGGGTGAGGAAGGCGCAGATGGCTCCGAAGGGGACCGTGCAACTTGATGATGAACTCCAGCACATCCCCTCGGCATGGGTCTCTTCAAGAAGGGGGTCTGCATCGGAGGAAGGGGTGGGATGGCACTCTGCCTCCCTCGACCACGGCCTCCACATCGACCACGACCCCTCGTACCTCTCCCACCATGCGCGCTCGAGCCACCCTCCACTTCCGTGGCTGAAGCAGTGGCATGATCCAGACGGGAACCCCTTGTTGTTGGGGCGGAGGACGGTGGCCACCCTTGCACCCTAGCCATGGCTAGGGGCAAGCACAACTCAATATTGGGAAGGTGTAGAAAGGCAAGCTCTGGAGGTTTGCACTCAAGAAGGAAGGAAGGATGGATGAGCATCGCCCCTTGCTACCCCCCCCCCAATTTATAGGGAGAGGCACGGGGGCTGGCTCTCCTCCGCCCCAAGAGTCGCCGCCCATCTCCACCAATCCCATCGCCCATGATCACGGGCGAACAGGTAACCGCCCCATTACTCCAATCCATGGCGTTGCGATTTCTGCCACGATTAGGACTTTAAGTCACGGGCTCCCATTGCCAACTCCCCACTATGCATGCGACGCACGTGGCGAAAACGACCTAGCGAAGTAAGCGGGATAATTACGACCGCAGACTCCTTCCACACGTACCTGTGCACTGATTGGGCGTATCATAACAACGCCTCGCACCCGTGTGTGGCCTTGTCCCGGGGGCTCCTGTAGGTGCACTAAAGTATGGGTCTTTTAGTACCCCTTACTTGTGCACATGCAGTTGTAGCCACACTGGTGGCAAGGCCTTCCAGGAAACTGCTCGAAGCAAGTACAAAGATATCAAGAAAACGCTCAAGACAAGAATCACAAGACCGAAGACCAAAAGATGGGCCCCCAGCAAGATCTTGCTGGGATGGCTTGCAGAGCCCCGACAAGAAGTGCACCTGGCAAGGTCTCACCATCCTACCAGCGTTGAGACCAGGTGTCATCCCTCCTGGATACGTGTCAAGGCACTGGCGATGGAGGAGGTTAAATGGTGCCGATGGGACGGGCTCCTGTCCCGTCCCGTAGAAGGTCAGGGATGCCTGACGGAGCATTAAATGCGTTTTTCCTATGCCGCCAGTGTTAGGTATGATAACAATGTAGCAATTGTACACCTCATGTATGTACTGTATGCCACTATTGGAGACCCCTTAGTCATATAAAAGGAGGCCCAAGGCGTTACGAGGGGAGAGCTTCTTCAACCTTCTGGCTCACAACGTAGCGGTTGTGTACTGTTCATCACATAGCACTCCTATAGCCAGAACCCGAACATCCATAATACACTAAAGCAGGAGTAGGGTTGTATGCTTCTCAGCAGCCCGAACCTGGGTAAAAATCCCTCGCGCCACTCGTCAAATCTGCTCTTCATGCACACCATCTCCTTGCCGAACCACAAAGGGATCCACCAGATCCCATAGGTGTCGTACCCCGACACGAAGGAATTTCATAAGTAACATTTTCAGTAGCTGTTTTAGGTGGAGGGGTAACTAATTGTGGTTTCGGTCAAGGTGAATATACCCCGAACAAACCCCTCAAAGGATTGTTCTCCATAGTAGCAATTAGCAATAAATTTCATCACATAGTATAAGTTTTTCCTTACCGATTTCCACTTACCAGGAGCGCTTCACTTCTCGGAAATGGCGCCAAAAAAGAGTCTTGATGACCCACAAGTGTAGGGGATCAATCGTAGTCCTTTCGATAAGTAAGAGTGTCGATATCAATGAGGAGAAAAGGGAAATGACAAGCGATTTTTAGCAAGGTAATCTCCGCAAGCACTGAAATTTTAGGTAATAGATAGTTTGATAGCAAGGTAATTTGTAACGAGCAAGTAATGATAATAGTAAACAAGGTGCAGCAAGGTAGCCTAATCCTTTTGAGGCAAAGAACATGCCAAAATAATCAATAGTAATAGGCAAAGTGTTCTTGAGGGTACACGAGAATTTCTTCTAGTCACTTTTATCATGTTGGTTTGATTCGTGTTCGCTACTTTCATAATTTGATATGTGGGTGGACCGGTACTAAGGTGTTTTTCTTACTTGAACAAACCACCTACTTATGATTAACCCCCTCACAAGCATCTACAACTACGAGAAAAGTTTTAAGACAAAGTCTAACCATAGCATTAAACATGTGGATCAAAATCAGCCCCTTACGAGGTAGCGCATAACCTAGGGTTTAAGCTTCTGTCACTCTAGCAACCCATCATCTAATAACTACTCCACAATGCATTCCCTTAGGCCAGTGAATGGTTAAGTGTCATGTAGTTGACGTTCACATGACACCATAAGGGAATCACAACATACATATCATCAAAATATCGAACACACATCAAATTCACATGATTACTCACAACATGATTTCTCCCGTAACCTCAAGAACAAAGGTAACTACTCACAAATAATATTCATGCTCAAGATCAGGGGAGTATTGAATAGCATAATGGATATGTACATATAAACTTCCACCAAATAAACCATATAGTAATCAACTACGCAAGGTAATCAACACGACTAGTCACCCACAAGTACCAATCTGAAGTTCCAGTACAAAGATTGAACACAAGAGATGAACTAGTGTTTGAGAGGAGATGATGTTGTTGAAGATTTTCATGAAGATTTGCCTCCCAAAGATGAGAGGGGTGTTGGTGATGACCATAGCTTCAATTTCCCCCTCCGGGAGGAAAGTTCCCCCGGCGGAATCCCTCCGCCAGAGGGCAAAAGTGCTCCTACCCAAGTTCCGCCTCGAGGCGGCAGCGCTTCTTCCCGAAAGTCCTCTCCCTATTTTTTAGGTTTTTGTGAATTTATACCAGAAGATGGGCACTTGAAGCGGGCTAGGCTGGGCACAACCCATCAGGGTGTGGCCAGGGGGCTGGTGGGCCCTGTTGGGTTGTGCCCACCTAGGGGCCCTCCTCCGGTAGTTTTCAGCTCCAGTAATTTTTATTAAATACAAAATTAATCTTCATCATTTTCAGCTTCATTGGAGTTGTGAAGAATAGGTATGTTTGACGTGCTTTTCTTGGGTCCAGAATTCCAGCTGCCGGTATTCTCCCTCTTTGTGTAAACCTTGCATATTATGAGAGAAAAGGCATTAGAATCACTCCCCAAAGCATTATTATTCAATAAAACCAAGTAAATAACAGTAGGAAATCGTGATGCAAAATGGGCGTATCAACTGCCCCAAGCTTAGACCTCGTTTGTCCTCAAGCGAAAGCCGAAATTGGAAAGCATGTCCACATGGTTTGAGAGAGAGATGTCGATAAAAACAAAACACGGACACAGAAGCATCATGCTTATTAACATAACAACAATAAACTCTAACATAAGAACTTATTTCAATACATTTTTATCATAAGGCTTCTCATGAACAAGTAACAATTCATCACAACATAGAGGTATGAAGCAGGGGTTGTTATTGATTGCAATAAAAGCAAAGTCATTTTTCATATCAATGGTAATGAGCATACAGTGCACTTTCCTAAGAAACAATTCCAAGTGAATGGTGAAACATTATTGAAAATTCTCCAACACTCACTATTGGAAGTTTTCATCTACCTCTACCTACTACCAAAAAGAAATACAATATACTTATGGTTGGGGATATGCGTATCCCTGTTGAGGTAACTTAGTGTTTTACGAAAGTTGTTCGGTTTCATGCTAATAGAAAGTGGTTGTGAATAAGACTTGATCAACCTTATTAATGGATCATTATTGAGAGGTATGAAGTTGATGAATCTAGTAGACACAACCTTTTGTAGCCACGTTTTGTTTTCTGTTTTTCTTAGTTCAATAAAATAAAATGCCATGTTTATCATGTTTTCTGATGTCTCCATGCAATAAAAAATGAGCCAAAAATAGAAGTTCTCAGAATGTCCTGAAAATTTAACAGAATTATTTCTGAATATTTCTGAATTTGTGATGCACATAACATCATAGGGGGGTGCACTTGGTGACCACAAGACACTAGGGCACGCCAGCAACCCTAGGTGCAGCCTGGTGGGTTGTGGTCCCCACGTGGGTCCCTTCACTTAATTTAGCCCATGTAATCTCCTACCTCGAGAAAAAAAATGCCATAGCTCTCTCTCTCTCTCATGTTCTTGCTCACAAACCCGTGGATTTTGATCTCTTTGCTCTCTCTCATGTTCTTGCTCACAAACCGTGGGTTTCGATCTCTTTGCTCGAAGCTCCGTTTGCAAAACCATTTTGGGGGATTGCTTCTTGGTATGTGACTCCCCCATTGCTCCAATTAGTTTTTGATTTAGTGGTTTATTTTAAGAATAATTAGATACTCTTGGTGCTATTATAGATGAGCTTGCATGTTAAATTCTTAAGAGTTCTAAGTAGTCTGAATGCTAGCTATGGCCTCTAGGCATCCTTATGAGTAGCTGCTTTCAATCATGTGAAGTTTTGCTAACAAAATTTTGTGTCCCAAATTTTTTCAGAAATTGTTTGAAATAAAAATGCAATTCTTTAGGAGTTCTTAGAGGAGAAGATCCTCGGGGGCATCGTCAAGTGGAAGCTCGATCCGACAATCTTATGTTGAACCAAGTGCAAGCTCGATGCAGGACACTGACACCAAATCGTGCCTTTGGTCATGTAATACATTCATGGATGGTGCAGGTATTAAGGAAGAATTTGAACGGGGTGTTCACAACACCGATGTCGCTCCCTTCATCAAACATAAGTGTACCCAACATCTTAACCTCAGAGAGACATTTACTAAGAAATTTAAATATTTTCCTCACGAGTCTAGAGTTTCATTTAGCCTCTATAATGATGCTTTCACCATGCCTTAGACATGTTTTCTGAAGCGTGCAAAATTCCATATTGGGTTCGCTAGACGAACCACCAACATGTGAGTATGAGTCATTTTTTATCAATCTTTGCTACCGTGAAGATAGAGGAGTGACACAAGGTAGAATAAAAAGCATCCATTTTCCATCTATACACTACTTTGCACTCTTTAATGGAAAATACATTGTAGGCAAGCAAGATTGCAGCACATTGTGTGCCCTTGATTTGAGTCTTATATGCACAACTATAACAAGAATTAAATGTTATAAGGCTGGTCGTAATGGGGAGCATCATATACTAGCATCATGCATATGATACTAGTGTATGATACTACATCCGTCATGCATAGTATCATATGTTAGTATCATAGGATATGTCATTTATTGCCATGCATGACACATAGTAGCACTCTATTTAATATGATACGGTATCATGATATGATACCCAACCATCTCTTTCTTCATTTAATTTTACGACAATTCATTAAATCTGCTTAGTTGGCATGCATGATACTACCTATGATACTCCCATTATGACAAGCCTAATGTAGGAGAAATTGTTGCATGGATATTGAATCACAACGCTAATAGTGGTCACTTTTATGGTGGGATCTATGTCGCCCGTGTAGCTAAGAAGTTATGTGTATCACCTTGGCCTAACGATCCTATTTTACCTACTCAGTACTTAGATTTTGAGGCCATGAAACGTCATAAGTTCCTTAAGGGCACAGTCGCTAACTATACTTAGAACTTAAGGTTCAATAAATGTCCAATTGTACCTATCATATTGCCTGCTCCTGCTCTCTTTGATTGTCACAATAAGGGAAGATACTACGCTCTTGAGAGCTAGGCCCACACGTACAATGCTTAGGTTGAAGTTACCAGACGGCCTGAGGAGGCTGCACCAAGAGCCTCGGTGGGATATCATTCAGATTATTATCCAGGCTATGAATGGTGATTACCAAGATAGGCCAAAACCCTAAGCTTGGGGGAGTACGTGTTTCCACCGACATCATGTTCATGTTCATACATTTCATTCCAATTGTCGGTATCCACACTTTTTGATTGTATTATCCATGCTGATTTATTTCCTTGCTTTCTTTTCATGTGTTCGATAAACTTTGAGAAAATCCAAAAATATATCTTACTTCTTTTTGGTTTTTATTTTTAGTTTATTTAGTTGAAGTATTAAAAGAAAACCCAAAAGTATTTCTTGTTTCTTCTTTTGCTTGTTGGGAGCTCTCATGTTTAAATAGTTTTTCTCATTTTTGTTTTTCCTTTTCTATTTGCTTTCTTCAAGAAAAACTGAAAACTCCAAAAATATTTCAGTGTGCTCTGAAATTCTGTTTCTTTTAATGCTTCATATTAAGTAGAAGACCGCGATGAAAATGTTGAGTGGCTCTCATATGCACTACTATTGATCTAAAAAGAGCCCATGTTACTTTGTCTTCTCCTCTTCAATAAAATGCTTGCAGATTCCAGCTTAGACCACGGCACTATTGCACTATTATGATTTTCGTATCATTCGGTCATGCAAGTGAAAGGCAATAATGAAGATATTTGATGAAGTGACTGTGGCAGAGAGAAGCGGGTATGAACTCACCTTCTTTTTGTTTTTGTAAATATATTTAACCTACTATCCATGATCTAGCACATTATGATCAAATATGTTTGCAGTGACAATTATATATTATAGTTTCTCATACCATGAATAAGTAGCTAGGAGTGGATAATGATTAATCTTGGTGTCAACATGCATTAAAATGGTTGTGATGTAGTATGATGATATCGTATCCTCCTCTGAATGTTTCAAGTTGCTTGACTAGGAACATGTTCACACACCTAGTTGAATCAAAACCAACATAGCCTTCACGATATTTATGTTCATGGTTTCCATATCCTACTCATGATAGCATTCAATGTTTATTATTTATAATGCATGTTCTTGACCATCTTTGCTCTCTAGCTGGCCGCTTCTCAACCTATTTTGCTAGCCTTCACCTGTACTAAGCGAAAATACTGCTTGTGCGTCAAAATCCTTAAACCAAAGTTATTCTAGATGCATCCACTATACCTACCTCTATGCAGTATTACTCTGCCGTTCCAAGTAAATTTGCATGTGCCACCTCAAAAATTTCAAATGAACATATGTTTTATGTGCATGGACTGCTCATGGACTGACATGGGGTGGTCAGTATTTTCCATGTTAAGCAGGTTATTCTCATGATGAGTGTTTATTCACTCGTCCTTGCACTAGAGGGGCGGTAGTAGGGATTCCCAGTCCCAAAATATAAAGAAATGCAAATAATTAAACAAAACTCCCCCAAAAGTGTTGTTGGTATGGACGGTACCCGTGGATTTGGCTAGTCGTGGAGTGTATTTGTTAGTGGAGGGGGAGTAAAACTTTACTTTTACTGCTTCAAAACCGCTGCTAATGTGTTTAACATGGAAGATATTGATAACTCTTGGTCATAACGTTGACAGGAAGGGTGCACCTCCGAAAATTATACTTATCTCTTATTTAAGCTTTGAGCTCTGGCACCTCTGCAAATCCCTGCTTCCCTCTGTGAAGGGACTATTTATTTATTTTTATGTTAAGTCATCACCTTCTCAAATAAGCGCTAGATCTAAGGGCACTATGGTCATCCTCGTGCATTATGTATAGTTAATGTTGGGTGCATCATGACTAGATATTTTCTACCATGAATTACAATGTCTAGTCACTGCTTGAACTTTGTAGGTGCTCTCCATTTATGTTTTGCGGTCTCAAAAAGGGCTAACGAGATACCACTGTTGCCATATTATATCATGATTGTTTTGATAAAGTGTTTGTATTTGAGATATTTTATTATTGATCGCCAGTTTCTTATGTCATTGATATGAGCTAATATAATCTTTAAGAGTTATTGTTGACATGGTTAGTGATAATCCTTGCTGAAAACCTGGGTGCTACTTAAGCATACGTATGTAAACAAGAACAAAAGAGTTCGTAAAAGTTTTTCTTTATCACTTTCAGTTTGTCAACTGAATTGCTTGAGGACAAGCAATGGTTCAATCTTGGGGGGATTGATACGTATCCATCGTATCTACTTTTCCTAACGCTTTTGCCCTTGCTTTGGACTCTAATTTGCATGATTTGAATGAAACTAACCCGGACTGACGTTGTTTTCAGCAGAACTACCATGGTGTTATTTTTGTGCAGAAATAAAAGTTCTCGGAATCAAACGAAAATTTTTGAGAATTATTTTACAATAAATAAAAAATACTGGAGTGAAGAATCACCAGAGGAGGGGCCCTGGCTGGGCACAATACAGTAGGGCGCGCCAGCCCCCCAGGCACCCTGATGGGTTGTGCCCACCTCGTGGCCCCGCCGACCCTAATTCCGGCACTATAAATTCCTATTTCCGGAGAGAAAAATCGTGGAGAACATTTTATCGCGAGACGGAGCCACCACCACCTCTTGTTCTTCACTGGGAGGCCAGACCTGGAGCCTGTTTGGGGCTCTGGAGAGGGGAATCTTCGGTCTTCATCATCATCAACCATCCTTCATCACCAATTCGATGATGATCCCCATCGGGAGTGAGTAATTCCTTCATAGGCTTGCTGGTCGGTGAGGAGTTGGATGAGATTCATCATGTAATCAAGTTAGTTTGTTAGGGCTTGATCCCTAGTATCCACTATGTTCTGAGATTGATGTTGCTATGACTTTGCCACGCTTAATGCTTGTAAATCGGGCCTGAGTGCCATGATTTCAGATCAGAACTGTTTATGTTATCACCATTATATCTATGTTCTTGATCCGATCTTGCCTAGTCATATGCACCCATTACGTTTTATGATCCGTAAACCCCAAGGTGACAATAGTTGGGATACTTTCTGGTGATGACCATAGTTTGAGGAGTTCATGTATTCACTGAGTTTCGGTTCTCTATTAAAAGGAGGGCTTAATATCCCTTAGTTTCCTTCTGGACCCTGCTGCCGCCGGAGGGTAGGACAAAAGATGTCATGCAAGTTCTTTTCCATAAGCACGCATGACTATTTACGGAATACATGCCTACATTACATTGATGAACTGGAGCTAGTTATGTGTCTCCCTAGGTTATGATTGTTATATTATAAATATCATCCAACGAATACACCGATCCAGTGCCTACGAGTTTTCCACTTATTGTTCTTGCTAAGTTACTATTGTTGTTGTCGCTGTTGTACTTGCTACAAAATTGTTGCTATCAGTGTCACCGTTACTACTGCTATTACCAGTGCTATCAAACTATCATATTACTTTGCTACTGATCACATTGTTGCGGATATTTAATCTCCACATGTGGTTGAATTGAAAATTCAACTACTAACACACTCAAATATTCTTTGGCTCCTCTTGTGTCGAATCTATAAATTTGAGTTGAATACTCTACCCTCGAAAACTGTTGCGATCCCCTATACTTGTAGATTATCAGTCTACTTAGACATAAATACTAAAACCCTACAGATACTTTGCTGCAATTTATTTACTATTATTTTATTTTGCTTTATATCATCTATCTCTATCAAGATTTAATACTTGCCTGTAATGAGTTCAAGGGGCTTGACAACCCTCTTGCCCGCGTTGGGTGCAAGTGTTTCGTTTTGTGTGTGCACATGTTGTCGAAGGGATTTTTCTTGATTCTCCTATTGGTCCGACAACTTTGGTTCTTGCTGAGGGAAATATTTATCTCGTGTTTTGCATCTCCTCTCCTCTCTGGGTAAAATCCCAACATGGCTCACAAGCAGCACCTCCCTTGTTGTCGTCATCCCCACGTTGGTTCTGATCACTGCCCCCTCGGAATTTGGTGTTCTATCTCCCTATATTGTATCGATATTTCAGTTTGATGCGTCTTGGGTGATGGCGAATGATGTCTACTATGCAACTTTATTCTTGTAGACTATGTTGGGCCTCCAAGCGCAGACTTTTGTAGGACAGTAGCAATTTTCCCTCAAGTGGATGACCTAAGGTTTATCAATCCGTGGAGGTGTAGGATGAAGATGGTCTCTCTCAAACAACCCTGCTATAAAATACAAGATATCTCTTGTGTCCCCAACACACCCAATACAATGGCGAATTGTATAGGTGCACTAGTTCGACGAAGAGATGGTGATACAAGTGCAAGATGGATGATACATATAGGTTTTTGCAATATAAAAATATAGAAACGGCAGGGTAATAAATAGTAAACAATGAGAAAGAATATATATTAATGGTTGGAAAGAAGGCCTAGGGTTCATACTTTTGCTAGTGCAATCTCCCAACAATGCTAACTGTCAGGGCACGGATGCTCACGATCACCTATAGGATGATGCATCCCTTATGGCTCGGCAGGGGGGTCACGTTGCACGAAGAGCAGAGATCACGAGACGGCATGACGATCAAGACACATGCATTTTACCCAGGTTTGGGTCGCTGCTAAGCATAAAACCCTACTCCTGCTTTTTGGTGGATTGATTGGGGGAACACGAAGTACACAGGGTACCTAACCTGGCAAGGAATGTTACCGGGGAAGGAGCGACTGCGTTAGTACAAGTGTTCGGGGATATGAATTGCCCACCTTGAGATAGGTTGCCTTGGGCCTTCTTTGATAGTGCAAGGGGTCACCACAATGGCAAAACAGACATTATCTGTCGATCAAATAGCTAAGCAGAGCTATCATACATAACTTTGGCATTTTGGACAAAATACCATGATTACCTACCTAGGTGGTGCTCGGGGGTGCATCCCCGGCAAGCTTTGGCCACCGCTCGATTGATCGTTGCTAACGAACTTGACACGCTTCAGGGCGGGTGTCGATCGAGCATAACTTCCCATCGATGTGTCACCACGTGCTTAGCGAGAGATGATTAGCTGCCTGAGGGCTCGACACCACATTGATAAGTGACGGGAGTAGCGATGCGGTGGATCAGTGGCTAGCTGGCTCATGCCTGCCAGGGGATGTCATGCCGGGTCATTTGGGAAGCGAGTGTGCATTGGTCCCCTGCAAGCATCGGGGGCGTGCTTGGCGCGCCGTAGCCTAGGTTTGGCCTGCCGTGTTGAGCTTGCTGGAGTCTTGTCTTGATCGCTGGTGGGGTTCTTTGCTTCTACCTCCTGTGCATAAGTCAGGGGCACTGGGTACCCCTGTAATCATGCACCGACACTAACATAGTTGAATCATATGATCATCCCTCAACATGCAACAAAGAATCACTCCAAAGTTACTACCTAGCTGAGAACAATAAGATGAAATTGGTGTAGGTAGTAGAACCACCTCATAGTTATTCTTTCCGATCAATCTATTGGGCTATTCCTATAAGTTTTACAAACATCCCTAGAGATCGTAGTAAAATAAGACCAATGATACATATCAATCAACCCTAATGTTACCTAGATACTCCAATGTCACCTCAAGTATCCGTGGGTAAATTATGCGACCTGCATCAAACAATTTCATATCTATCATATTCAATCCAACACAAAAACTTCAAGGAGCACCCCAAGATTTCTATCAGAGAACGTGGTATGAAAATGTGCAATCAACCCCTATGCATAGATTCCCAATGTCACCGGAATCCGCAAGTTGATGCCTTAACATATATCAAGTGAATCAATAGAATACCCCAATGTCACTACGGGTATCCCATGCAAGACATACATCAAGTGTTCTCGAATCCAATATTCAATCCAACATAGCGAGACCTCAAAGGGAAAGATTCAATTCATCACAACAAGATAGCAAGGGAAACACCTCATATCACCAGTATAGCGACGTGCTACAGTAATAGTTTTTAACCCCGTTCCGCGACGTACTTTGAAATCATTTCCTTACATGTGTGGGTGATAGGGGGGTCCATCCCACACGACACAGAATAATCGTCGGCGATGGTGTCCAACAAACACAAACGTTTGGCAAAACTAAGCGTATGGTATGTTCTTATCTATCATAAACGAGAGTCACCGGTCAACCGTTTGAGATATCATGGACATCCCATATGGCCCATCCTTCCAACTCGTGTGAGATCACACTAACATCGCACGCGCTATTCTGTGGCTCCCATTTATGATGTGCACTAAATCACAAACAATTCACGATTATCAAGCGTGCATGATAAGGGGTATATCACTAACATTTATATTGGATGAACCGTTTGCGATATTTAACTAAGACGATAATTTAACCGTCGTACACGTATCGGATAGGTTTAAGAAATGTTTGAATGTCGTACTCATGTCCGATAGGATAAGTATTGCACGTGATATTCTGTGGTCCAACGTCAGCGATGCATACTACATAACAAACTGTTTATCATTTTAAACTATGTGTGACAAAGATTCTATCACCAACGTTGAATTCGGTTGCACCGTTTGTTATATTATCTAAAATAACACATGGTTTGCAAACCGCCAGTGTGTGCATGGGCACACACGTTTTCTATCCGTGAAACATGTCGAATCATGAGGTATATCACAAACGTTGAGGCTTACAAACTGTGTGCGGCGTAATGACCCACAGAGCATTTTTTATTATTTTAATCGCTACAATTTAGAATTGTACATAATTTGAATTTGAAAGTAGGGAATATCTTTTTACATATACATAGATAGGTTCATCAACCAATGCATTATTCCATTCATAGATTGAATACTTGTACATAATTTTTTTATTACGTTATTTACATGTAAAACTAGGGAATTACGTCAACGAAAGAATTACATAAGCACCAAATAAATAATGATGAACAACAGTTGAACACTTGTATTAAAGACTCTAAAGAAAGAGACAAAAGATATTCTAATTGTTGTAAAAGGTGAAGCGGAATGCTCGAAGTGTGCCCCCCTCCATGTCGTCTACACACACGACTCTAGCCCAATCCCTTGTGATGTCCGACCGCCCATCCTTCAATATCTTAATGACTTCCAGGTAGTCATTCTAGTATGGTAAAAATACATGTACATTTGCATGTCCAACAATCATGTAGTTTGAGAGGTGATCTTGGGTAGACTGCGTTGGGAACCACTACGAAGGAAAAAGATACGGATATTGTTATCTAACAACTCATTATGTGCAGTAAAAAGGGTACATAGTTCTGAGTTAATATACTTTATATCACTGTTGCCTTGGACAAACTGTAAATAAATAGTTTAATTGCCACATTTTGACCCATTGTACTAGCAATCTTTATTAGTTACCTCACATGATGCTCTCTCCGTCCCACTATAAGATGTAATTACATCCAATGCACAAACATATTGGATGTATTAGCGCCTTATATTATGGGGCAGAGGGAGTATAACATGGGAAACAAATATAGTCATGTGAACCAGAAACCATTAAAATAGGCATATGCTCACTACATCACGATTAACAATAACCAGATAGAGTCATTCATAATGGTATTTCTGAATTTGCATAGAAAAAATATTGTACTTAAACATCAAATTGTATAATTGAACATCACAGCGTGAAAAAACAGGGGGTGTATTACCTACACAGGCTTAACATGAAACAAATATGGCTATTGAACTGGTATTAATCAAATTGTACTGGACATTGTGAATAACTAAATAAACAAGGCATACTACATCAACCAAATAGTCATTCATATCAGTATTGTTGAAATTGCATAGAACATAACATGCGCTTAAACATCAAATTCTATGATTGAATATCACATTGTTAGAAAATCGAAATAAACAGGGGCATGTTAACTACACCAGCTTTAACATGAACAAATTATATGATTGAACAACCAAATCTAGCAATTGAAGCTCGACATATATTCACTACAAACAACCAAAACAGCTAAACAAGGTATATGCTCACTACAGACAACCAAAAATAGGAGTTCATGAAATTGAACTGAACAATTCATACTCCAGCGTAGGGCGCACTTATCGACAACAAGTTGTCATCGTCAATGAGTTCTGACTTGGCAGCTGACATTGCCAAAACATCGTCATAGAACGCGACTTTCATAAATGACAAAAGGGTCTCGTTGGCGATCAAGGAAAATTCCTGACAGCAAAGGAGAGTAGATCAAATGCATACTACAAACAACCAAATACATGTATATGCTAACTACAAACAACCAAACATAGAGAGTGAAATTTAACTAAACAATTCATACTCCAGCATATCGAATTGCACTTTTGAACATTAAAATTCATACTCTAGCATAGCAAATTCCTGACAGCAAATCAGAGTAGATGAGAGGCATACTACAAACAACGAAATATAGCAATTGAAACTGGACAAATCATAACCAGAACCCACCAAAAAACCTTTAAAGGAAGCATATTCTCACTACAGCAGACTTAACAGCAACCAAACAATCATTCATATTAGTATTGTTGAAATTGCATAGAAGATAGAATGCACCATGTGCTTAAACATCAAATTGTATGATTCAACATCACATTGTGACAAAACTGAATAAACAGGGGCGTGTTAAACACACCAGCTTTAACTGGAACCAATTGTATGATTGCACAACCAAATCTAGCAATGAAACTAGACATACGTTCACTACAATAAACCACATATCACGCTAAACAAGGTATATGCTCACTGCAGACAACTAAACGCATCAGCACTGAAATTCAACTGAACAATTTATACTCCTACATATCAAAGTGCACTTTTGAACAATTCATACCCCTTGGAAGAGCCGGGACTAGGGGTGCACACTGTGTGCTCCCTGTTGTGGCAGCTTAGATCCTTGCCTTTGGAAGAGCACGTCTGCAGGGTGACGCCCTTGATGTCGTGGATGGGCCATTTCCCCTTGGAAGAGACGGATAGGGCGCCCTTGTTGTCGTCATCGTCAATGAGGTCTGACTTGGTAGCTGACGATGCCGAGCCACCGCCATATATATAGAACGGGACATTCAGAAATGCCAAAAGGGTCTCGATGGCGATGAAGGCAAAATCCTAACAGGGAAGCAAAGTAGATCAGCGACGGGGGAGGCATGCAACAGATCCAAGGAGGTTGAACCTGAAAGGGTGGGGGTGCGTCACTTAACCTGTGTCATAGCCCGCGTCAAGCCATCGTTATCGATGAGCTCGATGTCGTAGTCGACTGTCTGGACATACGGACATGCACGAGCCCGCTCATTAAAAGCCCCAGGCCAGTCATCATACTGAGCTTCCCTGGGGGAACTCGGTGGCCACCTTGCTATCATCCAGCAGACATGCCTCGATATACCTCTTTTTATCCATTCGCTCCTCCATCTCCCTAGGAAGCATAGCCGGGCTAAGGTAGTGGCGCTCTGGAGTGTGGGTGAGGATGGGGATGGGGATCTATGGGAAAGAGGGTGCTTCTCAGGCTGACACTACGGGGTGGACCAGAGTTATCCATGCATTCGACATGGAGGAGTAGTACTGTCAATTGCACGGATGACTCTAGTCCAACCCCCTTGTAATGGATCTTCATGAGGACTTCAAGATAGTCATGGGAAGGCCTGCAGATGATGACGATGGAGTCAGGGGTGGCAACGGCAGGCTAGCTAGGGTGCGAGCAAGGGAATGAAACATATACATGAATCCTGCATGGTCAAACTATCCCATCTCTTTTCCGGTCAAAGGTGGATTGTGGCCCATGCGCCTCGCAACACGGACATCCTGACCAAAGAATCAAAATTTTGGTCAAACCTCTCCCACTATCGGTTGAAAGGATGGACATCCACCGAGGCCCATGAATGGAGTGTCGAAGACAGCCATCACCTACTGGTGGTGCAAACATATGTACGGAAATGTTGTGTTGCGTTTGAATTCATTAATATATACCTCATGTGCAACTTTGATGTGTCAGATGCTTTGGAACCGGAAAGTGCCCCCCCTCGTGCGAGTCTTCATGACGCGTACAACTAGTATGACGAGCGTCAATGAGAACGATTCACGTATATTACGCGTTTGCTCAATCTTGGGTAAGGAAACGCAAATGACCTATATAATATATACCATAACACACACAAAATTGAAGAATCCACCATGGTAACCTCTCTCTCGTTGTCAGTCAATGTGATGGACATCCATGCGGGTCCAAGAATGGAGTTTCCAACGACAACCACACGAAGGAGTATCCAAACACAATCAACGTCTAAGCGTGGATCAAACATATGCATGGAAGTGTTGTGTGATGTTTATATACCCAGCACACAAACTTTAGCATGGCACACCTTCCTCGGGAATCTTAAAGTTGGCATAGAAAGCGAGGTTCACGATGCATAGTATGTATATACCCCCCCCCCCATTCGAGCCGATGGGAGAGACACACATGCGTACACTACACACACTCAAATTATACCATGTAATCTAACACCCATATCCTACCACAAACACCGACCAAAAAAGAATCCACAATAATTAACCTCTCTCGTTGTGGTGCAAAAGTACGTGAGGCCACGTATGGGAGTGACACTAATAATTGTGCGAGGGGGGAGGTGTCCGAGAACAACCGCCGCCTCCATGCTACCCTAACATATGTACGAAGGTATTGTGTGATGTTTTGAATACCCAGTGCACACCTTTCATGTGGCACCTTCGCAAACCGGAAAAACGGAGGTTCGCAACTTTTACAATGAGCATGCGCGTGCACACATGCGCCCAAACTTTCGTCTGTAATCTCACCATGATATTCACCGAAGCACGGACTAAGATGAATCCACCTTTGATCAAACCCCTCTCACACATGCCATCCAAGGTGATAGACCATGCGGGGGCAACGAATGGGTGTGTTGGTGGTAACCGCATGAGTGAGTGTATGAGGACCACCACCGCATGCATGATACACAAACATATGCATGAACAAGGTCATGATCGAGATGCTTTAAATGTGTACCCAATGCACAACTTTTGACATGGCATGTGTGCCTCACCTAAAGTTGTCAGTGGTTAAAACCATTACCCACATCCCCATGGGTGTTTACTCTATGAGGGAACAGAGAAGTGCCAGCTTGAATTCCCATGGGGAAGATGGTGGTTCAAATACCTTACCCAGCATGCAGGACGGGGATGGGGATGGTATATACATAGCATTACCCGCCTTAACCATGAAGTACTTACATGTGGGTTCTGAAATTAGTAGACCCCACGTAATTTGTGCCCTCGGTCACCCAAATTTCCACAGATCCCACCCATCTGGCCCAAATATCCCTAAGAAATCACAAACTTAGCCACAACATATTGTTTATTGTGTTGAAATACTTTTTTATTGAAATACTATTGAATGTTGTTCTTAAATGCATGTTGGGTTTCCCCACGGGGATACATATGTGGCGACGGGTATGGCAAACTTTTTATCCCCACGCACGGGTATGGAGACGGTGACGGGAATGGGAGGGCGGTGATGGGGACGGGGATGGGAAACTTGTTATCCTTGCGCACGGGTATGGAGACGGTGACGAGAATGGGAGGGTGGTGATGGGGACGGGGATGGGACTCCAATATACCTGCCTGAGTAATCCCCATTGTCAGCTTGATGCCTAACTAACCGGACAACCCCACATGGTGGCGCACATACGACGCATATTGTGTGCCGGACCCCACACCCACACTCGTCCCACCACACCACCGTCACTTCGAGGCATGCATGCTAAACTTTTTTATGTAGTGCACATGTGACAATAGGAGTGTAGTGTTAAAATTTGATTTTTAAAGAACATTAAGACATTTTATACATTAAATTGATTCCTTAGGTATTTAATTTGTAAATTTAAAATTTGAACTATATGCACACGTGGTTGTGCGCCCAAATGGATTAGAAATTAATTTTTTGGTCTTGGGTGCATGTTTAGACCCCCATGGAAGAAAAAGCAATAAATTTCGAACATCCGAGGACGCAAACATTGACACTTGGCTTTGAAATTCCAGCAAACGCCTAACTAAGCTAAAATTCACGAAACATTGACATGATTTCATGATCGGGAACTTATTGGTCATGGTAAATAAATCGTCCAATTTGAGAGAAGTCTTCATCTGAGCTTCTTGCAAACGGAGGCTTATTAATAGATGCAACACAGAACCGTAACATTTACATCACAAACGGTTTATTAATCCAAACTGTTTTTATTTAGTCTACGTCTTAGCGTTGGTTAAAGTCAAGCTTTGTAAACTTTGACCCAATTTAGACAAAAATGTTAACATTTACAATTAAAAATTATTACGGTTCGATTCTTTATTGAATGCACTTTCACATCATATATATTAGTCATGATAATTATTTCTATTTCTTTATTTAAAGTTAGTCAAACTGTATCAAGTTTCACTTCAGTTAACACTAATATGCAGACTAAATAAAAACAAAGGGAGTAAGTGTCATAGCTTCGCAGAAAAACAATACACATCCCACGATCCGTGCACATAGATATGATTTGACGGGATGCATGATAGCAGGTCGCCTTGCAGGCTGACCGGGATGCATGCGAGAAGGTGTGTGAATTGATGGGAGGCGTATCCGTTGTGCAGTTTCACACGAAGACGTGCCGTCAGACGTCTGAATTGGTGGTGTGCATGCCAGCAGTCCGGCGTGCAGGTGGTCCACCGGGAGGCGAGTCATCCCTTTAAACCGCCGCCCGCCTCCCTCTCTAGTCCCAAATCCCCTTCATTAACCGCGCCCGAGTTGCTGGTTTTAACATTCTCGCTACACACAATCTAGTCTCACCCCCTGCATCCTCGCCACCGTCTCAATCGTCATTGGCGGCCTCCCTGCACCACGGGAGGGCATACCCACGTCGGTGCCGGCGAAGCACCCAAGCACAGCGTGAAGGTGGGAACAGAGATTTCCGTCGTTATAGATAATGTATCGCGCAGACAGCGGCGCGGCCTTGACGTTGTCACCGTTGTTGTGCTTCCCCAGTCGGAGCCGGTGGTCAACAATGACTTTGAGGAACACTCCAGCGATGAGAATGACTCAAACGGAGAACCGGTTGGTCATATATACCCATTTTTGGTAAATCTATACAGACTATTAAAGTACATAGTGCTTTTGCCCGTACGTCATTGCAATTGCCCCTAGAGTTGCCACAAATTACAACCAATGCCACCTATAAGTGGAAAAAGTTTCGGTTTATTGGATCGGTCGTGTTCCGGTTCATATATAGCCTGCCCACCAGAAAATCGCAACAACCTGTCCGCCCCACTGGTTGGAGCGACACGATTCCACTCCAACGACAACAACCAGACCTATCCCTTATCTAAGGGAATTTTTCTGGACTTCAATTGAAGTTGGCAAACAATCTAATAATAACTTGCGAATAAGAGGATGAATTGGTTACTTGGCAGCTTGACTTGCTCTCTTGATCAAACAACCAGAAGCCTTTTGTGCGCAGTAATGAAAGGTTTTCCCTTGATGGAGGCTAGAAACTTTTGCTTTTTGAGTTTGAGAAAGGCATAATATGGAATATATGAGATAGATTCGTAGGTGATAGCTAATTTTTTCTCTCTCTGAATTCTTAGCATATGGGCTGCACAATGCTACAATTTAGGCCCAACAAAGTTTTATTTAATTTTTCTAGACAAATTCAAGTGCTTTTCAAAATAGTCATATCTTTCAAACCTTAACTCCAAATATGACCCATTATATATATATAAATTCCTTAGAAAAATATGTAGATTTCAAATATGCTATTAATTTGCACGTTAATCATTCTAAAAGTTTCTTTTGGGTGCAAAATTAATTAATAACTTTTTTACATGAGCTATTTTGGAAATGCCTATTATATATTCCTACCTCATTTAAATAGAATAGATATGGTAGTTTGTTTGATGCTCTCAAAAAATATATTATTAGCATAATATGTCATGTCCATTCCTACCAACTACTATCATATGCTAAAAGTTAAAATACATGGATAATCTCCTCTCCATTTTGCACATTGCACAGTAACCAACTCATGTATGATGATGTACACTAAACTTTTGATACGAGATTTTTATATAAACAAGTGACTTCACGTTGATTTTCATATACCCATAAAGATTTTTAGAAACACCTTGAGTACATTCAAAATCATCCCACTTATCATGTTGTTGGTTTGTGTGTGAAAGATTTCACTGCATTTGCAGATGTCGTCGAGTGTGTGTACATGTGTTATTTTTTCTCCCGTTTGAACACACGGGCTTGTTTGCTAGTACATATAATAGCCTGATTGGTTTGCTACCAACATCTCACATTGCTGTCAATATTTGGCAAAATCAAAAGTTGTCAACATTTCGCAACCTTTTGTGAGATTGATAACGAGAATTTGTATGCAACCAATCTCTAGCCAACATTTGGCGGTTCCTAAAATATGGCATGCCAACTTTTGGCATCAAACCAATTAGCTTTGATTTTGGGTTCACTTTGTCGCATGATATATTCTATTTCATAAAATTTGCCTTGCGAATTCACATTATAAAATATACGGATGTCATATTTTTTACCATGTATAGGTGTTATCTGACGATGTGGACAGCAAGGATGAAGACATCCAGGAGAGGTTCAAGAGGCAAATGCTCAGAGAGCTTATGGATGGAAAGTATAACATGCATGTCAGGAAGAATGGGGGCTAAGGATGCCCGTTCTGCAACCATGAGATTAACAACACGTACTCTAGTGTTCTAGCACATGCAAGAGGACGAGCTGTTGGATCCTTCAAGAAGAAGTATTCTCGCAGGATAGCGCACGCCGTGTACGCCCAGTTTCTGGAGAATCTTAACGATCAAGCATGAAGATGAGATGTTGGATTGAATCTATCTAGTTTGTGTGCATTATATCTATGCTTGTGTATTATATATTTTTCCCGAAATTGAAACTGTGTGACGACTTTCATTATTCGGTATCTCCATCACAATGGAGTGGTAGTTTACTTGAGAGTAGTATTTATATAGGATTTATCACACACAATTGGATCTAATAATCCGTTTCCTCCAAAGCACATTATTCTAGGACAGAAACCCTCAACACCACTTCAAAAAAAAACCTCAGCACCCACACGTCACAAAACCCTCGCCTGCTCCCCTCCTCCTCCCCATCCTCGGTAGCACCTACACTAACACTAGTACTCTGGGACTCTCCATGCATGTCACCGCCTATCCCCGCGGCAACCACTTAGCTCGACGCATGTCTCCGCCGCTGGCTACCACAAAACTCCATCGTATATCTCCACTACCGATTGTCACGGCCTATCGGCATTGACTTTCTCGATGTTGCTCGTTGTCGACCCACCTCGCCCGATTGGGGAATCTTCGGTACTAGTCCCCCCCTATGAAGAACGAGGTATCTAATCTACTGAAATATTTCCACTCATCTCTTATCCCAATCCGTCGGCCCCTTTTAATCACCCATCCGAAATCGTCGTCATTCATGTTTCTTGTAGCTGATTTGAGGGTTTTCATTCATAGAGTGTACAGTGCAAGGACACATCAGGGCTATGCAGACTCGGCCAAAAAACCGAGGAGTTCCATCTCACTGTACCAAACGACTTCATCAAGCGCATGGTATGTTCAATCACACACTACCTAGGTTTACATGCATGGCCTATTCTTTTTCCGAACCTATATTATAGATTGCTACATTTGGAAAAAAAAGTGCCACATATAGCATTTACGTCAAATGTGGTTTCTTCTTATTATTATTCTTCTCCTTCTATATTAGACAAATTAATGCCGTATTGTTCTTTTGTTTACTCTCATGTATATTTGCATGACATCATGGTTACATTATCTGTTTACTTGTAAATTTTCGTCCTTTCATATCAACTGATGTGCATGCTATTATTTTAACTACTACTCCCATACTATCATGTTACCCTATTCTTTAACAATCTTATTAATTCCTGCAGTACACCCCTTGCATTGCAATGACAACTGTAGCGCTAAATCTTGGCCTTTATTTAACTGAAGACTCGAGGGATGTCAAATTGAGCACAAAACATGGATTTACAATCGTTGTTTCCATAAAACTTGATGAAGATTTTCACTCCTATTTTCAAGAAGGCCTTCCGACAAATATTTCTAAGTTTTATGTACCGAAAGCTGGTACTAAAATTATGTTGCACCCAAAAGAGCCCGACCATACGATAAATGCTAACTTCCCCAACGACATCCTTCGTCCAAATTTTGTTGGAAGTAAGTGATCTTTCTAGTATCTGCATGTTGACTTGCATAGCAATATCAAAGTAACAGTGTAGTATTTCCGCAACCAATTTTGATTTAATTTTCTTAATCTATTAAAAATGTACCTACCTAGTAACTTGTAATTACCAATGCACTATTATTCTACCCTAATCTAGCTACATAATCACTATCCTCCCACTGCTCTACTCTTGACAGAAAGAGCCGGCAGCGGCCATTCTCCAGAGGTGCAGTTCGAGATTGCCAACAAGCGGAGGCAGGCTGAGCCAGAAACACAAGCGCCTCCGATAGGCCTAGACTTCATCAGCAGCCTCCCCGACGATATATTGAGAGTCATCATCTTCCTCCTCCCTATCGAAGATGGCGTGTGCACAACCATCCTCTCCCGGCGATGGCGCCCCTATGGTGTTGTGCCCCACTCGGCCTCAGCAAGCACATGCTTTGCACTGGCTATCACAAATGCTTTGATGCATTATCCCAGGTCCTCAGCATGCATTGTGGCCCAATCAAAGGCCTTACCATGGGCAAGTTGCGTTCCAATGGCAAGGATCGAGCCAAGCTTGATGAGTTGTTCTTATCGCCAGCCCTAGATCATCCCGAGGAGCTCACTTTTAATGATGGACACATGTGCCCGTTGCTACCCTCCGCGCTGCTCCTCGCGCTAACGCAAGGTTCTTGAACAACCATTTCCCCCAGATTAACGCCAATCCCGCTCTTTTTCTACCTGGACTGAAGCAACTTGAGCTCGTTGTCGTCTACATCCCCAACGACGACATGGAACGCCTGCTCCGCGGCTGTACTACGCTTGAGTACCTTAATATTCAGGCGATCAATGGGTTGAGTAGCCTCCACATCACCTCCATGAGTCTCCGCGAAATATGGGTGTATTGCTGGTGCTGCAACAGGAGATCGCACAAGGTGAATCACCAAATGGTCATTGTGGATATGTCTTCACTTGAGAGATTACTTGTTGTTGATCAACAAGGTCCAACAAGAATTAGGGTCATTCATGTGGCGAAATTGATAGTGTTTGGCTACTCGCCCGTCAACTTATCTGAACTTGTTTTGGGATCCATAACTGTCCAAGTAAAATATTCGCCCTCTTCTCATTCTTGAATTAACATTTTTTATCTATTCAAGATGTATGTTCGTATGTCATCCAGAAAATCATATCGACAAGCTTGACCCCGTATCTACGCACAGTGAAGGTCTTTGTAGTTGAATCTATCAGCCCTGACCTAGACCAAGTTGTCATATTGTTGAGATGCTTTCCGTGACTGGAGAAGCTACATATCGAGGTGTTGCTCTTTCATGTTAAATTTTAACCACAAGGGATTTAAATTTATGAAACCCCGCAAATCGTAAGAGGTCCCTTGTGTGTCCAACCACTAATACATTCTCTTCTTTCGCAGATACGGTTAGGCCTGGTATTGGATAATGTGATACAAGATAACAATCCCATTGAATGCCTTGATTTCCATCTCTCAGAAATTACTTTGAACTCCTATGGAGACCTTACTCGAGATTATATTCTCAAGGTTCTTTGTTGTGAGAGAAAGTGTGCTAAAGATAATGAGATTTTCCCTACATTTATTGCGCAAAAAAGAGTGGTTTAATGATTAGCTCGACGACTAGGACATAATGGAAAAGTCTCTGCAGAAGCTCAACTTCGTTTTGTAACTTCAGTTGACAGATTATTCGGAAGTCCTAATGCCAAGCCCATAAATGACATGTAAGTGGCGGATCCCTTTGCAGAAATATTGAAGTTGCCAAACTACTAGTAATATCAGTATGAACCTATCATATATGTTCATATTTAGCTGATCAAGACGGGTGTCTAGAGTTGCATGAAAAAGTTTCTACGTAAGCTGAATTTCATTTCTATGATCGGTTCGAACCTTGTAATCTTTAAATTTGAGCCTTGTAATGCTGGAATTTGAACCTTTGTACTATTTCTTTCATTTTTGATATAACCATGCAAATGGCATCTTATGAGGGAGACTCTTATTTTGGTAGTACTATCTTTTCCTTAGTATGCAATGGACGGTTAATATCTGGACATTAATATGCAATTGATGGTTAATATCCGAACCTTAAGAAGCAGAACCACGAATGTGGGTATCCTGCGCGGCTCCAATGGCGCTCCCAGTGGCTGCCGACAACGAGCGCCAGTTCACCATGCATGCCGTAGTGGACACGCCCTATCAGTTCGCGGGGTTCTCGGTGGTGTACACCAAGCATCCGATCTAGGTGGAGAACTCCAATATCATGGACTATTTACTTGATGAGGACAAGTACAGAATGGTCTGGTTCGACCTCGCATCCCGTCGCGTGCTCTCCTCTCGCGTCCCTACGCATGGTCTGCTCTCACCCGCCTCTGCGCGTGCTCTGCCGGCGGTTGGGGCCAACCCACGATCACATTTAGGGATCCATATGCATGCGGTTGCGCCATGTGCATCGCCCCATGCAGTTACGTGCTCCACGACGGAATCATGCGCTGGAAAAACTACCATCCGGACATGCCGGTTTTCCAGGTCGTCCGACCCCCATTTATAACCATGGCCATTAACCATAGTCTCTTCACACTTTTGCTCGCGCCCCACAACACAATAAGCACACCATGGACGATGCATACAGAGAGGATGTCTAGCGGCGCTTCAATGGAGTTTGGCGTGCATCATGTGGAGACTCACATGAGGAAGATGGACCTCATGATGGTGTACACCAATGACCCGGTCATGGTGGAGGACTCCATCGACACCCTGGAGCGGTTGCTTGATGCGGATAACAAGTACAAAATGGTCAGCTTTGACCTCACTTACACCGGCGGTCGTGTCGGGCATGATCAGAAGATTTCCGTCGCCTAGTTTTGTGTGGGCCATCATGCCCTCCTCTACCACTACACCCTGGCCACAGTGCCTTGCGAGAGTTTCACCAGGTTTGTCAACATCCCTGTCTACAGGATCGCTACGGTGGACACCACCAACGATCCAAAGGTGCTCAAGACTTCGGTCTTGGCTTGCTAGAAGCTTGTCGACATCCGCGGACACAACAAGGTCTGGGGCAGCAAGAAGAACATGGACTCCCATGTTGACCTAGACAAGGCCATCATCGAGCCCTACTACGCTGAGATAAAGGCTGAGTGCGACAAGAACAAGCTTGTCTGGCATAGGGCCTGTGTGAAGAAACCGGATGAATATCAACTACAGAGCACGGCCAATGAAGCGTACACATGCTACGAGATGTTCAAGCGGATCGTTGACATGAGGAAGTGCCTCCCTACCTGAAGTCAACTAGGGTTCGAGCCACAAGTAGAGCGGTGGCGGCAAGCGTCACAAGAAGTAGATGATTTGATGATTGTTTCTCAATTCTCATATTCCCTCTTATCCGAAATATTTCTAGTTTTAAAGGGATAAGTTTATTATGCATGTAATAGTTTATTGAGGTGTGCGCCAATCTTATGTGTGTATTTGGATGTTTAATTTGGTTATGCAATCATGTTCTTCTAAACATAGCATAGATGTTTGTGGGCAGATTGAGCAAATCACATCGCAAACAGAATAAACAACTGACGTGTCTTGAGATTGTGTCGGTATTTCCCCAAAGAGGAAGGGATGATGCAGCACAGCTACGATAAGTATTTCCCTCAGTTGTGAAGCAAAGGTTATCAAACTAGTAGGAGAACCAAGCAACACTATGTGTTGGGGATATAACCCCATGGTGTGACCCGCCCAATGGGCTCCGGGTTACACCAGATGGCTCGTAAGCCGGCCCAAGAATGAGCCGTGAGACCAACGGCCCAAGAGGATAGGCGGCTCAGTATGGTGGGCCGCAAGATAACCCGGACAAGAAGACCCGGGCGTGTAAGCCGCCCGGAGGTAACTTGGCAAGGGAGATCGAGGGAGACTCAGATAAGGTAGGGAGAGTCGGTTTGTACTTGTCTGACCCGGGGTCTTTACCTCCTATATAAAGGTAGAGCCAGGGCGGCTTAGAGGACAGGTTATCATGCGCTAGGTCAAGCTTTTAGCTCCCTTGTAATCGATACAACAAGCAATACAAAGCACAAGCAGGACGTAGGTTGTTACCTCGATTTGAGGGGCCGAACCTGGGTAAACTCGTGTCCTTCGTCCCACTCAACCCCTTTGAGTCCACCACAATGGCGATGGCCTCGAATCCAAGTCCGTTGACCCAGACATCTGTCGTGATAAATCCACGACAGTTGGCGCCCACCGTGGGGCAAGCTCTTGGTGGTGTTGAGTTCTCAAAGGGCTCCCATCCGGGGCTCAAGGGATACGTGGTCGGAAGGATGAGCAAGAGTCGCCGCGGCCGGCTCTACATCGATGATGTCGGCAGGGGGCTTGATGCTGCATCTATGGAATATGGATTCTGGGTTCCGTTCGGCGAGATCCACGTTTTCATTGGAAAGGTTGACGGATCTACACCCGGGCCGAACATCTGCACCGACATCGTCGAGCCGGCTCGACGCCTGCAGCCTATGTGTAACATGTGCCCTGCCCATGTTAATCCGGGTCAGAAGCATGTCTTCATGGGCTTCACTGAAGGTATGGATCTGGAAGCTTCCGGGTCACAGGAAACTCTCGTTTACTCGGAGGATGAATCTTCAAGTGGAGAGACAGAATCAGTATACCGGCTCCGTAATGGTGGCCTTAGGGGCTATGGCGACGTCTGCCCTGAGTCGGATCGCTCTGAGTCGGATGATCTTGGACCGCCGGTCCATGCTGCTGTGTTCATGATGGGGTCAGGAGCCGCCACCTCGGGCAATAACCCGCCGCCGCCGGCTCAAGTTCTTGTGGATTTGATGGACGAGCTCGAGGCTTTGATGACCATAGAGGTAACCCCAAACAATCAAGCAGCTCGGAATTTGGAGATCGCAAGGATCAAGGGACGGATGACGGAGGAACGGCAAAGGATGGCTGAGCTAAAGACCCAGATGGAAGAAGAGGCGGCATGTATCAATACCAATGCTTTCCGTCTAGGGCTAGAACAGGTATTGGCGGCGGTTGTACATCGTAGGAGGCACCAATCCCGTCTGTCGGAGCGCTATGAAGCGAGGAACCTTTTCAACACTCCTGGCTCGGGGAGAGCAACAGTTGCGCCTGAGATAGAGCGGCCGGCGGCTCATCCGGCCCGGCGTGATCAAGCTCCGCCCGAAGGTTTCTTAACACCGGCGGGTCATTATTCTAACCCGGCCAAGAATATGGTGGCGGCGGCCACTCGGCTCGAGACAATTCCTATCCCAGATGAGGCGCCCTTTGCGGAAGATGTACGGAACGCTATCGGGTACCTACATACGGCCATGGTGCAGCAAGAGAAGTATACTCATAGCCAGAGCCGTGTTCATTCAACCCCTCTCCCTAGTCGAAGTTTCAGCCGGCGCTACGAGTCGCCAGCGGGTTCCAGCAGCAGCCGTCATAGAGAAATTCCAACGGGTCACCGGCCAGGTAGAGATACGCAGGCAGTTGTGAACCCTGCGGAGAGCCCGCGAGAGGCACCCGCTGGGCCGGTTTACCAGGAACCCGCGCCTTCCGTCTCAACAGGGGCAGGGATAGCTTCTAGGGCTATAGGGCTGCCATGTTTATCACTGGCTCTACGGAGCGAACGGTTGCCAAAGGACTTCAAAGGGCCCCGCATGGTCCCAAACTATACCACTGATTTACCCCCGGAGGCCTGGGTGGAGAGTTATGAGCTGGCCATGGAGATGCTGGACGTCAGTGAGGTGGTTTGTGCCAAGTATTTTATCATGATGTTGGAAGCTCCGGCTCACACGTGGTTAAAGGGGCTACCGCCTAATACCATCAATTCATGGGCAAAGCTTTGGGCCTGGTTCATTAAAAACTTTCAAGGGACGTGTAAGCAGCCTATGACCATCGTGGATCTCGATCACTGTGTCCAACAGGAAAACGAGTCGGCCCATCATTGGGTGCGGCGAGTCTCTTCGATTATCCACTCTTCGGAGCAGATAACGGCGGCTCAGGCGGTGTTGATCCTGGAGAAGAACTGTCACTTTGTTCCTTTAAAGCAGAAGCTTGGTCGGCTCAAGCGTACGTGTCAAGACATGGGAGAGCTCATGACGGCTCTCAAGAAATACGTTGACTCTGACAGCACAAAGGATCCGGGCTCTGATGATGAGAAGGCTGGCCAAGGTAAGAAGGGTAATCAAAGCAAAGATGCAACGAATAGTGGTGGCCAAGGCAAGCGCAAGAATTCAGAGGCCGGATCAGAGCTAGTGGCTAACGCAAATGCTCAGCAGAATTACCCCAAAGGCAATAGGAGGTTCAGACCGCCCTTTAACAAGGATAACTCCCTCTCGAACATGGAGGGGTTACTTAAGCGGCCCTGTCTGAACTACAGTCTGCCCGATAAGCCGGCAAATCACGCATGGGAGGATTGCCATTTCATGCAAAAGTACAAGCAATATTTTACACAGTCTAACCATCCAGATGATGGCCCACCCGATGGGTCAGGACATGGCGGGTCTGGAGCTGGATTCGGCTCTGGCGGCTCTGGATCAGGTCATCCAGGTCAGAACAATCAGGGGGGACACCAGCCGCATTCTGGTAACAACAACAATAATCGACAGCAGCAGCGTAATCAATCCGGGTATCAGAGTAACCCGAAACAACTCAGTTCCGGGCAGTACCACGTTTTCATGACCAGTCTCAATAAACGGGACCAGAAGTTGCGGAAGCGAGCGGTCAATACGGTTGCGCCGGCTCTCCCGCAGTATTTGAAGTGGTCTGAATATGGCATAACGTGGAGCCGAGAGGATCACCAGCCGCGGGTGGATGACCCGGGTCGGCTGGCTTTGGTTCTGGCCCCCAGGTGAATGGATATATGGTGAACAAGGTGCTCATGGATGGCGGTAGCAGTATAAACATCCTTTGTTATGACACCTTTCGGCGGATGAAGTCGCTTGACAAGGACTTAAAGCCGTCATCCACCATTTTTCATGGTGTGGTCCCGGGTAAGTCGGCGTACCCGGTGGGCAGGATTTCTTTGGAAGTGGCCTTTGGCGATGAGTATAATTACAGGGTGGAATCCTTGTGGTTTGAGGTAGTTAAGATTAAGAGTCCCTATCATGCATTGTTTGGGAGGCCGGCTTACGCCAAATTCATGGCTAGGCCTTGTTATATTTACTTACAGCTCAAGATGCCTGACTTAAATGGTACAATTACCGTTCATGGTGATCGGAATACGGCTATTGAGTGTGAGGAAGGAGATGCGGCTTATGCAGAGTCCAGTTGCACCCATAGGAGCTTAAGTTCTATAAGGAGAATGTTGACCCGGAGGATATGACCCCGCTGAAGAAGCCTACTACAGAGGTTGAGCCGCCCCTTAAGTTTTCGGCGGATGACACCAAGGCAGTAGATTTCACTCCGGGCGACTCATCTAAGCAGTTCATCATTGGAGCTCATATGGATCCCAAATAGGAAAGCGTGCTCATCGAATTCATCTGTGAGAATCGAGACATCTTCGCATGGAAACCTTCGGACATGCCAGGTGTACCGAGAGAGTTCGCTAAGCACAACCTTAATGTGGATCCGAAGTTTAAGTCGATTAAACAGTTTCTACGGTGGTTCAATGAAGAGAGGCGCAAGGCTATTGGAGGGGAAGTTGCCCGGCTCTTGGCAGCGGGTTTCATCATTGAAGTCTTTCACCCGGAGTGGTTGGCTAACCCGGTGATGGTGCTTAAAAACAACGGCATGTAGCGTACGTGTGTGGATTACACGGATCTTAACAAGGCTTGTCCGGCTGACCCGTTTGCACTCCCTCGCATTGATCTAATCATTGATGCGACGGCGAGTTGTGAAAGTTTGTGTTTTCTAGATGCTTATTCAGGTTATCATCAGATCAAGATGGCGGTTAAAGACCAGGAGAAGACGGCTTTCATTACGCCCTTTGGGGACTTTTGTTATGTCTCTATGCCTTTTGGGCTCAAGAGTGCCCAGGCAACTTACCAGCGGTGTGTGCAGAATTGCCTTCAGAGTCAGATCGGCCATAATGTTCATGCTTATGTAGATGATATTGTCATAAAATCCAGAAAGAAAGAGATTCTCTTGGAGGATTTGAGAGAGACCTTTGACAATCTCCGGGTCTACAAGATGATGCTTAACCCGACCAAATGTGTCTTTGGTGTTCCGGTAGGCAAGCTCTTGGGTTTCTTAGTCTCTGAGCGTGGCATCGAGGCTAACCTGGATAAAATCAAGGCTATTACATCCCTGGGAGAGCCGGCTTGCATTAATGATGTTCAGCGCTTGGCAGGGCGAATTGCGGCGTTGAGCCAGTTCATAAGCCGTCTTGGAGAGAAGGCCATCCCTTTGTATCAAATGATGAAGAAGACAGACAAATTTGTTTGGAGCAAGGCGGCGGGTGAAGCACTTCAGGCACTTAAAAAGCAGCTTACTGAGCCGTCAGTATTAGCCGCTCCGGGTGAGAAAGAACCCTTACTCCTTTATGTGGCGGCTAACAACCAGGCAGTGAGTGCTGCAATTGTGGTTGAGCGTAAGGAGGCCGGAAAGGAATATCCAGTTCAAAGACCGGTTTATTATATCAGCGAGGTCTTAATGGAGTCTAAGCAAAGATATCCGCACTGGCAGAAGCTGGTATATGGAGTTTTTATGGCCAACCGCAAGTTGAAGCACTACTTCTTAGGGCACCAGATAACGGTGGTCAGCTCTGCTCCGTTAGGGGATATCATTCAGAATAGAGAAGCCACGGGAAGGATTGCTAAGTGGGCGTTGGAGTTGGGACCTCTCAATTTAACCTATGTTCCTCGTACAGCTATCAAGTCCCAAGCCCTTGTGGATTTCATAAATGATTGGACAGAATGTCAAGCTCCTGAGGAAAAGCCGGATGATACATACTGGACTATACACTTTGATGGGTCTAAGCAGTTAGAGGGGTCAGGAGCAGGAGTCGTTCTGACATCTCCCAAGGGTGACAAGTTTTGTTATGTGCTCCGGCTGATGTTTCCTTGCACTAACAATGCGGCTGAATATGAGGCTCTGCTTCATGGTCTCAGAGTCACCAAGGAGACGAATTTAAGCCGGGTCAGATGTCTGGGCGACTCAGATCTTGTGGCTCAGCAAGTTTCAGGTACCTGGGACTCCAAGGATCCGTGGATGGTGGCTTATCGACGGGTGGTTGATATTATTGCAGGTCACTTCAAGGGATATCAGGTAGATCATATTGATCGTTGCAGGAATGAGGCGGCTGATGCCTTATCACAGTTAGGTTCTCAACAAAAGCCGGTACCGCCTAATGTTTTTCTAGACGTCTTTTATCATCCGACTATCAAAATACCTTCTGAGGAGGATTTGGCTATTCCTGACCCGGAGGCAGAATTGGTAGCAGCTCTACATGCTATCCCAGACTGGACTATTCCCTATTTGGCGTATTTGACACGCGGCGAGTTACCCGAAGATGAGGATCTGGCCAGGAAGATCACCCGGCGTTCTAAGTCTATGACAATAATCAATGGTGAGTTACATAAATGCAGTGTGATGGGTGTCTTTCAGCGTTGTGTCTCACCGGAAGAGGGCCAGCAGATCTTGAACGAAATTCATGTTGGTGATTATGGACACCATGCCGGGTCAAAATCTTTGGTGGCCAAGGCTTTCCGGCATGGGTTTTTCTGGTTGACGACTCACAAGGATGCAGAGGACTTTGTCCGTAAGTGTGACGGCTGTCAGAAGTTTGGCTGGCGTGCTCACGTTCTGGCTCAAGAGTTGAGGATGATACCAATCACTTGGCCATTTGTGGTCTGGGGGCTTGACATAGTAGGACCTTTCAAGAGGTCTAAGGATAAGAAAACACACCTCCTGGTGGCGGTTGACAAGTTTACCAAGTGGGTAGAGGCAGAGCTGGTCAGCAAGTGTGATGCGGCTACGGCGGTTCTGTTCATTAAGAAGATGATTTACTGCTTTGGTTACCCGCACAGCATCATTACTGATAATGGAACAAATCTATCCAAGGGGGCTATTAAAGCATTCTGTGATAAGGAGCATATCCGGCTTGATGTTTCAGCTGTAGCACATCCATAGTCTAATGGTCAGGCGGAGCGTGCTAATCAGGAAATTTTGAGAGGGATTAAACCGCGGCTTATGATTCCTCTGCAGCGGACGCCCGGGTGTTGGGTTGAAGAGCTACCCTCTGTCTTATGGAGCATCAGAACTACCCCTAATAGATCTACGGGTTTCACGCCTTTCTTCATGGTGTACGGTGCTGAGGCGGTTTTGCCCAGCGACATCCGGCATGACTCACCAAGGGTGGCGGCTTACATTGAGACGGACAATGAAACAGCATGTCAAGATGCGTTGGACGCTTTGGAAGAGACGCGAGAGCTAGCAGTGGCTCGATCAGCGATTTATCAACAAGACCTGCATCGCTATCATAGCTGCAGGGTGAAGACCCGGACATTCCAGGAAGGCGACTTGGTGCTCCTACTGATTCAGGACCAGACGAATATGCATAAATTATCTCCTCCATGGGAAGGACCCTTTGTGGTCAGCAGAAACCTTAACAACAGGTCATACTACCTCATCGACATCAGGGACGACTCAGATACGGCGGGTCAGGAGACCCGTCGGCCGTGGAACATCGTGCATCTCTGGCCTTACTTCACTTAAGGGAGTAGAGACCCTCCATTGTACTTATCAGAGTTATATAAATAAAGAAGCATCACTGCAAAAAAGAGAAGCCTCTGTTGTCTCATACATCCTCCTATGAGATCAAAAACAAAACCGACTAAATTAGTCGTGGTGGGGGCAGCTTCTTACCTTCGGTTATAGCTTCTAACGCCTTACCGTCGGTGGGTTACGCCGTATCGCTGAACAGCAGTAGATGCTCAGTAAGCCGGCATTTATGCCACATCAAAAACAAAACCGACTCAGGTAAATTAGTCGTGGTGGGGGTGGCTTCTTACCTCCGGGTACAACTTCTAACGCCTTACTGCCGGCGGGTTACGCTGTATTACTGAAGGGGGCTTCTTACCGACGGGTATCGCTTCTAACACCCAGAGGTCGGCTTTATGCCAAAATTCTGGTTAAGCATGTTTAACCGCGGTCGTGAGGAGTTTTTTACCGACGGGTAGCTAACACCTCATGACCGGTGAAGGGCGGCTTCCTACCTACGGGTATAGCTTCTAACGCCTGGAGCCGGCGCTATGCCACGTAAAAACGGCTGAGGTAAATCAGCCGCGGTGAAGAGTGGCTTCTTACCTTTAGGTACAGCTTCTAACGCCTATTAGCCGGTCGTAGAGGCACAAAAATCCGGCTCAGGAAAATGAGTCGCGGCAAGTCGGCTTCTTACCTTCTGGTACAGCTTCTAACGACTAATTTGCCGACGCTTTAAAACGCCGTAAAATTACCTTCGGGAAACAGCTTACTGTGCTGATGAAACGGATTTATGCTACAACACTCCGGCTGACATAATCAACAGTGTAGGAAAATTATTAAGTCCTATTAGCCGGCTCTTTATTCAAAGAAGAGGAGACAAACAATGGCATACAAGACAGGCGGAAAGCCAGCATTTCTCATTCATGGCAAATGTTACGGGTAATATATTACAAAAGCCCTCCGAGGAGCCCCAAAATTGACAATCACAGTAGTTCAAAGCTCGGCGGGTCAAGAAGAGCCGGCTACTACAAGGAGTTACAAGTTAATTAATTGGTGGGCGGCTCATCCTGCTCCGGCTCTTCTGCTGGATTGATCTGGAGATTATCCAAATCCCAATTGCAGTCAGCCAGAGCTGCAAAGTTCCCTTCTTCAAAAAAGGGAGACGTGTCAAGATCACAAGAAAAGAGATCCTTACTGCGGGCGGGTGTCAGATCTTTCCAATCATAGAGAGGTCCGCGGATTCTCTTCTGCTCAGCATCGTAAGCCGCCGGGTAGGTCCCTAAGTCGGCTTCTTCTACTAAAACGGAGGCCAAGTAGCGAGAGTCCTTGACACACCGGATGTAGTCAGCTTCCATGAACTCTGAGCCGTCGTCCTTCTATGAGGGGTAGCCGTCCATCATGTCAGCTGATACGTCTCCAAAATATCTATAATTTTTTATCGTTCCATGCTATTATATTACCAACTTTCGATGTTTTCTATGCGTGAATATGTTGTTTTATATTATTTTTGGGACTAACTTATTAATCCAGTGCCCAGTGCCAGTTCCTGTTTTTCCCGTGTTTTTGACCTTTTCCAGATAGGAATATCAAACGGAGTCCAAATGGAATAAAACTTTTGTCGTGATTTTTTATGGAAAATATCAAAAATACCTGAAGGAAAAAGTACCAGAGAGGTCGCCCGAGGGGTTCACGAGCGTGGGAGGCACGGGCCCCCCTTGGCCGCGGCTAGGGGGTTCGTGACCCCTCTTTAGTTGTTTCCGACTCTAGATGGCCTTATAAATGCAGAAACCCATGGAAATAAACCTAGATCGCAAGTTCTGCCGCCGCAGACCTCCAGAGCCACCAAAAACCAATCGGGAGACCGTTCCGACATCCTGCCGGAGGGGAATTCTTCGCTGGAGGCCATCTTCATCAACATCATTGCCTCCTTTGCCTCTATGATGATGCGTGAGTAGTTTACCTCAGACCTACAGGTCCATAGCTAGTAGCTAGATGGCTTCTTCTCTCTCTTTGATCATCAATACAAAGTTCTCCATGATCTTCATGGTGATCTATCCGATGTAATCTTCTTTTGCGGTGTGTTTGTTGAGATCCGATGAATTGTGGATTTATGATCAGATTATCTATGAATATTATTTGAGTCACCTCTGATTTCTTATATGCATGATTTCGTATCCTTGTAATTCTCTTCGAGTTATAGGTTTAGTTTGGCCAACTTGATCTATAGTTCTTGCAATAGGAGAAGTGCTTGGTTTTGGGTTCATACCGTGCGGTGTCCTCACCTAGCGACAGAAGGGGTAGTGAGGCACGTATCGTGTTGTTGCCATCAAGGGTAAAAATATGGGGTTTATATCATATTGCATGAATCTATCCCTCTACATCATGTCATCTTGCTTAAAGCGTTACTCCGTTTATCATGAACTTAATACACTAGATGCATGCTGGATAGCGGTCGATGTGTGGAGTAATAGTAGTAGATGCAGAAAGTATCGGTCTACTTGTCTCGGATGTGATGCCTATATGTATGATCATTGCCTTAGATATCGTCATGACTTTGCGCTATTCTATGAATTGCTCAACAGTAATTTGTTCACCTACCGTAATACTTGCTTTCATGAGAGAAGCCTCTAGTGAACACTATGGCCCTCGGGTATGTTTTACTAATTATATATTCAGATCTAAACATAAAAACACCAAAAATACTTTGCTGTAATTTTATTTACTTATTTACGTTCATATATTACTGCTATCAGATCTCACTTTGCAAGCAATCGTGAAGAGATTGACAACCTCTTTATCGCGTTGGGTGCAAGGTTGTTTGTGTTTGTGCAGGTTCCTTGTTGCTCCATCTTGTTACTCCTATTGGATTGATACCTTGGTTCTCAAACTAAGGGAAATACTTATCGCTACCTTGTTGCATCACCCTTTCCTCTTCAAGGGAAAAACCAACGCAAGACAAGAATTCGTCTATCAACTAGCCAATTTCTGGTGACGTTGTAGAGAAGTAGCATCAGCCGGCGCGAGCTCCGGGACAAAGGCCAGAGCCCGGCTTAGACCTGCGACTGCTCCTTGGCGGAAGGCTGATTTCTTTAACTCCTCAATTTGCTTGGGCATGGTTGAGAAAAGCTCCAAGACCCCTTTCAGAGCTGAAGGGATCTTATCCTTGTATTGCACCGTCTTGATGGTGAACATGGCGCCACAGTAAAGTTGCTCCGCCAAGGTATAAATAGCCTTCAGGGGCAGGAGACTATCAGAGGCTTCGAGATGTGTTGCTTGATGGTTTGCAACTCATCTTCGAGATGTGTTGCTTGATGGTTTGCAACTCGTCAGACACGGCTTTTAGCCCTTTCTCAGCATCATCCGCCCGCTTGGTAAGTTGTGCCTTTTCAGACAAGGCAGATTCCTTGAAAGCGGCGAACTCGGCCTTAACTTTGACCAGATTTCAACCAACAGCCGGCACTTTTCATTAGTCATGCTTTGGGAGGCTTGCTGATCAGCTAGAGCAGTTTTTAAATTGGTCAACTATGACCCGGCTTCAGTCAAAGATTCCTGCAAAGCATTCCAAAGAACAGAATAAAATCAGACAAGTCTCAAGCAGATTGCAAGCAATATACATGACACTTGGGGGCTAATGTCTATTTTTCTAAAGATAGAGCATGCAGAAGCCCCGACTCAACTTTGAACAAGTTTGAGCCGGCACTTGGGGGCTACTATTAGCTCTTCTAAGCTATCTTCTAGAAAGAAGCCCCGACTCAACTTTGAACAAGTTTGAGACGGGCCTTGGGGGCTACTATCAGCTCTTTCAAGTTGTCTTCTAAAAGAAGTCCCGACTCAACTTTGGATAAATTTGAGCCGGCCCTTGGGGGCTACTATTGGCTCTTTTGATCTTTTACACAAGAAGCTTATCTAAAGAAAAAGTATTTAAGCAAAGTCCCGACCTAACCCCTGGACGACGTTAAGCCGACACTTGGGGGCTACGTAAGGGTATAAGAGTGAGAAGTTTACCTCATATTTCTTCTTCATGAGGTTAACCAATTTAAGCTCCAGGTCCCGGCTGGTGGATAGCCGGGTCATATAGCCCGCATGAAGTTCTTCAGCCGACATCTTCTCCAGCGCAGAGGGTTCAAATTCCAGTTTCCTGGAAGCTTCAGTTGTTTTGCCCTGCTTGGTCAGTGCATGAGCCGGAGAAGAATGCAAGCCGGTGCCAGTGACTTCGACGTCTGGGCCGGTTGTGTCCTTATCCGCCTGAGCAGGACTTGGCGGCTTAGAGGGGTTCTTCGGTGGACTATCCGGAATCATGTCAGCCATGGCCGGCTCTACAGAAGCCGCTGGGACATCATCAGCCGGCCGTGAATCATCCGGCTTTGAAGGTTCCGGCTCTTGAACAGTAGGGCCGGGGGAGGACTTATTGGTTTTATGACGCTTGGATTGAGCACTACAAACTAGAAGGATCAACATTTAAAAGATGTTACTACCATATCAAAGATCGGATGTCATAGTAAGAAGTACTTACAGTGGGTTGATGTTGGGCGGTGGTAGAGCCATCGCCGAAGAGTCGCCGGAGGAAGGGGATTTCTAAGGAATAAAACAGGAAAGATGAGAAAGCATCAAGTTTACAAAGGAAAGTTAAAGAAAAGTGGAGACACAAAACCTCCGCGGGGCGTTTCTTTGGAGCCGGAGAATTTGGTAAACCGGACATGAGCTCAGTAGATCCGGTGCTCCGAGTCTTTTGACGCTCAGCCTGTTGTTGCTTTTTCAAAAGGAAGTCGGGGGCAAGGTAAGCAAGAGGATGAGAGAGAGGAACTTTTCCAATAACCCGCCGCGGCTTTCGGGGGGCAAAGTACTCTGAGCCGGAAGAAATATAGGTTACCTCAGGGGCGTTGGCGCGGCTTGTCTCAACCTCATCCTATGAGCAAACAGGCATAAGTAAAATAAGATCATAAAATAGCAGAAAATAGCCAAGGTTTACCTCAGAGCCGGACGATTGTGGCGGGTCAAACCACCCTTCTTGTGGGGCGACCTTCTTGGACTTTTTGCCCGGGGCTTTCTTCTTAAGCTTCGGTGGAGGAACGTATTCCTTCTTCCAGAAGTCAGAGCCAACCTGAAAAGATAGTCATTTAAGTGGTGATGAATCAGAAAGGTATGAGTGATAAGGAGAACAAGGGGTGAAGAGTTGTCTTACTTCGGGAGCTGGATTTTTGGTGTAGAAAGGCACCAGACCAATGGTGCAGCATGATCCATATGCTTCATGAACCAAGCTCCGGATGACAGTGGTGATGTCATCTTCCATCAGGGTTGATTGGCTGAAGCATAAGAAGCTATCGTACTGGCCTTCATATTCACACATGAGCCGGCTCCTATGACTTAGAGGCATGATCCGCTAGGAAATCCAGCAGCGGATCAAGTCTAGACCCGTTAATCCGTTGGCCATGAGGGCCCTGATCTTAGCATGAGTCGGCTCGTATCTTGCGCGTTCAGAAACAGACAGCCGGCCAGGAAGTTCTAAGGTTGACGTGAGCCGGGAAGGACGGTAACCCGGCAGTGGACGCTCATTCTCAGGAGAGGTATCTTTGCAGTAGAACCAGGTTTTATTCCAGTCCTTTGGGTGACTCGGCATTTGCATAGCCAGAAAGGTGATATCTCTGCGTCGCTGAATAGAAATCCCTCCAAGCTCCAAACTCGGGCTGCTTTTCATCTCAGTTTGCCGGTTGGCATAGAAGAACTCTCGGAACAACCCCACCGACGGCTTAACTTGCAGGTAAACCTCGCAGAGTACTTGGAAATTGCAGATATTGGAGATGGAATTGGGGGCCAAGTCTTGGGGGTGAAGCTTGTAGAAATGAAGGACGTCACGAAAGAATTTTGAGCCGGGAGGCACAAAACCTCGTTCGATGTGATACGAGAAAATCACAACTTCGCCTTCTTGCGGATTGGGCCGCATCTCATTACCCGGAGCTCGCCAGTGGAGGACTTCTTTAGAAGGAAGAGTCCCCGCATGAACAAAGTCCATTAGAAACTCATCTGTGATGCAAGAGCCGACCCAATTGCAGGAATTGGAAGCACAGGACATGGTGGCGGCTTAAATACTATGCAAGTTAAAGAGTACGGCGAGTCAAGTGCAAGCAAATATCTATGACGGCTTACAAATTTAAGGGCTCTACAAATAATGCGGCAAGATCCGACTGATAAGAGCCGGAGAGGCCTCGCGGGTCAACAAAGAAAAGAGGAGCGAAAATCGGCTAAGTCCTAGGAAAACAGATTTCACAAGATTCAGCTAACATTGCGGATCTACAAAACAGGGAAAAATAGCTATATTCCTAGACCTAGCGATGAACTGGCAGAGCGGACGAAGTTCAAATGACGGGCCAAGCAGAAACCAATCTGTGTGTTGCTAGCTACTGCCTATTACGCGGCGGCGCTGTGAGGTCGAAGTGACAACCTAGAGTTCGTGTACTAAGATGCGGTCGGCGGCGATGGAGTTGGAACTCCGAACGACGACGGCGGCGAATGTCCCGTGAAACCCTACCGGAAAGCAGGTACGGATCTAAGGGAAGAAAGACTCGCCGGAGATGTCACGACGGAGGCGGAGGAATCTCTGGAAACGCTCAGGTTGATGCAGCGGCCTGGTTGGTGACGACATGCGGATGGCGCCAGAGCAAAGCGCGCTGGAGCGGAGGAGTCGACAGGAGGAAGACGAAGAGTGAGCAGGAGGAGGAAAAGGTGCCTTCCGCCGCGGTCCTATTTGAAAGGATAGTGGGGCAGGCGCGAAAATCAAGGCGACGGAAACCATTTGACCGAGGCAAACGCCTTGATTTTTGGGCTAACCATTTAATAAAAGATTTGGTGGTATGTCAGTAGATCTTTCTTGCAGGGGCCTCGTGACGTCACGGCGGGTCATCACCGGGCGACTCTCAGAGAAGTGAAAGAAGAGGATGAAGTGAGCAAGCTCAAATCAACCTGGGGCCTAATGTTGGGGATATAAACCCATGGTGTGACCCGCCCAATGGGCTTCGGGTTACACCAGACGGCTCGTAAGCCGGCCCAAGAATAAGCCGTGAGACCAACGGACCAAGAGGATAGGCGGCTCAGTATGGTGGGCCGCAAGATAACCCGGACAAGAAGACCCGGGCGTGTAAGCCGCCCGGAGGTAACTTGGCAAGGGAGATCGAGGGAGACTCGGATAAGGTAGGGAGAGTCGGTTTGTACTTGTATGACCCGGGTTCTTTACCTCCTATATAAAGGTACACCCGGGGAGGCTTAGAGGACAGGTTATCGTGCGCTAGGTCAAGCTTTTATCTCCCTTGTAATCTATACAACAAGCAATACAAAGCACAAGCAGGACGTAGGTTGTTACCTCGATTTGAGGGGCCGAACCTGGGTAAACTCGTGTCCTTCGTCCCACTCAACCCCTTTGAGTCCACCACAATGGCGATGGCCTCGAATCCAAGTCCGTTGACCCGGACATCTGCCGTGATAAATCCACGACACTATGTAAATGGTACTTGCACACAAACAACAAATACTTGCAACCTGACGCGTAAGAGAGGTTGTCAATCTCTCATCGGTAAAAGATAGATTGGTTGTATGAGATTGGATAAATAGATCGTGCAAGAACACAAAATAAAAGTGCAGCAAGATATTTTGGGTTTTTGGAATAATAGATTGAAAGCAAATGCGGAAAAACATAGATCGGAAAGCAATATGTTACAAGATAGACCTGGGGGCGTAGGATTGACTAGTGGCTTCTCTCATGAGTATAGCACATGATGGGTACACAAATTACTATTGGGAAATTGATAGAATATCAAATAATCATGAAAATATCCAAGGCAATGATCATTATATAGGCATCATGTCCAAGATTAGTAGACCGAAATGATTTTGCATCTACTACTATTACTCCACACATCTACTGCCATCCAGCATGCATCTAGTGTATTAAGTTCATGCAAAAGCGAAGCAATGCAATAAGAACGAGACATGATGTAGACAAGATATATTCATGTAGGAATAGACCCCATATTTTTATCCTTAATAGCAACAATACATGGGTGCCTTGCTGCCCCTTCTGTCACTGGGAGAGGACACCGCAAGATCGAACCCATCACAAAGCACCTCTTCCCATGGGAAGAAAAAATGATCTAGTTGGCCTAACTAAACCAAAGATTCGAAGAAGAAATACGAGGCTATAAATAATCATGCATATAAGAGATCAAAGAAGACTTAAATAATATTCATGGATAGAAACTGATCATGAACTTAAACTTCATCAGATCCCAACAAACACACCACAAAAATTCATTACATCAAATAGATCTCCAAGAGACCATTGTATTGAGAATCAAAAGAGAGAGAGAGGAAGCCATCTAGCTACTGCCTACGGACCCGTAGGTCTATGGTGGACTACTCACGCATCATCGGAGAGGCACTCATGAAGATGATGCACCCCTCCGTGATGGTGTTAGATTTGATCTCGTGGTTCTAGAACTTGCAGTGGATGGAATTGTGTTTCCTCAACTCCCCTAGGGTTTTTGAAATATTTGGGTATTTATAGAGTTGAGAGGCGGTGGAGGAGGGTCCCATGGGCCCCACAACCCACCAGGTCACGCCGGGGGCCTCTAGCGCGCCCTAGTGTCTTTTAGGCCCCACGGGCCTACTCTCAGGTGCTTCCTTGGTTCCCAATTTGTCTTCTGGTCCAACAAAATCCCCAAAAAGTTTCATGGAAATTGGACTCCATATGGTACTGATATTCTGCGAAGTAAAAAACAAGCAAAAAACGCAACTGGCACTAGGCACTATGTCAATAGGTTAGTCCCAAAAAATGATATAAAGTTGCTATAAAATGATTCTAAAACATCCAAGGTTGATAATATAATAGCATGGAATAATCAAAAATTATAGATACGTTGGAGACGTATCAACAACCAAATCCACGGTGATGATTTCATCAGTCCCTGACAGTTCTTTATGCGGAACCGTTTGCCCACAACACATCCAAGTGGCATGGGTACATCACACGCATCTTGATGTGAAAAACCATTACTGTTATTTTTGCTTATCGCACACAGTTCATCCAAATGGCATGTATGTTGTCTATCACACACATCTTGATCTATGTAACCGTTTATGTTATTTAATCTCATCACAAACAGTTCATTCGAGTGACATGTATGTCGTCTATCGCACATATGATCATATGGACAATTTTTTGTGTTCTACTTGATCAAACAATTTGTCGGGGTGAACTGTATGTCGTACATCACACACACTTGTATTTTTATAATCGTTTGCATTATATTGTCTAATCGCAAACAGTTTATATAGGCCTAATGTTTGCCAAACATCGCACACGCAACTATTTTTTAGATCGTATTTGATGGATATGCCATTGCACACAGTTAACGTCATTAGCGGCAAAGCTATAACTATACCGTTTGTGATCTGGTCATCGCACAAAGTTTTGTCGAAGGGTCTCTGATTGATGTGCCGTCTTTAGACCATTCTATAGTAGTGTATGATCCAATTATATTAGCAAAGCCCGTGATACATCAGGATCGTGCCATCTCAAGAACACGAGAGGAAAATTGAACACATAGCTACTGGTACAAACCGTCAGCCCCGAGGGTGTACTACTCCCTCCTCATCATGGCCTCCGCCAGGATGGTGAAGATGGCCACCGGAGATGATCTACCCTCTCCGACGAGGTACTAGAATGCCTCCAAAATGGTTTTTCATCGATACAGAGAGTTGCAGCGGGGGAACGAGGAATCTCTCTTTATTTCTGGTTTTTTTGGTATTTATGGGATTTTTCAACGTTGGAATCATGCCAAATGGAGCCACATGGGCTCCACCACATATCTCACCACGCCACTAGGGGCGCCGCCTATTGCGTGGTGGCCCACTGGCACCCCCCTCCGGCAGGTCTTTGCTCCAATGTTGCTTATTTCCTCCAGAAAAAAACACAAAAAAGTTTCGGGCGATTTCGAGAACTTTCATTTTCTGCACAAAAACAAAACCACGCTAATTCAGCTGAAAACAGCATCAGTCCAGGTTAGTTCTAAATAGATCATATAAAGTGCATCAAAACCATATAAAACAGATGCTAGAAAAGTGACTAAAATGTCAGAGTAGCAATCAATTAACATGTCATCGTTCAAACAATGCATTCTATAAAAACTTAACAATCTATGTTCTTGGTCACCAAACAATTTCAATACATCATCAAGTCTAAGTAAGATCTCCACATACTCAATTATCATATAGTATTTTATGATTTCTAATACTCGAGGCATATTTTTAGAACAAACAATATCCATCGAACACATAGAAAGATAGGGGCTTAATGTTTCACCTCCCAACATACTTATCATAAAGATAATTGTCAACAACAATGAATCATGATCAAATATATTTGAGTGGATATATATGTTTGGATCTTTCCCAACCACATGATGCTTGCCAACTACTCCCTCCATCCCATAATGTAAGACGTTTTTTGACACTACACTAGTGTCAAAAAACGTCTTACATTATGGGGCGAGGGGAGTAATAGATTGAGGTTGGAATAGGAAGTTGACTCAACATGAAAGTAAGTAACATGAAAGTAAATAGATTATCCCTTCGCAGAGGGAAGCAGGGATTTCCATAGGTGCGAGAGCTCATTGTCTAAAACAGAGATGAATATGTAATTTTGAGTGGTGTGCCTTTCCTATGAACGTCACAACAGAGTATTCAATATCTTCCATACTAATCACATCATTAGCGTTTCCCAAATAGAATTTAAATTTTTAACCCCCCCCCCTCCACCATTCAAACACATTCCATGGCTAGCCGAATCCATGGTTGTCCTCCAAACAATAATATTTCTAGGGGGGGTGTTTATTTATTTTTGTGTTATGCAAGACTGGGAATCCTTTTTATCAGCCTCCATCGTGCAATGACAAGTGAATAAACACTCATTTTGAGAATAACTCGCTTAGCATGGAAGATAATGACTGCCCCATCGCTCCATGAGTGGTACGAGCACACAAAACGAATATTTATTTGAATGTTTAGAGGTGGCGCATGCAAATTTACTTGGAATGGTAGTGAAATACCACATATAGGTAGGTATGGTGGACTCTCATGGAAGAAACTTGGATCAAGTATTTGGATGCACAAGTAGTATCTCTACTTAGTACGGATTTTTGGCTTGCAAAAGGTTCTTAAACAAGCACCACATATTGGAGGATCCATAACAATATAACTTATGTGCAAATATACCCAAACATAACAATTACGTTGTCTTCCTTGTCCAAATTAAACTATTTGATCAAGGTTGAAAATAATGGATGGATATTCACAATCATAAAAGGTGTCCAAGATAATAAATTTACATATGAACATTCTCTTTCTTATACTAATCATTCATGAATTGCTTGTATGACTAATTTGATGATTGTCAAACTTCAATAGATATTACTTTATAGACCAGATGTGAAGCTAGTACTAAGCATAAAGCACAATGATAATTTCAGATTTATGATATTCAACTCATTCACAATTTATTGTTTGGATATAAGTGAAGCACAAGAGTAAACATCAAACTACTCTCAAAAGATATAAGTGAAGATCAATTAGTAGTCAAATAATTAAGTAGCTATGTGAGGGCACTATCTCTCAATAAATATTTTCAGATATGGGTATTTTATTTAAATAGCAAGCAAAATAAAAAATGGCACTCCAAGAATAACACATACCATGTGGACAAATAAACATTTAGGCACAACATAGGCTTATCGATATTTGTTTGATAAAGAGAGGTGGGATGTGTAGCATCCCCAAGCTTAGATGCTTGAGACTTCTTTAAATATTTACTTGGGGTGCCTTGGTCATTCCCAAGCTTGAGATTTTGTATCTCGTTCAATCCTCTCATATCCCGGTTTCACCTAAGTCTAAAAACACTTCATCCACACAAAACTTGAAAAGAACTTGTGAGAAAGGTTAGTACACATAAAAACAAATCAACACTCCATGTACTGCCAAGACAAGTTGCAAAATAATTTTTCAAACATCATCTACAATTTACTATTGTTTCCACAATTTATATCTACCAATATAGTCTATGGAAGCTATGGGATAAGTAGATAACAAAACTATGACAACAATCTGTCCAAACAGAACAGTATGTATCAATTTATAAAAATAGTGTACTTATGTAACCCAAACAATTTTGAAAATTTATTAAGTGATAATAATTTCTATGAAAACACTGTGTAAAAATTTCAAAAACTTTCCACGTCATAGTAAAATATTAAAATTCAAACACTACAGCAAAATTTCAATTTTTATACAGCACACATCAAAACTTGCAATGGAGGCATCTTAAGGCAATTCCTGGAACTTTTTATTGAAAACAAGATTATAAATAACATATAAAATAGAAAAACAAAATAAAATGATGCACCAATAAAAACACATATCATGTGACGAATAAAAATATAGCTCTAAGTAAGATATACCGATAACGTTGAAGACGAAAGAGGGGATGCCTTCTGGGGTATCCCCAAGCTTAGGCACATGAGTATTCCTTGGATATTACATTGGGTATGCCTTGAGCATCCCCAATCTTAGGGTCTTACCACTCCTTATTCTTCTTATATTGGTGTCTCACCCAAAACTTGAAAACTTCAATCACACAAAACTTAACGAAACTTCGTGAGATGCGTTAGTATAATAAAGATAGATCATTCACTTAGGTACTGTCAAGACAAGATTCATAATTTTTATCACATAATACCTAATGTATTCCAATATTCCCATAATTTATATCACTTAATATAAGGTATAGAAACACTTGAAACAAGCAAACTATGCATGCAAAACAGAATCTGTCAAAAATAGAACAGTCTGTGGAGATCTTAGTGAACACCATAATTGCCTCACTCTAAAAATTCTGACAAATTTGCATAGAAATTTTTTGAAAAAAATCAGATTTTTTTCACGCTCCACTACAATCAGAGAAATTCTTTACTAGAGGCAAAAGTTTCTGTTTTTGCACAGAATCAAACTAACAAGTTTCCACACTATCCCAAAGGTTGTACTTGGCACTTTATTGAAATAAAAGACAAAAAACATGATTATTGTAGTAGCTTAATCATGCGAACATATAAAAACATAAAGTAAAATTGTTGGTTTGTCTCCCAACAAGCGCTTTTCTTTAAAGCCTTTTAGCTAGGCATGATGATTTCAATGATGCTCGTATAGGAATAAAAGTTGAAAATGCAAGAGAGCATCATTAATCACATGACAAGCACATTTAAGTTTAATTGACTTCCTATACATAGGGATTTTGTGACAAAATAATTTATGGGAGCAAGAATCAACTATCATAGGAAGGTAAAACAAGCGCAACTTAAAAAATTGAACACATAGAGAGGAAACTTAATATTATTGCAATACCTACAAGCATATGTTTCTCACTCATAATAATTTTCAGTAGCATCATGAAGGAATTCAACAATATAACTATCACATAAAACATTCTTTTCATGATCTACAAGCATAGAAAATTTATTACTCTCCCCATAGGCAAACTTCTCATACATAGTAGTGGGCAAGGTTGTCAGAATCGCGATTCTGAATCGGATCGGAACTCCGATGGTAGGATCGCAAATCGTAGAAACGTAGACTCTATGAAGTAAAATCGTAGAATCAAAGGGGTTAATTTGGATCATAAAGTCGTAGAATCGCATAACAGAATCGCGATTCTGACAACCTTGGTAGTGGGAGTATCATAGGAGACTTGAATATTATAAAATGTTTCCACATTAAAAGAGTAATGTTCACCGAAAGGGTATTCATAATTGTGACAAGTTTTATAATAATAATCACACTACTTCTCATAACATAAGTATCATCACAATAATCATCATAAATAGGAGGCATGTAATCATCATAACAAATTTGATTTGAAGTGGGGGGACTAAAGAGATCATCTTCGTTATGCATAGCATCACCAAGCTTGGAACACACATCAATTGCAGCAAATATATTCTCAAACATGTCATTCTCATCAAGCATATCATCCCCAAGATTGTGGGTTTGCACATCATTAGGATAATCATCAATAGCATGAATAGCACCAATAGTGTAACAATTATTATCATCATAATTTTCCAAGTTGGTGCTAAAAATATTTTCAATATTATAAGGAGTATCATTATCTTCCCAATCATCCTCATCACAACAAGTAGTACGAACAACAAAATAATCATCAAGTGTATCATCATCCACACTACTTTCGTATTCATTGTCAACGATTATAGGAGCAACATTATTTGGGAGAGATACCTTTTACCTTTACCTTTTCTTCTCTTCTTCTTCTCCTTTACCACATTTTGTGTGGGTTTAAGTAGTTATCCTAAGCTCCTTATTGAAGAGATTGGTTCGATGGAAAGCTCTTCCTTGCAACCATATTTATCATGAGAAACAATAGGAGGGTATTAGGAGACCTTTATCCTTTCATTAGTAATCCTTTTATATTCTATTGGTTTCTCACTATTTCTATAGTTGGCAATATAAGCATTCTCATTGCAATTCACTACGCAAAACAACTAAAAAATAGCATGCTATAGGGCCGCTAATAGCATGTTATAGCATATTAAGAATTGTCTTGCTAAATTGATCTATGTACAATGTCTCACTAATAGCACGCTATAGCGCGCTATAGCACCCTAATAGCATATTTTCAAGGGCGCCACTATTTTGTATAGCGTGCTATTTTTTCATTGCGCAAACATAGGGATTTTTTTAGATTAGTTTCATTATGTGGTAATGAATATATCAAACCAACCATTTTATGTGATAATTCTTCATTCCCCAAAAATAAGCAAAGTTCATTATAGAGTTCACTGGAGATCAAATTATCACTATATTTGGAAATGGGTCGGTCATGAAAAAGCATGAATTGGAAATTAAGATGACCAACCAATTGCAAAGTTCACAAGTAATGGGATGAAGAGAGCATAATGTTGTGGAAAGTTGATCTATCACTTTAAGCCACCAATTAGTTTGATCTTGTTTATGCTTCTTACAAAATCTATCATCCCTATATGGGATGTCTTTACAAATTTTATTCACTCCACAAAAATTGACATGCTTATAGGAAATATTTTTATCATGACTAGTGCAATCATTATTAGCATCATGGATATTCAAATAATCCATACTAACAACATGGCAATCATGCTTTTCATTCAAGGAACTATCATGAATCACTATAAATTTCACAATTTTTAGATTCATGATTTTCATGCAAGACCTCATAAAGATAATCTACTGAACTCTCACTAGCATTTGTTCCAACATAATCGGGTCTTTTGAATACATTAGCAAGTGGATGAGAATCCATTTATCTTTATTTTGTAGTTTTATTTATAAAACCAAACTAGTGAAAAACAAGAAACTAAAAGATTGAATTGCAAGATCTAAAGATATACCTTCAAGCACTCACCTCTCCGGCAACAACGGCAGAAAAGAGCTTGATGTCTACTACGCAACTTTATTATTGTAGATTATGTTTGGCCTCCAAGCGCAGAGTTTTGTAGGATAGTAGCAATTTTCCCTCAAGTGGATGACCTAAGGTTTATCAATCTCTAGGAGGTGTAGGATGAAGATGGTCTCTCTCAAACAACCTTGCAATCAAATACAAGAAATCTCTTGTGTCCCCAACACACCCAATACAATGGCAAATTGTATAGGTGATATAGTTCGACGAAGAGATGGCGATACAAGTGCAATATGGATGATAGATATAGATTTCGTAATATAAAAATATAAAAACAGTAAGGTAATGAATAGTAAACAACGAGCAAAACGATATAGTAATGCTTGGAAACAAGTCCTAGGGTTCATACTTTGGCTAGTGCAATCTGCCAACAATGCTAACATAGTTGAATCATATGATCATACCTCAACGTGCAACAATTAATCACTCCAAAGTTCCTATCTAGTGGATAACATAAGATGAAATTTTTGTAGGTAGTAGAACCACCTCAAAGTTATTCTTTCCGATCTATCTATTGGGTTATTCCTATAAGTGTCACAAACAACCCTAGAGTTTGTAGTAAAATAACACCAACGATACATATCGATCAACCCTAATGTCACCTCAAGTGTCTATGGGTAAATTATGTGACATACATCAAACAATTTCAGATCTATCATATTCAATCCAACACAAAGAACTTCAAGGAGCATCCCAAGATTTCTATCGGATAACGTGATATGAAAACGTACAATCAACCCCTATCCATAGATTCCCAAGGTCACCGGAATCTGCAAGTTGATGCCTTAACATATATCAAGTGAATCAATAAAATACCCCAATGTCACTACGGGTATCCCACGCAATACATACATCAAGTGTTCTCAAATCCAATATTCACTCCAACACAACGAGATCTCAAAGGGAAAGATTCAATTCATCACAAAAACATAGCAAGGGCAACACCTCATATGATCCAACTATATTAGTAAAGTATGTGATACATCAAGATCGTGCCATTCAAGAACACGAGAGAGAGAGAGAGAGAGAGAGAGAGATTGAACACATAGCTACTAGTACACTCCCTCCTCGTCATGGCCTCCGTCGGGATGATAACGATGGCCACCGGAGATGATCTACCCTCTCCGCAGGGTACTGGAATGACTCCAGATTGGTTTTTCATCGATATAGAGAGTTGCGACGGCGAAACAAGGAGTCTCTCTTTATTTCTAGGGGTTTTGGTATTTACGGGATTTTCCAGCGTTGGAATCACGCCAAACGGAACCACCTAGGCCCCACCACATATCTCACCATGCCACTAGGGGGCGCGGCCTGATGCATGGTTGCCCACTGGCACACCCCCTTCGGCGGGTATTCACTCCAATGTTGCTTATTTCCTCCAGAAAAAATCACAAAAAAGTTTCGAGAGATTCAAAGAACTTCCATTTTCTACACAAAAACAACACCACGGTAATTCTGCTGAAAACAATGTCAGTCCAGGTTAGTTCTAAATAAATCATATAAAGTGCATCAAAACCATATAAAAGTATTGTTAACATAGGTGAATATGGCATGAATACTTCATAAATTATCGATACGTTCGAGATGTATCAGTGGACGGTTTCTATGATCCGATCTCTGGTGAAATTGCTTCCCTTTTGAACTCCAGGGTGCGTTTGTTTGGACCTATGGATGACTGGCACTTCTGCTCTTACCAACTTAGGAAATTTCTTAAGGGTTGGGGACGTAATCGCATTGCCGAAGCTCGTAAACAAAAAAATGACCCATTGAGTCAGGCATATGCGCTCGGCGTGGTTGGAGATACCTCTAGGCTTTCTGCCCTGGGCTAGCAGCAGCTATATGACCCGGAGCCTGCGCTTAAGAAGTTGCATCATCAGTATGAGATCTACAGGCATCAGCAGGGTTCCTATTAACTGGATCATGGAAGGGGATTCTCTTACTGCGTATTTTTTTTGCCATTGCTAATTGTAGATGGTGTCGCTACTCGATTGACAGTTTGGTGATTGATGGTGTGTGCTTTTTCGATCCTAGCATCATTCATGAGCACGTTCAACACTTCTTTGCCTCCCTTCTGGCCGCCAGGCCGGCCTCCGACTTTGTCATATCTCCCTCCCTTTGGGACCAACGTCGGCGTGTCTCATAGAAGGAGAATCTTGCACTTTTGCTTCCCTTATCCTGTGAGGAGATTGAGGCGGTTATTACCTCAGCTAATGTGAATTCTACGTCTGGTCCGGATGGGTTCTCGATTCCATTCTTTAAGAAGTTCCGGTCGTTTTTTGCATGACATGGTGTGTGCTATCATCCAAGGTTTTTGTTTGGGGACCATGGATACTTCTAGACTTAACTATAATATTGTATCCCTCATACCCAAAGTGAAGGGTGATGAGTCTATCTCCCAGTTTCGCCCCATTGCCCTTATAAACAATTTTGCCAAATTTTCGGCCAAAGGGTTTGCGACGCGCCTCTCTCAAGTGGCGCATCATGTCCTTAGTCCTACCCAGATTTCTTTTGTTAATGGTCAGTTCATTCTTGACGGTATTTTATGTTTGCACGAGATTGTGCATGACCTCGGGGTTAGAGGTTCTCGTGCCATCGTTCTTAAGCTAGATTTTGAGAAGGTGTATGACTTGTTTAGTTGGGATTTCCTCTGACAAGTCCTTGCTAAAGGCTTTAACACTGCTTACGTGCATCGGGTGATGCAGCTTGTTTCTGGTGGTCATACAGTGATGGCCGTGAATGGAAAGATTAGTAACTGCTTTGCCAATGGTAGGAGCCTTCGGCAAGGTGATCCTGCTTCCCCTCTTCTATTCAACTTCATGGCTGATGTCCTTTCTTGCATTTTGGATTAAGCTAGTGCAAATGGTCCTATTTCACATGTTATTTCTCGCCTCCTACCGCAAGGTGTCACTCATATCCAGTATGCAGATTACACTATAATTATGGTTAAGTTGGATGCTGCATGCATTTCTCATCTCAAATTTATTCTTTTGTGTTTCAAGACCTTGTCGAGGCTCAAGATTAACTTTTCCAAAAGTGAGGTGATCGTGAAGGGAGTGTCAGATCTCAAGGCGTTGATATATCTCATCATGTGAACTGCAGCTTAGGCTCTTTCCCATTCAAATACCTTGGCCTCCCTATTTCCCCCTTTCGTCTCTGTGCTAAGGAATTTTGGCTTCTTCTCAACAAATTGGGAAATCAAGTGATGCCCTGGCGTGGTATATACAGCACCTCCGCGTGGAAGGTGTGCCTTATCAATGTGTGTCTCTCCTCCCTTCCCATGTTTGCCATGGGCTTTTATCTCCTTCCGCAAAGGACCCACAATGAATTTGACAAGCATAGAGGTGCTTTCTTCTAGAACATGATGGACAATAGACGCAAATATAGGTTTGTGAAGTGGAGTATTATGTGTAAGCCGAAAAATCTTGGGGGTTTGGTCATCCTAAACACTGCGGTTATGAATAACTGTTTGATTATTAAGTGGTGCTGCGGGATTATGACGGCTAGTCCAGGAACCTTTTGGTTCGATTTGTTAAAAGCTAAGTACTTCCCTTCCGGTAGCCCTATGTTTGCTTCGGCCTCCCCTGATTCTCAATTTTGGAAAGATTTTGTTAAAGTGCGTGATGTGTTTTGTAAACATGTTAAGTTTGTTGTTGGGAATGGGGTTTCCACTCGCTTTTGGTTGCATTGGTGGTTCGGAGATTCTCCGTTAGCTGCTTCTTTCCCTATGTTGTTTTCTTATTGTCCCAACCCTGAGATCTCAATCTTTGAGCTCTCTTGCAATAATTGGGGCTTGGGTTTCAGGAGATCCCTCTCTCTTGTAGAGTTGGAGGACTGGCATCGTCTTGTTGCCTTGTTCCTTTGCTCTCGAAGGAGCACACTGTTGTTTGGACTGATGTGGCTTCTGGTAGATTCTCGGTTAAATCCTTATATTCCCGCGTTATTTTGGGTTCCCCAACTTCTAAGTTCAAGATGGTTTGGTTGGCCAAGGTGCCACCCAAGACCAAGGTTTTCCTTTGGCTGGCTATTAGGGGTCGGCTACCTTCGGCAGACCAAATCAGCAAGCGCAACGGGCGTGGCTCGGATCATTGTGCTCTCTGTTCTCATTTTAAAGATGCCAACCACGTATTTTGGGGTGTGTGTTGGCTAAATTGGCTTGGTGTTGTATTCGGTCGTGGTTAGATGTGACCTGGCCCCAACTTGTTTGATGATTTGTGTGTGCTCTCTTCTGGGCTTCAGGGTCTGTCTAAACAGGGTCTGTCTAAACGACTGTTTTGGGTAGGCTTGGGTGCGCTTTCTTGGTCACCGTGGACTACTAAGAACAAGTTCACCATTGAAGGGGTATCCATAATAAGCCTGTTGACCTCTTGATTAAAATGTCTATATTTTTGCAGAAGTGAAAAATTATTGACTAAACCTATCGATCGAGATGCCCTGGAGATGGTGATTTCTAAAGTTCGGGAGTCCGCTCATGCCCTGTCGTCTCCAGCTGATGGTGATCAAGCTTAAGCATGTTGCCTGCATGCTCTTAGGGGTAGGTTGTTGGCATGCGCGCCTATTCTGCATGTCTGTTTATCTGGCCTACATGCCTTGAAACTATTTGGTCCTTTGTGTTGTTGGTTGTTGGCACGATACTTACTCTGGGATTTGTTAGTATGTTGATATGGTTTGCTACTCTGTCTTGTGGCTTTATTTATAAAGTCAGGCGTATGTCTTTTCTTAAAAAATAAAAGGGTATATATGGAAACATTACGACTGTATTAATTACAAGGCAAATAATTATATCATAGCAATCAACAAAACTCCAAAAAGAAACTACATATCACACCTCTAAGCTAGTTTCTTGTGTTTTTGTATGTTTGAAGCAGACCAGCCGCCTACTTATTTTGTTTGTACCACCACTAATAGGTGATAGAGATTTACCCGCAGAAAAGGAAAAGGTTAAAAATACCAAAAACTGAAAAACAGATATAGCAATAATTAAATTTGGACATACAAAAACAACCAGCTTCACTCTTTTAGCCCGTCAACGCCAGCACTGCTCCCACCGTCGCTGCCGCGGCGGCCCATCGCCCGTATACCGCTGGCGCGGCATCACCCTTATCATCAGTCGTGGCATCATGGGAATCTTCGTCGTCAGACGAAGAGTCGTCGCTGTCGTCATGAGTCTTGCCCTTCTTTGACGGGGCGGGCGCTGGCGCCTGGACAACCTTGAACAACTCCTTTGGCTGCAAGAACTTGGACACGGCGTAGACGGCGAGCGGCTCGCTGTCGCCGACGGTGGCGGTGACGGTGGAGGTGACGACCTTGGTCACCAGGGTGACCTCCTCGTCGTCGTTCTCCACGTCGTAGCTGTAGTCTTTCTTGACCTCGCTGGTGGTGGCGAGCGTGGAGACCATGCCGTTGTTGGACTTGAGCAGCTGCAGCGAGAAGTAGTCCGGCACGCCGTGGTAGAGCAGGATGGCCGTCTTGGCCTTGGCCGTCAGGTTCTTGTACTTGGGCATGAAGGCGGCCACGGCGGCGTCGACGGGGCAGAAGAGCGTGAGGCCGTTGTCCTTGGTCTCGTTGAGCGTGCGGAACACGTCGGCGTTGCCGGAGATGAGCCCGGCGAACGACTTGCAGTGCTTCTTGGAGAGGAGCTCGACGAGGTCGACGGGCGCCGGGGGCGGGACGGGCGCCTCGGCCTCGGAGGAGGAGATGACGGAGCTGACCTGGAGCACGGAGATGTCGTAGGGGATCTCCTTGATGGACTTGACGTAGCGGGACGGCTTGGCGGTGTCGTCGGCATCCTCGCTCACGAACTCCACCTTGCCGCCCTTGTGGGACGTGATGTTCACGTACCCCGACATGCCCGACGCCGTTCCGGTGGACTGAGCTCATTTGGAAGCATCGAGCGCGTTAGTAAATCAGTATCATGCATTTCGCAATACTTTTGTTTGCATGCAGTCTACTCCCTTCGATTTATATGATTTTTCGCTAAAACGAATCATGCGTTTGAGTGACAATTAATATAAGTTGAAGGAAGTAGTAGTACTTTTTTATATAAATAATGAGCATACTTCTGTTTAATTTAGCCAATTAATGAGGTAACTCATCCGAAAATGCAAATGGTGCCCGATTACAGGGAGCTCGTTATTTAAAAACCTGTTAAAATTCATATTTCAAAGTTTGAAAAATTTTGAAAAAAATCCACAGTAACATATATGTTTTTTGCACGACGACTGTGAAAATCATTTAAATTTTTTGTAATTTATAGGCTGTACAAAAAAACTAATTTTTGGCCCAACAACAGATAATATCGGCCCATTTTAGAAATACGTTTTTTTTTGTACGCCAAGCGTGAAAGTATTTGGTTATGAATTTTTACATACAAAGAATATACATGTTGAGAGTATAAAAAAATTCAAATTTTTTCGCGTTGGGGATATTCGTTTTTTGAAACGAGCTCTGTGTAGCTCGGTCTTCAAAAGCCCTCACTCGATAACTCATGTACTAGTACTATGTATCATAATTATTCCTCCGTTATCTATACATGATTGGACAATGTAGGCCCAGATGTCAATCAATCGTGTAGGTATGGAAGATAGGAAATGAGTATGCTAAAGGAAACGGCAACTGGGATGCATGGAATTCCAAGCCTACCATGCCAAACATCTCCGTAGGCGAATTAGTACGACAGCAGTACCACTGTCTGCTTTAGTGACTTGGCAACCAACAGCCCAGTCATCATGCAACCATCATGGAATTTTGTGGCCAAAGAATCAACAACTTGGGTTGAAAATGCGATACTCAATTGATACCATGGTTGTCTAGTCCCTTGTCAAGGAGTACATTTTCAGACTTCTGGCTTGTATATATGGATCCGCAGCTTTTGCCATAGGCGAAGGTGCGTTAAATAAACACCTACAGCGGAACACCGCATCCTTGCCCACATCTCAGTTGGAAAAAGCCGTCCACTATAAACACGACTACTATTATTAGCATCGGTTTAGATAATAAAGCAGATGAGCGGTTGAAATACATATTTTGTATCAGTTTTGTTAAGTCTCAATCGACTAAGACTACGTTATGTCTCAATCGATGCTATATGCCTTTGATCTTGTAAGATCCATACACAAATTTTTATTTTTATCTTTTTTCTTTGTGTTCTCATATATTGTGTTATTTGATTGAGACTTCGTTAAATCTACCTAACCACACCCATTTTTGTATTTGTTTCTATTTAAATTGGTTTTATTTTTTCATGTGGCAATTTATACTTGGTAATTGTACCTGGCGAACGTTCACTGTAGTGGGTTGCCAAGGGAACCATCTTTGCTGGCAGTTTTAGTTGTAAAACAAAATCAAACTACGGCAGTTTTTCAACGAAAATTGTCTTCTTGGAAAGAAACTGTCATGGATGGCGCTCCAAGAAACTAACACTCCTTCACAACTAAAACTGGCAGGAAATCATTCGCAAATGCCACCCTCCGTGGCAAACGTTCCCCAGCTAAGGGTGTCCTTTATATTTGGTTTTCTCAGCTTTTTAATATCTTGCATAATTCACGTCATATCGCATGTTTATACTTAAATAAATTTAGATTTACTTATGTCTAAGTCAGTCCATGTCAAATATATTTCTGAAACGGAAATTCAAACATTTCTCAACACAGAGAAATCAGATGTCTAAGGGTGTTGATTTTAGATATTAAAAACGGTTTTGCTAAAGAAAATCTAAAAATTTCATGTGGCTTAGATCTTGCAAAATGGGGATAATTTGTGGATATGTAATGTAGAACCGTCGAGAGATAACTATATATTGTGCACAGTCAGCATGTGTGCAACTAATAACCAAAATATATGTATCCATGTCTACAATTGTGTGCATATATACCTGGAACATGGATGCGGAGGCGGTGGCGCCGCGCGAGAGCGTTTTGAGCTTCTTGTTGCCGTAGTAGTCAACGAGGACGTGCAGGGAGAGGATGTGGCGGACGGTGGGCAGCGTGTAGTGGTCCAGCGCCGCCATGGCCGAGTTGTCCAAGGCCAGCACGGTGATTGTCTGGCGCCGGTTGATGTCGTACGCGAGCCGCGTCTTGCTCAGCATCGCGTTGAACTTGGAGAACTCCGGGTGCGCCGCCAGGATCTTGGTGATGTTGTAGCTCTTGGCCGCCGCCGGTGAAGCCAGCAGCGCCGCCGCCATTGCCCCCACGGCGAAGGCCAGGAGGATGGACTGCCGGCTTCTTGCCATTGCCGAGGACACAACAGTATCCACGGAGAGAGAGAGGGAGAGAGAAAGACCGAGGAGAGATGTGAGCGAGAGGTGAGGAAGGGGGTGTGTGTGTTGGTGTGTATATGTATTGGCGGGAGAGGGGAGAAGGTGTGTACGTAGTTGCGGGAGCCGGGAACGACGGAGTATTTTCCTCACCAGCCGGTCCGGTGGGCTGTCTTTGTCCCTCTTCTTAACTGGGTTTGCGTTTGTTTTTGTGTTGTGTAAGCCTCATCTTACAATTTTGATTTGTTTTTGGCGCGCTTGATCGAGATCGTTGGAACGGCAAGCTCGACGTTTGTTGGAGGAGCGCCAGACCGACAACGTTCGTGATCGATCGGTCATTGGGCGCCAAGTTCTTCTAGCCGTTGGAAGAAAGTGAACTGACGATGACGTTTTGTAGAGTGTCTCCAGAGACCTCTATTTGGCTTAGGCGCTGTTACAGCGTGATGAGTTCAAACCTCGTCTTCTGCCATGGGCAGCAGCAATCGAGTATTTCTTCTCTTGGCCTTGTCTTTCCCTGGATGCCGAAAATGGGAATAGTTTGAGTACATGAAAATATATGCCTGGTAGGAAAAGCTGAAAAACGCATTTCAACAGAGCAGCAGGGCGGCATACTTGAATGTTGACTTGGATAAATGCCATTACAACTTTGCAATTTAGAGAAATGGCACTCCAACTTCACAATACTTCTATAGAATTTTAGACCAAAAACCCCTTGTATTCTTCCTTGCTCTCCTTCCTCCCTCCATTCACCTCATCCCCTCTAACTTCATGCAGAGCTAACTAGGCCTATCCTCGTGGACTCCACGTGAGATATGTTGCAAGAAAGAATTCGGATCCTCTGCCTCGACTGTTGCATCAGGCTCCGTTCTACTTAGGTTCATCCCATTGGTCATTGTCGCCAGATCACATTTTTGTTCTGGGCCCAAAACTCAGTGATACATTAATTCTATGTTATGGTATGGTACCCGACTCTCAAGTTGATGATAATTTACCCAGCTGTATCATCGAACTAAGCCAAGCAATCAGCCCAACCTAAGCACATTTATCCTTGTTTCCTCCCAACTCTCTTGACTCGTGTTCCTCATAGCACATCATGCCACATGTGGAGGCTAGGGTTCCCAAACGACACTATCTCCGGCCATCCTCCTCCCCTTTAGGCCATCCCCGGCAACCTCCTTGACCCCCATTGAAAGGACATTTATGCCCTTAATTGTTTTTTGTGTATTGGTGACAACATAATTTGTGTTCTAGCCTAGTGCTTGAGTCTACAAACAGTGTCGTCGCATCATTCGAAGAAGTGCGGATGGTTGGACACCCCCTCCCCTATTTTAGGAAGGGAAAAGGAGCGTTCGATGAACTTTATAGTTCATTTGAGTCATTAGGGCAACCACACCATTGAAATGGGGTGTACCTTGAGGAGTTTGTGGCAACACATACAAATACAAATATGCAACCACACTTATAATAATATTTGAGGGAGAGGCCCCTGATTGCATTGTGACACGCAAATTCTGCATTGTCTGGAACTTCCGGGGCCGATACTTTCAGGGCAAGGTCCGGCGAGCTTGCAGGATGTTCAGAAAGTTTGCAAACCGATTGCAGACCTTCTCTAAATCCCAGAACCTGCGTGGAACTTTGCCCCGAAACTGATAAACTCAAATATGGTTCAAGAATTAAAAGATGCATAACCATCATGATTATCTAACAAAATTCAAAAGGTGTCCTTTTCACATTTGTCAAAATGCATAATGTGTCTGTCTTTTTAACATTTTTATTCATTTTAAATATACCTTGTTTTCAATGAAAAAACTCTGAGATAGTTAGTACTTCTAAATGTCATTTTAATTTCTCAGTTTTCCTTTACCTATGTGTTTCTTGTTTTAAGATCTACTTTTTTATATAAGAAAACAGATTCAAAAATAGATTTAAGTTTCATAAAAAAAACATTTTTTTATTTTTTATTTTTAAGTCTATTCCCTCATTTTTCTTAATTTTGTTGAGTTATTTTAAATGATTTTTTTGTTTTCTCATTTACCCCGATTTTTGTCATTTTTTGTGCTGGTTGTGTTGCATGTTTGCAGAACTATCTCCACATCGTCGTTAAACTATTTTCAGTGGGGCACATGGCTAACTCTAGAGTCATGGCACGGCTTTGACGCTTATGCGATATTTTTAAATAGACAATAGTTGGGAGACTGAAAACAAGAACTGTTAACTTAATTTAGATCGCGCAACGTGGTAAAAGAAGCTTAGAGATGGCATTCCTTTTTTATCCACCCACGCAACCCATGAGGCGAATGTTGTGGTGGGATCATGGGAGCGGACGGGTGAAATTACTTCATGTGGTCAGTTCGGGGCCCCGCGTACGTGCCACCGTTTAAATGTAACCATCGAAGGCGACACGAATAGAAAATGGAACTAGAGCTATGTCCTTTCTGATGCAAGCTTTGTTGGATCTAATCCATGGCTCTCCGGAGTCCGTTGCTATCTCAAAGGGCGAATAAGAGCTTCTTGTTTCTTACGTAGACTCAACTTCTGCATGGCTTCCGCGCGCCATTGTTCTATCTCCTCTTACGTTAACCTCTTACGTTGAAATTGATCGTAGGTTGCTTGGTTGCACTTGCAGTTGTTGAACTGCGCGGTGGAAATCTATTTTGTAAAGGAAAATCCCCGTGCAAATATAACAAGATTTTTTTTTTAGAAATTTGAAGTTATCATATCCATCATAATGCCAGTCCAAGGCTAAAGGTGCTCTCGATCTTGCAAGTTGTGCAGCTAATCATTCTTATACAATTTGAAATTTATGAAAAGAAAAATCTTAAACCTTTTAAGAGCGCAGCAACAACTGTTGGTTAGCACAACTGATGTGTGACAGCTGTGTTCCTCGACTGACGCACGAGTTTGGCTCGCACTAATTATGAGAAGCAGGCGAGGAATATTGTATATGCAGTCAGAACTCTTCCGATGAACCAACAAGATATCATATAGATAGACATACTAAGAAGAATATGAATTGAAACTTTAGCCGACCATGACTTGAGCCTACCTGGCAACACCTTCCATGAAGCGCGTCCCTTTCATTTCCTGGTGGCGTCCAGCAGGTCTTGGAATAGAACCGGATATGGTGTTGAACGAATCGCACGTGAACGTGTTGTATGTTCATCTTCATACTTCATACGTGCACTTATTTATTTTTTCTTAAAGGTGTTGATCATATGTAAACAGCTAATGAGTGTTCGTTAGGGTTGTTGGAGAACATCCTCGTGAATTATAAGTATTAATCGGTATCTAAAAAATCTAAGATAAATAATTCGGGACGGAGCGACTATTAATTAATTGTCTCTCTATACTACATCTACATGCATGATAATTTATCCAGAATTCGTTATCATCATTCTTTTCAACATGTCTAGCAGGCACACCTCTGTAAACAACGAGTAACAAAAGTATGGTCAGTCCCTCTTTGATTGTTAAGATGAATAGCCATATACATTTCTAACATTAAACAATATTTTGTGCTCCAAAATATATAATGCATGAGTTTTTTCTGGCTTCCAAAAAGTGCACGTCCAAAGCTCCGTGCTTGGAGTGTCAAGATCCAACAATGTTGATTAGTCCCCTGCAAAAAGGGAACTATTAGATTAGAAAGTACTCCTTCCGTCTCAAAATAAATGTCGCACATTTAACACTAAATCAATATAAATTTTATACTAGAACAACAACACTTAGTTTGGGACGAAGAAAGTATGTAATAGGATTATGCTAATATATATAGCAAGAGCCACAAGTCAATTAATAGTAAAAGATATTCAAATGCAGAGAAAGAAAAAATCGCTACAATTCCTGCAACGGCAAACATTGATCTCACGGCGATGTCATAGCAACATTGCCAGCAACATCATACATATAAAACAATATTTATCTATGTAGGACCATATTTATGTCAACTAAAAAGACAACAAATTTGGTTCGTACACCAGCCAGTGATTTACTAATACTACAATTCTACAAATTGTTGAGCGGTACAAATTTCAATATGATTTGACAGTGGTCAGCAGTTGGATGCCTTTTTCAGAGAGGGATATGGTAATGATCAACCTGATAAGGTTTAGGTCTCGTGCTTACCATGGTAGCTCCTAGATCGATTCATCAACATACACGGTACTAATGTAATACCAACATAAATGCATCATTCTATTGCATCGCAAGGATTCAGAACAACTTAGTTTAGTAAAATATCTAGCACAAGGCTAGTCCAAATAAAGTATCAATATAGTGGAAGAGTCACATCTACACCACATGGAAGCCATGTCGAGTGGAGACTCGTGATCCTACGGAAACAACACCATTCATCACAGTCACCTGCAACATGATACGTGCAACCACTAGGGTCAATACAACCAATGTACTGGCAAGTGTCACATGAAACAAGATAACAGAACAATTCCACCTACATGCATTCCTGGGTAAGTGAAAGTTTAGCTTTACAGAAAACAATAACACTTTATGTTAACTTTGTAATAATGGATCTACTCTAATATAACTGTCAAAACAACAATCCTAGACCTTCTTGCACAAACCTGGTGGAGGTTCTCTATCAATTGTTGCAATAACAGAGGTTGTATTCCCATGTTCAACCTAACAAGTTTTACTTAAGGAAAGTAGGTGCTGAGAACTTCGTGACAGCTCCTGGCCAAGTTGCTCAAGTTGTTCATCATCGATAACGGAAATAATCATGATCAACTTTTACACTCTAGAGAGGTTTGTGTACTTAACTCGCATGACCTAGTCAACCCTCTTGCCACTAAACTCAAGTGTAGATTGTAGAGATCCAGGAAAGACCGAGACAAGACTTTTTAGAGGGGAAGTAGCATGTGCCACCTTGGTAGATCTGGTCCAACCTAAATACACCTGACATTTGTTGGTCTACCATTCTAGGTTTTTGACAACCTACTTATTAAAGATAGATCTCATAACAACACGAAGTTACACATGGAATATACTTAACTCGGAACTCATACACTCTCCTTTAACCTGGGTGGCATACATGTATTCATCACAGTAGTTTCACCATAGAAATGGACCTACGGGATCCGTTCAACACAAACAAAGCAACCACTTCCATCTAGATGATTCAATAATTAACTTGGCAATAAATAGTCATAATAAATAGCATCATTTCATAACTAGTGTGTTCCCACCCAGTTATGTCATAGCAAGCTAAGAAATGTGAACATTTTTTTGACAAGGAACATGGTAAGATCATATGGCTATTCTACTAGATATGCAATAGCGTATTAGTAGTGTAGTCCAAAACTCACGCCCTAACATGGCATACTACATACATACTCAAAGAAGGGTGTCATGGTCAAAGTTCAAGTTGCCTTGATTGTTCTTGTCAAAAGTGCCCTCTTCCCCGTTAGAAGCATTGCACTTAACAGACTACTTTCATAAGAACCAATAATCCATGCAAAAGGAAAAATCATGAAGAACAATAATAACCATGTAGGAAGACATACTAACAATATACTCCCTATGTTCCGATAAATAAGGCGTATTTCATTTTGTTAAGACAAGACTTTGACCAATAATTACTTTTTTAGTATTTGATTTATGTGATACAAATCATATCATAGCAAAGTGCTTTCAAATACGAGTCTAATCACACAAATTGCATGTCATATAACCTTGTATTTATGGAGCAATTATTGGTCAAATGCATTTCTCAACGAAACAAAGTATGCCTTACTTTTAGGAACAAATGTAGTAGTAGTTAAGGTTTGATGCATGATTCAATGTACAAAAAGAACCATTGCATTTGGGTGTGTGTTTTGTAAGTTATGGTCAAATGAAGTTCATATTTGAATCTTGATTTTGAGTTCAAATCTGAATGGCCTTAAATGAATTCAAATAGTTGGAATGGGTAGGGTTTAACATTTGGATTGATGAAAAAATTCATGTTGAAATTCAAATGAGTTTGGAAGTTATGGTTCAAACTATGTTTGAATTCAAATTTGAATTAATTCACACTTGATAGGTTGGGTTTGGATTCGAAGGGTTAGGTTGTTATTATCATCTGAATCAGTTGACAGAAATATTCATTTGGTTTGGAATTTTGTTTTGAATTCTAGATTCAAACAAGGTTTCAATTCAAATTCAAATAAATTTGAATTTGGGAAGTTCAAACTTGGTACTAATGGTCACTTGTGAAATTTAGGAACACAAAGCAAAAAAAAATCAAACCATAGATCAAAACTTATTATCAATTCAATTCACAAATTGAATTGGTTTCAAAAAAATTGTTATTGCAATAAAAATTGGATGCCATGGCAGCAATTTAACGATGGTCTCATGGGATGACATAATAGTGGTCCCATGGGGGACACATGATGCCCCGATGGTCCTGGGGTCATGGTGATTGGCCTATTAGACATGTCGCAGCATGATGAAATGAATGGACAAGGTCTAGGGTACGACTTGTCCTTACCTCACCGATATGGTGGTCTCGGTGACTTTGGTGTGCTTGAATCCGTGCACCTGGTCACTTTGGACACACGCATGTGGTCAGGAATGCTAGCTACAGCGCTTAACTGAAATAAATAGAACATGGGTTTTATGTGAGCTCGTCGAAAATTGTCGCTAGAGCTGGCTACAGAGGCGATAGATGTGGGTCAAATCTGAGCAACTTGGTGGCGGTGAGGGCTCGTGGGATGGGTGCTTTGGCCAAGGGTGTCAAGGGGATCTTAGGATGTGTTTGGTTGCAGGGATATCCTCCTAGGGACATGGATAACCCCCTTTTGTTGTGGTTGCCACCTGTTTGAATATGTGGCAAGGAAGGATATGGGCAACTAGATACTCCAAATATATGCCAAAATCAGGGTTATGGTCAGCCGTGAAAATGTGGTGGGTGGCGGCAACCACCCCACATGCGTGAATCATTTTTCGGCTATTGACTCCCACCCCTCCCCCTCCCCGCTCCCGACCCAAACGGAGAACGAAACCCTCACTTTCCCCCATTCCCGTCTCTCTCCCGTGCGTGGCAGCAACGATGCATCTAGTGTTGGGGAACGTAGCAGAAAACAAAAATTTCCCGACCTATGCACCAGCCCAGGACCACTATGGAGACTGCATACAAGGTTTGATCATTTTCGTTACCGACTCGTAGCGCAGCGGAAGTAGAGTCGATGACGATCGGTGGTGCAGATCCCCGCAGCTAGGATTTACAACCTCCCAACTACGAGGATGTATACCCTCATCTACCCCTCGGACAGCCCTCCGGGAGGCGGCCAGACAGTCCCCCGGACGGTGTCGCGGACAGCCCTTCGGGAGGACCTCAAAAACTTGGACTGTCACTCGGACAGCCCTTCGGGAGGACCTTCGAAACTCGGACGGTCACACGGACAGCCCTTCGGGAGGCCCTCTCGAACTAAGACCCAAACTACGATCTCTCTACAGAGTTGCACACATAGGGTCATCTATCCGGAAGGGCTTCGCCGTCCAGAACTAGTTCCTGCCGGAACCCAGACAGCCTTTCGGCTCTACGAAACTATTTCGCTAGGAGGGAGAGAAGAAGCCAGATCATTGCAATGGCACTTGTATGTGAGAAGGAGTGAGTTTTGGGCTGCCCCCTTGTAACATCCCAAAATTCCATTTTGGAATGTTATGAAATATAGCTATGCATCTATCATCATCATTGCTTGAATGTATGAAATAGTTGAAATGCTTCTTCTGAATTTCTGAAACCCCTTTCTACTTTCAATGTGTTGCTTTCACCTATTTGAAATTCTTGGTAAAAAGTTCAAATATGAGGGGAGGAACATGACACTCCACACCAGGGACTATTGGTGTTTTATTTGAACAAAAACAACCAGGAGTTATTTTGAAAATATTTGCAAAAAAAGGATTTAAAAACAATTAGGCAATTTCTGAAAATATTATTTTTTCAAAGTATTCAAATGACAGAATAAAAATGTTCAATAAATGTCATTTATTATTCTGTTAATTTTGATATATAATACTCCTATATTTAAAAATGTTTTGAATGCTTTTAAAGAGGTTTTACTGCTCTGACTATTAAAAAGAGTAACGGTTTTTGTATTTAAACGGGCCGGCCCACGGGCATTTATTCGCGAATTAACTTCGAGCCGGTCGACCGACGCGCAGAAACCGCTCCCTCTCTCACTGACACCGGGCCCCACCCCGACTGCCTGTAACGCCCGCGCGGTCATCCCTCTCCTCGCGCGCGCGCCGCCGCCGTCGGGAATCCCTCCCCGGATCTCCCTCCTCTCTCCTCCCCGCACTCACCCGAGCACCCTATATAAGAGCGCCCCTCCCCGCGCTCCATTTCCACCCCGACCCCCTCTCTCCCGTCGCCAGAACGCCGCCGCAAACCCTCGCCGGAGCCCCTGCCACCACCGGAGCTCCCCATTGCTCGTGGCCATCGACCCCGACCTCCCCTCGCCTCTCCGACGCCACCGTTCGACGCCGGAAGTCAAGCGCCGCCGCCCGGACCACTCCGCTGCCTCCCTCGACCACCGGAGACGCCTCCCCAACCTCCTCCGACCACCGGCCGTCGCCACCACTCGCCGGAGACCTCCTCCCGCTCCGGTAAGTCATCGGACCCATCCCCATCCCTCCAATCTAAATCCAACGGCCCCGATTAGAACCACTTAATTCCCCAAACCGTTTTCTTTACGGTTCGGTTGACCGCCCGTAGCGCCGCTCGCACACACCCCTTAGCCAATAGGATTGTGCCCCGTCACCCCTGGTCGTCCGGTAGTTTTCTTTTCTTTTTCTGTTTAGTTTTAGTTAACAGAGTGTTTTAGTAATTTGTTTTGCTTATAAATTTTTATCTGTTTAGTGTTTTGAGCTAATTCTTTTTGCAATAGTTCCCTTTTTTCATGTAGTTTCATCCTGTAGTTTTAGATTTTAAATTTGACCTATTAAAATTTGAATTGAATCAAATTTGCTCAAATCACTCAAATCTGAATAACTAGAGTTTGAAAATAGATTTTGATATGAATCTTTTTGCTACTGCTTGATATTAGTTAGGACTATCACCATGTTTAGTTTGAGAATTTTTAGGATGATTTTGATTAGTGTTCTAGCTATAAACAGAATATGTCTAGTATTATAGTATAGTTTTATTTACTTAGTTTTAGTTAGTTAAAATTAAATTTAGTTTTAATTTGATTTAGTAGGTTCTGTTGCTTGAACATTTAGTGTTTTACTTACTGTTAATAAAAATATAAAATTGTTTAGTTTATTTCTTTGTTAATATAGGAATCACAACTTCTTTTCAAATAGGTTTAATTTGATTAAAACAACTAGCTTAATAATAGATTTCTTTTAACAGAGTTTTATATAATTTAATTTTGTTTTCTAAGACAAGTTTATTTGTAAATTCTTTCCTGTTAAGAACATGTTTTGTTAATAAATAATAAGTTTTGTTTTTCTCTTTTCTTAGTAAAACTATAGTTGTTTCATATAGTGTTTATCAAAACTTTTAAAAACTTTACTAAAGTTTTTCCCAACAAACTTTAATGAATTCAATTATGTTATTAATAAAATATTTTATTGTTTTCTTGCTGTCAACTATTGTTCTGTTATTACAAATAGGTTTCATTATGTTAGTAGTGTTTTATCAATCATCTTCTAGAAAATAAAACTTTGTGTGTTTTCTTGCTTATGATTTGTGCATTGTTTTGTCTTGATTGTTTACTAGTTCATGGTTGATGGTTGTGAGTTACAATATTTTGTTGTATGCTTATTGAGTGCTCTTGTTTGCTTCGTTAGATTATCCGGAATGCGAAGCTTGTTACTTAGAGTCACTCACGTACGAAGATCATCAATCAGGCAAGTCACTTTGATCATCTTTACCCATGTTTTTATTGCATTAGTTCTTCCATCACCCCAATTGCATGCAAAGTAGGTTAGTTGGAAACTTGGTTAATGTTGTAGTATCATGTAGTAGGTACCCCTTCTCCACTCTTGACACATTGGCCCCGGGAAACGTTGTTTTACTTTTTGCTATGCTATTAGTAGACGGGGTTGGTTGTGTGATTCATGAGAGTTGAGAGAGTTAATTACAAGACTACATAACGATCAAGACTTCAAGACTCCGAGTTCTCAACTTACCTCGGGTGGATGATGGTTGAACGGCACCCTGGAGAAACCAGTGGATTTGCCTAGGTGTTGCTGGAGATGGCCAGTATTCACGCGGAAAGGTCCACCTAGGCACAAAGAGATGGATGGATGCTTCAAGACCCAAGGCTTACCTGCACAGCCACAAGTCATTATGGGTTCTGGCTTGGTTGGATATCGTGGTGACCCTGGACAGGCGGTGCTACGAGATGTAGAAGAACGGTAGGAAAGGATGGGCACCGACAGAGTCGCAGGGAAACCCTTTGGAAGACCATGTTTTGGTCATCCGTTTCTCAAACACCCTGAAGTGCGAGAAATCAAACGGAGGCGACCAAATCTTGTGGGGAACGTGTGCAAAACTCTGCAGAGTACCCAAACCTAATCGATTAGCCGTGTCCACGGTCATGGACGACTTGAGCCAAAGGAACTGAAACATTCGGAACCCTCAACACAATTAATATGATGATGTGGGTATTAATAACTTGGGTATGAGAATTGGTTGGTGGAACCATCTCATTAAACAACCAACTTAGTAATATATTTTTTTGCTTATCCCTTCTCTTGATGTAGGAAAAACTTGGCTTTACGCAAAAACTTACCACCCCACCTGCCATATATGCATATAGATTAGATGATTATCTTTTCACCCCCTCTTGTGACTTTGCCGGCATATTCCATATGCTGACCTACACGGCTGCAATGTATCATGTTGCAGAATACTTTTTCGACCAGGAGTGAGGATACGCTCTACGCTCGGTGAGATGCCCTTGGAGTCAGATGGACTCATCTACCTTCGACGCTTCCGCAAGACTTAGTTATTCTCATGAGTTGGCCTTCGGCCACTTTATTGTAATGATTATTGTAATAAAGGACTCGATATGAGATTTCGTTAATATAATGCTGTGTGATTTCCCTTTGATATATACATTGATGTACCGTGTGTGTACCAACATGATCTTGGGATGGTACGGAAACACCGGAGATTCGACCTTTCAGGTCGGGTCGCTACACCCCTCCACCTCTATTTATAGGAGAAGGAGGGGTGGAGGGGCTGAAATTTCAGCCACATCCATCCATGTCATCTCCAAGATATTTTGGAGCAAAAGCCCAAAAAGGTGGCTTTCCAAAAAGTAACCATAAAGCTGATTTCACTATTCACGATGACATTTTTCAGCGTCTGATCGAACTGAAAATATTTATGTAGGCTTAGAACATTTCCATTACCCACTAAAATAATTTTCAACACTTTTTGAAACAATTCTGGTTTAGTGATTTTCATCTACGAAAAGCATTTGAAGCGGTTCTGGCAGCTCCGGAACATTTTCGGTTTTTCTTCCGGAAAATTCCCAAAAGTTTCCAGAATGATTCTGGCACCCTCCAAGAATTATCAGGCATGTGCCGAAACCAATTTGACTTAATGGTATCCCCTGAAACAACTTTTCAGTTTTACCGAAACTGTTCCGGTGTTCTCCCTGCGGAACTTTTCCGTTGTCCGAAACTTTTCCAGTGTCCGAAACTTTTTCAGTGATTTTCTCTTAGACTCCCTGTCTAGTATTCAGCAGATAGATGACCCTTAAGCATGTGACCCTATAGGTTCAGTGAAGCATAGACATGACCCAGAACCCCTTCCGATCAATGATCAACATCGGAGCCGTGGACACCCATATTGACCCCTATACCCACACGAATGAATATTCGAGTGAACCTCCAGTTGCCGTGTGCTATTCCTGTTGCTTCGCGATATGTTACAAATACCCATGGTGAGACATGTTGGCATCCCCGTGGATCAACAACTTGTCCACTATGCCAGTTACCTCGTTGCCGGTATTGTTCTCTTTTCTCGTTGCCGTGTTCCGGCATCCCCGTGATCAAATCACAAAATGTCTGGCCAGACGATGATGGATACCGTAACACCAAGAGGGCCTAGAGATATCTCTCCATCGTCGGAGGAGCAAATCCCAATCTTGAGCTATCAAGTTACTTGACATACTTTTCCATGAATCCGTAAGCCACCGTAATAGCCACCCATTTACGGATGACGTTTAACAAACCCCAAAGTTCATGAAGCAAGCATGAAGAAACTCGATACTCTCATGGTCTAAGGAATTATGCAAACATTAACTTCTCTATGTTATTTACCATTAACTTATGACAAATGTATCTCATAGCATAACATCAATTCGGGTCGATTCAACACAAATGTTCTTCTAACATTGTGCCCTCAAAATTGCCGGCATAGCCATGCCCATGATCAGGAAAACAGGATCATCATGCAATACTTGAGCCAGTCTTAGAGGCCAGATTAGGAATACAATTTATCGTTTATTATTCCACACGTGCATATGAGTCTTCCTTCAAGCCTCGTGGTTATTGTAGACTCAAGAACCATAGCAGTTATAGCATGGAACATAAACCTAATTATGAACAGGGAGATAATCAATAACATTTATTATTGCCTCTAGGGCATATCTCCTACATCTAGTAGAGAGGCTGCCAAAGGCTCGCGTAGAGGACAAACAATACCCTAACATGACTTGCTGAAATACTTATTGCACTTCTTTATTTATGCTCAAATACTTGCTGAAATTAGTATCTACAAGTCCAAACGCTTGCTGAAATTGTTCTTTATGTGGAAGTACTTGCTGAATGGTTTCATAAAGTAAAACACTTGTTGTACTTCTTTCTTTATACTCAAAAACTTGTTGAAATTCTTTCTATATGCTGAAATACTTGCTAAAATTGTTTCTTTATGTCAAAATACTTGCTAAAATTACTTATTTTATTTCTACAAGGTTCACTCAGAGGACAAAGAATACCTTAACAATACTATTACTCATTATAAGGATATGATGAATATAGCTGGAGGGAACATGGATACGGGAAATATGCAAAAGGACGGCTACAGAAGTGGTTAACCTTGAAGAAGAGACAGTCAAGAAACCCATTGTCCTGCATGAAGAGGTTGCACAATCAACCAATGCAGGTGCATCCTGCCCAAACAAAAAAAGCCAAATCAAATCCTTTTGCAGAAGACACGTTGCATGCAACCATGTTGGCATCTACTAAAGAATTTCTATTGCCATAGAAAAGATTGCTAGTGTCGATAACAACGCATCCATGGATGGTATTTGAGAGAGCATGAAAGTACTCCCCTGTTTCAGTTTCGATTACCTTTCTCATTACCATGCATATTTGGTTGACAATCCTCGTCATGCAATGGAATTCAAGGTGTTATAAGAGGATTAAAAGAAACTTTGGATTTCTAGGTATATGAAGAGTACCTTTCTGAAGCGTAAGGATAGTGAGTGCATATGTGATGATTTACTTGTACTTTTGATGACAACCAAGACAATAATTATTGGTCGTATTGATTAGCTCTTTTGACAACCAAGACAATAGCTATGGGTTTTATAACTATTAGGTTCTAGTGTTGAACTATAAAATCTATGCACTTGAGCTATATATATGGAAGGTTGAACAATTATATGTGATGAAGTTCAAGTTTAGTTTGTACTGATGTTTTTTTGCTCTGTTGTGAAATAGTTAAACTTTTGAAATTATGACCATGCATATTATATTTTCCTCCATTCCATTGAAAAAGTGCAAATTATGAGGGTAATCTCACCACCTCAAGTAAAAAGGGTTATCAAACCCTTATCCTTCATTTATCACTCGAACCAAACACTTCAATGGCTATCCTCAACCATGTTCCATTCTTTGAACCAAACAAAATATGGGATAACCCCACCCATCCAAGCAATCAGAGAAAGGGATATCCCTAGCCAACCGGTTGGGGATACCCACAACCACCCTAGCCCATCCCTAAAACAAACACATCCTTATATATAGGCAGGATCGAGGGTGCCATTGGAGTCCCGAGGTGTGCACGACGTGGGGTCATGGCCGCGTGCGTGCTCGAGTCGTGCGTTGGGGAAATCGGCGAGAGGATGGATTTTTTTCAAAACTGACACGTTTTTATAGCAAATTCAAAAACTAGCAGTGCTAACATGTTTTTTGCAAAACTAGCACCCCGCCGGTCGTTCGTTAGCCGAAGAGGGCCTTTCGACCAGCCGAATACCGAAGAGGCCTCTTCGGTTACGCCTAGGCCAAAGAGTGCGCGAGCTGGGCTGAAGACGGGCCTCTTCGGCCAACCAGCGGTCGAAAACCATTTTGGCTAACCAGCGGCCGAAGACGGGCCTTTTCGTCCAACCAGTGACCGAAGAGATCGTGGATAACACCCGAGCCAGTTTCTTCTTCATCTGGTTGTTCTTACGAGCTCTCTCTCTCTCTCTCTCTCGTTCCTCTTTGTAACATCGTCCCCCTCGCTAATCTCTCCGTTTCTCTACCCATTTTTGAATCCAAACCAAAGAAACGGTAGATCGTAGCCATCTCCACCAGCCTACGGTCATTTTTTTCCTATGGGATAGCTATTTGTGCGTACAAGTGAGTTGGACTCATGGTGGGGTGAGGAGGAGGAGGAGGCAGTTTGTCTGGTGAGGAGGAGGTGCAGCTTCTTGCCACCGAGGGGGTGGCGATGGTGTTGTCCGTTGGTGCAAGTTCTTCGTCAAGTGGCCACACGCGTCGAAGGTATAATCACGCATCACATTTTTTAGTGTTAATTGGTTTGTGATGTCATTTTAGTGGTTAGTTAGTGTAGCGGGTAATAATTTCGTTCCTTGTGATTAATGAGATGTAAGTGTGTGACAGGTGAAAATGTCTGAATCGGTAAATTTGACTGTTTACTATGGCCCTGGCAATGTTCGGTATAATGAATTAGGGGTTGATCTTAGCGAGTATAAAAATGTGTCATGACACTTCCAGACCCGAACAGACTGAACATTAGACAGTTGAAGTACTGGTTGACAACTAGTTTCGGGTTGGATCCTGGGGTATGTCCCGTTAGTATTCATGCATTGTGGACCAAATCGTGTAAAAAATTCAAGTGGGAGTTGATCTGATAGATAGGATCCAGGAGTGGTTGACCCTGTTAAGGCGTTGCAGAGACCGAAAAATCCACCCATATGCCCTAGTGCAACCTGTGGCGAAGGAGGAGAATACCGAACAACCATAGGGGGGTATGAACCCGGGCAGGGCAGTCAAGTGGCTAACAAGATTTATTTATCCGGGTCACAGCCAATGGATGTGGATGCTAGCCAACCCGAGGAAGAGCCAGATTACGTGCCACACAATTTATGTGGTAACGATACTGGGCAGAGTAGTCGGTCGCTAATATTAGCTGGTTCTGGTATTGCTGGTGGGGATGAAGAAGGGGAGGAAATGCAGAGGGTGATGGAGGAAGAGGACGAGGATGGACTGGCTGAGGATCTAGATTCTAAAAATTCCAAGGACGAAGTGGAGGTACCGATTCCTGCCGCATGGGATCAGGACCTATCGACCGGGCTCACGGTCAACGATGGCCATGAGACTCCATGGAAGTATCATCTGAACCAAGTCCAGATAGGTTCTATGTATGATACAAAGAAGAAATTGAAATATGCGGTGGTAAAGTGGGCTATGTCCACGCAGAGGGTTTTCCGGACACACATATCAAAACGAACAAACTATACCGTGAAATGTGTTAAAACAGGTTGTCCTGGGAAGGTGCACGGGCACGTGCCGAAGTATAACATCCACTGGGTTGTCATCGATGTTGTTCCACATACTTGTGTGAGGAAAAACCTTCTGATGAATCATCCAAACCTGTCTTCAACTCTCATTGCGCAACTCATGTATATAAGAAATACATGGAAGCAAAACACATCCAGACAGCAGTGAAGATCGGGTGGAACTATTTCATTCCTTATGGGAAGGCTTGGGCTAAGCAGAAGGCTATGGAGGAAAGGTTTGGGACGTTCTTCGACTCATATGATAATGTTGTGTGGCTCCTTCAAGTATTGAAGGAGAGGAATCCCGACACTTATGTTAACGTACAAAACACAAGATTGGCGAGTATACTAGATTTTAAGGTGTTGAAGAGAGTATTCTTTTCTTTGCTATTTGCATCGAAGCTTTCCAGCATTGTCCTCCTCTGATGTTTGTGGATGACACATTCCTAACTGGTCAGTACATAGGGCAAATCCTTACTGCTATTAGTGTTGACGGGAACAATCAAATCATCCCACTTGTTATGGCATTCGTGGAGGGTGAGAACTTTCCAAGCTAGATATGGTTCTTGAAGCAAGTGAAAATTGCCATCGTGAAGGACCGAGCAAACGTGTGTGTCATTCATGACAGACATGCTAGTATACTAAAGGCCATGAAGACAGTGAGGGATCCAACTGAGAAAGAATCAACACCATTGAAGGACCTGCAGAGCCGGTGGTGCATGCGCCATCTTGGGGCAAAAAATTTCTCACAGTTCAAGAACAAGCGGTTGATGAACTTGTTCAAAAAATTATGCAAGAAAAACCAGCCACACAAATACAATTTTATTTGGTCAAAACTAGATGAATTTACTAAGAAGACAGGTTAAAGCCAGACAGAAAATGGAACAAGATTAGTTCCGATTAGCAATAATCATCGCAGAGCTAGAGCATCCTGTAGCTCTTTGTGACTTGCCAGCAATTGGCCCTCCTGGCACTAAGAGGCCGAATGGCAGGGCAATAAAGAATTTTACTCGGTGGATAGAGAAAGAGCCTCCCGTGAATTGGTTTTTCATGCATGACACCCATGGAGGTAGGTATGGCCACATGACAACCAACCTTGCTGAGGTGTATAACTTTGTACTTAGAGGGAATAGAGGTTGTATTCCATGGCACTTTGAGATATTTCAAAGAAAGGCACGAGTTAGCAAAGAAGCATATTGCAGATCATCCGAACACACCTTATTGTAGCCGTGTCATGGAGTACATGGCAAAGAAGATAGAGAAAGCAAAGAAACACACTGTCAGAGTCATAGGTAATCAGGAAAGGAGGTATGAGGTTTAGCTACCTACCGATGGTTTTGGTACGTCAAATGAGGTGAAGACGCATGAGGTAAAAATTGGAACGGAATTTTATCCAACGTGTGAGTGTACATGCAACAAACCAAAGTTGTTGCACCTTCCTTGCTCACATGTGTTGGCTGCGTGCGGCCAGATTCAGTTGGATGCCATCTCCTTTGTGTCCCCATACTATTTGAAAGAGTCGGTACTCAACACATGGATCGTGAGATGACAGGGTTCAGAGTCGTCGGCAATTTCAACAAGGTAAACTATGATAAGAGAGTATACATCCCGGATCCTCATCTTCGGCTAACCAGTAGGGGTAGACGTAAGGTCCGTCGCATCCGTAATGATATGGACCAATCTGAAGCTGGTGGAGCAACCAGACAGTGTTTGCTATGCACGAATTATGGGCATAGGATGAAATATTGTCCCGACCTTAACAAAGACGGTGCGTCCACATCGACGAGTGCGACAACAGGAGCAAGTGGCGGACGTGGTCGAGGCAGTAGAGGCTGAAGAGGACGACGAGGAAGAAATAACTCAGTTATATAATGAGTCGGACTATGTTTTAATCTATAATATGTCGGATGAAGACGATGGGGCTGGGACCACGTGTCATGTCGTTAATCGATCATAAGATTGGATGGTTCACATGATATTACGACAACATACTAGTTCGGCTAAGGGAATTGGGTCATGGGTTGCTTCTCCGGCTGGGCTGGATGAGTTTTCACTCTGTTGGCCCATTTACCATTTTAATTATTATTATTTTTGCCAGATTCAAACTAAGGTTTGAATTTGGCTCAAAATATGCCAATTCAAATCCTAAAAATTCAAAAATGTACTAAAAATATGGACTCTTAAATAAATTCCTAAAATGATTTAGGGTTTCTAAAATAGTCAAATTAATTCCATAAGTGCACTGATAATATGATATGCATATGAATGATATGTTCACATCCACATTTGAAAATTTTGGGATGTGACAGATACCAGTTCGAGCTAGAAAATATGGCTAATTTATTTAATTGTACTTCACTCAGAAGATTCATACATTGCAAAGACCGGGGGTTATCATCCTCTTCGAGAGAAAGGTATTCCTAAACTTGCCTGCAAATTGATCTCCGCATTAGTACATCAAAATGTGTCCAAAATTTTATCATGTTAAGTACATAAACAAAACATCGAGGGGCCAAAGTGTGATCATTCGAAAAGTAACAAATCACCAAGTAAGTGCCACAAGATGAGGGCATTATCATTGTGTTTGATCCATACTACCCTTCTTTTTCCATGTCTTCTAATTATCATCAAAATTTCTAGTTTTAATGTTAACTGATTTCTAGATAAAAACATTTATATTTTCCTGAAGTCTCAAGAAAGTTTGTGAAGTTATGTACTCAGAAAAATGAAACAAGTAGCCATGCAGAAAAAGGAGACAAAGACAATATTATGTGTCGAACCCTCGCAATAAGTGTTTTCTCTTCCCCTCTCACAAGGTGGCTAGGGCATAATCTTCTTCCTCTCGATCTCCGATGGTGAGCCCGTGGATTCACCTCACATGTGCCTGTCACTCCGGTGGCCGATGGCGGGGAGGGGAATCCAAGTGCCTCGGCTATTTCTAGTAGATAGATTAGGCTATTAGTCCTTATGGGTGCGGCGCTCGGAGGATGGCAGCTCTTCTTCTCCGGGTCAGTCTTCCGGCCTCCAACCCTCCTCAAGTTTGTATGCTTGGATGGATTAGACGGAGCTCCAACATAAATTCCTGCCCACTCCTCAAGGTAACAAGGTTAGAGTTTCTCATAGTGCGTACGCGATGGCGACATTTTATGTCAAGTTCTTCAGATCGATTAAAGGGTTCAACGGCGATGACTTCATCTCCGAGGCGCTGGTCCTTAGGACAAGTGCACAAAGATTTCCTGACTATCATCGACAAGGTTAGGTCGACTCCGATATGGAAGCGACGACATCAACGCGTCGTTCTGGCGGCGACAGTGATTGTCCGATGGTCCATGGACCTTAATGTAATTTATTAGTCTGTTTGAGGTGTTTTCTACCTCTGTGAATCTTTATAATAGATATTGATCCTTTCACACACAAAAATCGCACTACCGCCCGTTAGGGTTTTGGAGTATGTGACAACAAAGTGGGCCGCCCCTTCTTTTGGCCCAAAAGCTAAAGCGAACGTACCTGTAACGTGTAACTGTTAATATACCCAATTTGGATACTGATTATTATTATTATTTTGCGAATAATTTGGACACTGACATGATTACCAATACCTGGCATGATTACATGAACAAACCAAATCGACCCCACAGGCAACAGCCGGTCCCTGGATAAGGGTGATCAGCACTCGTACTTCCAAACGTGCTCAGATGGCAGCGTGTTAGCTTGCCCACACTTCTTCGTGGCTTGCCGTGTGAGGACTAATTAGCAGTTGAACTCTTGATTGGCATGCTTTAACCAGCTGGAGCGTACCAGTCTGTCTCAACCATTTCTTTTTGCAAAGTCTCAACCATCATCTAGTCAATCAATCAACAGAAATAAAATACGGATAATGATAGCCCCATTTGCTCTGCCAACTCTTGGAACCACAATCACACGTAGTCTGGCAGACAAACGTGTCCTTAAGATACGTCTCTCTCATGTAGTATTCCTGTTTTGTTTTGTTTTTTGGCACAAGTTAGGCCTTCTAAGACGAACGGGGGGAGTACTCTACATCTTCAAATCGGATATGAAAACATAGAGCTCTATATTTACTAGCCAAGCGCTAGGGAGGGTGAAGTCACTTCAATGACGCGAGTTGCGGGGGCGGTTAAATTTTTGTGTCGAGAGCTGCTGCAGCATACTAAAGGAAATCATTGGGTTTTCCTATCCTGATATTTTGCTCCTGCAAATAGCTCGTGATAGCGTTCTTCTGCCAGCCCTTGAAGCTCCTGCAAAGCAAGCACCAAAACATCAGCCTACAACACCATCGAGGTAGCATTAGCAAATGTTCATCGCCATCACCACCCAAATGAACCCTACACTAAATAGGCTTGCAGCAAGTCATAAATGAACCTTTTGAAGCAGAATCTTCGTTGTTTTAAAGCTATACAAGAACCAATTTGGGCAAAATGCCACCCAATGAAACATTGTACGATTATGAAAAGAAAAGTGAGTACGTTGAGATAGTCATGAACAGAAGTTATTAAATAGTTGCAGAAAATTTCAGCTGTTAATGTAGAACTTAAGATAAATGTGGACCGTCCAGCAAAAAAGAACAGGGAAAATGAAAAATGTGATCACAATTGTTACTACCAAGGGTGACACTCAACAATGTTCAATGGACATTGATCTCAAGAGACTCTTGCCAAACAGTACAAACTAGCATGAACCAAAAGAACATCATGATATAAAAAGGAAAGCCTATCATGCCCATTCAAGATTCAACTTGCGTAACATTTGGGTGCTTCAACTAGTCAAAGATTTGAATTATGTAGAGGGTCTGGTTAGGCTAGGTTAATAAATAATTTAACCATATATATCGAATAAATAAAACCAAATACCAAAACAAGCATTGGATGTTCTTTTCATAGATTGTGATGGCAGCAGTGCACAGGAACCACACTGAACAACATTGAAAAGTCAAAAGAATTCCAATACGGCCTATTTGCAAGAAAGATAACTGAGATTTTGCTGTTTGCGACCGAAACAAGTTTGTTTTCACCTTAAGGTGGGTTGGTTGCTGCTAATTAAACCAGTTTATAAAACTGATACTATAATTATGCATTCTTTTTATCAGAGGTGTCCCAAAAGAAACTGGTTATGCTACTTACTTCTGATCAAGATGTGCTATAACTTCACCACCGGGAAATCCTGCCTTTGTGGCTTCATACGAAACTTGGATGGAATGCTTCCACATCCCCCCAACCTCGCCAGAACTGTTTCCATTTACTTGAGCCGGAGCATCCATTGGCAAAGAGTAACCAGACAGGAGATGACCCACCCAGACACCATCTTTGCTGATAAAAAATGAGGATATAAACAATATCAGACTGCTAATAGTTTTCAAGCATGAGTGGAATGCTCACGTCCCTGCCAGTCTGCCCCTCAGTAAATAAGTACACCCTCCTTCCCAAAATAAGTGTCTCAACTTTATACTAACTTTAGTACAAAGTTGTACTAAGGTTGAGACACTTATTTTGGAACGGAGGAAGTATAACATAAACTGAGAACACATAGCTCGGAAAGAGTAGTCACTTAGGAATAGGGTTGCACACACATTCGCTTCAGCATACGAGATACCAGGAATTTATCGGCAGTTAGGTAAAAGTCAAGAAACGATCAAACACTGCAGAACAAACCATCTTTTTCTAGTATGGTTATCCATTTCAACGGTACACTTTGTAAACGACGCAGCTCCGTAATAATAATAAGATTTAAACTAATAACTACAGAATCATGTTCAAACAAGTTATAAGATGTTCAATATCAGGGAGAACCTTCACTACACAACATGAGCATGAAAAGAAACAGCCAATCATCTATCTGTAATAGAGTGAATTGGCTTAGGTCATACGCTTCTATACTGAATCATCACAGATTCACAGCTATAATAAGCATTATAGGTCCAGATTTCGAGGGGCGACAATGTGTCGTTAGAAACTGCCTGCAAGAATAATTTCACCTCGGTGCTTACATGACAATATCCATATGACGAGGGGCATAGTGACCACCACCGATACCTAGTAGAACCTTTTCACCACTCCTGCATAACCAGAAATGAGGTTTGGAGCCTTAAGAAGAGAAAAGGTAATAAATGAATACTTGAAACAAAAAAGGAAGGTCACTATTCAGATACCAAACAAAAAAAGTATGGCAGTGATAAGATGTGGTACATGCATATCGTTAGGTTCTCGAGTTACAAGAGCATGCCTGTTATGACCGGCGTGCCATACACCCGGAGGAGACCCAATGGGCAGGTTTAGTTAGGGGCTTAGCCCAAGTTATCTTACTTTCCAAGTCATCTTAGTTATATAAACAGATATAAAGACTCTTTTCAGATTTAAGCAAATAGATCAAACTCTATTGCCGGCTCCCAGAGGAACCGGAGTCCCTAACCCTAGCCGCACCTGTAGAGCTCCTGCTTCTACCAATTTGGTATCCAGAGACAGGCCGATCATGTCGTCTTCCCGACCCGCCGCCACCATACCGCCCGCCTCCAACCCCCCGATCACCACCTCCGCCCCGCTGCAGGCCCTCTCCACCGCGTCGTTGGAGACACCGGCCGCCCCGCCGGCGACGACAGCCGCCCCAGGACCTGGTGCCTACGTACCGGAGGAGTTCGCGGGTGCCCTGCGCGACCTCGCAACCGCCGTTCAAGGGATCCGGCACTACCTAGCCGTGGCGCTACCGGCCCCAGCCGCCGAGCTGCCGATGAGCCCCTACGGCTCATGGCAGCCGCCATCATTGTCAGGCCATGCCCCCCGCCGGGCCCCTTCAGCTGCCGGCCACCCCCTTCCAGCAGCCGCTGCAGCTGCCCGGGCCGCCCCAGCTCAACTCCGCGCCGGCGTCCACAACACCAGCCGGCGTTCCGATCCAGCAGGTTCGGTTTCCGTCGTCCCCGTCCCGACTTCCGGATTGGGTGGCCAGGCCCGCTCCGCCGCCGGTCAACACGATGGCGTCGGACCAGCCAGTGGCCACGGTGCAGTACGGGGGCGCCTCCCGCTCCACGGGCCCCTACGCCAGCCGCGGCAGGCCGCCCTTCCACGACAGACCCCCGGTGGCCACCGACCAGATGTCGTCACCCTCACTGCTCCGCACCGCTGAGCCGTACGATCACGGCGGCCCTACTCCGACACCGCCGCGCTTCGCCAAGATTGACTTCGCCATCTACGACGGTACAGAGGACCCCCTCAACTGGCTCAATCAGTGTGAGCAGTTCTTCCGGGGGCAACGCACGCTTGCATCGGACCTTACATGGCTCGCCTCATATCACCTCTGATGCGCCGGCGCCGCACAGACGTGGTATTACGCCCTGGAGTAGGATGAGGGCGGCATGCCCTCCTGGGAGCGGTTCTGCGAGCTATGCCTCCTTCGCTACGGTCCTCCAATAGACGTGGTATTAGGCCTTGCAACAGGCGGCACCGGCTAGGAGTGGCCGACAGCCGGTCAGGGCCACCCAGCCTGCGGCTGTGCCGGGCCGTCTGCCCGCGGTACCCCCTGCGACGACTACACCGGCCGCGACACGGCCCTTCCGCCGGCTCTCCCCAGCCGAGCAGCTCGAGCGCCGTCGCCAGGGGTTGTGCTTTAACTGCGATGAGCCCTACGTACCAGGCCACGTCTGCCCGCGGCTCTTCTACTTGGAGGCGGCCGACTACGTCGAGGAGGAGGCCGCCGCCGCCGGGCTCGGCGACTTGCCCGCACAGGTTGCTGCGGAGGACGCGCCGGCACCGGCTCCAGCGACGGCTCTTGTGGTCTCCCTCCATGCCCTCGCGGGTATACGAGCGGAGAAGACGATGCTCTTGCCGGTGATGATCCACGGCGTGCGTCTCATGGCTCTCCTGGATACGGCCTCTACGCATAACTTTCTGCCCGAGTCCACCATGCACCGCTTGGCGCTTCAGCCGACGAGCGGGGATCAACTCCAGGTTACCGTCGCGAACGGTGACCGCCTCCGCTGCCACGGGCTTGCACGGAACGTCCCCATCACCACCATCGGCGACGAGCACTTCACCATCACCTGCGCCGGCATTGACTTGGGCTGCTTCGACTTCATCCTCGACGTCGACTTCTTGCGGACCCTGGGCCCCATCCTATGGGATTTTGACGCCTTGACCCGCGGTGCTTCACCCGCGGTGCCACAGCCGCAGCTGGCCGCGACTGCTGCCGAGTCTGACCAACCCTTGTTGGACCATCTCCTACAGCAGCACAGCGCCCTCTTCGACGAGCCTCAGGGTCTGCCGCCGGCCCGGGTGTATGACCACCGCATCCATCTCCTTCCAGGCACGGCACCCGTGGCGGTGCATCCTTACCGCTACCCCCAACTGCAGAAGGACGAGCTGGAGCGGCAGTGCGCACTTATGCTCGCCCTGGACATCGTCCGGATCTCCACATCACCGTTTTCGGCCCCGGTCCTCCTCGTCCGCAAGTCGGACGGCTCGTGGCGCTTCTGCATCGACTACCGCGCCCTTAATGCCATGACACTCAAGGACAAATTTCCCATTCCGGTCGTCGACGAGCTTCTGGACGAGCTTCATGGGGCGTGCTTCTTCACCAAGCTCGACCTTCGTTCGGGCTACCATCAGGTGCGGATGCACCCGGACAATGTCGCGAAGACGGCATTTCAAACTCATCACGGCCACTTCGAGTTCTTGGTGATGCCTATTGGCCTCTCCAACACCCCAGCGACTTTTCAGGCCTTGATGAACGACGTCCTTCGCCCTTACTTGCGTCGGTTTGTGCTCGTTTTCTTTGATGACATTCTTATCTACAGCACCACATGGGCGGAGCATCTTCAGCACGTCACCATCGTCTTCAACGAGCTTCGAGCGCATCATCTTCATCTTAAGCGCTCGAAGTGCTCGTTCGGGACGCCGTCCGTCGCCTACCTCGGCCACGTCATCTCGGCCGAGGGGGTGGCCATGGATGCCGACAAGGTGGCGGCCGTGGCGGCCTGGCCGACGCCGCACTCTCCGCGGGCTCTCCGCGGCTTTTTGGGCCTAGCTGGCTACTACCGGAAGTTTATCCGAGAGTTCGGCCTCATCGCGTCCCCGCTCACACGCCTGCTCCGACGCGACGCCTTCGCTTGGGATGCGGAGGCCACGGAGGCATTCGAGGCCCTCAAACGGGCCCTCACGACCGGGCCGGTCCTTCAGATGCCTGACTTCGACCGGACGTTCATGGTCGCCTGCGACGCCTCCTGCGTGGGGTTCGGCGCCGTTCTTCATCAGGGTGATGGGCCACTCGCCTTCTTCAGCAGGCCTTTCGCCGCTCGCCATCACAAGCTCGCGGCGTATGAGAGGGAGCTCATTGGTTTGGTGCAGGCCGTGCGCCACTGGCGGCCCTATCTTTTGGGCCGGTCATTCCGGATTTGCACGGACCATTACAGCCTCAAGTTCTTATTAGACCAGAGGTTGTCTACCGTGCCGCAGCACCAGTGGATCAGCAAGCTTTTTGGCTTTGATTTCACCGTCGAGTATCGCCCGGGTCGACTTAATACCGTGGCCGACGCCTTGTCCCGCCGCGACGACCACAACCCGGCCACCAGCGTCTCCGACGGGGCGGCCCTCTGCATCCGCTCCGGGCCCTCGTTCGCCCTCTTCGACGACATCCGCTGGGCCACCGCAGACGCCCCCGACGCGCAGCTCCTTCGGCAGCGCCTGGAGGCCGGCGACTTGCCGGAGCCGTGGCGTCTGGTGGATGGCCGGCTCCTGCATGGGCGACGCCTCTTCGTGCCGGATCACGGCAATCTTCGTCACCAAGTGCTGCTGCTGGCTCACTCGGCGGGCCACGAGGGTGTGCAGAAGACGCTCCACCGCCTCCGCGCCGATTTCTACATTCCCGACGATCGGGCCCTCGTTCAGGACTGGGTGCGGTCTTGTGTGACATGCCAGCGGAACAAGACAGAGACACTTAGGCCAGCAGGGCTACTACAGCCTCTGGAGGTGCCCTCTCAGGTCTGGGCCGATATCTCCATGGACTTCATCGAGGGCCTTCCCAAGGTGGGCGGCAAGTCCGTCATCCTCACAGTGGTCGACCGCTTCTCCAAGTACGCCCACTTCATCATGCTTGGCCATCCCTACACAGCTGCCTCCGTGGCCCGAGCCTTCTTCGACGGCATCGTTCACCTCCACGGGTTTCCCTCTTCGATCGTCAGCGACCGGGACCCAGTGTTCACGAGACATGTTTGGCGCGATCTCTTCCGGATGGCGGGGGTGAAACTCCGACTGAGCACGGCGTTCCACCCGCAGACGGACGGCCAGTCCGAGGTGGTTAACAAGGTGATTGCCATGTATTTACGTTGTGTTACAGGTGATCGTCCTCGTGCTTGGGTGGACTGGCTTGCTTGGGCGGAGTACTGCTACAACACCTCTTATCACTCTGCCCTGCGCGCCACGCTGTTCGAGGTGGTCTATGGCCGACCACCCCTGCCCATCCTGCCGGTCGACCCGGAGACGGCTAGGACAGAGGCGGCAGGTGACCTTCTTCGCAGCCGTGATAAGATGCTTGCCGAGGTGCGCCAACGCCTCCTTCAGGCCCAGCAGTTGGCCAAGCATTACTATGACGGCCACCACCGCGAGGCGGAGTTCGCGGTGGGTGACTGGGTCTGGCTGCGTCTTCTTCATCGCTCTACGCAGTCCCTTGACCCACGCGCGAGGCGCAAGCTGGGTCCGCGCTACGCCGGGCCATTTTCCGTGCTGGAGCGCATCGGGAAGGTGGCCTACCGCCTGCAGCTTCCGGCCGGTGCCCGCATCCACGACGTCTTCCATGTGGGGCTTCTGAAGCCCTACCGTGGGGAGCCACCGGCGGCAACGCCGGCGCTACCTCCGACCTCGGAGGGGCGACTTCTTCCCGGGCTAGCAAAGGTGTTGCGGGCCCAACTTCGTCGCGGCATATGGCACTTGCTCATACAATGGGAAGGCCTGCCGGAGGAGGACGTGACTTGGGAGCAGCGTGACGAGTTCAGTCAACACTATCTAGACTTCCAGCTCGAGGACGAGCTGTTTGCGCAGTCGGGGAGAGATGTTATGACCGGCGTGCCATACACCCGGAGGAGGCCCAATGGGTAGGTTTAGTTAGGGGCTTAGCCCAAGTTATCTTACTTTCCAAGTCATCTTAGTTATATAAACAGATGTAAAGACTCTTTTTAGATTTAAGCAAATAGATCAAACTCTATTGCCGGCTCCCAGAGGAGCCGGAGTCCCTAACCCTAGCCGCACCTCTCCAGCCGCCGCCTTCCCCCCCCCCCCCCCCCCCCCCCCCCCGCTCGCAAGGACGGCGCCCAGCCGCCGCGATCCCGCCAACGCCCATCGCCCTCCTTCCCCTACTCCCTCCGGCCAAGACCTGGTAGAGCTCCTGCTTCTACCAATGCCCTAAAGCTCTGCATGCATACCTAGGTTTTCAGCGTTTCCCGCCAACCAAAAGATGAGTTAGCTCATTCTTATCAGATTTTAACGTATAGATAATGTGTGACAAGCCCTTGCATGCAAGAGCATAATAGAACTTAATTATGTCAATTGCAGAATGATACAGATTTCACAAACTAAGGTCAACTGAATTGTGGCACATATTGCTAAAGGATCAATGTTTGTGACTTGTAATTCCAAATTTTTACTGTCTGGGCCTCTCCTGCAGTTTTTGGTTCAAAAGAAAAAATAATTTGCGAAGCATAATATATTGAAAGTGAAATTATTTTCCGTTTATCATAACACTGATCCATCTATGTCCTGGTCTGTCAAGAAGTAACAGTTTTACATACCGACTGCCAAAATTAAGTGCTTGACCACATGCATTTAAGGAAAACCTATATTTAGTGATGCAGGAGTATGGAAGACTGTTAAGTCATAAATCTTTTGATTGATACATCATTGCAGATGATCTAACATTTTATTCGCGCAATTTGAATTCAAGTTGTCAAATTCCAATCATCCTGATCCCCAGTGCAGTTTAACGTTCCTGTTAGAATTCTTAATTAAATCACTGCCCACCCCCATATATAAAACATAATAAATTACTGCAAAGATTCTAACCGGTCATGCAACCACCTAATTGTTGACTCCATAAAGAGAAAAGAATATGTCAACATACCCCAGCCAAGTTCCAACAGCATTTCCTTCCTCAAGACCAAGACCTTTCCATAGAACCTGAAATGATTGGAAAGCTCAGTTTCATGTTCTCCTATGTTTGTTTTTTTACTTTTGAAACAAATAATGTACATTTGAACAAGTTCTGCACATTGGGTAGTTGCCTAATTGGTACTGCTCCAACAGGTGCTATACACAATTAAAAGAAAAGAAAGTTTGACATTCAAGAAAAAGGGTGAAAGCTGACATATTAGCTGAAAGGTATTGAGTATGGGCAATGTGCCAAGCTGTACTATATTCAACCTATACATGCATTATGAGAGAGAGAGAGAGAGAGAGACTCAACTAGAGCAATGGCCTGCGCAGCATCTTGTCTACCCCAGTATTCTTGTGTACTTCCTGACATACAAGCTTTCACATTAGCTATTCTGGTACAGCGTACTCATAGCATGACTTGCTTGTTTTGCATTTATATGCAAATCAACTGCACGAGTGGCCATCTGCTGCTTTTATACCAGGAAATTCATATGAACCCAATATAATCACTTTATTGCATCTCGACCAGCCAGTTTTTTCTGTGCAGCATCTTTTGGAGGATTTGATTATTTGGTTCATTGGTTTTCATGTCGAATGCAAGATGTTTTACACAGGTGTGTTGTCTGGCTGCTTGGGCTGCACAAGTGTGAATCCGATACGATAAAATTACAGTAAACAACAACAACAACAAAGCCTTTAGTCCCAAACAAGTTGGGGTAGGCTAACGATAAAATTACAGTCCAAATAATAAACTATCTATCTTTTGGATGTTTAAGATTCAGAAGTTCAAATAATAATATAAAAGATTGGCATTTATGGACTAAATGCTTCGATGGAAATACTCTGGTATCCTCATTATAGTTCGTGTTTGTTTGTTTTGTGAAAGAAACGGTAGAGGAAAGCCCAACCCTACATATCAAATGTTAAATAGGCACTTGTCATTCTTAAATACCAAACAGCCAGTCCTTTGGCTGCGGTAAACGATAAAAAATAGCTTGTATGAGTTTATCCAAAGAACTAGTGCACAAAAAATGTAAGGAACTAAAGATGGATATAAATGTGTACCTATCTCAACAAACATCGTGGGTGTACTGGTAAGTGGTCCATGGTGAGTAGCTTCAAGTGTAATCTTCAAAAGCAATCAGTATTAAAATCAGTTGATTCAAAATAGAAAAGGCATCAAGGAAGCAACTTACCTCAAACTCTGGAACAAGACCTTGGTCTGCAGCAACCTTTTGCATCAACCGTAACCATGGGCCAATTCGAGGGTTTGGGACCGCTGCCCATCCAGGCCTCCCTCCTTGAGGGGGGGTCTCATCCTCCCTCAGATGTGGCACACCTTCGGAAGTACATCCACAAGAATGAGCAAACCATCAATTATAAAACAATGATTGTGGTAAGAAGGAACCACTAATTACTATTTACTAATCAACATGCCTATATGCAAGTTGGTTGAAAAGCATGGACATTGCTCACAAACCATGAAACCAAAGGCTCACAGTATACCGGGAAATCGGGAAAATTATAGAATATAGTTAACTGCATGTATGCATTAACAAGTGCAGTACCTTTCGAATATATTAACAATTTGTATGTGGTATCATATTTACGTATTTAATAGGATTTTACACATAACATATCGAACTTTGATTGCACCTGTGGGTTAAACAAGATACAGACAGATGAATGCAGAACCAACCGATTGGATGGACAGTGAGTGCAGGGCGGTTGGAGACTGCAGTGTGTTTGCTGAGGAATATGACCTCGGAAACAGCCTCTCCAGTGGCTTCCTGCCACCGACGGTCGAGATCATCCTCTGCAACAATGCTGCGTTCATGCTTCAATAACCTGACATTCCCATTTGTAAAGCTCTCCATCCCCTCCTAAAAACAAATATCAGCAACGGTTAGCTGGGAACTATGCCACAAACACATTTGTCAGATACCTTACACGAATAAATAAAATAAGGATGAAAATTGCAGGTAACTTTAACTGAGATCAGAGCCGGTGGAACATAATGGACCATTGTTCTGTTACACTACATGATCCTAGATCTCTGTACACCAGTGAGGTATGCAATTTGGTAGGGTATAAACATGGATAAAAACTTCTAGCAACAACACACCTAATAAAACAAGTTTGCTTGTTGTTCCCAGATTGTGGTCACTACCACCATGTTGTCAGCAACAGCGGTCATGCCTTCGGTCACAAGTGTCATTCCAGACACCGATATAGTCTCCATAACACAGCTTTGGGAAGAAACTTCTATTTAATAATATATCAAAACCTAGAGAGCACAGGTTGAACCTATTCTTCAAGACAAATCTAACCAAATAATTTTTGCTAAATTAACCAAAATAATGATACAGAATACAGTCAGAAATTTTTTATTGCACGCATTCTGGGATAACATCTATTCCCACATGGAGGTTTTTCAGTAGACAAACAAAGAGCAAAATTCTGGCCTTCAAGAAGCAAATCGCGAGGCAGAGATTTTTCTCATCGAACAAGCTTCCTGCTTCACAGTCACAGGCTCACAACTATTTATCGATTTCCAAACACTAGGCACTGTGCTAACCCTAACCGGCACCGCACTTCGTCGCTACTAATCATCCCTACTCAATGGCAAAGTTAATCTTGCGATTGATGCGTACGGATTGCCAAGAACAGCGTGTACAGTCGAATGTGCTCGAAACTGAAAGGGGTTAGATTAATGGGTAATAGGAAGAGCTTCCTCACGGGGATGGGCGGGCCGGGGGACCAGCCAGGCATAGCCAGGAACGCGGCGGCGGGGCCGATGGACGCCGGGTCGGACGCCGTCGCTACCACGAGAACAACCATCTTCTCCGATTCCCCTCCTCTCCTCCGGCTCTGCTTCTCGCCGCCTCCGGCTGTGATTTATCTATCTATCTATCTATCTATCTACTATCCTTATAAAAGAAAGAAAAGGCAAATCCAACTTAAAATCTAAACCGTCTAATCACATTATCAACGGACTAGATATGTTGTTAACGAAATTAGCTTCGTTAACGAAACGCTGACCCACACCTCGCGCACGTCTTCGCACACTCAACCGAACCGCACCCGCCCAGCCACGTCCCCGCGTCCGCAACCTCCACACCACGCTGCCGCCCAGCCCCGCCGTCGTAGCCCAGCCTCCACGCCCCGCCGCCACGCCGCCGCCACGCAACCCATGCCCGCTGGCGGCCTGCACCAAGACCCGCCGCCGGCCGCCCCGCAGCCCAGCACCCCCACCCCGTGGCAGCAGTTAATCATGTAATAAGGTAATCTTCTAATCTGCACTTGACATGCATGGGATGACCAGCCGTTTTACAGGCATGTACGTGCAGGCAGTCAAAACGGAGGTGTGCATTATACATAGAGTTGAGTAGTATATGGTAATACGGGTTTGTGGTTAGCTAGCTAATTAAATGGCAATTAGGGCAAGAAGGAACCGTTCCTTATGGTGTGTCTTTGACAGTACAGCACTGCGATGCTAATGCAGGTTGAAATATAAGTTCTCATTGATGCATGTCTATATATTTAGTTATTTGTAGAAGATCATATGGGAGATTAAGCTAGCAAGGACAACAGAGCTACAATAGTACACATAATTGAGTAGCATATGATAATTGGGCAAAGAGAAATCGTGCCTTCTTGTGTTTTTTTATAGTAACACACTTCTAGCTTAATGCAGGTTGAAATGTGAATTCAGATGTGATTCTGTTTTCATTTTGTTGAAAAATAAACAGCCCAGTGGTAGGGTCTCAGTTCACTCTGTTTTGGATGCAAATATGAAACACTTTTAGAGACAACATCTTACCAAGGAGAAGAAGAGGAAGTCCTATATTGTTGAGCATCGAGCTGTACCAACTCCCCTGCATTGGGAAAAAGATCAAGCACAGGTCTACGTAGAAACTGAGGTTTCAAAATACTTTTTGAAAACACTTTACTGCAAAACTAAGCATGAGTTACTATGGTTTTCAGACCTCACGAACCAAAATTTCAAAGCATCTTAGCATTTACTTTTTGTTTATTACTGTTTTTGAAAGGTGATGCTTTCAATCCATTGTTGGTTCACAGCTGCAGGATCTTGCAAATACTGGCAATTGAGGTAAATATATCACCAACTCTTTACTACGTTATGCTTGTAGACCCTAAGATGCTATTTGTCGCACAAAGCATAGATCCTAAAGAACTAGGTAGACAAAGGGAGAGGGAGAGGTATGCACACCTGACATTTTAAAAATAATGTTGATGCAGGCATATCTGCTTCTCTCAGGAAGTCTGGTGTCACTCTATTTTATAGGCCAAGTTCGTGCAAATCAAACAGAGCAGACTCTTCCTACAAGGAAAATGTGAGTAATGTTGATTCTGCTATTGATTCTTCTCATAGAAGTTTAATTTGAGAAATTAGTAGTTAATCCACGTACACTGTTTATTTTCCTTTGTGGATCAGGGAACAAATTGCTCGATCATAATTATTTGTTCTTCTTTCTGTTCCAGGGAAGCACCGGAAAGAAGATGTTTCTATGCAGCATAACCAAAAAGTTTAATTTGAGGTATTCCATCAAGCGTATGTTCTATAGCCTCCATCCTGTAGTTTATTTCCTTTGTTTCAGGTTGTACATAGGATTTCCTTTGTTTTAGGTTGTAATTGTATAGAGGAGCTCAGCGACAACTGAGGTGCTGCTAGAATTACATCAGCTACTAACTTACGCACATGAAAAAAAAATTAAGGTACTGCTAGAAGGTCAGCGACGACTAAAGTAAATAGAATTGGAAATGCTCGAATTGAGGTGCTGCAAGAATTACATCAGCTACTAAAAAGAACTGCAGCTCTAGATCCATGTAGTAATGACTAAGTATATTCTAATGCTCATATGTACTGATTACTATTGTTTTACATGTTACTTTAATCAATTCCATTGGCGTACTTTAGGAAACAAGGCTGTATTGGGTGGTCTCCCATCGCCCGATGACAATACAGAGTCGTCGTAGTTGGGTTGTGTTCATGTAACACTGAAACTTGAAATGTTTATGTTATGTAGACCAGCCCATCAAACGTCGAGTCATATTCCTTAATTAGAGTCCTCTCTCTCGCCATTGAGTTGGACGACATTCGGAGGAGACCATTGCGCAACGTCTCATGCTCAGGTGCAGCAAGCTTTGAACATAAATTTGTTCCCCATTACATGGTAATTTTATTTAATTTCAGTGAGGTATTGGTTAGAGTGGATTTTATGAACATGTCCGAAAGCTGTGAAAAATGAATCCCATATGGTTTTGCCATCCCACCGATTGCAGCACATTGCAACTGTAGGAACTTTTTTGTTCACTAGATTTGTTAGGGAAATTTATTTACAACATCATGGAAAAAATTAGAAAAATTGTAATAGCGGAATGGCAATTTGTAGAAACTTTGTTCTTCACAACATGATATTTTTTAGAGAACAATGTATTAATTGATAACATCGCAAATTTATAAAAAGTTTGCTCATGCATCGTGGCAATAATAATAGATGTTTTGTAGTACTCACTTGGCATATGATTCGATTTTGCAGGCGTGGTTCCTTGCTGTTCTAGGCTGATTCAGATTTTTCCTTTTCGATTCACAAATGTGGGGAGAAGGAGCTAGAGACAAACTGTCCAATCTGCTGTTACTTCCTATTCACAGCAAGCACGTCAATTAGAGCTCGTCCTTGTGGTCAGTTCATGCATTTAACTTGCTTTCAGGTATTAACAAGTAAATGATAATTTGTTTTTCCGATAATATATCTGCCTTGGCTGTCAAAATGATCCTAACAATTGTCAATCCCAGGCATACATTTGCAGTCACTACTCTTTTCCTATCCACTGCAAATCCTTGGGAGATATGGCGGTAAGCTGCATTACTTATTACGGCTTTGCAAATCTTTGCATTTATGGTAATAAAGTTAATTTTCATCTTGTGTCCCATGATTTTTTTCATATATTAGTGAAAACTATTATGTCTCCTATTTTGCTCTTCATATAGAGGGTGTTCCACTAGCTGATAACTAATGTATCATAAAACATGAAAAATACACATTTTTCACTACTTTGATACCAGAAGTCGATACCTCCATTCGAGAGTATTCAAATAAAATGTTTTATCTCTGCAGTTGTATTGTACGATTATTCTCCACGGACAATACAATTCATGGTTCCTGACGCCTGAGGGTGACTTTACTTGTGGTCTTGTTATCCTAACCCTAAGATGCAAAATGAGACTGTTTTGGTATTTGGGAATATACACAGTCAGGACATTTTGCCGAATCATATCGAGTGACTGAATGTACTGTAGACAAACTTCAGTGGTATTGGTATCTGAAAAAGATAAGATGAAGCATTTTAAATCGGTGCTATTATATGAGATGCCAATAGAGAAGTGTGAGTTTCATTTTGACTTGTTTAAGATCTTGCTTTCGATCAGGCTGCTCCCGTGGAACTATTTTTTCAATACTTTAATGCTACCATGGTAGTCTCAGAATAGTATGGACATCCTGTTGTTCTTTTGTTGTTAGTTATTCCTTAAAGTGCGGGCTACATGCTGTAGAGGTAACAAAACTATTGGTGTGTCTTACAATATCCACAATATAAGGAGTGTTACATGCAAACCGATTGTCTAAATTTTGCAAGCACGTACATGATCTTACTGAACTACTATAATATTTATTTCTCCATTTCTCTATGTACAGGTGCTTCCAGAGGAATACCGTGATAGGTGTCAATTATTCATGTTCTGTTCTTGGTTTTATTATTTTCATCCACTGTGGTATTTATATTCTGTTGCATTATTCATACATGATATTCTTTGCAATGACTGTAAATGCAAAGGGAGATCTCAATTTCAATGGCAAATTCAGGTCATGCTAATCCCCATCCACCTCCTTAGTTCGTAGTCATTGTTCTATGTTAGTGAAGATGAAAAATAATTCTGACCATCCTTGCTGGAAATTGGTTGTTGGTGTCCAGTTAGAATAAGATTTGAGTTGGTTTTGCTTTCCACAATTATGTTCATCTCAGCCATAAGATAGAGAGAGATCAATAGATGACATATCTTTCAGTAAAAGGTAAATTATAGCCTTTCTTGAACCATAGGTTTTTCAAGTTTTTAGGATCGAGACTTGACAAACACGTAATTAATTACTGGCCTACTAAACGAGGAACCGACGTTGCTAAGATTAAACATTCAAGAATGTATCCCACATGGAAAATCTCCTACAACCGACCAAACTGTTAGAATTGTTTTTGATGGTCTTTATTTGAATTTTGTAAGTGTGAATAAGCAAGATCACCCAAAAAATTAGACATTCTGAAATCTTCATCAGACGTTTGACTCCATTTTTACTATAAAATAGACTAAATAGGCTATGCCATTATCTTCTCTATGGAGAAGTTGTTCATCCAGTCGATTGCCATTCATATGTGACATGTACATACAGTTGTGATTTCTACTTGGTGTGCTTGAACTTCACATGACATCCTCAAAATATAATTGATAGGTTTGTATCCCTTTCTCTTTTCTTTAGAGATAAGGCGGCCATCGAATAATATGATTTCAAAATTTTATACTCACTTGAATTTCATGTTCATGAAGACAGTGCGTTACACGTGCATACTTACTAGTTAGTAAAGTAGAGTAAAACTGAGATGGTGGTTTATTGGTTTCTGGGGGGAAAGCTTCGCGCCGCAGCCCGCAGGGATGGGATTTTCAGGGGGCGGTGCACGCCTGTGACGGGTCAGAACAATACGGGCCATTTGATCCAACGTTTAATGGCTGAGATTAATTAAACTAACAAAACTCGGATGCGTCCCGTCCGAGTCACAAACAAGCTACGCAATTACTCCCTTCGTTTCTAAATATAAGTCTTTTAAGAATTTTTACAACGTGACTACATGCAGAACAAATTGAGTGAATCTACACCCCAAAGTATGTCTATATACATCCGTATGTAGTTCTCTAGTGAAACCTCTTAAAAGACCTATATTTAGGAACGGAGGAAGTACTACTCATCAGGTCATAGCATCTGCTTCCTCGCTCGGTCAAATTTTGACATCAGATTTATTAACTACTGTAATATCAAAAACACTCTTATATTGTGAGGCGGAGGGAGTAGTAAATAAAATGTAAATTATAACATCACCATAAGAATTGAACCATATAATTACAGGGAAAAAAACACATATGAGGCTAGGGTTTAAGATTGCTACCATTTTTGGGACTTGTTTTTAGAAAAACAATCATTTTTTAGGCTAGTTCGTTTTCAATTGCATGGGTCTAGCGATTTGCTCGTTTTAATCCCTTTTCGGACAAGGCGGGCACACCTGTCAGAAAATCTGACGGTCCATGCCAACCCAACAGACACCTTCGGAGATACCTGTAGAGCACCTTTATAGTCACCCAGTTACATTGCGACGTTTGATACACACAAGGCACTCCTCCGCTGTCCGTAAGTTGCATCATCTCATGATCATAGGAACATATACTTGACATGCAGAAACAGTAGCAATAAACTGACACGATCATATGCTACGTTTGTAGTTTGGGTCTTGTCCATCACATCATTCTCCTAATGATGTGATCCCGTTATCAAATGACATCACATGTCAATGGCTAGGAAACCTTGACCATCTTTGATCAACGAGCTAGTTCACTAGAGGCATACTAGGGACAAAGTGTTGTCTATTTATCCACACATGTAATGTGTTTCCAATCAATACAATTATAGCATGGACAATAAACAATTATCATCAACAAGGAAATATAATAATAAACACTTTATTTATTGCCTCTAGGGCATATTTTCAACAGTCTCCCACTTGCACTAGAGTCAATAATCTAGTTCACATCACTATGTGATTTACATTGTAATGAATCGAACACCCATGCAGTTCTGGTGTTGATCATGTTTAGCCCTTGGAAGAGGTTTAGTCAACGGGTCTGCAACATTCAGATCTGTGTGCACTTTGCAAATATTTATGTCCTTCTCCTCGATGTAATCGCGGATGGAGTTGAAGTGTCGTTTTATGTGTCTGGTCCTCTTGTGAAACCTTGGTTCCTTGGCCAGAGCAATGGCACCAGTGTTGTCACAGAACAGAGTCATTGGATTCAGTGCACTAGGCACTACTCCAAGATCTGTCATGAACTGCTTCATCCAGACACCTTCCTTCACCGCCTCCGAGGCTTCGATGTACTCCACTTCGCATGTAGAATCGGCTACCATGCTTTGCTTGGAACTGCACTAGCTTACTGCTCCCCCATTGAGAATAACCAATTTGTGACTTAGAGTCATCTAGATCAGTGTCAAAGCTTGCATTGACGTAATCCTTTACGACGAGCTCTTCATCACCTCCATAAACGAGAAACATTTCCTTAGTCCTTTTCAGGTACTTAAGGATATTCTTAACCACCGCCCAGTGCTCCATTTCAGGATCACCTTGAAACCTTCCGGCTGTACTTATGGCAAGGCTGACATCGGGTCTTGTGTACAGCATTGCATACATGATAAAGCCTATGACTGAAGCATAGGGGATGACACTCATCTTTTCTCTATCTTCTGCAGTCACTGGGCATTGAGTCTTACTTAACTTCACACCTTGTAACACAGGCAAGAATCCCTTCTTGGACTGATCTATTTTGAACTTTTTCAAAACTTTATCAAGGTATGTGCTCTGTGAAAGTGCTATTAAGCGCCTCGATCTATCTCTATAGATCTTAATGCTTAATATGAAAGCAGCTTGTCCTAGGTCCTTCATTGAAAAACTCTTGTTCAAATATTCCTTCACGCTTTCCAACATTTCTATATTATTTCCAATCAGCAATATGTCATCCACATATAATATTAGAAACGCTATAGAGCTTCCACTCACTTTCTTGTAAATAGAAGCTTCTCCATAAACTTGTATAAACCCAAACGCTTTGATCACCTCATCAAAGCGCTTATTCCAACTCCGAGATGCTTGCACCAGCCCATAAATGGATCGCTAGAGTTTGCAAACTTTGTCAGCATTCTCTGGATCGACAAAACCTTCGGGTTGCATCATATACAACTCTTCCTCAAGGAAACCATTGAGGAACGCTGTTTTGACATCTATCTGTCAAATCTCCTAGTCGAAATAAGCAGCTATTGCCAACATGATTCTGACAGACTTAAGCATCGCTATGGGTGAGAAGGTCTCATCGTATTCAACTCCTTGAACTTGTGAAAAACCCTTTGCCACAAGTCGAGCTTTATAGACGGTGACATTATCGTCCACGTCCGTCTTCTTCTTAAAGATCCATTTGTTCTGAATGGCCTTTCGCCCTTCAGGTAATACTTCCAAAGTCCATACTTTGTTTTCATACATGGATCCCATCTCGGATTTCATGGCCTCGAACCATTTCTCGGAATCCGGGCCCATCACCGCTCCTTCATAACTCGTAGGTTCATTGTTGTCCAACAACATGACCTCCAAGATAGGGTTGCCATACCACTCGGGAGCAGTACGCGCCCTTGTCGACCTACGAGGTTCAATAGTAACTTGATCCTAAGCTTCATGATCATCATCATTAACTTCCTCTTCAACCGTCGTAGGCTCCACAGAAACATCTTTCTGCGCTGCGCTACTCTCTGGTTGAAGTAATGGTTTAATAACCTCATCAAGCTCTATTTTCCTCCCACTCAATTCTTTCGAGAGAAACTCTTTCTCAAGAAATGTTCCATTCTTAGCGACAAACACTTTGCCTTCGGATCTGAGATAGACGGTATACCCGACTGTCTCTTTCGGTATCCTATGAAGACACATTTCTCCGATTTGGGTTCCAGCTTTTCAGGCTGAAGCTTTTTGACATAAGCATCACATCCCCAAACTTTAAGAAACGACAACTTTGGCCTCTTGCCAAACCATAGTTCATATGGTGTCATCTCAAGGATTTCGATGGTGCCCTATTTAAAGTGAATGCAGCTGTCTCTAATGCATAACCCCAAAACGATAGTGGCAAATCAGGAAGAGACATCATAGAACGCACCATATCTAATAAGGTTCGATTACGATGTTCGGACACACCATTACGCTGTGGTGTTTCGGGCGGTGTCAACTGTGAAGCAATTCCATACTGTCTTAAGTGACTGCCAAACTCATAACTCAGATATTCACCTCCTTGATCAGATCGCAGGAACTTAATCTTCTTGTTACGATGATTCTCAACTTCACTCTAAAATTGCTTGCACTTTTCAAACGTTTCAGACTTGTGTTTCATTAAGTAAATATACCCATATCTACTTAAGTCATTAGTGAAGGTGAGAAAATAACGGTATCCACCACGTATTGTAACATTCATTGGACCGCACACGTCAGTATGTATGATTTCCAATAAGTCACTTGCCCGTTCCATTGTTCCAGAGAACGGCGTTTTAGTCATCTTGCCCATGAGGCATGGTTCACATGTGTCAAGTGATTCAAAATCAAGTGACTCCAAAAGTCCATCAGCATGGAGCTTCCTCATGCGTTTTACACCAATATGACCTAAACGGCAGTGCCACAAGAAAGTGGTACTACCATTATCAACTCTATATCTTTTGGCATCAATGTTATGAACATGTGTGTCATCACTATCAAGATTTAATATGAATAAACCCCTCACATTAGGTGCATGACCATAAAAGATATTACTCATATAAATAGAACAACCATTATTCTCTGATTTAAATGAGTAACTGTCTCGCAATAAACAAGATCCAGATATAATGTTCATGCTTAACGCAGGCACTAAATAACAATTATTCAGGTTCATCACTAATCCCGATGGTAATCAAAGAGAGAGCGTGCCAACAGCGATCACATCAACCTTGGAACCATTTCCCACGTGCATCGTCACTTCATCCTTTGCCAGCCTTCGTTTATTCCGTAGTTCCTGTTTTGAGTTGTAAATGTGAGCAACCGAACCGGTATCAAATACCCAGGCACTGCAACGAGAGCTAGTAAGGTACACATCAATAACATGTATATCATATATACCTTGTTTGTCGTTGGCCACCTTCTTGTAAGCCAGGTACTTGGTTAGTTTCGCTTCCAGTGACCAGTTCCCTTGCAATGAAAGCAATCATTTTCTGGCTTGGGTCCATGCTTGGGCTTCTTTACAGGAGTAGCAATTGTTTTGCCATCCTTCTTGGTTTTACCCTTCTTGCCCTTGCCCTTGCCATTCTTCTTGAAACTAGTGGTTTTATTGACTATGAACACTTGATGTTCTTTTTGGATTTTAGACTCAGCGACTTTTAGCATCACAAACAGCTCGGCGACTGACTTGTTCATCCCGTGCATGTTATGGTTCATCACAAAGCTCTTGTAACTAGGTGGTAGTGATTGAAGAACTCTGTCAGTGATTGCCTTAGGCAGAAGGGCAATTCCCAACTCCACTAGACGAGTCGAATACCCAGACATTCTGAGTATATGTTCACTGATAGACCCATTTTCCTCCATTTTGCAAGCATATAACTTATCGGAGGTCTCATACCTCTCGATCCGGGCATTCTTCTGAAAGATAAACTTCAACTCCTGGAACATCTCATATGCTCCATGACGTTCAAAACGTCTTTGAAGTCCCGGTTCTAAGCCATACAATATTGCACATTGAACTATTGAGTAATCTCCAGAACGTGCCTCCCAAGCGTTCTTAACGTCTTCCGATGACATGTCTTCTGGTTGGTCACCAAGCGGTGCATCAAGGACATATGATTTCTGGGAAGCCGTGAGGATAATCCTCAGATTACGGGCCCATTCAATAAAGTTACTTCCATCATCTTTCAACTTAGCTTTCTCTAGGAACACATTAAAATTTAGGGGTGCTACTGCGCGAGCCATTGATCTACAACATAAATATGCAAAGGTTACTTAGACTATTGTTCAAGATAATGAGTTTAGTTAATCAATTTACTAAAGCTTCCACTCAAATTGACATCCCTCAGGTCATTTGAGTGTCGCATGATCCAAATTCACCAACTCAAGTCCGATCATCAGATGAGTTGAGGTGGTTTCAATGGTGAACATCATCATGTTGATCATATCTACTATATGACTCATGTTCGACCTTTCGGTCTCTTGTGTTCCGAGGCCATGTCTGTACATTCTAGGCTTGTCAAGTTTTGTTGGAAATATGCCCTAGAGGCAATATATAAAGTGTTTATTATTATATTTCCTTGTTCATGATAATCGTTTATTATCCATGCTATAATTGCATTGATTGGAAACACATTGCATGTGTGGGTAAATAGACAACACCGTGTCCCTAGTATGCCTCTAGTGAACTAGCTCGTTGATCAAAGATGGTCAGGGTTTCCTAGCCATTGACATGTGATGTCATTTGATAACGGGATCACATCATTAGGAGAATGATGTGATGGACAAGACCCAAACTACAAACATAGCATATGATCGTGTCAGTTTATTGCTATTGTTTTCTGCATGTCAAGTATATGTTCCTATGACCACGAGATCATGCAACTCACAGATATCAGAGGAGTGCCTTGTGTGTATCAAACATCGCAACGTAACTGGGTGACTATAAAGGTGCTCTACAGGTATCTCCGATGGTGTATGTTGAGTTGGCATGGATCAAGATTGGGATTTGTTACTCCGTGTGACGGAGAGGTATCTCGAGGCCCACTCGGTAATACAACATCACAATGAGCCTTGCAAGCAATGTGACTAATTGTTAATTGCGGGATCTTGTATTACGGAACGAGTAAAGAGACTTGTCGGTAACGAGGTTGAACTAGGTATGGAGATACTGACGATCGAATCTCGGGCAAGTAACATACCGAAGAACAAAGGGAACGTTATACGGGATTAACTGAATCCTTGACATAGAGGTTCGACCGATAAAGATCTTCGTAGAATATGTAGGAACCAATGTGGACGTCCAGGTCCCGCCATTGGTTATTGACCGTAGAGGTGTCTCGGTCATGTCTACGTAGTTCTCGAACCCGCAGGGTCTGCACACTTAAGGTTTGGTGACGTTTCGATAGTGTAGAGTTATGTATGGTGGTGACCGAAGGTTGTTCGGAGTCCCTGATGAGATCCCAGACGTCACGAGGAGCTCCTTAATGGTCCGGAGGTAAATATTCATATATAGGAAGTCCCAGTTTGGTCGCTGGAAAAGTTTCGGGCTCATCGGTATTGTACCAGGAGTATCGGTAGTGTATCGGGAGACCTCCGGGAGGGGTATTTCGACCCTAGAGGGACCATGGGCTGTGGGAGAGTATTAACCAGCCCTTAGTGGGCTGGTAAACCATCCTAGAAAGGTCCATGGCGCAGGAGAAAAGGCTAAAAGGAAATAGAGCAAAAATCAGCCAATAGGGAGCAATCCTACTCCAAGTAGGATTGGAGGTGGAATAGGATTCCACCCCTCTCTAGTTCGGCCGAACCAAGAGGCCCTTGGCTGCCTCTCCTCTCCTCTCCTCCTATATATACTAGTGGAATAGCTAGGGTTTTGGCAGAATTTACGGCCACGTGCTACCTGTTTCACCGGTGCTCCTCTAGATTGGTTTTCCGCAGTGCTTAGGCGAAGCCCTGCCGAAATTGCTCCACCACCACCGTCACCGGAGCACCGTCACGCTGCCGGTGAACTCTCTCTCCTCTCCACCTCCTCTTGCTGGATCAATACGGTGGAGATCGTCATCAAGCTGCACGTGTGCTGAACGCGGAGGTGCCGTCCGTTCGGCACTAGATCGGAAGGATCGTGATCAAGGCCACGGGACGTTCGTGATCGGATCGCGGGACGGATCATGACGAGATCGTGGGACGGTTCGTGATTAGTTCACGGGACGGTTCGTGATTAGATCGCGGGCCGCTCGGCGATTTGGATCGCGAAGAAGTACGACTACACCAACCGCGTTTCTTAACGCTTCCCGCTTAGCGATCTACAAGGGTACGTAGATCCACTCTCCCTCTCGTAGATGCTCATCACCATGGATAGGTTTGCGTGTGCGTAGGAAATTTTTTGTTTCCCATGCGACGTTCCCCAACAGTGGCATCATGAGCTAGGTTGATGGTTCGATGAGATCTCGAGTAGAACACAAAAGGTTTGTGGGCATTGATGCTTAGATTGCTTCCTCCCGTAGTCGTATTTTGGTTCAGCGGTATTGTGAGATGAAGCAGCCCGGACCAACATTACTCGTACGCTTACGAGAGACCGGTTCCCTCGACGCAACTTGTTGCTTAGATGGCTTGCGGGTGACAGTTTCTCTCACTTTAGTTGGATCAGATCCGACAAAGGCGGTCCTTGAGAAGGTTGAAAAGCAAACTATGTATCACCGTTGTGGCTTTGCGTAGGTGAGAATCGTTCTTGCTAGATACCCGTAGCAGCCACATAAAACTTGCAACAACAATTAGAGGACGTCTAACTTGTTTTTGCAGGGTATGTTGTGATGTGATATGGCCAATTACATGATGTGATATATGTGATGTATGAGATGATCATGTGATGTATAGAATTTCACGACTTGCATGTCGATGAGTACGGCAACCGGTAGGAGCCATAGGGTTGTCTTCAATTATTGTATGACCTGCGTGTCAATCATTAAGCGCTATGTAATGCTTTACTTTATCGCTAAACGGTAGCAATAGTAGTAGAAGCATGCAGGGCGTGACAACCTCGATGGCGACATGTTGATGGAGATCAAGATGATGGAGATCATGGTGTCATGCCGGTGACGATAAAGATCATGCCGGTGCTTTCAAGATGGAGATCTAAAGCACAAGTTCATGGCCATATCATGTCACTTATGAATTGCATGTGATGTTAATCCTTTTATGCATCTTGTTTTGCTTAGTACGACGGTAGCATTATAAGGTGATCCCTCACTTAAATTTCAAGATAAAATTGTGTTCTCCCCGAGTGTGCACCGTTGCGAAAGTTCGTCATGTTGAGACACCACGTGATGATCGGGTGTGATAGACTCTACGTTCACATACAACGGGTGCAAGCCAGTGTTGCATGCGCAGAACACTCGGGTTAAACTTGATGAGCCTAGCATGTACAGACATGGCCTCGAAACACAAGAGACCGAAAGGTCGAACATGAGTCGTATAGTAGATATGATCAACATAATGATGTTCACCATTGAAGCCACCTTAACTCACGTGATGATCGGACTTGAGTTGGTGAATTTGGATCATGTGACACTCAGATGACCTGAGGGATGTCAATTTCAGTGGGAGCTTTAGTAATTTGATTAACTAAACTCATTATCTTGAATAATAGTCTAAATGAACTTTGCATATTTATGTTGTAGATCAATGGCTCGCGCAGTAGCACCCCTGAATTTTAATGCGTTCCTGGAGAAAGCTAAGTTGAAAGATGATGGAAGTAACTTTGTTGACTGGGCCCGTAATCTGAGGATTATCCTCACGGCTTCACAGAAATCATATGTCCTTGATGCACCGCTTGGTGACCAACCAGAAGACATGACCTCCGAAGACGTTAAGAATGTTTGGGAGGCATGTACTGGAGATTACTCAATAGTTCAGTGTGCAATATTGTATGGCTTAGAACCGGGACTTCAAAGGCGTTTTGAACGTCATGGAGCATATGAGATGTTCCAGGAGTTGAAGTTTATCTTTCAGAAGAACGCCCGGATCGAGAGGTATGAGACCTCTGATAAATTATATGCCTGCAAGATGGAGGAGAACGGGTCTATCAGTGAGCACATACTCAGAATATCTGGGTATTCAAATTGTCTAGCGGAGTTGGGAATTACCCTTCCACCAGAGGCAATCACTGACAGAGTTCTTCAATCACTGCCACCTAGTTACAAGAGCTTTGTAATGAACTATAACATGCACGGGATGAACAAGTCAGTCACCGAGCTGTTTGCGATGCTCAAAGTCGCTGAGTCTGAAATCCAGAAAGAACATCAAGTGTTGATGGTCAATAAAACCACTAGTTTCAAGAAAAATGGCAAGGGCAAAGGCAAGAAGGGTAAAACCAGGAAGGACGGCAAAGCAGTTGCTACTCCTACAAAGAAGCCTAAGCATGGACCTAAGCCAGAAACTGAGTGCTTTCATTGCAAAGGAACTGGTCACTGGAAGCAGAACTACCCCAAGTACCTGGCTAGCAAGAAGGCGGCCAACGACAAACAAGGTATATATGACATACATGTTATTGATGTGTACCTTACTAGCTCTCATAGTAGTGCCTGGGTATTTGATACCGGTTCGGTTGCTCACATTTGCAACTCAAAGCAGGAACTACGGAATAAACGAAGGCTAGCAAAGGACGAAGTGACGATGCGCGTGGGAAATGGTTCCAAGGTTGATGTGATCGCCGTCGGCACGCTCTCTCTTCGATTACCATCGGGATTAGTGATGAACCTGAATAATTGTTATTTAGTGCCTGCGTTAAGCATGAACATTATATCTGGATCTTGTTTATTGCGAGACGGTTACTCATTTAAATCAGAGAATAAAGGTTGTTCTATTTATATGAGTAATATCTTTTATGGTCATGCACCTAATGTTAGGGGTTTATTCATATTGAATCTTGATGGTGATGACACACATGTTCATAACATTGATGCCAAAAGATGTAGAGTTGATAAAGATAGTACCACTTTCTTGTGGCACTGCCGTTTAGGTCATATTGGTGTAAAACACATGAGAAAGCTCCATGTTGATGGACTTTTGGAGTCACTTGATTTTGAATCACTTGACACATGTGAACCATGCCTCATGGGCAAGATGACAAAAACGCCGTTCTCTGGAACAATGGAACGGGCAAGTGACTTATTGGAAATCATGCATACTGATGTGTGCGGTCCAATGAATGTTACAGCGCGTGGTGGATATCGTTATTTTCTCACTTTCACTGATGACTTAAGTAGATATGGATATATTTACTTGATGAAACACAAGTCTGAAATGTTTGAAAAGTTCAAGCAATTTCAGAGTGAAGTTGAGAATCATCGTAATAAGAAGATTAAGTTCCTGCGATCTGATCGAGGAGGTGAATATCTGAGTTATGAGTTTGGCATTCACTTAAGACAATGTGGATTGTTTCACAGTTGACACCGCCCGGAACACCACAACGTAATGGTGTGTCCGAACGTCGTAATCGAACCTTATTAGATATGGTGCGTTCTATGATGTCTCCTGCTGATTTGCCACTATCATTTTGGGGTTATGCATTAGAGACAGCTGCATTCACTTTAAATAGGGCACCATCGAAATCCATTGAGACGACACCATATGAACTGTGGTTTGGCAAAAGGCCAAAGTTGTCGTTTCTAAAAGTTTGGGGATGTGATACTTATGTCAAAAAGCTTCAGCCTGAAAAGCTGGAACCCAAAGCGGAGAAATGTGTCTTCATAGGATACCCGAAAGAGACAGTCGGGTATACCTTCTATCTCAGATCCGAAGGCAAAGTGTTTGTTGCTAAGAACGGAACATTTCTTGAGAAAGAGTTTCTCTCGAAAGAATTGAGTGGGAGGAAAATAGAGCTTGATGAGGTTATTGAAGCTTTACTTCAACCAGAAAGTAGCGCAACGCAGAAAGTTGTTTTTGTGGAACCTACGACGGTAGAAGAGGAAGTTAATGATGATGATCATGAAGCTTCAGATCAAGCTGCTGTTGAACCTCGTAGGTCGACAAGGGCGCGTACTACTCCCGAGTGGTACGACAACCCTGTCTTGGAGGTCATGTTGTTAGACAACAATGAACCTACGAGCTATGAAGGAGTAGTGATGGGCCCGGATTCCGAGAAATGGTTAGAGGCCATGAAATCCGAGATAGGATCCATGTATGAAAACAAAGTATGGACTTTGGAAGTATTACCTGAAGGGCGAAAGGTCATTCAGAACAAATGGATCTTTAAGAAGAAGACGGACGCGGACGGTAATATCACCATCTATAAAGCTCGTCTTATGGCAAAGGGTTTTTCACAAGTTCAAGGAGTTGACTACGATGAGACTTTCTCACCCGTAGCGATGCTTAAGTCTGTCAGAATCATGTTGGCAATAGCTGCTTATTTCGACTATGAAATTTGGCAGATGGATGTCAAAACGGCGTTCCTCAATGGTTTCCTTGAGGAAGAGTTGTATATGATGCAACCTGAAGGTTTTGTCGATCCAGAGAATGCTGACAAAGTTTGCAAACTCCAGCAATCCATTTATGGACTGGTGCAAGCATCTCGGAGTTGGAATAAGCGCTTTGATGAGGTGACCAAAGCGTTTGAGTTTATACAAGTTTATGGAGAAGCTTGTATTTACAAGAAAGTGAGTGGGAGCTCTATAGTGTTTCTAGTATTATATGTGGATGACATATTGCTGATTGGAAACAATATAGAAATGCTGGAAAGCGTGAAGGAATATTTGAACAAGAGTTTTTCAATGAAGGGCCTAGGAGAAGCTGCTTTCATATTAGGCATTAAGATCTATAGAGATAGATCGAGACGCTTAATAGCACTTTCATAGAGCACATACCTTGATAAAGTTTTGAAGAAGTTCAAAATGGAACAGTCCAAGAAAGGGTTCTTGCCTGTGTTACAAGGTGTGAAGTTGAGTAAGACTCAATGCCCAGTGACTGCAGAAGATAAAGAAAAGATGAGCGTCATCCCCTATGCTTCAGCCATAGGCTCTATCATGTATGCAATGCTGTGCACAAGACCCGATGTCAGCCTTGCCATAAGTATGGCCGGATGGTTTCAAAATGATCCTGGAATGGAGCACTGGCAAGCGGTCAAGAATATCCTTAAGTACCTGAAGAGGACTAAGGAAATGTTTCTCGTTTATGGAGGTGATGAAGAGCTCGTCGTAAAGGGTTATGTCGATGCAAGCTTTGACACTGATCCGGACGACTCTAAGTCGCAAACCGGATACGTATTTATTCTTAACGGGGGAGCGGTAAGCTGGTGCAGTTCCAAGCAAAGCGTGGTAGCTGATTCTACGTGTGAAGCGGAGTACATCGCAGCCTCGGAGGCGGCGAAGGAAGGTGTCTGGATGAAGCAGTTCATGCCAGATCTTGGAGTAGTGCCTAGTGCACTGAATCCAATAAACCTGTTCTGTGACAACACTGGTGCCATTGCTCTAGCCAAGGAACCAAGGTTTCACAAGAGGACCAGACACATAAAGCGATGCTTCAACTCTATCCGGTTCTACATCGAGGAGAAGGACATAAATATTTGCAAAGTGCACACGGATCTGAATGTTGCAGACCCGTTGACTAAACCTCTTCCAAGGGCTAAACATGATCAACACCAGAACTGTATGGGTGTTCGATTCATTACCATGTAAATCACATAGTGATGTGAACTAGATTATTGACTCTAGTGCAAGTGGGAGACTGTTGGAAATATGCCCTAGAGGCAATATATAAAGTGTTTATGATTATATTTCCTTGTTCATGATAATCGTTTATTATCCATGCTATAATTGCATTGATTGGAAACACATTGCATGTGTGGGTAAATAGACAACACTGTGTCCCTAGTATGCCTCTAGTGAACTATCTCGTTGATCAAAGATGGTCAGGGTTTCCTAGCCATTGACATGTGATGTCATTTGATAATGGGATCACATCATTAGGAGAATGATGTGATGGACAAGACCCAAACTACAAACGTAGCATATGATCGTGTCAGTTTATTGCTATTGTTTTCTACATGTCAAGTATATGTTCCTATGACCATGCGATCATGCAACTCACAGATATCGGAGGAGTGCCTTGTGTGTATCAAATGTCGCAATGTAACTGGGTGACTATAAAGGTGCTCTACAGGTATCTCCGATGGTGTCTGTTGAGTTGGCATGGATCGAGACTGGGATTTGTTACTCCGTGTGACGGTGAGGTATCTCGGGGCCCACTCGGTAATACAACATCACAATGAGCCTTGCAAGCAATGTGACTAATTGTTAGTTGTGGGATCTTGTATTATGGAACGAGTAAAGAGACTTGCCGGTAACGAGGTTGAACTAGGTATGGAGATACCGACGATCGAATCTCGGGCAAGTAACATACCGAAGAACAAAGGGAACGTTATACGGGATTAACTGAATCCTTGACATAGAGGTTCGACCGATAAAGATCTTCGTAGAATATGTAGGAACCAATGTGGACGTCCAGGTCCCGCCATTGGTTATTTACCGTAGAGGTGTCTCGGTCATGTCTACATAGTTCTCGAACCCGCAGGGTCTGCACACTTAAGGTTTGGTGACGTTTCGATAGTGTAGGGTTATGTATGGTGGTGACCGAAGGTTGTTCAGAGTCCCTGATGAGATCCCGGACGTCACGAGGAGCTCCGGAATGGTCCGGAGGTAAAGATTCATATATAGGAAGTCCCAGTTTGGTCGCTGGAAAAGTTTCGGGCTCATCGGTATTGTACCGGGAGTATCGGTAGTGTACCGGGAGACCTCCGGGAGGGGTATTTCGACCCTAGAGGGACCATGGGCTGTGGGAGAGTATTAACCAGCCCTTAGTGGGCTGGTAAACCAGACTAGAAAGGCCCATGGCGCAGGAGAAAAGGCTAAAAGGAAATAGAGCAAAAATCAGCCAATAGGGAGCAATCCTACTCCAAGTAGGATAGGAGGTGGAATAGGATTCCACCCCTCTCTAGTTCGGCCGAACCAAGAGGCCCTTGGCTGCCTCTCCTCTCCTCTCCTCCTATATATACTAGTGGAATAGCTAGGGTTTTGGCAGAATTTACGGCCACGTGCTACCCGTTCCAACGGTGCTCCTCTAGATTGGTTTTCCGTAGTGCCTGGGCGAAGCCCTGCCGGAATTGCTCCAACACCACCATCACCGGAGCGCCGTCATGCTGCCGGTGAACTCTCTCTCCTCTCCACCTCCTTTTGCTGGATCAATACAGGGGATATCGTCATCAAGCTGCACGTGTGCTGAACGCGGAGGTGCCGTCCGTTTGGCACTAGATCGGAAGGATCGTGATCAAGGCCGCGGGACGTTCGTGATCGGATCGCGGGACGGATCATGACGAGATCGCGGGACGGTTCGTGATTGGTTCGCGGGACGGTTCGTGATTAGATCGCGGGACGCTCGGCGATTTGGATCGCGAAGAAGTACGACTACACCAACCGCGTTTCTTAACGCTTCCCGCTTAGCGATCTACAAGGGTACATAGATCCACTCTCCCTCTCGTAGATGCTCATCACCATGGATAGGTTTGCGTGTGCGTAGGAAATTTTTTGTTTCCCATGTGACGTTCCCCAACAAGTTTAACCTGAGTGTTCTGCATGTGCAACACTGGCTTGCACCATTGTATGTGAACGTAGAGTCTATCACACCCGATCATCACGTGGTGTGTCGACACGACGAACTTTCGCAACTGTGCACACTCGGGGAGAACACAATTCATCTTGAAATTTAAGTGAGGGATCACCTCATAATGCTACCGTCGTCCTAAGAAAAACAAGGTGTGTAAAAGGATTAACATCACATGCAAATCATAAGTGACATGATATGGCCATCTTGAAAGCACCGACATGATCTCCATCGTCACCGGCACAACACCATGATATCCATCAACGTGTCGCCATCGGGTTTGTCATGCCCATCATGCTTCTACTAATATTGCTACCGTTTAGCGATAAAGTAAAGCATTACATAGCGCTTAATGATTGACACGCAGGTCATACAATAATTAAAGACAACCCTATGGCTCCTGCCGGTTGCCGTACTCATCACATGCAAGTCGTGATATTCTATACAACACATGATCATCTCATACATCACATATATCACATCATGTAATTGGTCATATCACATCACAACATACCCTGCAAAAACAAGTTAGACCTCCATTAATTGTTGTTGCATGTTTTACATGGCTGCTATGGGTATCTAGCAAGAACTATTCTCACCTACGCATAAACCACAATGGTGATACATAAGTTGCTTTTCAACCTTCTCAAGGACTGCCTTTGTCGAATCCGATCCAACCAAAGTAGGAGAAACAGGCACCCACCATCCATCTTTGTGCAACAAGTTTACACATCAGTTGATGGAACCGGTCTCTCGTAAGCGTACGAGTAAGGTTGGTACAGACCGCTTCATCCCACAATACCGCTGAACCAAAACACAACCAAGGGAGGAAACAATCTAAGCATCAATGCCCACAAACTCTTTGTGTTCTACTCAAGATCTCATCTACACATAGACCTAGCTCATGATGCCACTGTTGGAGAACATTGCATGGGAAACAAAAAAATTCCTACGCACATGCAAGATCTATCCATGGTGATGAGAATCTACGAGAGGGAGAGTGGATCTACATACCCTTGTAGATCGCTAAGTGGGAAGCTTTAAGAAATGCAGTTGGTTTAGTCGAACGTCTTCGTGATCCAAATCATCGAGCGTCCCGCTATCCAATCACGACCCGTCCCGATCAAGCACCGAACGAACGGCACCTCCGCGTTCAGCACATGTGCAGCTTGATGACGATCTCCGCCTTCTTGATCTAGCAAGAGGGAGCGGATAGGTATACGAGTTCTCCGGTAGTGTGACAGCACCACAGCGATGGTGGTGGAGCAATTCCAGCAGGGCTTCGCCTAAGCACTGCAGAAAACCGATCTAGAGGAGAAACTATGCACTAGAGGAGAGGATAGCACGTGGCTGAAAATCAAGTGCAAAAACCCTAAAACCTCTAGTATATATAAGAGGAAGAGAGGAGGAGGCTTGGCGCAAGGGCCAAGCCCTCTAGGCTTCGGCCGAAGTGGGAGGAGAGGAGGAATCCTCCTCCAATCCTAGTAGGACTAGGACTCCTCCTTATTTTGGTCTTTTTGCCTTTTTCCACCATTTTCCGTTGGGGCTTTTCCTCCCAGCTGCATGGGCCTTATGTGGGACTTACACCAGCCCACTAAGGGCTGGTATTCACTCTCCCACATCCCATGTAGCCTCTTGGGTCGAAATACCCCTCCCGATGGTCTCCCGATACACTACCGGCACTCCTGGTACACTATCGATGAGCCCGAAACTTTTCCGGTGACCATAATAGGACTTTCTATATATCAATCTTTACCTCTGGACCATTCTAGAGCTCCTCGTGACATCCGAGATCTCATCCAGGACTCCGAACAACCTTCGGTCACCACCATGCATAACTCTATACTACCGAAACGTCACCAAACCTTAAGTGTGCAGACCCTACGCGTTCGAGAACTATGTAGACATGACCGAGACACCTCTACGATCAATAACCAATAGCGGGACCTGGATGCCCATATTGGTTCCTACATATTCTACGGAGATCTCCATCGGTCGAACCCTGATTTTTCTTGAACCTCGGATGGATATTAGATTTGACTACCTTGTGCAACGACTTTTTTTTATCCGAAAAATTGCGAACTTCTCAATCCTTGGGAGAGATCCCTCCAAGAACTCAACATCGATGTGCGCTGCCCCACGGTGGGCACCAACTATCGTGGATTTGTCACGGCAGATGTCCGGGTTAACGGACTTAGGTTCGGGGCGAGAACGCAACTACATGGCGGCTTGAAGGGGTTGGTCGGAACCGAAGTTTACCCAGGTTCGGCCCCTCCAATGGAGGTAAAATCCTACGTCCTGCTTGTCTGGTATTGATGATGAAGGAGATCTCTTGGTTACAAGGGTGCTGATTGCTACCTCTAATCTTGAGAGCCTCTAATCTGTCTATCTAATCTCTTGTGTTGTCTAAACTTGTGGACTTGTGAATCCTGTCAACCTGTCCCTCTAGGGGTGCTCTACCCCTCCTTATATAAGTGGAGAGGGTAGGCTTACAAATAGAGTCCTACTAAGAGTAGGATTAGGATTCGTCTCTCACGAATCCTACTCCGGGTCTTATTTCCTTTAAGGGAATCCTTCTCTCTTTGGGCCTTCTCTTGTGGGCCTTCTCTTATGAGCCGCCTGGCGCCGGCTCACCTGCCGGGTCTTGGGCTTGGTCATCCTGTGACCCGCCTGCCGGGTCATTAATAAGGTGTCATGTCTTTTAACGGGTCTCCTGTGAGTCGCCAGGCCGGGTCATACCGCGGGGTATATCCCCGTCATTAGCCCCCAGGTTAGCTTGAATTTATTCATGGTAAGCTCCTGAAATAAGAGTAACAAATATGTTAAGTGGCCGGCCTTGCTCCTTTGGCCGGCTTATGAAGTGGCTCCTCAGAAATCTGGGTCTTTTCTGCATATGAATGAGTTGTCTTGATAATCATCTTGCTTGTCAATGTCCTTTGAAAAAATATTGAGAATAGAACACCCATATGCCATTAAGTCGGCTTCCAATAATATGGCGGGTCATCTCCGTCGGGTCATAATCATTGATGATGCCGGGTCATTATCATTGGTGACGCCGGGTTAAATAACTAGAATCCAGCTGACTTTTGATAAAAATATCGGGATGAAAATTCGTTTGATGTAAAACCGGACCTCCATTGTTGTGAAGCAGGGCGGCTTATATAAAATCTGGCGGGTTATGATCTTTTGATGACGCCGGGTCTAATAGCTGAACTCCAATATCTTGAGAATTCTCCTAAAAGTTTTAATATGTCCATATTAACTGTAGCCCCCAAGCTTCGAGATTATCCATGATAACTTGGTGCTTTGCAAATAACATTTTGGTCTGTGTAGCCCCCAAGTGCCGGGTTGTCCTGCCTGCAGCAACCTAGGACTTATAATTGCCTTATACCTTATAAAGCTTCAACGGGTGTAGCCCCCAAGGGTCGGTTAATCAGAAAGCTCCGGCGGGTGTAGCCTCCAAGGGCCGGTTAATCAGAAAGCTTCGGCGGGTGTAGCCCCCAAGGGCCAGCTCATCAGAATGTGATGTGCCGGGTCTTCAATTTGAATCTCTTAATCTGTTGGAACAATTGAATACTATAGCCCCCAAGTGCCGGGTCGCACGCTTGCGGCGACTTGGGACTTTAGAAAGTTTGATCTGAGTGGTGTAGTCCCCAAGTTCCGGGTCAGTAAGAACTAATGGGGTGGGACTTAGAAAATATTGAAAGGCCTGCTCATCTCCTTGAGAAAATATATAAAGGCCGGCTCATCTCCTTGATAAAATAGGGTCTTGCTGACAATGTAATGATTTGAAAACCGGCTTGCATTAGCCCCCAAGTGCCGTGGTGCATGCTTGTAGCGACATGGGACTTGCATATTTGATATAAACTGGATTTAAATAGTGTATCTGCCAAGTGCCAGGTCGTCTGCCTGCGGCGACTCGGGACTATGTGAGAATAATATGACTCACCACAATTTGTTGAATGAATCTCTGACCGTGGTTGTAATATAACCCGGAATGAATATCCTGGAATAATTCCTTTGTCTTTGACATGAAATTCCTGCTCGTGGTTGCGGTGCAACCCGACAAATATAAGTTTGTGAAATCCATGAGTGTTGTAGATTACTACAGAGCACAATTGAAGAAATCCGAGAACCGGCCAATTAGATGACACGGCATTATATCTGACAGGGCGGCTCCTGAAAATAACAATTTCTCCGAGCTGACTTTAAAAAACCCAATCATTTATTACTGGTTATAATAAACCATGAAGATCCAGCCATGTTGGCTATTAAAAGATCCATTTGCTCTTGCAGAATACTTAATGGCGGCTCATCTTAAGAGATAAAACCTGCAAAAATGAACAAGACAGAATATATTCTGCATTGTTGTAAGGGCGGCTTGATAAAGCACAACCCGAAGATGTTATAACATTGCTCCTTCTTTCATAAACTTGCTCTGACCCGGCTTGATAAGCCGGCATGACATGTGAATATGATGCAATGTATGATGCTATGTATGATGATCTTGCTCTTCCTTTCCAAAACTCATATGATGGTTGTTCCCAGCTGGACTCGATGCTTGAACTCACACCAGTTCAGGGTCTCTAACGATATTGACCGTCAACTCCTTTGAGCGGTTCAGGGTCTCTAGGCGAGATTAACTGATAAGAGCGCAATGAACCAGAAAGAGACACATCCACCGGTTCTTTCTGGGTGGACTCGCTGACTTGAAACTCAGAGCAACACTCGGTTTCCAGGCGAGAATTGATGAGCGCAACGAACCAGAAAGAGACACGGACACTGGTTCCGCCGAGAGGACTCGCTGACTTCAAACTCAGAGCAACACTCGGTTTCCAGGTGAGGATTGATGAGCGCAGCGTCCCAGCTAGAGACACAGTAGGGCATGAGTATCCCTCGTTATCGATTTATCCTTAACCAGTTCAGGGTCTCTATCGAGATTGGCTGTCAATTGAACCAGCTCAGGGTCTCTAAGTGAGATTAACTGGTAAACGTTCAACGGATTTGGCATAAAGCCGACCGATAAGGCATTTAGAAGCTATACCCGGAGGTAGGAAACCGCCCTCCGCCGCAGTTGATATATCAACTGGAATGTTTGTAAGTCGCCATCTTGTAAGCCGCCATCTTGTATGAAGAAACAACAGAAAACTCCAAGTGATGATCCAACAAATCCGGGCACCTATGTTTGAATGGTGCATCACGGCGGTTTGTCCTCTTGGCAACTTTTAATCTTTCGCCAATAATGTAATAGCCCCTAGGATTGGATTTTTCTATTGCCAAGACCCAGGATCTCGTTGAAAAATGACCAAATGTGTCTCGCCATGTCTGTAGCCCCCGAGTCTTAAGTTGACTCGAAGAGGCGGCTTGAGAATCTCCTCTGAAAATTTGAGGTTGGACATGGTGGGTTATAGATGACCTCGTATGGATTGTTTCAATGATCCTGTCGATGGTTTGTTCCGACGGGTTGTTGAATTGAACCAAATTTGTAGTGGCGGCAACTTGTGCGCCTGTCCCTTGGGTGGCCCATTGTAGATCAGACCATGGACGGCGGCTTGCGTGCGTTAGTTGGGCGGCTCGTACAGGCGAGCATTGCACCGACATGTTGTAGATAAGACCCCAGGGCAGCGACTCATAAGCATCCGTTGGGCGGCTTGTACTGGTGTATGCAGCCACTGGCGTGTTGATGTAGACATAGAAACCATCCGTGGCATTGTAAGCCGGTGCTGTTGTGAAAGATGCCACAACATTGTAAGCCGGCGCGGACGGCGAGAGATGGCCACGATGTTGTAAGCCGGTGCAGATCGCGAGAGTCGGCCACGGCGTTGTAAGCTGGCACAATTAGCGACTCGCTCGTGGTGTTGGAAACCGGTATGGACGGTAAGTCGCCATGGCGTTGTCAAGCCGGCGCGGTCGCGAGAGACGGCCAAGACATTGTAAGCCGGCGCGGTGGCGAAGGACAACCACGGCATTGTAAGCTGAGAGACGGCCACGGTATTGTAAGCCAGTGTGGTGGCGAGGGACGGCCACGGCTTTGTTGGTGGAGACCATATCGCGAAGGTCGACGGGTGAGTGTGCGTGATACCGACGCAATATGATGTTTGCGCGAGCTCTACATCCGTGGCACATTGAACGCTCTTGCAGTGAATAATTACCCTGCATAAAAAACATTTCGAGCCAGAGTAATTTCTCTTTTATAGGATAAAAATCTATCAATAAAAATTGACTGGATGGATTTCACCTGATTTGTCAGGAGTGATAATGACTGTGATGGAGTTTGATTGCGGGCGTGTTAAGATACAACAATGTTGATCACAGGTTGTGCCTCCCATCACCGAATATCTAGCTCTTTTGAGACACTCCTCCATCCCTTTCAGTAGATTTTGTTGACATTTCGTGCAATTCCCATACTCATGTGTCGGTACGTTTATACTCCCTGCTGTCTGTATCCCTTGGCATCCAAAAGAGCACATGCTCGACCACCCTGTAGGCGGGTGGAGACAGTACAAAGGAAAGGCGAAGTGAAGCGCCACGACAGAACCGGCACAGCGGTGCCAGCTCGCAGTGACGGAGGCCGAGTGAGGTGCAGTGGAGGCTGATGGTGCGGCGGCCGATTGAGAGGCGTGGTGAGGGTTGGCGCGATGCGGCGGCAGCCGACGCAGCAAAGGCTGGCTACGCCGGCCCGTAGTAGAGGTAGAGCTCACGGCGGCGCCGGTCCGCGGTAGAGGCGGAGCTAGCATCGGCGGCGTGGGAGAGGCGGCAGCGCGGGCCACCGAGGTGCAACAGCCGGTGCAGCGGGGACAAGGTGGAAACGGCCACGACGCAGCGGGCCGGGCAAGGCCGAGCAGGCCATGGCGCAACAGGCGGGGCGCGGCTTAAGGTGGCGAGATGGAGTGTGCGTGCGGGACCCGGGTGCGCATGCGCGATGGCAGCTGGTGGTGCAGCCACGGGCACGAGAGGCAACGGACAGCGACTTTAGGTGCGGCTGGGTCACGGCGAGCCGAAGCAGTTTTGGCACGGCCGTGTTGGCGCCATGGCAACGGTAGAGCCGGACGGCTGTAGGGAAACGAGCAGCTGCAGGGAGGCCGCGGTGGTGAGGCCCGATTCGCGGCAGGAGAAACGGACAGCAGGGGCGGAAACGGGGCGCTGGTGGAGTGGAAGCGGCGCAGCCGTGCTTGCTGAAGGCTAAGCCGACAGCTCAGCACGGCTGCGACCGGTGGAAAGCGGGGTCGGTAACTCGGATCGAGGTCGATGGCTTGGTCGTGGAGCGAGTCCGGCTCAGAAAGGCCAACACGACGCGGCCAAGGCAGGCGGCCGACTCGGATACGCCCATGTCAATAGGTCTTCACTGGGCCAGCTCAGATACGGCTACTGCATCGAGCAAAGCAAAGCGGAACAGCAGCAGGCGGGTGCAGGAGGGCGACTTGGCGAGCTGGCAGAGACACGGTGGATCCTGCGCGGACGATGAGGCGGCCGAGGCGGCGACGACATGGCACGGCAATGGCGGAGACGAATCTGCGCGCGGCTGGGAATGGTCGCGTCGAGTTCATCTCTGTGTTAAAAGCGTACTCAGCTTGCCAGGCGGCTCAGCTACTCCCCTTGCACGTGCCTGAGCTTTGGTTGGTTGATCAGATGAAAACAAAGACTCCAACAACTTGATGATGTTGCATGATTAACGAAGAATCCGGTGACTCGACGATAGTGAAGGATTCATCAGGACCGTCGTGTCCTCATGGCAGTGTCCGATTGCTTTGTGCTGGTCTTGGGACTTGTTCCATCATATCATAAGCAATAAACACCTGATTTTTGACACTGTGTCGGAACCGCTTCTGTTGATCTCGGTGACTCGCGCTGGCGACTCGCGACAACGAACAAATTGTAACCCTGATTTTTCTTGAACCTCAGACGGATATTAGATTTGACTACCTTGTGCAACGACTTTTTTTATCCAAAAAATTGCGAACTTCTCGATCCTTGGGAGAGATCCCTCCAAGAACTCAACATCATTGTGCGCTGCCCCACGGTGGGCGCCAACTGTCGTGGATTTGTCACGGCAGATGTCCGGGTTAACGGACTTAGGTTCGGGGCAAGAACGCAACTACGTGGCGGCTTGAAGGGGTTGGTCGGAATTGAGAGACACGGAGTTTACCCACGTTCGTCCCCTCCGATGGAGGTAAAAGCCTACGTCCTGCTTGTCTGGTATTGATGATGAAGGAGATCTCTTGGTTACAAGGGTGCTGATTGCTACCTCTAATCTTGAGAGCCTCTAATCTGTCTATCTAATCTCTTGTGTTGTCTAAACTTGTGGACTTGTGAATCCTGTCAACCTGTCCCTCTAGGGGTGCTCTACCCCTCCTTATATAAGTGGAGAGGGTAGGCTTACAAATAGAGTCCTACTAAGAGTAGTATTAGGATTCATCTCTCACGAATCCTACTCCGGGTCTTATTTCCTTTAAGGGAATCCTTCTCTCTTTGGGCCTTCTCTTGTGGGCCTTCTCTTATGAGCCGCCTGGCACCGGCTCACCCGCCGGGTCTTGGGCTTGGTCATCCTGTGACCCGCCTGCCGAGTCATTAATAAGATGTCATGTCTTTTAACAGGTCTCCTGTGAGTCGCCAGGCCGGGTCATACCGCAGGGTATATCCCTGTCAGTTACCATAGGAATGCTTTGGGTGTGCCAAACGTCACAACATAACTGGCTGGCTGTAAAGGTGCACTACGGGTATCTCCGAAAGTGTATGTTGGGTTGGCATGAATCGAGACTGGGATTTGTCACTCCGTGTGATGGAGAGGTATCTCTGGGTCCAGTCGGTAAGACATCATCATAATGAGCTCAATGTGACCAAGGAGTTAGCCACGGGATGATGTATTACGGAACGACTAAAGAGACTTGCCGGTAACGAGATTGAACAAGGTATAGGGATACCGACGATCGAATCTCTGGCAAGTATCATACCGGTAGACAAAGGGAATTGTATACGAGATTGATTGAATCCCCGACATCGTGGTTCATCCGATGAGATCATCGTGGAGTACGTGGGAGCCACCATGGGTATCCAGATCCCGCTGTTGGTTACTGACCGGAGAAGTGTCTCGGTCATGTCTACGTGTTTCCCGAACCCGTAGGGTCTACACACTTAAGGTTCGATGACGCTAGGATTATAGGGAAATGGTATACGTGATTACCGAAGATTGTTCGGAGTCCCGGATGAGATCCTGGACGTCACGAGGTGCTCCGGAATGGTCCGTAGGTAAAGATTGATATATAGGAAGTCCAGTTTTGGTCACCGGAAAGTTTCCGGTCTCATCGGTAGTGTACCGGGAGTGCTAGGAGGGTGCCGGAGGACGCCGGGAGGGGTGTGACGACCATAGGACTTAGTGGGCCCTTAGAGGAGGTGTGCCAGCCCTTATTGGGCTGGCCAAGATCTTCTAGAAAGGCCCATGCGGCTCGGATGAAGAGATAAAGGGCAAAAGGGTTTTAAAAGAGGAGATCCACCTCCCTTGTGGGAGGTGGACTCTATCCCCACTTCGGCCGAAGCCCTACTCTTTGGAGGAGGGGCCAAGGCAGCCCTCCCTCTCCTTCCTCCTATATATACTTGAGGTTTTGGCCTTTTGAGAGAAGATCTGAACTCTCTCTCTCTCTCACGGCAAAGCCCTACCTCTCTTCTTCCTCCTCCGCAACGTTTAGGCGAAGCCCTGCCGGAATACCTTGCCACTCCACCACCACCACGCCGTCGTGCTGCTGTTGGAGCCCTTCCCCAAACTCTCCTTCCTCCTTGCTGGATCAATGCGTAGGAGACGTCACTGGGCTGCACGTGTGTTGAACGTGGAGGCGCCATTGTTCGACGCTTAGATCGGAATCCATCGCGATTTGAATCGCTGTGAGTACGACTCCACCAACCGCGTTCTTGTAACACTTCCGCTTAGCGATCTTCAAAGGTATGAAGATCCAATCTCTCCCCGCTCGTTGCTGGTTTCTCCATAGATGGATCTTGGTGACACGTAGGAAAATTTTGATTTACTACTACGTCTCCCAGCAGTGGCATCATGAGCTAGGTCTATGCGTAGAATCTATGCACGAGTAGAACACAAAGCAGTTGTGGGCGTCGATTTTGTTAATTTGCTTACCACTACTAGTCTTATCTTGATTCGGTGGTATTGTGGGATGAAGCGGCCCGGACCAACTTTAAACGTACGCTTATGTGAGACCGGTTCCACCGCCTAACATGCACTAGTTGCATAAGGTGGCTAGCGGGTGTCTGTCTCTCCCACATTAGTCGGATTGGATTCGATGAAAAGGGTCCTTATGAAGGGTAAATAGAAATTGACATATCACGTTGTGGTTTTGGCGTAGGTAAGAAACGTTCTTGCTAGTAACCTGTAGCAGCCACGTAAAACTTGCAACTACAAATTAGAGGACGTCTAACTTGTTTTTGCAGCATGTGCCTTGTGATGTGATATGGCCAAAAGGATGTGATGTGATGCATTGTGATGTATGAGATTGATCATGTTCTTGTAATAAGATTCACGACTTGCATGTCGATGAGTATGACAACCGGCAGGAGCCATAGGAGTTATCTTATTTTATTGTATGACATGCGTGTCAATCATAAATGCCATGTAATTACTTTAATTTATTGCTAAGCGTTAGCCATAGTAGTAGAAGTAATAGTTGGCGAGGCAACTTGATGATGGAGATCATGGTGTCGTGCCGGTGACAGTGATGATCATGGTGCCCCAAAGATGGAGATCAAAGGAGCAAGTTGATATTGGCCATATCATGTCACTATATTGATTGCATGTGATGTTTATCATGTTTATATCTTATTTGCTTAGAATGACGGTAGTAAATAAGATGATCTCTCAATTAAATATCAAGAAAAGCGTTCACCCTAACTATGCACCGTTGCTAAGGATCGTTGTTCCGAAGCACCACGTGATGATCGCGTGTGATAGGTTCTAACGTTCGCATACAACGGGCGTAAGACAGATTTACACACGCGAAACACTTAGGTTGACTTGACGAGCCTAGCATGTACAGACATGACCTCAAAACACGGAAGACCAAAAGGTCGAACATGAGTCGTATAGAAGATACGATCAACATAGAGATGTTCACCATGGATGACTAGTCCATCTCACGTGATGATCGGACACGGGCTAGTTGACGTGGATCATGTGTCACTTGGATGACTAGAGAGATGTCTATCTAAGCGGGAGCTCATCAATAATTTGATTAGATGAACTTAATTATCATGAACTTAGTCTAAAAATGTCCTTGCAAATTATGTCGTAGATAGCTTGCATTGTAGCTCCCCTGTTTTATTGATACGGTCCTAGAGAAAAATAAGTTGAAAGTTGATGGTAGCAATAATACGGACTGGGTCTGTGATCTGAGGATTGTCCTCATTGCTGCACAGAAAGCTTATGTCTTTGATGCACCGCTAAGTGCACCACTCCCTCAAGCGTTGTCTGTAGATGTTGTGAACATATGACAGACACTTTTTGATGACTACGTGATAGTTTAGTGCGTCATGCATTACAGCTTAGAATTTAGGCTCCAAAACGTTTTGAACGTCACGGAACATAAGAAATGTTCTAAGAGCTGAAATTGGGATTTCAGGCTTGTGCCTATGTTGAGAGGTATGAGACCTCCAACAAGATTCTTTGCCTGCAAGATAAAGGAGAATAGCTCAATCGGTGAGCATGTGCTCAGATTGTCTGGGTGCTACAATCACTTGAATCAAGCGGGAGTTAATCTTCCAGATAAGATAGTGATTAATGCAGTTCTCCAAGTCACTGCCACCAAGCTACTAGAGCTTCGTGATGAACTATAAAATGCCAGGGATGGAGATAATGATCCCTGAGCTATTCGCGTTGTTTGACACCGCGAAGGTAGAAATCAAGAAGGAGCGTCAAGTGTTGATGGTTAAGTGAAAACCACTAGTTTCAAGAAGGGCAAGGGCAAGGAGGGAAAAACTTCAGGAATGGCAAGCCAGTTGCCGCTCTAGTGAAGAAACCCAAGGTTGAGCCCAAACCCGAGACTGAGTTCTTATGTTATGAGGAGAATGTTTGCTAAAGCAGAACAACCCTAGATACTTGGTAGATAAGAAGGCTGGTAATGTCGACAGAAGTATATTTGATATACGTGTTATTGATGTGTACCTTGCTGGTACTCCTAGTAGCACCTGGGTATTGGATACCGGTTCGATTGCTAAGTGTTGGCAACTCGAAATAAAAGCTACGGAATAAACGGAGGCTAGCTAAGTGAAAGGTGACGATGTGTGTTGGAAGTGTTTCCAAGGTTGATGTGATCACCATTGCACGCTCTCTCTACCTTCGGGATTTGTGATAAACCTAAATAAATGTTGTTTGGTGTTTGTGTTGAGCATGAACGTGATTAGATCATGTTTAGTGCAATACGATTATTCATATAAGTTAGAGAATAATGGTTATTCTGTTTACATGAATAATGCCTTTAATGGTCATACACCCACTGGGAATGGTTTATTGAATCTTGATCATAGTAGTACACATGTTCATAACATTGGTACCAAAAGATACAAAGTTAATAATGATAGTACCACATACTTGTGGCACTGCCGCTAAATGTCATATTGGTATAAATCGCATGAAAGAAACTCCATGTTGATGGATTTTTGACTCACCCGATTTTGAATCGGTTGAGACATGCAAGCCATGCCTTTTTGGCAAGATGACTCAGACCCCGTCTTCCGGTATGATGGAGTGGGCTAGTGGCTTATTGGAATTAATACATGTTGATGTATGTGGTCCAATGAGTGTTGAAACACACAGTGGATATCGTTATTTTTCTTTACCTTCACTGATGATTTGAGTGAATATGGGGATATTTACTTAATTAAACACGAGTCTGGAATGTTTGAAAGGTTCAAGGAGTTTTAGAGTGAAGATAAAGATCATTGTGACAAGAAGATGAAATGTCTACGATATGATCGTGGAGGTGAATATCTAAGTTACGAGTTTGGTATGCAATTTTAGACAATGTGGAAATTGTTTCACAGCTCACGCCTCCTGGAACACCATAGTGTGATGGTGTGTTCGAACGTCGTAGTCGTGCTCTATTGGATATAGTGTGTACTATGATGTCTCTTATCATTTTGCCACTATCGTTATGGGGTTATGCATTAAAGACAAATCCATTCACTTTAATAGGGCACCATCTAAGTCTGTTGAGATGACACCGTGAAAATTATGGTTTGACAGAAGCCTAAGCTGTCATTTCTTAATGTTTGGGGCTGTGACGCTTATGTGAAAAGGGTTTTCACCTAATGAGCTCGAACCCAAAGCAGACGAATGCATCTTCATATAATACCCCAAGGAGACACTGGGTATACCTTCTATCTCAGATTAAAGCGCAAAAGTGTTTGTGGCTAAGAACGGGTCCTTTCTTGAGAAAGAGTTTCTCTCGAAAGAATTGAGTGGGAGGAAGATAGAACCTTATAAGGTTGTTAAACCTTTGTTTCCACTAGAGAATAGTGCAGCACAGAAAGATGTTTCTATAGAGCCTACGTCAGTTGAAAAGGAAGTTAACGATGATGATCATGAAGCTTCAGATCAAGTCACTATCAAACCTTGTAGGTCGACAAGGACGCATACTGCTCCTGAGTAGTACGACAACCCTGTCTTGGAAATCATGTTGTTGGACAACGATGAACCTACGAACTATGGAGAAGCGATGGTGGGCCCGAATTCCAACAAATGGCTAGGAGCCATGAAATCCGAGAAAGGATCCATGTATGAAAACCAAGTATGGACTTTGGTAGACTTGCCTGTTGAATGACAGGTCGTTGAGTACAAATGGACCTTTGAGATGAACATAGACGCTAATGGTGAAATGTCACCGTTCATAAAGCTTGACTTGTCCGCCAAGTTCAAGGAGTTGACTGCGATGAGATTGTCTCATCTGTAGCGATGCTAAAAGTTTGTTAAAATTATGTTAGAAGTTGCTGCATTTCTCGATTATGAAATCTGGCAGATGGATGACAAAACAAGGTTTCCGTAATGGTTTTTGTGAGGAAGAGTTGTATGTGATACAACCAGAAGGTTTTGTCAATCCTAAGGATGCTAAAAAGTATGCAAACTCCAGCGATCCTTCTATGGACTGGAGCAAGCATCTCAGAGTTGGAATATATGCTTTGATGAGGTGATCAAAGTGTTTAAGTTTATACAAAGTTTATGAGAAACTTGTATTTACAAGAAAGTGAGTGGGAGCACTATAGAATTTCTTATAAGAATATGTAGTTGACATATTATCGATCGGAAATGATGTAGAATTTTTGGAAGAGCATGAAGGGTTGTTTGAAAAGAGTTTTTCAAAGGAAGACCCAGATAAAGCTACTATTTTAATGAGCATCAAGATCTATAAGGATAGATTAATTCGCTTGATAAGTTTTTTCGACGAAGACATACCTTGACAAGTTTTGAAGGAGTTCAAAATAGATGAGTCAAAGAAGGAGTTCTTAACTGTATTGTAAGGTGTGAAATTGAGTAAGACTCAATGCCTGACCTCGGAGAAGATAGAGACGATGTGTGCCATGTTGTGTATCACACCTATGTGTGCCTTGCCATGATTCTGTCAAGGGGTACAAGAGTAATCCAAGAGTGGATCACTGGACAACGGTCAAAGTTATCCTTAGTAACTAGAGAACTAAGGAAATATTACTTGATTATGGAGGTGATAAAGAGTTCGTCGTAAAGGGGTTACGTCGATGCAAGCTTTAACACCAATCCGAATGACTCTTAGTAGCAATCCAGATACATATAGTGGAGTGGCCATTTGGAATAGTTCCAAGTGCAGCTGGGAGTGAAGTCTACAGTATGACGTAGAGATTTGCAAAGTACACACGGATCTGAATGTCGCAGACCCGTTGACTAAAAACCTCTTTCACGAGAAGAACATGAACAAACCCCATAACTTATTGGGTGTTAATCAAATGAAGATATGATCACATGGTGATGTAAGTGTTAATCACATGGTGATGTGAACTAGATTATTGACTCTAGTGCAAGTGGGAGACTGTTGGAAATATGCCCTAGAGGCAATGATAAAATGGTTATTATTGTATTTCCTTGTTCATGATAATTTTCTATTGTTCATGCTATAATTGTGTTAACCGAAAACCATAATACATGTGTGAATACATAGACCACAACATGTCCCTAGTGAGCCTCTAGTTGACTAGCTCGTTGATCAATAGATGGTCACAGTTTCATGGCCATGGATATTGGATGTCGTTGATAATGGGTTCACATCATTGGGAGAATGATGTGATGGACAAGACCCAATCCTAAGCATAGCACAAGATCATGTAGTTCATTTGCTAAAGCTTTTCAATGTCAAGTATCGTTTCCTTAGACCATGAGATTTTGCAACTCCTGGATACTATAGGAATGCTTTGGGTGTGCCAAACGTCACAACGTAACTGGGTGGCTATAAAGGTGCACTACGGGTATCTCCGAAAGTGTCTGTTGGGTTGGCATGAATCGAGACTGGGATTTGTCACTCCGTGTGACGGAGAGGTATCTCTGGGCCCACTCGGTAAGACATCATCATAATGAGCTCAATGTGACTAAGGAGTTAGCCACGGGATGATGTATTACGGAACAAGTAAAGAGACTTACCGGTAACAAGATTGAACAAGGTATAGGGATACCGACGATCGAATCTCGGGCAAGTATCATACCGGTAGACAAAGGGAATTGTATACGGGATTGATTGAATCCCCGACATCGTGCTTCATCCGATGATATCATCGTGGAGTACATGGGAGCCAACATGGGTATCCAGATCCCGCTGTTGGTTATTGACCGGATAAGTGTCTCGGTCATGTCTACGTGTCTCCCGAACCCGTAGGGTCTACACACTTAAGGTTCGATGATGCTAGGGTTATAGGGAAATGGTATACGTGATTACCGAAGGTTGTTTGGAGTCCCGGATGAGATCTTGGACGTTAGGAGGAGCTCCTAAATGGTCCGGAGGTAAAGATTGATATATAGGAAGTCCAGTTTTGGTCACCGGAAAGTTTTCGGACTCATCGATAGTGTACCGGGAGTGCCGAGAGGGTGCCGGAGGACCCCGGGAGGGGTGTGACGACCATAGGAATTAGTGGGCCCTTATAGGAGGTGTGCCTGCCCTTATTGGGCTGGCCAAGACCTTCTAGAAAGGCCCATGCGGCTGGGATCAAGAGATAAAGGGCAAAAGGGTTCTAAAAGAGGAAATCCACCTCCCTTGTGGGAGGTGGACTCTATCCCCACTTCGGCCGAAGCCCTCCTCTTTGGAGGAGGGGCCAAGGCAGCCCTCCCTCTCCTTCCTCCTATATATACTTGAGGTTTTGGCCTTTTGAGAGAAGATCTGAACTCTCTCTCTCACGACAAAGCCCTACCTCTCTTCTTCCTCCTCTCCAGCGCTTAGGCGAAGCCCTGTCGGAATACCTTGCTACTCCACCACCACCACGCCGTCGTGCTGCTATTGGAGCCCTTCCCCAACCTCTCCTTCCTCCTTGCTGGATCAAGGCATAGGAGACGTCACCGGGATGCATGTGTGTTGAACGCGGAGGCGCCGGTGTTCGGCGCTTAGATCGGAATCCACCGCGATCTGAATCGCTGCGAGTACGACTCCACCAACCGCGTTCTTGTAACGCTTCCGCTTAGTGATCTTCAAAGGTATGAAGATCCAATCTCTCCCCGCTCGTTGCTGGTTTCTCCATAGACGGATCTTGGTGACAAGGAGGAAAATTTTGATTTACTACTACGTCTCCCAACACAAATCCCACTCTTGTTCCATGCCAACCCAATAGACACCCTTGAAGATACCTGTAGAGCACCTTTATAGTCACCCAGTTACATTGCGATGTTTGATACACACAAGGCACTCCTCCGTTGTCTGTGAGTTGCATCATCTCATGGTCATAGGAACATATACTTGACATGCAGAAACAGTAGCAATAAACTGACACGATCATACGCTACGTTTGTAGTTTGGGTCTTGTCCATCACATCATTCTCCTAATGATGTGATCCCGTTATCAAATGACATCACATGCCAATGGCTAGGAAACCTTGACCATCTTTGACCAACGAGGTAGTTCACTAGAGGCATACTAGGGACACAGTGTTGTCTATTTATCCGCACATGTAATGTGTTTCCAATCAATACAATTATAGCATGGACAATAAATAATTATCATGAACAAGGAAGTATAATAATAAACACTTTATTTATTGCCTCTAGGGCATATTTCCAACAGTCTCCCACTTGCACTAGAGTCAATAATCTAGTTCACATCACTATGTGATTTACATTGTAATGAATCGAACACCCATGCAGTTCTGGTGTTGATCATGTTTAGTCCTTGGAAGAGTTTTAGTCAACGGGTCTGCAACATTCAGATCCGTGTGCACTTTGCAAATATTTATGTCCTTCTCCTCGATGTAATCGCGGATAGAGTTGAAGCGTCGCTTTATGTGTCTGGTCCTCTTGTGAAACCTTGGTTCCTGGGCGAGAGCAATGGCACCAATGTTGTCACAAAATAGAGTCATTGGATTCAGTGCACTAGGCACTACTCCAAGATCTGTCATGAACTGCTTCATCCAGACACCTTCCTTTGCCGCCTCCGAGGCTGCGATGTACTCCATTTCGCATGTAGAATCGGCTACCACGCTTTGCTTGGAACTGCACCAGCTTACTGCTCCCCCGTTGAGAATAAATATGTATCCAGTTTGTGACTTAGAGTCATCCGGATCAGTGTCAAAGCTTGCATCGACGTAACCCTTTACGACGAGCTCTTCATCACCTTCATAAACGAGAAACATTTCCTTAGTACTTTTCAGGTACTTAAGGATATTCTTGACCGCCGCCCAGTGCTCCATTCCAGAATCACTTTGAAACCTTCCGGCCCCTCCAAGAAGCGTTGGGTAAGGCCGACGAGCATTTGGCACCTCCACGAGGACGTGGGTCTAACCTACTTTTGCAAGTTGATTTTTGCACCTGCGATGGAGTTGCTTCCGATCCTTTGAGCCCCCCGTACAATTGCTTCCCTTCCTTTGTGGGGAGGGGTATCTTTTCAAACCATGAATGAAAAGGAAGAGACTGCCCAAGCCCAAGATCCCAATGTTTGTAAGTAGGCGATAGTGTTGGAGGTCACTACTATAACACACATGTAATTAAGCTACAATAAACCTCTATGATTAAACTAAGTCATGTTGCTAAAACGGTGCCTGATCATCTTTGTCTCATATCTCATTTCAAATCCACTTTGAAATTCAGATTCAAATAATAAGTGAAATAAGAAATTCACAAAAATGAAAACTAAAATGATCTTAATGTGGAAAATATTCCATAGGTAGTTATGGTGGAGAAACCAACTTTTTATAAAGTGGTTTAAATCCCTAAAACAATTAAAACAGTGGCCAAAACAATAATTTAAATGCCTTTTAAATTATAAAAATTCCAAACTACTTTAATTAATTATCAAACTTTTTGTGACAATGCATAATATTGCATTACTAATAATGGGACAAGTTCCATGTTTTACTAAACGTATTTTCTATTTAAAATAATTACTAAAAACAATTAAAAGAAAACAGAAAAAATAGAAAAAGCCCCCACTGTGCACTTGGGCCTCAAGTGCACAGTGAGGCCCATCCCACCCTGCTGTCGTCTCCCTCCTCACTACACGAGCAGAGGGCTCGTGGCCACCGCCGATGCCCGTCACAGCCTCGGTCGTCGCCATGGCGGTCATCCGTCGACCGTCCGCCACGGATAAGGTTGCCCCGTGGCCTCACCCGAAACCCTAGCCCCATTCGCACCTCCCCTCGCTCACTCGTCCCGATCTGGACGTGCCCGAGAGCTGCTGCCGCCGTCCACCTCGCACCACACAGCCACCAACCCCCTCTGACATCTCCGACGTGCCCCTGGCCACCGTCATCCTCCCCTACATCCTCTACGCCGATGAGATGGATTCAGAGACAACTGCAGCGCCCGCTCGCCGTCATCTCCTTTCTCTACATCGTCGGAGCTTCATCGACCCGATTCGCTGCGCCGAGTCCCCCTCCCCCCGAGCCCACTCTAGCACATCTGTAGGCCCCTGGTGAGCACTCGCTTCGATCCCCTTGCTCCCTTGTTCTTCTGCATTGTTCGTCGCTCGCTGCACCGTCCTCCTGAAGCTCACTGCCACTGGCAATGGCGTAACCGCGGCCAGAGGAGACATAGCTCTCATTCGAGCATGGGAACATGCTCAGCACATCCCCAACAAGCTAACGTGCACGCGTACTCCCCTCCTAGCGCCCCTAGCCCTGATCCCGTCCACGCCCGAATGCCGGCAGCAGCCCGGCTTGTCGCCGGCATTGATTCTGAAACCTTCCAGCCGTGCCATCGCCATCATTCGATGCGACGTTGAATGCCCGTTCCAACGCACCCGTCAGGGCTCGAAACGACGGCTTGTAGCCGTTTTCCGCTGGGGGCTCGAGCCCTCCATTGCGGTTTTGGCTCGCCGGAGCAACTCCGGCGCTGCCCGCCGACATGGCCTAGCCCGGGGCCACCTGTGGGTCATTGCCAGCGCCCCCTAGCCCTAGTTGACTGGGTTGATCGAGTCAACTCTATTGACTGGGCAGCCTCAGTCACTAGCATGTAGGACCCACCCCCTTAATTAATTAAATGACTAATTAAAATAAGTAATTTCACTTAATTAGTTAATGATAGTTGGGCCCTGCCCCCTTAATTGATCAAAATTTAGTTTAAACAACTGGATTAACCTCTAGTCAATGACATGTGGGCCCTGTCCACTGTTCTAGTGGATAAGGTTGACCTAGTCACTGTTGACGGGGAACACGGCCTCTGCTGACTGGGTAGTTAATCGAGTCAAGTGGGCCCCACTGTCAGCCACACAAAGTGTACCCCTAGCATTTAGTATTTAATATAATTATATAATTTTAGAAAATGATTAAATCTTTGAAAAAACATATAAATTAATTTGTAAGTCAGATAAAAATAATTTATATATGAAAGATGCTTAAAAAATATAATGAATCCAAATACGCTATCCGTTCATTTGTCATGGGCCTCTAGCATGATGAACATGGAACTTTTCCCTCTGAATCAAATGTCCAATAAATGCCTAAGACCCGGAAAATATCCACAAATATTTTCCTGATGTGTCTATAACGTGTAGCACCATGTTAGGTCACCCCTAGCACTGGATATTTCCTTGTCATGCATCGTGAAGCATTTGTTTGCTTTATATTTATTGTCCCCCCCTCTTCTCTCCGATGGACCCCGGGACCGACGCTGCTACCGTGTACGACTACACCTCTGACGTCCAGCCACTTGCAGCAGAGTATCCACGCAAGCAAAACCCCTTGATCATTCCTATATCGCACATTCCTTCTCTCTCATGCTTGCATTAGATTTTGCTAATGTTGTTGATAGCTCCTATTCTAATGCATAACCTATTTTTGTAACTGATACATCTCCAATGTATCTATAATTTTTGATTGGTCCATGCTGTTATATTATCAATCTTGGATGTTTTATAATCATTTTATAGAAACTTTATATCATTTTTTGGGACTAACCTATTGACACAGTGCCAAGTGCGAGTTGTTGTTTTTGTTTGTTTTTTACTTCGTAGAATATCAGTACCAAACGAAGCTCAAATAGAGCAAAACTTTTTAGAGTTTTTTTGGGGGCAGAAGACAACTTGGGAGCCAAGGAAGCACCTGAGAGGAGGCCCGTGGAGGCCACAAGACACCAAGGCGCGCTAGAGGCCCCTAATGTGGCCTGGTGGGTTGTGCTCTCCATGGGAGTCCTCTCCACCGCCTATCAGCTCTATAAATATCCAAATATTCCAAAAACCCTAGGGGAGTCTATGAAACACAATTCCAAATGCAGCAAGTTCCAGAACCACGAGATCCAATCTAACACCATCATAGAGGGGTGCATCGTCTTCATGGGTGCATCCCCGATGATGCATGAGTAGTCCACCATAGACCTACAGGTCCATAGGTAGTGGATAGATGGCTTTCTCTCTCTCTCTCTTGATTCTCAATACAATGGTCTCTTGGAGATCTATTTGATGTAGTGACTTTTTGCGGTGTGTTTGTTGGGATCCGATGAAGTTTGAGTTCATGATCAGTTTCTATCCATGAATATTATTTGAGTCTTCTTTGATCTCTTATGTGCGTGATTACTTACAGCCTCGTCTTTCTTCTTCGAATCTTTGATTTAGTTAGGACAACTAGATCGATTTTTCTTGCCATGGGAAGAGGTGCTTTATGATGGGTTCGATCTTGCGGTGTCCTCTCCTAGTGACAGAAGGGGCAGCGAGGCACACATGTACCGTTTCTATTAAGGATAACAAGGTGGGGTCTATGCCTACATGAATAGATCTTGTCTACATCATGTCATTGTTCTTATTGCATTACTCCGTTTATCCATGAACTTAGTACACTAGAATACTAGATGCATGTTGGATAGCGGTCGATGTGTGGAGTAATAGTAGTAGATGCAGAATCGTTTCGGTCTACTAATCTTGGACGTGATGGCTATATAATGATCATTGCCTTGGCTATCATCATGATTATTTGATCTTCTACCAATTTACCAATGGTAATTTGTTTACCCACCTTGTGCTATACTCATGAGAGAATCCATAATTAAATCTACGGCCCCGAGGTCTATTTTTTAACATATTGCTTTTCGATATATATTTTTGCACATTTGCTTTCAGATCTATTATTCCAAAAACCTAAAAATACCCTGCTACACTTTTTATTTGCATATTTTATTTTGTATTCTTACACGATCTATTTATCCAATCTCATACAAACCGATCTATATTTTACCATGGAGAGATTGACAACCTCTCTTATGCGTCGGGTTGCAAGTATTTGTTCTTTGTGTGCATGTATCGTTTAGATAGTGTTGCTTGGTTCTCCTATTGGTTCGATAACCTTGGTTTCATAACTGAGGGAAATACTTACCATAGTTGTGCTGCATCATCCTTCCTCTTTGGGGAAATACCGATGCAGTCTCAAGCCGCATCAAAGGAATTTCTGGTGTCGTTGCCAGGGAGACACCATCAACATCTATCAGGTTCCTAACCACAAACCCCATCTCCTTGCAATTTATATTATTTGCCATTTTCCTATCATTTTCCTCTCCCCCACTTAACAAATTTTCCATTTTATTCGCCCTCTTTTGTGTTTGCCTTTTTCTTGTCAGATCTCTTGTTTATCTATATTTTTTATATGACTAGCATCACTACCCCCTTGTCCCCAGATTTTGAAGTTCTATACTTGAAACAAAAACAAGGGGAAAATCTGAAAGACGCTTGGTATAGGTTAATGGAATCCTATCGCATTTGCAATCCAAAGGGGGATGCAAAGATTTTGCTTCAAAAAATGTACATTGGATTATCTTTGCATCATAGAAAACTCTTGGATTTTGCCGCTAAAGGTAACTTTACTGAGCTTGATGCCAATACTACTTATGAAATTTTAGAAGTGATATTGGGGGTTCCTCCACCAAAAAAGGGTTTTATCTTACACAAGAAGGGTTTCAAATTATAGACAAATTGGATGATTTACATAAACATTTGGTCGAGTTGTAAAAATATATGAACCTCTTAAACATATTAGTGGAAACCTAAATCGCATGAATACTTTCATTACTCTTTGCAATAAGTGTTTGGACATTTTTTATCTCAAGATGGTCTCTTCTCCTGAAAATTTGGGGAAGCGTAAAGAGCATCCCGGGTTTGAGAAATCCCTCACAAAGGTGGCAAAAAAAAGTAAAGATGACAATACTTGAATCTATGCTTTATGCCTAGCTGGGGGCGTAAAACGATAACGCTTGTTGGGAGGCAACCCAATGAATAAAATTTATTTATTTTTCTTTTTATTTCCGTTCTTGAGTGTTTATGCAATTATTCTACTGTTATGATTGTGTTTTTTATGTTTTAATTAATATTTGTGCCAAGTAAAGCCTTTAGGATCATGTTGGGTGATAGTTGATTTGATCTTGTTGAAAAACAGAAATTTTGTGTCCAGTAAAATAATTTTAAAAAATCACATAAGCGAGGAAAAAGTCGGAATTTTTTAGACAATATGTATATACAAATTTCTGAGGTTCTCCTAATTTTTCAGAATTTTTTGCGTTACGGAAGTATGGTTAGAGTACATATTACTACAGACTATTCTGTTTTTGACAGATTCTGTTTTCGTTGCATTGTGTGCTTGTTTTAATGAATCTGTGGCTTGTATTGAAGGGTATAAGCCATGGTAAAGTTAGAATACAGTAGATATAATGCAATAATAAAATATGAATGTGTTTGCAACATTAATTAAAGTGGTGATTTGCTTTATTATACTAACAAATCTCACGATTTTGTTATGTTTTGTGTAATTGAAGTTTTCAAGTTTTGGATGAGATCACGATGGATGAAGGACTAAGGAGTGAAAAGAGCCTTAGATTGGGGATGATATGGCAACACCAAGATAATATCCAAGGATAAACAAGCAACTAAGCTTGGGAGTGCCCCGAGTGGCATACCCTCTTTCTTCTAACAACCATCGGTATTTTACTTGGAGCTATATTTTTATTTGTCCATATATTGAGTTTTGCTTGGAGCGTCTTTTATTATATGAGTCTTTGCTTGATTTGCTTTTTATTTTGTCACAAGTATCCTTGCTGGACACACCTATTTGAGAGAGCCAAAATTATGCTATGATTTGTTAGAATTGCTTTATATGCTTCACTTAAACCTTTTGAGCTATGGACTTGCTCTAGTGCTTCACTTATATCTTTTTGAGCACGACGTGCTTTAAATTTTTGTAGAAATACTCTCATGCTTCACATATATTAATTTGAGAATTATTAAATTTTGAAGAAATTCTCTCATGCTTCACCTATATTATTTTGAGAGATGAAATTTTTATGCTCATGTTCTTCACTTAAATTTATTTGAGCTTGTCAAAAGCAATGGTGTCGGTGCACTAGAGTTTTGGGCTCTCCGGTGCCCCTTACTCGTGGACGGGCAGTAGTAGCCACCCTGGCAACAAGGCCCGGCAAGGAGATGCTAGAATACAAGGACAGAAGAATCAAGACTAGAGGCAAGACCTTGTCGGGATGGCCATCAGGCCCCCGGCAAGGCAAAGCCCCGGCAGGACTCGGCAAGCCGAAGACCCGACAAGGTGAAGCCATGGCAAGACCCCACCAGGGCAGAGGCCAGTGTCGCCCCACCTGGGCACGTGTCATGGCTCGGGCGATGGAGGGGATAAGCGATGTCGATGGGACGGGCTCCTGTCCCGTCTCGTATACAGTCAGAGATGTGTGACGGTGCATTAAATGCACCTGTCCTACTCCGTCAGTGTTAGGTATGATAGCATTGTAGCTCTGTACACCCCTTGTACGTACTGTACGCTGCTGTTGGGATCCCATTGGTCATATAAAAGGAGGCCCAGGGCGTTACAGTAGAGGACTTTTCGACCTTCTAGCTCATACGCGTAGTGGTTGTTCATAGCACTCCTGTAGCCAGAACCCTAAAAACACCCACAATATAACCAAGCAGGAGTAGGTTTTTACACATCTCTACGGTACGAACCTGGGTAAAATCCCCGTGTGCTGTTCACTCGATCTGCTCTTCGTGCGAGCCTTCCTTCCCACCGAACCGAGAAGGGATCCCTCTGATCCCATAGGTGTCGTTTCCCCCGACATATTTGGCACGCTAGGTAGGGGTAAAGGTCGCGTGAACCTGATTTGGTGATCAGCGCGCTAGTTCCTTCATAATCATCATCGCCATGGCCCCCAAGAAGAAGGGCCTAACGGCGGTTGGCCCATCCGCGTCCACTGTCCCTGTAGCTACACAGACATGCGGCGGTGTAGATGCGGGTGGAGGAGGAGCCAGAGGCTTAGATCTTCCGCAACATTCCGGTGACTAAGGCCAAGGAAGCGGCGACGACCATCGTGGAGACACTCATGGCGGCGGTGGGAACCCCCGCGGCGCTGGGTCTCAGGACGGAGCTGTATCGCCTGCAGGTGGTACGGTGAACTCTGGGGACAGAAGGGTACTTTCCAAGACACCCACGCCGGCACCTACGCCGTGACCTTCCCAGGACGCACGCAAAGAGCAGTGCCACGGTGCCCACGGTTCCCAACGTCGCCACGGGAAAGCTCCTACACATCACTCCCAAGTAGGGATGGCAATGGGTCGGTTTTGGAGCGGGTGGAGCTGGTCCAGATCCAACCCATGACCCATCTCCCTACGCTGTGCCCATCCACCAAAGCATCCATGGGGGGAAAATGTGCCCATGCCCAAACCCATTGGATATATATCCATATACCAATGGAGCTCCATGGGCATAGAAAAATCAGCATGAAGGCTTACTAGAGATCAAATTAACTCATCATCATTCATTAACTAAGATTAGGTTTAATATTTATGTTTTTGGAGTTGTGGGGGATTAGGGAACCTCGTTGGAATTTGGCCTTCTATGACCGTGAGAGACTTGTGGTTGGACATTTGCTTAGTTTAGTGTCAATGCCATAGGAGCCCATGTGTCATGCGGGTATCCATTGGATATCCAGGGAGCAAAAATTACAACTGTGCCCAACCCAACTGTTCGTGGGTTTCCAAATCCATGGATCCATGGGCAGAAATGCGCTCCATACCCTTGCCCAACCGGGTCGGGTATCCGCAGGTATCCACATCCATGGATAAAATTGCCATCCCTACTCCCAAGATGCGCGGGACCAGCATGCTCGCCAACATGCTAGTGCGAGTGGCGTGCCATCACGGGACCGCGGTGGAGCTCCTTCTAACACCATTAGGAGTCAGAGGACCTCGCGTTCTTCGCCCGTTCGCTGCCGACCACGTCGAAAGAAGCAATGGCACGGGTACAACTACTCGTGAACTTCCCTCCTGCTGCGGAGAAGCTCGACGAATGGAGAGCCATCATTCAGTGCCTCCTCAGCCTCGCTGACAAGTTTCGGTCCATCGAGCTGGCTCACGCTAGTGGTGAGAAGGTCGGAAGCGGTGCGACCATGGTGCACTCTCCTCCACAACAACAACACAGGTCACTGACTCAACAAACCGACGCTTACGATGGTTACTCGACGGCGTCCCGATCCAGGACTCGCCGCGACCAGCGTCAAGTTCTTCGAGAACGAAGCAAGGAAGACACTCGAACTACAATCGAGTGACGGCGGGAAGCGCGTCATCAATCTGATAAGCGAGTGGGGCCTGCTGTATACAAGCCCATGCTAGGGTATCCCGCTAGCCTACCTTACGAGGTGGGTTGTCCAGCGTTTACCCGTGAGCTGCGGCAAGTCCAGTGGCCCAATTCCCGCATGTTCAAGCCGGAGGTCCCGGAGAAGTACGACGGCAAGACTCACCCTTCAGAGTTCTTGAGCATCTACACCATTGCGTTGCAGGCTGCCAGGGCTCATGACGACAAGATACTCACCAACTACTTCCCGTTGGTGCTTAAGCCCAACCTCTAGTCGTGGTTGATGCACCTACCGGAGAATTCCATCGCCTCCTGGGCAGACCTGTGCCACAAGTTTGTTGGCGCCTTTACCAGAGGCCACCAAGCTACTGGTCAAGAAAGCAATTTGCACATCATCCCTCAGAAGGAGGGCGAGACTTTGCGCAAGTACATCCAAAGGTTCAGCCGCGTGCACCACAACATACCAGACGTTCATCATGCCGCTGTTATCAGTGCGTTCCATCAGAATGTGCGCAACCGCAGGATGCGGCAAGAGCTGGCGATGAACAAGGTCACGGATGTTGCCGAGCTCTATGCTCTGGAAGATAAATGTGCTCGGGCTGAAGAAGGGAGGAGGCTCCCCGATGAAGACGCTGGCATAGGGGTCGACTCTAAGGATGAAGACACCGCCACCCTAGCAAAGAAAGGCCGGCGGCAGAACAAGAAACACAAGGGCAAGGCCGTGCTTGCCGTCGAGGGATCTGGCAACCCCGTTACTGCCAAGAAGGGCAAGGTTGATGACCCCGGCAAGGATGTTGCCGGGTGCGCCTCCTGCCAGGCGATGGTGTCTGCCAACAAGCCGGAAGGCTCCGTCAACAAGTATTGCAAGATCCATCGCACCTAGGGCCATGATCTCCAGGACTGCCGACAAGTTGAGCAATTTGCCGAGAAGAAAAAAGCCGAATACACGAGGTGAGACAAGGAGAAAGGCCAAGATGGTGCAGAGGGGTCCGACAAGAAGCACGTTGGCCGAGGAGGTCGTCGCGGTAGGCCCAAACAACGAAAAGACCAACCTGCTTGTGGCCGCGACAAGCAAGAGGGTGATGACAATGACGTCGAAGGGGACGACGTGTCCAGCGAGCATGAGTTCCAGAAGGCTACAGAGATGATGTGCATCGAGGGAGGTGCCTCGTCGCATTCCTCTCACCGCCAACTTAAACAGTGGGTGCGCGAGGTTAACGGGGCGGAGCGGTGCCCAGAGATCTTCGAAGTGGTCCAACACTCCTATCATTTTTGACGCCGAGGATCACCTTGATCGCATAACTGCAGTCAGGTGCCTGCCATTGTTGGTTTTCGCCAACAATTCGCAACCTCAAGGTGACAAAGATGTTAGCCGACAGTGGGGCCAGCCTGAACCTGATCTCGCCTGATGTCATCCAGAGGCTGCAAATTCCTGATGAAGATCTCGAGCCCAAAGGCGCTTTCCAAGGGGTCAATTCAGGGAGGACTTAGCCGAAGGGCAAAATCACACCGTCGGTGACGTTTGGCAATGACATAAATTTCAGGACAGAGAAGATCATTTTTGACGTCGCCAAGATCTCATTGCCGTACAACGGTATCCTTGGTCGCCCAGCGCTAGCCAAGTTCATGGCTGCCACCCATTTCGCCTACAATGTGCTGAAGATGCCGAGGCCAGTGGGCGTCATCACAATCAAATCTGACAAGAAAGGCACACTCATCTGCGCTGACCAACTCTACTGGGAGGCAGTTGCAGCACCTACGGCCAAGGCACTTGCTCCTGCCGCTGAAGCTCCCGGGGGGCAGAAGACCAGCAAGGCCTCTTGCGCACATTCTGGCAAGCACGCCTCCTCGGGGTGCTGCGCTTCCATTGACGATGTACCAGAGAGCTCCACCGGCAAGAGCAAGAAGTCCAAGGCAGCTCCACCAGTGACTAAGAAGGTGCCCGCCAAGAAGGATGCTATGGGAGGAAGTTTGACCAAGTTCCACCCTTGACGACAAATAGGAAAGCGCGCTCGTCGCCTTCCCGCGGGCGAATGTCGATGTGTTTGCATGGCAACTGATACGTCTCCAACGTATCTATAATTTTTTATCGTTCCATGCTATTATATTATCTGCTTGGATGTTTTATATGCATTAATATGCTATTAATATTATCTTTGGACTAACCTATTAATCTAGAGCCTAGTGCCAGTTTCTGTTTTTTCCTTGTTTTTGAGTTTTGCAGATAAGGAATATTAAACAGATTCCAAATGGAATAAAACTTTCGGAAGGATTTTTTTGGAACAAAAGGAATCTACAAGACTTGAGAACCAAGGCAGAGGAGCCACCGTGGGGCGACAAGCCCTAGGGGCACGGCCAGGGGGTGACCACGCCGGACAGGCTTGTGGGCCCACGGCTGCTCCCCTAACCCTAATCTTCGGCCTATTAATTCCCAAATATTCCATCGTTATCAAGGCGAGACACGAAAACACTTTTTTGCCGCCAGAAGCCTCCATTCCTGAGAGATCCAATCTTGGAGCCTTTTCCGGTAATCTGCCAGAGGGGGATTCGATCACGGAGGGCATCTACATCAACTCCATTGCCCCTCCGATGATGCGTGAGTAGTTCACCACAGACCTACGGGTCCATAGCTAGTAGCTAGATGGCTTCTTCTCTCTCTTTGATCTTCAATACCATGTTCTTCATGATCTTCATGGAGATCTATCCGATGTAATACTCTTTTGTGGTGTGTTTGTCAAGATCCGATGAATTGTGGGTTTATGTTCAGATTATCCATGAATCTTATTTGAATCTTATCTGAATTCTTATATTCATGGTTTCATATCCTTGTAAGTATCTTCGAGTTATTAGTTTGGTTTGGCCAACTAGATTGGTAATTCTTCCAATGGGAGAAGTGCTTGGTTTTGGGTTCAATCTTGTGGTGTCCTCACACTTGACATAGTAGGGGTAGCGAGGCACGTATTGTATTGTTGCCATCAAGGGTAACAAGATGGGTTTTCATCATATTGCTTGAGTTTATCCATCTACATCATGTCATCTTACTTAATGTGTTACTCTGTTCTTCATGAACTTAATACTCTAGATGGAGGCAGGAGTCGGTCGATGTGTGGAGTAATAGTAGTAGATGCAGAATCGTTTCGGTCTACTTGACACATACGTGATGCCCATATGCATGATCATTGCCTTGGATAACTACATGATTATTCGCTTTTCTATCAATTGCTTTACAGTAATTTGTTTACCCACCATGATATTTTCCTTCAAGAGAGAAGCCTCTAGTGAAACCTATGGCCCCCGGGTCTACTTTCCATAATATATTTTCAGATCTATAGACCAAAAATACCAAAATATACTTTGCTGCAACTTACTTATCTTTTACTTTCCATTTTGTTTACATCTATCTCCATCGGATCTAATCCTTGCAAATAACCGTGAAGGGATTGACAACCCCTTTATAGCATTGGGTGCAAGAGTTTGATTGTTTGTGTAGGTGTATCCATTGGTAACTTGTTTGTTCCTCCTTCTGGATTGATACCGTGGTTCTCATCAACTGGGGGAAATACTTATCTATTTCGCTGCATCACCCTTTCCTCTTCAAGGGAAAGCCAACACAAGCTCAAGAGGTAGCAAGAAGGATTTCTAGTGCTGTTGCCGGGGAGGATACTTAGCAAGTAAAGACAAGAATGTTCCCATCAACTTGTCAATTATGGCTGCGTTGCTGGGATAGATCTACATCAAGCCTACCAAGTACCCATCACAAACTCATCTCTTGCATTTACATTATTTTCCATTTGCCCATCGTTTTCCTCTCCCCCACTTCTAAAATAATTTTTAGAAAATACCAAAAAGATTTGCCTTTTTATTCACCCTTCTTTCGTTTGCCTTTTTCTTGCTCGTGTGTTGGATTGCTTGAACCCATGGCTAGCCTTATCACTATAGATAATACTCCCGAGTATGAGGTTCTTAATTTTAAGAAAAAGGAAGGGAGAAAACATAAAAGATGCTTGGTATAGAATTTGCAATGCTCAAAATAGATCTATTTGTATGCAATCTACCACCATTCTCCTTCGCAATTTCTACGTGGGTATTACTCAATGGAATAGATATGTTCTAGATACCGTCATGGGAGGGAATTTCTTGGGAAGTCATACCTTTGACTCTTATAGCGCTATGATAAATTTGGTAGGTTCACCCCCAATCATGGTTAATGGAACAAACTTGACCTTCGAACATCTGATGCGGAGCCTTGATATTATTGAAAAAAGGTTGCTACAGTTGAGCTTATTGAAAACTTGGATAAAGAGATTCATAATCACATTACTCAATATGGATCTAAAGTAGGAATTACATTAAAAAATCTAAAGGAAAAGGAGCCCATAGTTAATTAAAAATTGGAACAAGATTCCTTTAGAATTGGCAAGATAGAGGACATTATTACCAACTTGGGATTTGTTTTTGCTTTGGTTCAAACTACCCCTACTCCTCCCCCTCCAGAGGCTGCCAAGTTTGTTTCTGTTCCTAAAAATAAGGGTGAATCTTCTAGTGAAGATCTTAAGATGATAGGTATTCACCCTAGCTTTTTCAATATTATTAAGGAACCAATTGACACCATTGAATCTCTTGATTTTTTGCCTAGGAGAATTATTATTGATAAGAACAACGGACCCCCTAAGGTTTATAAGTGTGCAATTGAGAAATTGCATACCAAAGATGACAATACCTAGATCTATTGCGTTTTGCCTTGCTAGGGGCGTTAAACAATAGCGCTTGTTGCGAGGCAACCCAATTTATTTTTGTGTTCTATTTTTGCTTCTATTTTTGAGTGTTTACCACATTATTACTTCTGTAGTAATTGTGTTTTGCTGTTTTAATTAGTGTTTGAGCCAAGTAAAACCTTTGGGGTGATCTTTGGAGTTTTTGATTTGATCTTGCTGAAAAACAGAAACTTTTGCGCTCAGTCCAGGAATTTTATACATTTTTCAGAGCGTCGAATGAGTCTGAAATTTTTACACAAGACTGATATATAAATTTCCTAGGTTTTCCCAATTTTTCAGAAGTTTTTGAGTTACATAAGTATACGAAGTTTTCAGATTTCTACAAACTGTTTTGTTTTTGTTAGATTCTTTTTTCTTTGAGTTGTTTGCCTATTTTGATGAATCTATGGGTTGTATCATGGGGTATGAGCCATGGAGAAGTTAGAATATAGTAGGTATAACACCAATATAAATAAAGAATGAGTTCACAACAGTACCTAAACTGGTGATTTATTTTCTTATACTAACGGATCTCACGAGTTTTCTGTTAAGTTTTGTGGTGTGAAGTTTTCAAGTTTTGGGTAAAGATTTGATGGACTATGGAATAAGGAGTGGCAAGATCCTAAGCTTGGGGATGCCCAAGGACCCCAAGTCATATTCAAGGATGCAAGAGCCTAATCTTGGGTATGCCCCGAAAGGCATCCCCTCTTTCGTCTTCAATCCATCGGTAAATTTACTTGAGGCTATATTTTTATTCACCACATGATATGTGTTTTGCTTGGAGCGTCTTGTATGATATGAGTCTTTGCTTCTTAGTTTGCAACAACCATCCTTTCTGCACACTTGTTTTGAGAGAGACACGCTGAATCATGAATTTATTAGAATACTCTATGTGTTTCACTTATATCTTTTGAGATAGGCAATTTTGCTCTGTGTGCTTCACTTATATTTTTTAGAGCACGGTGGTGTTTGCGTTTTATAGAAATAGTTGAACTCTTGTAACTCACTTATATTATTTTGAGAGTCTCTAAACAGCATGGTAATTGGTCTAGGTTATGAATTTTGTCCTAATATGGTAGGCATCCAAGAGGGATATAATTAAAAACTTCCATATTAAGGGCATTGAATACTATGAGAAGTTTGATTCCTTGCATAAAATTTTGAGATATAAAGATGGTAATGTTGAGAGTCAGGTTAGGAAGTAATTGTGATTTGGTAAAAATACGTGTGTAAAGGTTTGTGATTCCCGTAGCATGCACGTATGGTGAACCATTATGTAAGTAAGTCGGAGCATGATTTGTTTATAGATTGTTGACCTTTGTGTGAGATTCGGGAGAGCGCGATGGTTAACTCCTACCAACCTCTCCCCTAGGAGCATCTGTTTAATACTTTGCTTCAATGACTAATAGACTTTTGCAATAAGTATGTGAGTTCTTTATGACTAATGTTGAGTCCATGCATTATACACACTCTCACGCTTCCACCATTGCTAGCCTCTCTAGTACCGCGCAACTTTCCCCGGTACACCAAACACCTTCCTCAAAACAGCCACCAAACACCTTCCTCAAAACAGCCACCATACACCTTCCTCAAAACAGCCACCATACTTACCTATTATGGCATTTCCATAGCCATTCCGAGATATATTGACATACAACTTCCACCGTTCCCTTTTATGACTTGGACCATCACTTCCATATTGCATATAGAGTCATATTTTGTCATAGGTATCAAGTTGTAACTTTATTTTGAGTTTTAAGTAAATAAAAGTGTGATGATTATCATTATTAGAGCATGTCCCATGTGAGGAAATGATGATGGAAGCTATGATTCCCTCACAAGTGGGGATGAGATTCCGGATTTTATGAAAAATAAAAGAGGCCAATAAAGCCCAAATAATAAAAGAGGCCTTAGACACCCACCAAAAAAAGGAGAAAAAGAAAAAAGGAAAAAAGAGAGAAAAGATCTAAGGGACATTTGTCGGTGCACCAGAGTTTTGGGTTCTCTAGTGCCCCTTACTCATGCACGGGCAGTAGTAGCCACACTGCCGGCAAGGCCCGACTAGGAACTGTTAGATCCAGATACAGGAAAATCAAGAGAACATTCAAACGAACAATAAAGGCCGAAGGATAGACCCCCAGCAAGACCGTGTCGAGATGGTCTTCAGGCCCCCGACAAAGCGAAGCCCCGGCAAGATCTCGTCAACGAAGAGGCCAGGTGTCTCCCCACCTGGGCATGTGTCGAGGTGCCAGCGATGGAGGAGGCTAAGCAGTGCCGATGGGACGGGGTCCTGTCCCGTCCCGTAGACGGCCAGAGGCACCAGGCAGAGCATTAAATGCTCCTATCTTACATCCTTAGTGTTAGGTATGATAGCACTATAGCACTATACACCTCGTGTACGCACTGTACGTCGCTGTTGGGATCCCCTTAGTCATATAAAAGGAGGCCCATGGCATTACAGTAGGGGATCTTTTGACCAATCGTCTATCTCGCACGCGTAGCCGCCGTGCTCGATCACCCACACAGCACTCCTGTGGCTAGAACCCAAGAACACCCATAATACACAAAGAAGGAGTAGGGTTTTACGCTTCTCAGCGGCCCGAACCTGGGTAAAAATCCCCCACGCTGCTCGTTTGTCCTGCTCTTCATGCATATACGTCCCCCTACCGAACCGAAGGGGGTCCTCCCGACCCTATAGGAGTTCGTCCCCCATGACATCTCTGGCGCGCCAGGTAGGGGGATTGGTTGCGTAAATCTGGTCGAACGATCAGCGCGTTGATATGTCTCCAACATATCTATAATTTTGATCGTTCCATGCTATTATATTATCAACTTTGGATGTTTTCTATGCATGAATATGCTATTTTATATTATTTTTTGGGACTAACTTATTAATTCAATGCCCAGTGCCAGTTCCTGTTTTTTCCATGTTTTTGACCTTTTTCAGATAGGAATATCAAACGGAGTCCAAACAGAATAAAACTTTCACCGTGATATTTATGGAAAATATCAGAAATAGCAGAAGGAAAAGATACTGGAGAGGCGGCCCGAGGGAGTCACGAGCCTGGGAGGCGCGGCCACCCCCTGGCTACGCCTGGGAGGCTCGTGACCTCCTCATGGCCCCTCTCGACTTGTTCTCGACGCCATACGGTCTTATAAATACTGAAACCCACAGAACTAAACCTAGATCGCAAGTTTCGACGCCGCAGACCTCCAGAGCCACCAAAAACCAATCGGGAGCCCATTCCGGCACCCTGCCAGAGGGGGAATCCATCTCCGGTGGCCATCTTCATCATCCCGGCGATCTGCATGACGAGGAGGGAGTAGTTCACCCTCGAGGCTGAGGGTATGTACCAGTAGCTATGTGTTTGATCTCTCTCTCTCCGGTGTTCTTGAGATGTCTTGATCTCTATTTACTGCGGGCTTTGCTACTATAGTTGGATCTTATGATGTTCTTCCCCCTCTACCTTCTTGTAATGAATTGAGTTTTCCCTTTGAAGTTATCTTATCGGATTGAGTCTTTAAGAACACTTGATGTATGTCTTGCACGTGTCTATCTGTGGTGACAATGGGATATTCATGTGAGTACTTGATGTATGTTTTGGTGATCAACTTGCGGGTTTCGTGACCTTGGGAACCTATGCATAGGGGTTGGCACACGTTTTGACTCTCCAGTAGAAACTTTGGGACACTCTTTGAAGTTCTATGTGTTGGTTGAATAGATGATTCTGAGATTGTGTGATGCATATTGTATAATCATGCCCACGGATACTTGAGGTGACAATGGAGTATCTAGGTGACATTAGGGTTTTGGTTGATGTGTATCTTAAGGTGTTATTCTAGTACGAACTCTAGGATAGATTGAACGGAAAGAATAGCTTCGTGTTATTTTACTACGGACTCTTGAATAGATCGATCAGAAAGAATAACTTCGTGGTGGTTTCGTACCCGACAATAATATCTTTGTTTGTTCTCTGCTATTAGTTACTTTGGAGTGACTCTTTGTTGCACGTTGAGGGCTAGTTATATGATCCAATTATTTTATTATTGTTGAGAGAACTTCCACTAGTGAAAGTATGAACCCTAGGCCTTGTTTCCAAGCATTACAATACCGTTCGTGCTCACTTTTACTATTAGTTACCTTGCTGTTTTTATATTTTCAGATTACAAAAACCTATATCTACTATCCATATTGCACTTGTATCACCATCTCTTCGCCAAACTAGTGCACCTATACAACTTACCATTGTATTGGGTGTGTTGGGGACACAAGAGACTCTTTGTTATTTGGTTGCAGGGTTGCTTGAGAGATACCATATTCATCCTACGCCTCTCGCGGATTGATAAACCTTAGGTCACCCACTTAAGGGAAAATTGCTACTGTCCTACAAACCTCTGCACTTGGAGGCCCAACAACGTCTACAAGGAGAAGGTTGCGTAGTAGACATCAAGGTCTTTTCTGGAGTCGTTGCCAGGGAGGTTAGCGCTTGAAGGTATATCTTTAGATCTTGCAATCGAATATTTTATTTTCTTGTTTTATCACTACTTTAGTTTATTAAAAGAAAACAAAAAAATGGAATTAAGGTTACCTCATATGCTTCATCTTTTTAATGTCTTTCGTGAAAATGATGGAAAAGAAAATTGTGCTCAAATGCTAGAAGAAGAATTACATAGGATGCTTGGCATAAAATATGTGAATGATGAGCATTATTGCAATGTTTTTAGTATGAATACTTTGAATATCCATGATACTAATGATATGCAAAGCTACAAGCTTGGGTATGCTATGTTTGATAAAGATGATCTTTTTAGTTCCCCCACTTTGAATGATCAAAATTATTATGATGAAAGCATGCCCCCTATCTATGATGATTATTGTGATGATAATTATGCTATAAATAAGAATTATTATAAAACTTATCACAATTATGATTACCCTTTTGCTAAACATCACTCTTTTAATGTGGAAACTATTTGTAGTATTCAAGTCTTGTACGATACTGCCACTATTAATCATGAGAATAAATTTGCTTATGTGGAGAGTAGTAAAATTTCTATGATTGTAGATCATGAAAAGAATGATTTAGGTGCTGGTTATATTGATGAATTCATTCATGATGCTACTGAAAATTATTATGAGAGAGATCATATGCTTCTACATATTGCAATAATGTCAAGTTTCATCTCTATGTGTTGAAATTTTTGAAGCTATGCTTGTTTTGCCTTCCTATGCGAGATGATTATTGCTCCAATAAGTTTTTTGTTCACAAAATCCCTATGCATAGGAAGTGGGTTAGACTTAAATGTTCTAGTCATATGCTTCATGATGCTTCCATTATGTTTCAATCATTATCTTTTATGTGAGCATCATTGAAATGATTATGCCTAGCTTGAAAGGCATTAAAGAAAAATGCTTGTTGGGAGACAACCCAATATGTATCCTTACTGTTTCTATGTGTTCACATTATTATTATACTGTATTAATCATGTTTTATAGCTTTTATTTCAATAAAGTGCCAAGTAAAGCCTTTATGATTAGTTTGGGTGATAGTTGTTTGATCATGCTGAAAAAGACAGAAACTTTGTGCTCACGAAATTATTTTTAATTTTTATCCAGAGAGATATTTTGAGCTGATTATTTTTTATGCTGATTTATATACAAATTTCATTAATTTTCATAATTGTTTAAGAATTTTTGGAAGTGCAGAAGTGTGGTTATCATTCAGATCATTACAGACTATTCTGTTCTTCACAGATTCTGTTTTCAATGCATAGTTTGTTTGTTTTAGCGTTTCCATAGATTATATTAAGTGATATAAATTGTGGAAATGATAATATACAGTAGGAATTTTGTGGGAAAATTTATGAATATTGTCTTGACAGTACCAAAATGAATGATTTGTCTTTATTATACTAACCCATCTCACGAAGTTCCGTTAAGTTTTGTGTTGTGAAGTTTTCAAGTTTTGGGCAAAGTTCGGATGGACAACGGAACAAGGAGTTGAAAGAGCCTAAGCTTGGGGATTCCCAAGGCATAACAATCCATATTAAAGGACACCAAAGAGCCTAAGCTTGGGGATGCCCCGGGAAGGCATCCCCTCTTTTGTCTTCAATCCATGTGTAACTTTACTTGGGGCTATATTTTTAGTCACCACATGATATGAGTTTTGCTTGGAGCGTCATTTTATTTTATTAGTACTTAATTGTTGTTATTTATATTAATGTTAATGTTTTTAATCATTTAGTTCAATAAATATGTCAAGGATAGCCTTTACCATGCTTAATTTGCAAGTATGGGAGTTGCTGTTCCAAAACAGAAAGTTTGCTTGTAGTGCAAAAATTCTCTAGAATTTTCTGTACGTCAGAATAATTGAAATTTTGACATAGTATGATCTTATAAATTACATACAGTGTCAAATTGTTTCAGATTTTTTTGAGTTAATTAAGTATGGATCTTTCTGCACTCTTCACAGACTGTTCTGTTTAGGCAGATTGCTGTTATGTTTGCATTGTTCGCATATGTTTGCTTGTTTAATGATTCCATTTGATGATGGGAGTTTTAAATATGCAGAGTAATTTAGTGTGAAATGTAAAATAATAATCTTAGTGATTTTCTACAGTATAGTATGATATAGTTTTGCATTGATTTATACTAACCTATCTCACGAGTTCTTGTTAAGTTTTGTGTGGATGAAGTTTTTAAGATTTTGGAAACCACCATATGAGAGGAATTAAAGAGACACAAAAGCTCAAGCTTGGGGATGCCCAAATCACACCAATCCATATTTCAAGAAGTATCAAGCATCTAAGCTTGCGGATGCCCCGGTTGGCATCCCACCTTTCTTCTTCAACAATTACCGGTTAGTATCGGTTGAACCTAAGTTTTTGCTTCTTCACATGATCGTGCTATCCTTGGAGTGTCATTTTATTTTGTTTGAATAAGGTACTTAGGATCTGAAATTATTAGATGGGAGATTCTTCATATAGCCAAATAATTATTCAACTACTCATTGATCTTCACTTATATCTTTTGAAGTAGTTTTTTTATTGCTTTAGCGCTTCACTTATATCCTTATAGAGCATTGCAATGTTTATATTTTTGAGAAATTTATGAACTCTCATGCGTCACATATATCATTTTGAGAGTCTTAAAAAGCATGGTAATTTTCTTAGGTTATGAAACTAGTCCTAATATGATAGGCATCCAAAAGGGATATAATAAAAACTTTCATATTCAAGTGCATTAAGTAGTAAGAGAAGTTTGATTCCTTGCATCTAGTTTTGAGACATGGAGATGGTGATATTAGAGTCATGTTAGTAGAGTGTTGTGAATCTAGAAATACTTGTTTTGAAGTTTGTGATTCCCATAGCATGCACGTATGGTGAACCGCTATGTTAGGAAGTCGGAGCATAATTGATTTATGGATTGTCATCCTTTGTGTGGTGGTCGGGATCACGCGATGGTTAACTCCTACCAACCCTTCCCCTAGGAGTATGCGCTTAGCACTTTGTTTCGATTACTAATAAAACTTTCACAACAAGTATGTGAGTTCTCTATGACGAATGTGAGTCCATGGTATATACGCACTCTCACCCTTCCACCTTTGCTAGCCTCTCTAGTGCTGCGCAAATTTCGCCTGGGCATAAACCCACCATATACCTTCCTCAAAACAGCCACCATACCTACCTATTATGGCATTTCCATAGCCATTCCGAGATATATTGCCATGCAACTTTCACTGTTCCATTTATTATGACACACATCATCATTGTCATATTGCTTTGCATGATCATGTAGTTGACATTGTATTTGTGGCAAAGTCACTATTCATATCTTTCATACATGTCACTCATGAGTCATTGCACATCCCGGTACACTGTCGAAGGCATTCATATAGAGTCATATTTTTTGTTCTAAGTATTGAGTTGTAAGTAAATAAAAGTGTGATGATCATCATTATTAGAGCATTGTCCCATGTGAGGAAAGGAAGTAAGCTATGATTCCCTCACAAGTTGGGATGAGACTCCGGACATTAAAAATAAAAAAAGAGGCCAAAGAGCCCACAAAAAAATGAATGAATTTTTTTAAAAAAAGAGAGGCCAAAGAGCCCAAACAAAAAAAAGAAAGAGAAAGAGAGAAGGGACAATGCTACTATCCTTTACCACACTTGTGCTTCAAAGTAGCACCATGATCTTCATGATAGAGAGTCTCATATATTGTCACTTTCATATACTAGTGGGAATTTTCATTATAGAACTTGGCTTGTATATTTCAATGATGGGCTTCCTCAAATTGCCCTAGGTCTTCGTGAGCAAGCAAGTTGGATGCACACCCACTTAGTTTCTTTTGAGCTTTCATACACTTATAGCTCTAGTGCGTCCGTTGCATGGCAATCCCTACTCATTCACATTGATATCTATTAATGGGCATCTCCATAGCCCGTTGATACACCGAGTCGATGTGACCATCTCCTCCTTTTTGCCTCACAACCTCCACCATATTCTATTCCACTTATAGTGCTATATCCATGGCTCACGCTCATGTATTGCATGAGAGTTGAAAAAGTTTGAAAAGTAAAAGTGTGAAAACAATTGCTTGACCAATACCGGGGTTGTTCATGATTTAGATTCATTGTGTGAGGAAGAGGGAGCATAGCCAGACTATATGATTTTGTAGGGATAACTTTCTTTGGCCATGTTATTTCGAAAGTTCATGATTCCTTTACTAGTATGCTTGAAGCATTATTGTTTTCATGTCAATATTAAACTTTTGTTTTGAATCTTATGGATCTGATCCTTCATGCCACAATAAATAATATTATAAGAATAAATATGCTAGGTAGCATTCCACATAAAAAATTCTATTTTTATCACTTCCCTACTCGAGGACGAGTAGGAGTTAAGCTTGGAGATGCTTGATACGTCTCCAACATATCTATAATTTTGATCGTTCCATGCTATTATATTATCAACTTTGGATGTTTTCTATGCATGAATATGCTATTTTATATTATTTTTGGGACTAAGTTATTAATCCACTGCCCAGTGCTAGTTCCTATTTTACATCGTCAGTACACGTAGACGGCCAGAGGCACCAGGCAGAGCATTAAATGCTCCTATCTTACATCGTCAGTGTTAGGTATGATAGCACTATAGCCTGTACACCTGGTGTACGCACTGTACGTCGCTGTTGGGATCCCCTTAGTCATATAAAAGGAGGCCCATGGCATTAGAGTAGGGGATATTTTGACCAATCTTCCAGCTCGCATGCGTAGCCGCCGTGCTCGATCACCCACACAGGACTCCTATGGCTAGAACCCAAGAACACCCATAATACACAAAGTAGGAGTAGGGTTTTACGCTTCTCAGCGGCCCGAACCTGGGTAAAAATCCCCCACGCTGCTCGTTCGTCCTGCTCTTCATGCATATACGTCTCCCTGCCGAACCGAAAGAGGTCCTCCCGATCCTATAGGTGTTCGTCCCCCACGACATCTCTGGCGCGCCAGGTAGGGGGATTGGTTGCGTAAATCTGGCCGAACGATCAGCGCATTGATATGTCTCCAACATATCTATAATTTTTGATCGTTCCATGCTATTATATTATCAACTTTGGATGTTTTCTATGCATGAATATGCTATTTTATATTATTTTTTGGGACTAACTTATTAATCCAGTGCCCAGTGCCAGTTCCTTTTTTTCCGTGTTTTTGACCTTTTTCAGATAGGAATATCAAATGGAGTCCAAACGGAATAAAACTTTTGCCATGATTTTTTATGGAAAATATCAAAACTAGTAGAAGGAAAAGATACCGGAGAGGCGTCCCGAGGGAGTCACGAGCCTGGGAAGCACGGCCACCCTCCTGGCCGTGCCTGGGAGGCTCGTGACCTCCTCATGGCCCCTCTCGACTTGTTCTCGACGCCATACGGTCTTATAAATACGGAAACCCGTAGAACTAAACCTAGATCGTAAGTTCCGCCGCCGCAGACCTCCAGAGCCACCAAAAACCAATCGGGAGCCCGTTCCGGCACCCTGCCGGAGGGGGAATCCATCTCCGGTGGCTATCTTCATCATCCCGAGGATCTCCATGACGAGGAGGGAGTAGTTCACCCTCGGGGCTGAGGGTATGTACAAGTAGCTATGTGTTTGATCTCTCTCTCGTCTTCTTGAGATGTCTTGATCTCTATGTACTGCGGGCTTTGCTACTATAGTTGGACCTTATGATGTTCTTCCCCCTCTACCTTCTTGTAATGAATTTAGTTTTCCCTTTGAAGTTATCTTATCGGATTGAGTCTTTAAGAACACTTGATGTATGTCTTGCACGTGTCTATCTGTGGTGACAATGGGATATTGATGTGAGTACTTGATGTATGTTTTGGTGAGCAACTTGCGGGTTTCATGACCTCGGGAACCTATGCATAGGGGTTGGCACACGTTTTGACTCTCCGATAGAAACTTTGGGACACTCTTTGAAGTTCTACGTGTTGGTCGAATAGATGATTCTGAGATTGTATGATGCATATTGTATAATCATGCCCACGGATACTTGAGGTGACAATGGAGTATCTAGGTGACATTAGGGTTTTGGTTGATGTGTGTCTTAAGGTGTTATTCTAGTACGAACTCTAGGATAGATTGAACGGAAAGAATAGCTTCGTGTTATTTCACTACGGACTCTTGAATAGATCGATCAGAAAGAATAACTTTGTGCTGGTTTCGTACCCGAAAATAATCTCTTCGTTTGTTCGCCGCTATTAGTTACTTTGGAGTGACTCTTTGTTGCACGTTGAGGGCTAGTTATATGATCCAATTATGTTATCATTGTTGACAGAACTTCCACTAGTGAAAGTATGAACCCTAGGCCTTGTTTCCAAGCATTGCAATACCGTTCGTGCTCACTTTTACTATTAGTTACCTTGCTGTTTTTATATTTTTTTAGATTACAAAAACCTATATCTACTATCCATATTGCACTTGTATCACCATCTCTTCGCCGAACTAGTGCACCTATACAACTTACCATTGTATTGGGTGTGTTTGGGACACAAGAGACTCTTTGTTATTTGGTTGCAGGGTTGCTTGAGAGATACCATCTTCATCCTACGCCTCTCGCGGATTGATAAACCTTAGGTCACCCACTTAAGGGAAAATTGCTACTGTCCTACAAACCTCTGCACTTGGAGGCCCAACAACGTCTATAAGGAGAAGGTTGCGTAGTAGACATCACACATCAGTTCCTTCATCATACCCATCGCCATGGCTCCCAAGAAGAAGGGTTCCATGGCGGTGGATCCCTCCACATCCGTCGTGCCCATAGTCGCCCAACAGGGCGACGGAGTGGATGCGGGCGTAGGAAGTGGAGACCCCGCTCCCACGCGGCGCTCCGGTGATCAAGGCCAAGGAAGCAGCAACGCCCGCCGCTGAGATGCTCACGGCAGTTGTGGAAACCCCCGCGCTGTTGGGTCTCAAGACGAAGCTATGCTGCTTGCGGGCGGTACGGTGAACTCCAGGGACGGAAGGGCACCCTCCAAGACAACCATGCCGTCGCGTACACCGTGACCTTCTCAGGACACGTGCGAAGAGCAACTCCACGGTGTCGGTAGTTCCCAACGTCCCCATGGAAAAGCTCCTGCGCATCGCTCCCAAGATGTGCGGGACCAGCATGCACGCCAGCATGCTAGTGGGAGTGGCGTGCAATAGCGAGACCATGGCGGAGCTCCTTCTAACACGGTTAGGAGTCAGAGGACCTCGCGTTCTTTGTGCCAATCGCTGCCGACCATGTAGGAAGAAGTAATGGCATGGGCACAGCTGCTCCTGAACTCCCCTCCTGCTCCGGAGAAGCTCGACGAGTGGAGAGCCACCATGCAGAGCTCCTAAGCCTTGCCAACAAGTTTCGGTCCACCTAGTCAACTCGCGCTAGTGGCAAGAAGGCTGAAGGCGGTGCGACCATGGTGCACTCTCCTCAACAGCAACAACGCCGGCTGCCGACTCATAGGACCAACACTTGTGACGGTTACTTGACGACATCGTATGATCCATGGACTCGCCGCGATCAGCGTCAAGTTCTTCGGGAGTGAAGCAAAGAAGACGCTCGGACTACAATCGAGCGGCAACGAGAAGCGGGCCATCAATCTGATAAATGCGTATGGCCCACTATAGACAAATCCGCGCCAGGGTATCCTGTCAGCCTACCTTACGAGGTGGGTTGTCCAGCGTTTACCCATGAGCTGCAGCGAGTCCAGTGGCCCAACTCTCGAACGTTCAAGCCAGAGGTCCTAGAGAAATATGATGACAAGACTCACCCGTCGGAGCTCTTGAGCATGTACACCATTGCGGTGCAGGCTGCCGGAGCTCGCAACGACAAGATACTCGCCAACTACTTCTCGTTGGTACTCAAGCCCAACGTCAGGTCATGGTTGATGCACCTGCCAGAAAATTCCATCACCTCCTAGGCAGACCTGTGCCATGAGTTTGTTGGCGCCTTTACCGGAGGCCACCAAGCTCCTGGTCAAGAAAGTGACTTGCACATCATTCCCCAGAAAGAAGGCGAGAACATGCGCAAGTACATCCAAAGGTTCAGCCGTGTGCGTCACAACATCCCGGACGTTCACCCTGCCGCTGTTATTAGCGCGTTCCACCAGAATGTGCGCAACCGTAGGATGCGCGAAGAGATGTCAATGAACAAGGTTAGGGATGCTGCCGAGCTTTTATGCTCTGGCTGATAGATGTGCCCAAGCCAAAGAAGGGAGGAGACTCCCTGGCAAAGAAGCTGGTGTTGGAGTCAACTCCTATAACAAAGATGACACCACCCCGACAAAGAAAAACCGGTGGCGGAACAAGAAGCGCAAGAGTAAGACTGTGCTTGCCATCGAGGAATTCGGCAACATCGACGCCGCTAAGAAAACTAAGGTTGACAGTCCTGGCAAGGAGGTTGCCAGGTGCACCTCGTGTCAGGCCTTGGCGGCCACCAACAAGACGGAAGGCTCCGACAAGCAGTACTGCAAGATCCATCGCTCCAAGGGCCACGACCTCCAAAAATGCCGACAGGTCGAGCAACTCGTCGAGAAGTAGAAGGCTGAGTACGTGAGACGAGATAAGGAGAAAGCCCAAAACAATGCATAAGGGTCTAGTAAGAAATGTAGCGACCAAGGAGGTCGCCACGGCAAGGCCAAGCAACACAAGGAGAGGCCCGCTTGAGGCCGTGACGAAGAAGGAGGGGATGACAATTGCAACGAAGAGGACGATGAGTCCAGAGAGCATGAGTTCCAGAAGGCTACAGAGATGATGTGCATCGAGGGAGGTGCCTCGTCGCATTCCTCTCACCGCCAACTCAAACAGTGGGTGCGCGAGGTTAATGTGGTAGAGCCATCTGTCGGTGCCCAAAGACCTCTGAAGTGGTCCAACACTCCTATCATTTCCGACGCCGAGGATCACCGTGATGGCACAACCGCGGTCGGGTGTCTTCCATTATTGGTTTCACCGATAATTCGCAACCTCAAGGTGACAAAAATGCTAGTCGATAGTGGGGCTAGCCTGAACCTAATCTCGCTAGACGTCATCCAGAGGCTACAAATTCCTGATGAAGATCTCGAGCCGACAGGCACATTCCAAGGGGTCAATTCGGGGAGGACTTAGCCGAAGGGCAAGATCACACTACCGGTAACATTTGGTAGTGAAAAAAAATTCAGAACAGAGAAGATCGTCTTTGACGTCGCCAAGATCTCATTGCCATACAACGGTATCCTTGGCCGCCCAGCGCTGGCCAAGTTCATGGTGGCCACCCACTTCGCTTACAATGTGCTTAAGATGCCCAGGACAATGAGCACCATCACGATCAACTCTGACAAGAAATGTGCACTCATCTGCGCAGACCAACTCTACCGGGAGGCAGTTGCAGCACGTGCCGCCAAGGCACTTGCTCCTGCCGCTCTAGCTCTCGGGGGAAGAAGACCGACAAGGCCTCTGGCGCACATTCCGGCAAGCGCACCTCCTCGGAGTGCTGCGCTCCCGTTGACGATGTGCTAGAGAGCTCCACCAGCAAGAACAAGAAGTCCAAGGCAGCTCCACCGGAGACCAAAAAGGTGCCCGTCAAGGAGGATGGCATGGGGGGAACTTTCACCATAAGTTCCACCCTCGATGACAAATAGGAAAGCATGCTCATTGCCTTCCTACGGGTGAATGTCGACGTGTTTGCATGGCGACCGTCTGACGTCCCCGGTGTTCGTAGGGAGGTGATTGAGCACCATCTTGCTATCTATCCTCATGTGTGTCCCGTCAAGCAGAAAGTGAGGAAGCAAGCCTTGGAGAGACAAGATTCACTGCCGAGGATATTAGAAAACTAGAAGCAGCAGGTCTGGTCAGAGGGGTGCTCCACCCAACATGGTTGGCCAATCCCGTCGTAGTGCGCAAGGCAAATGGGAAATGGAGGCTGTGTATTGACTATATGGATCTTAATAAAGCCTGTCCAAAAGATCCCTTTCCCTTGCTTCCCATCGACCAGATTGTGGACTCCACTACCGGCTGTGACTTGTTGTCGTTCCTCGATGCGTACTCAGGGTACCATCAGATCTTCATGTCAAAGGAAGACGAAGAGAAGACCGCATTTATCACCCCATGTGGTATGTACTGCTTCATGTGAATGCCTTTCGTGTTGAAAAGTGCTGGTTCAACATTTGCAATAGCGGTCCAGATTGGTTTTGAACCCCCAGCTGCATAGGAATATGGAAGCTTATATGGATGACATAGTGGTCAAAACCAAGGACAAGGCAACACTCATACAAGACCTAGAAGAGACGTTTGCAAATCTGTGCAAGATCAACCTAAAGCTCAATCCTGAGAAGTGAGTGTTTGGCATTCCGTCTGGCAAGCTTCTTGGGTTCTTTGTGTCTCAGCGTGGGATTGAAGCAAACCCTGACAAGATCAAGGCGATTGAGCAGATTGAAGCACCAAAGCGCGTCAAGGATGTATGCCATCTTGCCGGTTGCGTCGCAACCCTAAGAAGGTTCATCTCAAAATCCACTGAGTGCACCCTGCCATTCTTAAAAATCTTGAATAAGGCAGGTTCGATGAAATGGACTCCAGAAGCGGAGGCAGCGCTGCAGGATTTGAAGAAGTACCTCTCCTCTCCACCAACACTAGTCGTGCCTAGGCCACAAGAACCGTTGCTGCTATACCTAGCAGCGACGAATCAAGTGGTTAGTGCTATGCTGGTGGCACAGAGGGAAGCTGATGAAGAGACGACGACAGGGGCAAGACCACCAAGCGATGAGCTAGGAACTCCCCCGGCAGGTCCTGATGCTGGCAAGACAGGGTTAGTACAGACAAATGAAGCAATGCAGAAGAAGAAGATGGTGCAGCGCCCAGATTATTTTGTCAGTTCCCTCTTGCAGGGAGCTAGGTCAAGATACTCTCGTGTGCAAAAACTGCTTTTCTGTCTCCTTATGGCCTCGAGGAAGCTGCGCCACTACTTCCAAGCACATGAGATCACCGTCGTCACTCGCTTTCCGCTGCAATTGATTCTGCGGAATCCAGATGCCACCAACAGAATTGTAGAGTGGGCTTTGGAGTTGTCGAGCTTTGGTCTCAAGTTTGAAAGTACTTGAACTATCCAGAGCAGATCCCTGGCATAATTCATTGAAGAATGGACTCCAACGCCAGGCAAAGAGGTCCAAGAAACAACTCTTCCCGGCAAGGAAACTGAACAAGAATGGGTCATGTATTTTGATGGGGCTTTCTCCCTACAAGGGGCCTGTGCCGACGTGGTTCTTGTCGCACCCACCGGAGAGCACCTCAAGTACGTGATTTAGATGCACTTACCCCGGGAAAGATCAACAAACAATACGGCGGAGTATGAAGGACTACTTGCCGGTCTCAGGATCGCGGCAGATCTTGGAATCAAAAAGCTCATCGTCAGAGGTGATTCACAGCTTGTTGTCAAGCAAGTCAACAAGGATTATTAGAGCCCATTGATGGAGGCTTACATGGATGAAGTGAGAAAGCTGGAGGAGCGCTTCGATGGCCTGCAAATAGAGCATGTTTCTCGTGCGGAGAACAACATTGCCGATGAGCTATCGAAGCGCATTGCCCTCAAGTTACTTGTGGAACCAGGAACTTTGGTGCTCAAGCTAACTTAGCCATCCGTAGAACCATCAACAAAGCAAGATAAAACAAGGAAGTTGAATTCTGACCAGTACTTCCCCACAGAGCTCCCAGAAGCCACCGGTGAGGGAGTTGCCGGGAACGACGCCAAGCTTGCTGGGGGCAACAGGCTCCGGCAAGACCTTAGGTCTTCGCCGTAGAGATAAACGCTCCCGAGGCAGAAGACATGCCTTTAGTACTTGTCGTCAAGACCCAAGCTCCGGCATGGGCACATCACATTGTTCGATTCCTCCAAATAGGAGAACTCCCTGAGGAACAAGAGCAAGCGGAGAAAGTAGACAATCAGTCCAGTATGTATCAGTTTGTGGATGATGTCCTGTATAGAAAGAGACCAAACAATGTGAAATTGAAGTGCGTTCCTCGGGAGGATGGATTGGAGCTGTTGGTAGAGATACATGGAGGCATATGTGGCTCCCACATATTGTTAAGAGCACCGGTCGGCAAAGCATTCCGGCAAGGTTTCTTCTGGCCCATCGCCCTCCAGGATGCAACTACACTAGTAACCAAGTGTGAAGCATGCCAGTTCCATTCAAAGAAGCTACATCAACTAGCTCAAGCTCTTCAAACAATACCTCTCTCCTGGCCATTTTCGGTCTTGGGGATCGACATCTTGGGCCCCATTCCCCGTGCTACTGGGGGCTTTGAGTACTTGTACGTTGCAATCGATAAGTTCATAAAGTGGCCGGAAGTGTAGGCAATAAGAAAGGTGACAACATAGTCAGCCGTCAAGCTCTTCAAAGGACTAGTCTGCCGCTTTGGTGTTCCCAATAGGATCATCACTTATAACGGCACGCAGTTCACGAGCCGCACCTTCATGCAGTATGTCTAGGACCTTGGCAGCAAAATTTGTTTTGCTTCTGTCGCTCACCCAATGAACAACGACCAAGCGGAAAGGGTGAATGCTGAAGTGCTGCGAGGGCTTAAAACAAGAACTTTCGACAAGCTGCACAAGTGCGAAAGGTGCTGGATTGATGAACTACCGTCGGTTCTTTGGTCGATCAGAACGACACCAAATCGAGCCATCGGCCAGACACCCTTGTCCCTGGTATACGGGGCAGAAGCAGTTCTCCCCATGGAACTCATATATGTGTCACCTCGAGTGCTCGCTTATGATGAGCGTGAGCAAGAGCAGTTGCGACAAGATGACGTGACACTCCTTGAGGAAGACCGTCTTCGGGCTGCTATGAGAGCTGCATGCTACCAGCAAGCTTTGCGCCGCTATCATAGCTGCAAGGTTCGTGCCCGAAGCCTTTAGGAAGGCGACCTTGTTCTTCGGCCCGTTCAGTCGGCCGAGAATTCAAACAAGTTGACGCCAAAGTGGGAAGGCCCTTATTGGGTAGTACGAGTCACCAGGCCTGGCGCAGTCCGCCTGGAGACCGAAGATGGCATTCCGGTGAGTAACTCCTGGAATATCGAGCATCTTCATAAGTTCTACCCATAAGGGCGCGGTTGCCGGCCCCCTGGGCAACCACCTTTTGTACGAGTATTGCCGGCAAGGCATGTGATCCTTTGTACAAAGCCAGGAGCAGACCTTGTGCATAGCTGAATAAGACCGAGCGTTCTACAACTCTTGTTGATTATGTTTACTTATTTTGCATGCTTATCCAAGATGTGGCATTACGCCTATTCCCGACAAGTACTAACGGACCGTCAAGGTTCCACATCTCTATTTTCTCTTCTTTATTTTTCTTAAAAGACAGAAGGTTCTCTCACGTGCAAGTTTGCCGGGGGTATGAGATGGTATGGACACCGGTGACGTCCAAAATTGGCATCTTGCAGGAAGGAGTGGAAAAATTACCATGACGGGAAGATAAGTTGGTAAACCCTAAATGAAATTTTTCTATGAAGTTATTTTCCTTGAACGATTCCGGCTTTTGTATGGAAAACCTGCACGCTAAGGAACCTTGCCATGATCGACGATGCCCTTGCTCTGTTTCGAGTCCGTCCAACGGCGTAAGTGGTTGCGCTCGTGCCCTTGCCCTGTTTCGAGTCTGCTCAATGGCTCAAGTGGCTGCGCTCACGCCCTTACTCTGTTTCGAGTCCACTCAACAGCTTAAGTGGCCGTGCCAAGAATGTCGAGGTATCTTGACGGTAGTAGCACCACCAGCAGGCTGCTAAGGACGCGCTCCTCAAAGCGTTCACAGTAGGGCTACACATGCCGGCAAGATTTGTTCTAAAAAGCGTAGGGAAAGCACCATGCAAAGAGTAATATAACAAGGGGAATAACATATGGTCATTCAAATAGGGTGAAAGTTACATGAGACATCGCCTCTTCCTAAGTACATCTTTATTTGACTTTCTCCCATGGGGAGATTACAAGAAGAAAAAGATAGGAGGAGGAGGAGGTAGATTACAAGAAGAAAAAGATAGCAAGGGGCCTCCGACGAGAGCATGGCCCCTCTTGGGACAACATTGCACAGAGGTAAAGACCAGCACTGCGCGGACAAGATGGGGGGGGGCAGAAGCCGAAGTCCACGGGCCTGCCGGAAGATCCACTGCAAGATGAGGCAGCGCCTTGGACAAGGACCCCTGACAGGCTCGTCCTGCCGGGAGGAGGAGTCCAGGTCATCGTATTCCAACTTGACGGCCTGAAGATCGGACTCATCATTGTCGTGTTCACCACTGTCCTCCTCATCACTGTCGCTCGAAGAGGAACCTTCGGCTCCGCTCGAGCTCTCTTCGCAGCTGCTGAGACGGATGCCTGAGCGTCCATAAATCTTGACGGAGAGCAGATCGTCCTCGGTCATTTTGAAATGAAGGACGTGCCCATCCTAGAGGTTGTGGGTGCGGGCGAAGATTTTCCAGCCTTGCCTAAAGAACATGACGCGGCTCTCCGGATACTCAACGTCCACCCGCGTGGCGCCATTGCAGCAGCCATGCGCCCATAGCCACAAAACGGGCAACTCTTTGGTCTCCATCGCCCTGGCGAAAGGGCGAGGGAGGCGCAAATGGCTCTGAAGGGGACTGCGTAGTTTGAGGACAAACTCCAACGCCGTCCCCTCGGCGTGGGTCTCTTCGAGGAAGAGGCTTGGCATCAGAGGGAGAGGTGGAGCAGCGCTTCGCCTCCCTCGGCCTTGACCTCCACGGTGACCACGACCCCTCGTGCCTCTCCCACCCACGTGCACATGGGTCACCCTCCGCCTCTGCGGTGGAAGCGACGACATGATCCCAACGGGTACTCCTCCTTGGTTCAGAGGACGGTGGCCGCCGTCGCCCCCTATTCATGGCTTTGGGCGGACACCACTCAAGGTTTGGAAGAGGTAGAAGGGGGAGCTCTACAGGTTCACGCTCGATGAGGAAGGAAGGATGGATGTGCATCGCCCTTGATACCCCTCAATTTATAGGGGCAAGCGCGGGGGCTGTCTCTCCCCTACTCCAAGAGTCGCCGCCCACCTCATCCAATAGCGTCACCCATGATCAAGGGGCAAACAACAACTGCCCCGTTGCTCCAATCCATGGCGCTAAAGTTTCGGCCACGGCCAAGACTTTAAGTCATGGGTGCCCATTGCCGGCTCCTTGCTATGCATGCGACGTGCGTGGCAGAAATGGCCTGATGCAACAATTGAAATAATTACTATCGCTTTGTGCATGTATCCCATGACACGCACCTTGCGCACATCATGGGGAGGGGCGGTAAGCGGAATGATTGCAACCGCAGGCTCCTACCACGCATGCACGTGCACTCTTTGGGCCTAGCCGAACAACGCCTCGCACCGTGTGTGGCCCAGGCCCGAGGGCTCCTGTCGGTGCACTAGAGTTTTGGGTTCTCCAGTGCCCCTTACTCGTGCATGGGCAGTAGTAGCCACACCGGCGGCAAGGACTGACTGGGAACTGCTAGATGCGGATACAGGAAAATCAAGAGAACATTCAAACGAACAATCAAGGCCGAAGGATAGACCCCCGGCAACACCATGTCGGGATGGCCTTCAAGCCTCCGGCAAGGCAAAGCCCCGGCAAGATCCCGCCAGCGCAGAGGCCGGGTGTCGGTCTCAAAACTGGCAGATCTCGGGTAGGGGTCCCGAACTATGAGCCGGGGTGGGTGACCGGGGGGGGGGGACATGAATCTCCCTGTCATCGGGTCTGGTCTCGAGCCGATCATAGATCAGAACCTGGTCATCCGATATATGCATAGCTTTGATCCGATCAAACAACTCGTTTAAGAATGAGACAATGGTAGGATGCGTGTTGCTGATACGAGTGGGTTCGTCAAGCAGTGTGACAGTTCTAGAGTTATGCCAAAGTGGATCCATGTTCCGTTCCACTGCGGGACCTGATGTATTGGACGTCAAAGCATATGAATTTACACGTTTTTCTTCACAGGTTGAGGGTTCCATCGAAACGAGTGTTCCACGTGAATCAGCCACGAACTCTAGGGTTCCGAACTTAATACACTGATTGGGGGGAAACCTTTCGGTCCGACCATGATGGCCGACCGGGCTGGTGTGCGACAAGATGCCGTTGCCGGTGAAATTCTGATCGGGTCCGAGAGCCCCTTCGATACAGATCTCGCTACTTGCGACGGGGCGATCCAACGGTCCCTTCGGTGCTCACACAGGAACTCTCAATGAAAGCACCAATGTCGGTGTCAAAACCGGCGGATCTCGGGTAGGGGGTCCCGAACTGTGAGACTAAGATCAACGGTAACAGGAGACGAAGGGGACACGAGTTTGCCCAGGTTTGGGCCCTCCTATGGAGGTAATACCCTATGTCCTACTTGATTGTATTGATGGTGTATGGGAATACAGAGTTGATCTACCTCAAGATCGTATGTCTAACCCTAGATGAGTTATCCTCTCCTTATGCCCTAAAACCCTCCGTCTTATATAGATGCCGGGGGTGTCCTTGGCTTACGCATGGTCGGTTACATGCCGAAGAGACAACCTGCCTAACTATAGCTAATAACTTCGAGAACATGCTTGACTCCTTGAAGTTTCCATCCTCGCGCAGGTGGTCCTCGATCATCCGATGACTGCCTCGTGGCCCGTACAGTCCGGCCCATGAACAATGGGTCGGCTATCCGAGGACCCCTTAATCCAGGACTCCTTCAGTAGCCCCCGGACTGGCCTTCAACGCTGATATATATTCGGTTGATTCCTTCGCGTCATCATGTTCGGCTTGTAAGGCGAGTACCGCATTCTTATCTATTCGACATCCGACCAGTCTTCGATAAGATCCCAAGCGTCGCAGGCACGGGTCATTATAATAACTGCACAAATCCGTTGATTTTCATGCATCGTGGGGGAGGTGAGTGGCCAACGATTTTTACAATCCTCCCCTCCATAACGGAGGCACCAATCCATTTAATCAAACAAAATCATGGTTCAAACCACATCTTCTTCCTCCCTCTTGTCAAAAACTCCCAGCGGAAGCTCCACGCAAAACACGGCTAATGCTCCCGACTCCTCAGCGCGCTATGGCCAATGCCCAGGAGACTGGACCAGCTGCTCCATCACACTCCTGTGGCTCCGTAATCTAGAAACCTAGGGATATCTCCCATCATCAGATCTGGCAGCAACCCACACAGGTCTGCTCTCTTACGGTGACGAGGTTTTCGACGAGTGCTTCCCTAATCAAAACAAGGGGGAGCACGTATGCTTTGTCCCCTTCCTTCTATAGGCCCTCAGGTTTCCAATCTACCCATTCTTAAGGGGGTTACTAGAGTTCTACGGGATTCAACTCCACCATCTCACCCCAGGGTCGATCCAACACATCTCGGGCTTTGTTGCCCTCTGCGAGATGTTCTTAGGGTGTGAAGCTCATTTTGATCTGTGGAGGAAATACTTCTACCTTGTCCCCCGAACTCGGGACAAGGCCATCTTAGAGGTTGACGGAGCCAAAGTATGCCACATAGCGGGAACGGGGTATCCGGCTGGCACACCAAAGAAATCCGAAGAATGGACTTCGGATTGTTTTTATATTGAAGATGCCCCCCTATTCGAGCCAACTTGGAGAGGTCTGCCAGAATACTCCGACCTCCTCCCGAAGAAGAGGTACAACTGGCGACCCAAGAGCTCTCAGGAGGAGAGCACCAAAGTGCAACTCCTGGCCAAGCAAGTGCGGATGCTTGCCCATCATCGGCTAACCATGATCAACGTCATGGCTGCCACTATCTCCCGGTGCATGAAGACCCTCCAACAAAGGGTGCACCCCTTAGGGCGATACAAGGAAACAAGTGATGCCACGCGTTCCTGGAAATTAGGTCCTGTGCTACTTCTCTACAACGTCACCAGAAATTGGCAAGTTGATAGGAGAATTCTTGTCTTGCGTTGGTTTTCCTATTGGGAGACGTAGTAGTAAATCAAAATTTTCCTACGTGTCACCAAGATCCATCTATGGAGAAACCAGCGAACGAGCAGGGAGAGATTGGATCTTCATACCTTTGAAGATCGCTAAGTGGAAGCGTTGCTAGAACACGGTTGGTGGAGTCGTACTCGCAGCGATTCAGATCGCGGTGGATTCCGATCTAAGCCAACAGACACTTTTGGAGATACCCGTAGTGTACCTTTATAGCCACCCAGTTACGTTGTGACGTTTGGCACACCCAAAGCATTCCTACGGTATCCGGGAGTTGCACAATCTCATGGTCTAAGGAAACGATACTTGACATTAGAAAAGCTATAGCAGACGAACTAAACGATCTTGTGCTATGCTTAGGATTGGGTCTTGTCCATCACATCATTCTCCTAATGATGTGATCCCGTCATCAACGACATCCAATGTCCATGGTCATGAAACTGTGACCATCTATTGATCAACAAGGTAGCCAACTAGAGGCTCGCTAGGGACATATTATGGTCTATGTATTCACACATGCATTACGGTTTCTAGTTAATACAATTATAGCATGAACAATAGAAAATTATCATGAACAAGGAAATATAATAATAACCATTTTATTATTGCCTCCAGGGCATATTTCCAACAGTCTCCCGCTTGCACTAGAGTCAATAATCTAGTGACATTGTGATGAATTGAACACCCATAGCATTCTGGTGTTGATCATGTTTCGCTCGTGAGAGAGGTTTAGTCTACGGATCTGCGACATTCTGATCCGTATGCACTTTACAAATATCTATATCTCCCTCCTGAATGTAATCACGGATGGAGTTGAAGCGGCGCTTGATGTGTCTTGTCTTCTTGTGAAACCTGGGCTCCTTCGCAAGGGCAATAGCTCCAGTGTTATCACAGAATAGAGTCATCGGGCCCAACGCATTGGGAATCACTCCTAGGTCGATGATGAACTCCTTCATCCAGACTCCTTCCTTTGGAGCTTCCAAAGCAGCTATGTACTCTGCTTCACATGTAGATGCCGCCACGACACTTTGCTTGCTGCTGCACCAGCTGACTGCCCCTCCGTTCAAAATATACACGTATCCGGTTTGCGACCTGGAGTTGTCCGGATCCGTGTCGAAGCTAGCTTCGGTGTAACCCTTTATGACGAGCTCTTCGACACCTCCATATACGGGAAACATGTCCTTTATCCTTTTCAGGTACTTCAGGATATTCTTGACCGTTGTCCAGTGTTCTTCTCTGGGATCACTTTGGTACCTCCCTACCAAACTCATGGCAAGGTTCACATCGGGTCTGGTACACAGCATGGCATACATGATAGAGCCTATGGCTGAAGCATAGGGGATGACACTCATCTCTTCTCTATCTTTTGCTGTGGTCGGGCATTGAGTTGTACTCAATCTCACACCCTGTAACACAGGCAAGAACCCCTTCTTGGACTGATCCATATTGATCTTCTTCAATATCTTTTCAAGGTATGTGCTTTGTGAAAGACCTATGAGGCGTCTCGATCTATCTCTATAGATCTTAATACCTAATATGTAAGCAGCTTCTCCAAGGTCCTTCATTGAAAAACACTTGTTCAAGTAGGCCTTTATACTTTCCAAGAGTCCTATATCATTTCCCATTATCAATATGTCATCCACATATAATATAAGAAACGCTACAGAGCTCCCACTCACTTTCTTGTAAATACAGGGTTCTCCATAAACCTGTATAAACCCAAACGCTTTAATCACCTCATTAAAGCGAATGTTCCAACTCCGAGATGCTTGTACCAGCCCATAAATTGAGCGCTCGAGCTTGCATACCTTGTTAGCTCCTTAAGGATCGACAAAACCTTCCAGCTGCATCATATACAGTTCTTCCTTTAGGAAGCCATTAAGGAATGCCGTTTTGACGTCCATTTGCCAGATCTCATAATCATAAAATGCGGCAATTGCTAACATGATTCGGACAGACTTCAGCATCGCTACGGGTGAGTAAGTCTCATCGTAGTCAACTCCTTGAACTTGTCGATAACCCTTAGCGACAAGCCGAGCCTTATAGACGGTCACATTACCATCCGCGTCAGTCTTCTTCTTATATATCCATTTATTCTCAATGGCTCGCTTATCATCAGGCAAGTCCACCAAAGTCCATACTTTGTTCTCATACATGGATCCTATCTCGGACTTCATGGCCTCAAGCCATTTGTTGGAATCTGGGCCCGCCATCGCTTCTTCATAGTTCGAAGGTTCACCGTTGTCCAACAACATGATCTCCAGGACAGGGTTGCCGTACCACTCTGGTGCGGAACGTGTCCTAGTGGACCTTCGACATTCAACAGCAACTTGATCTAAAGTTTCATGATCATCATCATTAACTTCCTCTCCAGCCGGTGTAGGCTCCACAGAAACAACTTCCTGTGTTGTGCTACTCTCCAGTTCGAGTGGAGGTACGATTACCTCATCAAGTTCTATTTTCCTCCCACTTACTTCTTTCAAGAGAAACTCTTTCTCGAGAAAGGATCCATTCTTGGCAACAAATACTTCGCCTTCGGATCGTAGGTAGAAGGTATACCCAATAATCTCTTTGGGATATCCTATGAAGACGCACTTTTCCGCTTTGGGTTTGAGCTTCTCAGGTTGAAGTTTCTTCACATAAGCATCGCATCCCCAAACTTTTAGAAACAACATCTTAGGTTTCTTTCCAAACCATAGTTCATATGGTGTCGTCTCAACGGATTTTGACGGTGCCCTATTTAAAGTGAATGCGGCAGTCTCTAATGCATATCCCCAAAATGATAGCGGTAAGTCGGTAAGAGACATCATAGATCGTACCATATCCAATAGAGTGCGATTACGACGTTCATACACACCATTTCGCTAAGGTGTGCCAAGCGACGTGAGTTGTGAAAAAATTCCACATTTCCTTAGGTGCGTGCCAAACTCGTGACTTCAATATTCTCCGCCACGATCAGATCGTAGGCACTTTATTTTCCTGTCACGTTGATTCTCTACCTCACTCTGAAATTCCTTGAACCTTTCAAAGGTTTTAGATTTATGTTTCATTAAGTAGACATACCCATATCTACTCAAGTCATCAGTGAGGGTGAGAACATAACGGTAGCCACCGCGAGCCTCGACACTCATTGGACCGCATACATCGGTATGTATTATTTCCAACAAGTCAGTTGCTCGCTCCATTGTTCCGGAGAACGGAGTCTTGTTCATCTTGCCCATGAGGCATGGTTCGCACGTGTCAAATGATCCGAAATCAAGAGACTCCAAAAGTCCATCAGTATGGAGCTTCTTGATGCGCTTGACACCAATATGACCAAGCCGGAAGTGCCACATGTAAGTGGGACTATCATTATCAACCTTACACCTTTTGGCACTCACACTATGGACATGTGTAACATCACATTCGAGATTCATCAAAAATAAACCATTGACCAGCGGGGCATGACCATAAAATATTTCTCTCATATAAATAGAACAACCATTATTCTCAGATTTAAATGAGTAGCCATCTCGCATCAAGCGAGATCCAAATACAATGTTCATGCTCAAAGCTGGTACTAAATAACAATTATTAAGGTTTAAAACTAATCCCGAAGGTAGATGTAGAGGTAGCGTGCCGACGGCGATCACATCGACCTTGGAACCATTCCCGACGCGCATCGTCACCTCGTCCTTTGCCAGCCTCCGCTTATTCCGCAGCTCCCGCTTGGAGTTACAAATGTGACCAACTGCACCGGTATCAAATACCCAGGAGCTACTACGAGCGCTGGTTAGGTACACATCAATAACAAGTATATCACATATACCTTTAACGTTGCCGTCCTTCTTATCCGCTAAGTACTTGGGGCAGTTCCGCCTCCAGTGACTTGTACCCTTGCAATAAAAGCACTCAGTCTCAGGCTTGGGTCCATTCTTGTTCTTCTTCTTCCCGGCAACTTGCTTACCGGGCGCGGCAACCTGCTTACCGGGCACGGCAACAGCTTTGCCGTCCTTCTTGAAGTTCTTCTTACCGTTTCCTTTCTTGAAACTAGTGGTCTTATTCACCATCAACACTTGATGCTCCTTCTTGATTTCGACCTCTGCTGATTTGAGCATCGAGTACAACTCAGGAATGGACTTCTCCATACCCTGCATGTTGTAGTTCATCACAAAGCTTTTGTAGCTAGGTGGAAGCGACTGGAGGATTCTGTCAATGACTGAGTCATCCGGGAGATTAACTCCTAGCTGAGTCAAGCGGTTGTGTAGCCCAGACATCTTGAGGATGTGCTCACTGACATAACTGTTCTCCTCCATCTTACAGCTGAAGAACTTGTTGAAGATGTCATATCTCTCGACTCGGGCATGAGCTTGGAAAACCAGTTTCAGCTCTTGGAACATCTCATATGCTCCGTGTTGCTCAAAATGCTTTTGGAGCCCCGATTCTAAACTGTAAAGCATGCCGCACTGAACAAGGGAGTAATCATCGCAGCGAGACTGCCAAGCATTCATGACGTCTTGGTCCACTGGGAAAACGGGTGGGTCGCCTAGCGGTGCATCAAGGACATACAATCTCTTGCAAGCTATGAGGATGATCCTCAAGCCACGGACCCAGTCCGCATAGTTGCTTCCATCATCTTTCAGCTTGGTTTTCTCTAGGAACGCATTGAAATTGAGGGTAACATTCGCGTTGGCCATTGGATCTACAATATAGATAGTAAAGACAATTTTTAGACTAAGTTCATGATAATTAAGTTCACATAATCAAATTATTTAATGAACTCCCACTTAGATAGACATCTCTCTAGTCATCCAAGTGATACATGATCCATGTCAACTAGCCCGTGTCCGATCATCACGTGAGACGGACTAGTCATCCATGTTGAACATCTCCATGTTGATCATATCTTCTATACGACTCATGTTCGACCTTTCGGTCTTTCTGTTCCGAGGCCATGTCTGTACATGCTAGGCTCGTCAAGTCAACCTAAGCATTTTGCGTGTGTAAATCTGGCTTACACCCGTTGTATGCAAACGTTAGAGCCTATCACACCCAATCATCATGTGGTGCTTCGGAACAACGATCCTTAGCAATGGTGCACAGTTAGGGTGAACACTTTCTTGAAATTTTATTTGAGAGATCATCTTATTTACTACCGTCATTCTATGCAAATAAGATGTAAACATGATAAACATCACATGCAATCAATATAGTGACATGATATGGCCAATATCATCTTGCTCCTTTGATCTCCATCTTCGGGGCACCATGAACATCACTATCACCAGCACGACACCATGATCTCCATCATCATGATCTCCATCATTGTGTCTTCATGAAGTTGTCCTGCCAACTATTACTTCTACTACTATGGCTAACGCTTAGCAATAAAGTAAAGTAATTACATGGCGTTTATGATTGACACGCAGGTCATACAATAAAATAAGGCAACTCCTATGGCTCCTGTCGGTTGTCATAGTCATCGACATGCAAGTCGTGAACCCTATTACAAGAACATGATCAATCTCATACATCACAATGCATCACATCACATCCTTTTGGCCATATCACATCACAAGGCACATGCTGCAAAAACAAGTTAGACGACCTCTAATTTGTAGCTGCTAGTTTTAAGTGGCTGCTATAGGTTACTAGCAAGAACGTTTCTTACCTACGCCAAAACCACAACGTGATATGACAATTGCTATTTACCCTTCATAAGGACCCTTTTCATCGAATCCAATCCGACTAAGGTGGGAGAGACAGACAACCGCTAGCCACCTTATGCAACTAGTGCATGTTAGGCGATGAAACTGGTCTCACGTAAGCGTACGTGTAAAGTTGGTCTGGGCCGCTTCATCCCACAATACCGCCGAGTCAAGATAAGACTAGTAGCGGCAAGCAAATTAACAAAATCGACGCCCACAACAACTTGTGTTCTACTCATGCATAGATTCTACGCATAAACCTGGCTCTGATACCACTGTTGGGAGACATAGTAGTAAATCAAAATTTTCCTACCTGTCAGCAAGATCCATCTATGGAGAAACCAGCAAACGAGCAGGTAGAGATTTGATCTTCATACCTTTGAAGATCGCTAAGCGTAAGCGTTGCTAGAACGCGGTTGGTGGAGTCGTACTCGCAGCGATTCAGATCGCGGTGGATTCCGATCTAAGCGCCGAACAACAGCGCCTCCGCGTTCAACACACGTGCAGCCCGGTGACGTCTCCTACACCTTGATCCACCAAGGAGGAAGGAGAGGTTGGGGAAGCGCTCCAACAGCAGCACGACGGCGTGGTGGTGGAGGAGCTGCGTGGACTCCGGCAGGGCTTCGCCAAGCGCTACGGAGAACGAGGAGAAGAAGAGGTAGGGTTGCGCCAGGGAGGAGAGAAACTCGTGTGTATTGCAGCCCTAAAACCCACCACTATATACAGGAGGAGGGAAGGGGAGGGGCTGCGCCCTAGGGTTCCACCGTAGGGACTTGCGGCAGCCCCAGATCTATCTGGGCGGCGGCCAGAGGGAGGGAGAGGAGGTGTGGCTGCCCTAGCCGCCCTAGGGTGGGCCTAGGGCCCATCTGGGGCTAGGGTTTGCCTCCTCTCTCCCCTTGCTGCGACTTGGGCCAGGTGGGAGGGGCGCACAAGCCCACCTAGGGGCTGGTTCCCTCCACCTATGGCCCATGAATCCCTTTGGGTCCGGTGGCCCCACTTGGTGGACCCCCGGAACCCATCCGGTGGTCCCGGTACGTTACCGGTATTGCCCGAAACTTTTTCGGTGGCCAAATCCTCACTTCCTATATATCAATCTTCATCTCCGGACCATTCCGAAGCTCCTCATGACGTCCTGGATCTCATCCGGGACTCCGAACAACCTTCGGTAACCACGTACACTATTTCCCTATAACCCTAGCGTCATCGAACCTTAAGTGTGTAGACCCTACGGGTTTGGGAGACACGTAGACATGACCGAGACATATCTCTGGCCAATAACCAACAGCGGGATCTAGATACCCATGTTTGCTCCCATGTACTCCACGATGATCTCATAGGATGAACCATGATGTCAGGGATTCAATCAATCCCGTATACAATTCCCTTTGTCTACCGGTATGATACTTGCCCGAGATTCGATCGTCGGTATCCCTATACCTTGTTCAATCTCGTTACCGGCAAGTCTCTTTACTCGTTTCGTAATACATCATCCCGTGGATAACTCCTTACTCACATTGAGCTCATTATGATGATGTCTTACCGAGTGGGCCCAGAGATACCTCTCCATCACACGGAGTGACAAATCCCAGTCTCGATTCGTGCCAACCCAACAGACACTTTCGGAGATACCCGTAGTGTACCTTTATAGCCACCCAGTTACGTTGTGATGTTTGGCACACCCAAAGCATTCCTATGGTCTCCGGGAGTTGCACAATCTCATGGCCTAAGGAGACGATACTTGACATTAGAAAAGCTATAGCAGACGAACTACACAGTCTTGTGCTATGCTTAAGATTGGGTCTTGTCCATCACATCATTCTCCTAATGATGTGATCCCGTCATCAACGACATCCAATGTCCATGGTCATGAAACTGTGACCATCTATTGATCAACGAGCTAGCCAACTAGAGTCTCGCTAGGGACATATTGTGGTCTATGTATTCACACATGCATTACAGTTTCTGGTTAATACATTTATAGCATGAACAATAGACAATTATCATGAACAAGGAAATATAATAATAACCATTTTATTATTGCCTCTAGGGCATATTTCCAATATTTCCCTTGAAGAGGAAAGGGTGATGCAGCAAGGTAGCGGTAAGTATTTCCCTTAGTTTGAGAACCAAGTTATCAATCCAGTAGGAGTAACAAGATGGAGCCACAAGGAACTTGCACAAACACAAACAAACTTGCACCCAACGCGATAAAGAGGTTGTCAATTTCTTTACGATTGCTTGCAAGGTGAGATCTGATTGTGGTAATAGATGAATATAAATAAGTAAATAAAATTGCAGCAAAGTATTTTTAGTGTTTTTGTGTTTAGATCTGAATATATAATGTGTAAAATAGACCCGGGGCCATAGTGTTCACTAGAGGCTTCTCTCATGAAAGCAAGTATTACGTTGGGTGAACAAATTACTGTTGAGCAATTGATAGAATAGCGCAAAGTCATGACGATATCTAAGGCAATGATCATACATATAGGCATCACGTCCGAGACAAGTAGACCGATACTTTCTGCATCTACTACTATTACTCCACACATTGACCGCTATTCAGCATGCATCTAGTGTATTAAGTTCATGATAAACGGAGTAACGCTTTAAGCAAGATGACATGATGTAGAGGGATAGATTCATGGAATATGATATAAACCCCATCTTTTTACCCTTGATGGCAACAACACGATACGTGCCTCGCTACCCCTTCTGTCACTAGGTGAGGACACCGCACGGTATGAACCCAAAACCAAGCACTTCTCCCATTGCAAGAACTATAGACCAAGTTGGCCAAACGAAACCCATAACTCGAAGAGAATTACAAGGATATGAAATCATGCATATCAGAAATCAGAGGAGACTCAAATAATATTCATAGATAATCTTATCATAAATCCACAATTCATCGGATCTCAACAAACACACCGCATAAGAAGATTACATCGGATAGATCACCATGAAGATCATGGAGAACTTTGTATTGAAGATAAAAGAGAGAGAAGAAGCCATCTAGATACTAGCTATGGACCCGTAGGTCTGAGGTGAACTATTCACGCATCATCGGAGAGGCAATGGTGTTGATGAAGATGGCCACCGACGATGAATTCCCCTCCGGCAGGATGCCGAAACGGTCTCCCGATTGGTTTTTGGTGGCTCTAGAGGTTTGCGGAGGCGTAACTTGCGATCTAGGTTTATTTCTGAGGCTTTCCGTATTTATAAGACCATCTGGTGTCGGAAACAAGTAAAGAGGCGCCACGAGGAGGTCACGAGCCCCCTAGCCGCGGCCAGGGGGGCCCGCGCCTCCCAGTCTCGTGGCTTCCTCGGGCCGCTTCTCCGGTATCTTTTTCTTCAGATATTTTTGATATTTTCCAAAAAAAATCACGGCGAAAGTTTTATTCCGTTTGGACTCCGTTTGATTTCCTATCTGAAAAAGGTCAAAAACACGGAAAAAACAGGAACTAGCACTGGGCACTGGATTAATAAGTTAGTCCCAAAAATTATATAAAATAGCATATTCATGCATAGAAAACATCCAAAGTTGATAATATAATAGCATGGAACGATCAAAAATTATAGATATGATGGAGACGTATCAAGCATCCCCAAGCTTAACTCCTGCTCGTCCTCGAGTAGGGAAGTGATAAAGAACGAATTTTTGATGTCGAATGCTACCTAACATATTTGTTTTATGTAATCTCTTTATATTGGCATGAATGTTCAGATTTGTAAGATTCATAACAATAGTTTAATATTGACATGAAATCGAACATACTTCAAGCATAATAGCAAAGTAATCATGAACTTTCGAAATAACAAGGCCAAAGAAAGTTATCCCTACAAAATCATATAGTCTGGCTATGCTCCATCATCCCCGCACAACAAATTTAAATCATGAACAACCCCGGTATTTGCCAAGTAATTTTTTTCGCACTCTTATTTTTTCAAAGTTTTTCAACTCCAATGCAATACATGAGCATGAGCCATGGATATAGCACTATAGGTGGAATAGAGTGTGGTGGAGGTTGTGAGGCAAAAAGGAGGAGATGGTCACATTGACTCGGCGTATCAATAGGCTATGGAGATGCCCATCAATAGATATCAATGTGAATGAGTAGGGATTGCCATGTAACGGATGCACTAGAGCTATAATTGTATGAAATCTCACAAATAAAAACTAGTGGGTGTGCACCCAACTTGCTTGCTCACGAAGACCTAGGGCAATTTGAGGAAGCCCATCATTGGAATCTACAAGCCAAGTTATATAATGAAAATTTCCACTAGCATATGAAAGTGACGAAACACGAGACTCTCTGTCACGAAGAACATGGTGCTATTTCGAAGCACAAGTGTGGAAAAAGATAGTAGCATTGTCCCTTCTCTCTTTTTCTCTCATTTTTTTGTTTGGGCTCTTTGGCCTCTTTTTATTTGGTGGGCATCTTTGGCCTCTTTTATTTCCTCACATGGGACAATGCTCTAATAATGATGATCATCACACTTTTATTTACTTACAACTCGATACTTAGAACAATAATGACTTCTATATAAATGGAAATGATGGCACATGTCATCAGACGGAACGGTGAAGGTTGCATGGCAATATATCTCAGAATGGCTATGAAGATTCCATAATAGGTAGGTATGGTGGCTGTTTTGAGGAAGGCATATGGTGGGTTTGTGCACCTGCGCGACACTAGAGAGGGTAGCAACGGTGGAAGGTGAAAGTGCATCTATACCATGGACTCACATTAGTCATGAAGAACTCATATACTTATTGCAAAAGTTTTATTAGTAATCGAAACAAAGTGCTAAATGCATACTCCTAGGGGAAGGGTTGGTAGGAGTTAACCATCGCGCGATCTCGGCCTCTACACAAAGGATGACAATCAATAAATCAATTATGCTCCGACTTCCTAACATAGCGGTTCACCATACGTGCATGCTACGGGAATCACTAACTTCAACACAGGTATTTCTAGATTCACAACACCCTACTAACATAACTCTAATATTACCATATCCATATCTCAAAACTAATTGCATGGAATCAAACTTATCTTACTTAATCAATGCACTTGAATATGAAAGTTTTTATTATACCTTCTTTGGATGCCTATCATATTTAGGACTAATTTCATAACACACGCCAATTACCAAGTTACTTTAGAGAGATCACTCTCAAAATGATATAAGTGAAGATTCAAGAGTTTGTATTTCTACAAAATATGACACCGCCGTGCTCTACAAAGATTTAAGTGAAGCACTAGAGCAAAATTACCAATCTCAAAAGATATAAGTGAAGCACATGGGAGAAAAATTTCTAAGATCAAAAGATATAAGTGAAGCACGTGTGAGAAAAATTACCACGCTCAAAAGATATAAGTGAAGCACGTGTGAGCAAAATTTCCAAGCTCAAAAGATATAAGTGAAGCACGTGTGAGCTAAATTGCCTAACTCAAAAGATATAAGTGAAGCTCATTGAGTTTTCTAACAAATTCACGATGAGTGCATGTCTCTCTAAAAAGGTGTGAATCAAGGATGATTGTGACAAAACAGAAAGCAAAGACTCTTATAATACACGATGCTCCAAGCAAAACACATATCATGTGGTGAATAAAAATATAGCTCCAAGTAACGTTACCGATGGATTGAAGACGAAAGAGGGGATGCCTTCCCGGGGCATCCCCAAGCTTAGGCTTTTTGGTGTCCTTGAATTTCGCTTGGGATGCCTTGGGCATCCCCAAGCTTAGGCTCTTGCCACTCTTTATTCCATTGTCCATAAGAACATCACCCAAAACTTGAAAACTTCACAACACAAAACTTAAACAGAAACTCGTGATAGCATTAGCATAAGAAAACAAACCACCAACTTTTTAGGTACTGTAGTAAACTTTAATTTCCATTTAGATTGATGTTATATTACTGTATTCTCACTTTTCTATGGCTCGTACCCCCCGATACTACCCATAGTTTCATCAAAATAAGCAATCAACACAACAAAAACAGAATTTGTCAAAAAACAGAAGAGTCTGTACAATCTGTATATTTCGTATACCTCTGTTAACTCAAAAATTCTGAAAAAACAATTAAAAATAGGTAAATTTGCATATCAATCAGAAGAAAAAATAATCAACTCAAAACCTCTTTCTGGCTAGAAATGAAAAATAATTTCGTGAGCACAAAGTTTCTGTCTTTTTCCAGCGCGATTAAACAAGTATCACCAAAACTAATCATAAAGGTTCTACTTGGCACAAACACTAATCAAAACATAAAAAACACAATCTTAACAGAATCATGATGGTGTTAACTCAAAAAACAGAAAGTAAAAGAGCAAAAATAAACCTATTCATTGGGTTGCCTCCCAACAAGCGCTATCGTTTAACGCCCCTAGCTAGGCATAACGATTTCAATGATGCTCACAATAAGAGTAGTAATTAAGATATGAAAAAGAGCATCATGAATAGCGTGAAAAACACATTTAAGTCCAACACACTTCCTATTCATAGGGATTTTGTGAGCAAACAATTTATGGGAACAAGAATTAACTAGCATAGGAAGGCAAAACAAGCATAACTTCAAAACGTTGAACACATAGAGAGGAAACTTGATATTATTGCAATATGTAAAAGCATATGTTCCTCTCTCATAGTAATATTCAGTAACATCATGAAGGAATCTTACAATATAACTAGCACACAAAGCAATCTTTTCATGATCAATTATAGCATAAGGGTCATCACCAAAACTCGGGGAACAAAATATGTCATCTTCATCAAGCATAGCATCCCCAAGCTTGTGGTTTTGCATATCATTAGCATCATAGATATTCAGAGAATTCATACTAACAACATGTCAATCATGTTTTTCATTCAAGAAGAAATCATGAACCACTTTATCATTTTCTTCTTTCAACACTTCATCAAAATTTTCAGATTCATGATTTTCAAACAAAACTCCATAGAGATAGTCAAGTGCACTCAACTCACTAGCAAATTGTTCATCATAATTTGGTATTTTGAAAATATTAACAAGTGGATGAGGATCCATACCAATAGATTTTTAGCAAGCGAAGATGCAAGCAAATGGAAGGCACATGGCAACACAAGCAAGCATAGCAACGAAAAGGCGAACTAAAAAGGGTGAATAAAAGGCAAATCTTTTTGGTATTTTCTGAAAATCATTTTAGAAGTGGGGGAGAGGAAAATGACAGGCAAATGGCAAATAATGTAAATGCAAGAGATGAGTTTGTGATAGGTACTTGTAGATATGCTTCACTTGTATACTCCCTAGCAACGGTGCCAGAAATTCTTCCTGCTAGTTCTCTACAACGTCACCAGAAATTGGCAAGTTGATAGGAGAATTCTTGTCTTGCGTTGGTTTTTCCCTTGAAGAGGAAAGGGTGATGCATCAAGGTAGCGGTAAGTATTTCCCTCTGTTTGAGAACCAAGGTATCAATCCAGTAGGAGTAACAAGATGGAGCCACAAGGAACCTGCACAAACACAAACAAACTTGCACCCAACGCGATAAAGAGGCTGTCAATCTCTTTACGATTGCTTGCAAGGTGAGATCTGATAGTGGTAATAGATGAATATAAATAAGTAAATAAAATTGCAGCAAAGTATTTTTAGTGTTTTTGTGTTTAGATCTGAATATATAATGTGTAAAATAGACCCGGGGGCCATAGTGTTCACTAGAGGCTTCTCTCATGAAAGCAAGTATTACGGTGGGTGAACAAATTACTGTTGAGCAATTGATAGAATAGCGCAAAGTCATGACGATATCTAAGGCAATGATAATACATATAGACATCACGTCCGAGACAAGTAGACCGATACTTTCTGCATCTACTACTATTACTCCACACATCGACCGCTATCGAGCATGCATCTAGTGCATTAAGTTCATGATAAACGGAGTAACGCTTTAAGCAAGATGACATGTTGTAGAGGGATAGATACATGCAATATGATATAAACCCCATCCTTTTCCCCTTGATGGCAACAACACGATACATGCCTCGCTACCCCTTCTGTCACTAGGTGAGGACACCGCACGGTATGAACCCAAAACCAAGCACTTCTCCCATTGCAAGAACTATAGATCAAGTTGGCCAAACGAAATCCATAACTTGAAGAGAATTACAAGGATCCGAAATCATGCATATAAGAAATCAGAGGAGACTCAAATAATATTCATAGATGATCTGATCATAAATCCACAATTCATCGGATCTCAACAAACACACCGCAAAAGAAGATTACATCGGATAGATCACCATGAAGATCATGGAGAACTTTGTATTGAAGATCAAAGAGAGATAATAAGTCATCTAGCTACTAGCTATGGACCCGTAGGTCTGAGGTAAACTACTCACGCATCATCGGAGAGGCAATGGTGTTGATGAAGATGGCCACTGGCAATGAATTCCCCACCGGCAGGATGCCGGAACGGTCTCCCGATTGGTTTTTGGTGGCTCTGGAGGTTTGCGGCAGCGGAACTTGCGATCTAGGCTTATTTCTGAGGGTTTCCGTATTTATAAGACCATCTGGCGTCGGGAACAAGTAAAGAGGTGCCACGAGGAGGTCATGAGCCCCCTAGCCGCGGCCAGGGGGGCCCACGCCTCCCAGGCTCGTGGCTTCCTCGGGCCTCCTCTCCGGTATCTTTTTCTTCAGATATTTTTGATATTTTCCAAAAAAAATCATGGCGAAAGTTTTATTCCGTTTGGACTCCGTTTGATATTCCTATCTGAAAAAGGTCAAAAACACGGAAAAAACAGGAACTCGCACTCGGCACTGGATTAATAAGTTAGTCCCAAAAATAATATAAAATAGCATATTCATGCATAGAAAACATCCAAAGGTTATAATATAATAGCATGGAACGATAAAAAATTATAGATATGTTGGAGACGTATCAACATGCCAATCCCACAGCGCTGGCAGCCGCACTTGCCGACCTATACAAAGGAGAGCAAGAAGACTTCATCCGGCGGTCAACTAAGGAGGGTATTCGGCCCACAATCCCATCGAACAAGTAAACCTTCCTTTTTCAATCATGAAATAGTTCAGGTATTCATTCGGCACTCTATTTGACCGAGGCCTTGGCGTGAATAGGAATGGAGGAGCTTCGTCGAGACAGTTGATACGTCTCCAACATATCTATAATTTTTGATTGTTCCATGCTATTATATTATCAACTTTGGATGTTTTATATGCATGAATATGTTATTTTATATTATTTTTGGGACTAACTTATTAACTCAGTGCCTAGTGCCAGTTTTTGTTTTTTTCATGTTTTTGACCTTTTTCAGATAGGAATATCAAACGGAGTCCAAACGGAATAAAACTTTCGCCGTTATTTTTATGGAAAATATCAAAAATACCAGAAGAAAAAGATACCGGAGAGGAGTCCCGAGGAAGCCACGAGCCTGGGAGGCGTGGCCTCCCCCCAGGCGCGCCTAGGGGGCTCGTGACTCCCTCGTGGGTCCTCCCGACTTGTTCTCGACGCCACCTGGTCTTATAAATACGGAAACCTCCAGAACTAAACCTAGATCGAAAGTTCCGCTGCCGCAAGCCTCTATAGCCACCAAAAACCAACCGGGAGACCATTCCGGCACCCTGCCGGAGGGGAATCCATCTCCGGTGGCCATCTTCATCAACACCATTGCCTCTCCGATGATGCGAGTATTTCACCACAGACCTTCAGGGCCATAGCTAGTAGCTAGATGGCTTCTTCTCTCTCTTTGATGTTCAATACAAAGTTCTCCATGATCTTCATGGAGATCTACCCGATGTAACTTTCTTTTGCGGTGTGTTTGTCGAGATCCGATGAATTGTGGATTTATGATCAGATTATCTATGAATATTATTTGAGTCTCCTCTGATTTCTTATATGCATGAGTTCATATCCTTGTAAGTCTCTTCGAGTTATGGGTTTCGTTTGGCCAACTTGATCTATAATTCTTGCAATGGGAGAAGTGCTTGGTTTTGGGTTCATACCGTGCGGTGTCCTCACCTAGTGACAGAAGAGGTAGCGAGGCACGCATAGTGTTGTTGCCATCAAGGGTAAAAAGATGGGGTTTATATCATATTGCATGAATTTATCCTTCTACATCATGTCATCTTGCTTAAAGCATTACTCTGTTTGTTATGAACTCAATACACTAGATGCATGCTGGATAGCGGTCGATGTTTGGAGTAATAGTAGTAGATGCAGAAAGTATCGGTCTACTTGTTTCGGACGTGATGCCTATATGTATGATCATTGCCTTAGATATCGTCATGACTTTGCGCTATTCTATCAATTGCTCAACAGTAATTTGTTCACCCACCGTAATACTTGCTATCATGAGAGAAGCCTCCAGTGAACACTATGGCCCCCGGGTCTATTTTACACATTATATATTCAGATCTTCATTCAAAAACACCAAAAATACCTTGCTTCACTTTTATTTATTTATTTACTTACATCTACTTAGTATCACTATCAGATCTCACCTTGCAAGTAATCATAAAGGGATTGACAACCCCTTTATCGCGTTGGGTGCAAGTTTGTTTGCTTTTGTGCAGGTGCCTTGGTGCCTCATCTTGATACTCCTACTGGATTGATACCTTGGTTCTCAAGCTGTGGGAAATACTTATCTCTACTTTGCTGCATCACCCTTTCCTCTTCAAGGGAAAAACCAACGCAAGCTCAAGAAGTAGCAGGAAGAATTTCTAGCGCCGTTGCCGGGGAGTATTCAAGTGAAACATATCTACCAAGTACCTATCACAAACTCATCTCTTGCATTTACATTATTTGCCATTTGCCTCTCGTTTTCCTCTCCCCCACTTCTAAAACAAAAATTACAAAAATATTTTCCTTTCTTTATTTGCCTTTTTTGTTCGCCTTTTTGTTCGCTTGCTTTCTGTTTGCTTGTGTGGTTTAGTCTATTTTCTCCTTATGGCTAGTCCTATTGCTATGATCGTTACTCCCGAGAGAGAGGTTCTTAACTTTAAACAAAATGAGGGAGAAAACTTAAAATATGCTTGGTATAGAATTTGCAATGCTCAGAATAGATCTACTCGTAAGCAATCTACTACCGTTCTACTTCGCAGTTTTTATGTGGGTATTTCCCCTTGGAATAGGTATGTTCTTGACACCATCGTAGGCAGAAATTTCTTGGGTAGCCATACCGTTGATTCTTATGGTGCTTTATTAAATTTGGTAGGCTCACCCCCACTCATGGTTAATGGAACTACTTTAACTTTGGAACATGTGATGCGTAGGCTTGATATTATTGAAAATAAAGTTGCTACGATAGAGCTCATTGAAAATTTGGATAAAAAGATCCACAACCAAATTACTCAATATGGATCCAAGGTGGGAATGACTTTGAAAAATTTAAAGGAGAACGAACCCATAGTTAACGGAAAGCTAGATCATGATTCCGCTAGAATTGTCAAACTAGAGGATGTTATAACCAACTTGGGTTCCGCTTTTGCTGCCGTTCAGAACACTCCATTTTTTCCCACAATAAGGCCACTAAGCTTGTTTATGTTCCTAAGAATAATGGTGAACCATCTAGTAAGAGAGATGAAGATCTTAAAATGTTGAGTGTTCACCCTACTTATCTTGATATCTTAAGAAAACCTATCATCACTAAATATTATCTCTGTTACCTATCTAGGAGTATAATTATTGATAAAATTAAAGAGCTCCCTAATAATGATGATGGCATGAGTGGTTCGAGCACTAAAGATGAAAATACTTGATTCTATTGCCTTATGCCTAGATAAGGGCGTTAAACGATAGCGCTTGTTGAGAGGCAACCCAATGAATAGGTTTATTTTTGCTTTTTACTTTCTGTTTTGTTGAGTCCACACCACCATGATTCTATTATTATTGTGTTTTTTATGTTTTAATTAGTGTTTGTGCCAACTAGAACCTTTATGATTAGTTTTGGTGATAGTTGTTTAATCACGCTAGAAAAAGACATAAACTTTGTGCTCACGAAATTATTTTTCATTCCTATCCAGAAATAGCTTTTGAGTTGATTCTATTTGCTGCTGATTTATATGAAAATTGCCCTAATTGTTCCCCAAGTTTTGGTGATGACCCTTATGCTATAATTGATCATGAAAAGAATGCTTTGTGTGATAGTTATATTGTAAGATTCCTTCATGATGTTACTGAAAATTACTATGAGAGAGGAACATATGCTTTTACATATTGCAATAATATCAAATTTCCTCTCTATGTGTTCAATGTTTTGAAGTTATGCTTGTTTTGCCTTCCTATGCTAGTTAATTCTTGTTCCCATAAATTGTTTGCTCACAAAATCCCTATGCATAGGAAGTGGGTTAGACTTAAATGTGTTTTTCATGCTATTCATGATGCTCTTTTGCATATCTTAATTACTATTCTTATTGTGTGCATCATTGAAATCATTATGCCTAGCAAGGGGCGTTAAACGATATCGCTTGTTGGGAGGCAACCCAATGAATAGGTTTATTTTTGCTCTTTTACTTTCTGTTTTGTTGAGTTAGCACCATCATGATTCTTTTATGATTGTGTTTTTTATGTTTTAATTAGTGTTTGTGCCAAGTAGAACCTTTATGATTAGTTTTGGTGATAGTTGTTTAATCACGCTGGAAAAAAGACAGAAACTTTGTGCTCACAAAATTATTTTTCATTTCTAGCCAGAAAGAGGTTTTGAGTTGATTCTTTTTTCTGCTTATTGATATGCAAATTTACCTAATTTGAATAGTTTTTTCAGAATTTTTGAGTAAACAGAGGTATACGAAGTATACACATTGTACATACTCTACTGTTTTTGACAGATTCTGTTTTTGTTGTGTTGATTGCTTATTTTGATGAAACTATGGGTAGTATCGGGGGGTACGAGCCATAGAAAAGTGAGAATACAGTAATATAACATCAATCTAAATGGAAATTAAGTTTACTACAGTACCTAAAAAGTTGGTGGTTTGTTTTGTTATGCTAATGCTATCACAAGTTTCTGTTTAAGTTCTGTGTTGTGAAGTTTTCAAGTTTTGGGTGATGTTCTTATGGACAATGGAATAAAGAGTGGAAAGAGCCTAAGATTGGGGATGCCCAAGTCATCCCAAGACAAATTCAAGGACACCAAAAAGCCTAAGCTTGTGGATGCCCCGGGAAGGCATCCCCTCTTTCGTCTTCAATCCATCGGTAATGTTACTTGGAGCTATATTTTTATTCACCACATGATATGTGTTTTGCTTGGAGCATCGCGTATTATAGGAGTCTTTGCTTTTTTGTTTTATCACAATAATCCTTGCTGCACACCTTTTGAGAGGGACATGCAGTCATCGTGAATTTGTTAGAATACTTAATGAGCTTCACTTATATCTTTTGAGTTAGGCAATTTAGCTCACATGTGCTTCACTTATATCTTTTGAGCTTGGTAATTTAGCTCACATGTGCTTCACTTATATCTTTTGAGCTTTGTAATTTTTCTAACATGTGCTTCACTTATATCTTTTGAGCTTGATAATTTTTCTCTAGTGCTTCACTTAAATCTTTGTAGAGCACGACGGTGTCATATTTTGTAGAAATGAAAAACTCTCGACCTTCACTTATATAATTTTGAGAGTGCTCTCTTTAAATAACTTGGTAATTGGCGTGTGCTATGAAATTAGTCCTAAATATGATAGGCATCCAAAGAGGATATAATGTGCATTGATTAGTAAGAGAAGTTTGATTCCTCATGATTAGTTTTGAGATATGGAGGTGATAATATTAGAGTTATGATAGTAGGGTGTCGTGAATGTAGAAATACTTGTGTCGAGGTTAGTGATTCCCATAGCATGCACGTATGGTTAACCGGTATGTTAGGAAGTCGGAGCATAACTGATTTATTGATTGTCATCCTTTGTGTAACGGTCAGGATCCCGCGATGGTTAACTCCTACCAACCCTTCCCCTAGGAGTATGCGTTTAGCACTTTGTTTTGATTACTAATAAAACTTTCACAACAAGTATGTGAGTTCTCTATGACGAATGTGAGTCCATGGTATATACGCACTCTCGCCCTTCGACCTTTGCTAGCCTCTCTACTGCCGCACAACTTTCGCCGGTGCACAAACCCACCATATACCTTCCTCAAAACAGCCACCATACCTACCTATTATGGCATTTTCATAGCCACTCCGAGATATATTGCCATGCAACTTCCACCATTCTGTCTCATGACATGTGCCATCACTTTCATTCGTATAGAGTCATTGTTGTTCTAAGTATTGATTTGTAAGTAAATAAAAGTGTGGTGACCATCATTATTAGAGCATTGTCCCATGTGAGGAAATAAAAAAAAAGAGGCCAAAGATGCCCACCAAAAAAATAAAAAAAATGAAAAAAAGAGGCCAAAGAGCCCAAATAAAAAAATGAGAGAAAAAGAGAGAAGGGACAATGCTACTATCTTTTTCCACACTTGTGCTTTGAAATAGCACCATGTTCTTCATGATAGAGAGTCTCTTGTTTTGTCACTTTCATATGCTAGTGGGAATTTTCATTATATAACTTGGCTTGTATATTCCAATGATGGGCTTCCTCAAATTGCCCTAGGTCTTCGTGAGCAAGCAAGTTGGGTGCACACCAACTAGTTTTTATTTTTGAGCTTTCATACACTTATACCTCTAGTGCATCCGTTACATGGCAATCCCTACTCATTCACATTGATATTTGTTGATGGGCATCTCCATAGCCCGTTGATACGCCGCGTCGATGTGACCATCTCCTCCTTTTTGCCTCACAACCTCCACCACACTCTATTCCACCTATAGTGCTATATCCATGGCTCATGCTCATGTATTGCGTGGGAGTTGAAAAAGTTTGAGAAAGTAAGAGTGCGAAAACAATTACTTGGCCAATACTGGGGTTGTGCATGATTTAAATTTGTTGTGTGGGGATGATGGAGCATAGACAGACTATATGATTTTGTAGGGATAACTTTCTTTGGCCTTGTTATTTCAAAAGTTCATGATTACTTTGCCATTATACTTGAAGTATTATTGTTTTCATGTAAATATTAAACTATTGTTTTGAATCTTATGGATCTGAACATTCATACCACAATAAAGAAGTTACAAAGAACAAATATGTTAGGTAGAATTCGAAATCAAAAATTCGGTCTTTATCACTTCCCTTCTCGAGGACGAGCAGGAGTTAAGCTTGGGGATGCTTGATACGTCTCCAACATATCTATAACTTTTGATTGTTCCATGCTATTATATTATCAACTTTGGATGTTTTATATGCATGAATATGCTATTTTATATTATTTTTGGGACTAACTTATTAACTCAGTGCCCAGTGCCAGTTTCTGTTTTTTTCCCGTGTTTTTGACCTTTTTTAGATAGGAATATCAAACGGAGTCCAAACAGAATAAAACTTTTGCCGTGATTTTTTATGGAAAATATCAAAAATACCAGAAGAAAAAGATACCGGAGAGGAGTCCCGAGGAAGCCACGAGCCTGGGAGGCGCAGCCTCCCCCTGGGCGCGCCTAGGGGGCTCGTGACTCCCTCGTGGGTCCTCCCGACTTGTTCTCGACACCACCTGGTCTTATACATACGGAAACCTCTAGAACTAAACCTAGATCGAAAGTTCCTCTGCCGCAAGCCTCTATAGCCACCAAAAACCAATTGGGAGACCATTTCGGCACCCTGTCGGAGGGGAATCCATCTCCGGTGGCCATCTTGATCAACACCATTGCCTCTCTGATGATGCGTGAGTAGTTCACCATAGACCTTCGGGTCCATAGCTAGTAGCTAGATGGCTTCTTATCTCTCTCTCTTTGATCTTCAATACAAAGTTCTCCATGATCTTCATGGATATCTACCCGATGTAACTTTCTTTTGCAGTGTGTTTGTCGAGATCCAATGAATTGTGGATTTATGATCAGATTATCTATGAATATTATTTGAGTCTCCTCTAATTTCTTATATGCATGATTTCATATCCTTGTAAGTCTCTTCGAGTTATGGGTTTCGTTTGGCCAACTTGATCTATAATTCTTGCAATGGGAGAAGTGCTTGGTTTTGGGTTCATACCGTGCGGTGTCCTCACCTAGTGACAAAAGAGGTAGCAAGGCACGCATCGTGTTGTTGCCATCAAGGGTAAAAAGATGGGGTTTATATCATATTGCATGAATTTATCCTTCTACATCATGTCACCTTGCTTACAACATTACTCTGTTTGTTATGAACTCAATACACTAGATGCATGCTGGATAGCGGTCGATGTGTGGAGTAATAGTAGTAGATGCAGAAAGTATCGCTCTACTTGTCTCGGACGTGATGCCTATATGTATGATCATTTCCTTAGATATCTTCATGACTTTGCGTGATTCTATCAATTGCTCGACAGTAATTTGTTCACCCACCGTAATACTTGCTATCATGAGAGAAGCCTCTAGTGAACACTATGGCCCTCGGGTCTATTTTACACATTATATATTCAGATCTTCATACAAAAACACCAAAAATACCTTGCTGCACTTTTATTTATTTATGTACATCTACTTAGTATCACTATCAGATCTCACCTTGCAAGTAATCGTAAAGGGATTGACAACCCCTTTATCGCGTTAGGTGAGAATTTGTTTGCTTTTGTGCAGGTGCCTTGGTGCCTCATCTTGATACTTCTATTGGATTGATACCTTGGTTCTCAAACTGAGGGAAATACTTATCTTTACTTTGCTGCATCACCCTTTCCTCTTCAAGGGAAAAAACAACGCAAGCTCAAGAAGTAGCAACAGTCGACTGTCCGGCTCCTCAGCCCGAGAATCATTCACGTGACGATGATCCGGGCTTCAACGAGGACCCGGATCTCCGTCTTGACTTCGAAAACGGAGTCTACTACCAGGACAACATCGTCCAGACCCCAGTGGCAATCATAGTCGATTACCCCGAGTCATTCTCCATTCCGTCCACGGGTAGGAAGAAAAGCTCCTCCCGCAAGAGGCCTGCTACCAAGAACACCCCGGATGCCCCGGTCCCAGCCCCCAAGTGTCGCCAATCAGCACACCATGCGCCAGCAGCCGAGGCCATGGGTGAGTCAGAGGCCGGCCGAGACCCTGCAAAGGAGCCACACATGGGGACGAATCCACCCGTCTGCGCATCCCGAAGGTACATTGTTCGGATGTCCTCTTTATCATTGTACTCAGCAGAATCTCATAGCCACTCATTTTTACCTAGGCGAAACGCCCAATGTTCACCTACCGAGGGGGCTGCCCGGATGTCAGGAGACGCCCAGAGCTCCCGAGCCGCGACCCATGCGGCTTCCGCTACGGAAGCCCCCATGGCCGGTCCGACGCCCTTCGAATTTGGCGACGGGGTATCCGTCACCAAGTCGGAAGTGAAGAGCGCCATGCATCATCAGCGCCGATGGGAGGCAATGCAGCACCCAATTTTCTCCGATAAGGAGTTTGGTGCCCTACGCTCGGCGGATGCACATCTCGGGGCTGCCCGAGCTGGCTTCGACGAAGCTATGAAGCTGATAACAACCAACATTCAGGTAAGTGGTCGGATTTTGTAGAATCTGCATACTTGTGTAATCCTAGTAGCCCCCGAGCCTTAATTTGATTTAGAAAAAAAAACAAATTAAGGATCTCCACCCTATTGACTGCTGACGCATGCCTCAAAGCCACAGTCTGAGCAATTGGCCAAGGCCCTCGAGGAGAGTCGCATGGAAGTGCAGTCCGTGAAGGCCGAACTAGCACAAGTGAAGAGCTTCACGCGAGAGGCCCATGGTGAGTATGCTTTTACTTCTAATCTTGTGATATTATCATGCCTGACATATGGATTCCATGTAGCAGCCGAATCAATAGGACATATGGAAAGGCAGCTGGAAGTAGCCCGGGATTCCCAAAGGTATGCGGAATCACAGTAGCAAGCCGGCTGTCTTGTTATACAAAAACAGGCTTAAGAAATAAAGAGTCAAAGACTCAATTGGCCCAAACTCAAGAAGAGAATCAAAAGCTTCGGAGGGGCATATTCAGTAAATACAATTCCGCTATGAGTAAGTATTTCCGATGTAGAGGATGAAAATAATCGCACTTGTTATCTTGTGTGTAGGTCTCCTTACCGGACATCCTGAAGAGGAGATCGAATCGTACCAAGGGGATCTGCTGAAGGAGCTGACCTCTCTCCACAAGCGTGTGCAGAAAGCGATAAAAGTGATGGTGAAGGCACTATGGCCCACCGAACAGCCACCTGAAGGGCTAGCGGCACTTGTGGATTGATTCAGGGGGGCTCGGGATAGGTTTGAGTTGTGGAAGACTTCAGCCTGTCGCAAAGGAGCACGGGAGGCGTTGGCAATGGTCAAGACCCATTTCACCGGACTCAACCCCGAGCATATGGCGTGGGTTGGTCCTATGGGATCGGGTGAAAAAGAAGTGCCACCCTACCTGGTATATGACCAGGTGATGCCAACCGCCCTTCACTTGCAAGCAGTCTGCCCCCTTGACACAATAATCGATGATCTCGATCAGCAGCCACATATGTAATTTACATATATATGTGTAAAACAATCTGTGTTGTAAACTTTGTCTTAACCGGCCATCGGCTTCTCCCTCCCGTGCGAACAGCTCGTGGGTGTTCCTTCCTATTATCCCTTCGCCAAAGAGCAAACTTGTGTTCGGGGAACCAGGCAATCCGGCCATGTGGTGTGAATAGACAGAAAGCACATAGAAAGATATGTTATATTACGACGTAGCGTAAGAAACATCTTCCGATGAAAATAGTACCTCTAGCGATACCTTTTGCCGGGGTTCTACGAAGAGCATAGATAGGAATCTGCATACTTGCAGTACGCGATTAAGTGTCCTTTGGGAATAAGAGACCAAAATGACAGAAATGGTTGTATAAGGTGTTTCTGACATAGACGACCAATTGTCTATGTAAGATAGCTAGCTTTCGGCTTCACCCGTCTGAGGTACGTGTCTGGATGACCTGATCGTAATAATCGCAGAGGTGCTCCCTTTACTCTCTAGTCGAACAAGCGGGAACGTAGAGAGTAACCACAGGAGCAAGGCAACCCAGCTTGGCAAAGTCTTAGTTCGAATTGATGGCTAAAATATGACAAAAGAAACATGCGGGCCTGATAAGTATGAACAATTAAAATTCTGGCTATTAAAAGAAGCCCCCACGTGCCGTGTTCGGATCTAACACTTTATGGTGTATGCCGATTATCCTACTACAAGATCGGTTCGGTCGAACATAGGGTAGGAAAAAAATTGTCCCTATTGAACAACAAAGTGGGAAAGTAAATGGAGAAACAGGCAAAACATAGTAGAAGGTATGGATGACACCGGTTTATCCGTAGAAGCGCCAAAGACGAGCTGCGTTCCATGGGTTTGGTTCAAGGCGGTTATCGGACGAACTCCGCAAACGATAGGCCCCTTCCGCGAGCACTTCATCAGTGATGAAAGGACCCTCCCACTTGGGGTTGAGTTTGTGCTTCTGTTTTTCCGGGAGCCATAGGAAGAGTTCTCCCACGTTGTATGCTTTTGCCCGAACTTCCCTACTTTGGTACCGCCGAGCTTGCTGTTGGTAAAGAGTGGATCGAGCCAGAGCTATGTCCCGCTCCCCCTCCAGGGCGTCTAAGTCGTCCTGCCGAGCTAACTCATCCCCCTTTTCCTCGTACAAGCGCACTCGTGATGCGTCATGGATAACATCGCAGGGGAGGACTGCCTTTGCCCCATAGACCATAAAAAACGGTGTATAGCCCGTTGATCTGTTCGGGGTAGTACGCAGGCCCCATAGAATGGAGTCGAGTTCCTCCACCCATTGACAGTCGGACTTGTAAAGAGATCGTACCAAACGTGGCTTGATGCTGCTCATAATGAGACCGTTTGCTCGCTCGGCCTGCCCATTGGTCTGCGGATGATAGAACGATGCATAATCGAGCTTTGTGCCCATTTTTGTGCACCAATCCTTGACCTCTTGGGTCGTGAAGTTGGTTCCATTGTCCGTTATTATACTATGCGGGACACCGTAACGGTGTACTATGCTAGATATAAATTCAATCACTGGCCTGGATTTGGCCGATTTAACAGGGTTTGCTTCTATCCATTTGGTGAACTTGTCAACCATGACCAATAGGTATTTATTTTTCTTGGTTACCCCTTTGAGGGGTCCAACCATGTCTAGCCCCCAAACTACAAAAGGCCAGGTGATCGGAATAGTCCGAAGAGACATTGAGGGCATGTGACTTTGATTTGTAAAGAGTTGACACTAGACGCAATGTTGAACGAGTGACTGGCGTCAGTTCAAGCTGTAGGCCAAAAGAAACCAGCTCGGAAGGCTTTGCCGACAAGAGATCTTGTCACGGCGTGGTGCTCGCCCATGCCCGCATGGATTTCAGCGAGCAGCTCCCGTCCTTCTTCCTTGGATACACAACTCTGTAGTACTTCAGTGGTGCTTTTCTTGTATAACCCACCCTCGTGTACTTTGTAGGCTTTGGATCGCCGAACTATGTGTCGCGGCTCAGTTTGATCGTCGGGAAGTTCCTTGTGAAGGAGCTAAGCGAGGAAGGGCTCTGTCCATGGCGCAATTGCTGCCATTACCTCATGAGCCAAGGGCGTCTCATTCATCGTTAAGCTGCCAATGATGCCATCATCTGGTTCGTTTATAGGGGGAACAACTTCGTCCGCTGTTTTTGGACCGGTGCCATTTGCGTCGTCTTGTCACACTACCGAGGGCTTGAAGAGCTGCTCCAGGAAGGTGTTTCTCGGGACGGGGTCACGCTTGGCTCCCATATGGGCCAATATATCGGCGGCTTGGTTGTTGTCTCGAGCAATGTGGTGGAATTCCAACCCCTCGAACTGAGCAGATATCTTGAGGACAACGTCTCTATATGCCGCCATCTTCGGATTTTTGGCGTCGAATTCGCCGTTAATTTGGGATATGGCCAGGTTTGAGTCTCCCCGTACCTCTAGTTGTCGTATGCCCATCGATACCGCCATCCGAAGACCATGAAGAAGAACTTTGTACTCAGCGGCGATGTTGGAATCAACATACATGATTTGCAACACGTATCTTACGTTGTCACCTATGGGGGATGTGAGGATAACTCCAGCCCCCAGACGGTCCAAGGTCTTGGATCCATCGAAGTACATTGTCCAATGGGAGTATGCAATATACTCCTTGGGGAGCTTAGCCTCTGTCCATTCAGCCAAGAAGTCCGCCAGTACCTGATATTTAATGTCGCGACGTGGCTTATAGTTTATTTCAAAGGGAAGAAGCTCAATGGACCTTTTGGCTATGCGACCAGTAGCGTCCTTGTTGTTGATTATATCATTCAAGGGGACTTCTGATGCCATCGTTACCGCGCACTCCTGGAAGTAGTGTCGGAGTTTCCTCGATGCCATGAATACTATATAGGCTATTTTTTGGTAGTGTGGGTATCTGGACTTGCACTGCGTTAGTACCTCTGACACATGATATATCGGCTTCTGAGTTCAGAATTTATGTCCCTCCTCATCTCAGTCAACGACGAGCACCGCACTGACTACCTTGTTGGTGGCCGATATGTATAACAATATGGGCTCACCGGTGCCTGGTGTCGTAAGTATGGGATTGGTTGCCAGTATTGTTTTGATTTCTTCCAATGTAGCCGCTGCTTCATCGGTCCATTTGAAATTGTTTGTCCGTTTCAGCAGCTTATAGAGCGACAAAGCTTTTTCTTCGAGGCGGGAAATAAAGCGGCTTAACGCGGCTACGCACCCGGCTAGTCTATGACATGCTTCAACTCTTTGGGGATTGCAAATTCTGATAGAGCACAGATTTTAGCTGGATTTGCCTCTATTCCTCTATGGGAGACGATGAATCCAAGCAACTTGCCCAAGGGAACTCCATATACACATTTTTCCGGATTGAGCCGTATATCGTATTCGCGCAAATTAGCAAAAGTTTGATGGAGGTCATCGATCAACTGATCAACGTGTTTGGTTTTGATAACCACATCATCCATGTACGCCTCAACAGTCTTTCCGATCTATGGGGCGAGGCAGGTTTGAATCATGCGCTGGTACATGGCCCCAACGTTTTTTAGCCCGAAGGGCATCGTGTTGAAGCAAAATGTCCCGTATGGGGTGATGAAGGCAGTAGCCGCGTGATCGGATTCCTTCATTTTAATTTGATGGTATCCGGAGTAAGCGTCGAGGAAACATGACAAATCGTGTCCGGCTGTGGCATCAATGATCTGGTCTATGCGTGGTAAGGGAAAAGGGTCCTTGGGCATGCTTTGTTGAGGTCCTTGAAATCGACACACAGCCGCCAGGATTTGTCTTTCTTAGGTACCATCACCAGATTTGCTAGCCACTCGGGATGTTTGATGTCCCAAATAAACCCGTCCTCGAGCAATTTTGCTAATTCTTCACCCATGGCTTGCCGTTTGGGTTCGGAGAAGCGATGCAAGGTCTGCTTCACGGGCTTAAAGCCTGGAATAATGTTCATGCCGTGTTCGGAGAGCCGGCGTGGGATACCGGGCATATCGGAAGGATGCCAAGCAAAAATGTCCCAATTTTCGCAGAGGAATTTCCTCAATGCTTTGTCCAGAAGGGGATTGAGCTGGGCTCTGATGGGCGCTATGAAAGGACGTGGATGTCGCCTAGAGAGGGGTGAATATGCGCTTTACAATAATTATGGTTTAGGATTGAATAGATGCGGAATAAAACTATCGTTTAATTTGTCAAGCGCAAAACCTAAAACAACTAGGCTCACCTATGTGCATCAACAACTTATGCTAAGCAGGATAGACAACTAAGTGATAGCAAGATATATAACAAGAAACAATATGGCTCACAAAGTAAAGTGCATAAGTAAAGGGGCTCAGGTAAGAGATAACCGAGGCACGCGGAGACGATGATGTATCCCGAAGTTCACACGCTTGCGGATGCTAATCTCCGCTCGAAGCGGTGTGGAGGCACAATGCCCCCCAAGAAGCCACTAGGGCCACCATAATCTCCTCACGCCCTCACACAATGCAAGATGTCGTGATTCCACTAAGGGACCCTTGAGGGTGGTCACCGAACCCGTACAAACAAGGTTGGGGCAATCTCCACAACTGAATTGGAGGCTCCCAACGACACCAAGAAGCTTCACCACAATGGATTGTGGTGCCGAGGTGACCTCAAATGCTCGGAGCAATCTCCACAACCTAATTGGAGACCCCGAAGCTTGCCTGGAGCTTTGCACAACAATGATTGAGCTTCGAGGCACCACCAACCGTCTAGGGCGCCAAAGTACCCAAGAGGAACAAGCTCTAATGTGCTCAAACACCAAAGAGTAATAAGCTTCTCAACTTCTCACTTCCACGTATCACCGTAGAGAACTCAAACCTATGCACCAAATGCAATGGCAAGGGAACATGGACTGCCCAAGTCCTTCTCTCCCAAATACCACCAAAGCAACTAATGCTAGGGAGGAAAATGAGAGGAAGAACGAAGAAGAACATGAAGAACTCCAAGATCTAGATCCAAGGGGTTCCCCTCACTTAGAGGAGAAAGTAATTGGTGGAAATGTGGATCTAGATCTCCTCTGTCTTTTCCCTCAAGAACTAGAAAGAACCATTGGAGGGATTGAGAGTTAGCAAGCTCGAACAAGGTCAACAATGGGGGGCAAACTCGAGCTCAAAGGATAAGGTTCAATGGGGAAGAAGACCCCCTTTTATAGGTGGGCAAAAATTCAACCGTTATCCTCACAGCCTGCACAGAGCGGTACTACCGCTCCAAGGAGCGGCACTACCGCTAGGGCAGTAGTAGCCATATGAAAAACAACAACGAGGACGCAAAAGGCCAGTAGAACCGCCGGAGCGGTACTACCGCTCATCCTCACGGTACTACCGCAAAGGGTAGCGGTACTACTGCTTGCGAGCGATACTGAAAAAATACATCTGTGCCTACTAGCGGTGGACAAAACACGAGATTTTGGTCCGAAGCGGTAGTACCGCTCTTGGAGCCGCGGTAGTACCGCTCCAGAGTGGTAGTAAAAAATTACATCCGCTTTGGCTGTGGTAGTACCGCTGCAGCCTTTTAAGAACACCAAAACTACCACAACTTTTGCAACCGGACTCCAAATTAAACGAAACAAAGTTTGTTGGAAAGCTAAGGACATGGGATAACACAATACTGATTGAAATATCAATAATAAGAAAATTATAATAGTACCATAAGAAAATGGTGAGAACCCTTCCTTGAATAAGACCGATAAAACCTCCAACACTGAAAATGCAATAGACGAAGCATATGAAATCCGTTTTCGATGTACTAGATCTTGTCATGAAGATAACCACATGCTCAAGAACCCACTTAGAGAAAAGCCAACCAAGAACCAAGAAATATGATGATGCCAAGAATGCAATGGTTTGAGCTCTCAATGAACGATACGATCAAGCTACTCACTTGAAAGCCCCTTCGATAGTACGGCAATTGATCCTATAACCCGGTCTCTCAACTACCACCATGAGACCGGTAAAATAGAAAACCCTATCAAGGTCAAACCTTAGCCTTGCGCATAGTCCACTTGAGCTAGATGATGATGATCTTGACTTCCTCAAGATAGACCACCTTTCTTGATTGTGTTGGCTTGATGAAGAATAGATGATTTCTCCCTCATACTCCACTATGGGTTAGCCACTCTTTGGCACATATTCACAAGTCCATTGTCACCACAATGAATGGCGAGCCTCAAGCATGATCTCTCCATCATGCTTCACTTGAGCTTGCACATTGCAACCTTGATGACGATCTCCACTTGATGTCATCTTCCATGGGATGTATGGGATCTGCCTCATGATGCAAGACCATGGAAATATACCTAACCCCACAAAGAACTCTCACGTAGACCATGGGTTTACTACACAAAGCGTAATGGACAATTGTTACCACACCATGGGATCACTTGATCCCTCTCGGTACATCTTGTACGCTTTGTATCTTGGTCAACTTGATTCACTTTTTGATTTAGTCTTGATCAACCTTGTATCTTAGATTCTCTCTTCATAAAGATGATGTCTTGAAGGTAAACATGAATGCTCACACAATCTTCTTCTTCAAGACATGCTTGCAATAAGCTCAACTCCCACATGACAAATCTTTGGATAAACCTTGAATACCACCTTGGTCACCATATAAACTCCTTGAAACCAATAGATGGACTCCAAGAAGTACCTACAGACAAATCCTTCGAATATAACTCAAGGCAACTATTAGTCCATAGGGATTGTCATCAATTACCCAAAACCACACATGAAGAAATGTGCTCTTACAATCTCCCCCATTTTGGTAATTGATGACAATCAATTTCAAGAGAGTTTATATAAGGAAATAAGCACAACAAAGCACACACAAATGCAATGCATGGATGTGAGATGCAAATGCTTAAGAAACAAAAGCAAAACTCTCAAAGCATTCCAAACTAAACTCTCTAAACTTCTTGATACGTCTCCAACGTATCTATAATTTTTGATTGTTCCATGCTATTATATTATCTATTTTGGATGTTTTTATGCATTAATATGTTATTTATATTATTTTTAGGACTAACCTATTAATCTAGAGCATAGTGCCAGTTTCTATTTTTTCCTTGTTTTTGAGTTTCGCAGATAAGGAATACTAAACAGAGTCCAAACGGAATAAAACCTCCGGAATGATTTTTTTTCTGGAAAATATGGAAGCCACGAGACTTGAGAACCAAGGCAGAGGAACTGCCATGGGGCCACAAGCCCGCTTGCCACGGCCAGGGGGGCCACCCGCGTCGGGCAAGCTGGTGGGCCACTGGCAACTCTCCTAACCCTAATCTTTGGCCTATAAATACCCAAATATTCCACCATTATCAGAACGAGCCATGAAAACACTTTGCCGCTGCCAAAAGCCTCCGTTCCCAAGAGATCCAATCTTGGAGCCTTTTTCGGTAATCCGCCGGAGGGGGATTCGATCACGGAGGGCATGTACATCAACTCCATTGCCCCTCCAATGATGCGTGGGTAGTTCACCATAGACCTACGGGTCCATAGCTAGTAGCTAGATGGCTTCATCTATCTCTTTGCTTCTCAATACCATGTTCTTCATGATCTTCATGGAGATCTATCCGATGTAATACTCTTTTGCGGTGTGTTTGTTGAGATCTGATGAATTGTGGGTTTATGTTTAGATTATCCATGAATATTATTTGAGTCTTTCCTGAATTCTTATATGCATGATTTCATATCTTTGCAAGTCTCTTCGAGTTATTGGTTTGGTTTGGCCAACTAGATTGGTAATTCTTGCAATAGGAAAAGTGCTTAGTTTTGGGTTCAATCTTGCGGTGTCCTCACCCAGTGACAACCCCTGGGTAGCGAGGCACATATTGTATTGTCACCATTAAGGGTAAAAAGATGGTGTTTTCATCATATTGCTTGAGTTTATCCCTCTACATCATGTCATCTTACTTAATGCGTTACTCTGTTCTTGATGAACTTAATACTCTAGATGCAGCCAAGAGTCGGTCGATGTGTGGAGTAATAGTAGTAGATGAAAAATCGTTTCGGTCTACTTGTCATGGACGTGATGCCTATATGCATAATCATTGCCTTGGATATCTTCATAATTATTCAATTTTCTATCAATTGCTCGACAGTAATTTGTTCACCCACCATAATACTTGCCATCATGAGAGAAGCCATATAGTGAAACCTATGGCCCCCGGGTCTATTTTCCATATTATATTTTCAGATCTAAAACCAAAAACACCAAAAAATACTTGTTGCATTGTTTTTTACTTTTACTTTTACTTTCCATTCAAGCACCCTTATATCTATATCTACTAGATCTCATGCTTGCAAATAAACGTGAAGGGATTGACAACCCCTTTATAATGTTGGGTGCAAGAGTTTGATTCCTTGTGCAGGTATATCTATTGGTGGATCTCTTGTGTCTCCTACTAGATTGATACCTTGATTCTCATAAAACCGAGGGAAATACTTATCTACTTTGTTGCATCAAACCATTCCTCTTCATGGGAAACCAACGCATGCTCGAGAAGTAGCAAGAAGGATTTCTGGCGCCATTGCCAGGGAGATACATAGCAAGTCAAGGATACCAAGTACCCATCACAAACTCATCACTTGCATTTACATTATTTTCCATTTGCCTCTCATTTTCCTCTCCCCCACTTCTAAAATGATTTCCAAAAAGATTTGCCTTTTTATTCACCCTTCTTCGTTTGTCTTACCATTTGCTTTTTTACTTGCTTGAGTGCTTGATTGCTTGCTTTGTCATGATGACTCAAGAGAATACCAAGTTGTGTGACTTTTCCAATACTAATAATAATGATTTTATTAGTACTCCGATTGCTCCCGCCACTAGTGCAGAATCTTATGAAATTAATGTTGCTTTGCTCAATCTTGTTATGAAAGAACAATTTTCCGGCCTTGCTAATGAAGATGTCGCATCCCATCTAAATAATTTCGTTGAGTTGTGTGACATGCAAAAGAAGAAAGATGTGGATAATGATATTGTTAAATTGAAGCTATTTCCGTTCTCACTACGAGTGCTAAAACTTGGTTTTCATCTTTGCTTAAAAATAGTATTGATTCATGGAATAAGTGTCAAGATGCTTTTATTTCCAAGTACTTTCCGCTCGCTAAGATCATCTCCCTTAGGAACATATAATGAATTTTAAGAAAATTGATCATGAACATGTTGCACAATCTTGGGATAGGATGAAACTTATGATTAGGAACTGCGCCGCGCATGGTTTGAGTTTATGTATGATTATACAAATTTTCTATGATGGATTGAATTTTGCTTCTAGGAATCTCTTAGATTCCACCGCAGGTGGAACTTTTATGGAAATCACATTAGGAGAAGCTACTAAACTCTTAGATAATATTATGGCAAATTACTCTCAATGGCACACCGAAAGATCTCCTACTAGTAAAAAAGTGCATGCTATTGAAGAAATTAATACTTTGAGTGAAAAGATAGATGAATTGATGAAATTGTTTGCTATTAAGAGTGCTCCTATTGATCATAATGATATACCTGTGTCTTATTTGATTGGAAATAATAATGAATCTATGGATGTGAATTTTGTTGGTAGGAACAATTTTGATAATAACGCTTATAGAGGTGATTTCAACGCTAGACCGTTTCCTAGTAATTCCTCTAATAATTATGGTAATTCCTATAGCAATTCTTATGGAAATTACAATAAGATACCCTCTGATTTTTAGAGTAATATTAAAGAATTCATTAGTATGCAAAAAGGTTTCAATGCTATGATTGAAGAAAAAATGCTCAAGATTGATGATTTGGCTAGGAACGTTGATAGAATTTATCTTGAGATTGATTCTTTAAAAATTAGACCTATTCCACCCAATCATGATATTAATGAGTCTTTAAAATCTATGAGAATTTCTATTGATGAGTGTAAGGAAAGAACCGCTAGAGTTCGTGCTAAGCGTGAATGGCTTGAAAAAGTATGTTCTCGTGATAATATTGATGAAGATCTTAAAGTGATTGATGTCACTCCTACTGAATATTTTTTTCTAATATTAATCTTGATAAGAATGGGACTGGAGATGAGTCAACTTTAGTTAAAAGGCGTCCCAATGATTCGGAGTTTTTAGATCTTGATGCTAAGATTGATAAAAGTGGGATTAAAGAGGTCAAAACTTTAAATAGGAATGAACCCACTCTTTAGATTTAAAAGACTTTAATAATGGTAGCTGATCTTTGATTGATTGGATTTCCTTTTTGCAATCCATGTTGAATTCTCCTGATGCTTATAATCAAAACAAGGCTTTTACTAAACATATTGTTGATGCTATGATGAAGGCTTTTGAAGAAAAACTTGAGTTGGAAGTTTATATACCTAGAAAGCTATATGATGATTGGCAACCTACTATTAAGATTAAGATTAAAGATTATGAGTGCCTTGCTTTGTGTGATTAGGGTGCTAGCGTTTCCACGATTCCAAAAACTTTATGTGATGTGTTAGGTTTCTGTGAATTTGATGATTGTTCTTTAAATTTGCATCTTGCGGATTCCACTATAAAGAAACCTATGGGAAGAATTAATGATGTTCTTATTGTTGCAAATAGGAATTATGTTCCCGTAGATTTCAGTGTTCTTATATAGATTGCAATCCTACATGTCCTATGATTCTTGGTAGACCTTTCCTTGGAACGATTGGTGCAATTATTGATATGAAGGAAGGGAATATTAGATTACAATTCCCATTATGGAAGGGCATCGAACACTTTCCTAGAAAGAAAATAAAATTACCTTATGAATCTATCATGAGAGCTACTTATGGATTGCATACCAAACATGACAATACCTAGATCTATTGCGTTTTGCCTAGCTAGGGGCGTTAAACAATAGCGCTAGTTGGAAGGCAACCCAATTTTATTTTGCTTTCAGCTTTTTGCTTCTGTTTTGGTGTGTTTGTCACATTATTACTTCTGTACTTATTGTGTTTTTGTGTTTAAATTAGTGTTTGAGCCAAGTAAAACCTTTGGGGTGATCTATGGTAGTTGTTGATTTGATCTTGCTGGGAAACAGAAACTTTTGTGCTCAGCCCAGGATTTTTAAGAATTTTTAAGAAAGTCCGATTGATATGAAATTTTTACACAGGATTTATACACATATTTTACTGGTTGTCCTACTGTTTCAGAACTTTTACAGTTCCAGAAGTATACAAAGTTTACATATTGCTACAGACTATTCTGCTTTTGACAGATTTTGTTTTCTTTGTGTTGTTTGCTTATTTTGATGTATCTATGGGTCGTATCGGGGGGTATGAGTCACGGAAAAGTTATAATACAATAGTTATTACACAATTATAAATAAAGAATGAGTTCACAACAGTACCTAAAGTGGTGATTTATTTTTCTTATACTAACGGATCTCATGAGTTTTCTGTTGAGTTTTGTGTTGTGAAGTTTTCAAGTTTTGGGTGAAGATTTGATGGACTATGGAATAAAGAGTTGAAAGAGACTAAGCTTGGGGATGACCATGGCACCCCAAGTCATATTCAAGGATAAAAAAATCCTAAGCTTGGGGATGCCCCGAAAGGCATCCCCCCTTTCGTCTTTAATCCATCGGTAAATTTACTTGAGACTATATTTTTATTCACCACATGATATGTGTTTTGCTTGGAGCGTCTTGTATGATATGAGTCTTTGCTTGTTAGTTTGCCAAAATCATCCTTGCTGCACACATCTTTAGAGACACGGACGCTGAATCGTGAATTTGTTAGAATACTCTATGTGCTTCACTTATATCTTTTGAGCTAGGCAATGTTGCTCTAGTGCTTCACTTATATCTTTTTAGAGCATGGTGGTGTTATATTTTACAGAAATTATTGAACTCTCGTTCCTCACTTATATTATTTTGAGAGTTTCTTGAAACAGCATGGTAATTTGTTTAGGTTATGAATTTAGTCCTAATATAATGGCATCCAAGAGGGATATAATAAAAACTTTCATATTAAGTGCATTAACAACTATGAGAATTTGGATTCCTTGCATATAGTTTGAGATAGGGATGGTAATATGAGAGTCGTGCTAGTGAGTAGTTGTGAATTGAAGATATACGTGTGTTAAAGCTTGTGATTCCCGTAGCATGCACATATGGTGAACCGTTATGTAACGAAGTCGGAGCATGACTTGTCGACCTTTGTGTGAGGGTCGAGAGCGCGTGATGGTTAACTCCTACCAACCTCTCCCCTAGGAGCATGCGTCTAATGCTTTTTTTGATAACTAATAGACTTTGTAAATAAGCATGTGAGTTATTTATGACTAATGTGAGCCCATGGATTATATGCACTCTCACCCTTCCATCTTCGCTAGCCTCTCTAGTACCGCGCAACTTTCGCCGGTACATCAAACCCTCCTTCCTCAAAACAGCCACCATATATTCCTCCAAACTGCCACCATACCTACCTATTATGGCATTTCCATAGCCATTCCGAGATATATTGCCATGCAACTTCCACCATGTAGTTTTTCTATGACTTGCATCATCACTTCATATTGCATATAGAGTTATATCTTGTCAGAGGAATCGAGTTGTAATTTATTTTCTTTGAGTTATAAGTAAATAAAAGTGTGATGATTTTACATTAATAGAGCATTGTCCCATGAGAGAAAAGGATGATGGAGGTTGTGACTCTCTCACAAGTTGGGACGAGTATCCGGACTTTACAAAAAATAAAAGAGGCCAGCAAAGCCCAAACAAAAAAATAAAAGAGGCCAAAGAAGCCCACCAAAAAAATAAGAGAAAGAGAGAAGGGACAATTGCTACTATCTTTTTCCACACTTGTGCTTCAAAGTAGCAACATGATCTTCATGATAGAGAGTCTCCTATTTTGTCACTTTCATATAACTAGTGGATGTTCATTATGCACGACCACTTAGTTTTCTTTTTGACCTTTCATACACTTATAGCTCTAGTGCATCCGTTGCATGGCAATCCCTACTCACTCACATTGATATCTATTGATGGGCATCTCCATAGCCCGTTGATACACCTAGTTGATGTGAGACTATCTTCTCCTTTTCCTTGACAACCCCCACCATATTCTATTCCACCTATAATGCTATATCCATGGATCACGCTCACGTATTGCATGAGAGTTGAAAAGGTTTGAGAACACCAAAAGTGTGAAACAATTGCTTGACTTGTTCATCGGGGTTGTGCATGATTTAGATACTTCCTGTGGGGAAGATGGAGCATAGCCAGACCATATGATTTTGTAGGGATAACTTTCTAAGGCCATGTTATTTCGAAAGGACACGACTACCTTGTTGGTGTGCTCGGATTATTACTGTTTTTATGTCAATATTAGACTATTGTTTTGAATCTAACGGATCTGAATATTCATGCCACAATAAAGAATATTACATGGATAAATATGTTGGGTAGCATTTCACATCAAAAATTCTATTTTTATCATTTACCTACTCGAGGGCGAGCAGGAATTAAGCTTGGGGATGCTGATACATCTCCAACGTATCTATAATTTTTGATTGTTCCATGCTGTTATATTGTCTGTTTTGGATGTTTTTATGCATTAATATGCTATTTTATATTATTTTAGGGACTAACCTATTAATCTAGAGCCTAGTGCCAATTTCTGTTTTTTCCTTGTTTTTGAGCTGTTAGATAAGGAATATTAAACGGAGTCCAAATGGAATAAAACCTCCAGAATGATTTTTTCTAGAAAATATGGAAGCCATGAGACTTGAGAACCAAGGCAGAGGAGCTGCCATGGGGCCACAAGCCAGCTTGCCGCGGCCAGGGGGGCACCCGCGCCGGGCAGGCTTGTGGGCCCCTAGCAACTTCCCGAACCCTAATCTTCGGCCTATAAATACCCAAATATTCCATCATTATCAGAACGAGCCACAAAAATACTTTTCTGCCACCAGAAGCCTCCGTTCCCAAGAGATCCAATCTTGGAGCCTTTTCCGGTAATTTGCCGAAGGGGGATTCGATCACGAAGGGCATCTACATCAACTCCATTGCCCCTCCGATGATGCGTGAGTAGTTCACCACATACCTACGGGTCCATAGCTAGTATCTAGATGGCTTGTTCTCTCCCTTTTCTTCTCAATACCATGTTCTTCATGATCTTCATGGAGATCTATCCAATGTAATACTCTTTTGCGGTGTGTTTGTCAAGATATGATGAATTGTGGGTTTATGTTCTGATTATCCATGAATATTATTTGAGTCTTTCCTGAATTATTATATGCATTATTTCATATCTTTGCAAGTCTCTTCGAGTTATTGGTTTGGTTTGACCAACTAGATTGGTAATTCTTGCAATAGGAAAAGTGCTTAGTTTTGGGTTCAATCTTGCAGTGTCCTCACCCAGTGACAAAGTAGGGGTAGCGAGGCACGTATTGTATTGTTGCCATCAAGGGTAAAAAGATGGGGTTTTCATCATATTGCCTGAGTTTATCCCTCTACATCATGTCATCTTACTTAATGCGTTACTCTGATCTTCATGAGCTTAATACTCTAGATGTAGGCAGGAGTCGGCCGATGTGTGGAGAAATAGTAGTAGATGCATAATTGTTTGGGTCTACTTGTCACGGATGTGATGCCTATATGCATAATCATTGCCTTGGATATCTTCATAATTATTCGCTTTTCTATCTATTGCTCGACAGTAATTTGTTCACCCACCGTAATACTTGCCAGCATGAGAGAAGCCATCTAGTCAAACCTATGGCCCCCGGGTATATTTTACATATTATATTTTCAGATCTAAAACCAAAAACACAAAAAATACTTGATGCATTGCTTTTACTTTTAGTTTTACTTTCCATTCAAGCACCCTATTATATCTATCTCTACTAGATCTCATCCTTGCAAATAACCGTGAAGGGATTGGCAACCCCTTTATAGCGTTGGGTGCAAGAGTTTGATTCCTTGTGCAGGTATATCTATTGATGGCTCGCTTGTGTCTCCTACTGGATTGATACCTTGGTTCTCAAAAAAACTAAGGGAAATACTTATCTACTTTGCTGCATCAAACCGTTCGTCTTCACGGGAAACCAACGCATGCTCGAGAAGTAGCACTTCTCCCCCATTGGCATCGATTGCCAAAATGGACGAAAAGTTTAGAAAGCCAATATAATAGGTGTTCCTCCAAAAAGTTTGTATATCTAGAAATATGTGTGAAAAGAAATACACATATCCAATGATAAGTAGTTGGAGGAAGACATAGTATATTGAGAACCCAAAGATTGCAAAAAGGATCGTATGGCACAAGACATACACCAGAGTGAAGCAAGCAATCAAAAGATACTAATTGGAACAATCAATCACATGGACCAACGAGCCAAATGAATAAAAGATATTATGATATGGGCAAAAGAGTGTTTATAAAGAAACTAGATGTAACATCCCAAATTTTGGAATGTTATAATTAATATTAGAATGATTGTTTGTTTGCTTGAGTGATTGAAATTGAGTGAAAATTTGAAACTTTTGAAAACTTTTGAATGAGAGGGAATAAAATGACTTTCCCATGAGATTTGAATCCCATTTTGAAAATATTTCAAATTCAGAAACTTTATGAAACTCAATGATTTTCATGAGAGAGGATAAAAGGACTTCTTCAAATTATATGAAATATGAGTTGGATGTTTAAAGGAAGGATTTGAAAGTGGTTTTGAAAACCTCTAAATTATTCTTTTGGAATCCATGTCATATTTGGTTCCTATTCAAAATTTCAGAGCATTCAAAACCCTTGACAAAGTTTTTGAGAGGAGTAATATGACACTCCAAACTAGGGGTATTTTTGTGAAGTATTTGAACCATAAAACCCATTTGGTTATTTGAAAAATATTTCCAAAAATAAATAAAGCCACTTAGGCATTTTCTAAAAAACAATTTTTTAAAGTACTTATTTTGGCCGTGGAAAAATGTCCATTTAATGGAATTTAATTCCCTGGTCATTTTGATATATAAGTTTTATATTTTGGACATGATTTAAATGTCTTAATGCTATTTTTAATGCTCTGGTATTTATAAAAGGAAAAATCTTTAAAGCTTTAAAGGCCGATCGGCCCATCCGCACTTAACGCCCCACCCCGACTAAACTAATTATCGGCCACCGACGCGCCCACAAATCTCTCGCTCTCGCTGATAGGGGACCCCACCCCGACCGCCCGCTGGATCAACGCGGTCGCCTTCATCCTCGCGCACGCGCCGCCCTCGCCGGCGATCCCTCCTCGCCAGATCTCCCTCCTCTTACCTTCCCCGACCCCCTCACCGGTCCTATATAAGCCGGCCGCCCTTCGCACTCCATCCCCCCCAAAGACCCCTCTCTCCCTCGCCAGAACGCCCCGCTCGAGCTCACCCGAGTACCTGCCCCGACCGAAGCTTCCACTGCACCGGGTCGTGGCCTCCCTCGTCCCCTCGCCCCACCGTCACCACCAATCTTCGCCGGAGGATCTCAGCCTTCGTCTGGACCCCTCCGACTTCTCCCTCGACCACCGGAGTCGCCTCCCCAACAACCTCGCCGTCCCTGCCTCACCGGAACCCTCGCTGGAGTGTACCTCCACCGCGATGAGCTCTCCCCTCCGTTCGATCTCGTCTCAACGGTTAGGATTAGATCCCCGTAACCCTTCGGTTCTTTTAAAAGAACCGGCTGGTTTTTCTTTTTGACATAGTTGACCGAATCGTTTTTATTACTTACCAGCCGTCCGCCCGAAACACTCTAGCACGCGCACGCCCTTAGCCAATCAGAAGCCGACACGTGTACCCCTGTCCGTTAGTTAGGAATTTTCTTTTTTCTGTTTTCTGTTTTAAAACACAATAGTTCTGTTTTTGTTTTTAGCATATCTTTAATGTTTTTAGGTGGTTTAATTTGATTCATTTTGCATTGTATCAAAAATTTCCTCTAGTTTCTGTAGATACCAAGTTTGACTATATTTGAATAATTAAATTTGAATTTAAACAGATTTCATTTAAATTTTGTTTTCTGAATATCTTGAGTTTAAAAAGTTATTTTTAGTTGATTCTTTTTGCTACTTCTCACTAGTAATCTTAGTTATCAGTAGGCAAAGTTTGAGAATTTTTAGGATAAATTTGATTAGGATTATTAACCAAAATAGAATCTGTTTAGTTTCCTATTAGTTTAATTAGTTTGATTTTGTTTGTTTTATTTTTTTGAAATTTTAATTTGATTTAACTTATGTTTTAGATTTCATTTAGTTCTGTTGTTCTAAAATTTAGTAATTTACTTGCTGAATTAACAAAAGATAATTTGTTTAGTTTATGAATTTTATTGTAGGAACCTATACCCTTTTTCCAATAGGTATAGTTTGTTAAAAACAAATTAGTTAGTAATATTTATGTTAAGAAAAGTTTTAAGTAATTAGATTCTGTTTTCAAATAAAGTTTTTAGTAATTCCTTTCTGTTAAGAAATATCTTGTTAATAAAAATAGTCTAGTTTTACTCTATTGTTGTAGGGAAAACTATATTATTCTTCATTAGGTAATGTTTGATAAAACAACTTAGTTTAGTAGAATTCCTTTTCACAAAAGTTTCGTATGATTTAATCCCAGTTTATAATAAAGTTTTTATTAATTCTTTTCTGTTAACTATTAGTTTGGTTACAAAAAATAGTTTTGTTTTAGTAGTAGTTTAGCCACTAAAACTTAGAGTCCATTGCTTTGCTTTGTTTTGATTTGTTATGGTGCTAGTTGGTTTCTTATTTGAAAAATTATTTAAAATAATTGTTTTATAAGTTTTACTTTATGTTAACTTAGTTGTTTTATACTTTGTTTTCTCTTATTTTAATATTTTAATGTTTTACATAGCAAACACTTTTGTGTTAGGGTGTTGTTTTCATAGTTTTACTTGCTCTTCAAAAGTAATTCTTTTGCTAGTAAAATATGTACTAAAATATTTTTGTTATATTTTACTTTGTTTTTATTTTGTTACTATTTGAAAATAGTTTTTGTAGGGGAGAACTACCTTAGTTGTGTGCATGAAAACTTTGTTGATTTTAACTTTGACTTAAATATTTCCCTCACCACAATTGTGTTGATGTAGTTTTGTTACTTGGAGTTTTGTCTTAAGAAATTCCTTCATCAACCTTGTTACTTTTGGTTCTTGTGTTACCTTGTGATTGTTAGTATTGATTGCTAGAAGTGTTTGCTTATGAATGCAATGTTTGATTATATAGATTTCATCGGAGAGTGACGTATAGTTCTATCAAGTATTTTCTGAGAGCAATGCTTATCTTCATCAACAGTACAGGCAAGTTCACTTTGACCATTTTGTTCATACCTATGTTTTATTGCATGTAGTGACATCATTCAACAACTCCCCCCCCCGTAGTGTTATTGAAATTCTTGTAGTTGAGTAGAATGCATGAGGTAGGAAACCACCACTTGTTACTAAAGCCCCGAGAACGCTAGTTAGTGCAATGCTATGCTAAAGTAGATGGGGTCTGGTATGAGTGTTCGTGAGTGGTGGGAGAAGGAGGACTCCACGTTAAAACAACGACTTCATGAAGGCTTCTTCAAGACCTGCATATTGAAGACCTCAAGACTTTGAGACTCGAGAAACAAGTTTTTCAATACACACTACCGGGTGAGGGATGGTTGGAACGGCACCCTGGAGAAGCGAGTGGATTTTCCTAGGTGTTGCTAGAGATGTGCCAGTATTCACGCGGAAAGCCTCCCCCAGACTCAAAGGGAAGGATGAATACTTCATGCCCGGAAGCTTACCTGTGTAGCCACAAGTCATTGTGGGCTCTGGCTTGGTTGATCTTTGTTGTGACTCTGTCTAGGCAGTGCTACGAGATGTAGTCGACGTTAGGATTGGATGGGCACTATCGGATAGTCAGGGAAACACTCTGAAAGACCATGTTTCTTTCGTCCTATTCTCAAACACCAGGCAGTGCGAGGACTTACCAGGAGGGAAAGAATCTTGTGGGTAAAGTACACAACACTCTACAGAGTTAAACCTAATCGATTAGCCGTGTCCCCGGTTACGGACAATTTGAACCTCTGGACTTGGATCTATCTCTAAACTCTCAACATTGGACTGATAACAAATTGAGGGAAACTTAAGATATTTGTGGGCATTGAGACATTGGTTGGCGGAACCATGTCATGATAGGTAACTCCATAGTGAAATTCCTGATATTCCTTTGTTGTAGGAAAATAAAATCAGCTCTTACGCAAAAACTTAGACACAGAGCCACAAAGCCTTTGCATAGAGAATAGTCTTTATTCTTCTATTCTTCTGTGGTGATCTTGCCAGTACATTCAATGTACTGACCTACACGGCTGCAACGTCTTATGTTGCAGATACTCTTCTACGACGAGTAAGAGTACGATTCAGGGTTATGGTCCGGACTCAACCTGCCGTTGGTGTTATTGGGACTCCACTCCCGTTGACTGTTTCCGCTGCTATTTTAAGGTATATATCAGTTTTACGTTAATTACATGTGATTGCACTTTGATATATACATTGATGTACTGTGTGTGCCAGCATACTGATCCAGGGATGGCACAGGAACCACAGAGGCTTGACTCGTTTTGAGTCGGGTCGCTACAGAAATGGTATCAAAGCACATGTTGACTGTAGGACGTGACCCTAGACAAATGGAAAGACCTAGGACAGGATATCCCTAAAACTTTATCTTCTAAAAATATTCTTTACTTCTTGTCTTCTCTGATTTTTCCAAATAGTCCTTCTTACCTAAATTAGTTAGAATATACCCTTCCTTTTTGACCACACGAAGGATCAACTGAAACCCTCCAAGAAGGACAAGATATCAGACAACTGGTGACCAACTCAGACAAAGATGTATTCCATTATGGAAGAGCTACACAAGGATTGAAGATTGTACAGATCTGAAGAAATTGAAGACCATGAAGAATTTCCAAGATATTATGCCCCTAGAAGACCAAACCCCTGTTGTACACTTACGTTAGATACGATGATTTTGTGAGCTGTCATTTGTGTGTAATTTTTGACAGCCACAACGAAAAACAAATCTATTTTCAAAATCATTGTTTGTATTGTGTGTATCCCCTCTTTTCTCTCTCTTACCCATCTCATCCCCAAAACCTTGAACCCAATAGATGATGAGTGAAGCTAGACTCGTGTATTCTGGATCGATGACTTAGTTAGAGACAGAAGAATGGATTCAGAACATGGAGGATCACCTAAGGAGTAACCTTGTTACAAGGAACAAGATGGTCCAATATGCTCTTCGATACTTTGCTGAAGGTGCTGCAAATTGGTGGAAGATGCATGAAGATATCCTTGATAGGCAAGCATCGATCACTTGGGAAGAATTCAAGATGACTCTGCAAGGATCTCATGTTGTTACCAACACCCAGAAGCCCCGTTGCAAAGTTGTGAAGAAGATTTGTGCATGCAAGATATGTGGAGAGATAGGACACACCCAAGAAGAACACAAGGATGGATGCACTCATTGTGAAGAAAATCACCAAGCTGAGGAATGCCCAACTGGGCAGGTGACATGTTTCTTGTGCGAAGGAACTATGCATTACCCGGCTCAATGCCAAATGTACCCCAAGGTACAAGAAGTCATCAAGCAGCAGAAGGAATCCATGAAGGAAGCCTTCAGAGAAAAATTAGGAGAACTTGTGATGAAGGAAGATGTTGAAGACCCTGATGGACAAGGCCTAACCAGATTTTACTCCAATGCCTGCTATATATGTGGAGAAGAAGGACATTTCTCATAGGACTGTACGAAGGAAAGAAAAGAGTATTTGGGAAACTTCCCGACAGAAGAAGTGGAGTTCGATCCATAGGAAATTGAAAGTTTGATGGGAACAAAGAAGCCCAGGAAGAGAAACCAAGGACATTCTCAAAACAACCCAATTTCTGCAAAGAAGGATCTGAGTCAGATCATGTGTTTCTGGTGCAAGAATTTAGGCCACTATGCAGACAAATGCCCAGAGAAGAAGGCTAAACATGAGTAGTTTGAGTTTTGGATCTTGGATGTAATAAATGTAATAGGTAGCACTCTTATCATTTTGAAGTTATGTAACGGAAGTTTCAGAGTTTGTAATAAATTCATGAGTCAATGGAAATTTATGGTGTCATGATTTATCTTATGTTGTATTATATGAATTGTTACTCTATGACCCAAGATCTCCGACCATTTTCAAGGATATGAGAAAAATATGGTCTATGCAGACATGAGTGCATTTCATTTTAAGTGTGGTAGTAACCACAGGTACCTTTCTGGTTAAGGAGTTTGGATAAGTGAATACAGGTGAAGAGGATGTGGAACCTCCTCAAACTATGTGGATGATAACCTTTGTGACAACGTGCTTTTGAAGATGGAATGTTGAGAAAAGGAATGATTGTGATGAAACCATACCCAAGGTTAAACAAACCAATGGAAAGGAAAATGGATCCCGCAGAGTGGAATCTAAACAAGAATATGTCTGTGAAGAGTATAATGGAGTGAACTGAAGGTAATGTTGGAATGTGGAACGATAGAGTGAGTTAAGGTTGTTCAAGTATTCAAGTGAACCCACAATTCACTGCCCTCAGGATTGATAAGGATCAAGCCCCACCTTGGTAAAGAAGAAACTTGGAAGAAGCTACGCCTGATCAACATCGTTTTCTTAGGAGTATACGATAACCTGAGAGTTGGGAAGAAACGATAGATATTTTGCATAGCTTGCAGAATCAAAGGATTTATCCGAACCTCGTTCGTTGACAAGAGAAATTTCTGCAATGCTTGTGAGGAAGCCCAAGTGTTAGAATACGAGATTCACTAAACCTTATACAAGGTAATGATTCAGTGCGACATGGCTTGGCCACCATGACGACTTCCTCTTATCATTCTCTTGCTATTCGGATTGGTAAATCTGAGTGACTTACCCATAGTAAAGAGACGACGTTCTTTGAAGCTTTTGTTTAAGCCTTAGAATGGTATGATGTAAACCCCTTGTACATGGCAGTCGTTATCATGTGTAGGAATTTTACGGTGAGGAATGTAGCCAAGACCCATTTCACTGCAGGACAACCACTAATGGTAGACCACCATGAGATCATCGATAAGTTACTTAGAATGAACGCGAGACCTGTCAGTTAAGAAGACCCAGTGTCGGAAGAAATGCATTTTGTTGTGAGAACACAGGATTTGGATATAACGGAAGATCATCACCAAGGAACTATTGGGAAGAATGGGAATAGACAGAGGTACCCACAGGATGTGTCATGAATTCTGAAGGATCAATAACTCTCATTTTAAGTGTGGTAGACCCCACACCTTGCAGGACAGTGGATTTGTTAGAAGACCCCCAAACCCTAACCTTTTCTTTCTAGCCCTTCCGTATCTCGAGGACGAGATTCATTTTAAGTGTGGTAGGTTTATAACATCCCAAATTTTGGAATGCTATAATTAATATTAGAATGATTGTTTGTTTGCTTGAGTGATTGTAATTGAGTGAAAATTTGAAACTTTTGAAAACTTTTGAATGAGAGGGAATAAAATGACTTTCCCATGAGATTTGAATCCCATTTTGAAAATATTTCAATTTCAGAAACTTTATGCAACTCAATGATTTTCATGAGAGAGGATAAAGGTACTTCTTAAAATTATATGAAATATGAGTTGGAAGTTTAAAGGAAGGATTTGAAAGTGGTTTTGAAAACCTCTAAATTAGTCTTTTGGAATCCATGTCATATTTGGTTCCTATTCAAATTTTCAGAGCATTCAAAACCGTTGACAAAGTTTTTGAGAGGAGTAATATGACACTCCAAACTAGGGGTATTTTTGTGAAGTATTTGAACCATAAAACCCATGGGGTTATTTGAAAAATATTTGCAAAAATAAATAAAGCCACTTAGGCATTTTCTGAAAAATAATTTCTTAAAGTATTTATTTTGGCCGTGGAAAAATGTCCATTTAATGGAATTTAATTCCCTGGTCATTTTGATATATAAGTTTTATATTTTGGACAGGATTTAAATGTCTTAATGCTGTTTTTAATGCTCTGGTATTTATAAAAGGAAAAATCTTTAAAGCTTTAAAGGCCGGTCGGCCCATCCGCAGTTAACGCCCCACCCCGACTTACCTAATTATCGGCCACCGACGCGCCTGCAAATCTCTCGCTCTCGCTGACAGGGGACCCCACCCCGACCGCCCGCTGGATCAACGCGGTCGCCTTCATCCTCGCGGGCGCGCCGCCCTCGCCGGCGATCCCTCCTCGCCGGATCTCCTTCCTCTTACCTTCCCCGACCCCCTCACCGATCCTATATAAGCCGGCCGCCCTCCGCACTCCATCCCCCCCCCCAAAGCCCCCTCTCTCCCTCGCCAGAACGCCCTGCTCGAGCTCGCCGGAGTACCTGCCCCGACCGAAGCTTTGACTTCACCGGGCCGTCGCCTCCCTCGTCCCCTCGCCCCACCGTCATCACCTATCTTCGCCGGAGGATCTCAGCCGTCGTTTGGACCCCTCTGACGTCTCCCTTGACCACCGGAGACGCCTCCCCGACAACCTCACCGTCCCTGCCTCACCGGAGTGTACCTCCACCACGGTGAGCTCTCCCCTTCGTTCGATCTCGTCTCAACGGTTAGGATTAGATCCCCGTACCCCTTCGGTTCTTTTAAAAGAACCGCCCGGTTTTTCTTTTTGAAATAGTTGACCGAATCGTTTTTATTACTTACCGCCCGTCCACCCGAAACACTCTAGCATGCGCATGCCCTTAGCCAATCAGAAGCCGACACGTGTACCCCTGTCCATTAGTTAGGAATTTTCTTTTTTCTGTTTTCTGTTTTAAAACAGAATAGTTATGTTTTTGTTTTTAGCATATCTTTTATGTTTTTAGGTGTTTTAATTTGATTCTTTTTGCATTGTATCAAAAATTTCCTCTAGTTTCTGTAGATATCAAGTTTGACTATATTTGAATAAATAAATTTGAATTTAAACAGATTTGATTTAAAAATTGTTTCTGAATATCTTGAGTTTAAAAATTTATTTTTAGTTGATTCTTTTTGCTACTTGTAACTAGTAATCTTAGTTATCAGTAGGTAAAGTTTGAGAATTTTTAGGATAAAATTGATTAGGATTCTTAACCAAAACAGAATCTGTTTAGTTTCCTATTAGTTTAATTAGTTTGATTTCCTTTGTTTTATTTTTTTGAAATCTGAATTTGATTTAACTTATGTTTTAGATTTCATTTAGTTCTGTTGTTCTAAACTTTAGTAATTTACTTGCTGAATTAAGAAAAGATAATTTTTTTAGTTTATGAATTTTTTATTGTAGGAACCTATACCCTTTTTCCAATAGGCATAGTTTGTTAAAAACAAATTAGTTAGTAATATTTCTTTTAACAAAAGTTTTAAGTAATTAGATTCTGTTTTCAAATAAAGTTTTTAGTAATTCCTTTCTATTAAGAAATATTGTGTTAATAAAAATAGTTTAGTTTTACTCTATTGTTGTAGGGAAAACTATATTATTCTTCATTAGGTAATGTTTGATAAAACAACTTAGTTTTAGTAGAAATCCTTTTCACAAAAGTTTTGTATGATTTAATCCTAGTTTATAATAAAGTTTTTATTAACTCTTTTCTGTTAACTATTAGTTTGGTTACAAAAAAATAGTTTTGTTTTAGTAGTAGTTTAGCCACTAAAACTTAGAGTCCATTGCTTTGCTTTGTTTTGATTTGTTATGTTGCTAGTTGGTTTCTTATTTGAAAAATTATTTAAAGTAATTGTTTTATAAGTTTTACTTTCTATTAACTTAGTTTTTTTATACTTTGTTTTCTCTTCTTTTAATATTTTAATGTTTTACTTAGCAAACACTTTTGTGTTAGGGTGTTGTTTTCATAGTTTTACTTGCTCTTCAAAAGTAATTCTTTTGCTAGTAAAATATGTACTAAAATATTTTTGTTATATTTTACTTTGTTTTTATTTTGTTACTATTTGTAAATAGTTGTTGTAGGGGAGAACTACCTTAGTTGTGTGCATGAAAACTTTGTTGATTTTAAATTTGACTTAAATATTTCCCTCACCACAATTGTGTTGATGTAGTTTTGTTACTTGGAGTTTTGTCTTACAAAATTCCTTCATCAACCTTGTTACTTTTGGTTCTTGTAATACCTTGTGATTGTTAGTATTGATTGCTAGAAGTGTTTGCTTATGAATGCAATGTTTGATTATATAGATTTCATCGGAGAGTGACGTATAGTTCTATCAAGTATTTTCTGAGAGCAATACTTATCTTCATCAACAGTACAGGTAAGTTCACTTTGACCATTTTGTTCATACCTATGTTTTATTGCATGTAGTGACATCATTCAACAACTCCCTCCCGTAGTGTTATTGAAATTCTTGTAGTTGAGTAGAATGCATGAGGTAGGAACCCACCACTTGTTACTAAAGCCCCGGGAACGCTAGTTAGTGCAATGCTATGCTAAAGTAGACGGGGTCTGGTATGAGTGTTCGTGAGTGGTGTGAGAAGGAGGACTCCACGTCAAAACGATGACTTCATGAAGGCTTCTTCAAGACCTGCATATTCAAGACCTCAAGACTTTGAGACTCGAGAAACAAGTTTTTCAATACACACTACTGGGTGAGGGATGGTTGGAACGGCACCTTGGAGAAGCCAGTGCATTTGCCTAGGTGTTGCTGGAGATGTGCCAGTATTCACGTGGAAAGCCTCACCCAGACTCAAAGGGAAGGATGAATACTTCATGCTTGGAAGCTTACCTGTGTAGCCACAAGTCATTATGGGCTCTGGCTTGGTTGATCTTTGTTGTGACTCTGTCTAGGCAGTGCTACGAGATGTAGTCGACGTTAGGATTGGATGGGCACTGTTGGATAGTCAGGGAAACACTCTGAAAGACCATGTTTCTTTCGTCCTGTTCTCAAACACCAGGCAGTGCGAGGACTTACCAGGAGGGAAAGAATCTTGTGGGTAAAGTACACAACACTCTATAGAGTTAAACCTAATCGATTAGCCATGTCCCCGGTTACGGACAATTTGAGCCTCTGGACTTGGATCTATCTCTGAACTCTCAACACTGGACTGATAACAAATTGAGGGCAACTTAAGATATTTGTGGGCATTGAGACATTGGTTGGCGGAACCATGTCATGATAGGTAACTCCATAGTGAAATTCCTGATATTCCTTTGTTATAGGAAAATAAAATTAGCTCTTATGCAAAAACTTAGACACAGAGCCACAAAGCCTTTGCATATAGAATAGTCTTTATTCTTCTGTTCTTCTATGGTGATCTTGCCAGTACATTCAATGTACTGACCTACACGGCTGCAACGTCTTATGTTGCAGATACTCTTCTACGCCGAGTAAGAGTACGATTCAGGGTTACGGTCCGCACTCAACCTGCCGTTGGTGTTATTGGGACTCCACTCCCGTTGATTGTTTCCGCTGCTATTTTAAGGTATATATCAGTTTTACGTTAATTACATGTGATTGCACTTTGATATATACATTGATGTACTGTGTGTGCCAGCATACTGATCCAGGGATGGCACAGGAAACACAGAGGCTTGACTCATTTTGAGTCGGGTCGCTACACTAGAGGAGCTTCCCATGATTTGTGCACAAATAAGAATTTTTGTATTTGAATTTAGGTGCACAAAATAGGATCATGACTCCCCCAAAATCAATATAAATACACCACAAGTGCAAGCAAGTAGATAAGACAATGAGCATAGTACCTGCACTAAACATATGGTTGAGCAATATGTAAAAGAGGCAATCTTAAGAATAGGCTCAACCAAAATGGCGTATGTTAGTCATGGAAAACACTTGAGAAGACTAGTATAAGGATGAGCATAAAGCAACAACATAGTCTTGATGAAATGAGACACAAAGTGCAAACCATATCCTTCCCACACACAAACCACTAGCAAAAGGTTTCACAAGCTTACTAATAGGAAAATTAAAAACCAAAGCTTGTGACAAACCCTAGTGAAGATAGGAAAATGATAGCCTTGTCAAGAGGAGGGATACCAATCGAAATGGAAAAACCCTCATGAAGACAAGCATGAGGAAAATAATCTTCACCACAAAAGAGTGCATCAAGATGCTAGGATATAAGATACGCACTCAAGATAAATTCCTTCACAAAACCACCATGGAAATAAAATAAGAATGCAACGGTGGACGTGAAAGAAAAGAGGACATCAACTAGAGATGTAAGTCCTCTCGTGTGTATAAGATTCTAGGTAGAGGACAATTATGATGATATATCCACAAAGAATGATATACATACGAAATAGTTACAAGAAGGAACAAAAAAGATATCCAAAAGGAAGTCATAAATATACCAATAAGATCTTTTCTTGAAAGCATAGCACATAGCCTAATATTTTCTTATTGTACATAAATGAACTCCCACTACACGAACATCAAAGACATCACAACTAGCAATATGACATCATCGTTGAGATGCTTTGAGAAAGGAAACAAGTACCACAGGAAGGACTCAAGAAGTTCATGCCATGATGCGACCTATAAAAGGTTGAATGCGAGAAATGTATTCATGAAGTAGATAATTGTTACCGAGATAGCATTGGAATTATGTAGTAGACAATGATTCATCAATCATCCTAGTATGGCTCAAATATGCACATGGTGTCAACACCTTCCTTGTAAGTGAGCCGAGTGTCCAATGTATCTCCAATCGTTCCTAGAACAACACCACAAACATAGTGGTACCCAAACTTATTGAGACCAAAGAGTTAGAGTACCAATAACACATAGGACAAACTCCACATAAATATGTTCATATAGATATGAAATTGAATTTCATGCACACTTTAGCCAATTTATGTCATAGTGGAGTTGACCCTATATATTGGGTCAAGGAAAGAAAACATGCCAACGAAAGTACATGTAGTAAATATGCATGTTCAAGGCTTTCAAGAAGCAAATCAACACACAGTTGATAAGATAGCGAAAGATAAGGTATCAAGTGAAAATAAGATACCAAATGAAAAAATATCACTTGACGGATACCAACTAAAAGATACATCAAGGAATGAGATATCCATTGACACATGCCAAATAGAAGGAAACAAGATACCAATTGAAGGAAAACAAGAGGTATCAAGATCCCAAAAGAGAGCTAGGTTCCAAACAAACCAAACCCTCCTCAAATTTTTATGATGGCACAAAGAACCAAAGAGAAAAGTCTTGCCTCCCACCAACACACACTTGATGAACATCAAAAGATTTTATGATAAACACATAAAGAGATTGTTCCAAAGAAAATATGATAGCTCCCCCAAGAGATGTGCATTATATAGTATTTGTATTTGAATGCAAAATTCACACGATGGGATCATCACTTTCCCTATATCTATAGAAACACTAGACATGCTCAAAAAGATCCACAAGAGGCAAGGAAGACAAACGATAAACAAAAACCTATGTAAAGATGATTAGCAAACTCTACCACTTAAAAGGAATACTAACTATCAAAGGACAAGAAGTATTTGGAAATAATTCCCATTGGTAGATTGCAAATAGATCCAACATCATCTTTACTCCTAAATCACAAGAAAATGACACTTGCAGAGCTAACATGCCACCTAGGAACTAGATAAATTATAATATCAAATCTAAGTGTCAATATCTCAAATGTACACATTCTCTGGGCTTGTAATATGCACATAGCATATTACTTACCCATAATGTGGTAACCCAACGTTAATAACAAGTGCCAAATGAAATCCAACAAGAGATAATTAATGGAATGTTTAGAATTTGAATTTCTCATGAGAAGACATACCAAATAGAAGCTATATAATCTTGTAATATCAATACTAAGTGGTATTACTCATGTACACACATTTTTAGGATCGTGAAGTGCACAAAGCACATGACTCCCCCAAAATGGAATTATCCTTTAATATCTCAAAAGTGTCAACTAAGATACAAACAAAATGCAAAAAGGCTCTACACAAGACTCACACATACATAATGTGCAAACCAATCATAAATACTTGATTTCTCAAGATAAACGAAATAGGAAGCACAACATATACAAACACATGCAAGGTACAAAACCACAACATGCAAAGGGGCAAGTAACTAACAATGTATTCAATTTAAGTACAAGTTACCGCAAGGAGGAACATTGGTATATGATAGACACTTGATGATCCACATGACTTGGCTTGAGAAAATATGAATGATGAAGAACCCTCAATTCTTGATAATGTAGCCACGTCACCAATGGCCTCCACCAATACCTATTGATCAAGTTTGAGCTTGTTGCTCCCCAACCAAGTTGGGTCCTAAGAGGTTAGTCACAATAGGCTTGGCTACCCGAATGGTTCTTTTGTTGACACCACTTTGAGTACCAACACATTTGGCAAACACATTGCCAAGCTTATCCTTCCCAAGAGAATAGATATCATCAATAATGATTAGCTTGGATAAGTTACCTTTTGTGCAAGAAGAAGCCAAGTGACCCTTCTCACGACATAAGTAGCAACATTTACCCTTTTCTTACTACTCAATTGATTTCTCAACTTGAAGAGCGGTGACTTAGGTCTTCTTGGGAAGAGGCCTTTCTTCAACTTCTTGTTGAGCATGAGATTGAACTTGTGGCTGCTTCCCTTGTTGCTTGTTACTTTGGGGCTTCTTCTTTAATGGGCAAAATTTAACATGTCACCCTTCAATTTTGCACTTGAAGCAAATAATCTTGGTCGAATTCTTGACTTGTTCTTGGCCCTTCTTCTTGTAGTTCGTGGACATCTTCTTCTTCTTCTTGGTGTTGAATCCAAGTCCACCTTTGTCATTTGGGAGTTTTTGCACAATCAAGATATTGTTGAGTGTGGACTTCCCTTCATGACTCTTTTCCAAGTCTTTCTTCAAAGAAGTGACTTGGGCCTTGAGCTCATTGATTTCTTCTATATGGTTAGAATCAACACAAGTGCTAGAGGAAGTATAAGCTTCATCATTAGAGAAAAAAGGCAAGCAAAGTAATTCATCACAAGATGTACCAACATTATGAGTAGATGAACTATGAGCACTAACACATGGCAATAAAGCATTTCTACTAGATGTAGTGCTAATGTCCACATGAGGCTCACTGGATATTACCTTAGTGGTACTAGCCTCATGAGCTATCTTTAGCACACTATGTGACACTAGAAGATCACCATGAGAGCTAGAAAGCTTTTCATGACTTTCTTCCAATTTCCCATAATTGCTAGATAACAAATCAAGTTGAGTCCTTAGCTCAACATTCTCATTTAATATGGATGCTTCACAAGAAATAGAGTTAGTAGCACAAGGATCATCATTAACAACAAGAGGAGAAGGCAACTTGGAATGCTCTTTAGCATATGAAACTTTAAGTTGAGCATGAGACTCAGTGAGTTCAATGAGCGAACTCTTAACGACCCTTGAGCCATTTTTGAGGTGCTCAAAGTCCTCAAGGAGTTTAGCATGTGCAACTTTAAGCTTATAATTTTTAGTTCTAAAATCATTAGCCACCTTGAGAGCTCTTTCATGGGATTCCTTTAACCTAGATAACTATAGAGCAAAGGTCTCCTCAAGAGATTCCTTGGTGGTTTGTTCATTTTCAAGAGCTTGAGATAGCTCCGCGATCTCATTAGCGTAATAACGTTCATGACCTTCCATTTTCTCAATGGTGGCCTCATGCTCCTCGAGATGAGCTTCCAACTCCTCAATATATTTCTTGCCCTTAATGGCAATAGACATGGTTTCCATGAAGTTGGAACAAGCAATATTATTCTTATAAGAGATTTAAAAACCATTTATCCCTTAAGTTTTAAGGAAGCAATATTATCACTCTCTTCATCATTTTCATCAATGGCATCATTGTGATATATACTGGGATTCAAAGTAGGAGATACCTTTGAAGCCTTATCCACAAGGCAAAAGTGAGAAACAATAGATGATGATGTAGGATCCCTTGAAGCACCATTCAAGACCACATCTTGTTCCATCGAGTGTTGGGTTTCCTCTACATTGTTAGCACAAAAACTTGAGCAAATAGATACATTTTTATCATGTCAACAAGATATATCAAGCATATCATCATGAGATTTAGTCAAGCAACTTGTACATGATATGCAAGGACTATCAACACAAGCATTTGAAACATTTAAAGTGATCGAGGTGTTAAAGTCCAAAGATGAAGCATTGCAATAAGATAGTGAAGAAGAATTATCAACAATAATCCCAATATCATCATTACAATGATCGTCACTACTCATCATATAATTACCTTGTGGCAATCCACATGTAGGCGAAGTAGATCAAGTTGAGAAGACAACACGACCGGAGGTGGAGGGAGAACAATCATCCCTACAGATCTTGGACTCACCAAATTTATCTTGAAGCTTTGTCAACAACTCATTAGCATCCCGGAATGACACGAGTTCAAATATAACTACATTGATCAAAGCATCAAAAGGCACATTAGAAGCTTGAGCATTGAGATAAGAGTTTTTCTCATCCTCTAAAGACATGTGTTGATAATCATTTGGAGGAGAAAAACCCATATCTACAATTTGCTCTAAAGACGGGTCCATGACCCTAAAGAGATTAAGCATGTGAATTACCCAAACGTAAAAATTTGTGCCATTAAAACTAAGAGTGTCAGAGAATCCTAACCCCCTCGTCGACATCCTTACTCTCTAGGTTGTTAAACCTAATAATGAGACACCTGGATCTGATACCAATTGAAAGGACGTGGATGTTGCCTAGAGGGGGGTGAATAGGCGCTTCAAAATAATTATGGTTTAGGCTTGAATAAATGCAGAATAAAACTATCGTTTAATTAGTAAAGCACAAAACCTAAAACAACTAGGCTCACCTATTTGCGCCAACAACTTATGCTAAGCAAGATAGACAACTAAGTGATAGCAAAATATATAACAAGAAACAATATGACTATCACAAACTAAAGAGCATAAGTAAAGGGGCTTGGGTAAGAGATAACCGAGGCAAGCGGAGACGATGATGTATCCCGAAGTTCACACCCTTGCGGATGCTAATCTCCATTCGGAGCGGTGTGGAGGCACAATGCTCCCCAAGAAGCCACTAGGGCGACCATAATCTCCTCATGCCCTCGCAGAATGCAAGATGCCGTGATTACACTAAGGTACCCTTGAGGGTGGTCACCGAACCCGTGCAAACAAGGTTGGAGAAATCTCCACAATTGAATTGGAGGCTCCCAATGACACCAAGAAGCTTCACCACAATGGATTGTGGCTCCGAGGTGACCTCAAATGCTCGGGGCAATCTCCACAGCCTAATTGGAGACCCCAAAGCTTGCCCAGAGCTTTGCACCACAATGATTGAGCTCCGAGGCACCACCAACCATCTAGGGTGCCAAAGCACCCAAGAGGAACAAACTCTAGGGTGCTCAAACACCTAAGGGTAATAAGCTTCTCAACTTCTCACTTCCACGTATCACCATGGAGAACTCAAACCTATGCACCAAATGCAATGGTGTGGGGACCCCGACTCATAAGTCGAGATCACCGAATGCACGTGTACAGTGATCCCAGAGATCAATGCTCACTGAACACACATAAGCTGAATAACAAGAGTCTTACTTCCACACTTAATGTCTTACACAAATGGTGACCATGAGGGTCTTAGTCTTACATAGGTAGGTCCACACGGCCAAATACTTCATTTAGGACAAACATCGGAAGTCTTGATCGAAAGCGTGAACCCATGCCATCTGCCTTAACCTACAGGCATTGTGACTGGGAAGCGCCCTAGTTCACATGTTCATCTCCAATGAACTCTTAGACATATTCCTGTTCTTCCATGCCTGGCCAATTAAATAACCAGTGGCAAGCCAATGAGTACTTTAAATGTACTCGCAAGCAACCCAAGAGTGGAACGAGGCAGCAATAAATGCATGATATAGCACTAAGTAGGTAAGTTTGCGGAAAGCTAATTTTATATGCATTTGTCATGGTCAAGTAAGATAGTAAGCATGCATCAACATCTTGTCAGGTACTCGTGAGATCGCATCGTAAGTACTAACATGAGTATCTATCGAACACATATGTTCACTCTAAGTCATCGGACTTAGTTCACTTCTCAAGCCAAGTCATCTGACTCAACCCATGTGGCCTCTTGTCATTTACACACCCATACTCATGCCAACGTTTCACGAAAACACCCGGATGTAGTTTAAGAAGGACCTCCAACTATCCATGACCGTGGACGCGGCTATTCGAATAGTTTTACTCTTCAGAGGTTGCGCACTTTACCCACAAGGCTCGGGGAACTTCCGTGTCATTCACGACTCACGGTATATACATACCCAAGGTAAGCACCTGAACAATGCCATTCCCCTGGCGATACTAAACAGAGAGTCCACTCGATTGGTACCCAGCCCTCATGATGTACATCACACGAGCCTCGCTCAAACCGTACCATCCATGAGGGGACCAACGGTGTGCCCGGTGCCTGTAAAGACAACGCATGATCGTACATTCCGGTACAACCCCGTATCGAGAGTGACCACGCCACTCCCGCCACTAGTAATGCGGGCTCCTTTCCAGTACCCACCAAGGTAATCAACAAAGCCCCATCCCATAAGGGGTATCGTGGTTGCGCATGTAATGTTGGGACGGTCAGCAGACCTTAAATCTAATCCGTTTTTGAACACACACACACACTCCCTTGCTCCGACACACCACTTCTTTCTCAAGTGGTCACCCATCTCATCATCATCTCCGTCGGGCATTAGTGGCACCCGAAGGGGTTTTCGAAAAATCTTGAAATATTCACTTCCTTTCTTGCCATCACTATGCACAAGTCCCATCCCATTGCGTAGCATCTATTAGCAACCTATCTACTCCCACCCGCACAACCCTCATAAGGTGGTAGGGTTATGCTCAATGCAAGTGTCAACGATAAAGTACCATAGGCATCCCAGTGAAGGGGAACACCACAACACATGATCAAACATGACGAAAGTAAAGTGCTATATGACATGCAATAAAATAGTTTCATGACATGGTCAAAGGGCCGCTTGCCTGGCTCAACAAAATCTCCAGGGTCTTCGAGGTCTTCGAGTCCAACTTCTTCGTCTACGGCGCAATCTATATTGGCGGAATAAACGATAATAATAAGCAACACCATGAAAACAGAGCACAAAAACTTCTACAAAAATGTTCACCTACTCTGTTAAATACCTAAAGTCATATTAAAAATATCTACAATAAATTTCTTTGTGAAAACCATTTTAGAAACAAAATAACAGAGGCTAAAAAGATGCTTTTAATAGGTTTTAAAATAAGACAGTGATACAAACTTTTGCAAACATTTTTATAAATGACACCATTAAATTCTACAGATTATTCTAAGATTTATGGTGGAGAAAATATTTGCATTGGGCAAATATTTAACCCTGTGGAATTTTTACAAATCCCACAAAAATTAGAAAAAGAAAAAGGGCTACAGATTGTGTGCCAGGGGCGGCCAGGAGCTGGGCCGGCCCATCTGGCCAGCCAGCCAGCCGCGCGCGCGGTCAGGTTCAAACCTGACGCGCGGGGCCCGACTGCCAGCCACTCAGATGAGAGGGGAGAGAGCGCGGGAGGGGAAAGAGAGGCCGATAGGTGGGCCCCACCTGTTGGGTCCTTCTTCCTCCTCGCGACAGGGAGGAGGGGAAGCTCACCGGCGGCGGAGGGGAGCACGGCGAGAAGGTCTGGAGGCGGGAATGGGCTCAGGGTTGACCCGCCGGTCCTTTGGAGGTGGAAGGAGGGCCGGGGTGGACGAAGTCGCCGGCGGCGACAACCCGTGGCGGAGGGAGATTCGGGAGCTCCGCCGCGGCGGGGCCTCGGTCGATCTCGAGCACTGGTGCTCGGGAGGCTCAAATGGGGGGTTCAGGGAGGCTTCTGGGGAGGAGAGAGAGACCAGAGGGGAGAGAGGGGCTCGGGGGCCCTTTATATAGGCGGGGGCGAGTCCACCGGATTCGGGTGCGCCGGCGGGGACGTGGCCATCACCAGGGGCCACGATAGAGGGAGAGAGGGAGCCGAGGGTGTTCCTGGGGTTAGTCCAGGCCAGGGGGTGAGAGGAGAGAGGCAGGGGATGCCGCGGGCGCAGGCTCGAGGATTGGCCTAGTCGGGTGGTGGCGTGCGCTCGCAGGGGAGGGAAGGAGAGAGGGGGAGAGAGAGGGCCGACCGCCTGCAGGGCTGCAGACGTCAAGGCCGACCAGATGGACAGGCAGGGGTGGCCCAATGCCGCTTGGCGGCGGCGGGCCAAGGCGGCTACAGTGCCGGAGCGCACTGTAGCGCGTTCCAGAGAGCTCTTATGGTAGGCAGGGGCATTCTTTAAGCCCCCTTGCGTGTCTTCTTTTGTCCAGAGGTATTAGGAGATGCCCCAACGGCTAGGAGAGGCTAGGGGGGCTATGGGGTAGCCTTGGGGTGGAAGAAATGGAGAGGAGGGGGTAAGAAAAGGTGCTGCCAGGGTAGAAAATAGGGGTTTTACCCCATCTTACCATGGCCAGAGGGCTTGGGACTTTTACTGGACATGCAAGGCAACTACCAGAGGCTGTGGTAAAAAGGGGAGGCCAAGGGTAAAAGGTTAAGAGGTGAAAATGCCATTTTTACAAAACAGCCAGAAAGTGTTTGATGCTATTTTGAGCAAGATAATGGACTTGGATGGCCATGAGATTTGATAGGGTCAAGAGGTGATGGAAAACAAGCATGATCACCAAGTTTGAGCTTAAGAGAAGAAAGTTCACAATGGGACTTAGGAAAAACCTAGAAATTGGCAGAATCCGATTTCAATAGAGCCAATGATGTTAGGCTTTAACCCTTGATGCACAACTTAGTGTATCATCACTAATTGTCCATTAGAGCATGCCCACAAAGTTTTAGGCCAAGGGAAGATACTTCACAATGTAAAGTTGCTCAAATTTGACTCTTCACAGGAATGGTTTTGGGATGATTTGATGGGCCAAAATAACTTGGAATTAGATGAAACTTTGCAAGATCATCACCTATGATATTTTTAACTTGCTAGCATTTTCTTGGAATTTATTGAGAATATTTCTTATAGAAACATTCCAAAAGTTAGATCTGAGCAGGAAGGGTTTTGAGGGGTTTTGCCCATGATATGATCAAGCCCTTGTGTTGAAACTCATTTATATGGAAAATATATGTCCACTGAGTTTCCCTAAATTTTCTCAAATATTTTCAAAATATTTAACTAATTTTTCCTTAGAAAAAGCCATGTCTGGCCTTAATAAAAAGCATTTAAATAAAATATGAAAATAATCTTTTAAAATAGTATTTGTTGGTTTTGAGAAGTCATATATATAGCAGGTATCAAATAAAGCATTTGGAAAGAAGGTATCCACCCAAATTGGGGACTTGTAGTTCAATCCTCAAATTAGGGGGTTTAGTAATTTAAATGGAATACAACCCTTTTTGGTGAAAATAAATTTTGACAAAAATATTTTTGAGCTCTATTCACATGGCATGATCATAGGGCAAGGAATTTGGGTCAAGGAAGATGAGGGTGGAGAGGAGTAGAATTTTAAGAGTGCCAAACACAACACCCAAGCATCCAGACAAGCATTCAACCAAACACAGGGTGTGACAAATGGCAAGGGCACACGGAGTGCCCAAGTCCTTCTCTCCCAAATACCACCAAATCAACTAATGCTAGGGAGGAGAATGAGAGGAAGAACAAAGAAGAATACGAAGAACTCCAAGATCTAGATCCAAGGGGTTCCCCTAATTAGAGGAGAAAGTGATTGGTAGAAATGTGGATATAGATATCCTCTCTCTTTTCCCTCAAGAACTAGCAAGAATCATTGGTGGGATTGAGAGTTAGCAAGATCGAACAAGGTCAACAATGGGGGACAAACTCGAGCTCAAAGGATAAGGTTCAATGGGGAAGGACACCCCCTTTTATAGGTGGGGAAAAATCCAACCGTTATCCTCATAGCCTGCATAGAGCGGTATTACCGCTCCAAGGAGCGGTACAGCTACTAGGGCGGTAGTAGCCATATGAAAAACAACAGCGAGGATGCAAAAGGCCAGTAGAACCGCCGGAGTGGTACTACCGCTCGTCTTCACGGTACTACCGCTAGGGATAGCGGTACTACCGCAAAGGGTAGCGGTACTACTGCTTGAGAGCGGTACTAAAAAATACATCCGTGCCTACCACCGGTGGACAAAACACGAGATTTTGGTCTGGAGCAGTAGTACCGCACGGTATTACCGCTCTAGAGTGGTAGTAAAAAATTACATCCTCTCTGGCCGCGGTAGTACCACTGCAGCCTTATGAGAACACCAAAACGGCCACAACTTTTGCAAACGGACTTCGAATTCAACGAAACAAAGTTTGTTGGAAAGCTAACGACATGGGATAACGCAATATTGATTGAAATATCAATAAGAAGCAAATTAGAAAATACCCATAAGAAAATGGTGAGAACCCTTCCTCGAATAAGACTGGTAAAACCTCCAACACCAAAAACGCAATAGACGAAGCATATGAAATCCGTTTTCGATGTACTAGATATTGTCATGAAGGTAACCACAAGCTCAAGAACCCACAAACAGAAAATCCAACCAAGAACCAAGAAAGATGATGATGCCAATAATGTAATGGTTTGAGCTCTCAACGAACGATACAGTAAAGCTACTCACTTGAGAGCCACCCTTGATAGTACGACAATCGATCCTATAACCCGGTCTCTCAACTACCACCATGAGACCGGTAAAATAGAAAACCCTATCTAGGTCAAACCTTAGCCTTGCGCATAGTCCACTTGATCTAGATGATGATGATCTTGACTTCCTCAAGATGGACCACCTTTCTTGACTGCGTTGGCTTGATGAAGACTGGATGATTGCTCCCCCATACTCCACTATGGGTGAGCCACTCTTTGGCACGTTTCACAAGTCCATTATCACCACAATGAATGGTGGGCCTCAAGCATGATCTCTCCATGATGCTTCACTTGAGCTTGCACATCGCAACCTTGATGATGATCTCCACTTGATGTCATCTTCCATGGGATGTATAGGATCTGCCTCTTGATGCAAGCCCATGGAAATATACCTAACCCCACAAAGAACTCTCATGTAGACCATGGGTTAGTACACAAAGCATAATGGACAATGCTTACCACACCATGGGATCACTTGATCCCTCTCGTTACATCTTGTACACTTTGTGTGTTGATCAACTTGATTCACTTTTTGACTTAGTCTTGATCAATGCTACTTCTTGAGCTTGTGTTGGTTTTTCCCTTTAAGAGGAAAGGGTGATGCAGCAAAGTAGAGATAAGCATTTCCCTCAGTTTGAGAACCAAGGTATCAATCCAGCAGGAGTATCAAGATGAGGCACCAAGGCACCTGCACAAAAGCAAACAAACTTGCACCCAACACGATAAAGGGGTTGTCAATCCCTTTACGATTATTTGCAAGGTGAAATCTGATAGTGATAATAAGTCGATGTAAACAAATAAATAAAAGTGCATCAAGGTATTTTTGGTGTTTTTGTATGAAGATTTGAATATATAATGTGTAAAATAGACCCGGGGGCCATAGTGTTCACTAGAGGCTTCTCTCATGATAGCAAGTATTACGGTGGGTGAACAAATTAATGTCGAGCAATTGATAGAATCACGCAAAGTCATGATGATATCTAAGGCAATGATCATAAATATAGGCATCACGTCTGAGACAAGTAGACCGATACTTTCTGCATCTACTACTATTACTCCACACATCGACCGATATCCAGTATGCATCTAGTGTATTGAGTTCATAACAAACAGAGTAATGCTTTAAGCAAGATGACATGATGTAGAAGGATAAATTCATGCAATATGATATAAACCCCATCTTTTTACCCTTGGTGGAAACAACATGATGCTTGCCTCGCAACCTCTTCTGTCACTAGGTGAGGACACCGCACGGTATGAACCCAAAACCAAGCACTTCTCCCATTGTAAGAATTATAGATCAAGTTGGCCAAACGAAACCCATAACTCGAAGAGACTTACAAGGATATGAAATCATGCATATAAGAAATCAGAGGAGACTCAAATAATATTCATAGATAATCTGATCATAAATCCATAATTCATCGGATCTCGACAAACACACTGCAAAAAAGTTACATCGGGTAGATCTCCATGAAGATCATGGATAACTTTGTATTGAAGATCAAAGAGAGAGAAGAAGCCATCTAGCTCCTAGATATGGACCCGAAGGTCTGTGGTGAACTACTCACGCATCATCGGAGAGGCAATGGTGTTGATGAAGATGTCCACCGAAGATGGATTCCCCTCCGGCAGGGTACCCGAACGGTCTCTCGATTGGATTTTGGTGGCTATAGAGGCTTGCGGCGGCAGAAATTTCGATCTAGGTTTAGTTCTGGAGGTTTCCGTATTTATATGACCAGGTGGTGTCAAGAACAAGTCGGGAGGACCCACGAGGGAGTCACGAGCCCCCTAGGCGCGCCCAGGGGGGAGGCCGCGCCTCCCAGGCTCGTGGCTTCCTCGAGACTCCTCTCCGGTATATTTTTCTTCTCGTATTTTTGATATTTTCCATAAAATGCACGGCGAAAGTTTTATTCCATTTGGACTCCGTTTGATATTCCTATCTGGAAAAGGTCAAAAACACGAAAAAACAGAAACTAGCACTGGGCACTGAGTTAATAAGTTAGTCCACAAAATGATATAAAATAGCATATAAGTGCATATAAACATCCCAAGTTGATAATATAACAGCATGGAACAATCAAAAATTATAGATATGTTGGAGACGTATCAATCAACCTTGTATCTTAGATTCTCTCTTCATAAAGACGATGTCTTGAAGGTAAACATGAATGCTTACACAATCTTCTTTTGTAAGACATGCTTGCAATAAGCTCAACTCCCACATGACCAATCTTTGGATAAACCTTGAAAAGCACCTTGGTCACTACATAAACTCCTTAAAACCAACAGATGGACTCGAAGAAGTACCTATGGACAAATCCTTCGAATATAACTCAAGGCAACCATTAGTCCATAGGGATTGTCATCAATTACCCAAAACCACAGATGGAGAAATGTTCTCTTACATGCTGTCTTATTGGGGTCCATTGGATGCACCTGAAATTTGATGACTTCCTCTATAGGTTTAAAGGACGTGGATTTGGGCCTTTTACTGAGGATCACAACATCCCTACTAACTGTCGACCATAGATCAGTCAATTCCTCGGCGGCAAAAGTTTCCGCTAATGCCTCGAGGGCGAGCGTTGCCGTTTTGTTTTCAGCCTGGAGGGCTATACTCAGATCACTGGCAAGCTTGATCACTTCATTTGGTCCTCGCATTTTGAGTTTCATGTACCCCTAATGGGGTATGGCCTAGAACTTTGTAAAGGCGTCGCGCCCTAACAGGGCATGATAGCCACTGGGGAAGGGGACGATGTGGAAGAGAAGTTCTTCGGATCGGTAATTTTCAAGCGTGCCGAACACAATGTCCAGGATGATACATCCAGAATAGCGTGCCTCTCTTCCTGGGATAATTCCTCGGAAGGTTGTGTTGCTATGTTCAATGCGAGATTGATCGAACTGCATTTTATCCAGAGTGGCCACATAAATTATGTTTAGACCACTGCCGCCGTCCATGAGCACCTTATGTAGTCTGTATCCATCAATGATGGGATTCAAGACTAGAGCGGCCGGTGAATGATCGGGAAGGATGGACGGCTGGTCAGTGTCCCCAAAAGTAATCGGTACGTTTTCCCATGGGCTATTAGCTACCACATGGTAGACTTGCTCGTGCTCCTTAAGAGTTCTTTTACGCCTGCTCCTCGAGGGGAAGATCTCATAGACTGTAAGGACTTCATCATCGAATCCGTTTGGCGAAAGAGGGTGCCAGTTCGACAGAGGTGTGTCGAGGATAGCCTCACCACTTTTTGTGACTTGCCTGGCGACCCAGCAAGCTCGAAGTCTATGAGTAGGGTTTATGTTCAACAACACAGAATGAATGGGGCAAGGTTTATCTAAAAGTCCGTCGAGGATGGTGCCGGTACCCGAAAGGGACTTGTTTCTTTTTTCAACGGGTTTATGCCTGGCTGGCCGATTTGGAGGTACCCTCTTTCTTCAAACTCCCCTGGGGTGTTCGGAGAATTTTAGTTCCGAGAACAACCGCTCGGAGTGCCATATGCTCTCCATGGCACATTACTTCTGTACCAATTCGGATAATTCCGAAAAGTCATTTATGCGTTGGCGGACCAGGGAATTAAGAATCCCTTCATCATGGCAATTGCTAATGAGAATTGCCATTACATCTTGGTCACTAAGACCTGTTACTCTGCTCCTAGCGAGGAGGAGTCTTTCCCAAAAGTGGTGGACTAATTCTCCTTGTATTTGCTTGATATCCCGAAAGTCCAAAGACATGGGCTTTGGCACGGTACTTGGATAATCATCTTGGGCGGTGGGTGGGAAGAAATTTCTTTCCTTGTTGCAACGAGTGTTCGGAAGTTCGATTTCTGAATCATGCGAGGGACCTTGGACTGGTGATGGTCCGACTTTAAAGTGATTCCCCACCTCTGATTCTCCGATGGAGTCTTGGAGATCATGGACGGGGGTATAGACGGTTTTCAATTCTAGCTATCAGGAAGAATCTGCGGCCGGACACTCGATGGTGGAGACGAGGTGGGTGACCAGGGGGACATGAATCTCCCTGTCATCGGGTCTGATCTCGAGCCGATCATAGATCAAAACCTGGTCATTCGATATATGCATAGCTTTGATCCGATCGAACAACTCATTTAAGAACTAGGCGATGGAAGGATGCATGTCGCTGATACGAGTGGGTTCGTCAAGCGATGTGACGGTTCCAGAGTTATGCCGAAGCAGATCCATGTTTCATTCCACCGTGGGACCTGATGTATTGGACGTCGAAGCATCCGAATTTACAGGTTTTCCTTTGAAGGTTGAGGGTTCCATCGGAATGTTCCCCATGAATCAGCCACGCACTCTAGGGTTCCGAACTTAATATACTAATTGTGGGGAAACCTTACGGTCCGACCATGATGGCTGACCGGGCCGGTGTGCGACAAGATGTCGTTGCCGGTGAAATTCTGATCGGGGGAGAGAGCCCCTTCGATACAGATCTCGCTACTTACGATAGGGCGATCCATCGGTCCCTTCGACGCTCATAGAGGAACTCTCAATGAAAGCACCAATGTCGGTGTCAAAACCGGCAGATCTCAGGTAGGGGGTCCCGAACTGTCAGACTAGGATCGACGGTAACAGGAGACGAAGGGGACACGAGTTTACCCAGGTTCGGGCCCTCCTATGGAGGTAATACCCTATGTTCTACTTAATTGTATTGATGGTGTATGGGAATACAGAGTTGATCTACCTCGAGATCATATGTCTAACCCTAGATGAGTTATCCTCTCCCTATGCCCTAAAACCCTCTGGCTTATATAGATGTCGGGGGTGTCCTTGGCTTACACATGGTCGGTTACATGCTGAAGAGATAACCTACCCAACTACATCTAATAACTTGGAGAACACGCTTGACTCCTTGAAGCTTCCATCCTGGCACAGGTAGTCCTCGATCATCCGATGACTGCCTCACGACCCATACAGTCCGACCCATGAACAATGGGTTAGCTATCCGAGGACCCCTTAATCCAGGATTCCCTCACTAGGTGTCGCCCCAAATGGGCACGTGTCGAGCCGCCGACGATGGAGGAGGCTAAGTGGTGCCGATGAGACGGGGTCTTGTCCCGTACCGTAGAAGGTCAGAGGCGCCAAGCGGAGCATTAAATGCGGTTGTCTTGCACTGTCAGTGTTAGGTATGATAGCACTGTAGCACTGTACACCTCGTGTATGCACTGTACGCCGCTGTTGGGATCCTCTTAGTCATATAAAAGCAGGCCTATGATGTTACAATAGGGAATCTTTTAACCAATCTTCTAGCTTACACGCGTAGCCGCTGTGCTCGATCACCCACATAGCGCTCATGTGGCTAGAACCCAAGAACACCCATAATACACAAAGAAGGAGTAGGGTTTTACGCTTCTCAGCGGCCCGAACCTGGGTAAAAATCCGCCACACTGATCGTTCGTCCTCTTGTTTGCGCATATCCGTCTCCTTGCCGAGCCGAAAGGGGTCCTCCCGATCCCGTAGGTGTTCGTCCCCCATGACAACATTGCTACTATCTTTTTCCACACTTGTGCATCAAAGTAGCACCATGATCTTCATAATAGAGAGTCTCCTATTTTATCACTTTCATATACTAGTGGGAATTTTTCTTTATATAACTTGGCTTGTATATTCCAATAATGGGCTTCCTCAAATTGCCCTAGGTCTTCATGAGCAAGCAAGTTGGATGCACCCCAACTTAGTTTCCTTTTGAGCTTTCATACACTTACAACTCTAGTGCATCCGTTGCATGGCAATCCCTACTCACTCACATTGATATCTATTGATGGGCATCTCCATAACCCATTGATATGCCTAGTTGATGTGAGACTATCTTCTCCTTTTCCTTGACAACCTCCACCACATTCTATTCCACCTATAGTGCTATATACATGGCTCACGCTTATGTATTGCGTGAGAGTTGAAAAAGTTTGAGAAAATTAAAGTGTGAAAACAATTGCTTGACTTTTCATTGGGGTTGTGCATGATATAAATACTTTGTGTGGGGAAGATGGAGCATAGCCAAACCATATGATATTGTAGGGATAACTTTCTTTTGCCATTATATTTTGAAGAGATACATTTGCTTTGCCACTATGCTTGAAATGTTATTGTTTTTATATCAGTATTAAGCTTTTGTTTTGAGTCTTATGGATCTGAATATTCATGCCACAATAGAGAATATTACATGGATCAATATGTTAGGTAGCACACCACATCAAAAATTCAGTGTTTATCATTTGCCTACTCGAGGACGAGCAGGAATTAAGCTTGGGGATGCTGATACGTCTCCAATGTATCTATTATTTTTTATGATGTCATGCTATTATATTATCTGTTTTGGATATTTTATATGTATTAATATCCTATTTGATATTATTTTTGGGACTAACCTATTAATCTAGAGCCTAGTGCTAGTTTCTATTTTTTCCCGTGTTTTTGAGTTATGCAGATATGGAATATAAAATGGAGTCACAATGGAATAAAATCTTCGGAATGATTTTTTCTGGAAGGAAACAAATCCACCAGGCTTGGAGTGCACGCCAGGGGATCTACGAGGAGATCACAAGCCTGGTAGGCGCGGCCACCCCCCTGGTCACGCCTGGCAAGCTTGCCGTCTCTTGGCAGGTCTCCTAACCCTATTCTTCGTCCTATAAATACCCAAATATTCCCCCAACATCAAAGGGAGCCACACAAATACTTTTCCGCCGCCAGAAGCCTCCATTCCCAAGAGATCCAATCTTGGAGCCTTTTCCAGTAATCTGCCGAGAGGGGTTTCGATCACAGAGGGCATCCACATCAACTCCATTGCCCCTCTGATGATGTGTGAGTAGTCCACCACAGACCTACGGGTCCATAGCTACTAGCTAGATGGCTTCTTCTCTCTCTTTGATCTTCAATACCATGTTCTTAATGATCTTCATGGAGATCTATCTGATGTAATACTCTTTTGTGGTGTGTTTGTCAAGATCCGATGGATTGTGGGTTTACGTTCAGATTATCCATGAATCTTATTTGAATCTTCTTTGAATTATTATATGCATGATTTCATATCCTTGTAAGTCTCTTCGAGTTACTGGTTTGGTTTGGCAAACTAGATTGGTAGTTCTTGCAATGGGAGAAGTGCTTGGTTTTGGGTTCAATCTTGCGGTGTCCTCACCCAGTGACATAGTAGGGGTAGCAAGGCACGTATTGTATTGTTGCCATCAAGGGTGACATCTGGGGTTTTCATCATATTGCTTGAGTTTATACCTCTACATCATGTCATCTTACTTAATGCGTTACTCTGTTCTTCGTGAACTTAATACTCTAGATGTAGGCATGAGTCGATCGATGTGTTGAGTAATAGTAGTAGATGTAGAATCATTTCGGTCTACTTGACACGGGCATGATGCATATATGCATGATCATTGCCTTGGATAACTAGATGATTATTCACTTTTCTATCAATTGCTTGACAGTAATTTGTTTACCCACCATGATATTTTCCTTCAAGAGAGAATCCTCTAGTGAAACCTATGGCCCATGGGTCTACTTTCCATAATATATTTTCAGATCTATAAACCAAAAATACAAAAAATACTTTGCTGCAGTCTACTTATCTTTTACTTTCCATTTCAGTTTACATCTATCTCTATCGGATCTAATACTTGCAAATAACCGTGAAGGGATTGACAACCCCTTTATAGCATTGGGTGCAAGAGTTTGATTGTTTGTGTAGGTACATCCATTGGTAACTTGCTTGTTCCTCCTACTAGATTGATACCTTGGTTCTCATCAACTGAGGGAAATACTTATCTACTTCGCTGCATCACCCTTTTCCTCTTCAAGGGAAAACCAACGCAAGCTCAAGAGGTAGCAGCAGGCAGGCCGGTTGTACCGGAGGTTGTACCGGTCATGAGACATCAACCGGTATAACCGGGGAGGTACCGATCTTGAACCGCACCAGAAGAAAATCTTGTCCCCGGTGGTAGCGGTTGTTGGCGGTGGTTGGCCGGTTGAACCGGTGCAACGGTTGTTGGCTGGTGGTGCATCGGTTGAACCCCTAATTCCTAGGCAGATCCTTGTCCTTCTCCTTGCTCTTGGTGTTCCTCTTTCTCCATTCCTCCTTCTTGATACCTAAGCACACAAAGTGTCTCTGCTTGAGGTAGCATCCATGTTCCAAGAGCATCAAAGGGAGAGTCATAAAGGAGTGAGGTCACCTCGTTTGTAATGGCATGTGCACGGGATCTTCTCAATGGGCCACGTGGAGCTTGAGGTGTTGATGATGGGTCCATGGTGGAGCTCATGGGATGCTCCGCATCAGTCTGCGAGTGTCGCCCTTGCCAACTATGCCACATTTGCTTCCTACTTCCACTACTAGGAAAAAGCCTAGTAGTAGCGCTGGTTTTTAGCCTACTAGTAGCGTTGGGACCAGCGCTACTGCTAAGGCGCTACAGCTAAGTTGTAGCAGTAGCGCTAGTTGGTGCAGCGCTACTGCTAAGTCTGGTTAGCAGTAGCGCTGCTCTAATACGCGCTACTGCTAATTATCTGTAGCGCTGCCTAAAGGCAAGCGTTGCTGCTAATCCAGCGCTGCTGCTATATGTGTTCCAGCGCTGCTACTATAACTCTTGCTGTCACAGATTCATATCCACTCTACGTATTCGTTATGTATTTATACACGCTCTATACAATAGTTTCATCAGGTCACAATAAACATACACCACTATTATAATCATATTATACACATACAGTAGTCTCGTCATACCATCATCATCATCATTCAACACAAATATCATCACATCTCGAAAATAGCGATACACAAGTCATATCATGTCTTGAATAAGTGCGACTGCATGGTCATGGCACACACACAAGTTTCATCATCTCTATCTAAACCATGATGTAGAAGAGAAGAGCGATCAGCATCATCAAGACCGCGACTATGTAGTACTTGAGGCACCGGCGGTTCCGCCCCCGCTCTTGCTGGAGCGTCCACCTCAAGTAACTCCTTTCCGCTTTCGCTCTGCTGTCGAACCCTCTATGGCTAGCACCCGAGAACTCCACCAAGGGGTCTAGGATTCCGTGAAGTTCACGTTCGGCGTCCTCCTTGGCCCATATGTGCCTCTTCCCTTCATAACCATGGCTTCCGAGGCGGTGGGGAGGCGTGTTCCTGGCCTGGAGCGCCTTCATTTTCTCTAAATTTTTCTTGGTTTCATCCTTAGCGCAAGTCTCCTTGAATTTTTCAAAGTCCTCTACCATAAGTGACGGATTGTCAGCATGAATCTTGGACCACGGTTCATTCTTATCAATCGCTTTTTTCACCTGAACTTTCGAGGCGGACAAGTCGTTGGTGAACGTCACCATCGCCTTGTTGTTTATCTTTGTCATGGCGTCATCATCCCACAGATCTTTGATTTCTGTGCGGCCGGGGAACAAGAACCTATTGTGCAACTTCCTTAGGAGCATGTGCTCCATATGTTGTATCTTGTTCAACTTCTCGTCGTTGATGTTGGCGGTTTCCCTGAGGATGCATCCTAGTTGATTGCTATTGGAAATATGCCCTAGAGGCAATAATAAATTGGTTATTATCATATTTCCTTGTTCATGATAATCATTTATTATCCATGCTATAATTTTATTGATTGGAAACACATTACATGTGTGGATAAATAGACAACACTTTGTCCCTAGTGTGACTCTAGTGAACTAGCTCGTTGATCAAAGATGATCAAGGTTTCCTAGCCATTGACATGTGATGTCATTTGATAATGGGATCACATCATTAGGAGAATGATGTGATGGACAAGACCCAAACTACAAACTTAGCATATGATCGTGTCAGTTTATTGCTACTGTTTTTTGCATGTCAAGTATATGTTCCTATGACCATGAGATCATGCAACTCATGGATGTCGGAGGAGTGCCTTGTGTGTATCAAACGTAGCAACGTAACTAGGTGACTATAAAGGTGCTCTATAGGTATCTCCGAGGGTGTCTGTTGAGTTGGCATGGATCAAGACTAGGATTTGTTACTCCGTGTGACGGAGAGGTATCTCAGGGCCCACTCGGTAATGCAACATCACAACAAAGCCTTGCAAGCAATGTGACTAAGTGTTAGCCACAAGATCTTGTATTACGGAACGAGTAAAGAGACTTGCCAGTAACGAGGTTGAACTAGGTATGGAGATACCGACAATCGAATCTCGGGCAAACAAAGGGAACGTTATACGGGATTAACTGAATCCTTGACATAGAGGTTCAATCAATAAAGATCTTCGTAGAATATGTAGGAACCAATATGGTCGTCCAGGGCCTGCTATTTGTTATTGGCCGTAGAGGTGTCTCGGTCATGTCTACATAGTTCTCAAACCCGCAGGGTCTGCACACTTAAGGTTTGGTGACGTTTCAGTAGTATAGAGTTATGTATGGTGGTGACCAAAGGTTATTCGGAGTCCCGGATGAGATCCTGGACATCACGAGGAGCTCCGGAATGGTCCGGAGGTAAAGATTCATATATAGGAAGTCCTATTTTGGTCGTCGGAAAAGTTTCGGGCTCATCGGTAGGGTACCGGGAGTGCCGGTAGTGTACCGGGGGACCATCGGGAGAGGTATTTCGACCCAAGAGGATTCATGGGCTGTGGGAGAGTGAATATCAGCCCTTAGTGGGCTGGTGGAAACCCACACACAAGGCCCATGTGGCTGGAGAAGAAAACCCAATAGGAAAGGGTGGAAAAAGAGAGAAAAAGGACGAATCCTAGTCCTATTAGGATTGGAGGAGAGTCCTCCAATCCTAGTTGGTTCGGCCGAAGCTCTTGGCTTGGCAAGCCAAGGCTGCCTCCTCTCTTCCTCTCCTCCTATATATACTGGTGGATTGCTAGGGTTTTGACCTGATTTTCCGGCCATGTGCTACCCGTTCCACCGGTGCTCCTCTAGATCGGATTCCTGCAGTGCTTAGGCGAAGCCCTGCCAGAATTGCTCCACCACAATCGCCGGAGCGCCGTCATGCTGCCGGAGAACTCATCTACCTCTCCTCTCTCTCTTGCTGGATCAAGACGGTGGAGATCGTCATCAAGCTGCACGTGTGCTGAACGCGGAGGTGCCGTCCGTTCGGCGCTAGATCGAAAGGACTGTGATCAAGATTGCGAGACGGATCATGATGAGATCGCGGGACGGATCGTGATGAGATCGCGAGACGGATCATGATCAGTTCGCGGGACAGATTGTGATGGGACGCTTGGCGATTTGGATCGCGAAGACGTTCGACTACACCAACCGTGTTTCTTAACGCTTCCTGCTTAGCGATCTACAAGGGTATGTAGATCCACTCTCCTTATCCTAGATGCTCATCACCATGGTTAGATCTTGCGTGTGCGTAGGAAATTTTTGTTTCCCATGCAACATTCCCCAACAGTGGTATCAGAGCTAGGTCTATGTGTAGATGAGATCTCGAGTAGAACACAAAGAGTTTGTGGGCGTTGATGCTTAGATTGCTTCCACCCTTGGTCGGATTTTGATTTAGCGATATTGTGAGATGAAGCGGCCCGGACCAACATTACTCGTACGCCTACGAGAGACCGGTTCCCTCAACCGCAACTTGTTGCATAGATGGCTTGCGGGTGACAGTTTCTCTCACTTTAGTTGGATCGGGTCCGACAAAGGCGGTCCTTGAGAAGGTTTAAAAACAACTAGTGTATCACCGTTGTGGTTATTGCGCAGATGAGAATTGTTCTTGATAGATACCCATAGCAGCCGTGTAAAACATGCAACAACAATTAGAGGACGTCTGACTTGTTTTTGCAGGGTATGTTGTGATGTGATATGGCCAATTACATGATTTGATATATGTGATGTATGAGATGATCATGTGATGTATAGAATTTCACGACTTGCATGTCGATGAGTACGGCAACCGGCAGGAGCCATAGGGTTGTCTTTAATTATTGTATGACCTGCGTGTCAATCATTAAGCGCTATGTAATGCTTTACTTTATCGCTAAACGGTAGCAATAGTAGTAGAAGCATGTTCGGAGCGACAACCCAATGGCGACACGTTGATGGAGATCAAGATGATGGAGATCATGGTGTCTTGCCGGTGACGATGGAGATCATGTTGGTGCTTTCAAGATGGAGATCTAAAGCACAAGTTCATGGCCATATCATGTCACTTATGAATTGCATGTGATGTTAATCCTTTTATGCATCTTGTTTTGCTTAGTACGACGGTAGCATTATAAGGTGATCCCTCACTTAAATTTCAAGATAAATTGTGTTCTCCCCGAGTGTGCATCGTTGCGAAAGTTTGTTGTGTTGAGACACCACGTGATGATCGGGTGTGATAGACTCTACGTTCACATACAACGGGTGCAAGCCAGTGTTGCACGCGCAGAACACTCGGGTTAAACTTGATGTGCCTAGCATGTACATACATGGCCTCGGAACACAAGAGACCAAAAGGTCGAACATGAGTCATATAGTAGATATGATCAACATGATGATGTTCACCATTGAAACCACCTCAACTCACGTGATGATTGGACTTGAGTTGGTGAATTTGGATCATGTATCAGTCGAAGGACCGGAGGGATGTCAAGTTGAGTGGGAGTTCTTAAGTAATATGATTAATTGAACTCGTTGTCATGAACTTAGTCAGTAGTGCCTTTGCAAATTATGTTGTAGATTACTAGCTCGCGCTGTAGCTCCCTTGTATTTTATATGTTCCTAGAGAAATAGAGTTGAAAGATGATGGTAGCAATATTACGGATTGGGTCCGTGATCTGAGGATTGTCCTCAATGCTGCATAGAAGGCTTATGTCTTTAATGCACCGCTTGGTGCACCAACCCCTCTAGCGTCGTCTGTAGATGTTGTGAACATCTGACAGACACGTTCTGATAACTACTTGATAGTTTAGTGCGTCATGCATTACGGCTTAGAATTGAGGCTCCAAAATGTTTTGAACGTCACGGAACATATGAGATGTTTCTAAGAGCTGAAATTAGGATCTCAGGCTCGTGCCCGTGTTGCGAGATATCAGATCTCCAACAAGATTCTTTGCCTGCAAGATGAAAGAGAATAGCTCAATCGTTGAGCATGTGCTCAGATTGTCTGGGTGCTACAATTGCTTGAATCGAGTGGGAGTTGATCTTCCAGATGAGATAGTGATTGATATAGTTCTCCAAGTCACTGTCACTAAGCTACTAGAACTTGGTGAGGAACTGTAAAGTGTCAGGGATAGTAATATTGATCCCTAAGCTGTTCGCGATGTTTGACACTGCGATGGTAGAAATCAAGAAGGAGCATCAAGTGTTGATGGTTAGTAAAACCACTAGTTTCAAGAAGGGCAAGGGCAAGGAGGGAAACTTCATGGATGGCAAGTCAGTTGCTGCTCCAGTGAAGCAACCCGAAGTTAAACCCGAACCCGAGACTAAGTGCTTCGATTATGAGGAGAGCGGTCGCTGAAGCGGAACAACCCTAGATACTTGGTAGATAAGAAGGCTGGCAGCGTCGACAGATGTATATTTGATATACGTGTTATCGATGTGTACCTTGCTAGTACTCCTAGTAGCACCTGGGTATTGAATACCGGTTCGGTTGCTAAATGTTAGTAACTCGAAATAAAAGCTACGGAATAAAAGGAGAACTAGCTAAGGGTGAGGTGACGATGTGTGTTGGAAATGTTTCCAAGGTTGATGTGATCAACATCGCATGCTCTCTCTACCTTCGGATTAGTGACGAACCTAAATAAATGTTATTTGGTGTTTGCGTTAACCATGAACGTGATTAGATCGTGTTTATTGCAATACGATTATTCATTTAAGTCAGAGAATAATGGTTATTCTGTTTACATGAATAATACCTTCAATGGTCATACACCTAGTGAGAATGGTTTGTTGAATCTTGATCATAGTAATACACATGTTCATAACATTGATGCCAAAGGATACAAAGTTAATAATGATAGTACCACATACTTGTGACACTACCGCTAAATGTCATATTGGTTTAAAGCGCATGAAGAAACTCCATGCTGATGGACCTTTGGACTCATTCGATTTCGAATCGGTTGAGACATGCGAACCATGCCTTTTGGGCAAGATGACCAAGGACCCCGTTTTCCGGATTGATGGAGTGGGCAAGTGATTTACTAGAAATGATACATGTTGATGTGTGCAATCCAATGAGTCTTGTAGCATGCGGTGGATATCGTTATTTTCTTATCTTCACTGATGATTTGAGTAGATATAGTTTATATTTACTTAATGAAACACAAGTCTGAATCGTTTGAAAGGCTCAAGCAAATTCAGAGTGAATTTTAAGATCATCGTGACAAGAAGATAAAAATGTCTGCGATATGATCGTGGAGATGAATATCTGAGTTACGAGTTTGGCATAAAACTTTAGACAATGTGAAAGTTGTTTCACAACTCACGCCACTAGGAACACCATAATGTGATGGTGTGTCCGAACGTCATAGTCGTGCTCTATTGGATATGGTGCGTGCTATGATGTCTCTTGTCATTTTGTTACTATAATTTTGGGGTTATGCATTAGAGACAACTACATTCATTTTAAATAAGGCACAATCTAAATCCGTTGAGATGACACCGTGTGAATTATGGTTTGATAGAAACGAAAGTTGTCATTTCTTAATGTTTGGGGCTGCGACGCTCGTGTGGAAAACGTTTTCACCTAATGAGCTCGAACCCAAAGCGGACAAATGCATCTTCATAGAACAACCTAAGAACAGTTAGGTGAACCTTCTATCTCAGATCCAGGAATAAAATGTTTCTTGCTAAAACTGGGTCCTTTCTCGAGAAAAGGTTTCTCTCGAAAGAATTGAGTGGGAGGAAGGTGGAACTTGATGAGGTTGTTTAACCTTGTTTCAACCAGAGAGTAGCGCAGCGAGGCAAGTTGTTTCTGTGAAGCCTACGTTAGTTGAAGAGGAAGTTAAATGATGATGATCATGAAGCTTCGGATCAAGTTACTATCAAACATCATAGGTTGACAAGGATGTGTACTGCTCCTGATTGGTACGACAACCTTGTGTTAGAGATCATGTTGTTAGACAACGATGAACCTACGAGCTATGGAGAAGTGATGATGGGCCCGGATTCCGACAAATGGTTAGAGGCCATGAAATCCGAGATATGACCCATGTATGAAAACCAAGTATAGACTTTGGTAGACTTGCTAGTTGGACGGCAGGTCGTTGAGTACAAATGGATCTTTAAAATGAAGACAGACGCAGATGGTAAATGTCACCATTTGTAAAGCTCGACTTGTTGCAAAGATGTTTGTGACAAGTTCAAGGAGTTGAATGCGATGAGACTTTCTCACTCATAGCGATGCTAAAGTCTGTTGGAATTATGTTAGCAGTTACAGCATTTTTCAATTATGAAATCTGGCAGATGGATGTTAAAACATCGTTTCCTTAACGGTTTACATGAGGAAAGGTTGTATGTGATACAACCAGAAGGGTCTGTTAGTCCTAAGGATGCTAAAAGGTGTGCAAGCTTCAGTGATCCTTCTATGGACTGAAGCAAGCATCTCGGAGTTGGAATATACACTTTGATGAGGTGATCAAAGTTTTGTAGTTCATACAAAGTTTACGAGAAACTGGTATTTACAATAAAGTGAGTGGGAGGGAGCACTATAGAATTTCTGCTAAGTGTATGTGGATGACATGTTGTTGATCGGAAATAATGTAGAATTTCTGGAAAGCATAAACGGTTGTTTTGGAAACTGATTTTCAAAGGAAGACCTGGATAAAGCTACCTAATTGTTGAGCATCAAGATCTATAGAGATAGATCAAGATGCTTGATGAGACTTTCAATGAGTACATACCTTGACAAGATTTTGAAAGAGTTCAAAATGGATTAGTCAGAGAAAGAGTTCTCACCTGATTTGTAAGGTATGAAGTTGAGTGAGACTCAAAGCTCGACAACGGCAGAAGTAAGAGAAAGGACGAACGTCGTCCCCTATGCCTTAGCCATAGGCTCTATATTATGCCATGCTGTTTACCACACCTGGTGTGTGCCTTGCCATGAGTATGTCAAGGGGTACAACGGTGATCCAGGAGTGGATCACTGGACAGTGGTCAAGATTATCCTTAGTAACCAGAGGACTAAGGAGATGTTTCTCGATTATGGAAGTGATAAAGAGTTCATCGTAAAGAGTTACGTCAATGCAAGCTTTAACACCATTCTAGATGACTCATAGTAGCGATCTGGATACATATAGTGGAGCAGCCATTTGGAATAGTACCAAGTGGAGTGTGGTAGCAGTGTTTACAGTTTGACATAGAGATTTGCAAAGTACGCATGGATCTGAATGTCGTAGACCCATTGACTATAAGACCTCTCTCACATGCAAAGCATGATCGAGCCCCAGAACTCATTGGGTGTTAGATTCATAACAATGTGAATCACATAGTGATGTGAACTAGATTATTGACTCTAGTGCAAGTGGGAGACTGTTGAAATATGCCCTAAAGGCAATAATAAATTGGTTATTATCATATTTCCTTGTTCATGATAATCGTTTATTATCCATGCTATAATTGTATTGATTAGAAACACATTACATGTGTGGATAAATAGACAACACTTTGTCCCTAGTGTGCCTCTAGTGAACTAGCTCGTTGATCAAAGATGGTAAAGGTTTCCTAGCCATTGACATGTGATGTCATTTGATAACGGGGTCACATCATTAGGACAATGATGTGATGGACAAGACCCAAACTACAAACGTAGCATATGATCGTGTCAGTTTATTGCTACTGTTTTTTGCATGCCAAGTATGTGTTCCTATGACCATGAGATCATGCAACTCACGGATGTCGGAGGAGTGGCTTGTGTGTATCAAACATTGCAACGTAACTGGGTGACTATAAAGGTGCTCTACAGGTATCTTCGAGGGTGTCTGTTGAGTTGGCATGGATCAAGACTGGGATTTGTTACTCCGTGTGACGGAGAGGTATCTCAGGGCCCACTCGGTAATGCAACATCACAACAAAGCCTTGCAAGCAATGTGACTAAGTGTTAGCCATGGGATCTTGTATTACGGAATGAGTAAAGAGACTTGCCAGTAACAAGGTTGAACTAGGTATGGAGATACCGATGATTGAATCTCGGGCAAGTAACATACCGAAGAACAAAGGGGACGTTATACGGGATTAACTGAATCCTTGACATAGAGGTTCAACCGATAAAGATCTTCGTAGAATATGTAGGAACCAATATGGTCGTCTAGGGCACGCTATTGGTTGTTGGCCATAGAGGTGTCTCGGTCATGTCTACATAGTTCTCGAACCCGCGGGGTCTGCACACTTAAGGTTTTGTGACGTCTCGGTAGTATAGAGTTATGTATGGTGGTGACCGAAGGTTGTTAGGAGTCCGGATGAGATCCCGGACGTCACGAGGAGCTCCATAATGGTCCGTAGGTAAAGATTCATATATAGGAAGTCCTATTTTGGTCGCCGGAAAAGTTTCGGGATCATCGGTAGTGTACCGGGAGTGCCGGTAGTGTACCGAGGGACCATCGGGAGGGGTATTTCGACCCAAGAGGCTTCATGGGCTGTTGGAGAGTGAATATCAGCCCTTAGTGGGCTGGCAGAAACTCCCACACAAGGCCCATGTGGCTGGAGAAGAAAACCCAATAGGAAAGGGTGGAAAAAGGGGGAAAAAGGACGAATCCTAGTCCTACTAGGATTGGAGGAGATTCCTCCAATCCTAGTTGGTTCGGACGAAGCTCTTGGCTTGGAAAGCCAAATCTGCCTCCTGTCCTTCTCCTCCTATATATACTGGTGGATTTCTAGGGTTTTGACCTGATTTTATGGCCACGTGCTACCCGTTCCACCGGTGCTCCTCTAGATCGGATTTCTGCAATGCTTAGGTGAAGCCCTGCCGGAATTGCTCCACCACCATCGCCGGAGCGTCGTCATGCTGCCGGAGAACTCTTGTACCTCTCCGCTCTCTCTTGCTGGATCAAGACGGTGGAGATCGTCATCAAGATGCACGTGTGCTGAACGCGGAGGTGCCATCCGTTCGGCGCTAGATCGGAAGGACCGGGATCAAGATCGCGAGACAGATCGTGATGAGATCGCGGGATGGATCGTGATGAGTTCGCGGGACGGATCGTGATTGGATCGCGGGACGGATCACGATGAGATCGCGGTACGCTCGGCGATTTGGATCGCGAAGACGTTCGACTACACCAACCGCGTTTCTTAACGCTTCCCGCTTAGCGATCTACAAGGGTACGTAGATCCACTCTCCTTCTCGTAGATGCTCATCACCATATGGATAGATCTTGCGTGTGCGTAGGATTTTTTTTGGTTCGCATGCAACATTCCCCAACAATTGTCCCAGCACGAGCGTGCTTCATCCGGTGCCATTGGCTCTAATTTCTTGGGGTGCATCTCCGTGACCACAATTTGTCTAATGCCGAGCTGGTTTAGTCTTCGTGCCCTCTTCTGCTTTGGTGCTTTACCGGCTAGGGCAGCATCATTGCCGGTCTCGGGGGTGGTGTCGGTGCCTGTGCCAGTGCTGGTGCCGTTGTCGACATGGGCGTCGGGGTCGTTGGTGCCATTGCCGCCACCATGCACCCCCATCTGGTGTTGGTTCAGGTACTCGAAAAAGTGATTTGCTGCCTCGATGGGGTCTTCTTCCTAGCGAGCAGAACCCCTGGCTCAGGTGTGGCTAGACATGTTTCCTATTTAACAATTGTAAATAAAAGGTATAATGAAGAGAAAAAAGGGGCCTATATTTGGTCGGAATGTTGATTCATTCCCCTTTTGGCAAATCCCGGGCACTACAGATGTCCTAGTTTCTAGCACAAGTCATGCCGAAAATCATGGAAATTTTCGGCATGACCTTTGCTAAGAAGTGGACATATGGAGCGCCTAAAATTTGCCGGAACAGAAATGAATCAACATTCCGGCAAAACATAGGCCACTCGGATATTCTTCAACCAAATGCCCTAACCTAAGTAACATCTACTTAGTAACCACTACTTACTAACATCTACTTAGTAACCACTACCTAACCTACTTCCCTAACTAAAAAACATCTAATTAACAATACCGCTACTGCCCTAACCTAATTAACATCTACTTAGTAACCAAATTAGTTAACCAAACATCTAAAAAACATCTAATTAACCTAGTTAGTAAACCAAATTAACCTAGAGGGAGAAGGAGGGAGGAGGGAGGAGGGAGGAGGAGTACCTCTCGGTGAAGGACGGTCGGTGCAGGGGGGCGACAGGGAAGGATGGCCGGCGGGGGAGGAGTCCGGTGTGGGGGAGGGTGGCCGGGGGGGAGAGAAGAGCCGGCGCAAGCGCGGGCGGTCGGCAGGAGAAGAGCCGACGCGGGGGAGGGTGGCCAACGGGGGAGAGAAGAGTGCGGCGAGGTCGAGGGCGGGTAGGGGAGAGGGGGAGAGAGTGGAGAGGGGCGGGGTGGGGGGGAGTTTGTCGAAATTTTGAACCAAAGCGCCGGGAGGTTAAGCCCAACTAGCAGTAGCGCTGATTTAGGAACCAACACTACTCCTAAGTTAGCTATAGTGCTTGTTCCCGGACAAGCGCTACTGCTAAGTTAGCTATAGCGCTTGTTCCTAAACAAGCGCTACTGCTAACTATTTCAATTTTATTTTTTTAATTATTTTTCCTTTTCTAGTTTTTAGTTTCCTTTTCTTTTATTGTTTTCCTTTTCTTTTCTGTTTACTTTTCTTTTCTTTTGTATTGCTTTCTCCCTTTTTTTCTCCCGACGACGGCGTCTCCCTCTCCCACACTGCGTGAATATCACCGGAACCATGCATGTGATGGTAACATATATATATATATATCAGTTCACTGATAACGGTTACTTAAGTGCATATACAAAGTAGATACGTATATATAAATGATGGTTTCTCAGCAGCGTCGACGACGTTTCACATTGAGCTTCTTCCCTTTCTTGTTTGTTGCCGAATAATTGAGCCCTGCTTGTGAATTTTTCGGAACCATGGAGTACGATCTTTCTTATCTAATGTAGTATTGATTCTTCTTTTAACGTATGCTTCATCGTCATTGTCATCTTCCCTCATCGGGTTGTCGTATTGGTCGTAGTCTTCCACGTTGGCGACTCCATCCATTCCGACGATGCTCCTTTTGCCTCTCCTCACGACAACACGGCTGGGATTGGTCGGGTCGGTTATGAAGAAGCATTGTGTCATGTGCTTAGCGTGTACCCATGGCTCAGTTTTGGCGATGACGTTAACATTCACGGTTGCGCTCTTCGCGTCAGCGGGTGGTATAGACATGGTAGAGAAATACTTGTTTTCTCTTACGACGTCCTTAGCCCATGTGACATGGAACATCGTCGCATCGTGCAATCCAGTATAGTCAAGCTTCCAGATCTCTTCGACCCTTCCGTAAAATCTTTCAGTTGTGTCGTTAGCATTGGTCACGCATTCAATTGTCACCCTGGAGTTCTGGTAATCACTGTCCATGTATTTGGCCTTCGTGTAGAACGTGTACCCGTTGATATCGTATGACTGATAGCTCGCGAGTTTGGGTGCGGGGCCATGTGCTAAGGCGTGTATGAGCAATCCGTCCGAACTGTCCTCTTCCGGGGGATTTTCAAGAACTTGCTCTTTGAACCAACACAAGAAAGTGGCGTTGTGCTCTATAGTAACTTCGTCGTCCGTCTTATCAGGGTACTTATTTGCGATGGTTTCTTTGTGTCGTGCCACATAATCATCTACCACATCTAGGTGTTGTAGCACTACTAAGTTAGCCCTGTCAAAGTCGTTCCGTCGATGCGAGTAGTCCACGTGCAATTCCCTTTGGCCGTTCTTGTGACCTTCTCCTTCTAGCCTCCGATCGTGCTTGTTGACGGGCAAACCAACAACAGGGTCTCCGACGCCTATATAATTCTCGCAAAAGGAGATGCACTCATTCGTCAGATACCCCTGGAGGATGCTCCCATCGGACGGGACATGTTTCCAACGAATCCTTTAATGAACCCATTCATCCTCTCGAACGTCATCATGCTGTGAAGGAATGTCGGCCCGAGGTCGATGATGTCGTCCACGATGTGGACACACAGATGCACCATGACGTCAGAGAACGCGGGCAGGAAGTACATCTCAAGCTCACATAGTATGACAACGATCTCTTCCTGTAGCCTTCGGAGCTACTTCACACTTATGGACTTTCAAGAGATAATGTCGAAGAAGTTGCAGAGACCAGTAAGCATGTCACGGACGTGCTTGTCCATTATCCCTCTAATGGCAACTGGGAGTATCTGCGTCATCATCACGTGACAGTCATGAGACTTCATCCCGCTGAACCTTTCCTTCTTGGGGTCTAGAAATCTGCTTATCTTCCCACAGTAACCGGAACTGACTTTGATTCCCATAAGGCACTTGATGAATTGATCGATCTCCTTCTCACTTAAGGTGAAGCAAGAAGGGGGCAATAATTCTCCTCCTTCTTGTTGACTTTTCTGCCCCTTTCCCTCTCCCGCGTCTCCGTCGACTTTTTACGGTGGAGATCTTTCCTGATCTTCAAATCTTCCAAGTCTTACCTTGCCTTCGGCCCGTCCTTGGTCTTCTCCGGCATGTTCATCAGTGTGCCAAGCAAGCTCTCGAGGACATTCTTCGTGATATGCATTTGATCAAGGCAATGAGGCGTGCCATGATTGGGCCAGTACTCCAAGTCCCAAAAAACAGACCTCGTTTTCCATACCTTCAGTAGCGGCACTGTCCCTAGTTATTCAACAGCTCGTTGATTTCGGTGCCGCTTCTCTTACGTGGAGGTCCTTGATGCTCAGTCAACCCATTGAATAGATCTCCACGCTTTCTCCACGGGCCATCCTTCTCGAGCCATCTACGATGCCCCATGTACACGATTTTCCCGGACCCGCCATCCTTCTCGAGCCATCTTTCGTCCGATTATTTGCATGCATGTCCATTACCGCGGATTGCATGTATCACTCCACCTTCCATCCACTCATCTTCATGACCGACTGCATGCACAATATAACAAGCAAAATGGTTATAAACAAAATGCATGCATGCATCAAAGTCATATAAAAATTTGGCATGACCTTACCTAAAAATAGGACATATCGAGTTTGCTCGAAATTCACCGAAACAGAAATAAATCGACATTTCGGCAAAACATAAGCAACTCAGGGGCATGCCACTTGCACAAATCTCTCCATATCCCAAACACACATATTCCCATTCACACACACATATTCCCATGCATTCTTGAAATGAACAACTTTTTACTTAGCTATATCAAGCTAGATCTAGCTACATCTAGTTGTTGGGGACATATCAATAGCTAGCTAGATCAAGTTGTTGGGGAGGAGAGATGACTCTAGGTAACTAATGGAGAGGGAGAGAGATGAGCTAACTAGATCTATATCTAATGGAATGGAGGGAGAGCCAAACAAATGAGATAGTGGGCATTTAATTATGGAGCTAGCTTGAGATGAGAAGGCCATTTATGGAGGAGAGTTATGGTGGAGGGGGGCATTAATGGGGAGAGAAAATAGGTAGGAGGAAGAGAGAAGAAGGGCAACAATGGTGAGGGGATAAGCCAAAGGAGGGGGAGAGAGGGAAATGGGAAGGAGGGGAGGGGGTGAGAAGGTGGCACCAGCCACGCATAGCAGTAGCGCTGTTTTTCAGCAAGCGCTATTGCTATGTTACTTAGCAGTAGCGCTTCCCGAAAAAACGCTACTATTAAGTGGGCCCCATTATCAGTAGCGGTTCCACCAAATAAAGCGCTACTACTAAAGTATTAGTAGCAGCGCTTTATTCTGGACAGCGCTGCTACTACCAATAGTGTCGATGGGCTCGTCTGTTCCAGCTTAGCAGTAGCGCTCTTTTTGTTTACAGTGCTACTGCTAAGTCTTTACTTGTAGCTCTTGTTGAATACAGCGCTACTGATAATTAGTAGCAGCGCTTGTTACATTCCACCGCTACTGATATTGTCCTGCCTATAAGGTTTTCCCTAGTAGTGTTCCTGAAGGGCCCTGCTGCTCAATGGTGGGACAGTCACAGGCAGTCATAGCCTATTGGAACCATCATTACCTGGTTGGAGTTCCAAGCATCTTTCGTGCTCGTTACATTCCTCGAGGAATCATGGACATGAAGAAGCGAGAGTTTGGCAACCTCACATAGGGCAACAAGACTATATATGCTTACCAGCGGGAGTTCCTTGACTTGCCCCGCTATGCTGAAGAAGATATCTCTACTGATGCTCGCAAGCAGGAAAAGTTCTGTGAAGGACTTCACCATGATATCAAGCTCGCGCTCCTTTTTCAGGACTATGCTAACTTCGCCACCTTGGGTAACAAAGCCATTCAGGTTGAGACTGGTTTGAAGGAATAAAAGGAACACCACAAGCACATACGTGATGTGGCCCCATCTCCGGGCTCATGATCATTGCAGAAGTGGATATGGATTCCCCACAACATGTACCATGCACCTGCTCCAGCTCCAAGGTTGTCCTATGCTACACCTCATCTACCTCCTCCACCACCTAGGCCACCGAGACTTCCAGCTGCACCACCCCGAGCTCCTACTCCCCGTCCCAATGACGGGCTGTGCTTCAAGTGTGGTCGTCCAGGTCACCGTGCTAGAGAATCCAACCAGAATCAGAATCAGCTTACACTGCTTTCAACTGGTCGTAGCAATAACTAGCCCCGTAACAACAATGCTAGACCTTCTTCTGGTTGTGGTCAGGCTAATCACATTGATCTGAATCAAGCTCAAGACCAGTATGCTACTGTGATGGGTACTCTTGTTATTAATTAAGTGCCAACTTCTATTTTATTTGACTCGGGATCATCACATTCTTTCATGCCAGAAGATTTTGCATACATGCATGTCATTAAATACGAAGATATGAACACTCCACTAGTGGTACACACACCGCAGGCCAATGTTGAACCTCCATTGTTAGACACAACATGAAAATTGAAATTGAAGGGTTGGAATTCCATGTCTCTCCCATTATTTTGAAGTCTTCCAATATTGACCTCATTCTGGGAATGGATTGGTTGAAAACACATACTGCTTCAATCGTTTGTGCCACAAAAACCACCCATCTCCTTCATCCTTCAAATGAGATAGTAAGCTACAATGCTCATCTTGTTTGAGATGACGAAGCCCGAATATATTCTATAATGCATTGAATGTGTCACCTCTTGAGGGGATTGAAGGCATTCCAGTTGTTCGTGACTTGCAAGACGTCTTTCCAGAAGAACTTGCAGGAATCCCCCCTATGAGAGTTGTCGAGTTTGTCATCGACTTAAAACAAAGCACCACTCCTATCGCCCAAACGATCTTATAAGATGCCTCCTCATGAAATCCTTGAGCTTAAGGAAGAAATCGACAATTCACTTCGCAAAGGTTTCATTCGTCCAAGTTCCTCTACTTGGGGAGCACACTCTCTCTTTGTTAAGAAGAAGGATGGTATGAATCGTTTGGTCCAAGACTACCGACCCATCAACCAAGCAACAATTCAGAACAAATATCCACTTCCTCGGATCAACGATCCGTATGATCAACTTGTTGGTTCCTTAGTATTTTCTAAACTGGACTTGAGGTTGGGTTACCACCAGATCCAAGTTCGTGAAGAGGATATTCCAAAGACCGCATTTGTTACTCGCTTTGGTTCATACGAGTACACCGTCATGTATTTGAGTTCAACCAATCCTCTAGCAACATTCTCTCGTTTGATGAACTGTATATTCATGGAATACCTCAAAAAGTTCATCGTGGTTTATCTGGATGATATCCTTGTGTTTTCCAAGAACAAAGAAGAACATTTTGAACATCTTCGTCTTGTACTAGAAAAGCTTCGAGAGCACTAACTATATGCCAAATAATCCAAGTGTGAGTTCTGGTTGCATAAGTGAACTACCTTGGTCATGTGATCTCCATGGATGGTATTGCGGTCAACCCAAAACGAGTCCAAGCCATTCTTGAATGGACTCGTTCGAAGAAGGTCAAGAAAATTAGAAGTTTTCTCGGACTCGTCAGCTATTGCCGCCGTTTTGTCGAAAACTTCTCCAATATTGCCAAACCTTTGACTAATCTTCTTCACAAAGGTTTTAAGTTTGAGTGGATGGAAAAATGTCAGGAAAGTTTCCAGACACTCAAGGACAAGCTGATATCTGGTCCAGTGCTTCCTCCTCCAGATTCTTGCAAGGACTTTGTCATTTTTTGTGACACATCCCATCAAGGATTAGGTTGTGTCCTAATGCAAGAACGTAGGGTGATTGCTTATGCCTCACAGTAGTTGCGCCCTCATGAAGAGAACTATGCAGTCCATGACCTCAAACTTGTTGCACTTATCTATGCACCGTTGTTATGGAGACATTAGCTTCTCATAATCGTTGTGACATATACACTGACCATCAAAGTCTGAAGTATTTGCTTACTCAGACAGATTTGAATCTTCATCAGCGCTAATGGATGGAAGCAATTATAGACTATGATTGCAGTATTTCTTATACCCCTAGCAAGGCTAATGTCATGGCCTATGCCTTGAGTCAAAAACCTTATTGCAACAATCATATGGTTCAAAAAGCTCAACCCCACCTTCATGAAGAACTTCGCAAGTTGAACCTTCACATTGTTCCACACAGTTCTCTTAGTAACCTTGTCCTGGAACCGACTCTACAAAAAACTATCAAGTCCGCACAAGAGAAAGACACTGAAATTGATCAGATGAAGAGTGATCTTGCCTCTGATAAGGCCAAGAACTTCTCGGTGGATGAAGGTAGAGCTTTGTACTTCAAGATCGCATTGTGGTACCCCAATTCGACCTTACGACAAGAAGTTATGAATGAAGCACATGAAACACCCCTGTCTATTCACCCGGGGAGTACCAAGATGTATCCAGACATTCGTCGGGAATATTGGTGGTCTAAGATGAAGCAGTACATTGCTCCCTATATTGAAGAATGTGATGTTTGTCGTCGTGTCAAAGCAAAGCATCCAAAACCTACTGGACTTCTACAACCACGGCCTATTCCTGAATGGAAGTATGATAAGGTTCAGACGGATTTCATCATTGGCCTCCCCAAATCACTGAAGGGTCACAATGCTATTTTTGTCGTCATCGACCAATTATCCAAAGTTGCACACTTTCTTCCAATCAAGGAAACTATCACTGCTAGGCAGTTAGAGAATTGTGACACTCCTCAAAATACCAAAGGAGATCAGTTAAGACTGAGGCAGCATTTTCACCTCAAAATTCTAGGATAGTTTCCAAGAAGTTATGGGAACTCATAAAACCTGGATCACTGCTTATCACCCCCAGTCCCAAGGTCAAGATGAACGTGTTAACCAAATACTTGAAGATATGCTATGTGCTTGTGTTATCTCCTTTGGCAAGAAGTGGGAAGAATCTCTCCCATATGTTGAATTCTCTTATAACAACAACTATCAAGCTAGCTTGAAGATGTCCCCCTTAAAGGTATTATATGGATGTAAATGCCGAACCCCTCTGAATTGGTTAGAAACTTTGGAACGACCACTCATTGGTCCGGATTTTAGCCAACAAGCGGAAGAGCAAGTTTGCATTGTCCGGGATAATCTTAAGGCAGCCCAGTCCCATCAAAAGAGCAACTATGACCGTAAACACTGGTATCTACCTATAACCCTAGTGATTAAGCTTATCTACATGTCAATCCTCTGAGACACTCTTCATTTTGGTGTGAAGGGCAAGTTAGCTCCTTGCTACATTGGTCCTTTTCGCATTCTCGCCAGACATGGATATGTGGCTTATAAATTGGAACTCTCATCGTCATTCTCTCATGTCCATGATGTCTTCCATGTTTCGCAACTTCGTTGTTGCTTCAAGGAACCGCACCGTGATGTGGATCCTGAATTGATCGAAGTGCAAGATGATCTCACTTACAAAGAGCATCTGATCCGCATTCTTGAAGAAGCTGAACATCGAACCTGCCAGAAGGTTCCAAGTTCCTCAAAGTGAAGTGGTCGAATCATACTGAAGATGAAGCCACTTGGGTACGTGAAGATAATCTACATGCAGAATACCCTGATCTTTTTCCTTCTACCTCTTAATTCTCGGGACGAGAATTTTTTTAGAGGAGGAGAGTTGGAACTCCCGCATAATTAAGCTACGGTAAACTTCTATGATTAGGCTAAGTCATGTTGCTCCAACAGTGCTTGATCATCTTTGTCTCATATCTAAATTCAAAATCCACTTTGAAATTCAAATTCAAATAATAAGTGAAATAAGAAATTCACAAACATGAAAAGTAGAATGGTGTTAATGTGGCAAATATTCCATAGGTAATTATGGTGGAGAAACCAACTTTTTTATAAAGTGATTATAAGCCCTAAAACAATTAAAACAGAGATCAAAACAATAATTTAAATGCCTTTTATATTAAAAAATCCAAACTACTTTAATTAATTCTCAAACTTTTTGTGGCAGTGCACAATATTGCATTACTAATAATGTGCCAAGTTCCATATTTTATGAAGCCTATTTGCTATTTAAAATAATTACTAAATAGAACAATTAAAATAAAATAGAAAATAGAAATAGAAAAATAAAAATAAAAATAAAAGCCCCCACTGTGCACTTGGGCCTCAAGTGCATAGTGAGGCCCAGCCCACCCCGCGGTTGTCTCCCTCGTCGCTATAGGAGCGGAGGGGCTTGTGGCCACCGCCGATGCCCGCCACGGCCCCAACCATCGCCGTGGCCACCATCCATCGCGGCTAAGGTCGCCTCGTGGCCTCCCCGAAACCGTAGCCCCATTTGCCCCTTCCCTCGCTCCCTCGTCCCGATCTGGACACGTCGGAATGTCATCGCAGTCGCCGCTGTCCACCTTGCACCACACGGCTACTGACCCCCTCCGACCTCGTCGGCGTGCCACCGACCACCACCGTCCTCCCCTATGTCCTCTACGTTGGTGAGCTGGAGCCGGAGACCACTGCAACGCCCGCTTGCCGTCGTCTCCTTCCTCCGCATCGTCGGAGCTTCGCCACCGCGATTCGCTCCGCCGAGCCCCCACCCGTCGAGCCCACTCTAGCACATTTGCAGGCCCCCGATGAGCACCCGCGTCGATACCCTCGCTCCACTGCTATTCTCCGCTGCCCGTAGCTTGCCGCGACGCCATCCTGAAACTCGGTGCCGTCGACAATGGCACAACTGCAGTAGAGCAGCCACGAGCGCATTTGGTTCCTTGCATGTAGCCCAACTAGGCCCGCGCGGGATGTGGGTGGCCTATGTGGTTGGTTGCATTTACTGTTGGGCTTGCACAGCATGAAACTTAAAGCACACTTGGGCCTGGCTCGCTGGAAACGCTCAAATCAGCAATTTGTAGCGAGCCAGGCTAAGGCGAGCGCACATGGTGGGACACTTGAATGAGGGGAGATGGGAGGGATACGAGCTAGTATGCAGCTTGCGCGTGCTTATCTTCTCCTGTCTCCAGAAACCTTCTCTCTAATTCTATTCTTCCTAGCCCCTTCCGATCTACACAACGGTGCTTCAATTCGAGGTAAGCTCTACACAAAAAAGATGCACCTCGATTCTACGGTTCCATTCAGGCAATCGGTTCGTAGTTTCGTCGGCCATAAGTTCTTAATTTCGTCTTCCCGTTTGAAGCTATTTTGGATGAATTTGTCAGATTCGTCATGCACGATCGATTGTTTGAAATTTCCTTTGACTAACAGCCTTATCTCGCAGTTTTGCACAACATTCGTGTTGTAAATTTTTGGTTTCGATGATCGTAGCTTCATCTCTCTTTGAACAGCAGCCTGCTGCACTGCCGCCTCCATGTCGAGCTCCTCTGTCCTTTGCTGAGAGCCCTCCTGTTCGTCCCTCGTGACGTCGATGCCCTTCCCCTCGATATCCTTGCCCACGCCCTACTACAGTAGAGTTGTTTCCGGTGTCACTCATCTTAGCCTACTCTCTGTCATCCTCCTACTGCACTGACGTTGCAATGGCGTGCACACTACTTTCATGTGTCCTTTGCCTCCATGCACACTGCAGCTAGATGTGCCATCGATGGGTCAATCATCTTGGCCTGCTCTCTCTTGCCCTACTACACTAGAGTCGTTTCTGGCATCGATCATCTCGGCCTCCTCTCTCGTCCACTACACTGACGATACCATGGCGCGAGCACTACATTCGCCTCCTCTGTCCAGTGTCTTTGCACGAGCACCGCAACTAGTTTGCCAACGGTGTCGCTCGCCGTGCTGCCGACGGGGTTGCTTGTCCACGACTCCATGCTCGTCATGTTGGACACGGCGCCACGGCCACTATCCACTGCAGTCACCATGGTCTGGTGCACACTGCATTTCTTTTCCCCTTCCGCTGCTAGCTCTTAACCCTTTGTGCTAAGTGCAAGTGCTAGCTCTTATCATACCCCATGCGTGCAACCAAACAACGTGTAATTGTATGCGCCGAGACAATGCAGGCAACCAAACAACGTGCCAAAGTTGATCCCCTAATGCAGGAAGTCCATATGCAGGCAACCAAACAACTTGCAGATGTCGCATATGAGGCTGTTTTTCCAAAACCAGGGTGAGTGGAGAAGGGTATGCAAAGCAGGCACTGTAGTTGAAAACAACCAAACACGCCCCACATCTCGCATCTGAGCGGGGGAATGTGATCAACACATACCCAGCAAGCAAACGCGCATGCATATGCCCCTGCTAGCAGCCGTAGCCCCGATCACGTCCATGCCCGAACGTCGGTAAGCGCCCCACTCTTTGCCGGTGTCGATTCCAACCCCTTTAGGCTGTGACACCACCATCATTCGACATGGCGTTGAATGCCCATTCTAGCGCACTTGTCCACGCTCGAAACGACGGCCTATAGCCGTTTTCCGATGAGGGCCCGAGCCCTCCTACGCGGTTTTGGCTCACTGAAGCAACTCTGGCGCTGCCTGCCGACGTGGCCTGGCCCGAGGCCACCCCTGGGTCATTACTAGTGGGCCCCTTGGCCCTAGTTGACTAGGAAGCCTCTAGTCAGTGACATGTAGGCCCTGCCCCTTAATTAATCAAAGTTTAATTTAAACAGAGGGATTAGCACCTAGTCAATAGCATGTGGGACCTGTCCATTTTTCCAGTGGATAAGGTTGACCCAGTCAGCCTGCTGACTGGGCAACAGGGCCCACTAGTCAGCCTCTGCTGACTAGCACTTGACTTAGTCAACTAGGCCCCACTGTCGGCCACACAAGCACATTTATGGGAAAGCATTTAGTATTTAATATAATTTTGAATTAATATAATTAGAGAATTTCGGAAAATGATTAGATCTTCGAAAAATCCTATAAATTAATCTGTAAGTCTGATGAAAATAATTTATATATGAAAGTTGCTCAGAAAAATATAATGAATCTGAATATGTTATCCGTTCATCTATCACATGCCTATAGCATGATGACCATGAAACTTCCCCCTCCAGACCGACTATCCAATAAATACCTAAGACCCATTAAATGTCCACATATATTTTCTCACTCCGTTTGTAACATGTAGAACTACGTTAGGTCACCCCTAGCACTGCATATTGCCTTGTCATGCTGAAAACACAATGTGCTCCCTTGGTGGTTTTGATAATTCATGACAACATACATTGTCTCTTGGACTAATACTTTTATCTAGTGTATTTCAGATAAAGTCCACAGAGAAGGTTGGCTAAGAGTGTGAAGAGTATCCCCAAGAAAAAGAAGGAGAAGGAATAGCACTGGCAAGGCTTCAAGCAAGAGGACTCTACATTTTACTTTATGAGAAATCACTTTGAGTCCATAGGAAAGCCAATACTATTAAAAGGGGGTAAGGTATTGTTGGTGAACAAAGATGCTCCACGTGCACAAGTGACATTCACCAAAAACACCCACAAACTCTTCCACAAAAGTTTGTCCAAGCCTATCATGTAGATCGGTGCAACCAACAATTCCCCACACAGACAGAACCCTGCCAAAACCTAGATCATCGGTGCAACCGATTCTGCTTTGGTGCCACCGAGTTTAGCTTGCCAACTTTCTGTTACCTCAGTTCACAAAATCGGAAATTCCAAGCTTTTGGATCGGCGTCACTGAGTTGTGGATTCTGACCGTTGGTCACCTTATCGGTACCACCGAGATCTTTGTATCGGTCTCATCAATATTCAAAAGTTGCTACCTTTGGAGAAACTCGGTACCATCGAGATTCACACATCGGTTTCACCGAGTTGGTAACTTTATGTGTAACGGTTTGATTTTTGGAGATGCCTATATATACCCCTCCACCACCAGTCACTCGTAAGAGAAGCACTCAGGATAGATCCCCACTTATCCTTTCAGATTTTCTCTGAGAGAGCCACCTACTCATGTGTTGAGATCAAGCCATTCCACTCCAACCATATGAATCTTGATCTCTAGCCTCCCCAAGTTGCTTTCCACCCAATCAGTCTCTTCCACTAAAGATAAATCTGTGAGAGAGTGATTGAGTGTTGAGGAGTCTATCATCTTGAAAGAGCAAGGAGTTCATCGACATTATCGAGCCTATTACCTTTTGGAGGGTGGTGCCTCCTAGATTGGTTAGGCATCGCTTGGGAGCCTCCTACTTCGTGTTGTGGAGTGAACCAAGAAGTTTGTAAGGGCAAGGAGATCGCCTACTTCATGAAGATCTGCCCTGAGTTAAGCTAGTCCTCTATGGATGTAGGCCATCATGGTATAGACAAGGTTGCTTCTTCGTGGAAACCTCCGCGGGTAGAGCCCTCCATGGACTCTCGCGATTGTTACCCTCCATGGGTTGAAGTCTCCATAAACATGGACGTACGATAGCACCACCAATCGGAACCATGGGAAAAATCTTTGTGTCCCTCATTCGTTTGATTTCCCTATCTCAACTCCTTACTTCCATGTGCAATGTCTTTAATTTCCGCTACTATACTTGATGACTTGCATGTGTAGGGTGTGCTAGACTTGCTAAAATTGCTAAAATCTGCCAACCATTAACTTTGGACATTGTGTAGATTTTAATTTGGACTAGTAGTCTATTCATCGACCTCTAGATATACTCTTCTAGTGATCCCACAATTGGTATCAGAGCAAGGTCTCCATATCCTTGGTTTAATCGCCTTTGGAGGAAGATGGATATGTCTAGTTTGGAGAGTTTGAGGTGTAGAGTGACTATTCTTGATGGAGAGTACTATAGTCAATGGAAATATGCTATGATTGATCTATTTGAAAAATTCCATTTGAGCAAGTATATTGAAAGTCCCTATGCGTTCCCCATCGATCTCTTGCCTCCCACATACGAAGAGGAAATTGACATGATTGGTAACCTTAGAACTGTCAATCTTATCATTAGAGGTTTACCAAGATTTGTGCTTACTCAATTGAAGAATTTTGAATGTGATTATACTTCGTGGAATGATTTGGAGCAACAATATCCAAATTATTCATTAAGTAATCTCGATGAAATTCTTCATAAGACTGTTGCTTTTCATGGAATGAAGTCTAGTGATCCAAACTTTGATAAATGCTTATTTGAGCTTCGTGATCTTATGCGTCCTAAAGGAGATGTCACTACCATTAGCAACATTGTTGTAGAAGCCACTCACATACATAAGCTTGAACATTGTCTTAGTCAAAACTCTAACGAATCTCTGGGTTTGTATGAGAAGGAGGTTCTACCTAATGATGACAATGAAGAACATGGCTACTATGATGATGATGAGATGTTTGACATTGAATGTGCCAAGACGATGAAGTGTCTAAGTCTCATGGAAAACTTCCAGGACTACATGTCCGGTGGAAAAGAGTGGATTCTCGACAATGGATGCACCCATCATATGACTAGAGATAAAGACATGTTCCAAGAGATCATACCTAATGAAGGACCTCAGAGGTACGTGACCTTTGGAGACAACTCTAAGGGTAAGGTACTTGGCCTTGGTAAGGTGGCCATATCTCATGATAGCTCTATTCAAAATGTCATTCTTATTGAATCCCTTGGCTACAATCTTCTTTCTGTATCTAGACTAGCAGACTTCGATTGCAATGTGCTATTTACTAAATTAGATGGCCAAGTTTTTCGTCATGATAATCATAAAACTATTTTAGCAGTATTCGTAGAGGTGATCTATAAATTGTTGATTTCATTAAAAATTCCCAACCCCGTACTTGTCTCGTTGCAAAATCATCTAAAGGTTGGCTATGGCATATAAGGCTAGGACATGTAGGCATGCGCAATCTAGATAAGCTTATCAAGGGCGATTGCATTCTTGGTGTTAAAGATGTTATCTTTAACAAAGATAGGCTTTCTAGCGCTTGTCAAGCTCGAAAGCAAGTAGGTGGAAGTCATCCGGTCAAGAACATCAAGACTACTAGGAGACCAGTCGAGTTACTTCATATGGATCTTTTTGGTCCCAATGCTTACAAGAGTCTTGGTGGAAACTCTTATGGTCTAGTTATAGTTGATGATTTTTCCAGATTTATGTGGGTCTTCTTTCTTGATGATAAGTCCTAGGTACAAAAGATCTTCAAGAACTTTTCACGCAAAGCGCAAAATCAATTTGAAGTAAAGATCAAGAAGGTTCGAAGCAATAACGGATCGGAGTTCAAGAACACCCATGTGGATACCTTTCTTGACGAATGGATGAGGACGCCACAAGATTGAACCCAAAACAAAGCACTTCTCCCATTGCAAGAATTACCAATCTAGTTGGCCAAACCAAACCAATAACTCGAGGAGACTTATAAGGATATGAAATCATGCATATAAGAAATCAGAGGAGATTCAAATAAGATTCAGGGATAATCTGAACATAAACTCACAATTCATCGGATCTTGACAAACACACCACAAAAGAGGATTACATCGGATAGATCTCCATGAAGATCATGAAGAACATTGTATTGAAGATCAAAGAGAGAGAAGAAGCCATCTAGATACTATCTATGGACCCATAGGTCTGTGGTGGACTACTCACGCATCATCGGAGGGGCAATGGAGTTGATGTAGATGCCCTCCGTGGTCGAAACCCCCTCCGACAGATTACCGGAAAAGGCTCCAAGATAGGATCTCTCGGGAATGGAGGCTTCTGGCGGCGGAAAAGTATTTGTGATGCTCCTTTTGATGTTGGAGGAATATTTTGGTATTTATAGGCCAAAGGATAGGGTTAGGAGACTTGCCAGGAGGCAACAAGCCTGCTAGGCATGACCAGGGGGCCCGCGCCTAGCAGGCTTGTGGCGCTCTGGCACCTCCCCTGACTTGTTTCCTTCCGAAAAATTCCTTCCGAAGGTTTTATTCCATTTGGACTCCATTTAATATTCCATATCTACAAAACTCAAAAACAAGGAAAAACAAAAACTGGCACTGATAACCCACAAGTATAGGGGATCGCAATAGATTTCGAGGGTAGAGTATTCAACCCAAATTTATTGACTCGACACAAGGGGAGACAAAGAATATTCTCAAGTATTAGAAGCTGAGTCAATTCAACCACACCTAAAAGATTTAATATCTGCAGCAAAGTATTCAGTAGCAAGGTAGTATGGAAGTAACGGTAATGGTGGCAAAAGTGATAGTAGCACTTTTGTAGTGTTTGTAACAATAGCAACGGTAAAGTAACTTAGCAAAGATCGGTGTATGGAAAGCTCGTAGGCAATGGATCAGTGATGGATAATTATGTTGGATGGCATTCATCATGCAACGATTATAACATATTGTGACACAGGACTAGCTCCAATTCATCAATGTAATGTAGGCATGTATTCCATATATAGTCATACGTGCTTATGGAAAAGAACTTGCATGACATCTTTTGTCCTACCCTCCCATGGCAGCGGGGTCCTATTGGAAACTAAGGGATATTAAGGCCTCCTTTTCATAGAGAACCAGACCAAAGCATTAGCACTTAGTTAATACTTGAACTCCTCAAACTACGGTAATCACCGGAAAGAATCCCAGTTATTGTCACCCTGGGGGATGTGGATCATAACTCGTAATAGGTGTCTACAACTTGCAAGATAGGATCGAGAACACACACACACACACACATATATATATATATATATGAAAACATAATAGGTTCAAATCTGAAAGCATGGCACTCAGGCCCTAGTGACAAGCATTAAGCATAGCAAAGTCATAGCAATATCAATCTCAGAACATAGTTGATACTAGGGATCAAACCCTAACAAAATTAACTCGATTACATGATACATCCCATCCAACCCATCACCGTCCCGCAAGCCTACAATGACTTTACTCATGAACGGTGGAGAGCATCATGGAATTGGTGACGAAGGATGGTTAGTGATGACGAAGGCGTCGATTTCCCCTCCCCGGAGCCCAAAACGGACTCCAGATCTGGTCTCCCGAGGAAGAACAGGAGGTGGCGGTGACATCATATCATTAAACATGATGAACTCTTCTTCTCTATTTTTTTCTCCCCTAATAGGAATATATAGAAGTGGAAACGAGGTTGCAGGAGCTTAAGGGGGCCCATAAGCCACATGGGCGCGTCCCAGGCTTGTGGCCAGGTGGTGGTCCCCCTGTAGTTGATTCTTTCGCCATTATTTTTTATTAATTCCAAAAATATTCTCCATAAATTTCCAGGCCAATCCGAGAACTTTTATTTCTACACAAAAATAACACCAAGACAATTCTGCTGAAAACAGCATAAGTCCGGGTTAGTTCCATTTAAATCATGCAAATTAGAGTCCAAAACAAGGGTAAAAGTGTTTGGAAAAGTAGATACGTTGGAGACATATCAACTCCCCCAAGCTTAAACCTTTGCTTGTTCTCAAGCAATTCAGTTGATAAATTGAAAATGATAAAGAAAAGCTTCTACAAACTCTATTTGATCTTGCCGTTGTAAATATGTCTAACTTATGTTCAGATTTTCAGCAAAGACTATAGACTAACCACATTCAAAATAACATTTAGGTATCACATTTACTCATACCAATGGCATATTCAACTAGCGAGCAATAATAATAAGTATCAGATGACAACAATTTTATCAAAACAATCATGATACAATATGACATAATGGTATCTCGCTAGCCCTTTCTGAGACCCCAAAACATAAATGAAGAGCACCTCTAAAGAGTGAGGGCTGACTGGACATTATAATTCATGGTAAAAGAGATCCAGTCATACTCATACTCAATATCAATTAATAGCAAAGCATACAAATGACGGCAGTGCTCCCTAATAGGTGCCTATTGTAAGAGGATGATGACTCAATGGTAAGATAAAATAGATAGGCCCTTCGCAAAGGGAAGCATTGATTTGCAGAGGTGCCAGAGCTCGAGCTTTTTTAAAAAAAAGGATGAATAATCATTTTGAGAGGTATACTTTCATTGCCGACATAACAACTAAGATATCTCGACATCTTCCATGCTAGATACATTATAGGCGGTTCCCAAACAGAATAGTAAAGTTTTTACTCCCCCTCCACCAAATCAATCACACTCCACGGCAGGCCGAATCCACGGGTGTCGTCCATACAAACACAATGCTAGGGGAGTTTTGTTTTATTATACTTTGATTTGAATTTTGAGCATGGGACTGGGAATCCCAAATACTAGCCACTTTCTCGTGAATGATAGTGAATCAACACATATCGTGAGAATAACCCACCTAGCATGGAAAATACTGATAGCCCCTAGTCACTACATGAGCGATTTCGGCATAGAAAACGGAATATTTATTTGAAGGTTTGGAGAATGGCACATGCAAATTTACTTGGAACGACAGGTAAATACCTCATATAGGTAGGTATGATGGACTCATATGGAACAACTTTGGGTTTATGGAGATGGATGCACAAGCAATATTCTCGCTTACTACAAGTGAAGGCTAGCAAAAGACTGTGGAGCGACCAACTAAAGAGCGACACAGTCATCAACATGCTTTGAGATTAACCAACATTTAATGCAATCATGAGTAGGATATAATTCACTATGAACATAAATATCGTGGAGGCTATGTTGATTTTGTTTCAACTACATGCATGAACATGTGCCAAGTCGAGCCACTTGAATCGTTCAGAGGAGGATACCATCCCATCATACTACATCACAACCATTTTTATATGCATGTTGGCACTCAAAACAAACCATTATTAACTCTCAGCTAATTAAGCATGGCATGAATAACTATAATCTCTAATTGTCATTGCAAACATGTTCAACCCATAATGAGCTAAATCCCAAACGACGAGCTAATCATATTTACAAAAACAAGATAGTTAGAGTTCGTACCAGCTTTTCTCCCTCTCGGTCACTTCATCATATATCTTCATTATTGCCTCTAACTTGCACGACTGAATGATGTGAATAATAGGAGTGTACGTGCATTGGACTAAGATGGAATCTGCAAGCAGTAACTCAAAGGAGAAGACAAGGCAATATGGGCTCTATGTAAGATAAACAATAATCCATATGAGAGCCACTTAACATTTCATCATGATCTTCTCCTTACGTACTAAAGAAAAGAAGTTTCAAAGCAAGAACGAGAAAAACTATTTACAAGGGAAAACTCCCAACAAGCAAAAGAAGAAGAGAAATATTTTTGGGTTTTCTTTTAATGCTACAACTAAACAAACTAGAAGGTAAAGCTAGAACTAAATTCTTTGTTTTTGGATTTTCTTAAAGATTAAACAAACACACAAGAAGAAAGCATAAAGAAGACATAAACTACCATGGATAGTACAATGAAAAAGTATGAACATCGACAACTCAAATGAGTGTGTGACCATTAATGTAATGTCGGTGAGAAATACATACTCCCACAAGCTTAGGATTTTGTCCTAAGTTGGTCTAGGGCCACGGCTGGCTCGGTAATATCCGAAGTCATATTTAGGGTTGTACTGGGCTGCAGCGGCTACCGCCTGAACGAATGTAGCGTGAAGGCGAGCTGATTCTGCATTCCTCTCATACTCATTTGCCTCCTCTATGGTTATAAAGTATCTCTGTTTTTCCTGAAAGTTAAAGAAGGCAGGAGCAGGAAAGATAACATGGACAGCATGTTGTGTGTCAAAAATTAGTCGGTACTGGAGGGATTGTTCCTTCCTTTCAAGAAACTGGTAGCGCACCAAAGCCTCATAATCAATAAAAGCAAGGGGTAACTCAATATCATTCTCTCTTATGGGTACCCCAAGATACTTAGCTACACGGGTGGCATAAATTCCACCAAAGAAATGTCCATCCTTAGCATTAAGATGTAACCTCCTGGCAATAATAGCCCCCAAGTTATATCATCTATCTACCACTACAACACTCTTAAGAATACTCAGATCAGGCACGCAAAGGTGGCTATGCTCATGTTTACCGTTAATACATCTACCTATGAAGAGAGCAAAATAATCTATAGCCGGAAAGTGAATGCTCCCCAAGGTAGCTTGTGTAATGATTCTAGTTTCTCCCACTGTGATGCGAGCAAGGAAATCATTATATTCATTTTTATGAGGATCTCTATGGCTACCCCACTGTGGAATTTTGCATGCATCATTAAAATCCTCTAGGTCCATGGTATAGTACTTATGATAAAGATTAAATAGAACAGAATGGGCATTATGCTTGGATGAAAATTCAAACCTCCGCACAAAAGAATCAGTGAGTTGATAATATTGCTTGCATAGGTATGAAATAAAATTCTCAAGGCCAGCATTCCTTATGTACGCATAAAACTCTTCTTTGAACCCGGCGTTATCCATGAATTGATCTTACGGCCATTCACAAGGCAGCACTCGAGCTTCCGTCGGTGGTTCAAAATCGGGCTCACATAATGCGAGTCTCGGAGTTTTCTTGCTCGAGGAACCACCTTGGTACATTCTCCTCAACATCTTTCCTTTCTCTGAAAAAATTCTGAAATTTTTAGTGAAACAAAATGAAGGTGAACAAAACTCAACAAAACTCGTAGCAACTACTCCCTCAAGTGCCTAGAGACTATATCATGCATCAAAGCTATTTGGGACCATACAAATTTGACATGCAAGCTAAAAAACAAGGTCACCACATCAGCAAAAATTTGCAATATACAAGGCACTAGAACAAAAACTAATTGGACCATTGGAGGAGTCACATACCGATGAGCAATCCCCTAAAACAGTTTTGCAAATTGAGCTTTGAGCAAGGAGATCGAAAATGGCAGCAAGATGAGCTAGAACACGGGTTTGAGCAATGGTGGGATTTTTTCTAGAGGAAGATGAAGTGAATGGGTGCTGGAATAAGTGGAGGAGGGCCACGTGGGACCCACAAGCCACCAAGGCGCACCTAGGGGGTGGGCACGCCCTGCGGGCTTGTGGCCCACTGGTGCGGCCCCCAGATGCATACTTAGTGCCAAAAATTCTTAAATATTCCAGAAAAAATCATACTCCATTTTCAGGATATTTGGAGAACTTTTATTTTCAGGTCACTTTTTTATTGCATGGGATACTCAGAAAACAGAAAAATAATAGCATTGTTACTTAATTTCATCTAGGTAACACAAATTAAAAGTTAGGTACAGGAAGTTGTGCTTTCTAAATTCATCCATCTCATGCTCATCAAAAGGAATCCATCAATAAGGTTGATCAAGTCTTATTAACAAACTTCTTTCGAATAACATGAAACTAAAGAATTTTCAAATAACACCAAGTTACCTCAATGGGGATATGCATATCCCCAACAATAAGTATACCATATTTCTTCTTGACAGTAGGAAGAGGGAATTCAAAGTCTCCAATAATAATCGTTGGAATTTTCTCAATAGAGTTGATACTGTGAAATTGAGGTTGTTTCTTCGGAAAGTGTATCGTATGCTCATTACCATTAATATGAAAAGTGACATTGCCCTTGTTGAAATCAATAACAGCCCCTGCAGTATTCAAAAAGGGTCTACCAAGGATGATCGACATACTATCGTCCTCGGGAATATAAAAAATAAAGAAGTCCGTCAAGATAGTAGCATTTGCAACTATGACAAGTACATCCTCACAAATACCGATAGGTAGAGCGGTTGATTTATCAGCCATTTGTAAAGAGATTTCAATAGGTGTCAACTTACTCAAACCAAGTCTACGGTATAAAGAGAAAGGCATAACACTAAAACCAGCTCCAAGATCACATAAAGTAGTTTTAACATAATTTCCTTTAATAGAGCATGGTATAGTAGGTACTCCGGGATCTCCTAATTTCTTAGGTATTCCACCTTTAAAAGTATAATTAGCAAGCATGGTGGAAACCTCATCTTCTGGTATCTTTCTTTTATTAGTCACAATATCTTTCATATACTTAGCATATGGAGACATTTTCTGTGGGGACCCCGACTCATAAGTCGAGATCACCGAATGCACGTGTACAGTGATCCCAGAGATCAATGCTCACTGAACACACAGAAGCTGAATAACAAGATTCTTACATCCACACTTAACGTCTTACACAAATGGTGACCACGAAGGTCTTAGTCTTACATAGATAGGGCCACTCAGGCCAAACACTTAAACTAGAACAAGCAGCGGAAATCTTGATCGAAAGCGTGAACCCATGCCATCTGCCTTAACCTACAGGCATTCTGACCGGGAAGTGTCCTAGTTCGCATGTTTGTCTCCAATGAACTCTTCAACAAACTCCTGTTCTTCCATGCCTGGACAATTAAATAGCCAGTGGCAAGCCAATGAGTACTTTGAATGTACTCGCAAGCAACCCAAGTGTGGAACGAGGTAGCAAATGAATGCATGATATAGCACTATGTAGGTAAATTTGCGGGAAGCTAATTTTGTATGCAATTTCCATGATCAAGTGATTAGTAAGCATGCATCAACAACTAACAAGTACTCATGTGAACACATTGTAAATACCATCATGAGTATCATTTGAACACCTCATGTTCACGCTAAGTCATCGGACTTAGTTAATTTCTCATCCCAAGTCATTAGACTTGACTCATATGACCTCTTGTCACCAACACACCCATACTCACGCCAAGTTTCACGAAAACATTTGGACGTGGCATAAGCAGCACCACCCAACTGTCCTTGACCGTGGACACGGCTATTCGAATAGTTTTACACTCTGCATAGGTTGCACACTTTACCCACAAGACTCGGGGAACTTCTGTGTCATCCACGACTCGCGGTATTTAACATACCCGAGGTAAGCACCCGAACAATGCCTTTCCCCCGGTGATACTAAACAAAGAGTCCACTCGATTGGTACCCAGCCCTCATGATGTACATCACACGAGCCTCGCTCTAATCGTACCATCCATGAGGGGACCAACAGTGTGCCCGGTGCCTGTGAAGACAGCGCATGATCGTACATACCGGTACGACCCCATATCGAGAGTGACCACACCACTCCCGCCACTAGTAATGCGGGCTCCTTGCCAGTACCCACCAAGGTAATCAACAAAGCCCCATCCCATAAGGGGTATCATGGTTGCGCATGTAAGGTTGGGACGGTCGACAAATCTTAAACCCTCTTTTTCGAAAACACACACACTCACTTGTTCCGGCACACCACTTCTTTCTCAACTGGTCACCCAACTTTATCATCATCTCCCTCGGGCATTAGTGGCACCCGACGGGGTTTTCGAAAGGTCTTTGAAAGAATCACTTCCTTTCTTGCCCTCACTATGCATAAGTCCCATCCCACTTTGCGTAGCATCTAATAGCAACCTAACTACTCCCACCCGCACAACCCTCATAAGGCGGTAGGGTCATGCACGATGCAAGTGTCAACAGAAAGGTACCAGAGGCATCCCACCGAAGGGGAACACCACATCACATGCTCAAATATGACAAAAGTAAAGTGTTATATGACATGCAATAAAAATGGTTTCTTGACATGGTCAAAGGGCTCCTTGCCTGGCTCAACAAAGTCTCCGGGGTCTTCGAAGTCTTCGGGTCCAACTTCTTCGTCAACAACGCAATCTACCATCGCGAAAATAAACGACAATAATAAGCAAACACACAAAACAGAGCATTCATTTAACCATCAAAAATGTTCACCTGTTCTGATAAATCCTAACAACAATCCTAAAAATACTCTCCTAAGTGTTTGGGGTAAAAACTTATTTAAAAACTATTTATAACATAGGCTAAAAATGCCTAAAAGAGTTTTTAATAAAAAATCAGTACTAATTTTTTTTTCAAACATTTATACAAATGGCACTTTTAAATTCTAGGGATTATTCTAAGATTTATGGTGGAAAAATATTGGGTATTGGATACATATTATATTCTATGGTATTTTTAGAAATCCACATAAAAATAGAAAAGGAAAAAAGGGCTACAGCGCCCTGGCCGGATAGGCCAGCAACTTGGTCGGCCTAGAGGCCAGTCAGCCCAGGCGAACCAGTGTGCGCACGTGCGTTCGAACCTAACAACTGGGCCCCGACGGCCAGCGACTGAGAGAGGAGGGGGAGGGAGGTGAGGATGACAGGCAGGCCCTGCCTGTCATCTCCAACCTCACGACAGGGTAGCCGGCGTGCTCACCGGCGACGATGCAGGGCATGACGATGACAAGCGAAGGCGGGGATGAGCTCAGCGTCGACCCAACGGTCCTCTAGAGGTGGAATGGAGGTCGGAGGTGGTCGGAGTCACCAGCGGCGAGCTCTTGCGACGGGGGGAGCTTCGGGAGAGGTCACTGGAGTCGTTCTGTGCTGCAAAAAATGACGGGGATGAGGGGGGATCGGGCCAGGGGAGTAAGAAAGGAGCAATGGGAGAAGAATGGGGGCCGGAGGGGCTCTGTACCCGGAGATCAACGACGAGGTCCCCGCGGCAGTCCTCGGCCCGATTCAAGTGCAGGAGCAACGGGAGGTTCTAGGAGCGCGCAGGGGGGCTATAGGGGAGAGGAGAGAGATTAAAGGGGAGAGAGGGGCTCGAGAGGCCCTTATATAGGAGGGGACGAGTCCACCGAGCTGCAGTGCGCCAGCAAGCTCGTGGCCGAGGCCAGAGGGCACGGGGAGACGGGGGTGTGCCTGGGGTGTTCCTGGGGTCGGTCTAGGCCGAAGGGAAGGAGGAGAGAGGGAGGGGTGCCTCCGCGTGCGAGCCCGCGCGTTGGCCAGTTCGGGCGGCGCCGTGCGTGTGCGAGAGGAGGGACGAGGAAGGAGATAAGCTCGGGCCGACAGGGGCGACATGGCGCGGACGTCGAGAGGGACCAGGTGGCGAGAGGGGGAGGCTTGAGGCGGTCAGGGCCATGCAGTGGCCAGCGGCTACAGTGCCTGTCGGCACTGTAGCGCGCTCCAGAGCGCGCGTATGGCATGCCACGGCATGCCATCAACGTTTTCTGCGTGGCCACTCGTGCCCAGGGGATCTAGGGGAGAAAAGAAGGTAGGCTAGGCCCTTGGATGCTCTAGGAGAGGGATAGAATAAGAGGAGAGGAAAGAAAGCTCTTGCCAGGGCTGTCCAGAGGTAAAAATGGGGGATTTACCCCTTCTCCCTGTGCCCTCTGGACTTGGGATTTTACTGGAGGTGCAAGGCACTTACTAGAGGCTATGGTAAAAGGAGGAGGCCAAGGGTAAAAGGGAAAGGTGGTCAAAACCTGTTTTTACCAAATGTGCAGAAAGTGTTTGATGGCATTATGGGCAAGCAAATGGACTTAGATTGCCATGAGGTTAGACAGGGTCAAGTGGTGATGGAAAACAAGCATGATCACCAAGTTTGAGAAGGTTTGAAGAAATTTCACAGTGGGGCTTTAGGAAAACCTAGAAATCAACAGATTTTGGTTTCTATATATCCAATGATGTTAGGCTTTAACCCTTGATGCACCACTTAGTGTATCATCACTATTTGGTCATTAGAGCATGCCCACAAAGTTTGAGGCCAAGGGGAGACACTTCACAATGTAAAGTTGCTCAAATTTGATTCTGGACAGGAATGGTTTTGGGTTGGTTTGATGAAGCAAACCAACTTGGATTGAGATGAAACTTTGCAAGTGTTGGGGAACGTCGCATGGGAAACAAAAAAATCCCTACGCACACGCAAACCTATCCATGGTGATGAGCATCTACGAGAGGGAGAGTGGATCTACATACCCTTGTAGATCGCTAAGCGGGAAGCGTTAAGAAACGCGGTTGGTGTAGTCGAACATCTTCGCGATCCAAATCGCCGAGCGTCCCGCGATCTCATCACGATCCGTCCCGCGATCCAATCACGATCCGTCCCGTGAACTCATCACGATCCGTCCCGCGATCTCATCACGGTCCGTCTCACGATCTTGATCACGGTCTGTCCCGTGAACTCATCACGATCCGTTCCGCGATCTCATCACGAACTGTCTCGCGATCTTGATCACGGTCCTTCCGATCTAGCGCCGAACGGACGACACCTCCGCGTTTAGCACACGTGCAGCTTGATGACGATCTCCACCGTCTCGATCCAGCGAGAGGAGGTGGAGAGGAGAGAGAGTTCACCGGCAGCGTGACGGCGCTCCGGTGATGGTGGTGAAGTGATTCCGACAGGGCTTCGCCTAAGCGCTGCGGAAAACCGATCTAGAGGAGAAACTGTGCACCGGTGAAACAGGTAGCACGTGGCCGGAAATTCTATCCAAAAACCACCCAATACACTAGTATATATAGGAGGAGAGGAGAGGAGAGGCAGCCAAGGCCTTTGGGTCGGCCGAAATAGGAGGTGGGAAGCAATCCTACTTCACCTCCAATCCTAGTTGGAGTAGGATTGCCTCCTATTGGCTGATTTTCCACCTTTTGCTTTAGGACTTTCTCTCCTGCGCCATGGGCCTTTGTGGTTATTATTATCCCACAGCCCATGGACCTCTTGGGGTCGAAATACCCCTCCCGGAGGCCTCCCGGTACACTACCGGCACTCCCGGTACACTACCGACGAGCCCGAAACTTTTCCGGAAACCAAACTGGGACTTCCTATATATGAATCTTTACCTCCGGACCATTCCAGAGCTCCTCGTGACGTCCGGGATCTCATCCGGGACTCTGAACAAACTTCGGTCACCACCATACATAACTCAACACTACCGAAACGTCACCGAACCTTAAGTGTGCAGACCCTGCGGGTTCGAGAACTATGTAGACATGACCGAGACACCTCTACGGTCAATAACCAATGGCAGGACCTGGACGTCCACATTGGTTCCTACATATTGTACGAAGATCTTTATCGGTCGAACCTCTATGTCAAGGATTCAGTTAATCCCGTATAACGTTCCCTTTGTTCTTCGGTATGTTACTTGCCTGAGATTCGATTGTCGGTATCTCCATACCTAGTTCAACCTCGTTACCGGCAAGTCTCTTTACTCGTTCCGTAATACAAGATCCCGCAACTAACAATTAGTCACATTGCTTGCAAGGCTTATTGTGATGTTGCATTACCGAGTGGGCCCCGAGATACCTCTCCGTCACACGGAGTAACAAATCCCAGTCTCGATCCATGCCAACTCAACAGACACCATCGGAGATACCTGTAGAGCACCTTTATAGTCACCCAGTTACGTTGCGACATTTGATACACACAAGGCACTCCTCCGATATCCGTGAGTTGCATGATCTCATGGTCATAGGAACATATACTTGACATGCAGAAAACAGTAGCAATAAACTAACACGATCATATGCTATGTTTGTAGTTTGGGTCTTATCCATCACATCATTCTCCTAATGATGTGATCCCATTATCAAATGACATCTCATGTCCATGGCTAGGAAACCTTAACCATCCTTTGATCAATGAGCTAGTCCATTAGAGGCATACTAGGGACATGGTTTTGTCTATGTATCCACAACTGCATTTAAGTCTCCGATCAATACAATTATAGCATGGATAATAAACGATTATCATGAACAAGGAAATATGATAATAACTAATTTATTATTGCCTCTAGGGCATATTTCCAACAGCAAGATCATCACCTATGATAGTGTTGAATTGCTAGAATTTTCATAGAATTTATTGAGAATATTTCTTACAGAAACATCCCAAAAGTTTGATCTGAACAAAAAGGGTTTTGAGGGGTTTTGCCCATGATATGATCAAGCCCTTGTGCTGAAACTCTTATATATGGAAAATATATATCCAGTGAGTTTCTCTAAATTTTCTCAAATATTTTCAAGGCATTTAAATAATTTTTCCTTAGGAAAAGCCATTTCTGGCCTTAAGAAAATGCCTTTAAATAAAATATGGAATTAATCTTTAAAAATACTATTTGGTGGTTTTGGAAAGTCATTTATATAGTAGGTCTCAAATAAGACATTTGGGAAGAAATGATTCACCCAAATTGAGGACTTGTAGTACAAACTTCAATTCAGGGGTTTTTGTAAACTTAAATTGAATAAATCCTTTTTGGTGAAAATAAATTTTGATAAAAATAGTTTTGAGTACTATTCACATGGCATGATCATAGGGCAAGAAGTTTGGATCAAGGAAGATGAAGGTGGAGAGGAGTAGAACCTAAGAGTGCCAAACATGATCATCCAAGCAATCAAACAAGCATCAATCCAACAAGCATGCACTCAAAAAGTTTTAACTGGTTCCACATTTTGTAAACCAAATCATGACAATGTGCTACAAAAACAGGGTGTGACATTTTTAAAATATCAGTCAAGCGCATACGCAAAAAGACAGGTCTAAGCATTTCAACAAAGCGCTCAAAATCTTCATCATCCTTTTTCTTGGATGGTTTAGGAGGAAAGGGCATGGGTTTCTGAACCCATGGTTCTCTTTCTCTACCATGTTTCCTATCAATGAAGTCTCTTTTATCGTATCTTTTATTCTTGGCTTGTGGGTTATCAAGATCATCAGCAGGTTCAATCTCCACATCATTATCACTACTAGGTTGAGCATCAACATGAACATCATTATTAATGTTATCACTAGGCTCATGTTCATCACCAGATTGTGTCTCGGTATCAAAATTAGAAATATCATTTGGATTCTCAGATGTATCTATAATAGGTTCACTATCAGCATGCATGGTACTATCATCATTCTTTTTCCTACTATTATTGGAACAAATCGGTGCATCAGCATCAACTCTCCAAGAATCTTTTTCAATTCTCTTAGGATGGCCCTCAGGATACAAAGGTTCCTGAGTCATTCTACCACCTCTAGTCACAACTTTAACAGAATGATCATTGTTCTTACTATTCATCTCGTTAAGTAAATGATTTTGCGCCTTTAGTACTTGTTCTACTTGAGTAGTTACCATGGAAGCATGTTTACTAATAAGCTTAAGATCATTGAAAGTTTTGTTCAAATAATCACCCAAGCGATCAAGCATGTAAGCATTATGTTTCAATTGTCTACTAACATAAGCATTGAAGTTTTCTTGCTTCACAATAAAATTATCAAATTCATCCAAGCATTGGCTAGCAGACTTATTATAAGGAATATCTCTTTCATCAAATCTACGGATAGAATTTACCTCTACTACCTGTGTCGGGTTATCAAGACCATGTATTTCTTCAATAGGTGGTAGATTCTTAACATCTTTAGCTTTAATACCCTTTTCGTTCATAGATTTCTTTGCCTCTTGCATATGTTCAGGACTGAGGAATAGAATACCTCTTTTCTTTGGAGTTGGCTTTGAAGGTGGTTCGGGAATAGTCCAATCATTATCATTGCTCAATATATTATTCAATAGTAATTCAGCTTGTTCAATAGTTCGTTCCCTGAAAACACAACCAGCACAACTATCTAGGTGGTCCCTAGAAGCATCGGTTAGTCCATTATAAAAGATATCAAGTATTTCATTTTTCTTGAGAGGATGATTAGGCAAAGCATTAAGTAATTGGAGAAGCCTCCCCCAAGCTTGTGGGAGACTCTCTTCTTCAATTTGCACAAAGTTAAATATTTCCTGCAAGGCAGCTTGTTTCTTATGGGCAGGAAAATATTTTTCAAAGAAGTAATAAATCATATCCTGGGGACTACGCACGCAACCAGGAGCAAGAGAATTAAACCATATCTTAGCATCACCCTTTAATGATAAAGGAAACAACTTAATAATATAGTAATAGCGAATTGTTTCCTCATGAGTAAATATGGTGGATATATCATTCAATTTGGTAAGATGTGCCACAACAATTTCAGATTCATAACCATGGAAAGGATCAGATTCAACCAAAGTAATTAACTCAGGATCGACAGAGAATTCATAATCCTTATCAATAACAAAGATAGGTGAAGTAGCAAACTTAGGATCATATTGCATTCTAGCATTCAAAGATTTTTCCTTCCACTTGCGAAGCAATTTCTTAACATCATCTCTATCCTTACAAGCAAGAAAGTCCCTAGCTACCTCTCCTTCCATAACATAACCCTCAGGTATATCAGGCAATTCATATCTAGGAGAGCTAGGTCTAGCAGGTGTATCCTAGTGTTCAGTTTCAATAATTTCATCAGATTCAGAAATATTATCAGTTTCAGCATTGGCTCTAGCAATTTGTTCATCAAGAAATTCACCCAGTGGCACAGTATCATCAAGCAAAGTATCATCATAAGCATCATGCATAGCATAAGTAGCATCATCAATTACTTGTGACATATCAGAATTACTAGCAGGTGGTGGTGTCGCAAATTTACTCATAATAGAAGGTGAATAAAGTACAGAGCTAGATGGCAATTCCTTACCTGTCCTCGTAGTTGAGGGGTAAATCTTGGTTTTTTGGATCTCTAAGATTCCTCATAGTGATCAACAGATATATATCCCAAGTGACTCAAAGAATATAGCTATGCTCCCCGGCAACGACGCCAGAAAAAGGTCTTGATAACCCACAAGTATAGGGGATCACAACGGGTTTCGAGGGTAGAGTATTCAACCCAAATTTATTGATTCGGCACAAGGGGGGCCAAAGAATATTCTCGAGTATTAGCAGCTGAGTTGTCAATTCAACCACACCTGAAAGATTTAATATCTGTAGCAAAGTATTCAGTAGCAAGGTAGTATGAAAGTAACGATAACGGTGGCTAAAGTGATAGTAGCAATTTTGTAGTGTTTGTAACAATAGCAACGGAAAAGTAACTTAGCAAAGATCAATGTATGGAAAGCTCGTAGGCAATACATCAGTGATGGATAATTATGTTGGATGGTATTCATCATGCAACGGTTATAACATAGGGTGACATAGGACTAGCTCCAATTCATCAATGTAATGTAGGCATGTATTCCATATATAGTCATATGTGCTTATGGAAAAGAACGTGACCTCTTTTGTCCTACCCTCCCATGGCAGGGGGGTCCTATTGGAAACTAAGGGATATTATGGCCTCCTTTTAATAGAGAACCGTACCAAATCATTAGCACTTAGTGAATACATGAACTCCTCAAACTACAGTAATCACCGGAAAGAATCCCAGTTATTGTCACCCTAGGGGATGCGGATCATAACTCGTAATAGGTGTCTACAACTAGCAATATAGGATCAAGAACACATATATATTCATGAAAACATAATAGGTTTAGATCTTAAATCATGGCACTCGGGCCCTACTGACAAGCATTAAGCATAGCAAAGTCATAAAAATATCAATCTCAAAACATAGTGGATACTAGGGATCAAACCCTAACAAAACTAACTCGATTACATGATAAATCTCATCCAACCCATCACCGTCTAGCAAGCATACGATTAGATTACTCACGAATGGTGGAGAGCATCATGGAATTGGTGATGAAGGATGGTTGGTGATGACGAAGGCGTCGATTTCCCCTCTCCGGAGCCCAAAACAGACTCCAGATCTGGTCTCCCGAGGAAGAACAGGAGGTGGGAGCGGCTCCGTATCATGAAACACGATGAACTCTTCTTCTCTATTTTTCTCCCCGAATAGGAACATATAGAAGTGGAAACGAGGTCGGAGGAGCGTCAGGGGGCCCACAAGCCACAGGGGCGCGCCCTCCAGGCTTGTGGCCAGGTGGTGGGCCCCCTGCAGTTGATTCTTTCGCCAATATTTTTTATTAATTCCAAAACATATTCTCTGTAAATTTTCACGTCAATCCGAGAACTTTTATTTCTGCACAAAAATAACACTATGGCAATTCTACTGAAAACAGCGTTAGTCCGAGTTAGTTCCATTCAAATCATGCAAATTAGAGTCCAAAACAAGGGCAAAAGAGTTTGGAAAAGTAGATACGTTGGAGACGCATCACGCACTTGGCTCTATATTAATAGGTTAGTCTCAAAAATAGTATAAAATAGCATATTAATGCATATAAAACATCCAAACCCGATAATATAATAGCATGCCATCATCACAAATTATAGATACGTTGGAGACGTATCAGCATCCCCAAGCTTAATTCCTTCTCGTCCTCGAGTAGTTAAATGATAAAAATAGATTTTTTGATGTGGAGTGCTACCTAACACATTTATCCAAGTTATATTCTTTATTGTGGCATGAATATTCAGATCCGTAAGACTCAAAACAAAAGCTTAATATTGATATAGAAACAATAACATTTCAAGCATACTAGCAAAGCAATTGTATCTCTTCAAAATATAATGGCAAAAGAAAGTTATCCCTACAATACCATATGTTCTGACTATGCTCCATCTTCCCCACACAAAGTATTTACATCATGCATAACCCCGATGAAAAGTCAAGCAATTGTTTTCACACCTTTATATTCTCAAACCTTTTCAACTCTCACACAATACATGAGCGCGAGCCATGGATATAGCACTATAGGTGGAATAGAATATGGTGGAGGTTGTCAAGGAAAGGGAGAAGATAGTCTCGCATCAACTAGGCGTATCAAGAGGCTATGGAGATGCCCATCAATAGATATCAATGTGAGTGAGTAGGGATTGCCATGGAACGCATGCACTAAAGCTATAAGTGTATGAAAGCTCAAAAAGAAACTAAGTGGACATGCATCATGAAGAAAGATATTCCACTAGCTATATGAAAGTGACAAAATAGGAGACTCTCCATCATGAAGATCATGGTGCTACTTTGAAGCACAAGTGTGGCAAAAGGTAGTAGCAATGTCCCTTCTCTCTTTTCTCTCATTTTTTTGTTGGGAATCTAAGGCCTCTTTTATTGATTTTTTTATTAGGGCTTCGCTGGCCTCTTTTATTTTTCATAAAGTCCAGACTCTCGTCCCTACTAATAAGGGAATCATAGCTTCCATCATACTTTCCTCACATGGGACATGCTCTATAATGAAAATCATCACACTTTTATTTACATACAACTCAAAAGGAAAATTACAACTCGATACCTATGACAAAATATGACTCTATATGCAATATGGAAGTGATGGTGCATGTCATAAAAGGAAATGGTGGAAGTTGCATGGCAATATATCTCGGAATGGGTATGGAAATGCCATAATAGGTAGGTATGGTGGCTGTTTTGAGGAAAGATATATGGTGGCTGTTTTGAGGAAGGCATATGGTGGCTATTTTTAGGAAGGTGTTTGTTGCACCGACGAAAGTTGTGCGGTACTAGAAAGGCTAGAAAAAGTGGAAGGGAGAGAGTATGTATAATCCATGGACTCAACATTAGTCATAAAGAACTCACATACGTATTGCAAAAGTCTATTATTCATTGAATCAAAGAATTAAATGCATGCTCATAGGGGGGGTTGGTAGGATTTAACCATCGCGTGCCCCCGACCCTCACACAAAGGTTGTCAATCTATAAACAAGTCATGCTTCGACTTCCTTACATAGCGGTTCACCATACGTGCATGCTACGGGAATCACAAACCTTTACATAAGTATTTTTCCCAAAACACAATTTACTTCCTAACATGTCTCTTAACATTACCACCTTTATATCTCAAAACTTTATGCAAGGAATCAAACTTCTCCTAAATACTCAATGCACTTAATATGGAAGTTTTTATTATATCCCTTTTGGATGCCTATCCTATTAGGACTAAATTCATAACCTAGACAAATTACCATGATGTTTTTAGGAACTCTCAAAATAATATAAGTGAGGTACGAGAATTCAAGTATTTCTATAAAATGAAAACACCACCGTGATCTAAAAGATATAAGTGAAGCATATAGAGCAAAATTGCCCAACTCAAAAGATATAAGTGAAGCACAAAGAGTATTCTAATAAATACATGATTCAGTGTGTCTCTCTCAAAAGATGTGTGCAGAAATGATGATTGTGGCAAACTAACAAGCAAAGTCTCATATCATACAAGATGCTACAAGCAAAACACATATCATGTGGTGACTAAAAATATAGCCTCAAGTAAATTTACCGTTGGATTGAAGACGAAAGAGGGGATGCCTTCCGGGGCATACCCAAGCTTAGGCTCTTTGGCATCCTTGAATATGACTTGGGGTGCCTTGGTCATCCCCAAGCTTAGGCTCCTGCCACTCCTTATTCCATAGTCCATCCTATCTTTACCCAAAACTTGAAAACTTCACAACACAAAACTTAACAAAAAACTCGTGAGATCCGTTAGTATAAGAAAATAAATAATAACTTTAGGTATTGTTTGGAACTCATTCTTTATTTATATTGGTGTTATACCTACTCTAATCTAACTTCTCAATGGCTCATACCACATGATACAACCCATAGATTCATCAAAATAGGCAAAGAACTCAAAGAAAACAGAATCTGTCAAAAACAGAACAGTCTGTAGCAATCTAGACACTTCGTATACTTATGTAACTCAAAAAATTCTGAACAATTAGGAAAACCTGGAAAATTTATATATAAATCTTTTGTAAAAATTTCAGATCAATTTGACGCCCTGAAAAATTATAAAATTCCTGGACTGAGCGCAAAAGTTTTTGTTTTTCAGCAAGATCAAATCGACAACTACCATAGATCACCCCAAAGGTTTTACTTGGATCAAACACTAATTAAAAAACCAAAACACAACACTACAGAAGTAATAATGTGGGCAACACACAAAAACAGAAGCAAAAACATAACACAAAAATAAATTTGGGTTGCCTCCCAACAAGCGCTATTGTTTAACGCCCCTAGCTAGGAAAAACGCAATAGATCTAGGTATTGTCACCTTTGGCAACTTTTGTGAGGACCTTCTCAAATCCAGGGGGTTCTTTCCTCTTTCCCCCATTTGTAGGTGGAGGATCCATCTTAGTGTCCAAAATGTCGAAACGCTTGTTGCAAAGGGTAATCAAAGTATTCAAACGATTAAGGTTCCCATTGATATGTTTTAGGGGTTCGCGATATTGTTGTAATTCAACCAAGTGCTTATGTAAGTCACTCAATTTGTCCAGCACTTGAGATCCCTCTTGTGAGAAAGTAAACCCCCTTTTTGGTGGAGGAACCCCCAAAATCCCTTCTAAGACTTCATAAATGATATTCGTGTCAAGCTGAATAAAATTCCCTTTAGAGGCGAAATCTAGAAGCTCCCTATGATGCAAAGCTAAACCAATGTAAAAAAAATAAGCAGAACTTTCACATCCCCTTTTAGATTGGAAATACGATAAGATTCCATTAATCTATACCAGGCATCTTTCAAATTTTCCCCTTGTTTTTGTTTGAAGTAAAGAACTTCAAAATCTGGTGACAAAGGGGACGTGGTAATATTAGACATAGTGGTCCAGCAAGAAAGAGGGGACAAAAAGAGGAAGAATAGATATGCGAATCTTTTTGGTATTTTCTAAAAATCATTTTAGAAGTGGGGGAGAGGAAAACGAGAGGCAAATGGGAAATAAACTAAATGCAAGAGATGAGTTTGTGATGGGTACTTGCTAGGCTTGATGTGTATCCTCCCCGGCAACGGCGCCAGAAATCGGCAAGTTGACGGGAGAGATCTTGTCTTGACTTGCTATGTATCCTCCCCGGCAACGGCACCAAAAATCGGCAAGTTGACGGGAGAGATCTTATCTTGACTTGCTATGTATCCTCCCCGGCAAAGGCGTCAGAAATCCTTCTTGCTACCTCTTGAGCATGCGTTGGTTTTCCCTTGAAGAGGAAAGGGTGATGCGGCGAAGTAGATAAGTATTTCCCTCAGTTTTTGAGAACCAAGGTATGAATCCAGTAGGAGGAACAAGCAAGTCACCAATGGCACCTGCAAAAATAATCAAACTCTTGCACCCAACACTATAAAGGGGTTATCAATCCCTTCATGGTTATTTGCAAGGATTAGATCCGATAGAGATAGATGTAACGAGTGCGGAAAGTAAAAGGTAAATAATTTTCAGCAAGTATAGATCTGAAAATATATGATGGAAAATAGACCCGGGGGACATAGGTTTCACTAGAGGCTTCTCTCTTGAAGGAAAATATCATGGTGGGTAAACAAATTACTGTCAAGCAATTGATAGAAAAGCGAATAATCATGTAGTTATCCAAGGCAATGATCATGCATATAGGTATCACGTCTGTGACAAGTAGACCGAAACGATTCTGCATCTACTACTATTACTCCACACATCGATCGACTCTTGTTTGCATCTAGAGTATTAAGTTCATGAAGAACAGAGTAACGCATTAAGAAAGATGACATGATGTAAAGGGATAAACTCAAGCAATATGATGAAAACCCCATCTTGTTAACCTTGATGGCAACAATACAATATGTGCCTCGCTACCCCTACTTTGTCACTGGGTGAGGACACCGCAAGATTGAAACCAAAACCAAGCACTTCTCCCATGGCAAGAATTACCAATCTAGTTGGGCAAACCAAACCAATAACTCGAAGAGACTTGCAAGGATATGAAATAATGCATATAAGAAATCAGAGGAGATTCAAATAAGATTCATGGATAATCTAAACATAAACTCACAATTAATCAGATCTTGACAAACACACTACAAAAGAGGATTACATCGGATAGTTCTCCATGAAGATCATGGTATTGAAGATAAAAGAGAGAGAAGAAGCCATCTAGCTACTATCTATGGACCCGTAGGTCTATGGTGGACTACTCACGCATCATCAGAGGGGCAATGGAGTTGATGTAGATACCCTCCGTGATCGAAACCCCCTCCGGCAGATTACCGGAAAAGGCTCCAAGATTGGATCTCTCGGGAATGGAGGCTTCCGGCAGCGGAAAAGTATTTGTGATGCTCCTTTTGAAGTTGTGGGAACATTTGGGTATTTATAGGCCAAAGGATAGGGTTAGGAGACATGCGAGTTGGCGACAAACCTGCTAGTCATGGCCAGGGGGCCCGTGCCTAGCAGGCTTGTGGCGCCCTGGCACCTCCCGTGACGTGCACTCCAAGCTTGGATGACTTGTTTCCTTCCATAAAAATTCATTCCGGAGGTTTTATTCCGTTTGGACTCCGTTTAATATTCCATATATGCAAAACTCAAAAACAAGGAAAAAATAGAAATTGGCACTTGGCTCTAGATTAATAGGTTAGTCCCAAAATAGTATAAAATAGCATATTAATGCATATAAAACATCCAAAACAGATAATATAATAGCATGCCATCATCAAAAATTATAGATACGTTGGAGACGTATCACTATGGAAATGCCATAATAGGTAGGTATGGTGGATGTTTTGAGGAAGATATAATGACGCTTGAGTGCAACAAAGTGTATCATGTCAGGGGGTTTGGATGCACCGGCGAAAGTTGCACCAATCCTCAAGGTGAGAATGGGCTATGCACGGTACCGAAGAGGCTAGCAAATATGAGAAGGTGAGGATGCGTATGTACGTGGTGTCACATTAGTCATAAATAAATCATATTTGTTGCAAAGTTTTATTAGTTTTATCACAAATCAAAGTACTCCTCGCATGCCCCGAGGGAGGAGGTTGGTAGGAGTTAACCATCGCGCGCCCCCGACTCGAAACAACACTAGGATTTCAACAAGGAATATAAATGCTCACACATCATCAACATGCCTCTTTAATTTTTATATGAATAAAAATTTAACACCTCTTAATCTCGACACTTTTATGAATCAAATATTGTGGACTCACACCTTTTTTATATTACCACATCAATGTCATTAACACAAAATTTCTGTATATGTGCTAAATGATGGTTTTGATTATCATTCATTGAATGCCTATTAATTTTAGAATACACTTATGACCCATGAAAATTACCATAACTATTTACTCAGCTCTCAAACAAATATAAGTCAAGAACAAGAGCATATTATTTCTATAAAATCTACACGCCACCGTGCTAAAAAAGATATAAGTGAAGTACTAGAGCAACTACCAAGCTCAAAAGATATAAGTGAAGCACATAGAGTATTCTAGCAAATTGTGATGAAGGTGTGTATATCTCAAATAGGTGTGTCCACTAAACGATGATTGTGACAAACTTAAAATAAAATCAAACAAAAGCAAATGACGCTCCAAGCAAAACACATATCAAGTGATGAATAAAAATATAACTCCAAGTGACATACCGATGGATTGAGACGAAACAGGGGATGCCTTCCGAGGCATCCCATAGGTTAGACGCTTGAGTCTTCCTTAGAATTTTACTTGTGGTTCCTTGGGCATCCCCAGGCTTAGGATATTTCTAGTCCTTGTTCTTTGGTCCATCGTGATTACACCCAAAACATGAAAACTTCAACCACACAAAACTCAACAAAACTTCATGAGATCCGTTAGTATAAGCAACCTATTGCACACTTTAGGTAATGTTATAAATTGATTATTAATTCATTTTTTCATAATAGTTACTTTATTATAACTTATCCATGACTTATACCCCCTGATACAATCCATAGCATAATCAAAAGAGCAAACTATGCAGGCAAAACAGAATCTGTTTAAAACAGAACAGTCTGTAGAAAGCTACAAGAGACCATACTTATGTAACTCTTAAAATTATGAAAAGTTAGGAAAACATAAATAATTTGTATATCAATACTTTGTATAAATTTCATATCATTATCACACTCCGGTAAAAATTGAAAATTCCTATATTGAAGTCAAAGTTTATGTTATGTTTCAGCATCGTTTCTACTCATCTTGTGAGTCATCCCAAAGGCTTTACTTGGCAAAACACTAACTAAAACATAAAAAACATAATAAATAAATAGTTAAAATTATGTTATCACCAAATAACATAAATTAAAAAAAATTAAGATACATATTGGGTTGCCTCCCAACTATCGCTATTGTTTTATGCCCCTAGCTAGGCCTAATGCATAGTTTCAAGTGTCGTCATCTTTGACACTCAAACCATAAGTTGATCTCATGATTGATTCATAAGGTGGTTTAATTATCTTCCTAGGGAAGTGTTCCAACCCATTCTTTAATGGGAGTTGGAATCTTATGTTTCCCTTTTTCATATCTATGATTGCACCTATAGTTCGTAAGAATGACCTTCCAACTATTATGGGACAAGAAGGATTGCATCAATATCAAGCACAATGAAATGTATAGGCACATAATTTTTGTTGGCAATAATAATCACATCACTAATTCTACCCAAAGGTTTCTTGATGATAGAATCCGCAAGATGCAAGTTTAGGGAACACTCTTCAATATTAGTGAGACCAAGTACATCACATAAAGTTCTAGGTATGGTTGAAACACTAGCACCAAGGTCACTCAAAGCACTGAATTCATATTTATTTATCCTTATTTTGATAGTAGGTTCCCACTCATCATACAATTTTCTAGTTATATAAACTTCAAGTTCAAATTTCTCATCATAAGCTTTTACCATAGCTTCTACTATATGTTCGGTAAAAGCTTTGTTTTATTCATAAGTGTTGGGTGAGATAATAGTGGATTGTAGCAAGTAAATACATTCTACTAAATAACATTTATCATAATTAAAGTACTTGTTATCCAAGATAGTCGACACATCACTAGTTAACGTTTTGACCTCTCCAAGCCCACTTTTTCAGTTTTAGCATTAAAATCATCACCCTGCAAGCAAACGGGGCGCTCCTCAACTAAAGTTGACTCATCTCCAGTTCCTTTATCATTCATATTCACAGAAGTAAACAAATATTCAATATGAGAAACACCAATCATTTTAAGATCTTCATCACTAAAAATTCCCGCGTAGCTCTCAACTTAGGGGTCCTATCCTTACTTCCATTAATAGATAATTGGATAGATTTAATAGTCTAATTAAAATCATGCTTGGGTGGCAAATATTTATTTTTAAGAGGTTCAACATCAAGAGGAATTATATCCATCTTTTTAGCCAAAGCTTTAATCGTATCCAACTTTTCTTCTACCATAGTGTTGAAACCATTTTGAGAAATAATAAATTCTTTAATTCTATTCTCAAGATCATAAGGTATCCTATTAGAATTTGTAGAAGAATTTCCATAAGAATCGCCATAATAATTTCCATAGTTGTTAGAGGAATTACCGGGATACGGTCTAGCATTGAAATTTCCTCCATAAGCATTGTTATTGGAATTATTTCGCGAGATGAAGTTCACATCAATATCATCATTATTTTACTCTATCAAAGTAGGAAAATGCATATCGTTGGGATCAACATTAGTATTTTTATTAGCAACCATATTCATAAGAGCATCCGCTTTTTCACTCAAAGTAGCAATTTCGTTGACAGATTTTACCTTATTACCAGTTGGAGCTCTTTTGATATGCCATTGAAAATAATTTGTCATAATATTGTCCAGTAGTTTTGTATCATCTCCTAAGGTCACATCCATAAAGGTACCACATGTGGCAGAATCTAGAAGATTTCTAGACACAAAGTTAAGGCATGAGTTGGACAATTTCTTATCATCAATTTCATTCTTTCCCAAGCTTGTGCAACATGTTCTTGATCTTGTTGATTAAAATTAATTATTCTATTTCTAAGGGAGATGATCTAAGAAGGAGGAAAATCCTTGGCAATAAAAGCATCTTTACACTTATCCCATGTTCCAATACTTTTACGAGGTAAAGATGAAAACCAAGCTTTAGCTTTATCTCTTAGTGAAAAAGGAAATAATTTTAATTTCACAATATAATTATCCATATCCTTTTTCTTTTGCATATCACATAAGTCAACAAAGGTATTAAGATATGACGCGGGATCCTCATTAGGACTTCCCGAAAATTCATCTTTCATGACAAGATTCAGCAATGCAGAATTAATATCAAATGCATCCGCACTAGTGGCGGGTGGTATAGGAGTACTAACAAAATCATTATTATTAGTATTTGAGAAATCACACAAGTTAGTAATATCTTGAGACATGGTGACTGAACAAGCAAAGCAACAAGCGAGACAAGTAAACTAGCAAGTAAAGAAAACTAGGAAGTAAACAACGGAAAACGTCCGACGATAGACCGACGATATATTTAACGGAGCTGAAATCAAACGGACTCCGATTGCGACGATAATCGACAGGCGGTCTACCTACGCTAAAACAAGACCGCACGTCAAGTTTCGAACCAATCCGAGAATACTTTTGCACACACTTAAAAACGGTTTTATTTAAATGGTGCCAGGGGCGCATGCGTGTGTGGTTGGTCTCAACGGGCAACGGCAAGAATGAAGACAACCGGCGACTACGAACGAATGCAAGTTTTCAAAACATGCGATGATGCTATGCACATGATGCGAATGATGCAATGACGAATGCGACCACCAGACCAAGACATGACAAGAACGGAAACAAAAGGGGAATCTTTTGGAATCTTCTGGAGCGTCGGTCCCGGGCTGTCACAACCCTCCTCCACTACACGAGGATCTCGTCTCGAGATCTAGAATGAAAAGGGGAAGAGAAAGAGCAAAAGTTAAAACTTAGTTGCTTCTTTGACAAACGAGTGAAACCAATGGAATATGAAGGATGCAAAGAGATGAAGAATGAGGAACAAGCAAGAATTCACACGAAATTTTGGCAGCACTTCGGTAGGAAAGAGAGGAAAATTAGATATGAAGGAAACAAAATGAAAGAGATACACCAAACTTTTGTTGGAATAGAATCAACTTCATAAGATACAAGGATCATGAAAAGATTTGTCAGCACTCCGGTTAAATGAATAAGCAAGAAAGAACATGATCTTGATCAAACTAAAAGCAAGAAGAAACAAGAAACACCACAACACCTCTGAACAAAAGAATAGAAACTAGATCCTGAAGAGAAGAGAACTGAGAAGAAATGACAACTACTAGCACCAATGAATTTGAGAAGCATGGATGAACAGAGTTGTTGGAACACCAACAACGAAAAGAACAAGCTTACCGTGGGCTTATAAACAACATTTCAAAATAATGAGGTGACAGCCTGCCACAACAGAAACAATTACTTGCTTGAGAGCAACAAGATATGCAAAGCTTCTTTTGCCAATAGGATGAGGAGGAAACACTTGAATCATTTATAACACCATGATAGCACCAAACCTTAGGAAATGCTTTAGGTGAAAAACAACCCAAGATAACTCCTAGAAAGGAATGAGGGGTTTACTTATCTCATTCTTGACTTCGAGACTCCTCATAATCGAGAATTTAATAACACCATCTCAAAAGACAAGGAGAAGGAATTGAACTTAGAATCCAAGATAAGAACACTTGAGCACCTCCAACAAGAATCTTGATGAACACTTGAAATGAAAGAAATCTTGATGAACCACCATGAAGAACCTCCAAAAGAACTCTGAAATGAAAGGATTATAGAATGAATTGAAGGATGCAACAAGAACAAGATTGGCCTTCCAATGATTAAGATGATGCTTCGGGACAAGATACTTGAGAAAAACTAGGAACTCCGGAAAACAAAGATGACAACTTGGGATAAGAAATTTGATATTTGAACAAGTCCAGAAGAAGGATTGAGATCACTTAGATGAAACAAGAATAAGAATTATGATATGACTATCCTTCATCAAGTTAAATGGATGACAAGCAACGGATTTCACACATCACTTATTCTTCTGGAAAAGAATGAAGAGAGAGATAGAGCACAATCTTGAAGAAGAGGTCTTGCACGAGAACACCGGAAAGAATTCGAAACAATAGACGATATACAAATGAATGATATAACATGACAACAAAGAGAGCATGATCCACCTAATAGAAAACTTCACAAGGCACCAGAAAGAATTAGAAACTAAAGAGGACACATGAGAATGAAGACATCACGATTTCCTAATAGGAACTGAACAAGGCACCGGAATAATTGAGATACGAACGAAGGGACAACAATTGATAAGAATTTGAGAACGAAAGCCAAAAGCTGAGAATCTTCTGAAAAGATGGCCTTCGGAGGATCAAGAAATGAAAACAACTTTGAAAAGCACTAGATAGATATGGGAGAGATTACTTATGATCAAAACAATTTGAGATGATAATCAACAAGCTGAAACCATGAATCTTTGGAAGAATGAACAATGATTTAAGAGAAACTCTCCTTCGGTCTTCAATGCTGAGAAACATGACGAGAAACAACACCACAAATTACTTAAACACTCCGAGAATGAATAAGGAGAGGTTGAGCCAACAATGACAATTATTTAGAAGCGATCATGAAGAAGGAGGAATATGACTGATGAAAATCATTCTTACATCATATTGAAAATGACTTGAGAACATCTCCGGAAAGATTAGAAGAGTCAAATAGGATCCTGGGAAAAAGACCTGTGGGTTATGGGCCCACTCAAAAGAAACCACCGTTGAAACAATTGATTAGAAAGAGAGATTGCACCGGTAGAAATAAGAACTTGATGATAAGAGACCCTTGAAATAATTTAAGAGGACAAGATTAAAAGAATGTCTTCTGAGATATCTTGAACACTCCGGATAGAAAAGAGAGATGACTAAACAAGAGATACTTGGAAAAGAAATTCCAACACGAGAAAGCAAATAGGGAATGAAAATGATATGATGAACACCAAGAACTTGAATTGAATCCACTGGAAAAGAAAAAACAAAGATGAATGCTAAAAATGATAACTTGAGCACTGAGCATCTCCATAAATAATCACCGGAGAAGAATAACAACAAGAACAAGGAATATGATGATAGATCTTGAAATGAAACACTTGAGAATATTCACAAAGAATCACCGGAAACAACACAAACGAAATGATAGCTGAAGCATCACTTGAATAGAAAAGGCACTTGGATGAGAATTTAATCACTGAAGAAAAAGGGCGGGAGGGCGGGAAAAACAAAGAAAACTTGGAACAGATGAGACAACTCCAGAGCGAAATGAGAATTGATCTTCTAAATATTGGAGATGATAGAATATCTTGAAGAGAAGCACACCGGTTCGACAAGAATTGATATGATAAACTTGATTGATGAAACGAATTAGCATTCCCACAGAAATATGAGAACACTTCTTAGGAAAGACATGAGATCACCACTTGACATCGAAGCAACTCGAATTACCGTATTCAAAACAAAAGGAAGGATGGGGCTTACAAAACAAGCCAAAACAAATACATACCCACTATGTACTTGTTGGAAAGATAATTCTAGGTAACTACTTGAATTCCCACCTAAGAACTTCCGAAAACTTTCTTGTTTATGCAATTCGGGTTGCGGAATCAAGAACCTGCCCTAGGCTATCAGCTGCAATTGCATCCGCAACCTTCCACACCATAATTCAAGAAATTCCGCAAACTCATCTAATCTCGAATCCTCAAACTCACAATGATACTAAACCATGGTGGTACCCCAGACGCCTCCCCAGTACTGGGTGACTCCGACCTTATCTCACCACGACAAGTATTGAAGCAATTCTGAACATCCTCCGTCCTGAGATATCATGGAAGTTGAATGATAACGATGTGCCAACATTCCCTGGATCTCGACTCCCCGGAAGAAATCAAGTCAGACAGGAGGCACCAAGACAGAACCCTGTCACATCGGCATCATATAGTTTCCAAAATACCCGCATGATCCTAAAAAAAATTGAGCGAGAAGAGGAGTAGAATCAAAATTTCCTAAGTTGGATACCTCACCAGAGCATAGAAGAGGAGTAAAACGAATCCTACTCTCGATATAACTAGACTCAAAATAGTTTTCACTAGACTCGACTCGGCCAAGTTCGATCAATCAAGGGGGCTCCTAGGTCGGTACAGGCTCTGATACCAACTTGTCACGCCCAAGATGCGGTCCTATCCTTATTTTGGCATGAGGGCCTCGATGGGGATAGAAGCGCATCTCGGTGCGTTCGCAAGAATGGATATCATTACAAGTACATGTACAGAAGAGATGAGTATATGGAATTGGCTTGCACTTGCCACAAGCTACATCAGAGTCGCATCAATACAATAACATCTCAAACATCAACAGAAGAGCAGGGTCCGACAACGGACGAAATCAAACGATAAAATGACATCCACCCTTGTTATCCCAGGCTGCCGCCTGGAACCCTTCCAAGATTGATGAAGAAGAAGAAGAAGAACTCCAAATCAAATCAAGCAACGCGCTCACGTCAAATCATCGCATTACCTGTCCCTGCAACTGTTGTTGTAGTAATCTGTGAGCCATAGGGACTCAGCAATCTCATTTCCAAGGGTAACAAGACTATTAAAGCTTAATGGGTGAGGTTTGGTTAAGTGGTGAGGCTGCAACAAGCGACTAAGCATTTAATTGAGTGGCTAACTTACGAGTATAGAAAGTAAAGTATGGTGGTCTACGCATAACGGACGTGAACTAGCAATGATCACTAACTGATCCTGAACACCTACTTACGTCAAACATAACCCCACAGTGTTCTCTTCCGGATAAGGACTCACGAGAAGAGACAGTCACGGTTACGCACACAGTTGGTGTCTCGAAAATATTTAACCCTGCAGGGGTGCTCCAACTCATCCAACACAAATTCACCACACTCAACGGGAATAACCTCAACCACAGATCTCGTGATCTTCCTAGGCAATTCCAAAGGAAATCCAACACCTCGAGATAGCCCGAAGAAAATCAGAGTTCCTCACTCAAGACGTTCGAGAAAGGTAAAACAAATCCAGCAAGGCCTCCCGACGTCGACAATCCCGATAGGAGCCGCGTATCTCGTTCTCAAGACACGACGGATAAGCTAGTGTACGGAGGCCTGATAGAAATCTCCCAAGTTGTCCTGGGTTGGCCCCGCACAGTGCTCTAGTTTGGACCAACACTCATGACGAGCACTGGCCCGAGGGTTGATTAAATTATCCACGGGTGCCGGCGGGTCCCTATGCAAGTTCATTAATTATTAGGCAAATGTAGTACCAATGTTGGGCCTTGCCAGAAGAGTTTTATCCCAAAACAAAAATCAAGGGGGTCCCCATAACAACCCCGAGCATGTTAGGAGCGCTCGTTTATGGGACATAACACCGGTTCACAAGTAACTAGGGGCAGCAAGAGTGGAACAAAACACCAAGCAAAAGGCCAAGCCTTCCACCTTTACCAAGTATATATGTGCATTAAATTAAATAGCAGCAATAATGTGATAACAAGAGAAAGTCCATGTTGACACATGGAAGCAATTGCACCTGCAACTAGAAACGCTATAAGAAGGGTTGAGCAAGCGGTAACATAGCCAAACAAAGGTTTGCTGGGACATGGAGGGGTTAGAGGCTTTTCATGGCAATGTTGGGAGGCTTGTCAAACATGTGATAGGTAGCGAGACATAACGTTAAAAGACGAGACAACTAGCATGGCAATGATAGTAATGGTATCCAGGGAAATGTGTCATCTTGCCTGAGATCCCGCTCGGAAGAAGATCGAGTTCATGAAGAAGACAAACCAACGTAGTCGAACGAATCCTCACACTCTGAACGCTTTCGGAACTCTATCGAGAAGAAGCAATCTGAAACAAACAATCAACACAAGATACACCACAACATATGCAAGACACGATGCACAAACAAATATGATGCATGTCCGGTTTAAATATGCAACGCATGACAAATCACATCAAACAACTTCTACACATTAAAGTGAAGCTCAATATGCAACGAGTTGCATATTGACGAAACTCCACATTTGAATTACCTAGTTCACTCTTGTTAGGTACACGACAATATTAAATGTTGTTTAAACATAGCAAGAGGTGAAGCATAAGTAAACTATCTATCTAGTCATGTTAAATGAGGTCGGAAACAACTTATAGCATTTCTGAAACATCCCCATAAGATAATTTCCAAATTGGTACAGATCTGAACTAATCATATCTTATATTTTTTAAACAGAAAAATAAATATTACTATGTTATTCTACACGTAATTCTAGTCGATTTACATATATAGAACATCTCAAACGGAGCTACGGTCTAAAAGATATGATCAATACAAGATGCACATGCCATGAATGCAAATGCATGGGGAACGCATTCACAAACATTTCAAATCATGGATGCAGCAAGTTATTATAAAATTACATGAGATTCTAAGCAAATTTCATATATGGAATGTCCAAAACGGAGCTACGGTTCGACCACAATCATCAAAACAAGTTTTAGTTGAAATCTGCCAAAAATAGCAACATGGCATATTGAACATATGAAAACAACAAGCTAGAAGATTCCAAAATGCACAAACTAAGCATGGGGCAATAGCATACAACATCCAATTCATTTCATCTTCACATATCATAAGCAAAACATGCATGGAACACATGGTAGGAAGCTCACAAGAAGGCTGCTTGATAACAGTTTCAGACTTAGTGAAAATAGCAGTTTTGACAGTGCAGTTTTTATCACGAAGGCATATTGACAGCAGCGAAAATATATGCTACAGATCATATTATGGCATGAAATTTAACAGCATACTAAAGGGAAATATCAACAACAAATAACTCCATTACACCTACCACAAAAGAGTCTAGATCACTAGCAATTCACATGGCAAGACAGCAACAAAATATAACAGATTTAGAAATATTTTGGACCCTCAAAATAGCAGATTTTTATAGCAAGTTGACAAAAGCAAAATAACACTTACGCATGCATTTCTATGTCAAACAAAATGTCCATGGGCTAGGATACATATCAAAGAGCAACTTTCATGTTGAAAATAAATTCATATCAAGCACGGATTAAATCACACGAAAATGACAAAAGGGCATCATGGCATAAATGACATGCACTCAAACATGTTCAAATGACAAAACTAAATGCACAGATAATTCCTATGGATTTTTCTACCCCGAAAACATATATAATTTGCATAGGTTCATGTAGAAAATTAATCACAATTAAATATGCGAGTAATAGGCCTATTCATGTTGTTGCAATTCCCTTATGCAAAATAAATGCAAACATGATGACAACCATTTATCTCACGCATGAAAATGCGGTGCAAATGTGATGAACATTTTTAATATGGAATTTACTTAATATCGATGCACGGTAAATAATATGATAATGCAATTAAATGGCAATGATGCAAATTGACAAGTTAAATATTTTAGGCATGGATGCAAATGACATATTGACATCCTACATAATTTTCTAAGCAATATACATGTTTAAATCAGTTTGAAACGGTGCACGGATTATAATCTATCGCAGTTTTAAAATCGCAAAACAAAATAAATAAATAAATAAAAGGCCAGGGGGAAGGCTGGCTCACCTTGTGGGCTTGGCCCATTCGGTGGTAGAGGGAGGCGGCTGGGCCGGCTGCTGGGCCTGGCGCGACCCTTGCGGGGGCTGCGGGCAAGCGGCGCTGCAGTCAACGGGCGCTCCTCCCTCCCGCACCAGAGGAGGAGGCCATGGCAATGGCGGTGCCGACGGCAGGAGGCGACCCGCGGGCTCGTGGACGACGGGGAAGGCCGGATCTGCAACGGGAAGCCTCGGATCCATCCATTCCCGAGGCGCGACGGTGAGGGGCGGCGAGCTGGCGGCGGCGAGGGCCATGGCGGTGGCGCTACCTGTGGGAGAGAGAGATGAGCAGGGAGGAGGAGAGGATAAAGAGGAAGGGGAAGAGGGGAGGTCCTGGCCGGCAGGGCTCCGGTGAAGGCGGCTCCGACGAGCGGCTGCTGCGGCGACTGCGGGCAGGGGAGCTCGGGCACGGGGCTGCCTCCATGGATGGAGCTCGGGAGAGTTCGGGCAGATCAGGCCCGGATGGGTTTTCCGGGCTCAGATCTGGGCTCGGGCAGGCCCGGCGGCTGGAGAGGGAGAGGAGTTGCTGGCTAGGTTTACACGGGAACCTAGGGTCTATTTATAGGGTAGGGCTAGGGTTGCACGTCCATCCGTTTTCGGACCGCACGGTGACGAGCGGACGGTTCGGACGCGGACAACGCTTGGCGGCTGTGAAGATTTCCGTGGTCAAGAGAAGAGAGGGAAACAGTGCGGCGCCACACGATGATTTTTAAAACAGCAGAAAACGTTCGACGATAGACCGACGATATATTTAACAGAGCTAAAATCAAACGGACTCCGATTGCGACGATAATCGAGAGGCAGTCTACCTACGCTAAAACAAGACCGCACGTCAAGTTTCGAACCAATCCGAGAATACTTTTGCACGCACTTAAAAACGGTTTTATTTAAATGGTGCCGCGGGCGCGTGCGTGTGTGGTTGGTCTCAACGGGCAATGGCAAGAATGAAGACAACCGGCGACTACGAACGAATGCAAGTTTTCAAAACATGCGATGATGCTATGCAGATGATGCGGATGATGCAATGACGAATGCGACCACCAGACGAACACATTACGAGAATGGAAACAAAACGGGAATCTTCTAGAATCTTCTGGAGCGTTGGTCCTGCGCTGTCACAGAGAGATAGATATATTGCCATCTAGGTACTACCTACATACCCGTAGGTCTGTGGTGAAATACTCACACCTCATGGTGAGGGCATCAAGGTTGATGAAGAGGCCCTCCGTGATTGATCTCCCCTCCGGCATGTTGCTGGAACGGAGGTGTAGATGGCTTCCCGTCGGAATAGAGACTTGCGGTCGCAGAAAAAGTGTTTCGGTAGCGCTTCTAGGGTTTTTGGAATATATGTGGATTTATAGGCTAGAGAGGGGCGTCTGGAAGTTCACGGTGGAGGCACAAGCCATTAGGGAGTGTCCCCTAGTGGTGTGACCTATTGGCTTGTGGGCCCCTCGTGGCTCTCCTAGCCTCCCCCCGAAGCTTCTAAGTCTTCTTTTGGGCCAGAAAAAACACCAAAAAGTTTCATGGCAATTGGACTTCGTTAAAAACAAGCACAAAACATCAACTGGCACTAGGCACTGGGTTAATTGGTTAGTGCTCAAAATATTATAAATTGGTAAACAAATGCCCAAAAACTATCCTAGGAAGGAAATATATTAGCATGGAACAGACAAAAATTACAGATACGTTGGAGACGTATCAAGGTTCAGTCATGTGTCAATGCAGTTGTTCGAATAGAACATCAAAGAAGACCATGGCGCCTTGGCCATGGCTGCACAGGTGGCAGGCGTGATGTGAGGCTTCGATGGGGCGGTGACTGGAGGTGAAGTAGGCATGGGCTAGGACGGCGGAGGGTGACGATTCTAGGCCAGAGGCAACCGGCAACGATGGTCCCTGGCGTTCTGGCAGTGGGGTTCTCCTGACCACGGAGAGAGAGAGAGAGAGAGAGAGAGAGAGAGAGAGAGAGAGTTAGAGAGAAGAGAGAGAGAGAGAGAGAGAGAGAAGAGACGGTAACGAGAGAACGTGGGAGGTAAATGAAGATTGGAGTGGGCTACGACAACCTGCGGGGATTCATTCCTTACGAGGGAAGCTCGATTCGGTGAGGACAAGTGTATCGGCGAGCTCCAGTTCCCACGGGTCGCCATGGCCTTTCGTTCCTATGAACCAGAGAGATAGGGAACTAAGAGGGAGTGTAGAGGACGCAGGGAAGGAGGGCATCACAGATGCTCTTCGACCTAGTCATCGATGCTGGTCGGATGTGGCGGCGGGGTCAGGCGCTCGAGCGGAGGCGGATGCCTTGTTCCAAAGTGGATCGAGCGCTACGGGAGGCGAGGCTGGGGCGTCGAGAGCCTCCTGGGCCATCGTAATTGAGATTTGGTGGTCCAGATCGAGTGGTAAGTGGTTGTCTAGGGTTGGTTCAATCCAAAATTTTAGGGGGGAAAGAAAAGTGCTGGCTAAGGGTTGGGGCGCGCGAAAATTGACGAGGGCTAGGGTTAGGCTTCCATTTTTAGGCAAGGGGACTGCTTAAATAGGAAATGCACTAGGAGAGGGATTGTAGGGTTAATCTGAGTCCTTTGATCGTAATCGAATGACAACGATCAAGGGAGGTTAGGGTTTGAGGTTCTGTGGGTTGTGTAGATGGGCTAGGGTGATATGAGAGGCAAAATGGGCAGCCCGACAACGATTTGAAACACCAAAAACATCCGATAATGTAGTGTACAATAGTGTCGCTATAGTTTAATTGTTGGGGTACCAAACGACCTGTGAATGCGGCAAAATTTGGCACGTGTTCTACCTACAATATAATAAGACCACACGTCAAATTTCAACCCATTCCAAGAACCTTTAATTCCCACATATAAAACAATATTTAACGATGCCGCGGGCACGTGTGAGTGGGTTTGATCTCAAAAAGGTCAACGTCGAGAATGAAAAGAATCAACAACTACCAACATATCCAAGTTTTGAAAAAACATACAACATCGGAGTGCCAATGCAATGTGAATGATGTGATGACGAATGCGACAACCAAATAAATCACACGACGAAACTTGAAATACAATGAAGGCATCTAGAGCGTAGGTCTTGGGTTGTTAAAACTCTCCCCAATTATAAGAGATCTTGCCCCATGATCTTCAAATGAGAAGAGGAAGAGGAAGTTTAAGAGGTAAAACTAAGTTGCTTCTTTGACAAACAAGTGAAACTAACGAACCTTGAAGGCTAACAACTTCAAAGAAAGAATACAATGGAAAGAACGAATCTGTAAAACTATGTATGTGAAGAGGACCAAGGAAAATGAAACTGAAACTCCTGAAAATCTTTAGAAGGAATCACCAAATTGAAACATGGAAGAAAATAGATGAAGTGGCTTTACGTGAATAAACTAATACTTGATTGAGATCTCCGACTCCTTGAAGAAAAGGGTGAGAGGGTGGGCAAAATAAGAAGACAACTTAGGACGAATACAAAGAACTCTAGAAACAAAATATGAGGATAAATCTTGCCAATGTTGAAAGGACTGAGTTAACTTGAAGAGAAGCACTCCGGATGGAAAAGAGTTTTCACGACAACACCATTTGATAAGACGATTAGCATTCCCATATAATTGTGAGAACATCATTAGAAAAGGTATGGAGTCAACACTTGACATCGAAGGAACTCGAATTACCATACTTCAACAAACAAAGGATGATGCTTGCGAATTAAGCTCAAAAAAATACATAACATAGATTTCATTCGATATTTTCAAGGCAACAACCCAGTGGTACGATCATACGATGGGTATTATGTCCCCGAGCCATAACAAAACTACAAAGCTCTTTAAGACCCAACGAACCCACAATATGAATAACTGCTATGAATGAACCAGTAGATGTCAAAACCCAACCTCACATCTTGCATCTGTTGGAAGATAAGACTAGGTAACTGATGACCCACAAGTATAGGGGATCTATCTCAGTCCTTTTGATAAGTAAGAGTGTCGAACCCAACAAGGAGCAGAAGGAAATGACAAGCGGTTTCCACTAAGGTATTCTCTACAAGTACTAAAATTATCGGTGACAGATAGTCTTGTGATAAGATAATTCATAACGAGTAACACGTAACAAGTGTAGCAAAGGTGCAGCAAGGTATCCCAATCCTTTTTTGTAGGAAAGGATAGGCCTGAACAAACTCTTATATAAAGCAAAGCGCTCCCGAGGACACATGGGAATTTCTATCAAGCTAGTTTTCATCATGCTCATTTGATTCGCGTTCGTTACTCTGATAATTTGATATGTGGGTGGACCGGTGCTTGGGTGCTGCCCTTACTTGGACAAACCTCCCACTTATGATTAACCCCTATCGCAAGCATCCGCAACTATGAAATAAGAATTAAGGTAAACCTGACCTCACATCGCATGATTAACCCCTATCGCATGAAACATATGGATCCAATCAGCCCCTTACGAAGCAACACATAAACTAGGGTTTAAGCTTCTGTCACTCTAGCAACCCATCATCTACTTATTACTTCCCAATGCCTTCCTCTAGGCCCAAATAATGGTGAAGTGTTATGTAGTCGACGTTCACATAACACCACTAGAGGAAAGACAACATACATCTCATCAAACTATCAAACGGATACCAAATTCACATGATTACTTATAACAAGACTTATCACATGTCCTCAGGAACAAACCTAACTACTCACAAAACATGTTCATGTTCATAATTAGAGGAGTATTAATTATCATAAAGGATCTTAACATATGATCTTCCACTAAGTAAACCAACTAGCACCAACTACAAGGAGTTATCAACACTACCAGCAACCCATAGGTACCAATCTGAGGTGTTGAGACAAAGATCAGATACAAGAGATTAACTAGGGTTTGGAGAGGATACGGTGCTGGTGAAGATGGTGATGGAGATTGACCCCCTCTCGATTAGAGGATTGTTGGTGATGACGATGGCTTTGATTTCCCCCTCCGGGAGGGAAGTTTCTCCGGCAGGACTGCCCTGTCGGAGCTCTAGATTGGTTCTGCCCAAGTTCCGCCTCGAGACAGCGGCGCTTCATCCCGAAAGCTCTCCTCTGATTTTTTTCTAGGTCAAAACACTTCATATAGGAGAATATGGGCGTCGGAGGAGCCACAGGGGCCCCACAAGCCTACTAGGCACGGCTAGAGGGTGGCCGCGTGTAGCAGGCTTGTGGCCTGCTGGTGGCCCCCCTCTGGTTAATTCTTGCGCCAGTATTTTTTGTTAATTTCAAAAATATTCTCCCTAAATTGTCAGGACTTTTGGAGTTGTGCAGAATAGGTATCTCAGATTTGCTCCTTTTCTAGTCCAGAATTCCAGCTGCCGGCATTCTCCCTCTTCATGTAAACCTTGTAAAATAAGAGAGAAAAAGCATAAGTATTGTACCATAACGCGTAATAATAGCCCATAATGCAATACATATCAATATAAAAGCATGATGCAAAATGGACGTATCATAGATCAAGAGAAGACTTTTGGGAAGTAGTCGCCCTCTTAGAAACAATAGACCATGCAAGACTACATCTGCTGGTCTACCACATGAGGGTTCCCATAACTTACTGGATCCGGACAGAGCAATCTACATGCAAGACTATATCTGCTTGTCTACCACATGAGGGTTCCACAACTTACATGATCACATACTCCTTATTGTCTAACGATCGCACATGGAAGCAACTCAACTTTTGAACTCATACAATCTCTCATGACTGGGTGGCATTCCTCACTAAAGACTACACTCCGATAACTCAATCAAAGCTAGTCTATCCAGATCGATTTTTTCATTAGTTAAGTAGTAATAGTTAAGTAGTAAACCATGCAGTTGTATAGTGGAATTAATAATGATGTTTCCCAATCCACATTATAGTAGCTAAGCAACTACTTGTGGGTTACAAGGTTAGGGTATAATGGACCTATTCATTCTACTGGGCTTGTCAAGTATAAGTAAAAGTCCTATAGGGGATTCCTAGTTGAACATCAACTACAATGCATGAAAACATAGGTTATGATCAAATGTTCCACTTACTTGTATTGATGTTTCTTAAATCTCACAATCCTTGATCAACACACTCCGCTCCCTGTAAACAATCTATCATAAGTAAAGAGCATTCACGAACAACCATACAATACATTCATACAAAGACCAGTGATGTGCATGCTGTCAGTGTCATTGTGATGTGTGCTCATGTGTCAAGGCTTAACTCATAAGAGTTCGGATAACAACAAAGTAGTTGTATTTTGGAATACTTGTGACATAAGGGTTCACATGCAAGTTTCAACTATGGTTCATCACATAAGGAGTATGTGATGGCAATGGTGGTTATCAAGGGATCATGGCAACAAAGTCATGGTCTATGAATCTTGGGTAGCCAAGTTCATGTTCAAGTTTGAATGACAATGCAAACTTGATGACCTTTCATGAGCTTGAATACACTAATAAGGTCTGAAAATGATAACCCGGTGTGGTTTTTGATTTAATTTGGTTTTGAACCAGGTGTCAAACTTTTTGATTTCAATTTAGTTGGGTTCATAATTCAATTTGGTTTCACCAATTTCAATTTGAATTATGAACTTTCATAATTTATTTGAGTTCCTTCCATCTAAAATACTATCCTCCGTCAATCCTAAAGCCATACACAATCCAAAGTAATTACTAAGGTATATTATTTAGTAAGCTTTAATAAAAGTCAAATATAGAACCCGGGTTTAAGCTAATATAATTTGAGCTCATCTTTCCCTACTAGTCAAGTATTGACTTCCACATGATCTACTAAGTGTAATTTGATTTGACCATCTATTTTGAATTAGTTGTATTCAAATTAAACTTAGAGTTTAAGTTATATTCAATTTAGATTTGAATTTGTTTAATTCAAATTATTAAACAAAATTCAAATAGTTTCATTAAAATACCTAGGGTTTTAAAGTTATATCCAAACCACGTTTGAATTTAAATTCCTGAAGTCAAATAATAGTCAAAATAATATTCACCGGAGTTTTATTTAAGTTTCTAAAAAATTGTTTACTAATTGTTTTATTAAATAATTTCTTATTTCAAATTAAACCTGTTTAGGTTTAATTCCTAAATGAATTCTTTTTAAAATAAATTTTAAATAATTAAAATTGTAAAAAATTGTTCAAATTCCTAATTTAATTGTAGCATTCTGAGTTGAAAGTATATTCACTTTGATTCAATTTGCAAAAAGAATCAATTAATTTAATTTTATATGAAACAATTATGTCCTATTCAAGTTCAGTTTCATTCTATTTGAATTTGAATTTTAAATTATTTAAACATGAAATATTTTGGATGGGTGAAAGTACATTTGATACGGGTCATTTTGCAAAAGGAATCACCAAATTTGGACTTATAAATATTTATTTATGAGCATTCTAACTTCAAGGACTTTTTTGCAAAATTTTCATTTAATTCAATTTTACAAGAAACTTATGTAACAAACGGGGGCTACGTGGCGTGCTCTGGTTGGCTGAGGGGTTGTGCGCTAGGGTGTTATGCAGTGATCGGCCGAAGCTTAACATAAAACTATTCGGGTTTTAAAACTTCTAATTGTGGTCGCACACGTGAGATCGGACGACACATGGCTCACCCTGGGTTTGGGTCGCCGGAGATCCACCGAAGATGGACGTGACGGTGGCGCGGTAGATTAGGGCCAGTTCTTTTGAGCGTTGCTATGGAAATAAGCTCCTGTGAAAATAAGCTCAACATAAGCTGCTATGGAAATAAGCTCCGGATAATAAGCTAGCCAGTTCTTTTCAGTGCATGTTTTCTCAACTTATGTGTGGTACGATCAGTGAAAAGTCTGTAATGCCCTTTGATTATATTGTTTGTTTGGGTTAAATTATATTGCGCTATTATTTATTATTTCGTTGCCCATATGAACATAAATTCGACTTTCAGACACCACCACATGTCATAATCGAACATAAGGAAGATGATTGTCTGGCATACGAATATCATACATGCATCATTGTCTCGTGTACGAGTACGGGTACTTGAGAAGAAGTACTGAATAAAAAATATCTTTAAATTATTACATGATTCTCCCAACAAAAGCATACCCCTAGAGCTAACCATCAAGGGAAAACACTTGTGGCAATAGCATCACGGATGGAACCCATAGTACCATCATCAATGGGAGCATAGTGATGAGAAAGGCTCTCCTCATGAGCATAAGATTCACTCTAAATCATGTCAAAATGTTGATCACTTAGTTTGCTCTCACATATGAAGTTATGCAGACACGCGCATGCAGTAATGATCATTGTTTGCGTAGCAGGTTTGTACCGTGTGATGCGGAGGAGGATTCTCCATTTCATCTTTAGAACACTGAACGATCGTTCGATGACGTTCCGTAGTGATGAATGTAGATGATTGAATGTTTCATATCTCCCTCTTGGTGGTACTTGTTGGAAATCGGGTACATGATAGCGTTGTCCTTTATATGGTGCTAGATATCCAATTCTGTTTGGATATCCAGAGTCAACAAGATAATATTTTCCTGCATTGATAATAAAGATAACCAAAACCAATTAGTTTACGCAAAACATTAGAGCACAAGAATGCATGTACAAGTTATTACCGTCCGGAGGGTGTGGAAAGTAGGAATATTCAACTTGTGCATCATTGAGTACACGTGTGTCATGAACAGATCCAGGCCATCCAGCAACAAGAAACGTAAATCTCATATCAAAATCGCAAATTGGCATGACATTCTGAGTTGCCGAACCTTTCCTGTTGCGATACTTGGGTTGCTCACTTGCAGGCACAACACATTCAATGTGTGTTCCATCTATTGCCCCAATGGCATCCTTGAAGTGAGGCCAAAATCTTTCTTTTGTAAGTGACTCGTGAACTTGGGTGAAAGAACGATCTTTGGGTTGAATGTAATCACCGGCCATACGGTACACACACAACAACTCCTCCTTAAATTTTTTTGTTGATGGTAGACCGACTGTGTTCAAATCGATCTGCAACATTGTCGGTGGTCTGCCATGACCCCAAAGTCCACAAGAATTGTGCTAATGCTTCTTTTCTTGACATGTTGCAAGTTGAACTCAGACCATACTTCTGAACTAAAATGTCATGTAGTTTGTAAAACACTGACCTTCGCATCCTGAACATAGAGTAGAATTTTGGTGGTTGATTCTCTTTCTCTTCCACCCACTGCAATCCTGTCATTGTTGGTGCTCGCCTAGGTCCATATGGCAGCCTCTCTTTGTTTAGAACAGAATATGCCATTGCAACAACGCAAAAATCAAGATCCTCCTCCTCTTCCTCCTCAACAGAGATGTCCATCTGTCATATAAACAACACAATAGAGATATCATAAACATCACTAACAATTAGTTCACAACAAAGCAAATATTTATAGCAAATAGGTTCACAACAATACAAATTAGTTCACAACAAAGCAAATATTTATAGCAAATAGGTTCACAACAATACAAATTAGTTCAAATCAATACAAATGAGTTCACGACAAAGCAAATAGGTTGACAACACTACAAATGAGTTCCCAACAAAGAAAATAGGTTCAAAACACTACAAATATGCTCTAATTCTTTTTCATAAATGTTTCCCATGCCCTGTTGATCCACTCAAGCCTCACACTTGGATGTTCCTCCTTCAGTGCACTGAAGACATCACGATATTCCTTCTTTGTAAAGAGTTCTAGAGCATGGAAATACACTTCACTTCCAGGTATACCTCCATCATTCATCACCATGTCCTTCATCTCCTTTATCTCATCTCTCACAGGATCCACCTTCATTTCAGATGTCACCGAATTGCGGCTAGTCTCCCTCTTTTCCCAAAGGTCTGCAATCCGCTTAAATTGCATTCTTTCGTCAATATATTTTGCAATCTTTTGCACCATCGCGGGACTAGGTGAATAAGGACATGATCTCTTCTTACGACCTTTAGCTTTAGGTGTCACATGAGTAGCATCTATATCACATCCTGAGCCTACCGCATCATCATCATCAATGATAATCTGAGAGCCACCAACTTGAGAGGAGGGAGGTACCGCCCTCGCATACTCATTTGTCACACTAACGTCATCAAATATAGCACTCAGTTTTATCTCATCCTCTAGTGGAGCAAATCGAAACTTGGCGGCAAGTTCATTTCTCTGAAAATAAACATATCACAAATTAGTGCAATAATTGGAAGAGTAAGAAATTAACAATGTCTTCCAAACAATGGTCGTGTTAATGTATACCTGTATCTCATTTTTCCACCATTCATCACTAGCCGCAATGGTCTTGGTAATAGGATCAAACCCAATGCATGTTGCCTTTTGGGTTAATGTCTTCCAAACAACATAACCTTTTTTCAGCACATCCCACTTATTCCTGAATTGATTTTTACTATATTCTCTCCTCATGCGCTCAAAAAACTTTCTTACCACATTGTCATATCCAAGTGGTGTCAATGTTCCTTCTTTGCCATGGTTATTGGCATTCACTTCTTCCACACATATATCAATGAAAGTTCTAAGACCAACATTATCCCATTGTGCTTTCATCTATTTTCATCATGGCAATACAAAAGAATTGCATGAATTAATATGTAGGACAAACAGGCCATCAATATTTGTTGTAATGTAAAACAATGGTAGCATACACAGAGGGAATCTTTCTAGTACTACTTGGCAGCACACACACATAGCAAATCTAACTGAAATTTTTGCAGAAAATAAAAACACAGAGGAGCTGCTCACCTTGCCAGACGCAAGGGGAGGGAGGGGTCGGACCGGGGGAGGAAGGGGTCGGACCGGGGGAGGGAGCTCCGGCCAAGGGCGGGGCGGCGGCGGTGGGGCCCGACCGGGCCAGCAGCTCGCGGGGAGGGAGGGGTCCCGCCCGCGCGGAGAAGGGGCCGTCGGGCTCGGGACCGGGGGAGGGAGGGGCGACGAGGCGGCGGCGGTGGGCGGCGGCGGCGGGGCGGCGGCGGAACCCTAGAGCTACGAGAGGGAACGAGAGGGAGCGGGAGGGAGCTCGTGAGGTCGAGTGCAGGAGTGCGTGCGACCCGGTTTTTTCCTAGACTGCTCGGTGGCAATTTTGGCATAATATTTTCAAACTACAGGACCCTTTTGTTATATCGGTTCGTTCACTTGCGGGAAGCTGCAGGAAGCCGCTTGGACTGAGCTTTTTTCCATTGCACTACGAGAGGAGATGGAAATAAGCTAAGCTAGCTTTTTGAAAACGAGTTCTTTTCGACTTTCGACTTATTTTGATAAAAAGCTATAAAAAGCTCCAAAAGAACTAGACCTTAGGCTCGTTGCAGGCGACACCTCCGGTGGCCGTCAGAGCTAAGGGAGGGGTCCATGCGTTTTCGCGTGACACGGGGAGTCCAAGGGCAGCCTCGACAGCGTCGGACTCGGCCTCCGTCACCGGTGGTGGACGAACGGAGCAACGACGGCGTTCAGGAGCTCTGGGTCCTTGGCGGTGTACTCATCACGAGGATTCTATGCACACGGGGAGAGGTCAGAGAAGTAGAGGGAGTCGAGGCGAGTCGGGGTGGAGGCAAGGTGTGTGACGGAGGCTCATCAGTGTGGGCGGAATCGCTCGCCGGAGTTCTCAGTTGCCACGGCGGTCCGAGCTTGGGCATGGGCAGCCTGAAGGCAGAGAGCTCACGGGAGAGGGGTATGGAGAGAGTGGTTTCGAGCCATTTTATAGCGGGGATCAGGCGGTCCGAGGGTGTGTCGTGGCGCCATGGGCGAGGTGGGGTTGTCGGCGGTCACGACGAGCGGGTGGGGATTATGCGCGCGAGGTGAGGGACGACCCTGACAGGTGGGGTTTTCCTGCCAGTGGCCCAGGGGAGGGGGTGCGCGTGGGTGGCCTCACTCGGCGCTAGCTGGGCCGCCCTGACTAGCTGAGCCTTTTCTTTTTATTTTGTTTTCTGTATATGTTTTCCTCCTTTTCTTTTCCATGTCTACTTGTAAATTCAAATTTAGTTTGAATTTGAGTTTTCTTTCGAAACAAATTTTGCCCTAAATTCTGTTATGAATATTTTGGTGACCGTGGACATTTTGTTTGGGCAATTTGGGCAACTACAACATGCACCTACAATTCCCATTTGAATTTGAGTTTGGTTTCAAAACAAAATCTGTTTTCAAATCAATGGAATAGTGCAGAAGGTGTAGATCATCACCTGATCTTGTGTCATTTCATTTCCTGCCAAATAATTTACAAAGCCATATTTGATAACTCCTTGTTGATTTCAATTTGATTTTTAGGTAAAGCCAATTAGTTTCTTTTGGGGAAATCATTTATTTGCTTGGGATATTCTCGGGACATGTTTAATTGCTATTGCCCAACATTTTTTCAACTCGCTTTGGTTCCTCCAACTGGCTAGTTAGGTCTCCACTATTTGCATTGGGCTTTCAACCTAATGATCAAGCAAGCAAGCAAATTAAACTAGTAAGCAATTAAGGAGAGGTTTTGTTTTGAAATTCTTTAATTCCCCTTCAACATACCAGATTTGGGAAAATCTGGGATGTGACATATCTGGATTTTGTTGGTGGGGGGAGGGGGCAATTGCATGATCACACTAAACATGCTACTGCAATTGTCGCGCCGACTCCAACTGCATGTTTTCCATCATGATGCAACTTGACTTTATTTTGTTGGAGGGGGACGGGAGAGGCAGGGGAGGAGTTTGTAACACCCCAAAAAATTAACCATGTTTGTATTAATTAAAGTCTGGCCATAAATAAAACTTCTAAATTATATTTGTTCCTTTGTGGATTGAGAACCTTCTATGTTCTCTAGTTTCAAAAATTCTTTCCTCCAAGTAGATTTTTTTGTGCGCTTTGAAAGTTTTCTTAAATCCTTTTCATTTAATTTTCCAATATTCAGTACGAGATATTTTTATAATAAAACTTTCACAATTAAATTCTCTTAATAGCATTTTTAGCTTTTGAAAATGCCTCTGTTGCACTGGAACTATTTTAAACAATTCTTTTAAAATTCCACAAAAATGAGGAGATGTCATATGATGCCTATAGGTCACTTTTATGTACAAACCCATCATGGTCCTTCGGAAATTTTGACCTCCGCCTCCAATTTCCAATTCTGGTCCCATTTGAGCGTTGAACTACAATCCTATTTTTCCTTGCTCAAATATTTCTAAAACTTTTACATATCATAGTCCCTCCAACCAAGCTCTCCAGTCGAGGGGATCAGCCCCAATGGAGCACTATAAGTCCACCAAATAAACCTCTGAAATTTGGGGTCAGAACTGAACTTTTGTAAAACCAGCACTAACAAGTTTTCTATTCTGACAAACCAACCCCACTACCCTCTCTATCAACCAAAGAGGCGTTACCCTACCAATTTTCATATCCAGCAAAGCCCCCTAGATCACCTTGGTATTATGTCGAACACCTTGAGTGCAGGACAGAAAGTTGAACATCACTCAAGTACCACTGCCAACTTCTCCCTCTGACCAAACCATCGTGTCCAGTAGCTCTAATCTACCCAGGAGCATCACATTGCCAAAATATAGCACAAGAAAATCATTTTTGGATGGCATAGCATTTCGCCGACACGTGTTGTGCGTATCCGGGGCGCGAGCAGAGCGCAGTTATTGCAGCCGCTAGCGCCCGAGCTGCTGCAACCCACTATTATGTACTTCATTAGATAATTAATAAGATTGGATGTGTGCATCATTATGATGTGAAGACTCGAGATTTTGACCTTTAAAAAGATAGTTTTAATCATCATGTTATTAGTTTAAATAGTCATCCAACTAAGAAAACTGAATTCATATCTATACCTACTAATAAAAGAAATAAGTATTTTTGATCCGTCATGCTATTTTGCAGAAAACTCCTTAAGTTTCTGGTAACAAACTCGCAGTACATATCAATCATTTAAAAAAAATCATATATTTTTAACCCTAACTCCAAATTTAACAATTTATACATGAAATTTGATTAAAAAACATGTAGAATCTGAATATCCATTATTTTACATGTTAACCATTTAAAAAATGCTATTTACAATGAAACCTTAGTGAATAGCGCATGATCAGTCTTTTCTTCATACCAGTGCCGATCCGAATTAAAAATGAACACTTCGACAAAACTAGAATGGGAAATAAAACAGTATTTATAACCATGCACGCCTCGTCAAAACCTCATAAAAAATAGATTTATCATCCCATGTCAAGAAAGAGATATCTTAAAATTAACAACATTCAAACGTGTTGTGATAATCAAGCCTGTCCAGATGGCTGTGCGAGATGTGCGATCGCACAGGGCCCCAAATCATAGGGGGCCTGATCGAAGGAAAAACCACGAAAGCGTCCGGTCAATTAGTTAGCTCCTTGTTTTTTGGATGGCTTGTTCAATCCCTAATCCAGCCTGATGTGCGTGAAGCGAAGCAACGTTACCGTGAGGCCCCAGTACCCAGCCAACAGGCCCATAGTCAGCCTAGTATCAATTTGCTCAGTCCCCTTTCGGCCTAATTAGTGAAAGGTCCAAATAAAAAACAAGGCAAGCTAGTTAATTATGGGGCCTTGCCTAAAAAAATAGTTAATTACGGGCCCTACTATCTACAACGTGTGATCGCCTGCTGTTTATTTTGGACAAACCTGTGATCTCCTACATAATTAGGCATGTACTTAATTTATCAAAATCAATATTATAAACACACTAGCCGTAAACTAATTTCTAATTCCTAAATTGTTTCTTATGTGCTCGCCTGCTACACTACTGGCATATTTCATTTCAAGAATGACTCAATGGATTTTTTTTGCTAGTAAATTCAATGGATTTCAAAATTTTGTTTGTAGAAATACTAGATGGATGATGCTTTTCAGTAAAACAGGTATCCAGATTATTGTTTCAATAAGATTCGAAAATAAATTTTATTGTTTAAGTACAACACTTACTCTTTAGCATTACTTGGTATATTTTGAAATATTGTACGAAATAACACATATTCAAAGCTATATAATTAAATGAAAATATGTCTACTTATACATTTTTGCTATATTTTGGGTTTCATTTTGCCTTTCGCACCGGGGCCCCGAATTCCTGGAGACGGCCCTGGTGATAATGTGAACACGACAATATTCAAATATGTTGTGATGATGTGAACACTGAGGCCAACGTCGGCGAGAATGAAAAATAATAATTGAAATACAGATGGGATCCATGTGTTCAAATAAAGGATATGGACCTATAGACTTATAATTATTAGATTAGTGAGTGTTTTTTCATCCATTATAGCGCACAGACTCATTTGTTAATTGAATACAATAAAATCTCACAACTAATTCTCACATCAATCGTGCAGGGTACCGTCTAGCTAAACAGTACCGTGTACTACTTTAGTCTACGGAATTAGGCAGTGGGATTTGTTTCCTCGAGTAGCACGCTACGAGGCAATCCGCGCGATTTCCACAAAGAAAACGGACAAACAAGCAAGCTAAAGTGCAGGCTGATCCCATTTCGATCAGACATCAACTTCTCCAGCTCTGTGCGTCCATCATGGTTTGTAGGCAGAGCACTCTGCCGTGTGCCGCACAAATTCTTCGAAGAAGAAGAAGAAGAACAAGGCGAAGAATTCAAGAGTATTCGGAGAGAGGGAGAGCGGTCACCGGATAGGAACATCCATGGAGTCATGGACTCGCAATCAATACGTTCGACTACAGCGCTTGAACGCACTTCATCTACAGTATTTCTTTTAGAAAAGAAGGATTAGCCTCCGCCTCCGCCTCTGCCTCTGCATCCACTCCATGTGCAGTAATGGTGCCACTGTATGCGCGCTAGCTCGTATGCCCCATCTTGCCTGCCATTCGCGCGCGTACAAATAGAATCGCGGGCGGAATGTTTGCTACGTGCTTAGCTCGATCCCGAACCCATTGCAAGAAGACCTAAGCATAAGCAAAGTCACTAATGGCGTCGATTCACAGCTTGCGCAGCCTCAACGGCGCACTGCTCGCGCTCGCGCTCGTGGTCGCCGCTGTCGTCACCGAAGTCGCCGCGGCGCGAGGGGTGCCCACCGTGGCCGCCCGGCATGAGCGGTGGATGGACAGGTTCGGGCGCGCGCGCACGCTGACGAGAAACTGCGCCGGCAGGAGGTGTTCGCAGCCAACGCGCGGCACGTCGACGCTGTCAACCAGGCGGGCAACCGGACGTACACGCTCGGGCTCAACCAGTTCTCCGACCTCACCGACGACGAGTTCCTGAAGACGCACCTTGGCTACCGTCACCAGCGCGGTGCGGACAAAGCGCCGGTGGCAGCAGTGAACATGTCCAAGGGTGCCGCTGGCCAGTTCCACTACACGCCGGACAGCATGGACTGGAGGGCCCAGGGTGCCGTCACCCAAGTCAAGAACCAACGTACAGGGAGTTTGCAAATGAATGCATACCATACGCCAAAGTTTGCAAATGAATACAAATGTTTACACGCACGTTGCCTGCGTACAGGGAGTTGCTGGGCGTTCGCGGCGGTGGCGGCGACGGAGGGCTCGTAAAGATCGCCACCGGCGACCTCATCTCCATTTCGAAGCAGCAGGTGCTCGACTGCACAGGCGGCTCCAACACCTGCAACGGCGGCGACATCACCGCCGCGCTGCGCTACATCGCCTCGCGGCGATGCTACGTTCCAGTAGCACTTCCTTGCGTCACGCCGGGATCTGGATCTCGAACCGGAGAATTATCTCAGCGAGGAAGCTTGGGAAAGGGGAAAAAGCATGGAGGAAAGCTTTAGATGGGGATTAGTGTTTTACAGATTCTGTTTTCGTTCTTTCCACTCTGAGCACGCACTTTCTATAAGTAGTTGCTATTACAAGCCCCATGGGCCAAGCCGGCCCGACACACACTCACCCACTCATGGGCCGGGTCAAGGTTGTTACATACCCCTCCTCTTAAGGAACAGCTCGCCCTGACTGTTCCCCGTCAGCCTATTGTCGCTGGCGCAATTGTACTCGCCCATTTCCAGGTTGCCATGGACCTCGGCAATCCTTGCCATACAATCTTCAGTTGTGTGCGGGTATGGATTCCCACTTGCACCAGACGAGACTGGAGTACCTGAGCTGGCCTGGACGCGTGCTCAAGCACACAATGCAGAGAGTCTAACGAGTCACGTGAATTGGAAGGAGAAGCAGCCGGTTTGAACATCGAGACATGCACCACTGGATGAATCTTGCTGGATTCCAGCAAGGCAAGCCGGTACGCCACCTCCCCGATGCGCGCCACAATCTGATACGGTACGAAATACTTGAAACCCAATTTGTGGTTCGGCCGTCGAGCGACTGATTGTTGCATGTACGGCTGCAGCTTCAGGAACGCCCCAATCGCCTACATTGAATTGGCGATCAGAGCGTTTAGTATCTTCTTGGGCCTTCATACGCTGTTGAGCTCGTACCAGATGCTCCCTGATCAAGCCCTGCATCATATTGCGCTCAGCTAACCAGCTTGACAGATCAGAAGATAATGAACTCTGCAGATTGTCAACGCCCAAGTGTCGTGGTTGGTAGCCATACAGGACCTGGAATGGATTTGTGCCCAGTGCTGAATTATAGTTAGTATTGTACCAATACTCTGCCTGGGGTAGCCAGTGTGCCCATTTCTTAGGAGTTGAGTGTACCATGCATCTCAAGAATGTCTCTAACCATTGGTTCAGCTTCTCCGTTTGGCCATCTGTCTCGGGGTGACTGGTCGAGCTCATGTTCATAGTAGTATCAGTCAATCTGCATAGTTCCTGTCAAAAAGTGCTTGTAAAAATAGGATCCCGGTCAGTTACCAGAACCTTGGGTAGGCCATGTGAGAGGACGTGGATGTCTCCTAGAGGGGGGGTGAATAGACGCTTTAAAATAATTACGGTTTAGGCTTGAACAAATGCGGAATAAAACTATCATTTAATTAGTCAAGCACAAAACCTAAAACAACTAGGCTCACCTATGTGCACCAACAACTTATGCTAAGCAAGATAGACAACTAAGTGATAGCAAGATATATAACAAGAAACAATATGGCTATCACAAAGTAAAGTGCATAAGTAAAGGGGGTCGGGTAAGAGATAACCGAGGCATGCGGAGACGACGATGTATCCCGAAGTTCACACCCTTGCGGATCCTAATCTCCGTTCGGAGCGGTGTGGAGGCACAATGCTCCCCAAGAAGCCACTAGGGTCACCGTAATCTCCTCACGCCCTCACACAATGCAAGATGCCGTGATTCCACTAAGGGACCATTGGGGGTGGTCACCGAACCCATACAAACAAGGTTGAGGCAATCTCCACAACTGAATTGGAGGCTCCCAACGACACCAAGAAGCTTCACTACAATGGATTGTGGCTCCGAGGTGACCTCAAATTCTCCGGGAATCTCCACGACCTAATTGGAGACCCCGAAGCTTGCCCGGAGCTTTGCACCACAATGATTGAGCTCTGAGGCATCACCAACCGTCTAGGGCGCCAAAGCACCCAAGAGGAGCAAGCTCTAGGGTGCTCAAACACCCAAGAGTAATTAGCTTCGCAACTTCTCACTTCCACGTATCACCGTGGAGAACTCAAACCTATGCACCAAATGCAATGGCAAGGGCACACGGAGTGCCCAAGTCCTTCTCTCCCAAATCCCACCAAAGAAACTAATGCTAGGGAGGAAAATCAAAGGAAGAACGAAGAAGAACACGAAGAACTCCAAGATCCAGATCCAAGGGGTTCCCCTCACTTAGAGGAGAAAGTGATTGGTGGACATGTGGATCTAGATCTCCTCTCTATTTTCCCTCAAGAACTAGCAAGAATCATTGGAGGGATTGAGAGTTAGCAAGCTTGAAGAAGATCAACAATGGGGGAAGAACACAAACTCAAAGGATAAGGTCCATTGGAGAAGAAGACCCCCTTTTATAGGTGGGGAAAAATCCAACCGTTATCCTCACAGCCCGCACAGAGCGGTAGCGGTAGTACCCTTTTGAAAAACAACACCGAGGAGGCAAAAGGCCAGTAGAACCGCCGGAGCGGTACTACCGCTCGTCCTCACGGTACTACCGCTATGGATAGCGGCACTACCGCTACGGGTAGCGGTACTACTGCTTGCGAGCGGTACTAAAAAATTACATCCGTGCCTACCACGGCTGAACTTAACACGAGATTTTGGTCCGGAGCGGTAGTATCGCTCTTGGAGCCGCGGGAGTACCGCTCCGGAGCGATAGTAAAAAAATTACATCCGCTATAGCCTCGGTAGTACCGTTGCAGCCTTTTAAGAACACAAAAACTGCCACAACTTTTACAAACGGACTCCGAATTCAATGAAACAAAGTTTGTTGGAAAGCTAACGACATGGTCTAACACAATCTTGATTGAAATATCAATAAGAAGAAAATGAGAAAAATCCCATAAGAAAATGGTGAGAACCCTTCCTCGAATAAGACCGGTAAAACTTTCAACACCGAAAACGCAATAGATGAAGTATATGAAATTTGTTTTCGATGAACAAGAGCTTGTCATGAAGATAACCACAAGCTCAAGAACCCACATAGAGAAAATCCAACCAAGAACCAAGAAATATGATGATGCCAAGAATGCAATGGTTTGATCTCCCAACGAACAATACGATCAAGCTACTCACTTGAGAGCCCTCCTTGATAGTACGACAATCGATCCTATAACCCGGTCTCTCAACTACCACCATGAGACCGGTAAAATAGAAAACCCTATCAAGGTCAAACCTTAGCCTTGCGCATAGTCCACTTGAGCTAGATGATGACGATTTTGACTTCCTCAAGATGGACCACCTTTCTTGATTGCATTGGCTTGATGAAGACTAGATGATTGCTCCCTCATACTCAAGTATGGGTGAGACACTCTTCGGCACATCTTCACAAGTCCATTGTCACCACAATGAACGACGAGGCTCAAGCATGATCTCTCCGTGATGCTTCAATTGATCTTGCACATCGCAACCTTGATGATGATCTCCACTTGATGTCATCTTCCATGGGATGTATGGGATCTCCCTCTTGATGCAAGCCCATGGAAATATACCTAACCCCACAAAGAACTCTCACGTGGACCATGGGTTAGTACACAAAGCATAATGGACAATGCTTACCACACCATGGGATCACTTGATCCCTCTCGGTACATCTTGTACGCTTTGTGTGTTGATCAACTTGATTCACTTTTTGACTTAGTATTGATCAACCTTGTATCTTAGCTTCTCTCTTCATAAAGATGATGTCTTGAAGGTAAACATGAATGCTTACACAATCTTCTTCTTCAAGACATGCTTGCAATAAGCTCAACTCCCACATGACAAATCTTTGGATAAACCTTGAATACCACCTTGGTCACCATATAAACTCCTTGAAACCCAACAGATGGACTTCAAGAAGTGCCTATGGACAAATCCTTCGAATATAACTCAAGGAAACTATTAGTCCATAAGGGTGTCATCAATTACCCAAAACTACACATGAAGAAATGTGCTCTTACAATCTCCCCCATTTTGGTAATTGATGACAACCACTTTCAAGGGAGTTTATATAAGAAAATAAGCACAACCAAGCACACACAATGCAATGCATGGATGTGAGATGCAAATGCTTAAACAACAAAAGCAAAACTCTCAAAGCATTCCAAATTAAACTCTCTAAACTTGTCCCCCATTGGCATTGATTGCCAAAATGGGAAGAAAGTTTAGAAATCCAATATAATAGGTGTTCCTCCAAAAAGTTTGTATATCTCAAATACGTGTGAAAAGAAATACACATATCCAATGATAAGTAGTTGGAGGAAGACAAACTATATTGAGAACCCAAATATTGCACAAAGGATCGTATGGCACAAAGACATACACCGGAGGAAGCAAGCAATCAAAAGATACTAATTGGAACAATCAATCACATGGACCAATGAGCCACATGAATAAAAGATATTATGATATGGGAAAATAGTGTTTATAAAGAAACTAGAGGAGCTCCCCATGATTTGTGCACAAATAATAATATTTGTATTTGAATAGAAGTGCACAAAAAAGGATCATGACTCTCCCAAAATCAATATAAACACACCACAAGTGCAAGCAAGAAGATAAGACAAAGAGCGTAGTACTTGCACTAAACATATGGTTGAGCAACATGTAAAAGAGGCAATCTTAAGAATAGGCTCAACCAAAATGATGTGTGTGAGTCATGGAAAAGCACTTGATAAGACTAGTATAAGGATGAGCATAAAGCATCAACATAGTCTTGATGAAATGAGACACAAAGTGCAAACCATATCCTTCCCACACACAAACCACTAGCAAAAGGATTCACAAGCTTACTAATAGGAAAATTTAAAAACCAAAGCTTGTGACAAACCCTAGTGAAGATAGTAAAATGATAGCCTTGTCAAGAGGAGGTATACCAATTGAAATGGAAAAACCCTAGTGAAGATAGGAAAATGATAGCCTTGTCAAGAGGAGGTATACCAATCGAAATGGAAAAATCCTCGTGAAGACAAGCATGAGGAAAATAATCTTCACCACCAAAGAGTGCATCAAGATGTTAGGATATAAGATCCGCACTCAAGACAGATTCTTTAACGAAACCACCAAGTAAACAAAAATGAAATGCAACGGTGGACGTGAAAGAAAAGAGTATATCAACTAGAGATGTAACTTATCTCATGTGTATAAGATTCTAGGTAGAGGGCAATCATGATGACATATCCACAAAGAATAATGTACAAACGAAATAGTTACAAGAAGGAACAAACAAGATATCCACAAGGAAGTCATAACTATACCAATAAGATCTTTGCTTGAAAGCATAGCACATAGCCTAATATTTTATTATTGTACATAAATTAACTCCCAATACACGAACATCAAAGACATCACAACTAGCAATATGACATGATCGCTGAGACTCTTTGAGAAAGGAAATAAGTACCACAAGAATGACTCAAGAAATTCCTACCATGATGCAACCTATAAACAGTTGAATGCGAGAAATGTATGCATGAAGTAGATACTTGTTACCGAGATAGCATTGGATTGATGTAGTAGACAATGGTTCTTTGATCATCCTAGCAAGGCTCCAATAAGCACATGGTGTAAACACCTACCTTGTAAGTGAGACGAGTGTCCAATGTATCTCCAATTGTTCTTAAAACAACACCACAAACAAAGTGGTACCCAAACTTATTGGGACCAAAAAGTTAGTGTACCAACAATGTATAGGAAAAAACTCCACATAAATATGTGCATATAGATATGAAACTGAATTTCATGCACACTTTAGCCAATTTATGTCATAGTGGAGTTTCCCCTGTATTTTGGGTCAAGGAAAGAGAACATGCCAACGAAAGTACATGTGGTAAATATGCATGCTCAAGGCTTTCGAGAATCAAATCAACACACAGTTGATAAGATATCGGGAGAAAAGGAATCAAGTGAAAATAAGATACCAAACAAAAAAATCACTTGACGGATACCAACTATAATATATATCAAGGAATGAGATATCCATTGACACATGCCAATAGAAGGAAACAAGATACCAATTGAAGGAAAACAAGAGGTATCAAGTTCCCAAAAGAGAGCTAGGTTCCACAATCCACACCCTTCACAAATTTTCATGCTGGCACAATGTACCATAGAGAAAAGGCTTGCCTCCCACCAACACACACTTGATGAGGATCAAAAGATTTTATGATAAACACATAAAGAGAGTGTTCTAAGGAAAATAGGAGGGCTCCCCCAAGAGATGTGCATTATATAGAATTTGCATTTGGATACAACATGCACTTGATGGGATCATCACTTTCCCTATATCTATAGAAACACTAGACATGCTCAAAAAGATCCACAAGAGACAAGGAAGACAAACGATAAACAAAATACAATGTAAAGATGATTAGCAATTTATACCATGAAAGGATACCAAATGTCGAAGGACAAGAAGTAATTTGAAATATTTCCAATTGGTAGATTGCAAAGAAATCCAACATCATCTTTACACGTAAAACATAAGCAAATGACACTTGTAGAGCTAACATGCCACCTAGGAACAAGGTAAATTATAATATCAAATCTAAGTGGAAATATCTCAAATGTACACATTCTCTGGGATTGTAATATGCACATAGCATATTACTCCCCCCATAATGTGGTAACCCAACGATAATAACAAGTGGCAAATGAAGTACAACAATAGATGATTAATGGACCTTTTAGAATTTGAATTTCTCATGAGACGACATACCACATAGAAGCTAGATAATATTGTAATATCAATACTAAGTGGTATTCCTCATGTACACACATTTTTAGGATTGTGAAGTGCACAAAGCACATCACGCCCCCAAAATGGGATAATCCATTAATCTCTCAAGAAAGCCAACTAAGATAAGACAAGATGCAAAAAGTCTCAACATAAGACTCACACATACATGATGTGCAACCCATCATACATACTTGATTTCTCAAGATACACAAATAGGAAGCACAACATATACAACCGCATGCAAGGTACAAAACCACAATATGCAAAGGGGCAAGTAAGTAACAATCTATTCAATTTAAGTACATGTTACCGCAAGGAGGAACATTGGATATAAGTGAGAAACTTGATAATCCACATGACTTGGCTTGAGATAATATGAATGATGAAGATCCCTTAATTCTTCATGATGTAGCCAAGTCACCAATGCCCTCCATTAATGCCTATTGATCAAGTTTGAGCTTGTTGGTCCCCAACCAAGTTGGGTCCTAAGAGGTTAGTCACAATAGGCTTGGCTACCCAAATGGTTATTTTCTTGACACCACTTTGAGTACCAACACATTTGGAAAACACATTGCCAAGCTTATCCTTCCCAAGAGAATAGATATCATCAATAATGATTGGGTTGGATAAGTTACCTTTTGTGCAAGAAGAAGCGTAGTGACCCTTCTCACGACATAAGTAGCAACATTTAACCTTTGCTTTCTTCTCAATTGATTTCTCAACTTGAAGAGCGGTGACTTGGGTCTTCTTGGGAAGAGGCCTTTCTTCAACTTGTGGTTGAGCATGAGATTGAACTTGTGGTCGCTTCCCTTGTTGCTGTTTACTTTGGGGCTTCTTCTTTAATGGGCAAGGTCTAACATGATGACCTTGAATTTTGCACTTGAAGCAAATAATCTTGGCCGAATTCTTGACTTGTTCTTGTCCCTTCTTCTTGTAGTTCGTGGACATCTTCTTCTTATTCTTGGAGTTGAATCCAAGTCCACCTTTGTCATTTGGGAGTTTTTGCACACTCAAGATATTGTTGCGTGTGGAGTTCCCTTCATGACTATTTTCCAAGTCTTTCTTCAAAGAAGTGACTTGGGCCTTGAGCTCATTGATTTCCTCTACATGGTTAGAATCAACACAAGTGCTAGAGGAAGTATAAGATTCATCATTAGAGAAACAAGGCAAGGAAAGTAGTTCATCGCAAGATGTACCAACATTATGAGTAGATGAACTACGAGGACTAGCACATGGCAGTAAAGCATTTCTACTAGATGTAGTGCTAATTTCCACATGAGGCTCACTAGATGTTACCTTAGTAGTACTAGCCTCATGAGCTATCTTTAGCACATTATGAGATACTAGAAGATCACCATGAGAGCTAGAAAGCTTTTCATGACTTTCTTCCAATTTCCCATAATTTCTAGATAGCAACTCAAGTTGAGCCCTTAGATCAACATTCTCCTTTAATATGGATGCTTCACAAGAAATAGAGTTAGTAGCACAAGCATCATAATTAACAACAAGAGGAGAAGGCAACTTGGCAAGCTCTTTAGCATATGAAACTTTAAGTTGAGCATGAGACTCGGTGAGTTCAATGAGCAAACTCTTAACAACCCTTGAGCCATTTTCGAGGTGCTCAAAATCCTCAAGGAGTTTAGCATGTGCAACTTCAAGCTTATCATTTTTAGTTCTAACATCATTAGCCACCTTGAGAGCTCTTTCATGGGATTCCTTTAATCTAGATAATTCTAGAGCAAAGGTCACCTCAAGAGATTCCTTGGTGGTTTGTTCATTTTCAAGAGCTTGAGATAGCTACGCAATCTCATTAGCATAATCACGTTCATGACCTTCCATTTTCTCAATGGTGGCCTCATGCTCCTCGAGATGAGCTTCCAACTCCTCAATATATTTCTTGCCCTCAATGGCAATAGACATGATTTCCATGAAGTTGGAACGAGCAATATTATTCTTATGAAGAGCTTTAAAAACCATTTCTCCCTTAAGTTTTAAGGAAGCAATATTATCACTCTCTTCATCATTATCATCAACATCATCATCGTGAGATATATTGGGATTCAAAGTAGGAGATAACTTTGAAGCCTTAGCCATAAGGCAAAAGTGAGAAACAATAGATGATGATGTAGGATCCCTTGAAGCACCATTCAAGACCACATCTTGTTCCATGGAGTGTTGGGTATCCTCTACATTGTTATCACAACAACTCGAAGACATAGATACATTTTTATCATGGCAACAAGATATAGCAAGCATATCATCATGAGATTTAGTCAAGAAATTTGTACATGATATGAAAGGACTACCAACACAAGCATGTGAAACATTTAAAGTGCTCGAGGTGTTAAAGTCCAAAGATGAAGCATTGCAATAAGATAGTGAAGAAGAATTATCAACAATAAGCTCACTATCATCATTACAATGATCATCACTTCTCACCATATAATTACCTTGTGGCAATCCACATGTAGGTGAAGTAGATGAAGTTGAGAAGACAACACGACCGGAGGTGGAGGGAGAATAATAATCCCTACAAATCTTGGACTCACCAAATTTATCTTGAAGCTTTGTCCACAACTCATGAGCATCCCGTAACGGCATGAGTTCAAATATAACTACATTGCTCAAAGAATCAAAAAGCACATTAGAAGCTTGAGCATTGAGATTAGAGAGTTTTTTCATCCTCTAAAGATATGTGTTGAGAATCCTTTGGAGGAGAAAAACCCATATCTACAATTCTCTCTAAATTTGGGTCCATGACCCTAAAGAGATTAAGCATGCGAATTACCCAAACATCAAAATTTGTGCCATTAAAACTAAGAGTGTCATAGAATCCTAATCCCCTAGTCGACATCCTTACTATGTAGGTTGTTAAACCTAATAACAAGAGACCTAGCTCTGATACCAATTGAAAGGACGTGGATGTCGCCTAGAGGGGGGTGAATAGGCACTTTAAAATAATTACGGTTTAGGCTTGAACAAATGCGGAATAAAACTATCGTTTAATTAGTCAAGCACAAAACCTAAAACAACTAGGCTCACCTATGTGCACCAACAACTTATGCTAAGCAAGATATACAACTAAGTGATAGCAAGATATATAACAAGAAACAATATGGCTATCACAAAGTAAAGTGCATAAGTAAAGGGGCTCGAGTAAGAGATAACCGAGGCACGTGGAGACGACGATGTATCCCTAAGTTCACACCCTTGCGGATGCTAATCTCCGTTTGGAGCGGTGTGCAGGCAAAATGCTCCCCAAGAAGCCACTAGGGCCACCGCAATTTCCTCACGCCCTCGCACAATGCAAGATGTCATGATTCCACTAAGGGACCTTTGAGGGTGGTCACCGAACCCGTACAAACAAGGTTGGGGCAATCTCCACAACTGAATTGGAGGCTCCCAACGACACCAAGAAGCTTCACCACGATGGATTGTAGCTCCGAGGTGACCTCAAATGCTCGGGGCAATCTCCACAACCTAATTGGAGACCCCGAAGCTTGCCCGGAGCTTTGCACCACAATGATTGAGCTCTGAGGCACCACCAACCTTCTAGGGCGCCAAAGCACCCAAGAGGAGCAAGCTCTAGGGTGCTCAAACACCCAAGAGTAATAAGCTTCTCAACTTCTCACTTCCACGTATCACCGTGGAGAACTCAAACCTATGCACCAAATGGAATGGCAAGGGCACACAGAGTGCCCAAGTCCTTCTCTCCCAAATCCCACCAAAGCAACTAATGCTAGGGAGGAAAATCAGAGGAAGAATGAAGAAGAACACGAAGAACTCCAAGATCCAGATCCAAGGGGTTCCCCTCACTTAGAGGAGACAGTTATTGGTGGAAATGTGGATCTAGATCTCCTCTCTATTTTCCCTCAAGAACTAGCAAGAATCATTGGAGGGATTGAGAGTTAGCAAGCTTGAAGAAGATAAACAATGGGGGAAGAACATGAACTCAAAGGATAAGGTCCATTGGAGAAGAAGACCCCCTTTTATAGGTGGGGAAAAATCCAACCGTTATCCTCACAACCCGCACAGAGCGGCACTACCGCTCCAAGGAGCGGTACTGCCGCTTGGGCGGTAGTACCCCTTTGAAAAACAACACCGAGGAGGCAAAAGGCCGGTATAACCACCGGAGCGGTACTACTGCTCGTCCTCACGGTACTACCGCTATGGATAGCGGTACTACCGCTACGGGTAGCGGTACTACTGCTTGTGAGCGGTACTAAAAAATTACATCCGTGCCTACCACAGCTGGACTTAACACGAGATTTTGGTTCGGAGAGGTAGTACCGCTCTGGAACGATAGTAAAAAATTACATCCACTCTAGCTGCGGTAGTACCGCTACAGCCTTTTAAGAACACGAAAACTGCCACAACTTTTGCAAACGGACTCCGAATTCAATGAAACAAAGTTTGTTGGAAAGCTAACGACATGGGCTAACACAATCTTGATTGAAATATCAATAAGAATAAAATGAGAAAAGGCCCGTAAGAAAATGGTGAGAACCCTTCCTCGAATAAGACCGATAAAACTTCCAACACCGAAAACGCAATAGACGAAGCATATGAAATCCGTTTTCAATGAACTAGAGCTTGTCAGAAAGATAACCACAAGCTCAAGAACCCACATAGAGAAAATCCAACCAAGAACCAAGAAATATGATGATGCCAAGAATGCCATGGTTTGAGCTCCCAACGAACGATACGATCAAACTACTCACTTGAGAGCCCCCCTTGATAGTACGGCAATCGATCCTATAACCCATTCTCTCAACTACCACCATGAGACCGGTAAAATAGAAAACCCTATCAAGGTCAAACCTTAGCCTTGCGCATAGTCCACTTGAGCTAGATGATGACGATTTTGACTTCCTCAAGATGGACCACGTTTCTTGATTGCGTTGGCTTGATGAAGACTAGATGATTGCTCCCCCATACTCCACTATGGGTGAGCCACTCTTCGACACATCTTCACAAGTCCATTGTCACCACAATGAACAGCGAGCATCAAGCATGATCTCTCCATGATGCTTCACTTGATCTTGCACATCGCAACCTTGATGATGATCTCCACTTGATGTCATCTTCCATGGGATGTATGGGATCTGCCTCTTGATGCAAGTCCATGGAAATATACCTAACCCCACAAAGAACTCTCACGTAGACCATGGGTTAGTACACAAAGCATAATGGACAATGCTTACCACACCATGGGATCACTTGTAACCGATAGACCTGATCCACATAGAGTTGCGCCACTTGTAGTGCAGTGAACGGATGTGACAAGGGTATAAAGTGCCCATACTTGCTGAACTTGTCAATTACCACCAAAATAGTGTCAAATGTCCTGCTCTTTGGAAATCCACCAATGAAATCCATTCTGACTAAATTCCAGGCCTCTTTTGGTATGGGAAGAGGACTGAGTAACCCAGGCTTCTTAATATGTTCAGATTTAGCCTGCTGATAGACCGTGCAACTCTGAACATAATTTTATGGTTTGTGTCATAGCAGGCCAAGCAAAGAGGGCCTTGATTCACTGGTACATGCCTTGGAAGCATGAATGGCCCCCAATTCCACTATTATGAAGTGCTAGCATGATGGCCTGACGTGCTTCGGTATTATGTCCCAACCAAATTCTGTCCTTGTATCTAATGATTTCATTGTGAAAAACATATCCTTTATCATTCTTGCCAGAGATAGCTAATTCCTGAAGCAGTTCTTTGTCAGCCGCATGAACTCGATATCCTTGAGCCACCACTCACAGCCACTTAGGAGTGCAAAAGGAAATTGCACAGAGTTCCATGGGAGCAGGTGGTCTGGAGAGAGCATCAGCAGTAGTGTTATCCAAGCCTTTCTTGTATACAATAGTGTGTTGCAGACCAAGAAGTTTGAGGAAGGCTTTCTGCTGCATGGGACTAGACAGCTTTTGATCTTGCAAGTGAACTAAGCTTCTATGATCAGTAGAGATGATGAAAGGAGCATGTTGTAAATAAGATTTCCACTTTTCTACTGCTAGTAACACAGCTAAACACTCTTTTTCATAGGTTGACCGTGCTTGAGATTTAGGGCCCAGAGCTTTACTAAGATAGGAGATGGGGTGACCATCTTGCATTAGTACAACACCAATGCCACTGTTGCTGGCATATGTTTCCATAGTAAATGTTTTTTTTAAATCTGGTAGGGCCAACACTGGAGTTGTGGCCAATGCTTTCTTCAGATGCTGAAAGGCAGCTTGAGTAGTTGGTGTCAATGCAAACACCACATCCTTCTTTAGTAGATCAGACAAACTTCTGCTAATTATCCCATAATTAACCTTCTGTAATATCCGGTGAGTCCAAGGAATCCTTTGACATCTCTTGCATTAGTGGGCACTGGCCAATCTTGTACAGCCCTAACTTTGGTGGGGTCTGTCTGAACTCCTTTGCCACTGATCACATGACCCAAGTATTCCATTTCTGGCTAAGCAAAAGTGCACTTAGAGTATTTCACAAACAATTGATTTTGCTGCAGGATTGTGAATACCTCTTCCAAATGTGCTAGGTGGCTTTGCAAGGTTTCACTGAATATTAGATATCGTCCATAAAGATCAACACACACTTCCTTAGCAGGTGAGAAAAGAGTGCATTCATAGCTGCTTGAAAGGTAGTTGGAGCATTAGTAAGCCCAAAGGGAATGACCTTGAACTCACATAACCCATGATGGGTTTTAAAGGCTGTTTTGTGTTCTTCACCTTCCACCAATCGTATTTGATGGTACCCAGCCCTGAGGTCTAGTTTTGTGAAGTGAGTTGCTCCAGCTAGCTCATCCAGGAGCTCCTCAACTACAGGCATAGGATACTTGTGTTGCACAATAACTGAATTCAGTTGCCTATAATCCACACAAAAATGCCAACTCTCATTTTTTTTCTAACCAGTAACACAAGAGAGGCAAATGGGCTGGCGCTCTCTTGTATTGACTCCTTGATGGAGCATGGTAGAGATTTGTTGCTCTATCTCAGTTTTTTGCATAGGATTGTACCCATAGGGCTTTATGTTGACGGGTTTGGCTCCAGGTAATAGTGGAATATTGTGATCAAATGGCCTGTGCAGGGGAAGCTTGTCAGGAGTATGGAACAACTGCTTGTGCTTGTCCAAGATGGATTGTACTGCCGGGGGTACATGTTCCTGGGTTACCGGGGCTTCCACAATGTGACATAGCTGGATAACATGTTCCACAGCTCCAGTATTGAGCAAACCCTGCAAGTGCTTCCCAGATATGGCAGTGAAAGAGGTGAGCTTGTCTCTGACTCCTCTCAATGTAATTCTCACCCCTTGGTACTTAAACCTCATAACCTTCTTCCTCCAGTCCACCCACATGGGACTCATTGTTTCCAACCACTGCATTCCCAAGATAATGTCATATGTGCCTAAATGAAGTACTTTCAGAGATGACTTAAAAGAGTTGTTCTGACAAAACCATTGCAGGTTTGGTACTTGTTTATTGCACTGTAATGTTCCTCCATTTGCCACCGTGACCTTGGCGGCGGTGATATCCTCCACCGGACATTGTAATTCTTGTACCAAATCAGCACTAATAAATTTGTGGAGCTGCCCGAGTCCACCAGTATGAGTAACTGTCTCTTGCCCACCATGCCCTGCAATTTTATACTTTCCTTAGAAGAAGTTCCTGTTGCTGCATAAACCAACAGTTTCATGCAGGCATCATCTGATGGAGAACGTTGCATGGGAATCAAAAAAATTCCTACGCACACGCAGATCTATCCATGGTAATGAGCATCTACGAGAGGGAGAGTGGATCTACGTACCCTTGTAGATCGCTAAGCGGGAAGCATTAAGAAATGCGGTTGGTGTAGTCGAACGTCTTCGCGATCCAAATCGCCGAGCGTCCTGCGATCTCATCACAATCCGTCCCGCGATCCAATCACGATCCGTCCCGTGAACTCATCACGATCCATCCCATGATCTTATCACGATCCGTCCCACGATCTCATCATGATCCGTCCCGCGATCTCATCACGATCCGTCTCGCGATCTTGATCACGGTCCTTCCGATCTAGCACCGAACGGACGGCACCTCCGCGTTCAGCACACGTACAGCTTGATGACGATCTCCGCCGTCTTGATCTAGCAAGAGAGAGTAGAGAGGTAGAAGAATTCGCCGGTAGCGTGACGGCGCTCCGGCGATGGTGGTGGAGCAATTCCGGCAGGGCTTCGCCTAAGCACTGCAGAAATCTGATCTAGAGGAGAAACTATGCACTAGAGATTAGGGTTGCACGTGGCTGAAAATCAAGTGCAAAAGCCTAGAAATCCACTAGTATATATAGGAGGGAGGGAGGAGGAGAGGCAGCCTTGGCCTCCAAGCCTTGGAGGCTTCGGCCGAACCAGCTAGGAAGGAGTCCACCTCCTCCACTCCTAGTAGGATTAGGACTCCTTCCCTAATTTGCCTTTTTTGCCTTTTTCCACCTTTTCCTTTTGGGCTTTTCTTCCCAGCCACATGGGCCATATGTGAGACTTCCACCAGCCCACAAATTTCTGGTGTTTACTCTCACACAGCCCATGAAGCCTCTTGGGTCGAAATACCCCTCCCGGAGGTCTCCCGGTACACTACCGGCACTCCCGGTACACTACCGATAAGCCCGGAACTTTTCCGACGACCAAAACAGGACCTCCTATATATGAATCTTTACCTCCGGACCATTCCGGAGCTCCTCATGATGTCCAGGATCTCATCCGGGACTCCGAACAAACTTCGGTCACCACCATACATAACTTTATACTACCGAAACATCACCGAACCTTAAGTGTGCAGACCCTGCGGGTTCGAGAACTATGTAGACCTGACCGAGACACCTCTACGGTCAATAACCAATGGCGGGACCTGGATGTCCACATTGGTTCCTACATATTCTATGAAGATCTTTATCGGTTGAACCTCTATGTCAAGGATTCAGTTAATCCCGTATGACGTTCCCTTTGTTCTTCGGTATGTTACTTGCCCGAGATTCGATCGTCGGTATCACCATACCTAGTTCAACCTCGTTACCGGCAAGTCTCTTTACTCGTTTCGTAATACAAGATCTCGTGACTAACACTTAGTCATATTGCTTGCAAGGCTTATTGTGATGTTGTATTACCGAGTGGGCCCTGAGATACCTCTCCATCACACGGAGTAACAAATCCCAGTCTTGATCCATGCCAACTCAACAGAAACCCTCGGAGATACCTGTAGAGCACCTTTATAGCCACCCAGTTACGTTGCGACTTTTGATACACACAAGGCACTCCTCCGATGTTTGTGAGTTGCATGATCTCATGGTCATAGGAACATATACTTTGACATGCAGAAAACAGTAGCAATAAACAGACACGATCATATGCTACGTTTGTAGTTTGGGTCTTGTCCATCACATAATTCTCCTAATGATGTGATCCCGTTATCAAATGACATCTCATGTCCATGGCTAGGAAACCTTAACCATCTTTTGATCAACGAGCTAGTTTACTAGAGGCATACTAGGGACATGGTGTTGTCTATGTATCCACACATGTATCTGAGTTTTTGATCAATATAATTATAGCATGGATAATAAACGATTATCATGAACAAGGAAATATGATAATAACTAATTTATTATTGCCTCTAGGGCATATTTGCAACAGTCTCCCACTTGAACTAGAGTCAATAATCTAGTTCACATCACTATGTGATTCGCATTGTTGTGAATCTAACACCCAATGAGTTCTGGGGCTTGATCATGCTTTGCATGTGAGAAAGGTCTTATAGTCAACGGGTCTGTGACATTCAGATCCGTGTGTATTTTGCAAATCTCTATGCGAAACCGTAAACACTGCTACCACACTCCACTTGGTACTATTCCAAATGGCTACTCCACCTATACGTATCCAGATTGCTACTACGAGTCATCCGGATTGGTGTTAAAGCTTGCATCGACGTAACTCTTTACGACGAACTCTTTATCACCTCCATAATCGAGAAACATCTCCTTAGTCTTTTAGTTACTAAGGATAATCTTGACCGCTGCCCAGTGATCCACTCCTGGATCACTTTTGTACCCCTTGACAGACTCATGGCAAGGCACACATAGGTGCGGTACACAGCATGGCATACTGTACAGAGCCTATGGCTAAGGCATAGGGGACGACGTTCATCCTTTCTCTTTCTTCTACCGTGGTCGAGCTTTGAGTCTCACTCAACTTCACACCTTACAAATCAGGCAAGAACTCTTTCTCTGACTGATCCATTTTGAACTCTTTCAAAATCTTGTCAAGGTATGTACTCATTGAAAGTCTCATCAAGCATCTTGATCTATCTATATAGATCTTGATGCTCAACAATTAGGTAGCTTTATCTAGGTCTTCCTTTGAAAATCACTTTTCAAACAACCATTTATGCTTTCCATAAATCCTACATTATTTCCGATCAACAATATGTCATCCACATATACTTATCAGAAATTCTATAGTGCTCCCACTCACTTTATTGTAAATACAAGTTTCTCGTAAACTTTGTATAAACTTCAAAACTTTCATCACCTCATCAAATCGTATATTCCAACTCCGAGATGCTTCCTTCAGTCCATAGAAGGATCACTGAAAGCATAAACGCTGACACTCCAAACTTAAGACATTCACCTCTGGATCTGCGCTATGCCCTCAAGGAATCCACTAGATCAGTTTGTTTCGGACGTTCGTCCCAACGTTTTCCAGTTGGTGAAGTCCCCATAAGCCCTTCATGTATATAACGTTTGGAGTGTTAGCGTTTGCTAGCTCGGGAGGTGTCTTCAGCCAGAAGAGCTTCTTGTGTTTGTGCTAGGGAATAGGCAACATCCACTGAGCTAGGTTGTGGCAATTTGGCAGGAGCACGAATGGCAGGTTTCAGCCCTTCGATGAACCGATTGATAAAGAAAGTCTCATCATATGAATGGTTGTATACTAACAGCTTGTGCAGGTGCTCCTCAAATGTGTGAGCATACTGATCCATTGATTTAGTCTGCTTCAGGGAGAAGACCAGATCAGTGTCTCGGGAGTACTTGTTTTTTTTTGAATTTTGCATAAACTGCCACACATAATGCTGCCCAATTGTCAATGGTGTGCATAGCCTCATAAGTTTGCAACTATAACGCTGCATTTCTTGTGAAGTGCATTGTGGCGAAATTGACCCACAACTCTGCCTTGACATTATACATGCGGAAATACTTTTCACAATGCTTCTTCCACCATTTCGGGTTCTCTCCATCGAACTTGGGAAAATCTGATCACGGAATTCGAGCAATAAACTTCCCAGGAGTGTACTGAAACTGAGAATTGGGTGATCTATCGTAGTCCTCATTGTCGTCAGACAGCTCATCATGGTATGGAGCTTGGAATTTGGAATGCCCATCGTGGGACAGATTCTGATGTGCACCTCGCAAACCCCTGCTGTCCTGACCTTGTGGTTGGCGAAGCACGCCAGGCCGATCTGTTCATGGTGGCTCTGCACGCGAGACCAACGGATCCAGAGTGTTGACTCTGCGCACCACTCCTTCCAAGGACTTTCGCATCTCTGCCATCACCACATCAAGGGAGTTATGCGCGATGAGCACGCGGCCCAAGGTTGACTCCGTGCGACCCAGTGATGCAGTGCTGGTCGTGGCGAGCGTGTCGAACGCCTTGGCCGAGGAGGATGCGTACTTTTTTTTGACCGACTACTGTAGGGAAAAACACCCCATGGCCTTTTCTATTAAAACAAATCACCAAATACAATATACAACATCTAACCTATTGAGAATGAGAAAAACTAACCTCAAGGAGGGAGATAAGAGACCCATTTGATTAGGTCGTCCTTAAATCTAGCTCTAATCCTAGGAGCTAACAAAGAAACATCATGCTTAAACATACCAGTACATTTATTGACACTAGGCTGTTCATTCCGAAAAACCTTAGCATTTCTAGTCACCCAGATGCTGTAGCAAGCAGTGAAGACCACCTCCAGGAAGAAAGGGTGTTGAAAGTCTCGTCGCGCATGTCTGACCACCTCGCACATGTTGCTCCCTTGCCATTCGATGCCTAAGAAATTCCAAACTCTGCTGGCAAACGTGCATTGGAAGAAAAGATGGTCCCTATCTTCCTTAACTTGAGCATAGCAGAGAACACACAAGTTGGAGTCAGATACATTCCAATGTCTTCGCTGTAACATATCCTGTGTGTTCTGTCTATCCATAATCATCATCCAAGCAAACACTTTGACTTTCATAGTACATCAACTCTTCCAAATCAATGCAAGCAAAGGTTCACTAGGCAAGGCTTTATGGACATGCAGATAGAATTTCTTTGCCGAATAAGAGCGGCCATCTTGCTGCCATAACCACACATCATTAGCAGAGTCATCTTTGGTGAGCTGCTGGAGGGAACCCCTGAGTGTATTTAGATCAGCAAAAGCTTGCTCCAACAGAGGTAGATGAAATAAGGACATTATATCATCATCCTGAAAAGCCTGGAAAGCCTCCTTAGCTGTGATGAGTGAATCCATGGCATATGAGAATAGACGCGGGAACCTGATAGCCAGATTTCCAATGGAGTTATCCAGTAGCCAAGAATCAGTCCAGAAGAGAAAAGTATCACCCTTGTTTGGCAGAACATATGTGACAGCTCTAAAGCTATCTAATTTCTTGCAGATGTCTTTCCACCAAAAGGAGCCACATAACAAGGTACCTTGAGGCACTCTACCTTCATAGTAGGAATTCCAAATCAAGTTTACCCAAGGAACATTGGCTCTATTGAAGAACTTGTCAGCATATTTGAGTAGGAGAGCATTATTCTGGATATTCAGATTTAAGATACCAAGCCCTCCTTTTGACTTGGGCCTGCAGACTAGCTTCCAAGCAGCAAGAGCAGGTGCTTTATCAGGAGGAATATCCAAACCCTCCTTTTGACTTGGCCATTCCATCTCCATAAGCATTGTCTTTGTATCCTCTCTAGTTGTTTCATTATGCCAGGAGGAATATCCAAACTGCAAAGAAAAAATAGAGGAACCGATGACAGGGCAGAGTTCAAATATTGTAGTCTACCCCCCTGAGCTACAAAAGCAGAGCTGACCGAGAGCTTCCTTTCCATATTATCCACCAATGGCATCAAATCAGCAATCTTGGGTCTCGTAATGCCCACAGGTAGACCTAAATATGTGAATGGTAGAGTACCCACCTTACACCCAATGGAAGCAGCCAAATTATCCAGAACATCAGAAATCACATTGGTAGGAAGAAGAGCCAATTTATGGTAGTTAACATGCAACCCAGATGATTGTGAAAACATCAGCAGCATGGCTTTAAGCTCTACTAGTTGTGCCTCCTCAGCAGACAATATGATGAGAGTGTCATCAGCATATTGTACAATTGGGAAATCCTTATCATGACACGGGATGGGGAGAGTAAGCTTCCCTTTTAACAACAGATCATTAACTAGCGTCTGCAAGAAATCCGCCGTGATAGCAAAAAGCAAAGGGGACATAGGATCACCCTGTCTTACCCCCTTTTTGCAAAAAAAATCCTGCCAGGAACCCCATTGAGCAAAACTGAAGAGGAGGCAGTGGAGAGAAATTGTCTGGCCCACTGAATCCACTTAGCACTAAAATCCTTATGTTCCAAAACTTGGTACAAAAACTCGTGCTCAAGAGAGTCAAAAGCCTTCTCAAAGTCGAGTTTGAGAATAACAATCGGTTTTTTAGATTGGTGACATTGATGAAGGTACTCTAGAGTCCAGCCAACACAGTCTTGTATTGTCCTTGTTTTAATGAAGCCATACTGATTCTTATGGATACATCACATTATGTGTTCTTGAACCCGATTCGCAGTCATTTTGGACATGAACTTTAAACCCATCCCAGTGAGGGAGATTGGTCTGTAATCACTAGTATCTTCTGGTGAACCCTTCTTAGGAACAAGTGTGATGTAGGACGAGTTCATACATTCCAGTTGAGCTGATCCATCATCAAAAACCCTAGCAAGTTCATAAAAATCATCACAGATTATATCCCAACATTTCTTAAAGAACAACCCATTAAAACCATCAGGACTAGGAGCCCTATCATAGGTTTCTTTGACTGTTCTATCCATTTCATCTTTTGTGAAGGGCACGGTAAGATCCTCGAGACCTACCACCTTATGCAACAAAGAAGGGAGGTGAAAACTCGGATTTATCCCGTGTGAACTACCCATCCGTTCCTTGAAAGCTAACAAGAAAGCCCCAGCAATTTGCTCATGATCAGTGGAGATAGACCCATCTCCAAGTTTCAAAGAAGAAATTGAGTTCCTTCTGAAACGTTCAGTGGCCATAGCATGAAAGAATTTAGTGTTTTCCTCCCAAACCTTAATGTTCCTGATTGTTGCTCTTCTTTTCTAGTAAAGAAATTGCAGATGAAGCAAATGTTCTAAATGCAGCTTGACAATGCCTCTAAAGTTCGCCTCAGGTCTGAACAGAGGCCTCAATTCCTCCAAATTATCTAGTACTAGAACAACTTGATTACAGTTTGAAATCAAAGCCTTCACCTTTGATAGTCCAGTTTGCCATCTCTTCAGGGCAGACCGTAGAGCTTTCAACTTGCCCATGATGGTAGAAGCGATATGTGTTTTCCTGGACAAGGATTTCCAAGAATTTTGCACACATTCCAAAAACCCTGGGAGTTGAACCCAGTAGTTCTCAAAACGGAAAATGTTACTCATGGGTATTGTTGTGTTTATTACCACCACACAGGGCACATGATCCGAAGCAGTTTTGGCCAGGGGAAGCACTTGAGACATTGGGTAAGATGAAATCCAGTTTGTAGAAGTGAAAAACCAATCAAGCTGCTCAAGTAGTGGGGAGTCTTGCATATTGGACCAGGTGAAAGTTCTACCTTTGATAAGAAGCTCAAGAAGTCCCGGATGTCCAATAATCTCATTGAAGATGAACATATCATTTATATCAGCTCCAGGGCGATTTCTATTGGAAGGAGAACGAATGAAGTTAAAATCTCCAAGGAGTAACCAATTTTCATCTACTGGAATGGTGAGATGATAGAGCCAGCTAACAAACAGATCTCTGGCTTCACCAGTGCAAGGCCCATAAACATTCACGAAGGTCCATTTTTTCGAATTTAACTTTGAGGTGAAGGAAACAACTACCAAAACTATGTGTATCTAATAACACACCCTCGAATATGGAGGAATTCCAGAGAACTATCAAACCGCCAGAAGCCCCCGATGACGGTGAATAAGCAAAACGGTCAAATCTCTTAGGGCAAAAGCTCCTAACACTCCGGAAATCAATTGACTGCATTTTAGTTTCCTGCAGACAAATAACAGAGGCAGAACTTTCGTCTATCTTGTTCCAAACCGCCCTCTGCCTTGCATCAGAATTCAGCCCGCGCACATTCCAGCACAGCACACGCCAACTTCTAGTAGAATGACAATCCATAAACACTGTTTAAAACAAAAGTAACTACGCAGTCACACAGCAACTGCGACACAAGGTGCTTAGGTTCACAGAGACATAAACAACCAGCAGAAATAAGTTCATGACAACATAACCGAGGACCAAAAGACCTAGTCCCCCAAAGAAATCTGAAGTGATTGATTTAATCATCATTGGCCTTCTTTGACGCAGTAGGTGGCTCTTCTGTAAGAAGCTCCACAGTCAGCTTATCTGGCGCTATACCCAGCCTCTGTCCAACTGATTGAAGCACTCGGATAGGCGTTGCTGGGGGGATCTCCAAAGTTTCATTCCCCTTCTCCTCCTCCCGCTGCTCCTGATCGAGTGGCTTGGCCTTGGGCTTCCTCTTCTTGGGCAGTGGCACCGGCAGCTCCTGCAAGATTGGCTTGAAGCCATCGCATTTGAGCGAGCTACGTGTGCACCGCCTGAGCGATGTATCAACAAGGGGCGTCTGCTTCTTCCTGGAAACCTTCCTCTTAACATTCTGGGCCAAAAACATAAACTGCTCATCATCTTCAGAGGAGGCAATGGCACTGTGAGAAGAAGACCCAGCAGCCTCAGAGAACAAGCTGCGAGCAACCGGTCGTGCTCTCGGCATATCGATGTGGCCTCCATCAGCCTGCACCACCTGGAACTTGGACATGTCAGCATCAAAATCCATACCCCAAGTACGCTTAGAGATCACTATGGGCTCCACCAACGGAAGGCATATTGATTTGGGGATCTCCGATGGTGGGAAGGCATGCAGCAACGAGTCAAAACTGCGCTTCCAAACCATGTCCGGCGGGAGCTCCGTCCCATAAAACACCCTGGCCATGCCGACCACAATGTTAACTGGCTGTACCAGTGGTTGCTGATATGGAACAATTGCCAGGGGGTTGTTGTCCTCTGGTGGGTCCTCCTCCACTTGGTTCTCCACTTCTGCTTGAGGGTTGTCAACACGTACCACCTGGACAGAGTTAGAAGAGCTGGGCTGATCAAGCACCATGGACTCCTGCTCCTGTACCTGCTCCTCCTGCCGAATGTCTTGCGCAGCATCATTCCAACCCCACCCATGATCATCATGCTCTGGTGGAGGCACTTCAGGTTCCGGAGGCAGTGGAACATCGTTCTAGCCAAGTGCTGGGTATGGACGCAGTGCAAACATCAAATTATCCTAGACTAAGTTACCAAGCAAAGGATGCGGGTTACCATTGAGAGGCATTGGGTCCTCATCTTGCGGCAGTTGTTCAGCAAAAGTGGCGCCAAGGATGTAAACTGGTACAGACCAACAGACCCTTGCACCCCCCAAGCAGCATATTCAGAGAAGACCACGCTTGGTGGAACAAGGGCATCCTCTGGGAAAGATGCAAAAACAATTGATCGGACGAGGAAGGGGTCATCGCTGACCCAATGATGAAACTCCCCAAATGTACTAACCGCTGCTCTTAAATCCTCCATGTTCCTAAGATCCAGAGGGGCTCCGAGAAGCATCAGACAACCCTGACGAAAACCAGCGGCCGCTCGAAAACCCTCCCCCTCATTGTGCTTCATGAAGCGCACAAAGGAGTCATCCCCAAGTGCTTGCGGAACCATCTGAACAACGGCAAATCGCTCTCCGGCATCCCGAAGCTCAATCAAACCAACTCCCGCAATCCATGGCTGAGCAGAGCGTACATGAAAACCTTGATTATTGAGCAAATCGACAACTTGCTATCGTCCCTGTCCAATATTCTGAACTGGGGGAGCAGGCATGACTTCCGCCACCAAATACTGCTCATGACGATGAACCACTGGCGTTGCCGACGTCACAAAGGTCCGGGGAAGACGATGAGGGCCGCCATCCAAAATCTGAAGACCAGGCGGGAGGAAGCGGTCGGGGTCAATCTCAAAGTTGGCCATTGGTGTCAGCAGGTCCGGCGGCGATTGAGATGGTGGCGATGGTGTTCTTGGAGGCGGTTCCAACGGCAGAGGAGGGTAATGCAAGATTGATTGTGATGAGACGGGAGAGGGCGGCGCTGCAGGCTACGCGTGCTCGTCGAGGCAAGAAGGAGTTCCCGAAAAATCCAAGGACGTGGGGTGACTCTTCCGTTTCCCAGTGTGGTTATTATTATGCATAGAAGTAGCACCGTCAGGCATGTCCTGGCCCACCTGACAGCAGTTCGATGGTAAGTGACCTTGTTGATTGCAGACAGGACAAGTCATAATCTGATTAACCATATCATCAATCATGCCCTCAAAATTCAACTGGGCTTCCTGCGAAGAGGGTATTTGCAGCCCACTTAAAACCTCCTCCGTGGTCGGCCCAAGAGGTGTACTTGCAGTAGGCCCATCAAGATTTGCCAAAATACGAATTCCAGGAGAACCCGGTTTCCCGCTTGATTGGCCATCCGATCCGGAAACAGAAGTTCTGATGAGCAGAGATTGCAGAACAGTGCCAAACGTGATATGAGGAGTAGCGACCGTCCACCAGAGATCGGTCACCGCCGGCGGTGTGACGATTGCCCGTTGACCCTAGGGAAGGTCATAACAACCAACATCTAATGCAACAATTTCTTCAGCGGATGCCGGACAGTGATATCGCTTGCAAACATCATACTGTTGTAAGGTTGCAAAAGATAATTTCTTGCGGACTGAAGACGTCGATTTGAACGCAGATTTAAGCATTCTGGAATGCATGGCCATCAGACCTAAGCTTGAACGGCGCTTGGATGGACTCACCAGGATCCATTCCGCATAACACTGCTTTTTCCATAGCTTCAATTCACGCCACCAATTAGGACCACCATTACCCCAAAGATGAAAGTAACACTTAAAACCCAGACAAGCATAAGAGCGCAATTGAAGAATATGAAAACCAACTTGCTTGCAAGAGACACTGAATGAGAAAACCTTATCTTTGATATATTCAACCCTCAGATCAATTGTAGAACCACCAATCGCCGACTCAAGAGCAGCGGCAACAGAGTGTTCCGTTAGGCTAAAAGCATGACGGCTGAAAGAGACTACCATAACAAAAGCACGATGGCGACTTAGAGGGTGCACCAAAAGACCAGACTGACGTAAGAGATCTTCCGCAAAAAGTGCACCATGAGAAAAATCCAGATCCAGAGTAGACCCCGAGGAGGAACCCATTGAGATGAGTACCATCAAGACCAAGAGAGATCACCTGAGAGAATGACCGGAGAGGAAATCCATATAATCGGTCAGAAATCCAGATCGCCATGGAATCGCCGGAGAGGGGGTGGGGTGGGTGGAGTCGCCATTGACCGGATGCGTACTTGTTGAAGGAGTCCTGATGCTTACTTGTCGAAGGAGTCCTGAAATCCATCCAGGCACTCCACCGTCTTTGCTCCTGCTTCGGAGACCGCTTGACTCTATTGGATCGTCGCCTGAATCAGCTATTGTAGTTCAGCGAGGGTGAGCTCCGCAGTGGCCATGCGCACCGACAGATTGGGCTTGGCCGTACGAGCCATCGTCTGATCTTTGATCTACCCACCCTAGCGCAGGTACACCAAGGTGTTTTGCGCCAAATCACTATGGCGCCCCCAATTTCGACCGTACGCTAAACATACCCTCAATGCGTACGACCAAGATTAGGGACTCACTAATCAATATCACAACACAACTCTAGACACAAATTAAAGTCATACAGCTCCATATAACAAGCCAGGGGCCTCGAGGGCTCGAATACAAACCTCGACAAGCACGAGTCAGCGGAAGCAAATAATATCTGAGTACAGACATAAGTTAGACAAGTTTTGCCTTAAGAAGGCCAACACAAACATAACATCAGATCGAAGAGGCAAGGCCTCCTGCCTGGGAACCTCCTATCCTACTGCTGGTCGGGGGCCGCCTCCACGTAGTAGTAGGCTCCTGTGATGGTGTAGTAGTCATCTCCGGCGTACTTCCATCTCCTAGGATCCATCGTGTGAACGCAGAATCGTATCGAGGGGGAAAGAGAAAGTAAAGCAGCGGTGAGTACTCATCCAAAGTACTCGCAAGACTGACATCAGAACTATGCTAAGTATGCATCATTTTCAAGGGGTGGGGTTATATCTCGACTGACTACAGAAAGCGAGAATAGGGGGGAAGGCCTAGTCCTATCGAAGACTAGCATCTTCAACATCTTGCAGCATGAGAAGAGAGTAGACTGGTATCTCATATATTTTCATATTATTGTAGCAATTTTATTAAGTAACCATGCCTAGAGATTCTTCCTCGACTCCCTGCGAGGAAGCAATCTCGAGGCCACAATTCATTTCAAATTCAAGCACAATTATAGTTGTATAAGGTTAAGGTACAACTCCAAGTCGTCCTGTTACCGTGGACACGACTATTCGAATAGTTTGTTCTGTTGGAAATATGCCTTAGAGGCAATAATAAATTAGTTACTATCATATTTCCTTGTTCATGATAATCGTTTATTATCCATGCTATAATTGTATTGAGCGGAAACTTAGATGCATGTTTGGATACATAGACAAAACCATGTCCCTAGTATGCCTCTAATAGACTAGCTCGTTGATCAAAAGATGGTTAAGGTTTCCTAGCCATGGACATGAGATGTCATTTGATAACGGGATCACATCATTAGGAAAATGATGTGATGGACAAGAACCAAACTACAAACGTAGCATATGATCGTGTCAGTTTATTGCTACTGTTTTCTGCATGTCAAGTATGTGTTCCTATGACCATGAGATCATGCAACTCACGAACATCGGAGGAGTGCCTTGTGTATATCAAACGTCGCAACGTAACTGGGTGACTATAAAGGTGCTCTATAGGTATCTCTGAGGGTGTCTGTTGGGTTGGCATGGATCAAGACTGGGATTTGTTACTCCGTGTGACGGAGAGGTATCTCAGGGCCCACTCGGTAATACAACATCACAACAAGCCTTGCAAGCAATGTGACTAAGAGTTAGCCACGGGATCTTGTATTACGGAACGAGTAAAGAGACTTGCCGGTAACGAGGTTGAACTAGGTATGGAGATACCGACGATCGAATCTCGGTCAAGTAACATACCGAAGGACAAAGGGAACGTTATACGGGATTAACTGAATCCTTGACATAGAGGTTCGACCGATAAAGATCTTATGTATGGTGGTAACCGAAGTTTTTTTGGAGTCCCGGATGAGATCCTGGACGTCACGAGGAGCTCCGGAATGGTCCAGAGGTAAACATTTATATATAGGAAGTCCTTTTTTGGTCACCGGAAAAGTTTCGGGCTCATCGGTAGTGTACCGGGAGTGCCGGTAGTGTACCGGGAGACCACCGGGAGGGATATTTCGAACCAAGAGGCTTCCTGGGCTGTGGGAGGGTGAATACCAGCCCTTAGTGGGCTGGTGGAAGTCTCACACAAGGCCCATGTGTCTGGGAAGAAAATAGCAAAAGGAAAAAGGTGGAAAAAGGCAAAAGGGGGCTATATAAGGAAGGAGTCCTAATCCTACTTGGAGTAGGAGGAGGAGGACTCCTCCCTCCTAGCCGGCCGAAGGTTGGAGAGCTTGGCCCTTGCGCCAGACCACTCCTCCTCTCCTCCTATATATACTAGAGGGTTCAAGGGTTTTTGCACAAGTTCTTTCTTCCACGTGCAACCCTAACCTCCGGTGCATAGTTTCTCCTCTAGATCGGATTTCTGTAGTGCTTAGGCGAAGCCCTGTAGGAATAGCTCCGCCACCATCGCCGGAGCGCCGTCACGCTGCCGGAGAACTCTTCCACCTCTCTGCTCCCTCTTGCTGGATCAAGAAGGCAGAGATCGTCATCAAGCTGCACGTGTGCTGAACGCGGAGGTGTCGTCCGTTCGGTACTTGATCGGGACGGATCGTGTTCGTGATTGGATCGCAGGACGCTCGGCGATTTGGATCGCGAAGACGTTTGACTACACCAACCGCGTTTCTTAATGCTTCCGCTTAGCGATCTACAAGGGTACATAGATCCACTCTCCCTATCGTAGATGCTCATCACCATGGATAGATCTGCGTGTGCGTAGGAAATTTTTTGTTTCCCAAGCAACGTTCCCCAACAGTGGCATCATGAGCTAGGTCTATGTGTAGATGAGATCTTGAGTAGAACACAAAAGGTTTGTGGGCATTGATGCTTAGATTGCTTCCTCCCTTGGTCGTGTTTTGGTCCAGCCATATTGTGGGATGTAGCGGCCCGGACCAACCTTACTCGTACGCTTACGAGACACCGGTTCCCTCAACTGCACTTGTTGCAAAAGATGGCTAGCGGGTGTCAGTTTCTCCTACTTTAGTTGGATCGGATTCGACAAAGGCGTTCCTTGAGAAGGTTGAAAAGCAACTTATGTATCACCGTTGTGGTTTATGCGTAGGTGAGAATTGTTTTTGCTAGATACCCGTAGCAGCCACGTAAAACATGCAACAACAATTAGAGGACATCTAACTTGTTTTTGCAGGGTATATTGTGGTGTGATATGGCCAATTACATGATGTGATATATGTGATGTATGAGATGATCATGTGATTTATAGATTATCACGACTTGCATGTCGTTGAGTACGACAACTGGCAGGAGCCATAGGGTTGTCTTTAATTATTGTATGACCTGCGTGTCAATCATTAAGCATTATGTAATGCTTTACTTTATCGCTAAACGGTAGCAATAGTAGTAGAAGCATGATGGGCACGACAACCCCGATGGCGACACGTTGATGGAGATCAAGATGATGAAGATCATGGTGTCATGCCGATGACGATGGAGATCATGCCGGTGCTTTCATGATGGAGATCAAAAGCACAAGTTCATGGCCATATCATGTCACTTATAATTTGCATGTGATGTTAATCCTTTTATGCACCTTGTTTTGCTTAGGAAGACGTAGCATTATAAGGTGATCCCTCACTTAATTTCAAGATAAATTGTGTTCTCCCCGAGTGTGCACCGTTGTGAAAGTCAGTCGTGTCGAGACACCACGTGATGATCGGGTGTGATTGGCTCTACGTTCACATACAACGGGTGCAAGCCAGTGTTGCACATGCAGAACACTCGGGTTAAACTTGACGAGCCTAGCATGTACAGACATGGACCGAAAGGTCGAACATGAGTCATATAGTAGATATGATCAACATGATGATGTTCACCATTGAAACCACCTCAACTCACGTGATGATCGGACTTGAGTTGGTGAATTTGGATCATGTATCACTCGAATGACCGGAGGGATGTCAATTTGAGTGGGAGTTCTTAATTAATATGACTAATTGAACTCATTACTGTGAACTTAGTCAGTAGTGTGTTTGCAAATTATGTTGTAGATTACTAGCTCGTGCTGTAGCTCCCTTGTATTTTTATATGTTCCTAGAGAAATAGACTTGAAAGATGATGGTAGCAATATTGCGGACTAGGTCCATGATCTGAGGATTGTCCTCATTGCTACACAGAAGGCTTATGTCCTTAATGCACCGCTCGGTGCGCCAACCCCTCTAGTGTCGTTTGTAGATGTTGTAAACATCTGACAGGCACGTTCGGATGACTACTTGATAGTTTAGAGTGTCATGCATTACGGCTTAGAATTGAGGCTCTGAAATGTTTTTGAACGTCACGGAACATATGAGATGTTCTAAGAGCTGAAATTAGGATCTCAGCCTCATGCCCATGTTGCGAGATATGAGATCTCCAACAAGATTCTTTGCCTGCAAGATGAAAGAGAATAGCTCAATCGTTGAGCATGTGCTCAGATTGTCTGGGTGCTACAATCACTTGAATCGAGTGGGAGTTGATCTTCCAGATAAGGTAGTGATTGATATAGTTCTCCAAGTCACTGTCACTAAGCTACTAGAACTTGGTGATGATTTATAAAATGCCAGGGATAGAAATAATGATCCCTAAGCTATTCGCGATGTTTGACACCGTGAAGGTAGAAATCAAGAAGGAGCGTCAAGTGTTGATGGTTAGTAAAACCACTAGTTTCGAGAAGGGCAAGGGAAAGAAAGGAAACTTCATTGATGGCAAGTCAGTTGCTGCTCCAGTGAAGCAACCCAAAGTTTAACCCAAACCCGAGACTAAGTGCTTCAATTATGAGGAGAGCGGTCGCCGAAGCGGAACAACCCTAGATGCTTGGTAGATAAGAAGGCTGGCAATGTCGACGGAAGTATATTTGATATATGTGTTATTGATGTGTACCTTGTTAGTACTCCTAGTAGCACCTGGGTATTGGATACCAGTTCAGTTGCTAAATGTTAGTAACTCAAAATGAAAGCTACGGAATAAACGGAGAACTAGCTAAGTGTGAGGTGACGATGTGTGTTGGAAATGTTTCCAAGGTTGATGTGATCAACATCGCACGCTCTCTCTACCTTCGGGATTAGTGACGAACCTAAATAAATGTTATTTGGTGTTTTGCGTTGAGCATGAACGTGATTAGATCGTGTTTATTGCAACACGGTTATTCATTTAAGTTAGAGAATAATGGTTATTCTGTTTACATGAATAATACCTTCAATGGTCATGCACCCAGTGAGAATGGTTTGTTGAATCTTGATCGTAGTAATACACATGTTCATAACATTGATGCCAAAATATACAAAGTTAATAATGATAGCACCACATACTTGTGGCACTGCCGTTAAAATGTCATATTGGTATAAATCGCATGAAGAAACTCCATGCTGATGGATCTTTGGACTCATTCGATTTCGAATCGGTTGAGACATGCGAACCATGCCTCTTGGGCAAGATGACTAAGGACCCTGTTTTCTGGATTGATGGAGCGGGCAAGTGATTTATTGGAAATGATACATCTTGATGTATGCAATCCAATGGGTTTTGTAGCGTGCGGTGGATACCGTTATTTTCTTATCTTCATTGATGATTTGAGTAGATATAGTGTATATTTACTTAATGAAACACAAGTCTGAATCGTTTGAAAGGTTCAAGCAAATTCAGAGTGAAGTTTAAGATCATCGTGACAAGAAGATAAAAATGTCTATGATATGATCGTGGAGAGGAATATCCGAGTTACGAGTTTGGCATACAACTTTAGACAATGTGAAAGTTGTTTCACAACTCACACCACTAGGAACACCATAGTGTGATGGTGTGTCCGAACGTCATAGTCATGCTCTATTGGATATGGTGCGTGCTATGATGTATCTTATCTTTTTGTTACTATAATTTTGGGGTTATGCATTAGACAACTACATTCACTTTAAATAGGGCACCATCTAAATCCGTTCAGATGACACCGTGTGAATTATGGTTTGATAGAAACATAAGTTGTCATTTCTCAATGTTTGGGGTTGCGACACTCGTGTGGAAAATGTTTTCACCTAATGAGCTCGAACCCAAAGCGGACAAATGCATATTCATAGAATAACCTAAGAACAGTTAGGTGAACCTTCTATCTCAGATCCAGGCATAAAATGTTTGTTGCTAAAACTGGGTCCTTTCTCGAGAAAAAGTTTCTCTCGAAAGAATTGAGTGGGAGGAAGATAGAACTTGATGAGGTTGTTGAACCTTTGTTTCAACCAGAGAGTAGCGCAGCACGGGAAGTTGTTTTTGTGAAGCCTACGTTAGTTGAAAAGGAAGTTAATGATGATGATCATAAAGCTTCGGATCAAGTTACTATCGAACCTCGTAGGTCGACAAGGACGTGTACTGCTCCTGAGTAGTGCGGCAACCCGGTCTTAGAGGTCATGTTGTTGGACAACAATGAACCTACGAACTATGGAGAAGCGATGATGGGCCCGGACTCCAACAAATGGTTAGAGGCCATGAAATCCGAGATAGGATCCATGTATGAAAACCAAGTATAGACTTTGGTAGACTTGCTCGTTGGACAGCGGGTCGTTGAGTACAAATGGATCTTTAAAATGAAGACAGACGCGGATAGTAAATGTCACCATTTGTAAAGCTCGACTTGTTGCAAAGATGTTTGTGACAAGTTCAAGGAGTTGACTATGATGAGACTTTCTCACTCGTAGCGATGCTAAAGTCTGTTGGAATTATGTTAGCAGTTGCTGCATTTTTCAATTACGAAAATCTGGCAGATGGATGTCAAAACATCATTTCCTTAACGGTTTACTTCAGGAGAGGTTGTATGTGATACAACCAGAAGGTTTTGTCAGTCCTAAGGATGCTAAAAGGTGAGCAAGCTTTAGTGATCCTTCTATGGACTGAAGCAAGCATCTCGGAGTTGGAATATACACTTTAATGAGGTGATCAAAGTTTGTAGTTTATACAAAGTTTACGAGAAACTTGTATTTACAATAAAGTGAGTGGGAGCACTATAGAATTTCTGATAAGTATATGTGGATGACATATTGTTGATCGGAAATAATGTAGAATTTCTGGAAAGCGTACACGGTTGTTTGAAAAGAGTTTTTCAAAGGAAGACCTGGATGAAGCTACCTAATTGTTGAGCATCAAGATCTATAGTGATAGATCAAAGATGCTTGATGAGACTTTCAATGAGTACATACCTTGACAAGATTTTGAAAGAGTTCAAAATGGATCAGTCAGAGAAAGAGTTCTCACCTGATTTGTAAGGCGTGAAGTTGAGTGAGACTCAAAGCTCGACAAACGGCTGAATAAAGAGAAAGGACGAACGTCGTCCCCTATGCCTTAGCCATAGGCTTTGTATAGTATGTCATGCTGTGTACCGCACCTGTGTGTGCCTTGCCATGAAGTCCGTCAAGGTGTACAAGAGTGATCCATGAGTGGATCACTGGACAGCTATCAAGATTAGCCTTAGTAACTAAAAGACTAAGGAGATGTTTCCAATTATGGAGGTGGTAAAGAGTTCGTCGTAAAGAGTTACGTCGATGCAAGCTTTAACAGCGATCCAGATGACTCGTAGTAGCAATCTGGATACGTATAGTGGAGCTGCCATTTGGAATAGTACCGAGTGGAAGTGTAGTAGCAGTGTTTACAGTTTGACATAGAGATTTGCAAAGGACACACAGATCGGAATGTCGCAGACCCGTTGACTATAAGACCTCTCTCACATGCAATGCATGATCGAGCCCCAGAACTCATTGGGTGTTAGATTCATAACAATGCGAATCACATGGTGATGTGAACTAGATTATTGACTCAAGTGCAAGTGGGAGACTGTTGAAAATATGCCCTAGAGGCAATAATAAATTAGTTATTATCATATTTCCTTGTTCATGATAATCGTTTATTATCCATGCTATAACTGTATTGAGCGGAGACTTAGATGCATGTTTGGATACATAGACAAAACCATGTCCCTAGTATGCCTCTAATAGACTAGCTCGTTGATCAAAAGATGGTTAAGGTTTCCTAGCCATGGACATGAGATGTAATTTGATAACGGGATCACATCATTGGGAAAATGATGTGATGGACAAGACCCAAACTACAAACGTAGCATATGATCGTGTCAGTTTATTGCTACTGTTTTCTGCATGTCAAGTATGTGTTCCTATGACCATGAGATCATGCAACTCACGGACATCGGAGGAGTGCCTTGTGTGTATCAAACGTCGCAACGTAACTGGGTGACTATAAAGGTGCTCTACAGGTATCTCCGAGGGTGTCTGTTGGGTTGGCATGGATCAAGACTGGGATTTGTTACTCCATGTGACGGAGAGGTATCTTAGGGCCCACTCGGTAATACAACATCACAACAAGCCTTGCAAGCAATGTGACTAAGTGGTAGCCACGGGATCTTTTATTACGGAACGAGTAAAGAGACTTGCCTGGGTAACGAGGTTGAACTAGGTATGGAGATACCGACGATCGAATCTCGGGCAAGTAACATACCGAAGGACAAAGGGAACGTTATACGGGATTAACTGAATCCTTGACATAGAGGTTCGACCGATAAAGATCTTTGTAGAATATGTAGGAACCAATGTGGACATCTAGGTCCCTCCATTGGTTTTTGACCGTAGAGGTGTCTCGGTCATGTCTACATAGTTCTCGAACCCGCAAGGTCTGCACACTTAAGGTTTGGTGACGTTTTGGTAGTATAGAGTTATGTATGGTGGTGACTGAAGTTTGTTCGTAGTCCCAGATGAGATCCTGGACATCACGAGGAGCTCCGGAATGGTCCGGAGGTAAAGATTTATATATAGGAAGTCCTATTTTGGTCACCGGAAAACTTTCGGGCTCATCGGTAGTGTACCGGGAGTGCCGGTAGTGTACCGGGAGACCACTGGGAGGGGTATTTCGACCCAAGAGACTTCCTGGGCTGTGGGAGGGTGAATACCAGCCCTTAGTGGGCTGGTGGAAGTCCCACACAAGGCCCATGTGGCTGGGAAGAAAATACCAAAAGGAAAAAGTTGGAAAAAGGCAAAAGGGGGCTATATAAGGAAGGAGTCCTAATCCTACTTGGAGTAGGAGGAGGAGGATTACTCCCTCCTAGCCGGCCGAAGCTTGGAGGGCTTGGCCCTTGCACCAGCCCTCTCCTCCTCCTCTCCTCCTATATATACTAGAGGGTTCAAGAGTTTTTGCACAAGTTCTTTCTTCCACGTGCAACCCTAACCTCCAATGCATAGTTTCTCCTCTAGATCGGATTTCTGCAGTGCTTAGGCGAAGCCCTGCAGGAATAGCACCACCACCATCGCCGGAGCGCCGTCATGCTGCCGGAGAACTCTTCCACCTCTCCGCGCCCTCTTGCTGGATCAAGAAGGCGGAGATCGTCATCAAGTTGCACGTGTGCTGAACGTGGAGGTGTCGTTCGTTCGGTACTTGATCGGGACGGATCGTGTTCGTGATTGGATCGCGGGACGCTCGGTGATTTGGATTGCGAAGACTTTCGACTACACCAACCATGTTTCTTAACGCTTCCGCTTAGCGATCTACAAGGGTGCGTAGATCCACTCTCCCTCTCGTAGATGCTCATCACCATGGATAGATCTACATGTGCGTAGGAAAATTTTTGTTTCCCATGCGACGTTCCCCAACATGTTCTTCCCTGCAGGGCTGCACCGCATTTCCAACACGCTTGATCACCTCCAGCCGGAAACACTTTCCGGGGTAATGCCTGGCCTCGGGATCCAAAACGTCATCGCCCCACCTAGACTCAACGAAGAGGCCAACCCGCCGGTCTAAATTCCTAAGCGCGTGGGTTCGTGGGCCCACTTGCCCTTGCACTCCTGCATGTTGTGCACACGGCCGGAAATAGACCTAGAACCCCTTAACTTACAAGCGCGATGCGTTCCAGTCCAATCCGGCGCGCGCCACTCCGATTGCTGACGTTCGAAGAGCTTCGGTTGATACAGCGATGCTGAGCACCCATGACTTCTCCCACGTGAAGGTTTAGTGCGTAAAAAGGTCAACGACCACCTCGGATCAAATACCCAACCCATTAGCATTTTATTAGTGCGGGGCAAGCTCGAACCATATTGTAGGGCCGTCGCCCTGCCAATAACACTCGGGTGCCTTACTGGCGCACCCCACCAAGTCTTCGGATGCCTTGCGGCGCATCCCACCAAATCTTTCTCACACGGGTACCCTTGGGGCCGACCCGTCTCAGAACTATCGGGAACTTAGGTCCACCTCAACAGGGTGGTACCGCCGTCCCTTCGATCCTGTCATGTTAGTACAGTGCCAAGTCAATAGTAACTGTGTGGTTATAACATCAAGACGGGAACTGAGGAATCACCCCCAACGGTCCCCGCGCAATGTAACCGTCAAGGTGGACTTTAGAGGAATTACCCTCGGGGGTCCCACACTTGAGGGGTTACACGACAGAGACATCGTCGGGAATGGTGAAGGAGGAATCACCCTCGATAACCATGACTGACTAGCTGCGCTACAGGGCTAACATCATGAGTAGTTTGTGGGTCTGAAGAATATCTGACGATATTTTGTGGGTCTCTGGCTACTATCGGACAGATGATCCTAACGCTAAAATGTCCATGATCATCATGTTAGGAGAATGTGACAGACTAACGGACTGCGTATTCGGATTCGTGGGATTTTTTTGATAAAATTTCATGTATAAAATATTTTCATCCGAGTTACAGATTATTTAATATTAATTTTTAAAGTTTTGTTAATATTCTGGAATTAACAGATTTAAACGTCATCGCGTTTCACGATACGAAGCCGCTGCCACCTCCTGTTCTTCCTCTGGAGGCCAGATCTGGAGTTCGTTTTGGGCTCCGGAGAGGGTAAATCGACACCTTCGTCATCACCAACCATCCTTCATCACCAACCATCCTTCATCACCAATTCCATGATGCTCTTCGCCATTCGTGAGTAATCCCATCATAGGCTTACTGTACGGTGATGGGTTGGATGAGATTTTTCATGTAATCGAGTTAGTTTTGTTAGGGTTTGATCCCTAGTATCCACTATGTTCTAAGATTGATGTTGCTATGACTTTGCTATGCTTAATGCTTGTCGCTAGGGCCCGAGTGCCATGACTTCAGACCTGAACGTACTATGTTTTCATGAATATATATGTGTTCTTGATCCTATCTTGCAAGTTGTAGACACCTATTTCAAGTTATGATCCGCATCCCCCAGGATGAAAATAACTGGGATTCTTTCCGGTGATTACCGTAGTTTGAGGAGTTCATGTATTCACTAAGTGCTAATGCTTTGGTCCGATTCTTGATTAAAAGGAGGCCTTAGTATACCTTAGTTTCCATTACGACCCCTTTGCCACGTGAGGGTAGGACAAAAGATGTCATGCAAGTTCTTTTCCATAAGCACGTGTGACTATATATGGAATACATGCTTACATTACATTGATGAATTGGAGCTAGTTCTGTGTCACCCTATGTTATAACTGTTGCATGATGAATGATATCCAACATAATTATCCATCGCTGATCCATTGCCTACAAGCCTTCCACATACTGATCCTTGCTAAGTTACTTTTCTGTTGCTACTGTTACTTTCACTAGAAAACTGCTATTGTCACTTTTGCCACCGTTACTGTTACTTCCATACTACTTTGGTACTGAATACTTTGCTGCAGATATTAAGTCTTTCAGGTGTGGTTGAATTGACAACTCAGCTGCGAATACTCGAGAATATTCTTTGGCTCCCCTTGTGTCTAATCAATAAATTTGGGTTGAATAGTCTACCCTCAAAAACTATTGCGATCCCCTATACTTGTGGGTTATCAAGACCTTTTTCTGGCACCGTTGTCGGGGACCATAGCTCTATTCTCTGAGTCACTTGGCATTTATATCTGTTGATCACTATGAAGAATATGAAAGATCCAAAAACCAAGATCTATCCTTCTACTATGAGGGGAGGTAAGGAACTGCCATCTAGCTCTGCACTTGATTCACCTTCGGTTATGAGTAAGTTTGCGACACCACCACCTGCTAGTAATTATGATACGTCACCAGTAATTGATGATGCCACTTCTGCTATGCATGATGCTTATGATGATACTTTGCTTGATAATACTATGTCACTAGGTGAATTTCTTGATGAACAAATTGCTAGGGTCAATGCTAAAAATTATGATACTTCTAAAACTGATGCATCAATTCAGTTTGCGACAGAGAATGCAGGCATCACTGACTTCCTCAACGATAAGTGTGACCAGTACCTCTTGTTCACGAATACCTTTGTGCAAAACTTTCACTTTCATTTTAGGGAAGACCCTCCTACTATACAATCTCACTTATATGATGTGCCTAAGAGAATGAACCTTTATGATTTTTGCAATGTTAGCAAAATACCCTATGAGGGCAGCATCAGGGAACCACGTCCTAGAGACATGGAAGATTTTATTTCCGCAGTCACTGTAGGGGAAGAAAGAGGGGTGTCAAAGGCTAGGGTCAATACTAAAAATTATGATACTTCTGAAACTGATGAAATTATTGAAACTGAACACTATGAGACACCTTCTAGACCTAGATCTCCTAGATATGAATTGCCTGATATACCCAAGGGGTATGTTGTGGAAGGAGAGGTAGCTAGAGACTTTCTTGCCTGTAAGGATAGAGATGATCTTAAGAAATTGCTATGGAAGTGGAAAGAAAAATCCTTGAATTCTAGAATGAAATATGATCCTAAGTTTTCTACTTCACCTATCTTTGTTACTGATAAGGATTATGAATTCTCTGTCGATCCCGAGTAAACTACTTTGGTTGAATCTGATCCTCTCCATGGCTATGAATCTAAAACTGTTGTGGCACATCTTACTAAATTGAATGATATAGCCACCCTATTTACTCACGAGGAAAAAAATTCATTATTATTATGTTCTTAAGTTGTTTCCTTTCTCATTAAAGGGTGATGCTAAGATATCGTTCAACTCTCTTGATTCTGGTTGTGTGCGTAGTCCCCAGGATATGATATATTGCTTTTCTGAAAAATATTTTCCTGCCCATAAGAAACAAGCTGCCCTGCAGGAAATATTTAACTTTGTGCAAATTGAAGAAGAGAGTCTCCCACAAGCTTGGGGAGGCTTCTCCTGTTACTTGATGCTTTGCCTAATCATCCTCTCAAGAAAAATTAAATACTTGATATCTTTTATAATGGACAAACCGATGCTTCTAGAGACCACCTAGATAGTTGTGCTAGTTGTGTTTTTAGGGAACATACTGTTGAACAAGCTGAACTACTACTGAATAATATATTGAGCAATGATAATGATTGGACTATCACTGAACCACCCCCAAAGCCAACTCCGAAGAAAAGAGGTATTCTATTTCTCAGTCCCGAAGATATGCAAGAGGCAAAGTAATCTATGAAAGAAAAATGTATTAAAGCTGAAGATGTCAAGAATCTACCACCTATTGAAGAAACACATGGTCTTGATAACCCGACACAGGTAGTAGAGGTAAATTCTCTTTGTTGATTTGATGAAGGCGATATTCCTTATAATAAGTCTGCTAGTCAATGCTTGGATGAGTTTGATAACTTTGTTATTAAGCAAGAAATTTTTATGCTTATGTTAGTAGACAATTGAAACATAATGCTTTCATGCTTGATCGCTTAGGTGATTATATGAGTAGAACTATCAATGATCTTAAGCTTATTAGTAAACATGCTTCCATGGTAACTACTCAAGTGGAACAAGTACTTAAGGCATAAAATGATTTTCCAAATGAGATGAATAGTAAAAATAATGATAATTCTGTTAGAGTTGTGACTGGAGGTGGTAGAATGACTCAGGAACCTTTGTATCCCGAGGGCCATCCTAAGATAATTGAGCAAGATTCTCAAAGGAGTAATACTCATGCCCCTAGTCGTTTTGGTAATAGGAGGAATAAGGATGGTAATAGAACTTTGCATGCCGCTAGTGAACCTGTTATAAATACACCTGAAAACCCAAATGATATTTCTGTTTCTGATGCTGAGACACAATCTAGTGATGAACATGAGCCTAGTGATAATATTAATGATGATTTTCATGTTGATGCTCAACCTAGTAATGATAGTGATGTGGAGATTGAACTTGCTGTTAATCTTGATAACCCACAACCTAAGAATAAAAGACATGACAAAAGAGATTTTGTTGCTAGGAAGCATGTTAAAGAAAGAGAACCATGGGTTTAGAAACCCATGCCCTTTCCTCCTAAACGATCCAAGAAAAAGGATGATGAGGATTTTGAGCGCTTTGTTGAAATGCAAAGACCTGCCTTTTTGCGTATGCGCTTGACTGATATTCTGAAAATGTCTCCTTATGCTAAGTATATGAAAGATATTGTGACTAATAAAAGAAAGATACCAGAAGCTGAGATTTCCACCATGCTTGCTAATTATACTTTTAAGGGTGGAGTAGCAAAGAAATTAGGATATCCATAAATACCAACTATACCATGCTCTATTATAGAGAATTATGTTAAAACTGCTTTATGTGATTTGTGAGCTGGTGTTAGTGTTATGCCCTTCTCTTTATATCGTAGACTTGATTTGAATAAGTTGACACCTACTGAAATCTCTTTGCAAATGGCCGATAAATCAACTGCCTTACCTATCTATATTTTTGAGGATGTACCTGTCATAGTTGCAAATGCTACTATCTTAACGGACTTTCTTATTCTTGATATTCCCGAGGATGACAGTATGTCGATCATCCTTGGTAGACCCTTTTTGAATACCACAAGGGCTGTTATTGATTGCAACAAGGGCAATGTCACTTTTCACATTAATGGTAATGAGCATACAGTACACTTTCCGAAGAAACAACCTCAAGTTGATAGTATCAACCCCATTGAAAAAATTTCAACGATTATTATTGGAAACTTTGAATTCCCTCTTCCTACTGTCAAGAAGAAATATGATATACATATTGTTGGGGACATGCATATCCCCATTGAGGTAACTTAGTGTTATCGAAAATTCTTCGGTTTCATGTTGTTCAAAAGAAGATTGTTAATAAGACCTGATCAACCTTATTAATGGATTTCTTTTGATAAGCATGAGATGGATGAATTTAGAAAGCACAACTTTCTATATCCAACTTTTACTTTCTGTTAGTTAGAGTGAATAAAGTAAAAATGCTATCATTTTTCTGTTTTCTTAGTTTTCCGTGCAATAGAAAAATGACCTAAAAATAAAAGTTCTTCAAATGCCCTAAAAATATAGTATGGTTTTTTTGAATAATTAAAAATCTTTTACTGAGCACACATCAGGGGGCTACACTAGTGGGTCACAAGCCCACAGGGCGCGGCCGCCCCCTTGGCCGCACCTAGGGGGCTTGTGGGTCCAACATGGCCCCCCTTCACTTATTCCAGCACCCATCCACTTCGTCTTCCTCCAGAAAAAATCCCACCATTTCTCAAATCCGTGTTCTAGCTCATTTTGGTGCCATTTTCGATCTCCTTGTGCAAAGCTTCATTCGCAAAACGGTTTTAGGAGATTGTTCCTTGGTATGTGACTCCTCCAATGGTCCAATTAGTTTTTGTTCTAGTGCTTTATTTATTGCAAATTCTTGCTGCTGTGGTGACCTTGTTTTTGAGCTTGCATTTGAAATTTGTATGGTCCAAAGTAGTTTTGATGCATGATATAGCCTCGAGGCACTTGTGGGAGTAGTTTCTATGAGTTTTGTTGAGTTTTGTTCACCTTTATTTTGAGTCACTAAAAATTTCAGAATTTTTCAGAAAAGAAATGTTTAGGAGATTGTTTAGAGACTCTTCAAGACGGAGTTCTAAGGAAGATGAAAATGAAATGAAGAAGAAACCCAAGTATAATCTTCCTCGTGTTGCAGAAGTCCGGCCATGTGAATGGCCAAGTGACACATTCTTGAGGGCGGACGGAATTTATGAAGATTTCCATTATTTGGCCGAGAATGCAGGCATCACTGACTTCCTCAACGATAAGTGTGACCAGTACCTCTTGTTCACGAATACCTTTGTGCAAAACTTTCACTTTCATTTTAGGGAAGACCCTCCTACTATACAATCTCACTTATATGATGTGCCTAAGAGAATGAACCTTTATGATTTTTTCAATGTTAGCAAAATACCCTATGAGGGCAGCATCAGGGAACCACGTCCTAGAGACATGGAAGATTTTATTTCCGCAGTCACTGTAGGGGAAGAAAGAGGGGTGTCAAAGGCTAGGGTCAATACTAAAAATTATGATACTTCTGAAACTGATGAAATTATTGAAACTTAACACTATGAGACACCTTCTAGACGTAGATCTCCTAGATATGAATTGCCTGATATACCCAAGGGGTATGTTGTGGAAGGAGAGGTAGCTAGAGACTTTCTTGCCTGTAAGGATAGAGATGATCTTAAGAAATTGCTATGGAAGTGGAAAGAAAAATCCTTGAATGCTAGAATGAAATATGATCCTAAGTTTTCTACTTCACCTATCTTTGTTACTGATAAGGATTATGAATTCTCTGTCGATCCCGAGTAAACTACTTTGGTTGAATCTGATCCTCTCCATGGCTATGAATCTAAAACTGTTGTGGCACATCTTACTAAATTGAATGATATAGCCACCCTATTTACTCACGAGGAAAAAAATTCATTATTATTATGTTCTTAAGTTGTTTCCTTTCTCATTAAAGGGTGATGCTAAGATATCGTTCAACTCTCTTGATTCTGGTTGTGTGCGTAGTCCCCAGGATATGATATATTGCTTTTCTGAAAAATATTTTCCTGCCCATAAGAAACAAGCTGCCCTGCAGGAAATATTTAACTTTGTGCAAATTGAAGAAGAGAGTCTCCCACAAGCTTGGGGAGGCTTCTCCTGTTACTTGATGCTTTGCCTAATCATCCTCTCAAGAAAAATTAAATACTTGATATCTTTTATAATGGACAAACCGATGCTTCTAGAGACCACCTAGATAGTTGTGCTAGTTGTGTTTTTAGGGAACATACTGTTGAACAAGCTGAACTACTACTGAATAATATATTGAGCAATGATAATGATTGGACTATCACTGAACCACCCCCAAAGCCAACTCCGAAGAAAAGAGGTATTCTATTTCTCAGTCCTGAAGATATGCAAGAGGCAAAGTAATCTATGAAAGAAAAATGTATTAAAGCTGAAGATGTCAAGAATCTACCACCTATTGAAGAAACACATGGTCTTGATAACCCGACACAGGTAGTAGAGGTAAATTCTCTTTGTTGATTTGATGAAGGCGATATTCCTTATAATAAGTCTGCTAGTCAATGCTTGGATGAGTTTGATAACTTTGTTATTAAGCAAGAAATTTTTATGCTTATGTTAGTAGACAATTGAAACATAATGCTTTCATGCTTGATCGCTTAGGTGATTATATGAGTAGAACTATCAATGATCTTAAGCTTATTAGTAAACATGCTTCCATGGTAACTACTCAAGTGGAACAAGTACTTAAGGCATAAAATGATTTTCTTAATGAGATGAATAGTAAAAATAATGATAATTCTGTTAGAGTTGTGACTAGAGGTGGTAGAATGACTCAGGAACCTTTGTATCCCGAGGGCCATCCTAAGAGAATTGAGCAAGATTCTCAAAGGAGTAATACTCATGCCCCTAGTCGTTTCGGTAATAAGAATAATAAGGATGGTAATAGAACTTTGCATGCCGCTAGTGAACCTGTTATAAATACACCTGAAAACCCAAATGATATTTCTGTTTCTGATGCTGAGACACAATCTGGTGATGAACATGGGCCTAGTGATAATATTAATGATGATTTTCATGTTGATGCTCAACCTAGTAATGATAGTGATGTGGAGATTGAACTTGCTGTTAATCTTGATAACCCACAACCGAAGAATAAAAGACATGATAAAAGAGATTTTGTTGCTAGGAAGCATGGTAAAGAAAGAGAACCATGGGTTTAGAAACCCATGCCCTTTCCTCCTAAACGATCCAAGAAAAAGGATGATGAGGATTTTGAGCGCTTTGTTGAAATGCAAAGACCTGCCTTTTTGCGTATGCGCTTGACTGATATTCTGAAAATGTCTCCTTATGCTAAGTATATGAAAGATATTGTGACTAATAAAAGAAAGATACCAGAAGCTGAGATTTCCACCATGCTTGCTAATTATACTTTTAAGGATGGAGTAGCAAAGAAATTAGGATATCCATAAATACCAACTATACCATGCTCTATTATAGAGAATTATGTTAAAACTGCTTTATGTGATTTGTGAGCTCGTGTTAGTGTTATGCCCTTCTCTTTATATCGTAGACTTGATTTGAATAAGTTGACACCTACTGAAATCTCTTTGCAAATGGCTGATAAATCAACTGCCTTATCTATCGATATTTTTGAGGATGTACCTATCATAGTTGCAAATGCTACTATCTTAACGGACTTTCTTATTCTTGATATTCCCGAGGATGACAGTATGTCGATCATCCTTGGCAGACCCTTTTTGAATACCACAAGGGCTGTTATTGTTTGCAACAAGGGCAATGTCACTTTTCACATTAATGGTAATGAGCATACAGTACACTTTCCGAAGAAACAACCTCAAGTTGATAGTATCAACCCCATTGAAAAAAAATTCAACGATTATTATTGGAAACTTTGAATTCCCTCTTCCTACTGTCAAGAAGAAATATGATATACATATTGTTGGGGACATGCATATCCCCATTGAGGTAACTTAGTGTTATTCGAAAATTCTTCGGTTTCATGTTGTTCAAAAGAAGATTGTTAATAAGACATGATCAACCTTATTAATGGATTTCTTTTGATAAGCATGAGATGGATGAATTTAGAAAGCACAACTTTCTGTATCCAACTTTTACTTTCTGTTAGTTAGAGTGAATAAAGTAAAAATGCTATCATTTTTCTGTTTTCTTAGTTTTCCATGCAAAAGAAAAATTACCTAAAATAAAAGTTCTTCAAATGCCCTAAAAATATAGTATGTTTTTTTCTGGAATAATTAAAAATATTTGTCACTGGGCACACATCAAGGGGCTGCACCAGTGGGTCACAAGCCCACAGGGCGCGACCGCCCCCCTGGCCGCACCTAGGGGGCTTGTGGGTCCAACATGGCCCCCCTTCACTTATTCCAACACCCACCCACTTCGTCATCCTCCAGAAAAAATCCCACCATTTCTCAAACCCGTGTTCTAGCTCATTTTGGTGCTATTTTCGATCTCCTTGTGCAAAGCTTCATTCGCAAAACGGTTTTAGGAGATTGTTCCTTGGTATGTGACTCCTCCAATGGTCCAATTAGTTTTTGTTCTAGTGCTTTGTTTATTGCAAATTCTTGCTGCTGTGGTGACCTTGTTTTTGAGCATGCATTTCAAATTTGTATGGTCCAAACTAGTTTTGATGCATGATATAGCCTCTAGGCACTTGTGGGAGTAGTTTCTATGAGTTTTGTTGAGTTTTGTTGAGTTTTGTTCACCTTTATTTTGAGTCACTAAAAATTTCAGAATTTTTCAGAAAAGAAATGTTTAGGAGATTGTTTAGAGGCTCTTCAAGACGGAGGTCTAAGGAAGATGAAAATGAAATGAAGAAGAAACCCAAGTATAATCTTCCTCGTGTTGCAGAAGTCCGGCCATGTGAATGGCCAAGTGACACATTCTTGAGGGCGGACGGAATTTATGAAGATTTCTATTATTTGGCCGAGATGCAGGCATCACCGACTTCCTCAACGATAAGTGTGACCAGTACCTCTTGTTCACGAATACCTTTGTGCAAAACTTTCTCTTTCATTTTAGGGAAGACCCTCCTACTATACAATTTCACTTATATGATGTGCCTAAGAGAATGAACCTTTATGATTTTTGCAATGTTAGCAAAATACCCTATGAGGGCAGCATTAGGGAACCACGTCCTAGAGACATGGAAGATTTTATTGCCGCAGTCACTGTAGGGGAAGAAAGAGGGGTGTCAAAGGCAAGAGCAACTAGTTTACATTTTCCTGTTCTACTCTATTATTCATTATTTGCAGGGAGATGTTTAGTTGGTTGTGGGGAGAGTGGAGGTCTTAGTGCTCCCGATCTCACCATTTTGTGCCATGCTTTACTTGCTGATAGAACCTTTAGTATGGGCGCTATGGTAACGGTTGAATTTAAACCGGTCGAGGGGGCCCATATTCGGAGGTATCTATGCATCTCGTCTAGCCAAACACTTTGAGATACCCATTAGGCTTGACGAGAAAGAGGAGATGCTGCTACCCTCGAAATTTTTAGACTATGACCATATGGTAAAACATGATGTTATTAGGAAGAATGATGATAGGAGGCTGCTTTACAAATTAGTTTTTAGTCAGGGTACTTGTGTGGTTATTACTGTGCCTGCTTCCTCTTTTCGATATTCATTCAAGCAGGTACACTATTATGCCTGAAGACATTTACATATATTGGGGTCTGTCACAACCCCTAGCTCCTGAACCGACACCAATCCTTGATCAGTATTCGGAGCCAGTTTTCCAGTGGGAGCCATCGGAGCTCACTAACCAGTGGAACCCTCAGGACCCTCTGGGGTATCTAGGAGATGGTTACTTCCAGTCATGGCCATAGACCAACTTAGGCCAAAAGCCTAAGCTTGGGGGAGTATGTATTTCTCATAGACTTTACATTCCTGTTCACACATTGATTTTAGTAGTCAGTGCTCATACTTTTCTCTGTACCATCCATGGTAGTTTATTTCTTATTTACGCTTTCTTCTTGTGTGTTTAATTAACTTTGAGAAAAATTCAAAAAAATTAGTTCTAGCTTTATCTTCTAGTTTGTTTAGTTCTAGCATTAAAACAAAATCCAAAAAGATTTATCGTTCTTATTTTGCTTGTTGGGAGCTTTCTGTGTAAATATTTTTTCTTGTTCTTGTTTTGAATTTTCCTCCTTTGGGTCGTAAGGAGAAGACCACAATGAAAATGTTGAGTGGCTCTCATTTGCATTATTGTTTATCTATCAGAGAGCCCATATTACTCCGCCTTCTCCTTTGAGTTATTGTTTGCAGATTCCAGCTTAGTCCAATGCACGTGCACTCTTATTATTATTCAAACCGTTCGGTCGTGCAGGTGAAAGGCAATAATGACATTGAAAAATTGAGATGGAGAAAAGTTGGCATGAACTCAACCTATTTTGCTTTTGTAAATATGATTGGCTCATCGTTCCAAATTCAGTCCATTATGGGTGAAACATATTTGCAATGACAATTAGACATTATAGTTACTCATGCCATGCTTAATTAGCTAAGAGTGGATAATGATTTGTCTTGAGTGCCAACATGAATGTTAAAGTGGTTGTGATGTAGTATTATAGGATAGTATCCTCCTCTCAACTATTTTAGTCGCTCGACTTGGCACATGTTCATGCATGTAGTTGAAACAAAATCAACATAGCCTCTACGATATTTATGTTCATGGTGATTTATATCCTACCCATGCTTGCATTCAATGTTGGTTAATCTCAAAGCATGTTGATGACTGTGTCGCTCTCTAGTTGGTCGCTCCCTAGTCTTTTGCTACCCTTCACTTGTACTAAGCGGGAATTCTGCTTGTGCATCAAATTTCTCAAACCCAAATTTGTTCCACATGAGTCCACCACACCTACCTATATGCGGTATTTACCTGCCGTTCTAAGTAAATTTGCATGTGCCATACTCTAAACCTTCAAATAAACATTCTATTTTGTATGTCCAAATCGCTCATGTAGCGACTTGGGGCTGTCAGTATCTTCCATGCTAGGTGGGTTATTCTCACGATATGTGTTGATTCACTATCTTTCATGAGAAAGTGGCTGGTAATAGGGATTCCCAGTCCCAAAATCAAAGAAAAAAATGCAAATAATTAAACAAAACTCCCCCAGGAATTGTGTCTGTATGGACGGTACCCGTGAATTCGGCTCGCCGTGGAGTGTGATTGATTGGTGGAGGGGGAGTAAACACTTTATCATTCTGTTTGGGAACCGCCTATAATTTATCTAGCATGGAAGATGGTGAAAACACTTGGTCGCTATGTTGGCAATGAAAGCATACCGCTCAAAATTATTTTTCATCCCTGTTTTAAAAGCTCGAGCTCTGGCACCTCTGCAAATAAATGCTTCCCTTTGTGAAGGGCCTATCTATTTACTTTATTGTTGAGTCATCCTCTTCTTATAATAAGGCACCAGTTAGGGAGCACCACCGTCATTTGTATGCTTTGCTGTTAATTGATATTGAGTGTGAGTATGACTAGATCTCTTTTACCGTTAATTAGAATGTCTAGTCAGTCATTGTTCTTTAGAGGTGCTCTGCATTTATGTTTTGCGGTCTCAGAAAGGGCTAGAAAGATAACATTTTGTCATATTGTATCACGATTGTTTTGGTAAAATAGTTGTCATCCGAGAGTTATTATTATTGCTTGCTAGTTGATTAAGCCATTGATATGAGTAAATGTGAGACCTAAAGGTTGTTGTGAACGTGGTTAGTCCATAATCCTTGCTGAAAATCTGAACATCAATTAGACATATTTACAACAACAAGATCAAACAGAGTTTGTAAAAGCTTTTCTTTATCACTTTTCGTTTCTCAACTGAATTGCTTGAGGACAAGCAATGGGTTAAGCTTGGGGTAGTTGATATGTATCCATCGTATCTACTTATCCAAACCCTTTTGCCCTTGTTTTGGACTCTAATTTGCATGATTTGAATGGAACTAACCCGGACTGGCGATGTTTTCCGCAGAATTGCCTTGGTGTTATTTTTGTGCAGAAATAAGAGTTCTCGGATTGACGTAAAAATTTACAGAGAATTTTTTTGGAATTAATAAAAAATAATGGCGAAAGAATCAACCAGAGGGGGCCACTCATAGGTGACAAGCCCACCAGGCATGGCCACCCCCTGGCCGCGCCTGGCAGGCTTGTGGGCCCCCTGTGGATCCACCGACCTCAATTCACTCCTATATATTCATATCCGCGGAGAAAAAAATCAAGGAGGAGAGTTCATCGCGTTCCACGATACGGAGCCGCCGCCACCTCCTGTTCTTCCTCGAGAGGCTAGATCTGGAGTCCATTTTGGGCCCCGAAGAGGGGAAATCGATGCCTTCGTCATCTCCAACCATCCTTCATGACCAATTCCATGATGCTCTCTACCGTTCGTGAGTAATCCCATTGTAGGCTTGTTGGACGCTAATGGGTTGGATGAGATTTGTCATGTAATCATGTTAGTTTTGTTAGGGTTTGATCCTAGTATCCACTATGTTGTGATATTGATGTTGCTATGACTTTGCTATGCTTAATGCTTGTCACTAGGGCCCGAGTGCCATGATTTCAGATCTGAACCTATTATGTTTTCATGAATATATATGTGTTCTTGATCCTATCTTGCAAGTTGTAGACACCTATTACGAGTTATGATCCGCATCCCCCAGGGTGACAATAACTAGGATTCTTTTCGGTGATTACCGTAGTTTGAGGAGTTCATGTATTAACTAAGTGCTAATACGTTGGTCCGATTCTATATTAAAAGGAGGCCTTAATACCCCTTAGTTTCCATTAGGACACCGCTGCCACGGGAGGGTAGGACAAAAGATGTCATGCAAGTTCTTTTCCATAAGCACGTGTGACTATATATGGAATACATGCCTACATTACATTGATGAATTGGAGCTAGTTCTGTGTCACCCTATGTTATAACTGTTGCATGATGAATGCCATCCAACATAATTATCCATCTATGATCCATTGACTACGAGCTTTCCACATAGTGATCCTTGCTAAGTTACTTTCCCATGGCTACTGTTACTTTCACTACAAAACGGCTACTGTCACTTTTGCCACCGTTACCGTTACTTCCATACTACTTTGCTGCAGATATTAAGTCTTTCAGGTGTGGTTGAATTGACGACTCAGCTGCGAATACTCAAGAATATTCTTTGGCTCCCCTTGCATCGAATCAATAAATTTGGGTTGAATACTCTACCCTCGAAAACTGTTGCGATCCCCTATACTTGTGAGTTATCAGTACTACCGCTTCGGGGGCTCACTGTCGATTCAATTAGTGGGAAGGGGGAGTTCTAACTCCTCCCCATACCCATTCACTGTCTCGTCTCCGCCCGTGGCAACCAAAGCTCTCCCAGAGGCCGGCTCCGGAGCTCCCATTCCGTGCTAGTGTTCACATTTCCGTCCGGTGGGATTGATCCCACCTCTCCCTCATGCCATGGACCCCATTATTGCCCTCATTCTTCCTCGTTCGACCTAGTTTTCTTAGATATTTCATCTAGGACAATGCGTGTGGTGTCTCGTGTTTTCTCGCTATTTCTTGGCATGAGTAGGATGTGAATGATCACTAGAGATACATATGATGGTTAGTGACTTGGTATGTGGTGGATCCGTGGTCACTCCCCTGCCGCGGGATCTTCCCGTTGACAGGGCGGTACTACTGCTTGGGCATGACCGATACTACCGCCCTAAGCGGAAGTACTGCTCCTGCCCAAGCGGTACTACCACTGATCATTGCATCTCTCCATCTCCTTGTGCTTTACTCTCTCTAGTAATTGTTTTGGCTTTTGCTGGTTATTTACATTTTTTGTGTCTCTTGACATTCCTTCTTTTGAGTTCAGGTGATGATGGCTCTGCTTTGGGTGCTCATCGCATGAATCCCAGCCGTGGTGGTTCCAAGCGGTACCACACGTCTGACGAGGCAGAAGCTGCCTCAAGTGCTCAACCCCAGCGACAGTCCACAAAGAAAGTTGCCAACAAGAAGCAAGCTGTCAAGGAACCTCAGGATATGAGTGGCGCCGAGTTCTATGTGTTTCGTCAGCTCAATCCTTACCGCCATCCTCAGGACCCCGCGTTTGTTGGTCGTCCCTTCTGGAACAAGGCTCAGTCTCTCATTTTTGCTGGAGTCCCGAAGGGCTCTATGTTCCTCATGTCAAATCCATTGACACAGAGCATATGGTCAGCAACCCTCACTCTGACTACTTTGCTGAAGCTCATGCTCTCTGCCAGCAATGGGGTCTGGATCCCATTATTGCGTTCAATAAGGATTTTGACTCCGAGCTTGTGGCTCAGTTCTTTGCCACTATTCACTTTCACAATGACGAGGCGAGGAGCATGACATGTATGACAGGTAGCAGAGTCATGCTTTCCAACTGGAAGACCTTTATGAACTCTTTGGGTTATGCAGACTCAGGGGAAGATGAGCCAGTTGGTCTCCGACCACACACTGAAGAACAAGCTATTCACAAGTCCAAGCTCGTGCGCTACCAGCGAGTCATAAAGACTGCCAAGGGTACTCGCACTAAACTCATCCCATTCTTGGACATTATGCACCGTATCTTTTGCAGCTCTCTATTTCCTTGAGCGAGAAACTTGGATCAGGTTCACTCTTATCTCGTGAATCTTCTTCTTCTGTGCATCAAGGAAATAGGCAAATATTCCACTTTGGATGTTTCCCACATCATGTGAAGGGAGCTTCGCTCTGTAGTTCTTAACAGGAAGGTGCCTCTATGGTCCCTATATCTTCAAGCTCATTGAGGATACTTGGTCTGAGCAGTTCCCTGGTGAGCCTCTGTTCACTGATCACATGGTGACTCATGGTATTCTTAAGCTACGTGTGAAGGAGAATTTGGGAGTTACGCCTTTTGTGCCAGAGATTGCCCCCACCAATTCTGATGATGAGTCTGAGCCCGACTATACTGATGCCACCTATGTTCCTTCCTCTGAGATTGTTCCCACTTGGGCTGCCAAGATCAAAATTAAGATAAAGAATGCTCTCTGGTTTCAGATCAAGGGACAGTACAAGGCCCATGTGGAGGCCAAGAAGGCTCGCAACTGTGACAAGAGGATCATGATGAAGCTTGATCTGCAGTTTGATAGCAGGTTTGAGGAGAGGATTACTGATGAGGATGAATGGATCAAGAATCATTGCCCATTTGCTAAGTCAGAGGATGATGTGCCTGCTGCTACTGATGAGGAGGAAGATGATGAGCCTAACGAGTGACTGTTCTGTGCCTATCATCACTTGGTCTTACTTTAGTCCTCTGTGCCCCTTTTGGTGTCTCGATGCCAAAGGGGGAGAGAGTGTTTAGGGATTTGCCGAGTCATGAGCATTTCTCCTTTTATCTGCACATCTCTTCCCACGTGAACTCGTTTATTTGTTTTGGTTGTTTGCTTTGCTTTATGGTGTCAGACTCATGAGTACTATGTATGGTGTAAGACATATGCTACCTCTTATACCCGTTATATCTACATTATTGTGAGTTTATATTTCCTTTACTTGCTTACCTGCTTATCACTCATTCCATTTGTATGCAAGTATTTGGCCACGTCTATAAAATATAGGGGGCGTGTTGATCCTAGTGTGTGCTCTTTGCATTCCAAAAGCATATTCAAATAGGACACACATCTAGGGGGAGCCTGTCTATATTTTGTAGATGTTGGGTTTGCCATAATCTTACTGCATATCTTATTGGCAAATCCCGCGTTGTCATCAAGCCACCAAAAAGGGGGAGATTGTAAGAGAATAATCTTCCCTAAGTAGTTTTGGTAGTTGATGATAGTGCGTTTGCGGACTAACTGTGTGCATTAAGCTTTCAGAGATTATCAGGTGGCATGAGACAGTTATCTCCCCCTCAAGTAGTAAATCAGAAGACGGAGTCTCTTCCTTTTGAGGTTAGGTTGGTGGACCTGAATCGTAGGAAAATCCGTACTATTAAGAGGGGATCCACATCCAGAAAGCTAGGGAGGAATCATCACGTACACTTTGCACCCCTGTCCGTTTCCCGACACGACGGAGCTTTTTCTGCCCCGGAGGCTCCAAAATTTCTCTTAAGCGCAAGTACCGCTCTTCAGAGCGGTAGTACCGCTCCAGCGGTACTATAGCCTTCAAGGGGAGCTCGAACTACCGCTTATTTTTTAGGCGGAAGTTCTGAGCGGTACTACCGCCCTAAACTACCGCTTATATTTTTTAAGCGAAAGTTCTGAGCGGTACTAACGTCCTGAACTACCGCTTATATTTTTTAAGAGGAAGTATCGAGCGGTACTGTCGACCTGAGAATCTGCGAGCTCTTTTAGCATCCTTTTTCTTCCGGCCTTCTGGGATTTCTAAGCAGAAGTGCCACTCCCGCCAGAGCGTTACTACCGCCCCAAGCGAAAGTACCGCTCCTTCCAAAACAGTACTACCTCTCAACTGTTCCAGTACGCGTATAAGTGGAAGTACTGATACGTCTCCAACATATCTATAATTTTTGATGATGTCATGCTATTATATTATGTGTTTTGGATGTTTTATATGCATTATTATGCTATTTTATATTATTTTTGGGACTAACCTATTAATCTAGAGCCTAGTGCCAGTTTCTGTTTTTTCTTTGTTTTTGAGTATTGCTGATATGGAATATTAAACGGAGTCCAAACGGAATAAAATCTTTGGAATGATTTATTCTGGAAGGAAAGAGATCTACCAGACTTGGAGTGCACGACAGGGCATCTGCCAGGAGGTCACAAGCCAGGGAGGTGCGGCCACCCCCTGGTCGCGCCTGGTAGGCTTGCCACCTCCTGGCAGATCTCCTAACCATATTCTTTGTCCTATAAATACCCAAATATTCCCCTAACACCAAAAAGAGGAATGCAAATATTTTTCCGCCGAGAGAAGCCTCTGTTCCCGAGAGATCCAATCTTGGAGCCTTTTCCGGTAATCTGCCAGAGGGGGATCCGATCACGGAGGGCATCTACATGAACTCCATTGCCCCTCTGATGATGCGTGAGTAGTCCACCACAAACCTACGGGTCCATAGGTAGTAGCTAGATGGCTTCTTCTCTCTCTTTTTGCTTCAATACCATGTTCTTGATGATCTTCATGGAGATCTATTCGATGTAATATTCTTTTGCGGTGTGTTTGTCAAGATCCGATGAATTGTGGGTTTATGTTCGGATTATCCATGAATCTTATTTGAGTCTTTTCTGAATTCTTATATGCATGATTTCATACTTTGCAAGTCTCTATGAGTTATTGGTTTGGTTTGGCCAACTAGATTGGTAATTCTTGCAATGGGAGAAGTGCTTAGTTTTGGGTTCAATCTTGTGGTGTCCTCACCCAGTGACAAAGTAGGGGTAGCGAGGCATGTATTGTATTGTTGCCATCAAGGGTAACAAGATGGGGTTTTCATCATATTTCTTGAGTTTATCCCTCTACATCATGTCATCTTATCTAATGCGTTACTCTGTTCTTCATGAACTTAATACTCTCGATGCAGGCAGGAGTAGTAGATGCAGAATCATTTCGGTCTACTTGACATGGACGTGATGCCTATATGCATAATCATTGCCTTGGATATCTACATGATTATTCGCTTTTCTATCAATTGCTTGACAATAATTTGTTTACCCACCGTGATACTTTCCTTCGAGAGAGAAGCCTCTAGTGAAAACTATGGCCCCCCGGGTCTACTTTCCATAATATATTTTAGATCTATAAACCAAAAATACAAAAAATACCTTTCTGCAATTTATTTATCTTTTACTTTCTGCACTCATTGAAATCCATCTCTATCAGATCTAATCCTTGCAAATAACCGTGACGGGATTGACAACCCCTTTATAGCGTTGGGTGCAAGAGTTTGATTGTTTGTGTAGGTGGATCCATTGGTGAATTGCTTGTTCCTCCTACCGGATTGGTACCTTGGTTCTCATCAACCGAGGGAAATACTTTTCTACTTTGTTGCATCACCCTTTCCTCTTCAAGGGAAAACTAACGCAAACTCAAGAGGTAGCAAGAAGGATTTCTGGCACCGTTGTCGAGGAGGATACATATCAAGCCTACCAAGTACCCATTACAAACTCATCTCTTTGCCATTTGCCTCTCGTTTACCTCTCCCCCACTTATAAAATGATTTTCATAAAATAACAAAAAGATTTGCCTTTTTATTCGCCCTTCTTCCGTTCGCCTTTCCGTTTGCCTTTTGTTTGCTTGCGTGCTAGATCGATTCGTTGCCACCATGTTAGAATCTAGGGAGACCTTAATTGGAAAGGATAGTAATAGTCTTGAGGTAAATTTTGATGACTTTACTAATGACAGCCCTCATGAATAACCTGTTATCACTCATACAAAAAAATTCCGCATAGGTAGTGGTAGTATCATTGGAAAAGGTGTTATTCAAGATTTCTTTACTTGTGCGGGAACACTTCCTGCCTTAGGAGGGTCCATTCTCAATAAAACTAATAGTCTTGTGGATGCTATAACTTTGTTAATAATTGAACTTGAGATGCAATTCATTCATATGTACCCTTACATACAAAGGATTTTTCTAGAGTCCTCTAATGTTGAGCATTCTTCCGTTAAGCGTGCCGCCACTATAATCCTAGCCCACTAGATTTATCATGAAAGAGGCTAATGAAATGTTTTCTCATTATAAAATCCATGGTGGATGTCCCCCTAGAGGAGATCCTTTTTAATCAAGAAGAGATAATGCGATTGCAATCTCCGGATTATGTTGCTTATAATGAAAATTTGAGAAAAAGGTTTCCTACCGAGGTTTTGGTTGATAAGATTTCTGAACTCAGTGATAATTTTGCTATACAAAACAACAGATTAGATTTCATACTAAGAAAAATGCGTATGACCTTCACCCAAAGGAAAGCTTATAATGATGAATTAGTCATACACTATAGGGGGGCAAAGGAGGAGCCTATCCCTCCCGCACTTGATCTTAATGATCTTTATCCTATTAAATTCAGCCCTTTTGATTATTTTTGCTTGCCACAAAGGAAACTTGCCGGTTAAAAAATGGAGTATGAGACGGGCATGGATGATCTCCCTTACTATTATGACAATACCTAGATCTATTGCGTTTTGCCCAGCTAGGGGCATTAAAGAATAGCGCTTGTTGGGAGGCAACCCAATTTTATTTTTTGTTCTGTTTTTTATTCTATTTCCTGCTTATGTTTTTGAGTGTTTCCCACATTATTAATTATTTATAATTGTGTTTTTGCGTTTTAATTATTGCTTGAGCCAAGTAAAACCTTTGGGGTGATCTATGGTGGTTGTTGATTTGATCTTGCTGAAAAACAGAAACTTTTGCGCTCAGTCCAGGAATTTTCTAATTTTTTCAGAGCGTCGAATGAGTCTGAAAGTTTTACAGAAGATTAACATATAAATTTCCCAGGTTTTCCTAATGTTTCAGAATTTTTGAATTACATAGGTATACGCAGTTTTTAGATTGCTACAAGCTATTCTGTTTTTCACAGATTCTGTTTTCTTTGAGTTGTTTACCTATTTTGATGAATCTATGGGTTGTATCGTGGGGTATGAACCATGGAGAAGTTAGAATACAGTAGTTATTAAACAAATATAAATAAATAATGAGTTCACAACAGTATCTAAAGTGGTGATTTATTTTCTTATACAAACGGATCTCACGAGTTTTCTGTTAAGTTTTGTGTTTTGAAATTTTCAAGTTTTGGGTAAAGATTTGATGGACTATGGAATAAGGAGTGGCAAGAGCCTAATCTTGGGGATGCCTAAGGCACCCCAATTCATATTGAAGGATTCCAAAGAGCCTAAGCTTGTGGATTCCCCAGAAGGTATCCCCTCTTTCGTCTTCAATCCATCGGTAAATTTACTTGAGGCTATATTTTTATTCACCACATGATATGTGTTTTGCTTGGAGCGTCTTGTATGATATGAGTCTTTGATTTTTAGTTTTCCACAATCATCCTTTCTGCACACATCTTTTGAGAGAGACACGCGTTAATCGTGAATTTATTAGAATACTCTGTGTGCTTCACTTATATCTTTCGAGATAGGCAATTTTGCTCTTTGTGCTTCACTTATATTTTTAGAGCATGGTGGTGTTTGTGTTTTATAGAAATAATCGAACTCTTGTACCTCACTTATATTATTTTTAGAGTCTTTAAACAACATGGTAATTGGTCTAGGTTATGAATTTAGTCCTAATATGATAGGCATCCAAGAGGGATATAATAAAAACTTGCATATTAAGTGCAATGAGTATTTTTGAGAAGTTTGATTCCTTGCATAAAGTTTTGAGATATAAAGATGGTAATGTTAAAAGTCTTGTTAGGAAGTAATTATGATTTGGTAAAAATACTTGTGTAAAGGTTTGTGATTCCCGTAGCATGCACGCATGGTGAACCTTTATGTAAGGAAGTCGTAGCATGATTTGTTTATAGATTGTCAACCTTTGTGTGAGGGTCGGGAGCGCGCGATGGTTAACTCCTACCAACCTCACACCTAGGAGCATGCGTCTAATACTTTGCTTCGATGACTAAGACTTTTGCAATAAGTATGTGAGTTCTTTATGACTAATGTTGAGTCCATGTATTATACACACTCTCATCCTTCTATCTTTGCTAGCCTCTCTAGTACCGCGCAACTTTCTCCGGTACAATAAACCTCCCTTCCTCAAAACAACCACCATATACCTTCCTCAAAACAACCACCATATCTTTCCTCGAAACAGCCACCAAATATCTTTCCTCAAAACAGCCACCATACCTACCTATTATGGCATTTCCATAGCCATTCCGAGATATATTGCCATGCAACTTCCACCGTTTCCTTTTATCATGATTTGCACCATCACTTTCATATTGCATATAGAGTCATATTTTGTTCGAGGTATCAATTTGTAATTTTCTTTTGAGTTGTAAGTAAATAAAAGTGCTATGACTATCATTATTAGAGCATGTCCCATGTGAGGATGATGGAAGCTATGATTCCCTGACAAGTGGGGATGAAATTCCGAACTTTATGAAAAATAAAAGAGGCTAGCGAAGCCCAAATAAAAAAATTAAAAAAAGAGGCCTTAGATGCCCACCAAAAAAATGAGAGAAAAGAGAGAAGGGACATTGCTACTATCTTTTTCCACACTTGTGCTTCAAAGTAGCACCATGATGTTCATGATAGAGTCTCCTATTTTGTAACTTTCATATAACTAGTGGAATTTTCTTCATGATGCACGTCCACTAAGTTTATTTTTGAGCTTCATACACTTATAGCTCTAGTGCATCCATTGCATGGCAATCCCTACTCACTCACATTGATATCTATTAATGTGCATCTCCATAGCCTGTTGATATGCCTAGTTGATGTGAGACTATCTTCTCCTTTTCCTTGACAACCTCCACCATATTCTATTCCACCTATAGTGCTATATCCATGGCTCACGTTCATGTATTGCGTGAGAGTTGAAAAGGTTTGAGAACATAATAAGTGTGAAACAATTGCTTGACTTGTCATCAGGGTTGTGCATGATATAAATACCTTGTGTGGGGAAGATGGAGCATAGCCAGACCATATGATATTGTAGGGATAACTTTATTTTTCCATTATATTTTGAAGAGATACAATTGCTTTGCTAGTATCATTGAAATATTATTGTTTTTGTGTCAATATTGAGCTTTTGTTTTGAGTCTTATGGATCTGAATATTCGTGCCACAATAGAGAATATTACATGGATAAATATGTTAGGTAGCACTCCACATCAAAAATTCTGTTTTTATCATTTACCTACTTGAGGACGAGCATGAATTAAGCTTGGGGATGCTGATACATCTCCAACGTATCTACAATTTTTGATGATGTCATGCTATTATATTACTTTTGGGACTAACCTATTAATCTAGAGCCTAGTGTCAGTTTCTGTTTTTTCTTTGTTTTTGAGTATTGCAGATATGGAATATTAATCAGAGTCCAAACGGAATAAAATCTTCGGAATGATTTTTTCTGGAAGGAAAGAGATCTACCAAACTTGGAGTGCACGACAGGGCATCTACCAGGAGGTCACAAGCCAGGGAGGCATGGCCACCCCCGTGGCCGCGCCTGGCAGGCTTGCCACCTCCTGGCAGGTCTCCTAACCCTATTCTTTGTCCTATAAATACCCAAATATCCCCCCAACACCAAAAACAGGAATGCAAATACTTTTCCGCCGACAGAAGCCTCCGTTCTCGAGAGATCCAATCTTGGAGCCTTTTCCGATAATCTGCCGAAGGGGGAACCGATCATGGAGGGCATCTACATCATCTCCATTGCCCCTCCGATGATGCATGAGTAGTCCACCATAGACCCAGGGGTCCATAGCTAGTATCCAGATGGCTTCTTCTCTTTCTTTGCTTCAATACCATGTTCTTCATGATCTTCATGGAAATCTATCCAATGTAATACTCTTTCGCGGTGTGTTTGTCAAGATTCGATGAATTGTGGGTTTATGTTCAGATTATCCATGAATCTTATTTGAGTCTTTTCTGAATTCTTATATGCATGATTTTCATATCTTTGCAAGTCCCTTCGAGTTATTGGTTTGGATTGGAAAACTAGATTGGTAATTCTTCAATGGGAGAAGTGCTTAGTTTTGGGTTCAATCTTGTGGTGTCCTCACCCAATGACAAAGTAGGGGTAGCGAGGCACGTATTGTATTGTTGCCATAAAGGGTAACAAGATGGGGTTTTCATCATATTGCTTGAGTTTATCCCTCTACATCATGTCATCTTACCTAATGCATTACTTTGTTCTTCATGAACTTAATACTCTAGATGTAGGCAGGAGTCGGTCGATGTGTGGAGTAATAGTAGTAGATGCAAAATTGTTTCGGTCTACTTGACATGGACGTGATGCATATATGCATAATCATTGCCTTCGATATCTACATGATTATTCGCTTTTCTATCAATTGCTTGACAGTAATTTGTTTACCCACCGTGATACTTTCCTTCAAGAGAGAAGCCTCTAGTGAAATCTATGGCCCCCAGGTCTACTTTCCATAAGATATTTTCAGATCTATAAACCAAAAATACCTTGCGCAATTTATTTATCTTTTACTTTCCGCACTCATTTACATCCATCTCTATCAGATCTAATCCTTGCAAATAACCGTGAAGGGATTGAGAACCCCTTTACAGCGTTGGGTGCAAGAATTTGATTGTTTGTGTAGGTGCATCCATTGGTGACTTGTTTATTCCTCCTATTGGATTGATACCTAGGTTCTCATCAATTGAGGGATATACTTATCTACTTCCCTGCATCACTGTTTCCTCTTCAAGGAAAAACCAACACAAGCTCAAGAGGTAGCAAGTACCCCCCTAGGACGGTACTACTGCTTATGCTCGTGTCCACGCAGAAAAACGGCCACATTTCCCCCCACCTATATAAGTGAGTCTTCTTCCCCATTGAGACTCACCTCTTCCCACAAAAATCACCATTGTTGCTCCTAAGCTTATTCTTGTTCCTTCTCCCTCCCTAGCCGTCAAATCTTGTTGGTGCTCTAGGGTTTGGTGGAGAGGGCCTTGATCTACAGTTCCACCGAGAGATATTTGATTCCCCTCATCAATCCCTTGCAGATCTTGTTACTCTTGGGTGTTTGAGAACCCTAGATGGAATAGGTCACTTCGAAGCCATAGTCCATTGTGGTGAAGCTTCGTGGTGTTGTTGGGAGCCTCCAATTAAGTTGTGGAGATTGTCCCAACCTTGTTTGTAATTGCCGCCTTCAACGGCACCACTAGTGGAATCATGGCACCTCGCATTGTGTGAGGGAGTGAGGAGAATACGGTGGCCTGATGTCTACTACACAACCTTCTTCTTGTAGACTCGTGTTGGGCCTCCAAGCATAGAGTTTTGTAGGACAACAGAATTTTCCCTCAAGTGGATGACCTAAGGTTTATCAATCCGTGGGAGGTGTAGGATGAAGATGGTATCTCTCAAACAACCCTGCAACCAAATAAGAAAGTGTATCTTGTGTCCCCAACACACCAAATACAATGGCAAATTGTATAGGTGCACTATTTCGGCAAAGAGATGGTGATACAAGTGTAAGATGGATGGTAGATATGGGTTTTTGTAATCTGAAAATCTAAAAACAGCAAGGTAACAAATAGTAAACAACGAGCAAAACGTGGTATAAATGCTTGGAAACAAGGCCTAGGGTTCCTACTTTCACTAGTGCAAGTTCTCTCAACAATATTAACATAATTGAATCATATATAAGTCCCTCTCGTGCGAAAAAGAGTTCACTCCAAAGTCACAAATAGTGGAGAACAAATGAAGAAATTATTGTAGGGTACAAAACCACCTCAAAGTTATCTTTTCCGATTTATCTTATGAGCTATCCTTATAAGTGTCATGAACAGCCCTAGAGTTCGTACTAAGATAACACCTTAAGATACACATCAACCAAAACCCTAATGTCACCTAGATACTCCAATGTCACCACAAGTACCCATGGGCTTGATTATATGATATGCATCACGTAATTTTAGATTCATCATATTCAATCTAACACAAAGAACTTCAAGGAGTGCCCCAAAGTTTCTACTGGAAAGTCAAGACAAAAACGTGTGCCAACCCCTATGCATAGATTCCCAAGGTCATAGAACCCGCAAGTTGATCACCAAAACATACAGAAAGTGGATGAATAGAACATCTCATTGTCACCACAGATAACCCATTGCAAGACATACATCAAGTGTTCTCAAATCCTTAAAGACTCAATCGGATAAGAAAACTTCAAAGGGGAAACTCAATTCATCACAACAAGATAGACAGGGGAAAACTCCATATGATTCATCTATATCAATAAAGCTCACGGTACATCAAGATCGTGCCATCTCAAGAACATGAGAGAGAGGGAGAGATATCAAACACATAGCTACTGGTACATACCCCCAGCCCCGAGAGTGAACTACTCCCTCCTCGTCATGGAGACCGCCTGGATGATGAAGATGGCCTCCGGTGATGGTTTCCCCGTCCGGCATGGTGTCAGAATGGGATATCGATTGTGTTTTTGTGGCTCTGGAGGTTTGCGGCGGAGGAACTCCTGATGTAGGTTTCTATTCGGAGGTTTCTGTATTTATAGGAATTTTTGGCGTTGGAATTACGTCAAGGGGTGCCACGAGGCGATGACAAGCCAGCTAGGCACAACCAGGGGGGCGGTGGCCGCGCCTAGCAGGCTTGTAACCTCCTCGTGGCTCTTCTGGCCCAACTCCAATGCTTCGGGGGTCTCTTTTGGTCCAGAAAAAATCATACTAAATTTTCAGCCCATTCCGAGAACTTTTATTTCTACACAAAAAAACGACACCATGGTAGTTCTGTTGAAAACAGTGTCAGTCCGGTTTATTCTAATAAAACCATACCAACATCATATAGAATTATTGTAAACATGACATGAATACTTCATAAATTATAGATAAGTTGGAGACGTATCAACATCCCCAAGCTTAATTCCTGCTCGTCCTCGAGTACGTAAATGATAAAATAATAATTTATGAAGTGTAAATGCTAGCATAGTGCATAAATTTGATCAATGATAGTTCCAAACACTTTTTCTAGCATCATTATATATCATAAACAGTAGCTCATCTCATAAAACTTCTCATGATGAAATAACAAGCTAACCACATGTTAAAGTATAGACTAACAAACTATGCTTTCAGTCACCAAACTATTGCAATTCATCTTATTTTCACGAAGGGTGTATGTAAGAGCTTTGATTTAGCAAATTCCACATACTCAACTATCATATAGTCTTCCATGATTGCTAACACTCAAAGCATATTTTTAGAGCAAATGGCATCCATCGAACATAAAGAAAGATATGGGCTTAAAGTTTTGCCTCCCAACTTATTTATCATATAGATAATTGTCAAAAATAATAATTCATGATCAAATATAGTTGAATGGCCATATATGCTTGGATCTTTCCCCAACACATAACGCTTGCCAAGAGAAATAGGCAAAATATAGGAAGTGGTGAAGATCACCATGACTCTTGCAAAAAGGTAAGTACATGAAAGTAAAAGATAGACCCTTCGTAGAGGGAAGCATTGATTTGCAGAGGTGCCAGAGCTCGAGCTTTTAAAACAGAGATGAATAATATTTTTGGGCGGTATGCTTTCATTGTCACCATAAAAATCGAGAGATCTCGGTATCTTCCATGCTAGATACATTATAGGCGGTTCCCAAACAGAATGGTAAAGTTTTTACCCCCCTCCACCAATCAACCACACTCCACGACGAGCCGAATCCACGGGTACCGTCCATACCAACAACATTCTTGGGGGAGTTTTGTTTAATTATTTGCATTTTTTCCTTTGATTTTGGGACTGGGAATCCCTATTACCAGCCACTTTCTCGTGAATGATAGTGAATCAACACATATCATGAGAAAAACCCACCTAGCATGGAAGATACTGACAGCCCCTAGTTACTATATGAGAGATTCGGGCATACGAAACAGAATATTATTTGAAGGTTTAGAGTTTGGCACATGCAAATTTACTTGGAACGACAGGTAAATACCGCATATAGGTAGGTATGGTGGACTCATATGGAACAACTTTGGGTTTAAGGGTGATTGGATGCACAAGTATTATTTCTACTTGGTGCGGAAATTTTGGCTAGTATGAGGTGGAAACGAGCACCACATGTTGGAGGACCCATAACAATATAAGTTCTATACAAATATACCCAAGCATAACTCATTACGTTGTCTTCCTTGTCCAACTTAATCTAATTTGCTCAAGTTTGAAAATAATAATGGGTAATCATAATCATAGAAGATGTCCAATATAGTATATTTATATATGAAATCTATCTTCCTTCAATATTTTTTTCATGAATGGTTCAAGTGACCAATGCGGTGTTTGCTAACTTTCAATAAATTTTACCACCTATAATTTTTATATGTGAAGTCATTACTCCCAATGGGACAAGCATATAAAACATATATAATTTCAGATTTATGATAGTCAATTCATTCAACCATTTACTCATAGGATATAAGTGAAGCATGAGAGTAAATGACAAAACTACTCCAAAACATATAAGTGAAGATAAATGAGTAGTTAAACAATCAAGTAGCTATGTGAGGGCTCTATATCTCAATAAATCTTTGCAGATCTGAGTATTTTATTGAACAGCAAGCAAAAGAAAAAAATCACTCCAATAATAGCATGCATCATGTGAATGAATTAAAACTTAAGCTCAACATAGGCTAACCGATAGTTGACAAAGAGAAGCGGGATGCGTAGCATCCCCAAGCTTAGATGCTTGAGACTTCTTGAAATATTTACTTGGAGTGCCTTGGGCATCCCCAAGCTTGAGCTTTTGTATCTTGTTCAATCCTCTCATATCCCGGTTTCACCTATTCTCAAAAACTTCATCCACACAAAACTCAAAAAGGAACTCGTGAGATATGTTAGTACACATAAGAATAAATCAATACTTCATGTACTTCCAATACAAGTTTCACAATAATTTTCAAACATTAGGTACTGTATACTATCATTTCCACAATTTATATCTACCAATATAGGCTATGGAAACTATAGGATAAGTAGATAACAAAACTATGACAACAATCTGTCCAAACAGAACAGTCTGTAGCAATCTATCAAACTAGTGTACTTATGTAACTCCAACAATTTAAAAAATTTGGACATGCTATAAAATTTATATGATAATACGGTGTAAAAATTTCAGAAACTTTTCACGTTCCAGTAAAATATGAAAATTCAAACACCACAACAGAAGTTTCTATTTTTACACAGCACGTATAAAAACATGCAATGCAAGCATCCTAAAGGTAATTCTTGGAACTTCCTTTTGAAAAACAAGATTATAAATAACAGCTAACATATATAAACAAAATAAAATGATGCTCCAAGCAAAACTCATATTATGTGACGAATAAAAATATAGCTTCAAGTGAGATATACCGATAGTGTTGAAGACGAAAGGGGAGATGCCTTACGGGGCATCCCAAAGATTAGACGCGTGAGTCTTCCTTGTATATTACCTTGGGGGTGCCTTGGTAATCCCCAAGATTAGTTTCTTATCACTCCTTATTCTCCTCATATCGGTATCTCACCCAAAACTTGAAAATTTCAATCACACAAAACTTAACGGGACATCGTGAGAAGCGTTAGTGTAGTAAAGATAAATCATTCACTTAGGTACTGTCAATACAAGATTCATAATTATTCCTACATTATAACTAATGTATGAAATTATTACCACAATTCATATTACTCAATATAAGCTATAGGAACACTTGAAACAAGCAAACTATGCATGCAAAACAGAATCTGTCAAAACAGAATATTCTGTAAAGATCTGAATGATCACCAAACTTCCCTGGCTCTAAAAATTATTAAAAATTAGGAAAACTCAAGGAATTTTCATGTACATGTTGTGTAAAAATTTGAGAATTTTTTGGCGCTCCAGTAAAATCAGATAATTCATATACTGGACGCAAAACTTTCTGTTTTTGCACAGAATCAAACAAGCAAGTATCCACACTATCCCAAAGGCTTTACTTGGCACTTTATTGAAATAAAAGACACAAAACAAGATTACTATAGTAGATTAATCATGTCAACACATAAAAACAGAAAGTAAAAGTGTTAGGTTGTCTCCGAACAAGCGCTTTTCTTTAATGCCTTTTAGCTAGGCATGATGATTTCAATGATGATCACATAGGAATAATATTTGAAACATGCAAAAGAGCATCATGAATCTCATGACAAGCACATTTAAGTATAACCCACTTCCTACGCATAGGGATTTTGTGAGCAAACAATTTATGGGAGCAAGAATCAACTAGCATAGGAAGGCAAAACAAGCATAACTTTAAAACTTTGAACACATAGAGAGGAAACTTGATATTATTGCAATTCCTACAAGCATATGTTCCTCCCTCATAATAATTTTCAGTAGCATCATGAAGGAATTACATAATATAACCAGCACATAAAGCATTCTTTTCATGATCTACAAGTATAGAAAATTTATCACTCTCCACATAAGCTAACTTTTTCTCATTCATAATAGTGGGAGCAAACTCAACAAAATAACTATCATGTGACACTTGATTGACATAACCACTTTGAATATTAAAATCAGGATGAAAAGTTTCATGGTTGTCATTACTCTTTATAGCATACATGTCATCACAATAACCATCATAGATAAGAGGTATGCCATAATCATAATAGTTTTGCTCATCAAAACTTGGGGGACTAAAAATATCTTCTTCATCAAACATAGCATACCCAAGCTTGTGGATTTGCATATCATTAGCATCATGAATATTCAAAGAATTCATACTAAGAATATTGAAATCATGCTCATCATTCAAGTATTTTGTGCCAAACATTTTAATAACTTCTTCTTCTAACACTTGAGCACAATTTTCTTTTCCATCATATTCACGAAAGACATTAAAAAGATGAAGCATATGAGGCAACCTCAATTCCATTTTTTTGTAATTTTATTTTATAAAACCAAACTAGTAAAAAAAAGAAACTAAAATATTCAATTGCAAGATCTAAATATATGCGTTCAAGCACTCACCTCCCTGACGTCAGCGCCAGAAAAGAGCTTGATGTCTACTACACAACCTTCTTCTTGTAGACTCGTGTTGGGCCTCCAAGCGTAGAGTTTTGAAGGACAGCGGAAATTTTCCCTCAAGTGTATGACCTAAGGTTTATCAATCTGGGAGGTGTAGGATGAAGATGTTCTCTCTCAAACAACCCTGCAACCAAATAACAAAGAGTCTCTTGTGTCCCTAACACACCCAATACAATGGCAAATTGTATAGGTGCACTAGTTCGGCGAAGAGATGGTGATACAAGTGTAATATGGATGGTAGATATGGGTTTTTGTAATCTGAAAATATGAAAACAGCAAGGTAACAAATAGTAAACAACGAGCAAAACATGGTATAAATGCTTGGAAACAAGGCCTAGGGTTCATACTTTCACTAGTGCAAGTTCTCTCAACAATATTAACATAATTGAATCATATATAAGTCCCTCTCGTGCGACAAAGAGTTCTCCAAAGTCACAAATAGCGGAGAACAAATGAAGAAATTATTATAGGGTACGAAACCACCTCAAAGTTATCTTTTCCGATCTATCTTATGAGCTATCCTTATAAGTGTCATGAACAGCCCAAGAGTTCGTACTAAAATAACACATTAAGATACACATCAACCAAAACCCTAATGTCACCTAGATACTCCAATGTCACCACAAGTACCCATTGGCTTGATTATATGATATGCATCACATATTTTCAGATTCATCATATTCAATCCAACACTAAGAATTTCAAGGAGTGCCCCAAAGTTTCTACCAGAAAGTCAAGACAAAAATGTGTGCCAAACCCTATGCATAGATTCCCAAGGTCACGGAACCCGCAAGTTGATCACCCAAACATACATCAAGTGGATCAATATAACATCCTATTGTAACCACGGATATCCCATCGCAAGACTTACATCAAGTGTTGTCAAATCCTTAAAGACTCAATCCGATAGGAAAACATCAAAGGGGAAACTCAATTCATCACAACAAGATAGAGAGGGGAAAACTCGATATGATTCATCTATATCAATAAAGATCGCGGTACATCAAGATTGTGCCATCTCAAGAACACGAGATAGAGAGAGATCAAATACATAGCTACTGGTACATACCCTCAGCCCCGAGGGTGAACTACTCCCTCCTCGTCATTGAGATCGCCGGGATGATGAAGATGGCCTCCGGTGATGGTTTCCCCCTCCGGCACGGTGCCGGAACGAGCTCCCGATTGTTTTTTCATTGCCCTGGAGGTTTGCAGCGGCGGAACACCTGATCTAGGTTTCTTTTTGGAGGTTTCTATATTTATAAGAATTTTTGGCGTTGGAATCACGTCAAGGGGTGCCACGAGGTGGTGACAAGCCTGCTAGGCGCGGTTGGGGGGGGTGGCCGCGCCTGGCAGGCTTTTGACCTCCTCGTGGCACTTCTGGCCCAACTCCAATGCTTCGGGGGTCTCTTTTGGTCCAGAAAAATCATACTAAATTTTCAGCCCATTCCGGGAACTTTTGTTTCTGCACAAAAAATGACACCATGGTAGTTGTGCTGCAAACATCGTCAGTCCGGGTTAGTTCTAATAAAATCATACCAAAATCATATAGAAATATTGTAAACATGGCATGAATACTTCATAAATTATAGATACATTGGAGACGTATCATGTCCCTAGTGGCTTCTTGGGGAGCATTGTGCCTCCACACCGCTCCAATGGAGACGTACTTCTCTTTACTAGGAAGGAACTTTGGTAACACATCCTCGTCTCCATCGATTCCTCTTGTGGTTACTTCTTACCTTTACTTTGTGCAAGCTGGTCATATTATTTATCTTGCTTGCTTATATTGTTGTTGTGTTTGGCATCATATAGGTTTCTCACCTAGTTGCATATCTAGCCAACCTATTTGTTGCTAAGCCTAAATTGTGAAAGAAAAGTTAAAATTCGGTAGTTGCCTATTCAACCCCCCCTCTAGTCAACCATATCGATCATTACAATAGTGCGTCATCAAATTCCAGCTAGCCTCCTCATATGTTGGCTAGATGCAACACTATATACGCATGCATATAGAAATCAAATGCAGGTCAAATTAACTCATGAAAAGAGTTGTCCCCTATATTGCACACATGCCCATCAGCTAGGCTAGTTAAATATTAAATAGATCTTCATATGAATAAATAGACAACCTTTACATATTAAAATTTGCGATGGTTAAAGAGCTAGGCATGCACGTACTATATGAATGAGCATTGTCAAATTATGAATGCTATGCAACACACATGTTAGCATGGATGAAGTTTAAGGCTTCTCGAGTATGCCGACATCGACAACAGCAAGGAGGATTTTATTTCTACATTTTGTAGTTTTATTTTATTTCTACATTCTGTAGTACTCATGTGTTGTGATGCTATGTAATAGATATATGTTGGAGTTCTTAATCAGGGGTTTTCTCCATGGAGATGTAATTAGCAGTTCTTTTATGTAAATGTAAGAGTTTTGGAAATAAAGAACCTACAATATTTGATCCTCTTTTATTTGTACGCATTTTAAATTTATTCCCTCTGTATCAATGACGTGCACACGGGTTCTCACGTCCAACCACTTTCTATTCATTAGATTCTGGCATGCCCAGTGGGACCTATTTCTCCACTCATCTTTGAATTCCAACATAGGATTGCTACATGTGAAATTTGTAAGTACATGAGGCAAATAACATTATGTATGAATATAAAAGAAATATGAAGAAAACTAATACATGGTTTTCTTTGTTTCAAAGGTATGGAGGCACATGTCCCTTAGTTCGTCACTCTCTGCTTTGGCAACCTGTGGTTAGATGTGCCTATTGTTAAACTTGTGGCCTCGGTTAGCAAGAGTTTGGAGACGAAAGCTGCATCCCCAACTGGGGTAGAAGAAAAGGAAATATCCTCAGCACTAATAGAAGGGTTTACTCCTGTTCTCACAAAGCCAGCAAAGAGAAGGATGCGTGCAGCTACAAGAGCATCTAAGGACCAGCATGCACGCAAAGTTACTTCCTCTACTTTAGTTCCTCCTAGTTTCACAAAGATGCCACATGCCAAGGTCATAACTCATGAGGTACCAGCCAATGTTGTTCGCATGGCACCGGAAGAGTGGCCCATTCTCGCAAAATGGATGGGGTCACTAAAGGTGGCTTCACCAAGACAATCTTCTTTGACATCATCAACTAAAGTCACAGTGCCCCTTACACCCTGGAAACTTAAGGTGGGCACACACGAAGGGACGGGAGAAATCTTGATACGGGGCAAACCCGAGGGTGGCCTGATCTTCACAAATTGGAGGTGGATTCGAGGAAGAACACGGGGGGAAAACATGGAGAAATCAAAGGGGAAAAACACTCTATTGGACAAGATCCACACCAAGTACTCCTTGAATCACAAGCAATACATGAGGTACATCAAGATCCAAGAACAACAATGGAAATAAAGGATACATGTGTAGTTCATCCAAATCTCTAGGAGAGATGGGCCTTGAAATCCACTAGGGATCTTCCATCAAAAGGGGCCTTGACATCCACTATGGATCTTCTTCTGTGGAGATCTTAATTTCCACGAGAGTGGTAGAGGAAGGAGCAAAGATCAATTATGAGTTATCACTTGCTAACCCTAGGAATGAGGAGGGGGTGGAGTATATATAGTCTTGGCCACGAAGGGGTAAGTGAGGGAGAGATACAAGGCCCAAGTCTTGCGGCTGCACACAGGTAGTGCCGGACGTCCGGAGGTGGTCGGACGTCCGGCGGCTCACGAAGGACCGTACATCTGGAGAGTGTCGGAAGTCCGTGGCTTAGTCATCTAGAGGTCTTCGGTTTTCCATCAGTTCGTGCGGTCGAGGTGGCGTCGGATTTCCGGACGGCGTCAATCGTCCGGGCGGTGGAGGTTGTCAGATGTCCAGAAGGCGTCGGTCGTTCGGTTGCTGTAGAGTGTCGGACGTCCGGAGGCTTCCGGTCGTCCGGCCGTTGAAGACTTCTGCATCCCCGTCTTCTCCTGTCTCCGCTTCCAAGCTTCCCTCGAAGATGGGTGTAGTCGTACTCTTGAGACATGACTCCTTCTCGATGAATGTGTAGCTCCGCTCACACCTATGTATGCACACGAGAGAGGGGTCACGTAGTATACCATCCTCAAAGGGCACAAGTTGACACGTGTAAAGGAGAAGATTCACCTTTGTAAGTATGAAGTCGATGTCACACATGTCACTTGGCAAAGGGACTCTTATCATGGTGATCTCCATAGGATGCTATGCATCATCCCCTTCCCCTTGGGAAAGACCCGTCCTCGGATCAAAACCCAAATAACCATGGAAATGGGATGGCGGTATCGTTTAGAAGTGGACGATCACCAAACACTCATCACCATCAAGCTCTAAAGGGGCACTCTCCAAAGTCGCACCATCTTGTAATTCCTTCAAAAGGAGCAAGGACAACTAACACTTGGAGAAACAAATGTGGTTAGCGTTAGTGCAAAACCAAGCATTCAAGTGGTGAATCACCGCTCGAGTGTTGTAATCATGCATAACATATGGTGTGGCAAGGGATTGTGTCATGGCATGTAAGCATACAAATGGAGCACAATCAATGCAATCATGGAAACAAGTATCCCTAGGTGAGGTAGGGATGCAAAGCATGGCAACCATGTGCGAAGCATGGCAATAGTTGTCATCACCCGCATAAAAGGAGCACATAGGTGATGCAACATAAGCAAGCATAGCAATCATATTGTGAAAACTAGTAGTGTGAAGATGCAACATACTAGAGGAAATTATGGCAAACATGTCATGTGTGCAAATAGTGGGCATACATAATGCACATGACATATCACAAGCATGGAACATGATCAAGACATCATCATAGGCATGGGGCACAAAGCAAACATGGCAATAACAAGTAGTATCTCCACCAAGCTTGCAAATACACATATAAGTAAGAGAATCAAGTGTCATGTGTAATGCAAAGCATGGGTCACAATAGCATGGCAAGGGCATAGGAATGAGCATATCATGCAAAGTGAACATGGCGATACGGGCGTAATAAGTGTAATGAGCAAGAAGCGATAGCCATGTGAGAGCCATGTAGAAGAAATGCATGAAGTAGTTGCGCAAAGAGGGTGGGTGAAGGGTAAGAACTCCATGGTGGCGCACGTCTTGATTGTTCTCTAGAGCTTGTTTTGTCAACTCGTGTGCTTGCGAGGTTGACGAAGAATTATGTGTACCTACACAAGAAGGAGACAAACGAAACAAAATGTGTGCATGGTAAATGTACAGATCACCCATCATGATGTGTATGTGTGCATGAGAGTTAACACAACGTAAGAAATGCTCAAAGAAATTTGAGGCGTGGTATATGAATACGTCATCCACCATGCAATGATAGTTATTATGCTCGACATGAGTGGGACACAAATTATAGCAATTGTGTGGCACACGCATATCATTCATACCAATGCCAATCATATTGTGCACACAAATATGGGACTCATGTAGAGTTTAAGATGGAACACTATATCCTAATATGTATGAGGAAACTATGGGGGTCTCCTCATGTGCAATAGCGGAAGCATAACATGGAGAATATGGACAACATCCAAAACAATGAATATCCAAAGAATGGAGATCATGACATGGCATATGAGAATTATTGCGCAAATTATGCAAACGAAGCATGGAAATATCATCACAAGAAAAGCAAACACCAATAACCATGGGTTTGTCATCTATGCCATATGAAAAATTAGATTTATTTTAATGGTGTATGCATAGTTACTATGATGAGATTGCAAAGATGCAATATGGGTGATCTCATGCATAGCATATGACAAGTCACGCAGGTTGTCAAACATGATGTGACCTGTAGAGTTCTCACAAGATATTCTATGCAACATGGAATCACAACTAATAGTCTCCACATGAGAATCGTGAAACTCATCATAAATGGTGTCAGCGTTCTGGGAATGGGGGTACCCAGACCTGCCTGCCTACGGCCCAGGGCATGGCCCACTTCATCGGCCAACATGACAAGACAAGGCCCTTGTGAGGGCCCTAGGCTCGCGAGGAGGAACAACGTCAGGACCGGCAAGGGGCGGGCTTCCTCAGGCCGCCTCCAGAGCGGCGGAGATCTCTATGCAAGGCTCGGCCTCAGGAGTCAAGGGTGACGTAATGAAGGGCAGGCGGGCGCCAGCGCGCCTGATGACGCAGTTTCCCCTTTTGTGCAAAGGGGACAGAGATGTACGCGGGTTCCCAAAGCACCCCAAAGGTTTCCATTCCGGTGTAACAAGACCGCAACCACCTGCCCCGCAGGGCGGATGTCATCGCTGAGCCCATCCCTGCGCCGTCGACACCTACTTTGCAGGCGAAGACCGCCTTTGGGCAGGGCAAGCACGTACTCCTGTCCCCCTTCAAAATTGGCTGCACCACTATATAAGGGAAGAGGACCCGAGCCACCACTATATAGAGAGGGTAGGCTGCACCGTAGAGAGGGACCGGAATCCATTCCACCATCTACCCATCACCGAGCCACAGAGAGCCTCGAACACATCAAAGGGAGCCCTCATGAGGCCCTAAAACACTGTACTAGTTCATCCACGCCACCTCCTCGAGAGGCAATCTACCAAAGCTGGAGTAGTGTATTATGCTTCGCAACGGCCGAAACCTGGGCAAACTGTCGTGTTCATCTTCTTCCTCGTCATCGTGCGAGTTTGTTGCTATGTTCATCGAGTAGCGAGCTAGGTTGGGTGAGGCTGCAGGGGATCTTCACACATGCCCCTGTGTTCGAATCTTAAGGGTTTTGTGGAGCCCGAAATCCAACATTTGGCACGCCAAGTAGGGGGCGTGTCGAAGTCTTCTCCAAGCTTCATTCTTCCCAAGCTTCGCTACTCCGATGGCCAACACTCAACAAGCTTCTCCCAGCTGCTGCGGGTCAGCTCCCGTAAACCCCTCCACGGTCGTCGAAGGTCGACCGAGCAGTCAGTACCAAGTCGCCAGCATCGCCTCCACCGTCACCACCTGTTGCGCCTCTCAAGCACACGGCGAGCGGGCGGCGGCCCGGCCCCGGCGACGCACCACACCTACGTGGGAGACCTCAACGCGCACGATGTGCTACTGCTGCAAGCAAGATGCTTCACCATCGACCAACCCATGGGGGCTTAGACGTATGGGCCAATCACATCGTGGAGCTGGTCACCGTCGCGCAGAGGGCCATCTTCCTCACTCTTCTTCAAGGCCATAGGTGAGGGAGTCCTGGATTAGGGTGTCCTCGAATAACCGACCTATTGTTTATGGGTCGGACTGTGTGGGCCGCAAAGGGAGCATCAAACGATCAAAGACCACCTACGCCATATGGAAGTTTTGAGAAGCCCTCACGTATTATCCAAGTTATTAGCTGTAATTAGGCATGTTTATCTCTTCGGCATGTAACCGACCATGTGTAAACCCAGGGTACCCCCGGCGTCTATATAAGCCAGAGGGTTTAGGGGTATAGCAAGACAACTCATCTAGGGTTAACTATTCGATCTCGAGGTAGATCAACTCTGTAACCCCCCACATCATTAATACAACCAAGCAGGACGTAGGGTATTACCTCCATAGGAGGGCCCGAACGTAGGTAAATCTGTGTCCCCTTCGTCTCCTGTTACCATCGATTCTAGTCTTACAGTTCGGGACCCCCTACTCGAGATCCATCGGTTTTGACACCGACATTGGTGCTTTCATTTAGAGTTCCTCTGTGAGCGCCGAAAGAATCAATGGCTCACCTCATCATGAGTTGTGAGAACTGCATCCAGGGGACTCTCGCCCCCGATCAGAGTCTCGCCGGCAACGGCATCTTGTCGCATGCCAGCCCGATCAGCCGTCATAGCCAGACCGGAAGCTTCCCCCCAATCAGAGTATCAAGTTTGGAACCTTAGAGTTCATGGCTGATTTACGAAGAACACTTGCTCTAATGGAATCTTCAACCTTCGAAGAAAAACCTGTCAGTCCGGATGCCTCGACGCCAAAGACATCAGGTCCCATGGATGGACGGAACACATATCTGCTTCGACATAGCTCTAGAACCGTCACACCTCTCGATGAATCCACTCGTGTCGGCGACACGCATCCTGCCATCGCCTCGTTCTTAAATGAGTTGTTCGATCGGATCGAAGCTATGCGTATATTGGATGACCAGGTTCCAATCTATGATCGGCTCGGGATCAGAACCGATGACAGGGAGATTCATGTCCCTCCTATCACCCACCTTGTTGCTACTATCGAGTCTCCAACTACGGATTCTGCCCGACAGCCGGAATTGAAAACCGTCTATACCCCAATCCTTGAACACTGAGACTCTGTCAATGAGCCAGAGGCAAGGAATCATTCTGAAGCCGGATCGTCACCGGTACGGGATCCTTTGCACGATTCAGAAACTGTAATTCCAAACACTCAATGCGGCATGGGATCGAATTTTTCCCACCCACCGCCCAAGACGACCATCCAAGTATCGCACCAAAGCTCGTGTCTTCGGACTTTTGGGATATCAAGCAACTACATGGAGAATCAGTCCATCACTTTTGGGCCAAACTCCTACTCGCTAGGAGCAGAGTAAAAGGTCTTAGTGACCAAGATATCACGGCAATTTTCATCCGCAATTGCCATGATGAAGGGATCCTTAATGCCCTGGCTCGCTGACACATAAGTGACTTTTTGGAGTTATCCGATTTGCTAAAAAACTACCGTGCCATGGAGAGCGTCTGGCAATCCAAACAGCTGTTCTCAGAACCAATTCTCCCCGAACACCCTAGAGGAGCTCGGAAAAAGAGGATACCTCCAAAGCGGCCAGCCAGGTACGAACCCGTCGAAAAGAGAAATAAGCCACTTTTAGGGACTGACACTGTCCTCGACGGACTACTGGACAAGACTTGCCGTATACATTTCGTGTTGTTAAACACTAACCCGACTCACAACCCGAGAGCTTGCTGGGTCGTCAAGCAAGTCGCAAAAAGTGGCGAGGCCATCCTTGAAACACCTCCGTCGAGTAGGCGCTCTCCTTCGCTGTTGGATAGAATGCTGAAGTCCTTACAGTCTATGAGACCTTCCCCTCAAGGAACATGCATAAAAGAGCTCTTTGAGAACTCGAACAGGTCTACCATGTGGCATCCACTAGCCCATGGGCAGGCATAGCGATTACTTTCGGGGGCACTGACTAGCCGCCCATTCTTCCTGGTCACTCACCATCCGCACTAGTCTTGAACCCCATCATTGATGGATATAGTCTACATAAAGTGCTAATGGAAGGCAGCAGTGGTCTATACCTTATATATGAAGCCACCCTAGAAAAAACGCAGTTTGATCGATGCCGCATCGAACATAGCAACACAACCTTCCATGGAATTATCCCAGGGTGAGAGGCACGTTGTCCCGGATGTATCATCCTAGACATAGTGTTCGGCACCCCCGAAAACTATCGATCCGAAGAAATTCTCTTCCACATCGTCCCTTTCCCTAGTGGCTATAACGCCCTATTGGGACGTGACGCCTTTACAAAGTTCCAAGCTATACCCTATTATGGGTACATGAAACTCAAAATGCTAGGACCAAATGGAGTGATCACGATTGCCAGTGATCCGAACATAGCCCTTCGGGCCGAAAATAAAACGGCAGTGCTTGCCCTCGAGGCATTAGCAGAGACTTTCGCTACCGAATAATTGACCACACCACGGTCGATAGTTAATAGGAACAACGTGATCCTTAGCAAAAGTCCCAAGTCCACGTCCTTCAAACCCGCATACGAAATCGTCAAATTTCAGGCACATCCGACGGACCCCAATAAGAAAGCGTCCAACGAAGCCTAGCTTGACCCCCTTGTGGATGAAGCACTGCGGAATTTCCTTCGCGAAAATTGGGAAATTTTTGCCTGGCATCCCTCCGATATGCCCGGGATCCCAAGATGGCTTGCCGAACATAGTCTAAACATTATCCCAGGCTTTAAGCCCGTGAAACAGACTCGGCGCCGCTTCTTCGAGCCCAAACGGCAAGCCATGGGTGAAGAATTTGCTAAACTACTCAAGGATGGATTTATTCAGAATATTAAACACCCCGAGTGGCTGACAAACCTGGTGATGGTTCCCAAGAAGGACAAGTCCTGGCGGTTGTGTGTCGATTTCAAAGACCTTAACAAAGCCTGCCCCAAGGACCCTTTCCCATTACCACGCATAGAACAGACTGTTGCTGCCACAGCTGGACACAATTTGTTGTGTTTCCTCGACGCTTACTCCGGATACCATCAAATTAAAATGAAGGAATCCGACCAAGCGGCTACCGCATTCATCACCCCCGACGGGGCATTCTACTTCAACACGATGCCTTTCGGGATAAAAACCACTGGGGCCACATACCAGCGCATGATTCATACCTGCCTCGCAACATAGGTCGATAAGACTGTCAAGGCATATGTGGATGACGTGGTAATCAAAACCAAACATGCCAGCCAGCTGATCGACGACCTATGACAAACCTTTGGCAGTCTACGCGAATATGATATACGACGCAATCCTGAAAAATGTGTATTCAGAGTTCCCTCTGGTAAACTGCTTGGATTCATCATCTCCCATAGAGGAATAGAGGCAAATCCAGCTAAAATCCATGCTCTATTGGAACTTTCCATCGCCACAGAGCTGAAGCACGTCCAGAGGCTAGCTTGGTGTGTAGCGGCGTTAAGCCGCTTTATCTTTCGCCTCGGTGAAAAGGCTTTACCGCTCTATAAGCTACTGAAGAGGACCAACAAGTTCGAATGGACCGATGAGGCAGCGGCTGCATTAGAAGAAATCAAAACACTACTGGCAACCAATCCCATACTCACGGCACTAGGCACCGGTGAGCCCATGTTATTATACATATTGGCCACCAACAAAGTTCTTAGCATGGTGCTCGTTGTTGAACGAGATGAGGAGGGACACAAATTCCGGACTTAGAAACCGGTATATTATGTGTCAGAGGTGCTAACGCAGTGCAAGTCCAGATACTCACATTACGAAAAATTAGCCTATACAGTATTTATGGCGTCGAGGAAACTCAGACACTACTTCTAGGAGTGCAGTAACAGTGGCATCTGAGGTCCCCCTGAATGATATAATCAACAACAGGGACACCACCGACCGCATAGCCAAATGGACCATTGAGCTGCTTCCCTTTTGAAATAACCTACAAGCCATGCCGTGCCATTAAATCTCAGGTACCGGCGGACTTCCTGGCTGAATGGACACAGGCCGAGCTTCCCAAGGAATATAGTGCATACTCCCATTGGATAATATACTTCGATGGATCCAAGACCCTGGCTGGACTGGGGGCTAGAGTTATCGTCACATCCCCCATAGGCGACAACATGCGATACATGTTGCAAATTATGTATGCCGACTCCAATAATGCAGCCGAATACGAAGTTCCTCTTCATGGTCTTCGAATGGCGGTGTTAATGGGCATACAACAGCTAGAGGTACATGCAGACTCAAACTTGGCCATACCCCAAATTAACGGCGAGTTCGACGCCAAAAACCCGAAGATGGCGGCATATAGAAATGCCATCCTCAAGATATCTGCTAGGTTCGAGGGGTTGGAATTCCACCATGTTGCTCTCGACAACAACCAAGCCGCCGACACACTAGCCCATATGGGAGCCAAGCGCGATCCCGTCCCGAGAAACACCTTCCTGGAGCAACTCTTTAAGCCCTCCGTAGTGTGGCAGGATAACAACAATGGCGCCGGTCCGAATATGGTGGACGAAGTTGTTCCCCCCATAAACGAACCGAACGATGGCATTATCGGCGGCTACACGATGAATGAAACGCCCTCGGCTCATGAGGTAATGGCAGTAATAGCGCCATGGACAGAGCCCTTCCTTGCTTAACTTGTTCACAAGGAACTCCCCAATGATCAAATCGAGGCATGGTGCATACTTTGGCGATCCAAGGTCTATGAAGTACACGAGGGTGAGTTATACAAGAAAAGCACAACCGGAATATTACAGCGGTGTATATCCGAGGAAGAAGGACAGGAGCTCCTCGCCAAAGTCCATGCAGGCATGGGCGCCCATCATGCCGCGGCAAGAGCCGTTGTCCGCAAGGCCTTCCGAGCTGGTTTGTTTTGGCCCACAGCTTGGGAGGACACCCAGTCACTTGTTCAACATTGCATAGGGTGTCAACTCTTCGCAAATCAAAGCCACATGCCCCAAACAGCTCTTCGGACTATCCCAATCACTTGGCCCTTCGCGGTTTGGGGGCTGGACATGGTCGGACCACTTAAAGGGAGCACCAAGAAAATAAATACCTACTAGTCATGGTTGACAAGTTCTCCAAATGGATAGAAGCAAAGCACGTCAAGTAGGCTAAATCCGGACCAGTGATCGACTTTATATCCAGCGTGGTACACCGTTATGGTGTCCCGCACAGTATAATAACGGATGATGGATCCAACTTTATGGCCCAAGAGGTCAAGGACTGGTGCACAAAAATGGGCATAAAGCTCGATTACGTGCCATCATATCATCCAGAAACCAATGGACAGGTTGAATGAGCAAACGGTCTCATTATGAGCGGCATTAAGCCACGTTTGGTCCGGTCTCTTCATGAGTCCGACTATCATTGGGTGGAGGAACCCGACTCCGTTCTATGGGGCCTGCACACCTCCCCGAACAGATCAACGGGTTCACACCGTTCTTTGTGGTCTATGGGGCAGAAGTTGTCCTCCCTTGCCACATTTTTCACGACGCAGCAAGAGTGTGCATGTATGAGGAAAAGGAGGCCGAGTTAGATCGGCAGGATGACTTAGACGCCTTAGAGGGAGAGCGTGACATAGCTCTAGCTCGCTCCACTTTTTACCAACATCAAGCTCCACGTTACCAAAGTAGGGAGGTCAGGGCAAAAGCATACAACATATGTGAACTCGTCCTACGACTCCCGGAGAAAGAGAAGCATAAACTCAACCCCAAATGGGAGGGTCCTTTCATCATCCACGAAGTACTCACGGGAGGTGCCTATCGTCTTCGGAGTCCATCTGATAATCAGCTTGAACCAAACCCATGGAACGTAGCTCGTCTTCATTGCTTCTACGGATAAACCAGTGTCGTCTAACTCCCCTATATTTTTTCCTTTTTCCTCTTGTTCTTTTTTTCCTTCTTTCTTCTTCCCTTCCCATTTTCCTGTTTGACAGGGCCAATCTCTTTTCTTTCCCTATGTTCGGTTGAACCGATCTTGTACTAAATATTATCGGCATACACCATAAAGTGTTAAATCCGAAGACATCATGTGGGGGCTTCTTCTAGTAGCCAATTTTTTTATAGGTATTGGCTCACACTTATCGTGCGCACATGTTTTTTTTGTCATTTTCTAGCCATCATATGCATCAATTCGAACTAAGACTTTGCTAAGCTGGGTTGCTTGGCTCCTGTGATTACCCTCTACGTTCCGGATTGTTCGGCTAGAGAGTAAAGGCAGCACCTCTATGATTCTTACAACTGGGTCATCCGAACACGTACCTTAGACGGGTGAAGCCGAAAGCTAGCTATCTTACGTGGACAATTGGTCGGCTGTGACGGAAACACCTTATACGGCTCCGGTCGTTAACACCGTTGTTTGGGTCTTTTCTTCCCAGAGAACAATTAGCCGCATACTAAAAGTATGCAGACTTCTATCTACGTTCTTCGTAGAGCCCTGACGAAAGATATTGATAGAGGTACTATTTTCCTCGGAAGATGTTTCTTATGCTAAGTAGTAACATAACATATCTTTCTATGTGTTTTCTATCTGTTCGCACCGCATGGCCTGATTGCCTAGTTCCCCGAATACAGTTCCCTCTTTTAATGGGACAATTAAGGAGGATCACTCCCGAGCTCTTCGCAATGGGGGGAGAAGCTGATGGCCGGTTAAGACTAAGTTTACAACACAGATTGTTATACATAAGTACATATAAATTACATGTGCGGCTGCTAATCAAGATTATCGATTATGTTATCAAGGGGGCAATCCTCTTGGGAAAGACGGGTGATAGACATCACCTGGTCATACACCAGGTGGACTGGCACTTCTTTTCCATCCGGTCCCACGGGACAAACCCGTGCCATATGCTCGGGGTTAAGTCTAGTGAAACAGGTCTTGATCATTGCCCATGCTTCCCATGCTCCCTCACGGCAAGCCGAAGTCTTCCACAGCTCGAACCTATTTTGAGCCCCCTTGAATCGATCCACGAGTGCGGCTAGCCCATCAGGTGGCTGTTCGGCAGGCCATAGTGCCTTCACTATTCCTTTCATTGCTTTCCGCAAGCACCCGTGGAGAGAGAGGAGAGAGGTCATCTCCTTTAACGGGTCCCCTTGGTATGATCCGATCTCCTCTTCAGGATGCCCAGTCGGGAGGCGTGTACATAAGGCAGCAGCGTGCTTACTATTATTCCCTACATCAAAAATATTTGCTGATAATAGAATCACACTTACCTAACATGCCCCTCTGAAGCTTTTGGTTTTCCTCTTGAGCTTGGGCCAACTGAATCTTCAAATTCTTAATTTCTTCGGCCTGCATTTGCACAACAAGGCAGCCAGCCTGGTGCTGGGACTCGGCGTACCGGTGAGAGTCTCGGGCTTCCTCCAACTACCTTTCCATGTGCCCTATTGATTCGGCTGCTACACAGAATCCGTGTGTAGGGCACGATAATACATTAAGATTAGCAGTAAATATACACTCATCATGGGCCTCCCGCGTGAAGGTCTTTACTTGTGCCAGTTCGGTCTTCACAGATTGTACTTCCGTACGGCTCTCCTCGAGCTCCTTGGCCAATTGCTCAGCCTGTTGCTTTGAGGCCTGCGTCAGCAGTCAAACAGTGTGGGGATCCTTAATTCGTTTGTTTGAAACCAAATAAAGGCTCGGGGGCTACTGGGCTTGCACGAATGTTCGGATTCTATAAAAACCGATCACTTACGTGTATGCTGGTTGATATCAACTTCATAGCTTTGCCAAACATAGCTCGGGCGGCACCAAGGTGCGCATCCGCCGAGTGTAGGGCGCCAAACTCCTGTTCGGAGAAAATTGGGTGCCACATGGCCTCCTATCATTGCCGGTGATGCATGGCACTCTCCACCTCTGATTTGGTGACGGACACACCATCAACAGAGTCGGCGGGCGCCAGAATGGCCATGGGGGCTTCTGTAGCAGAAGCTGCATGCGCCATGGCTCAGGAATTTCGAGCATGTCCAAACACCTAGGTAACCTCTTTAGTAGGAGAGGATTGGGCATTTCGCCTAAGTATTGCGATGAAACAAACTGTTGTAAGACTCTATTGATCGCAACAATAAGCGGATAACCGAACAATGTACCTTCGGGATGAGTGGGCAGGTGGATTCATCTACATGACCGGTCTTTCGCAGGATCCCATTTGGCCTCCAACTCGGCCGCAGCTTCGGCTGCTGGTGTATGGCGCGTGGATCAACGGCATTTGGGAGTCGGGACCCGGGCGTTCCGGGGCGCTCTTGGTAGCTGGCCTCTTGCAGGAGGAGCTTTTCTTCTTGCCCGCTGCAGGGATGGAGAATGACCCGGGGTAATCAACTATGATAGCCACCGAGGATTGGACGATGCTATTACGGAGATAGACTCCATCTTCGAAGTCAAGTATAAGATCCGGGTCCATGTTGAAACCCGGATCGTTGTCGCATGAATGGTTCTCGGGCTAAGGAGCTAGATAGTTGACTATCTCGATGAAACTCCTCCATTCCTATTCACGCCAGGCTTCGGTTAAATAAAGTGCGGAACAGAAACCCTGAACTATTTTCATGTTTGAAAGAGAAAGGCTTACCCATTCAATAGGATTGTGGGCCGAATATCCTTCCTTGGTTGCCCGCCGAACAAAGTATTCTTGCTCTCCTTTGTATAGGTCAGGAGCTGCAGCGGCCAACACCGACAGATTGGCAGGACCTTGGTTTCGAGAGCACGTGGTGTCGCTTGTCCCATTGTATTGCCACAAGGGGTGTACCCTCTATTGGAGGGGCTGCACACACCGGGAGATGGCGGCGGCCATGACATCAATCATGGTCATTTGTTGTTGGACGAGCATCCGCACCTGCGCGGCTAGGCGCCGTACTTCGACGCTTTCCTCCTGGGACGAGATCCTTGGCCACCAGTTGTACCTATTCTTCAGGAGGACGTCAGAGTATTCTGGAATACCTGTCTGTGTTGGCTCGAACAGGGGGACATCTTCAATATAAAACCATTCTGAAGTCCATTCTTTGGATTTGTTCGGTGTACCTGCCGGATACCCCGTCACCTCTACGCGGCACACTTCGGCTCCGCCGACCTCCAAAATTGTCTTTATCCGAGTTCGGGGGATGAGACCGAAGTATTTCCTCCACAAATCAAAATGTGCTTCGCACCCCAAGAACATCTCGCAGAGAGCGACGAAGCCTGAGATGTGTAAAATGGACCCTGGAGTAAGGTGGTAGAGTTGGCTCATGTAGAACTCCAACAACCCCCTCAGGAATGGATGGATTGGGAACCCAAGGCCCCAGAGCAGAAAGGGGACAAAGCATACGCGCTCCCCCTTGTTAGGGCTGGGGAAACACTCGTCAAGAACTTCATTGCCGTAAGAAAGCAGACCTGCGCGGGTCGCCGCCAGATCTGAAGAAGGAAGATACCCCTGGGTCTCTAGATTGCGGAGCCACAGGAGTGTAATGGAACAACTGGTCCAGTCCCCTGGGCGTGAGCCGTAGGGACGTGCGGAGGAGCTGGGGGCGTTAGCCATGTTTTGCGTGGAGCTTCCGCTAGGAGTTTCTTTCGATGGGGAGGAAGAGAATGTGGTCTGAGCCATGATTTTGTTCGATTAAATGGGTGGTGCCTCCGTTATGGAGGGGTAAGATTGTAAAAATTACTAACCACTCGCCTCCCCACGAGGCGCAAAAATCGAGGAACACGCGTAGTTATTATAATGAACCTGCGCCCGTGACGCCTGGGATCTTACCGAAGACTTGTCCGTTGACGAACAAGGTGGGATGAGGGGCTTGCCTCGCAAGCCGAAGATGACGACATGAGGAGATTGACCGGATATAAGTCGGTGTTGAAGGCTAGTCCGGGGGCTACTGAGGGAGTCCTGGATTAGGGGGTCCTCGGATAGCCGACCTATTGTTTATGGGCCGAACTATGTGGGCCGCAAAGGGAGCATTGAATGATAAAAGACCACCTATGCTAGATGGATATTTGAAGAAGCCCTGATGTATTCTCCAAGTTATTAGTTGTAGTTAGGCATGTTTATCTCTTTGGCATGTAACCGACCCTGTGCAAACCCAGGGCACCCCTGGTGTCTATATAAGCCAGAGGGTTTAGGGGTATAGCAGGACAACTCATCTAGGGTTAACTATTCGATCTCGAGCTAGATCAACTCTGTAACCCCCCACATCGTCAATACAACCAAGCAAGACGTAGGGTATTACCTCCATAGGAGGGTCCGAACCTGGGTAAATCTGTGTCCCCTTCGTCTCCTATTACCGTCGATTCTAGTCTCACAAGTTGGGACCCCCTACTCGAGATCCACCGATTTTGAGACCGACAACAGGCGCTAGGTGCCGGAGGCTCACATGCCACGCCCACTCCCCAGCCCATCGATGGGGGGACCCCTCAGGCATCGGACGGGTTCGAGCGGGGGGCGCCACATGCTGTGCTCCTCCTCCTATGAATCCCGGTGACTGGTTTCGGGGCGCAGCCCGGCCATGCCCACCAGGCACATGGAGGGAACGATAGGGCGCCACGCACACACACCGACACGCATCCCAGCCACCCGGCTGGCCCTCAGCAACCCGGGCTAACCAGGCAGGAGCGCGCCATCCGACAAAGTGAGCAGGAGGCACAGGCGTCCGGACAAACAAGCAACAACGATGAAGGCGCATCAGGTTGCCAAGGGAGCAATCCACACGAGGAGACACGTGGCCCACCCAACAGCGGTGGCAGAGGTAAGCAACTCCGCTATGAGGCCCGACACAGGAGGGTCTGCGAGCGACACGCGTGGGGCGGTTTCCCGCCACCGCCAGGAGGGACAGCCCCCGGCGCACCGATGGGTAGCTCAGGAGGAGGACCGAGCACTTACGTGGAAACCTACGTACCATGCTACGTCATACTGCCTGGGACCCCCTACTCGAGATCCCCTACTCGGGATCCGCCGATTTTGACACCGACAACAGGCGCTAGGTGCCGGGGGCTCACATGCCGCGCCAGCTCCCCAGCCCGTCGATGGGCGGACCCCTCAGGCGCCGGACGGGTTCGAGCAGGGCGCGTCACATGCTGTGCTCCTCCTCCTCCGAATCCCGGTGACTGGTTTCGGGGCGCAGTCTGGCCATGCCCACCAGGCACACGGAGGGAACGACGGGGCGCCCCGCACACACACCGACACGCATCCCAGCCACCCGGCTGGCCCTCAGCATCCTGGGTTAACTAGGAAGGAGCGTGCCATCCGACAAAGTGAGCAGGCGGCACAGGCATCCGGACAAACAAGCAACAGCAGTGAAGGCGCATCAGGTCGCCAAGGGAGCAATCCACACGAGGAGACATGTGGCCCACCCAACAGCGGTGGTAGAGGTAAGCAACTCCGCTCTGAGGCCCGACACAAGAGAGTCCGCGAGCCACGTGCGCGGGGCAGTTTCCCGCCACCGCCGGGAGGGACCGCCCCCGGCGCACCGACGGGCAGCTCAGGAGGAGGACCGAGCACTTACGTGGAACCCTACGTACCATGCTATGTCATACCGCCTGGCGAAGGGGTGGAGGAGGAGCCCGCCGCAGGCGCCGACACCTCCCAAGAGTAAAGGGCGCCCTGGGCATCCTCCCCAAGCCGGGACTGGGGGCTCCCATTGGCAAAGCACCAAGCCTGAGCTGAGCAAGCGGGAGGGCACCCATGGGCCCGCAGGGCGCGGTGCAAGCCGGCGCCCCCGCAGGAAAGGGACGCTGGGTCAAGCCCCTAGGCCTCAGGAGTAATGGCCTGGAGGGAGCATCAAGACAAGAGCAACGCGGGCCACCCGCGGCAACTACTGCGCCGCATGGCCTCGGGAGGATGGGCCTCTCGAGGCCCTTAGGACCTTGTCCGGGTGACGAACGGGCGCCTCACGGGGCATTCTTCACCGACAGAACACCCTTATGGCCGCGTTGATGCATCGTGCTCATGTTTGGGCCTCAAGAGCGCATCCTGTGGTTGCGCGGGGAACGATGCACTCGGGTTAGGGTCGTAAGTGCATGCAATGGGTAGAAATGCACGAGATGTTCCTCGACAGAGTTGGGAGCCACCAGGCCATGCATCTAGGGGCTTGCCCAGCTATCTACGCCCATGACACTCTCACGTAATAATGAGCAGGATGTATACGCCCGAAGCCCCCCGAGGACGCGGAGGGGTTCCTCCCATGCAATGTGGCAGCCACAGTCTAGAGCTCGCAGAGAAGACAACACTGGCCATCAATGGCTATGCCCATGCAACGTGGATGCCCTACACTCAGCACTGGGGGAAGACGAAGACTAGCCTAGGGGGCGGACGCGGCATTTGCTTGCTTCTTTTTGGTGTTCAAGCTGCCATTTTTTGGAACGAAGTCTGAGAATTTAAAAACTTTATATTTAAAGAAGGGGTAGGAACTTTTCTCTCTGCGTTCCTAGTTTGAAGTCTCAATTTCTGAATGGTGTTTCGCAAGGAGCCAAATGCCCCGCGCCACCCCGAGGCACCATAGAGCTGGATGGCAAGGACTTGCCGCCTCAGGGGCACTCTATTTTTAGCTACCGATCCCCGCTCGGGGGCTCCGACCGCAAAAAGACATCATATAATGGAGTCTCGGGAGACCCCAGGGCCTCCTGAGGCGGCACCCGGAAGAACGGAATGGGGGATCGCTCGAGCGTCAAAGGGGGCTCCTGAGAAGCATGCCTCGGGATCCTTACCAGTCATAAGGCCACTCAACCCCCTGATGTCGTCCTTGGATTCCGGTCGGCATCAGGCGTGTTGGGGCCTCGCCCCGTGAAGTGCGTCCTCAGTTTCCAGTCGTACCGAATGGTGGTGGGGAAATGCGCGGGACTGGGACCTGTCGACGTAGAGCGGTTTGAGCATCGAAAAGGGGCTCCTGAGCAGCACACCTCAGGAGCCTTGCCGGTCATATAGCCACTCGCCACCCTTGATGTCGTCCTTGGTTATCCGGTCGGCATCAAGGGTGTCGCGGCTTGACCCCGCGGCTACGTCCCTTCGAGTGTACGCCATGGCTGTCGGCAAATGAGTGGGACTGGGACCCACGGACGCAGAGTGCCGGAAGGGTCCCCGGACCGTTCAGCAGACAGAGAAGAAGTATCCCGGACGGAGTCACGACTTGATGGAACGGCCCCGTCATGCCTCGCGACACGCAGGATCGCCGGTGTCATACAAAGCTAAGCACACTACCGAACCAAGACGAAGCCTCTCAGCCTAATAACGACTCCGAGGACGGGATAAGTGTTACACACACTAATGTAAGGATGCAGGAACTATGGTAACCACACGCAACTGCCGAGGCCCCTGAGGAATGAAGCAACAAGGAAGGCGACACACGGGGAGGGGCTCGATCACGACGAGCTGCAAGGCCTAGGGCCTGACAGGAGCGACGGTTGCGAGTCGCCCCTCAAGGGGGAGAGCCTCATGAGGGCCCTACCCGTGGCTGACACAGGGCCGCATCAATGGCGACGCCAACCTACGCCACGACCAGCGATTCGAGGAAGGAAAACAAGACGTCAAAAGTAACTTGGAAAAGATTAACGCCCAACAGGGCAGAGTTCTTCTCCAAGCATTACAGGAACCAGCAAAGGGGACAATGAACGCCTAGTGGGAGAAGCCGCTGTCGCCGCCCGTGCCGCCAGTCGGCTTGGCGTCGGAGTAGTCCTCCTCGCTGGTGGTGAGCACCTGGATGAACTACTCCACCATGGCCTCCACGTGCGGGCGCACCTCGTCCCTGAGGGGGTGCAGGAGCCCGTCAGGTACCGGCTCCCCGACGCACCGGAGGTCGAGCTGCGGGGCGAGACGACGGAGGTTGGAAAAGATGAGCATCAATGCAAGGTCCAGAAGGTCGCGCGCGTTGGATGCGCTGTCCGCGTCCATGCGGGAGACGGCGGTCTGCAGCGCCTCCACCACCTTATAGAAGAACTCAAGATAGCCCCCGTCGCTGCGCACGTTCAGCATCGCGGGAGCGTCCCCAACGAACTGGCTCACCGCGCCGGCCGCGCAGCCGGTGATGCCCCGGAACTTCTTGGCGCGCTGGAACTCTAGCAGTCCGGCATGCGCCGCCTCGTCCTTGGCGGCCTACACGGCATCTGCCGCCTCCTGGACCTGGGTCTGGAGGGACACCAACTCTGCTCGGGCCTCAGCCTCGCCCCGGAGGGCGGCTTGGAAGGCAGCCTCGGCGATGGTCAGCTGGGCCTGCAGCGTCTCCACTTCCTCCCGAAGCTCACCAAGCTTGCGCTTCTTGGCCGCGGGCGTCCTAGAAGGAGGAGGGGATCATGCTCATGATGATGGGAAGAACAACTAGATAAGAGGGAGGCGGCGGAATACTTACCCGTCAACCAGGGCCCAACGCAGGCGAGCCTGTGCTGTCCCTGAGGGCCCCCCACCGCTGCCTCTAGAGGAGGATGAGGGAACCGGAGGAGCTGCGTGCTTCCCTGCGACCGCACCGTTTCCACCGGACGCCATGAAGGACGAGAATATGGGAAGAAGAGAGGGTTTTATCGACGGAGCAAAGGAAACAAGGAGAAACCACGAGACTGCAATGCCCTTCCTTTGCCATGGGCGAGGCGGATTTATAGGCGTAACCGCAGCCACGAGGCGTCGTGGGAGAGCAGGCGTCGGGAATCCCTCGGGCGGCGCAGGGCGGTTCCACTACTAGGATAAAGCCTACTAGTAGCGATGGTTTTCCATCTACTAGTAGCGCTGGGACCATCGCTACTACTAAGGCGCTACATCTAAGTGCTTAGTAGTAGCGCTGGATAACCAACGGTACTGGTAAGTGTTGTTAGCAGTAGCGCTGCGCTGTTGTTAAACCAGGGCTACTGCTACAAATTACCAGCGCTACTTCTAAGCCTAGGTTTTAGTTTGTTTTCTTTTTTTATTTCTTGTTCAACTTTTTGTAGCAGTTTCATCATATCATAATTCTCATCATATCATACACATATAGGAGACTCGTCATATATACCACCGCCATCATCATCATATCATCACACATCTCAAAAATAGCGATACACAAGTCATGTCTCGAATAAATGCAACTGCATAGTCATGACACACACACAAGTTTCATCATCTCTATCTAAACCATGATGTAGAAGAGAAGAGCGATCAGTGTGAGCAAGAGCGCGACTAAGTAGTACTTCTTGAGGCACCGGTTTTCCTCCCTCTCTTGCTGGAGCGTCCACCTCAAGTAACTATTTTCCGCTTCGGCTCTGTTGTCGAACCCTCTGTGGCTAGCTCCCGGGTACCTGTCCACCTGGGCCTGAGCGTCTGGCCAGTGGTCGTACACTCCTAGAACCCTCCCAATGAATACGACATAGCAGTCCTTCGCCATCTCCTAGTCTATGAACCTTCACCATAAGTTGATTTAATATGCAACATAATATACTTGAGAAACACAAAGAGGCATATATATATAGTTAGCAAAATACAAATAACCTATATATAGTAAACATAAATAAGGAAGTTCCTCATACGTAACCAAAGTAATTAACTATTGCGATCTACACTAGTTCATATAGGAAGACAATAGTACTAATTAAACATACACATTGTCATCGTCAGTCAGTCCATCAGGTCAGCGCTCCAATCTTCATAGTGAGGGATGAAGGACCCGAGCTTCGTGAAAGGCTTCATGTCCCGATGCTGAGCATTGAGCAGTTCACGGACAGTCTCCCGCCTCATTGGCCCATGGTAGAACATTCCTATTTGTTCGAGTACCTCCTTCATGATCACTTGGGCAAGTTCACACTATATGTGATAAAACTCAGCTCGGATTCGATGATCCGGTGTCTTTCGTATGCTATAGGCCTAGTTGAAAATCTCGGTATCCTTGGAATTAGCTGGCATGCGAAGGCGCTGATTATCCCTTCTGTACTCTATCATGTGATGCATGAGGTAGAATCCGTCAGCCTTACTATCTTTCGGTTGCTGGATGCAGCAGAAGTCGGTCCTATGGACGAAAACCAGCCCTTTATTCCTGTACGTTTTCACCTTGATATCTCCACCAGTAAGGCCGAAGGTGAAAATGGCACTATTAAGAACACTCTTTTATGTGCTTATAGTCCCTTTTCTTGGTGTTCTTCGCAGAGTCCAAGTACACATGATGGGAGTATTGTGGGTATAGACAGATGAGGACGGTGCCCCCCTCTTCGCAAAATAAGTACACCTCAAAATAAGTACACATGATTGCAAAGGAATGATTAAAAATTACGAAGGGATATCCGCGGATGACTTACGTGGGATGATAAGGCAGGAGAGTCATTTCCTTGTCCTTATTAGCGACCATGAACTCGATGATGCACTTGCTCGCATAGTCACGGTGCTCTTTGCAGACTTCCAAGAAGCTCTCGTGCATATAGTACGGGTCCACGATGCAGATATATTCTATGTTCTCATGCTTGATGATGTAGTTCATATAAAGCGCATACATGCGGATGAACTGAAAATCCAGCTTGATCATGTGGAACATGTCGTAGATGTAGTCAAATCGCAGGATGAACTTAACCATGGGCCATTTATCGACGTATAACCTCCCACCCGGAACCTGAGCCGCGTAAAGCGGGTATGATGGTTTTTCCAAGATGAGAAGGCTTTTCTCTTTGTCAAGAACATCATCATGAAGTTTCCTTAGATCATTGTTCAGTATATCCTTCAGCGCTTTCTGAGGTAGGATCGGGTGGCCGGCGACATGGAAATGCTCCGCACCTGTGATATATTCTGTCTACCTCCCGGGGCTTCAGAGGCGGCTGACTGCTTGAAGTGCCTTTAGAGTCTTTGCCTGGTCTCTTCCCATGCTTCTTGACGGGTGGCGCTGGTACTGAGCCCGCCATAACTTCCCTAACCACCACCCCTAGTGTCGTCAGGGTAAGCATAGAACGCCCCTGGACTTGTTCTTGCTGGGTAGAAGCGGCATCTGGAGGCGTCTCCTACGATGATCGCATGAAGAGAGACATTTTGCAATCGGCCTTAGGACGTTCCGGCTCCAACAAATCAGGCAGCATCAAATCATCATCTCCGTGCTTATAGCCCGAGTCAGATTCCCGAGCATCGCCATAGGCGATATTGATATACTTGTTAGCGTCATCATCCTCCTCCTCCATGACATCATCGGTGTTTGCTTCTTCGACGGGGGCAATGTCATCTGGCACTACACCCTCCCGTCGTCCGCTATCACACGCCATGACAGGTGCAGGTAATTGGGTAGGTGGGGTGGTGTTCATACCTTGTTGAGGAGTTGTTGTTGGTGTGCTATCGGGCACCTCGACACAAAGAAGAGTCTTCGGCCAAGGCAAGAACTAGATCTTGCATTCGCCAATCCGCTTAGGGGTCTCGTCGTCAGCGACTGGTACCGGAGGAGGCAAATCCTCAAAGCACACTTTGACACTAGCCACACAAACTTTGAAGATGCTATGGGGCATCTGTCGGTTGTGTAACATGTGTTCCTCTAGCTTCACGATTGTTGTCTTTCTGATGTCCACCTTCTGGCCGTTGATGTCGTACAATAGGGTGCACGGGGTTTCGTCGGCCTGCGAAGACATGTCTGCAACATCAAACATCCGAAAGGCAACTGAAACGGAACACTATATAGGTACTAGTCAAGAGGGTATGACGCGTGATTATCGTGAGGGCGTCGAGCTGTGCCAAAGACGAATCCCCGTCGAGCAGGCCTGAGACAGAGGACGGCTTTCTATGAACAGGAGCGGGACAAGGTACAGGAGCATGTGCGGTGGCGTGAGGAGGTGCTAGTGCTGCGATGTTCATCGAAGTGCTCCCGACGTAGCTGGGAAGGGGAAAGTCTGCTGGCCCTTTATTTGGATTTTGCTGTGCCCAATCCATAAATGCTTGCGTAAAGCCAACTACCGCTGCACTGACCTTTTTATTGACCCTTTCATCGACCATCTGTTCCAACTCTGCTATGGTCTTACTGACCGCAAGCACGACCTTCTCGTCGATTTGCTGTTCATTAAACCGTCTCTGCCTTCTTTCCTCTGGCTTCTCCTGGTAGAACATCTTCCACGAGGCGCCATCTCTGACACCATGCACATGTCTATACGATGGCGGTTTATCCTCTGATACCTTTTTCAGTATGTTGAGGGCCCAGTTGAAAGGGGTGTCCTACTTGGGCCTCAACGATGTCTGAGAAGACTCATCGCTTTCGGCTGCCTTCTGGTGCCGCTCTTTCTGCAAAAGGAACATTATATTGATGGTTTACAAATGTGACAAAACTTGTTCTCGAATTGATTGGAAGATAATATAAGGTGGTAATATAACAATTACTAGTAGTCTCATGAACTCCCTTGTGTTCGGGTCCGTGTAAAAGATCTTCTTGATGGCATCCCACTTGTACCGGCCCCTGATCCAGTCATGCTCCTACGGGTTGGTGGACTCCGCCAAGGGGTCTGGGATTCTCTGACTTTCACGTTCGCTATCCTCCTTGGCCCATACATGCCTCTTCCCCTCATAACCACGGCTTTCGAGGCAGTGGGCAGGCGTGTTCCTGGCCTAGAGCGCCTTCATTTTCTCCAACTTTATCTTGACTTCTTCTTTAGCGCAAGTCTCCCTGAATTTTTCAAAGTCCACTTTTGTTATTTTCGGATTGTCAGCATGAATCTTGGACCACGGTTCATTCTTCACAATCGCTTTTTTCACCCGTACTTTCCAAGCGGACAAGTCATTGGTGAACATTGTCATCACCTTGCTATTTATCTTTGTCATGATTTTTTCATTCCATGGAAGTTCTTTTTCAGTCCGCCAGGGAACAAGAACCTATTGTGCAACTTTGTTAGGAGCATCTGCTCCATATGTGGTATCTTCTTCAACTTTTCATCATTGATATTGGCGATTTCCCTGAGGATGCATCCTAGTTGATTGCCGTAACACGCGCGCACTTCATTCGGTGCCATTGGCTCTAATTTCCTGGGGTGCATCGCCGTGACCACAATTTTTCCGATGCCGAGTTTGTTAGGTTTTCGTGCCCTCTTCCACGTCGTTCCTTCACCGGTATCGGGGGCAGTCTTGGTGCCGGCGGTTCTAGGAGTGTCGGTGCCGGTGTTGGTGTCGGTGTCGGTGGGGTTGTTGTTGCCACTATCACCCTACACCCCCAATAGCTGTTCGTTCAGGTAGCTGAAATAATTGTTTCCTGCCTCGACGGGGTCGTCTTCGCTGTGACTACCAGAACCCCCGACTTCCGCATGGTTAGACATGTTTCCTATGATTTGGTTGGAATGAAATGAATAATGAAAATAAAAAAGCGGCCTATATTTGGTCGAAATGTTGATTCATTCCCCTTTCGGAAAATCCTGGGCACTCCATATGTCCTATCTAGTTTCTAGCACAAGTCATGCCAAAAATCACGGAAATTTTCTGATGAGCTTTGCTAAAAAGTGGACAGATGGAGCGCCTGCAGTTTGCCGGAACGGAAATGAATCAACATTCCGGCAAAACATAGGCCACTTGAAGCATATATGACATCAATGATATATGGTTCATATTGAAAAATGACAAAATATAAAACAAGTAAACAAGTACAAAATAAAAACCCTAAATTTATTCTATTTCTTCTTCTTCTTCTTTTTTCTTCTCCTCTTCTTCTTCTTCTTCTTCTTCTTTTTTTCTTTTTATCCTTTTCATCTCCTCTTCTTCTCCTCTTCTACTTCTTCTTCCTATTCTTCCTCTTGTTCCTCTTCTTCTTGTTCTTGTTCTTGTTCTTCTTCTTCTTTTCCTGTCTTCTTTTCCTTCTTATTTTCCTTGTTCTTTTCTTATTTTCTTCTTCTCCACTTTCTTCTTCTTCTTTTTTCTTCTCCTCTTCTTCTTCTACTTCTTCTACTTCTTCTTCCTCTTCTTTTCCTTCTTATTTTCCTTCTTGTTCTTCTACTTCTTCTTCTTTTCCTTCTTCTTCCTCTTCTTCTTATTTTCCTTCCATCTCATCGAGGGGAGGGGGCCCGGCGGCCGACAGGGTAGGGGGCCTGGTCGGGGCGGCTGTTGGTGGGTTCCCGAGGGGCGGAGGGGCGGGGGCGGCCGGCGGCGAGGTGAGGGAGAGGGGGGCGCAACATGGGGGGGAATGGAGGGAGTTGGGAAAATTTGGAGGGGGCGGGGGTTATTGAAAATAGCAGTAGCGCTGGTTTCAATCCAGCGCTACTGCTAATGTTAACGGTAGCGCTGGATGTAAACCAGCGCTACTGCTAAAGTTTTATTTTCTTTTTATTATTTTACTTTCCTTTTCTATTTACTTTTCTGTTCTTTTGCATTTATTTTTTATTTATTTTCCTTTTGTTCCCGTTTTTTGTTTCGCACCCGATGGCCTCACACGCAGTCGACGAGAATGTCGATCTCCCTCCCACAGTACTACGCGAATATATATCAACAGAACAATGTGGTGGTAATTGAAGGGGATATGATTTATATATCATTTGACCGATAACAATTACTTAAGTGTGTACACAAAATAGATACATGTATATAGATGGTGGTTTCTCAGCTGCGTCGATGACGTTTCGCATTGAGCTTCTTATTCCCTTTCTTGTTCGTTGTCGAATAATTAAGCCCCTCTTTACGACTTTCCGGCACCATGGAGTATGATTTTTCTTACATGGTGTAGTCTTGATTCTTCTTTTCACGTACGCTTCATCATCATCGTCATCTTCCCTCATCGGGTTGCCGTAATGGTCGTAGTCTTCCTTGTTGGCGACTCCATCCATTCCGACGATGCTCCTTTTGGCTCTCCTCATGACAACACTGATGGGATTGGTTGGGTCGGTTATGAAGAAGCGTTGTGTCAAGTGCTTAGCATGTACCCATGGTTCAATTTTGGCGATGATGTTAACCTTCACAGTAGCGCTATTCGTGTCGGGTATAGACATGGTAGTAAAATACTTGTTTTCTCTTACAATGTTCTTAGCCCATCTGACATGGAACATCGTCGCATCGTGCATTCCAGCATAGTCAAGCTTCCAGATCTCTTCGACCCTTCCGTAGAATCTTTCAGTTGTGCCGTTGGCATCAATCACGCATTCATTCATCGCCCCTGAGTTCTGGTAATCATTGTCCATGTCTTTGGCCTCCGTGTAGAACGTGTACCCGTTGATGTCGTATGCTTGATAGGACGCTAATTGGGCATGGGGCCATGTGCTAAGGCGTGTATGAGCAATCCATCCGAACTACCCTCTTCTGGGGGATTAGCAAGAATATGCTCTACAGTAACTTCGTCATCCGTCTTGCGCATCCCCTGATCACAGTACTTCTTTGCGATGGTTTCTTTGTGCAGTGTCACATAATCATCTACCTCATCTAGGTGTTGTAGCACTACTAAGTTAGCCCTGTCAAAGTGCAATTCCCTCCAGCCGTTGTTGTGACCTTCTCCTCCAAGCCTACCATGGTGCTTCTTGACGGGCAAACCAACAATAGGGTCTCCGGCACCTATAGTTCTCGCAAAAGGAGATGCACTCTTGGGTTAGATAACCCTGGACGATGCTCCCATCGGGACGGGACATGTTACGAACGAATCCTTTGATGACCCCATTCATCCTCTTGAACGACATCATGTTGTGAAGGAATGCCAGTCCGAGGTCGATGATGTCATCCACGATGTGGACACACAGATGCACCATGACGTCAAAGAATGCGGGCAGGAAGTACATCTCAAGTTCACATAGTATGACAACGATCTCTTCCTGTAGCCTTCGGAGCGGCTTCACACTGATGGACTTTTGAGAGATAACGTCAAAGAAGTTACAGAGACTAGTAAGCGTGTCACGGACGTGCTTCTCCATTATCCCTCTAATGGCAACCGGGAGTATCTGCATCATCATCACGTGACAGTCATGAGACTTCATCCCGCTGAACCTTTTCTTCTTGGTGTCTAGAAATCTGCTTATCTTCCCATAGTAACCGAAACTGACTTTGATTCCCATAAGGCACTTGATGAATTGATAGATCTCCTTCACACTTAAGGTGAAGCAAGAAGGGGGGCAATTCTCCTCCTTATTGTTAACTTTTCTGCCCCTTGGCGCCGCCTCCGCCTCCATCTCCTTCTCCTCCGTTGACTTGTTATGGGGCATGTGGAGATCTGTCCTGATCTCCAAATCTCCCGAGTCTTTCCTTTCCTTCAGCCCATCCTTGGTCTTCTCTGGCATGTTCATCAGTTTGGCAAGAAAGCTCTCGAGGACACTCTTCGTGATATGCATTTGATCAAGGCAATGAGGCATGTCGTGATTGTGCCAGTACTCCAAGTCCCAAAAACACACCTCGTTTTCCATACCTTTAGCAGCGGCTCCGACACCTTTTCCATCTTTCCCGGCACGGGGCATTCTTCCTAGTTAGTCAACAACTCCTTGATTTCGGCGCCACTCCTCTTACGTGGAGGTCCTCGATGCTCAGCCAAACCATTGAATAGATGTCCACGTTTTCTCCACGGGTCATCCTTCTCGAGCCATCTACAATGCCCCATGTACACAATTTTCCCAAAGCCGCCATTTTTCATTGACGTAAGCTGCTGAGACGTTGTATCATCCATGCACCTCGTGCATCTGCAGTATCCATGGCACACCTGTCCTCTGGTGTACCTGTAACCGAGATAGTCGTGCACCGTCATCATTAGCGCGGCTCTCATATAGAAATAATCTCCTTTGCTGGCGTTCCATGTCTTGACCGGTGATTTCCATAACGTGTCTAGCTCCTCTTTCAGAAGCCCCATATACAGGTTAATATTATTTCCCGGTTGTTCCGGCCCTTGAATCAGCATGCTCATGTGTATGTACTTTGTCTTGGTGCACAACCATTGGGGGAGGTGGTACATCAATACAAAGACGGGTCATGTGCTGTGGTTGGTGTTCTGCTTTCCAAATGGATTCATGTCATCGGTACTCGCACCAAGCACGATGTTCCTTACATCTTCTTCGAAAAATGGATATTCGGCATTGAATGCTCTTCACTGTTTACCATCTGCGAGGTGTCTCAGCTTCAGATCATCTCCATCATCAGGCTTCTTCCTCTCCGCGTGCCAATGCATGATCTTTGGTTACTTAGGATCTACGAAATACCTCTACAGACATGGAGTGATTGGAAAGTACCATAAAACTTTCTGAGGACTTTTCTTTCCTGCCTTCTTGTATCGAGAAGCATTGCACATTGGACAGTTGGTTATTTCCGCGTGCTCCCCCCAATAAATGATGCAATCATTAATGCATGCGTGGTATCTAATGTGCGGTAGATCAAGAGGGCAAAAAAATTTCTTGGCCTCCTCGACACTAGTAGGACACAGGTTCCCCGTGGGAAGATCTTTACTATGTAGATACTTCAAATGCTCATCGAGGCTTTTGTTTGTCCATTTGTTTTTGCCCTTCGTCTTTAGAAGTTCGAGTGTGAAACTCAAGTAGGTCACCTCGGTATCGCAACTATCATACAATGGAGTCTTCGAGTCTACTTCAAGTTGCGCCAGCTTGGCCTCCTCCCTAGAAGCATCTCTGTCAGTAGTCGTACTCTTGCGAAGGAGGTATCGAACATGAGGGTCCTGCACGACTGAACTTAGTAGCATCGAAGACTGCGGCGTGCGCGTCTATTCTCCATCATGTTTGGACTCTTCTTCATCGTCTCCGGAATCTTCTTCTCCGCCATTTCTGTACTCTTCCCGGCCGCCATGTCCGGTGCCATCCTCTTCGCGTCGATCGGTCATCTCTTCGTCTAGCTCCATCATGTCATTATTCCCTACCATGTGGACGTCATCATCATCATCTTCACTTATCCACCGAGTATAGCCATCCATGAAACCACACATCATTATGTGCGCCTTCAAAGTGCCACGATCAAAAGGGTCCAAAATGAATCCTTCTTTGCATCTTGTACACGGACATCTAATCCCATTCTGATTATTTGCATACATGTCCAGCACTGCACATTGCAAGTATCGCTCCACCTTCCTTCCACTCACCCTCATGACTGCACGGTATAACAAGCAAAAGTCATATAAAAATTTGGCATGACCTTGCCTAAAAATAGGACATACTGAGTTTGCTTGAAATCCGTCGAAACAGAAATAAATCGACATTTCGGCAAAACCTAAGCAACTCACAGGGCATGTCACTCACACAATATCCCTTCATATCACAAACACACATATTCCCACTCTTGAAATGCACAAGTTTTTACTCACCTATACCCTGAGAGAGATTGTGCAAGGTAATTAGATCATTAGGCCTTCGCGACAATATAGGGATCGAGAGTGGACGACTGAATAGCTAGCTAGATATAGTTGGTGGGAGGAGAGATTACTCTAGCTAACTAATGGAGAGGAGAGAGATATGGAGGAGAATTATGGTGGAGAGGGGCATTAATGGGGAGAGAAGAGAGGTATAAGGAAGAGAGAAGAAGGGCCATAATGGTGGAGAGGGGAGAGGGCAAAGGTGGAGGAAGAAGGGGGAGAGAGGGGGCATTAATGGGGAGAGAAGAGAGGTAGAAGGAAGAGAGAAGAAGCGAAATAATGGTGGAGAGGGCAAAGGGGGAGGAAGAAGGGAGAGAGAGGGGGTGGGTGAAAGAGGTGGCTAAAGTGCTTATTTGTAGTGTTGGATTACACCACGCGCTACTGCTATGAGGATTAGCAGTAGTGCTTTCTGGGGAAAGCAGTACTACTAAGTGGAGCCCAATACCAGTAGCGCTTCCCTCACCGCACGCGCTACTGCTAGGAGGCTTAGCAGTAGTGCTTTCTTGAGGACAACGCTGCTACTATCAATACTGTCGGTGGGATCGTCGGGGCTGCTTTAGCAGCAGCGCTTTTCCAGTTTCGAGCGCTATTGCTAAGTCCTTACTTGTAGCGCTGCAAAAATACAATGCTACTAGTACTTAGCAGGAGCGTGTGTATTTTTCCAGTGCTACTAGTAGGCTCCTACCTATAAGGTTTCTCCTAGTAGTGTTCGGTCAAGGCAGTACCATCCACTTCGCCTCTCCTGCCACCTGAAGGGTCACATCCGCGCGGCCTGAGGGTTGAAGGCCCGAGGTAGTGGCAACATTCAATTAGAATCAATGATGGTCGGCGCTGCACCCGGGCATCATGTCAATTTGACTGGGAGCGGTTCCGTACGCCATCGGGGATCAAAGATGCCGCTGCCGGGGCATTCGACATGTGTCGGGCCTGGCCCGCAGGCATTTGGGGCCTGCGGCGCTTCGGGCCATCCTCGAGACTTCTCCCAGAAGCCAGCTCGAGCACACCTTGGGCCCGAGGGCTAGTGTCGGCATTCTGGGAACAGGGGTACCCAGACCTGCCTGCTTGCGGCGTAGGGCATGGCCCACTTCATCGACCAACATGACAAGACAAGGCCCTCGCGAAGGCCCTAGGCCCACGAGGAGGAACAATGTCAGGACCGGCAAGGGTTGGGCCTCTTCAGGACCCCTCTGGAGCAGCGGAGATCTCTATGCAAGGCTCGGCCTCGGGAGTCAATGGTGACGCAATGAAGGGTAGGCGGGCGCGAGCGCGCCGAACGACGTAGTTTCCCGTTTGGTGCAATGGGGACAGAGACGTACGTGGGTTCCCGAAGAACCCCCCAAAGGTTTCCATTCCGGTGTAACAAGACCGCAACCACCCGCCCCGCAGGGCGGATGTCATCGATGAGCCCATCCCCGCACCGTCGATAGCTACTTTGCAGGCGAAGACCGCCTTTGGGCAGGGCGAGCACGTACTCCTTTCCCCCTTCAAAATTGGCCATTGTGGGATCCCTTCCCGCCATTGCCATAAGGGCAGAGGACTCGAGCCACCACTATATATATAGAGGGTAGGCTGCATCGTAGAGAGGGACCGGAATCCATTCCACCATCCACCCATCACCGAGCCACAGAGAGCCTCGAACACATCGAAGGGAGCCCTCATGAGGCCCTAAAACACTATTCTAGTTCATCCACGCCACCTCCTTGAGAGGCAATCCACCAAAGCAGGAGTAGGGTATTATGCTTCGCAGCGGCCCAAACCTGGGTAAACTATTGTGTTCATCTTCTTCCTTGTCATCGTGCGAGTTTGTTGCTGTGTTCATCGAGTAGCAAGCTAGGTTGGGCGAGGCTGCAGGGGATCTTCGCACACACCCCTGTGTTCGAATCTTAAGGGTTTTGTGGAGCCCAAAATCCGACAAATGGGTAGGTCATCACATGTGAAAGTCACATAATCATGAAGCATAGCAATAGGTGGATCGACATCATGCAAGCAATCAATGTACACTAGTGGGACAAGATCATCACCTTCACCTATGTTACCTTTGTCACTCCACCCATGTGGTGTAGGTGAAGTGGCATAGACCAACTCGTGGTCATATTCATCGTGGTGGAATCGTGTGGGGGTGCATCATATTCCACCATGGCCATCATCTTGTCCAAAGGGAGGATGATGTCGTCGAGGATCGGCGTGCCATCGTGTATGTGACCTAGCACCAAATGAGAAGACACAATAGAGGTAGAGCTTATGTTTTTAGAAATCTAAATGGCCTCACATGCCCTATCAACTACCTCACTCGCTCTATGTGGTGGTGGCTCACACCCTCCCTCAAAGTAGGTGCACTCAAACTCACATATGGTGGAGTCACTCATCTCACTCAAGTGATGGGGGTTGTAGCTCTCCTCACATGATAATTATGGCAACTCGTCATATTTGGGTCTAGTGGTGAAGGCACTCTCACTCTTACTATGGTGGCATAAGTCTATCAACTCATCTCCAAACGCCGCCGTGGTCAAAGGGAAAATCCCATGCTCAACCATCTTGTCACCGTCACCGTGGATGAAGGCCAAAGATGGCATATCATCACTCTCGCCTCCATAGATGGAAACATCATCCTTGCTTGCCACCTTGTCGCATTCCTCCGAAGCATGTTCCTTGAGTGGCTCCATAGTCATAGTCATCGTTGTGCCGTCTTCAAAAAGAGTCATGGTAGACTCGGCATCGTCAATGCCACAAAAAGGGATGGCAGTGAAGTCGGACTTGGGTGCGTCGTCTTCGAGCTCGTCGGCCTTGGACATCTTGGTGGTACCACCCTCATGCTCGTCATCGTGGAGCTTGGTCATCACGAAGTGTGCTCAGGGTCGAGTAGACTTGGCCTTGAGTTCTTGTTCTGCCCTGAGAGCACCAATGTAGAGTTCGTTGAGAGACTCATAGTTGTTGTTGAAGATAGGCTTGGCGATGTTGTTGTTCAATCCCATCCTGAAGTAGAACTTCATCCAGATGGGGTTGGTCATGCCGGCTCGTCGCAAGGCTTTCTTCATCTTCATGAAGTACTCGTCGATGGACTTGGATCCTTGTATGGTGTTCTCCAATTGGCGTTTAAGATGTTCCGTGTAGGTGGAAGGCACAAACTCTCGCCACATCGCTTTCTTTGTCTTGGACCAACTCATGTCGAAGCTCTTCGAAGATGTGTGAAGCCACCATGTCGACGCATCGCCCTGGAATTTTCTTGTGGCGCACTTCACTTGATCTTCGGAAAGGACTTGAAGTAGCTTGAGGTAGTGGTCCATCTTGCGCTCCCTCTTGAGATACTCCTCGGGGTCTAGACTCCCATAGAAAGGAGTGCCATGGTCGATGTGGAGGTCGTAGTAGCTCATGGAAGTTGCGGAGTTGAGCTTGGGGAGCTTCTCCTGAAGTGCTTGTTGGCAAAGATGCCTCATATCCAAAGGCGAAGATGCCTTGAAGTCGCTTGACGAAGATGCCAAAGTAGGTGGTGAAGTCATTGAGCGGTGGTTGGTGTCGAGCTCATGACCTTCACACTTGGACGTTGTTGCACACCTTGATGTTGGTGTCGTTATCTCTTCATGTTGTTGATGCTGCCGATGCCGGTGTGATCGTGCCGGAGATGGTATCTCGGGAGCTTATGCACTTGAGCGTCTTATCAAATATGATGAAGACCTCTTGCGGTTCTTGATGAGGACCTTGAGCTCCTCCATTTGAGTGTGCATCTTAGCGTTAATGATGTTCTTCAGGGCATCAAACTCGTCCTTATTGTTTTATACCGAAGGAGCTGTGCCGTTGATGTCCACTACACAACCTTCTTCTTGTAGACTCATGTTGGGCCTCCAATTGCAGAGTTTTGTAGGACAATGGAAATTTTCCCTCAAGTGGATGACCTAAGGTTTATCAATCCGTGGGAGGTGTAGGATGAAGATGGTATCTCTCAAACAACCCTACAACCAAATAACAAATAGTCTCTAGTGTCCCCACAATGGCAAATTGTATAGGTGCACTAGTTCGGCAAAGAGATGGTGATACAAGTGTAATATGGATGGTAGATAGCTTTTTGTAATCTGAAAATATAAAAACAGCAAGGTAACTAATGATAAAAGTGAGCAAAAAACTATTGCAATGCTTGAAAACAAGGCCTAGGATTCAGACTTTCATTAGTGCAATTTCTCTCAACAATACTGACATAGTTGAAACATATGTAAATACCAGTCGTATGACAAAGAGTTCACTCCAAAGTCACAAGTAGCGGAGAACTAATGAAGAAATTATTATAGGGTACAAAACCACCTCAAAGTTATCTTTTCCGATCAATCTTATGGGCTATCCCTATAAGTGTCACGAACAGCCCTAGAGTTCATACTAAAATAATACCTTAAAACACACATCAACCAAAACCCTAATCTCACCTAGATACTCCAATGTCACCACAAGTACCCATGGGCTTGATTTTACTATATGCATCACATAATTTCAGATTTATCATGTTCAATCCAACACAAAGAACTTCAAAGAGTGCCCAAAGTTTCTACTGGAGATTCAAGACGAAAACATGTGCCAACCCCTATGCATAGATTCCCAAGGTCACGAAACCCGCAAGTTGATTACCAAAAAATACATCAAATGGATCAATAGAACATCCCATTGTCACCACAAATATCCCATCACAAGACATACATCAAGTGTTCTCAAATCCTTAAAGACTCAATCCGATAAGAAAACTTCAAAGGGAAAACTCAATTCATCACAAGAAGATAGAGAGGGAATACTCCATATGATTCATCTATATCAATAAAGCTCGCGGTACATCAAGATCGTTTCATCTCAAGAACACGAGAGAGAGAGAGAGATCAAACACATAGCTACCGGTACATACCCTCAGCCCCGAGGGTGAACAACTCCCTCCTCGTCATGAAGACCACCGAGATGATGAAGATGGCCTCCGGGGATGGTTTCCCCCTCCGACAGGGTGCCGGAACGGGCTCCCGATTGGTTTTTCGTGGCTCTGGATGCTTGCAGCAGCAGAACTCCCAATCTAGGTTTTTCTCGGAGGTTTGGGTATTTATAGGAGTATTTGGCGTTGGTCCCACTTCCAGAAGGTTCTAGAGGAGGTCACAAGCCTGCCAGGCATAACCATGGGGGGTGGCCACACCCTGGTGGCTTGTGACTCCCTCGAGATTCTTCTCCGGTATCTTTTGGCTCCAGTATTTTTTATATTTTCCAAAAATATTCTCTGTAAATTTTCAGCCCATTCCCAGAACTTTTATTTCTGCACGAATACAACACCACGGTAGTTCTGCTGAAAACAGCGTCAGTCCGGGTTAGTTCTAATAAAATAATATAGAATTATTTTAAACATGGCATGAATACTTCATAAATTGTAGATACATTGGATATGTATCGGGATCCCCAAGCTTAATTCCTGCTCGTCCTCGAGTAGGTAAATGATAAAAGAAATAATTTATGAACTGTGCATGCTAGCAAGTGCATAGTTTGATCAATGATAGTTCCAAACACTTTCTCTAGCATGATTAAATATCACAAAAAATATCTCATCTCATAAAACTTCTCATGATGAAGTAACAAGCTATTCACATGTTAAAGTATAGACCATAAAGTTTCTTGAAAACTAACAAACTATGCTTTCAGTCACCAAACAATTGCAATTCATCTTATTTTCAAGAAGGGTCTATGTAAGAGCTTTGATTTAGAAAATTCCACATACTCTACTATCATATAGTCTTCCATGATTGCTAACTCTCAAAGCATATTTTTAGAGCAAATGGCATCTGTCGAACACAGAGAAAGATATGGGCTTAAAGTTTCGCCTCCCAAATTATTTATCATATAGATAATTGTCAACAATAATAATTCAATGATCAAATATATTTGAATGGTCATATATGCTTGGATATTTCCCCACAACATGATGCTTGCCAATAGAAAAAGGCGAAATATAGGAAGTGGTAAAGATCACCATGACTCTTGTATAAAGGTAAGTACTAGAAAGTAAAATATAGGCCCTTCGCAGCGGGAAGCAGAGGTTGTCATGCACTTTTTCTTTTTGGATGTGCAAACTCTTAATGCAAAGGAGTGCCACGTTGTATTGCCCTTCGTGATAGCAACCTTTATTATGCAGTTGGTCGCTTTTATTTCTTTGCCATCACAAGTTCGTACAACGCTTATTTTCCCTTACAATAAAAGATCATACATATTTAGGAGCAATTTTTATTGCTTTTTGCAATGATGACAACTTACTTGAAGGATCTTATTCAATCCATAGGTAGGTATAATGGTCTCTCATGGCAAAACTGGTTTAAGGTGTTTGAATGCACAAGTAGTATTTCTACTTGGTGCGGAAGTTTTGACTAGTATGAGGTGGAAGCAAGCACCACATGTTGGAGGATCCATAACAATATAACTTCTATACAAATATACCCAAGCATAACTCATTATGTTGTCTTCCTTGTCCAACTTCAACTAATTTACTCAAGTTTGAAAATAATTAATGGGGCTCACAATCATAGAAGATGTCCAGGATAGTACATTTATATGTGAAACCCCTCTTCCTTCAATATTCTTTCATGAATTGTTCAAGTGACCAATGCGGTGTTTGCTAAATTTCAAAAAAATTCACCACCTATACTTCTTATATGTGAAGTCATTACTCCCCATGGGACAAGCATATAAAACATATATAATTTCAGATTTATGATCTTCAATTCATTCAACCATTTACTCATAGGATATAAGTGAAGCACGAGAGTAAATGACAAAACTACTCCAAAACATATAAGTGAATATCAATGAGTGGTCAAACAGTTAAGTAGCTATGTGAGGACTTTCTCTCTCTCTCTCTCAATAAAGATTTTCATATCTTATTAGTTTATTTAAACAGCAAGCAAAACAAAAATAGCACTCCAAGAATAGAACACATCATGTGAATGAATACAAATTTAGGCTCAACATAGGCTAATCGATAGTTGACAAAGAGAGGTAGGATGCATAGCATCCACAATCTTAGATGCTTGAGACCTATTTAAAAATTTAATTGGGGTGCCTTGGGCATCCCCAAGCTTGAGATTTTTTATCTTGTTCAATCCTCTAATATCCCGGTTTCACCTATTCTCAAAAACTTCATCGACACAAAACTCGAAAAGAACTCGTGAGATAGGTTAGTACACATAAGAACAAATCAACACTTAATGTACTTCCAAGACAAGTTGAAAAATAATTTTCAAACATTAGGTACTGTATACCATCATTTCCACAATTTATATCTACCAATATAGGTTATGGAAACTATAGGATAAGTACATAGCAAAACTATGACAACAATCTGTCCAAACAGAATAGTCTGTAGCAATTTATGAAAACAGTTTACTTATGTAACTCAAAAAATTATGAAAATTTAAGACATGCTAAAAAATTTGTATGAACATACTGTGTAAAAATTTGATAAACTTTCCACATCCAGTAAAATATGAAAATTCAAACACTACAACAGAAGTTTTTGTATTTACACACCACACATCAAACATGCAATTCAAGCATCCTAAAGGCAATTCTTGGATTTTTTTTATTGAGAAACTAGATTATAAAGAACACCTAACAGAGAAAAATAAAATAAAATGGCGCTCCAAGCAAAACTCATATTATGTGACGAATAAAAATATAGCTCCAAGTAAGATATACCGATAGTGTTGAAGACAAAAGAGGGGATGCCTTTCGAGGCATCCCCAAGCTTAGGCACTTGAGTATTCCTTGGATATTATCTTGGGGGTGACTTGGTAATCCCCAAGATTAGGTTCTTTTCACTCCTTATTCTCCTCATATCGGTGTCTCACCCAAAACATGAAAACTTCAATCACACAAAACTTAACGGAACTTCGTCAGAAAGGTTGGTGTAATAAAGATAGATCATTCACTTAGGTACTGTCAAGACAAGATTCATAATTATTCCCACATTATACCTACTATATTACATCATTCCCACAATTTATATTACTCAATATAAGCTATAGGAACACTTGAAACAAGAAAACTATGCATCCAAAATAAAATCTGTCAAAAACAGAACAGTGTGTAAAGATCTGAATGATCACCAAACTTCACTGAATCTAAATATTCTGGAAACTTAGGACATATCACAGAATTTTCATAGAAATGTTTTTTAAAAACTTCAGAATTTTTTGACTCACTTGTAAAATCATATAATTCATATACTGGACGTAAAACTTTATGTTTTTGCATAGAATCAAACAAGCAAGTATCCACACTATCCCAAAGGCTTTAATTGGCACTTTATTGAAATAAAAGACACAAAACATGATTACTACAGTAGCTTAATCATGTGAACACATAAAATAGAATGTAAAAGTTTTGGGATGTCTCCCAACAAGCTCTTTTGTTTAATGCCTTTTAGCTAGGCATGACGATTTCAATGATGCTCGTATAGGTATAGTATTTGAATCATGTAAGAGAGCATCATGAATATCATGACAAGAAAATTTAAGTATAACCCACTTACTATGCATAGGGATTTTGTTAGAAAACAATTTATGGGATCAATAATCAACTAGCATAGGAAGGTAAAATAAGCATAACTTCAAAACCTTGAACACATAGAGAGGGAACTTGATATTATTGCAATTCCTACAAGCATATGTTCCTGCCTCATAATAATTTTTAGTAGCATCATGGAGGAATTCCACAATATAGCCAGCACATAAAGATTTCTTTTCATGATCTACAAGCATAGAAATTTTACTACTCTCCACACAAGAAAATTTCTTCTCATGACTAATAGTGGGAGTATCATAAAAGAATTGAATACTACAAATTGGTTCCACATTAAAAGATTAATATTCAGTAAAAGGATATTAATAATTATGACGAGTATCATAATAGTAATCATCACTCTTTTTCATGGCATAAGTATCATCACAATAGTCATCATAAGTAGGAGGCATGCAATCATTATAAAAAAATTGATCATTTAAAGTAGGGGGAATAAAAAGATCATCATCATTAAGCATAGCATCCCCAAGCTTGGGACAAACATTAATTGTAGCAAATAAATTCTCAAACATGTCATTTTCATCAAACATAGCATCCCCAAGATTGTGGCTTTGCATATCATAAACATAATCACTCTCATCATTAATGGTATGAATATCACCAATAGTATAGCAATTATTATCATCCTCCTCCAAGTTGGTGCCATAAATATTTTCTAGATTATAAGAAGTCTCATTATCTTCCCAATCATAATTATGACAACAAGCAATAGGCATAACAAAACCAACCTCAAGTGTATCATCTTCCACAACTATTTTTGGTTCATTCTCATGAGGCCTATCAATAATGGGAACAAAATTATTTGGGAGAGATACCTCTTTACCTTTACATTTCCATCTTTTGTTCTTCTTCACCACATTATGTGTGGGTTTATTTAATTCATCCAAGCTTGTTTTTGAAGAGGTTGGTTGAACAAAAAGCTCCTCCTCGTTACCTGATTCATCATAAGAAAAAATAAGAGGATATTGGGAAACCTCTTCCCCTTCATTAGTATTCTCTTCATTTATATTGGTTTTCTTGTATTTAAGTAATTGGCAATATAAGGATTCTCAATGCAATTTACCACACAATAAATATAGATTTCATTTAGATCAAAATCAATCATTTTCATGAGAACCCAAGATGGAACATCCTTAGCTTTATGTTTCATTTCTTCATACCCCCAAAATAGGTCACCCTCCAAAACACCCACACCGGCGCGTACGCCACGACCTTCTCAGGACACGCGCGAAGAGCAGCGCTGTGGCGTCAGTGGTTCCCAATGTCCCCGCGGAAAGGCTCCTGTGCATCGCTCCCAAGATGCGCAGGACCAGCATGCATGCCAACATGCTAGTGGGAGTGGCGTGCGATTGCGGGACCACGATGGAGCTCCTTTTAACACGGTTAGGAGTCAGAGCACCTCGTGTTCTTCATGCCGTTCGCTACCGACCACGTCGTAATAAGCAATGGCGCACGCACAACTGCTCCTGAACTTCCCTCCGGCTACAGAGAAGCTCGACGAATGGAGAGCCACTATTTAGAGCCTCCTCAGCCTCGCCGATAAGTTTCGGTCCATTGAGCCGACTCGCGCCAGTGGCGAGAAGGTCGGAGGCGGTGTGACCACAGTACACTCTCCTCCACAACAACAACGCTGGTTGCCGACTCGTCGGACCGGCGCTTGTGGCGACTACTCGACGGCGTCGTCTGATCCATGGACTCGCCGCGATCAGCGTCAAGTTCTTCGGGAGCGAGTCAAAGAAGACACTTGGACTATGATTGAGCGGCGGCGAGAAGCACGCCATCAATCTGATAAGTGCACGTGACCCCACTGTAGACAAATCCATGCTAGGGTATCCTGTCAGCCTACCTTACGAGGTGGGTTGTCCAACGTTTACCCACAAGGTGCGGCAAGTCCAGTGGCCAACTCCCGAACGTTCAAGCTAGAGGTCCCGGAGAAATATGATGGCAAGACTCACCCGTCGGAGTTCTTGAGCATCTACACCATTGCGGTGCAGGCTGTTGGGGCTCGCGACACCAAGATACTCGCCAACTACTTCCCGTTGGTACTCAAGCCCAATGTCAGGTCATGGTTGATGCATCTGCCGGAGAATTCCATCACCTCCTGGGCAGACCTATACCATGAGTTTGTTGGCGCCTTTACCGGAGGCCACCAAGCTCCTGGTCAAGAAAGTGACTTGCACATCATTCCCCAGAAAGAAGGCGAGACCTTGCGCAAGTACATTCAAAGATTCAGCCGCGTGCATCGCAACATCTCGGACTTTCATCCTGCCGTTGTTATTAGAGCGTTCCACTAGAATGTGCGCAACCGTAGGATGCGTGAAGAGCTGGCGATGAACACAGTCAGAGATGTTGCCAAGCTCTATGTATTGGCCGATGGATGTGCTCGAGCCGAAGAAGGGAGGAGACTCACTGACGAAGAAGGTGGCGCTGGAGTCAAATCTGATGACGAAGACGATATCGCCCCTGCAAAGAAAAACCGACGACGGAACAAGAAGACCAAGAGTAAGACCGTGCTTGCCATCGAGAGAACCTGCAACATTGACGCCGCAAGGAAAACTAAGGTTGACAGTCCCGGCAAGGAGGTTGCCAGGTGCACCTCGTAACAGGGCTTGGTGGACGCTGACAACACGGAAGGTTCCGACAAGCAGTATTGCCAGATCCATCGCATCAAGGGCCACGACCTCCAAAACTGCTGACAGGTCGAGCAACTCGTCGAGAAGCAGAAGGCTGAGTACGTAAGACGAGATAAGGAGAAAGCCCAAAACGGTGTAGAAGGGTCCAGTAACAAACGTGGTGACTGAGGAGGTCGCCGCGGCAAAGCCAAGCGACAGAAGGAGAGGCCCGCTCGAGGCTGCGACAAAGAAGGAGGGGATGGAGATTACAATGAAGAGGATGACGAGTCCAGCGAGCATGAGTTTCAGAAGGCTACAGAGATGATGTGCATCGAGGGAGGTGCCTCGTCGCATTCCTCTCACCACCAACTTAAGAAGTGGGCGTGCAAGGTTAATGCGGCAGCGCCGTCTATCGGTGCTCAGAAACCTCTAAAGTGGTCCAACGCTCCTATCATTTTCGACGCCGAGGATCACCCTGATCGCACAACCGCGGTCGGATTTCTGCCATTGTTGGTTTCACCAACAATTCGCAACCTCAAGGTGACAAAAATTTTAGATGACAATGGGGCCAGCCTGAACCTAATCTCGCTTAATGTCATCCAAAGGCTGCAAATTCCCGATGAAGATCTCAAGCCGACAGGCACGTTCCAAGGGATCAATTCACGGAGGACTCAGCCGGAGGGCAAAATCACACTGCCGATAACATTTGGTAGTGACATAAATTTCATAACAAAGAAGATCATCTTTGACGTCACCAAGATCTCATTGCCATACAACGGTATCCTTGGCCTCGCAGCGCTGGCCAAGTTCATGACAGCCACCCACTTCGCTTACAATGTGTTGAAGATGCCCGGGCCAATGAGCGTCATCACGATCAACTCTAACAAGAAAGGTGCACTTATCTGCGCCGACCAACTCTACTGGGAGGCAGTAGCGGCACCTTCCACCAAGGCACTTGCTCCTGCCGCTGAAGCTCCCGGGGAGGGGGGGAAGAAGACCGGCAAGGCCTCTGGTGCACATTCTGGAAAGCGCACCTCCTCGGAGTGCTGCGCTCCCGTTGATGATGTCCTAGAGAGCTCCACCAGAAAGAACAAGAAGTCCAAGGCAGCTCCATCAGAGACCAAAAAGGTGCCCGTCAAGGAGGATGGCATGGGGGGAACTTTCACCATAAGTTCCACCCTCGATGACAAATAGGAAAGCGCGCTTGTTGTCTTCCTACGAACTAATGTCGATGTCTTTGCATGGCAACCGTCTAACGTCCCCGGTGTTCCCAAGGAGGTAATTGAGCACCATCTTGCCGTCTGTCCTCATGCACAGCCCGTCAAGCAGAAAGTGAGGAAGGAAGCCTTGGAGAGACAAGAACTCATTGCCGAGGAAATTAGAAAACTGGAAGAGGCAGGTCTGGTCAGAGGGGTGCTCCATCCAACATGGTTGGCCAATCCTATTGTAGTGCGCAAGGCAAATGGGAAATGGAGGATGTGCATTGACTATACAGATCTCAATAAAGCCTTTCCAAAAGATCCCTTTCCCTTGCCATGCATCGACCAGATTGTGGTCTCCACTTCTGGCCGTGACTTGTTGTCATTCCTCGATGCATACTCAACGTACCATTAGATCTTCATGTCGAAGGAAGACGAAGAGAAGACCGCATTTATCATCCCATGTGGTACATACTGCTTCATACGAATGCCTTTTGGGTTGAAAAGTGTTGGTTCAACATTTGCAAGAGCAGTCCAGATAGGTTTTGAACCCCGGCTGCATAGGAATATGGAAGCATATATGGATGACATAGCGGTTAAAACCAAGGACAAGACAACACTCATACAAGACCTAGAAGAGATGTTTGCAAATCTCTGCAAGATCAACTTAAAGCTCAATCCTGAGGAGTGTGTGTTTGGCTTTCCATCCGGCAAGCTTCTCGGGTTCTTTGTGTCTCAATGTGGGATTGAAGCAAACCCTGACAAGGTCAAGGTGATTGAGCAGATTGAAGCACCAAAGCGCGTCAAGGATGTATGTTGTCTTGCTAGTTGCATCGCAGCTCTAAGCAGGTTCATCTCAAAATCCACTGAGCGCACCCTGCCATTCTTCAAAATCTTGAAGAAGGCAGGTCCGATGAAATGGACTCCGGAAGCAGAGGCAGCGCTGCAGGATTTGAAAAAGTACCTAGAGTACAAGAACCGTTGCTGCTATACCTAGTGGCGACGAATCAAGTGGTTAGCACTGCGTTGCTGGCACAGAGGGAAGCTGACGAAGAAGCGACGATAGAGGCAAGACCGCCAAGCGACAAGCCAGGAACTCCCCAGCAGGTCCTGATGCCGGGAAGGTAGGGTCAGTACAGATAAACGATGTAGCGCAGAAGAAGATGGTGAAGTGCCCAGTTTATTTTGTCAGATCCCTTTGGCATGGAGCTAGGTCAAGATACTCTGGTGTGCAAAAACTAATTTTCGGTCTCCTTATGGCCTCAAGGAAGTTGCGCCACTACTTTCAAGCACATGAGATCACCGTCATCACTCGCTTTCTGCTGCAACGGATTCTGCGGAATCCAGATGCCACTGGTAGGATCGTGGAGTGGGATTTGGAGCTGTCGAGCTTTGGTCTCAAGTTTGAAAGTACTTCAACTATCCAGAGTAGAGCCCTGGTAGAATTCATTGCAGAATGGACTCCAACGCCAGATGAAGAGGTCCAAGAGACAACTCTTCCCGGCAAGGAAACTGAGCAACAATGGGTCATGTATTTTGATGGGGCTTTCTCCCTGCAAGGGGCCGGTGCCGGCATGCTGCTTGTCGTACCCAACTGAGAGCACTTCAAGTATGTAATTCAAATACACTTTCCCCGGGAGAGATCAACAAACAATACGACAGAGTATGAAGGACTGCTTGTCGGTCTCAGGATCGCGGCAGACCTTGGAATCAACAAGCTCATCATCAGAGGTGATTCACAGCTTGTCGTCAAGCAAGTAAACATGGATTACCAGAGCCTGTTGATGGAAGCTTACGTGGATGAAGTGAGAAAGCTAGAGGAGCGCTTCGAAGGCCTACAAACAGAGCATGTTCCTCGTGCAGAGAACAACATTGCCGATGAGCTGTCGAAGCGCGCTGCCCTCAAGTTACCCGTGGGACCAGGAACTTTTCTGCTCAAGCTAACTCAGCCATCCATAGCATCGTCAACAAAGCAAGATAAGAGAAGAAAGTTGAATTCCGGCTAGTACTTCCCCATAGAGATCTTAGAAGCCACATGTGAGGAAGTTGCCAGGAAGGCCGCCAAGCTTGCCAGGGAGCAACTGGCTCCGGCAGGACCTCAGGTCTTCGTCGTAGAGACGAACGCTCCCGTAGCACAATACATGCCTTTAGTCCTTGCCATCGAGCCCCAGGCTCCGACATGGGCACAACACATTGTTCAGTTCCTCCAAACAGGAGAACTCCCTGAGGAACAGGAGGAAGCAGAGAAAGTAGCCCATCAGTCCAATATGTACCAGTTTGTGGATGATGTCATGTATATAAAGAGACCAAACGGTGTGAAATTGAAGTGCATTCCTCGGGAGGATGGACTAAAGCGGTTGGCAGAGATACATGGAGGCATATGTGGCTCCCACATAAGGTCAAGAGCACTGGTCGGCATGGCATTCCGGCAAGGTTTCTTTTGTCCATCGCCATCCAGGATGCAACATGGCTAGTAACCAAGTATGAAGCATGCCAGTTCCATTCAAAGATACTACATCAACCAGCTCAAGCTCTTCAAACAATCCCTCTCTCCTGGCCATTTTTGGTCTAGGGGCTTGATATCTTGGGCCCCTTTCCCCATCCTACCGGGGGCTTTGCGTACTTGTACATTGCAATCGACAAGTTCACGAAGTTGCCAGAAGTGGATGCAGTGAGAAAGGTGATAGCATAGTCGGCCGTCAAGTTCTTCAAATGACTAGTCTGCCGCTTTGGTGTTCCTAACATGATCATCACTAACAACGGCACACAGTTCACAAGCCGCACCTTCATGTAGTATGTCCAGGACCTTGGCAGCAAAATCTGTTTTGCTTATGTCGCTCACCCAAGGAGAAACGACCAAGTGGAAAGGGCGAATGCCGAAGTGCTACGAGGGCTTAAAACGAGAACTTTCGACATGCTGCACAACTGCGGAAGGCACTGGATTGATGAGCTGCCCATGGTCAATCAGAATGACACCAAATCGAGCCACCGGCCAGACACCCTTCTCCCTGGTGTACGGGGTAGAAGTAGTTCTCCCCATGGAACTCATATACGGGTCGCCTCGAGTGCTCGCTTATGATGAGCTTGAGAAAGAGCAGTTGCGACAAGATGACGCGACGCTCCTTGAGGAAGACCATCTTCGGGCTGCTGTGAGAGTTGCATGCTACCAGCAAGCTCTGTGCCGCTATCATAGCTGCAAGGTTCGTGCCCTAGCCTTGAGGAAGGCGACCTTGTTCTTTGTCGCGTTCAGGCGGCCAAGAATTCCAACAAGTTGACGCCAAAGTAGGAAGGCCCTTATCGAGTAGTATGAGTCACCAGGCCTGGCGCAGTCTACCTGGAGACCGAAGGTGGTGTTCCGGTGAGTAACTCCTGGAATATTGAGCATCTTCATAAGTTCTACCCATAAGGCGCAGACCCTATGCTAGCTGAATAAGACCAAGCGTTCTGCAACTCTTGTCGATTTCCATGTCTACTAGTTTTGCATGCTTATCCAAAATGCTGCATTACGCCTATTCCCGGCAAGTACTAACCGACCTTCAAGGTTCCACATCTCTATTTTCTCTTCTTTCTTTTTCATAAAAAATAGAAAGTTCTCTCGCGTGCAAGTTTGCCGGGGGGATGAGATGGTATGGACACCAAACGGGCGACGCCCAAAATTGGCATCTTGTGGGAAGGAGCGGGAAAGAATACCGCGACGCAAAGATAAGTTGCTAAACCCTAAGTGAATTTTTTCTGTGAATTTATTTTCCTTGGATGATTTCAACTTTTGTATGGAAAACGTGCACGCTAAGGAACCTTGCCGTGATCAACGGCGCCCTTGCTCTGTTTCGAGTCCGCTCAACAGCTTAAGTGGCTGCGCTCGTGCCCTTGCTCTGTTTCGAGTCCACTCAACGGCTCAAGTGGTTGTGCTCGCCCCCTTACTCCGTTTCAAGTCCGCTCAACAGCTTAAGTGGCCACGCCAAGATCCTCAAGGTATCTTGCCGGCAGTAGCACTGCCAGCAGGCTGCTAAGGACCCGCTCCTCAAAGCGCTCGTGGTTGGGCTATGCTTACCGGCCATTTTTTTTCCGAAAAAGCGTAGGGAAAGCACCATGCAAAGAGGAATCTAACAAGGAGAATAATACACGACCATTCAAATAGGGTGAATTATACATGAGATGTTGCCTCTTCCTAAGTACATCTTTATTTGACTTTCTTTCCTAGGGGAGATTGTAATAAGAAAGAGATAGGAGGAGGAGGATGCAGATTACAACAAGAAAAAGATAGCAAGGGGCCTCCAACGAGAGCCTGGCCCCTGCTGGGCCAGCATTGCGTAGAGGAGAAGACCAGCACTGTATGGACAAGATGGGGGGACCCTGGAAGCCGAAGTTCACGGGCCTGCCAGAAGATCCAGCTGGAAGATGAGGCAGCGCCCGAGATAAGGACCCCGGGCAAGGTCGCCCTACCGGGAGGGGGAGAGGCGTGAGGCTGACGATGATGGTGCGGCCGTCGATCAATTGGAGCTCAGATCGTCGTATTCCTACTTGATGACTTGGAGCTCGGACTAATCACCGCTTTCACCGACACCGTCCTCCTTGTCGCTGTCGCTCGAGGAGGATCTTTCAGCGCCGCTTGAGCTCTCTTCGCAGCAGATGAGACGGACGCCTGAGAGCCCATAAATCTTGATGGAGAAAAGATAGGCCTCTTTCATTTTGAAGTGAAGGACGTGCCTATCCTGGAGGTTGTGGGCACGGGCGAAGGTTTTCCAGCCGCGCCTGAAGAACATGACGCGGCTCTCCAGATACTCGACGTCTACCCGCGTGGTGCCATTGCAGCAGCTATGCTCCCGCAACCACAAAATGGGTGGCTTTTCGGTCTCCATCACCCTAGCGAAAGGGTGAGGGGGTGCAAATGGCTCCGAAGGGGGCACACAATTTGAGGAAGAACTTCAACGCCATCCCCTTTGCATGGGTCTCTTCGAGGAAGAGGCCTGGTGTCAGAGGGGGGGTGGAACAACACTCCGCCTCCCCCGGCCTCATCCCCCACGGCGACCACGGCCCCTAGCGCTTCTCCCGCCACGTACACCTGGGTCACCCTCCACCTCTACGGCGGAAGCGGTGGCATGATCCCAACGATAAATCCTCCTTGGTGCAGAGGATGGTGGCCGCCCTCGCCCCCTGTTCATAGCTAAGGGCATGCACCACTCAAGGTTGGGAAGACGTGGAAGGCCAAGATCTGGAGGTTCGCGCTCGAAGAGGAAGGAAGGATGGATGAGCATCGCCCTTGCTACCCCTCAATTTATAGGGGGAAGCGCGGGGGCTGGCTCTCGCTGCTCCAAGAGTCGTCGCCCACCTCCTCCAATAGCGTCACCCACGATCACGGGGAGAACAGCGACCACCCCATTGCTCCAATCCACGGTGCTGAAGTTTCTACCACGACCGGGACTTTAAGTCACAGGCGCCCGTTGCCGGCTCCTCACTATGCATGTGGTGCGTGTGGCGGAAACGGCCTGACGCGGCAATTGAAATAATAACTACCGCTCCACGCACGAATCCCATGACGCGCACCTTGCGAACATCATGGGGAGGCGCAGTAAGCAGAATGATTGCAACTGTAGGCTCCTGCCTCGAGTGCCTGTGCACTATTTGGGCCTAGCCCAACAACGCCTCGCACCTTGTGTGGCCTAGGCCCGGGGACTCCTGTCGGTGCACTAGAGTTTTGGGTTCTGCTGTGCCCATTACTCGTGCACGGGCAGTAGTAGCCACTCCGGCGACAAGGCCCAATAGGGGGCTGCTAGATGCATATGCAGGGAAATAAAGAGAACATCCAAACAAACAATCAAGATCAAGAAAGAAGACTAGGCCCCCGACAAGACCGTGCTGGGATGGACTTCGAACCCCCGACAAGGAGAAGCCCTGGAAAGATCCCGCTAGTGCAGAGGCCAAGTGTCGCCCCGCCTGGGCACGCATCGAAGCGCTGGCGATGGAGGAGGCTAAGCGGTGCCGATGGGACAGGGTCCTGTCCCATCCCGTAGACGGTCAGGGGCACCTGGCGGAGCATTAAATGCGCTTGTCTTACATCGTCAGTGTTAGGTACGATAACACTGTAGCACTGTACACCTTGTGTACGTACTGTATGCCGCTGTTGGGATCCCCTTAGTCATATAAAAGGAGGCCCAGGGTGTTCTGGTTTAGGATGTTTTGATTGATCTTCTAGCTCGCGTGCGTAGCAGCTGTGCTGCATAACCCACGCATCGCTCCTATGGCTAGAACCCAAGAACACCCATAATACACAAAGTAGGAGTAGGGTTATACACTTCTCAGTGGCCCGAACCTGGGTGAAATCCCCCGCGTTGCTCCTTCGACCTGCTCTTCACGCATATCCGTTTCCCAGCCGGACCGAAAGGGGTCCTCTCGATCCCATAGGTGTTCGTACCCCACGACAAATTCAAATGGAAAACTCATTCATCACAAGAAGATTGAGAGGGGAAAACTCCATATGATTCATCTATATCAATAAAGATCGCGGTACATCAAGATCGTGTCATATCAAGAACACAAGAGAGAGAGAGATCAAACACATAGCTACTGGTACATACCCTCAGCCCCGAGGGTGAACTACTCCCTCCTCGTCATGGAGACCACCGGGATGATGAAGATTGCCTCCGATGATGGTTCCCCCCTCCGGCAGGGTGCTGGAATGGGCTCCCGATTTTGCGTGGCTTAGGAGGCTCGTAGTGGCAGAACTCCCGATCTAGGTTTCTTTTCGGAGGTTTGGGTATTTATAGGAGTATTTCGCATTGGTCCCACGTCCAGAAGGTTCCCGAGAAGGTCACAAGCCTGCCAGGCACGGACAGGGGGGTGGTCGTGCCCTGGTGGCTTGTGACTCCCACGGGACTCTTCTCCGGTATCTTTTCGCTCTAGTATTTTTTATATTTTCCAAAAAAATTCTTCGTAAATTTCCAGCCCATGCGCAAAACTTTTATTTCTGCACAAAAACAACACCAGGGTAGTTCTCGTGAAAACAACATCAGTTCGGGTTAGTTCTAATAGAATCATACCAAAATCATATAGAATTAGTGTAAACATGGCATGAATACTTCATAAATTATCGATACGTTGGAGACGTATCAGCCGTCCCTATCCATTGAAGCACTCGAGAAGGTGTGAGAACGAGACGGAATGAACATACCAAAGTTAACTCTTTCCAAAGTTGTAGAGGAATATCAAAAGACCACAATGTATGCAAGGAAAGAGTGCACTCAGTGAAAAACCTTGTCCAATTCTAACAACATACACATATGGCTTATAGTGGAGCTTGGTTGGGTTAGTGGCACAAAAATCAAGCAAAATGAAGTCCAAGAGATTGTAAATATTTAAATAAATCCAATGGACTGAAAAGTACAAAGCATGTGATCACAAATATAGAAGAGGGCAATAGAGAAACACACGCGGTGGGATAATGGGGCTTGTGCAACTATAGGGATGAGCAAAGCTCGTGTTGCACAAACACAAGGAGAGACACTAGCTTATTGCCCATTTGGGCACGATTCACCACTTGGCACCAATCCTATTTATGCAAGCAAAACGTTTCCTATTCCATGTCTCCTCATGCACAAGTATCTCTTTGCATGCTCAACTATTTTTGCTTATAAGCTTTGATCTTTCTTTCTCTTGCTTAGAATCTTTTTTGACTCTCTTCTCTTCCTTTCCACTATTCCTATTGAGCCTCAACCCACTATATGAGACAAGTATCACAATATATGCACGGGAGCAAGCAATTGCACTATATGATATTTCCAATGATGCAACAATATGATATCATACCACTATGCTGCACAAGTTTTTGCGAAGCCCGACAATAATCTTATAGCTAGTCTCAATAGGTATGAAGGTAATCGCAAAGATGGTGAGGCTATCAAGATGTAATGGCAAGGAAGGGAAAGTATATGACAGAATGGATACCTTCGTCACACTTAAACTTTCACGAAGTCGGGAGTAACCAGCCTTGCTTCCTCTTGAAGATGGTCTCAAAGGATGGATGATCGTCGTTGATGTTGAACGTCAGTGGTCGATGTAGATGATGGACTGATACAAGTCGTCGGTTGTCGATGATGAATTACCCGTACCTAAGTAGCCGAAGCACCTTAGGAGACTCAAATCACAATTGAAACAACCACAAATCAAATGGGAACAAAAATGGGTTAGGTGGCGGAAGTCTATGGTGGTAACGCGGATGATATGGTGGAGGGCCTAGGCAAAATTGCCAAAATTCAAAATATTTGATGGTGTCAAATGAAGGTGGAACTAATTTTTTGGGCTGGGGGTGTCAATAGCTACAAAACGAGCTAAAGAACGTCAAAATCGGAGTTCAGATGAATTAGTTATGGCCAAAACAAAATTCCACACGAGTTAGTTTCTACAGGTTACAAACGTTCGAGAGATGTCGGACATCCGAGGGTCAGACGTCCGGACGTCCGGAGGCTATCGGGCGTCCGAGGCTTTGGAGGGGTCCGGACGTCCGTGGGGTCTGGGTCAGCTCGAGATCTGAGATCCGGGACGCGATTTTGGGCGGAAATTGATGATTTTGGCCTCGAAATTGAAGTGGAAAAACAAAAAAATTGGGGCTAGGGAACACCAAGGGAGGTGGATCCACTTCCCGAACACCAAATCCACGGATCAAAATCAACAAAAACTCACAAGAACAACAAATCACATGAAAATGTTTGGGGCTATTTTTGTGGGGATTTTCAAAATTGGGAAGAAAAACACGAACTAATGCAAGAAAAGTGGGTGGTAGGGCTCCCAATTTGTGGTAATGTGGCTCATGATACCATATGATACGTGAAAAACCCGAGGGTGGCCCGATCTTCACAAATTGGCAATGGATTCGAGGAAGAACACGAAGAACACGAGGGGAAAACATGGAGAAATCAAAGGGGAAAAACACTCTATTGGACAAAATTCACACCAAGTACTCCTCGAATCACAAGCAATACATGAGGTACATAAGGATCCAAGAACAACAATGGAAATAAAGTATACATGGGTAGTTCATCCAAATCTCTTTGAGAGATGGGCCTTGAAATCCACTAGGCATCTTCCCTCGAAAGGGACCTTGACATCCTCTATGGATCTTCTCCGGTGGAGGTCTCGATCTCCATGTGAGAGGTAGAGGAAGGAGCAAAGCTCAACTATGAGCTATCACTTTCTAACCCTAGAAATGAGGTGGGGGTGGAGTATATGTAGTATTGGCCACAAAGGGGTAAGTGAGGGAGAGATACAAGGCCCAAGGACCGTGGCTGCGCATAGGCTATGCCGGATGTCCAGAGGTGGTTATACGTCCGACGGCTCATGAAGGACCGAACATCCGAAGGGTGTCGGACGTCCATGGCTCGTTCGTCCGGGGGTCTTCATTTTTCCGTTAGTTCGGTGCAGTTGAGGTGGTGTCGGAGTTCCGGAGGGCATCGTCGTCCGAGTGCTGGAGGTTGTCGGACGCCCAGAAGGCGTCGGTCGTCCGGACGCTGTAGAGTGTCGGACGTCCGAAGGCTTCTAGTCGTCCGACCGCTGTAGACTTCTGTAGCTCCGTCTTCTTCCGTCTCCGCTTCCAAGCTTCCCTCGAAGATGGTGTGGTTGTACTCTTGAGCCTGGGCTCCTTCTCGATGAATGTGTAACTCCGCTCACACCTATGCATGCACACGACAGAGGGGCACGTACTATACCATCCTCGAAGGGCACAAGTTGACACGTGTAAACACGAAGATTCACCTTTGTAAGTATGAATTCGATGTGGCATGTGTCACTTGGCAAAGGGAGTCTTATTATGGTGATATCCATAGGATGCTTCGCATCAAAGCTCATATAAGACAATCCCACGCCCCGCAATGGCGGCTCAGAGGGGCTCCTCCGCGGATAAAGGAAAAGCTATAATGGTTGTGGGCACCGAGTCTTTAACACATGGAAGACTCACCTCATCCAAGATACCAAATTCATGTTGATGCACATAAGTTTATCCCCACAATGGGCTATCATCCCATTGGACCATGCCTAGTGGCTGAGCCAAGCAGTAAACACTCGATGTGGATCCAAATGCTTCGATATCTAATCCTTTATCCTCGTTGGTGCCAACGCCAACACCACCCTTTGAAGGTTCTTTCGATCCAGTGCGTCATTAGCAACGACAAAGAAAAGCTTGTCGTTCTTGGGTTGATCTTCCAGCTACAATACATGAAAATGCAGCGAGACTCCATCATTCACATGTGAGCAAATCTGTTAAAGGGGGATGGAAAAACACTCATCCAAAGATGCAAGCTTAGAATCTAGATGACTCATATGTTATGAAATGCATATGTAAAGCAATGATGTCTCAGCTTCTCGGTGCATCCACATCACAAAATGATGAGGGTGGTGCCATCATGCGACTGGCGGAGGCCCTCGCCAAACGACCCGAGTATGACTAGTTCATTCAGGAACATCCTGAGCGTCAAGAGTATGTGAACAAAGTTGCTCATGTCCGTGCAAGAAGGGCGGCATACAAAGAAAGAGAAAGAGCAATAAGAGCAAGATCTGGGTGAAGCAAAATACAAGGGGCAAAACACGCCTCATCAAGGGAGGATAACTGGGTGATGTCTACTACACAAATTTATTCTTGTAGACTTGTCGTGGATTTGTCACGGCAGATGTCCGGGTAAACGGACTTAGGTTTGAGGCCATCGCTAAGGCGGTGAACTCGAAGGGGTTGATCCGAATCGAGAGACAAGGGTTTACCCAGGTTCGGCCCCTCGGAAAGAGGTAAAACCTACATCCTGCTCTGTGTTGTATTGATGGCATATCGATTACAAGGGAGAGAGTTCACTTGACCTAGCTATCGATCAGTTGTTTCGTGCCTAAGCCGCCCAGGTAACCCGCCCTTATATACATGGGTCAAGGTCCTGGGCTTACATGAGTCTGGGTTAGGTTATACTTAGCAACCGACCTCACCTCTAACTATACATGCCTTATCTAACAAGTCGCCCCGGGCGGCCCAAGCCCGCCAGGTTACATCCTGTCTTCTGGCTCTGGGCCTTTCTGGCTCTCTGATCATGTTTACTCCTGGAGTCGTCATAAGCCGCCAACCGCATGACCCGGCCCCACCTGGGCGGGTCTCACCCTGGGGTTATATCCCCAACATTAGGCCCCAGATTGATTTAAACCTGTTCATGTCAATCTTCAAGTCTTCTGGTTGGCGAGTCTTGCCTTCTTTGTAATCTTCATGACCCGCGAAAAAACGGGCGATCGTTTGTATCTGACAAGCTTTCATGACCCGTCGTGACATCATTAATAAAATCAAAAAGATTCCTCTGATGTCAGAACGGATCTTTCGTCATTAATATGACCAGCCCAAAAATCGAGGCGTCTTCTTAGGGTAATCATCACCGTGCTCCCTCGATTCCCGCACCGGACCGTTCGAGAGACCATTATGCCCTTATAAATAAGCACGGGGCTCATCACTTTCATTTTTCTGTCGCCATCATCTTCTTCTTCCTCCGAGCGCCCGCGCCGCTCGGTCATCGCTGTCTTCATCAGCACTGGCAGCTACATCAACCTGAAATGATCTAGAGCTCCCGCGCATCTGTCACACTCTTCCAGGTTCAAAATTTACCCCTTATCAGATATGCATTAGGGTTTTCTTGAATCCATGGAGTTCGTTAGTGTTCATCACCATTCGCGGAAGTGTTTTTCACCGATCGATTGAAAACATCTTTTTAAGGCCTCATAATACTGACAAAATCACACGGCTGCTCACTCCGCACTTAGTCGCACTTATTGTAGATATGCAGCTTTGTGGTAATTCGAATACTGACCATTTGTTCTTCCGCCAGTCTTTTTAGGGCTAGAATATTTTTCTTTTTCTTCTGCCCGTAGATCCTAAATCCATAATTGTAGCTGTGAAAACGGTTTCTCAACACTTAGCTATTTTTCAACCTGCATAGACAAACTTGATCCGCCAACAATCTGCCAGCTCACTTTGTCTCCTCACAAGTAGCTTCGGCGGCTCACAATTTTTATGGACCCGCCAAATTCTATCACCATTTATAGTTGTAGCAAACTTGGTCAAGATGCATTTTTGAGCCGCCAAACATTCATGCCTTTTTGTAGCTTCCTAAGACGCCACCATGTCGAGGACTCCCTCCACTTGCAACTCGGTAAGGTCTGGAGTGACCGAGGAGTCTCTCAAGGAATTCATCACCATGGGGGTTCTACTAGCTCAGGACGTCATCCACTGGCGGGTTCCAGGCAGCAAGACCACCCCTAAACCCAAAGATGGGGAGGTCATTGTCTTCACACACCATGTCCTTCGGGGTTTCTCTCTGCCCAGGTCAAAGCTTTTCCAGGCATCTTACATGCTTTCAACTTGCACCCCCAAGATACTGGCCCAAACTCTGTCACCAACATGTGCCAATTCCAGACTTTCTATGAAGCATATCTTCAAGAGGAACCATCTGTTGATCTATTCAAGGAGTATTTTTATGTCAACCGCCAAACTGAGATGGCAGATGGGTTAAGTCTTGAGCTTGGGGGTGTAACTCTTCAAATACGGGGAGACATACTTTTCCCAGCAGCGGTCCTGCCAACTCACCCCAAAGAGTGGAACAAGATTTGGTTTTATTGCCATGACACTTCACCAGAGGGGGAGAACCCACTGTCGGGCTACCGTCCTTATCGGCTTAGCACGAATACAGAACTTCCAAACCGAATGTTAGCTGCCGGACGTGCTCAATATGCCTCCACCTTCTCCAAAGTTAGGGCCCTATTGGCCAATGGGTTGACGGGTGTTGATCTAACCCGCTTCTGGGTCTCCTGGAGGATTCTGCCGCTAAGCCGCCGAAGCAGTTTGATGTGTCAGTATACTGGTAACGTAGATGACCCTCAATGCTTCATTCGGACCCCCTTAAAGGATTAGGACCTCAGCACCATCGTCAAGTCTCTGCTGGGGGAGACATTAGCCGCCTGCAGCAAGACTAGCCTGAGCCCCTTCTTTGCACTTAACCCGGCTCCAAATGTAAGCCTTTTCATCCTAACCTTCATCCATTCTTTTTAACTCCATCTCTTATTAACCCTTTCCTGCTGATATGCTTTGTTTTTTTGTAGGCTGGTTCCTCATTCTCGAAAAAACTGTTGCCCTCAACTCTCAAAAAGAAGAGCAAGGTCCCTAAGGCGCCGTCCCGCAAGAGGAAATAGTCAACTGAAGAATTATTTGATTTAGATGATTCAGAGGTAGAACTTGACTCCCTTGGCCTTCTATTCATGCAACTTATTGACAACAATCACACACAAGACAAAGCTGAAACAAGCCATGCAGACATTGCCAAGGTAATCATTGTCTCCTCTGACTCGGATCTTTCATCAATAAAGAGAATACGGCAGGCTTTACGGAAGGTAAAGAGTTCCTGTCCTTTTGCTTACCTGAGTCATAACTTTCTTGTGAAGAAACAGAAAGATGATAACAGATATCAGAACCAGAGCGCCGGCTCTTGAGACCTTTTAACAGGCGTACCAAATGAACCGGTTCCTCGGAAACAGCGCACAGAGGTACTTCCTTGTCTTGAGCTTATCTTGCTTATACACTATCTTCTCAGATTATCAATTGTGTTAACAATGTTAACTTTTCAGGACTCGCCTCCTTCTTCTCGCAATTCAACTGCCTCAAAGTTGCCTCCTTTTACTATTAACCCGGGGTAAGCATCTCTTGTGCCCCGAAAAACATCTAATATGTCATACCTTATCATGACATATCTAATATTGCCTTTGCTCACAGGGCCCAAGCCAAACGAAGGAAAGGAGCCGGGTCATCCACAACTTCTGATGTTCAAGACCCGAAGATCCCATCAGTCAATATCCCTGATTCTCATGTTGAACCTTCTGAAGCTGCCAAAGACGTTCCCGAAGAAACTCCTCTACAGGAAGAGGCGGTTACGATGGACATTGAGGCCCTTGAAGCCCATCCAGATTCTGCTTGTAAGCTTCCCAACCCCCGACTGTCAACTGAACACGTGGGTTCTCATGAAGAAGTTGTTATCACAGGGGTGGCTTACGAACCTCCATCTCCCTCATGTGCACTATCCAAGCATATCAAAGAAGACGAGGCAGCTCCCTCGAAGGAAGAAAAGACTCCTTTTGATCTTTCAAACTTGGACAAAATTAGTGCTGACGAACTGCATAGTGGCTACTTGAGTCGTCTGTTTGCCAGCCGAGACATGGAGGCCAGCCTAGTTGCCATGATGAAGAAAAGATATGAGGTAAAATATATGAGGTACTGAACTTATCTGGCCTCTTCTCATATATACTTATGCAGCCCCAAGAGTCGGCTGACTTTTTCAAGGGTCAGTTAGGTCTTCCATTCACTTAGAAATCTTTCATAGAATCACCGTGTAGCCCTCAAGGGCCGGGTCATTACTTAAGTAATGAGCCGACACTCAAGCGCAGCTCAAGAGCCAAGTGTAGGCCCCAAGGGCAGGGTCATTACCTAAGTAATGAGCCGGCACTCAATCATTGATTTAGCACCAAATGTAGTCCCCAAGTGCCGGTGTCATGCCCAAGATGCGATCCTATCCTTATTTCGGCATGAGGGCCTCGACAGGGATATAAGTGCATCTCGTCGTGTTGCAAGAATGGATATCATTACAAGTACATGTATAAAAGAGATGAGTATATGGAATTGGCTTACACTTGCCACAAGCTATATCAATATCACATCAATACAACAACATATTCAAACATCATACGGAAAAGCAGGGTCCGACTATGGACGAAAACAAATGACAAAATGACATTCATCCTTGCTATCCCAGGCTGCCGCCTAGAACCCATCCTAGATTGATGAAGAAGAAGAACTCCAAATCGAACAAGCATCGTGCTCACGTCAATTCATCCCATTACCTGTACCTGCAACTGTTGTTGTAGTAATCTGTGAGCCATGGGGACTCAACAATCTCATTTCCAAGGGTATCAAGACTATTAAAGCTTATTGGGTGAGGTATGGTTAAGTGGTGAGGCTACAACAAGCGACTAAGCATTCATTTGAGTGCCTAACTTACGAATATAGAAAGTAAAATATGGTGGTCTATGCAAAGCGGATGTGAACTAGTAATTATCACTAACTGATCCTAAACATCTACTTACTTCAAACATAACCCCACCGTGTTCTCTCTCGGATAAGGACTCACGAGAAGAGACAGTCACGGTTACGCATACAGTTGGTGTATTTTATTTGAGTTTACTTCAAGTTTGCTATGACCGGGTGTTAAACAAAGTTTCCAAGTTTGCCACATAACCGCGGGCACAACTTTCCGAAAGATTTAACCCTACAGGGGTGCTCCAACTCATCCATCACAAATTAACCACACACCACGGGAATAACCTCGACCACGGATCTCGTGATCATCCTAGGCAATTCCAAAGGAAATCCGACACCTTGAGATAGCCCGAAGAAGATCAGAGTTCCTCACGCAAGACGTTCGAGAAAGGTAAAACAAATACAGCAAGGCCGCCCGACGTGTCGTCAAACCCGATAAGAGCCGCGTATCTCGTTCTCAGGACACGACCAAATGGGACTAGCTACGACGAAAACCAATCCCCGAGTTTCCTCAAGGCGGCCTCGCAGGTAGCCCATTTTGGACCAACACTCATGAGGAACACTGGCCCAAGTGTTGATTAAATTATCCGCGGGTGCCGATAGGTTCGTATGCATTTTATTAGTTATTAGGCAAATGTAGTACCAATGTTGGGCCTTGCCAGACAGTTTATCCTAGAACGAAAATCAAGGGGTTAGGAGCGCTCAATTACGGAACATAACACCGGTTCACAAGTAACTAGGGTGGCAAGAGTGGAACAAAACACCGAGCAAAAGGCTAGCCTTCCATCCATTACCAAGTGTATAAGTGCATTACATTGAATAGCAATAATATTGTGATAACAAAAGAATGTCCATGTTGACACATGGAAGCAATTGCACTGGCAGCTAGAAACGCTATAAGAAGGACTGAGCAAGCAGTAACATAGCCAAACAAAAGTTTGCTGGGATGTGGAAGGGTTAGAGGCTTTCATGGCAATGTTGGAAGGCTTGTCAAACAAGTGGTAGGTAGCGTGACATAACAATAAAAGCGGGACAACTAGCCTAGCAATGATAGTAGTGGTATCCAGGGAAATGTGTCATCTTGCCTGAGATCCCGTTCGGAAGAAGATCGAGTCCATGAAGAAGACGTGCCAACGTAGTCGAACGAATCATCACACTCCGAATTCTTTCGGAACTCTATCGAGAAGAAGCAATCCTAAAACAAGAATCAACACACAAGAAACACCACAACATATGCATGACATGATGCACAAACAAATATTATGCATGTTCGGTTTAAATATTGAAGACATGGCAATTCACCTCAAACAACTACTACATTGCATATTGACGAAACTCCACATACGAATTATTTAGTTCACTCTCGTTAGGTACGCATCAATGTTAAATGTTGTTAGACATGGCAAGAGGTGAAGCATGAACAACTATATCATCTAGGCAATTTAAATGGGACCGGAAGCAACATATAGCATTCCCGAAACATCCCCATAAGCATAATATGAATTTCGTCCAGATCTGTCCTAACATAGTTTTATATTTATTAAACATGGAAATAAAATGTGGCATGAGATTCTACATGTTTTTCTAGTCAAGTTACATATGTGGAACATTTTTATCGAAGCTACGGTTTAGTAGTTATGAAATAAATGATTTTAACATGGCATTTACGCAAATTGCATTCAAACAGCAACTTGAACAATTTAAACACATGTGAGAGTTGGTTACTGTGATTCTACATGAAATTTCAATCACTTAACATATATAAAGTTTTTCCATACGATGCACTGATGAAAAGTTATTAAATGCATGAGTTTACGGGTTTTTTCTGCAATTCTAAAAATCATTGGATAATGGTTAAATTCTCAGCGCGGGAAAAAAAATACGTCGGGCCGAATCTGAATCTGGTCCAACAGAACACAGAGGCGCAACATAGCAATGCTGCACATGGGGCACTGGATAGGCATCTGGGGGCTCACCTAGGGCTTTGGCCCAAGGCTGGAGGAGCTGGCAGCTGGGCCTTCCAGGTCACGGCCCACGTGGGCGCTACCGGGGGCGAGGAGGCAGCCTAGGCGAGGGTCGGGGAGCGAGGGGGTCAACGCTTCGTCCTCCTCCCTCGTGTGCCTATGCACGATCGTGATGCAGGGGTAGCGGCGGTCAACGGCGGATGCGGCCGGTGCTATTGTAGCTTGCCGACGGCGAGCGGTCGCTCTGAATGGGGAGATCAGGGGCGAGGCAACCCATTCCTGGTGACGAGGGGTCTTGCGGAGGCACGAACGGGCGACCTCCATGGCGGCGACGACGGGTTCTTGAGCTCCTGTCCAAGAACGAGAAGAGAGAGAGAATATGATATCAAGGGAGAGAAACGGGCAGGGGAAGTAGGGCACGACGGGGAGTTCCTGTAGATGGTCGCTAGGGTTGGGGTTGGCCGGAGGGCATGGAGGCCTTGGGCATGAAGCTCTGGCACTTGGGTGGCTGCCTCCCGATCCAAATCGGAATCGAGGCAGGGCTAGGGCATGGAAGCGGGGGTGCACCTAGGTCGTTGGATCGCCAATCTGACGGTCTAGAGCAGGGGGTTGATGGATGTGGAGGGAGAGGTGGAGGCTGCCTGTTTGGGTGAGGCTAAAAACGAGGAGGCCAGGCGCGGCGGCGGCTGGATCCCGAGGTGGGACTAGGTTCTAGGGTTTGCACGAAAATGTTTAGGTTCATCTATTATTTATAACAGGGGTCCAAATGAAGGGAGTTTGAGACTATTTTGAGCCCTACGATCTCAATCGAACGGCTTCGGTGTAGGCTAGTGGGGGACTTGGTGGGCTGTGTAGAGGCCTTGGGCTGAGAAGAGAGGGAGCTTTGGTGGCTCGACGACAATTTATAAAACATTGGAAAACATTTGCTAATAACCGATGATGGTGCCGCTATGGGCGACCGTTGGGGTATCAAATGAACTCTGATTGCAACGAAATTTGGCAGGCGGTCTACCTATAATATAACAAGACCGCACGCCAAGTTTCGACCCAATCCGAGAATATATTTTTCACGCCCTTTAAAAAGGTTTTTTAAATGATGTCGCGGGCGCGTGCGTGTGTGGTTGGCCTCGAAACGGGCAACGGCAAGAACGGAGAGAACCGATGACTACGAACGGATGCAAGTTTTTAGAAACAAGTGACGATGCTATGCAGACGATGCGAATGATGCAATGATGAATGCAACAACCAAATGAAACACATGATGAGAATGGAATAAAAGGGGAATCTTCTGAGCATCGGTCTCGGGCTGTTACAGCCGGGTCATTACCTAAGTAATGAGTCAGCACTCAACCATAGATTAAGCGCCAAATGTAGTCCCCAAGGGCCGAGTCATCACCTAAGTATTGAGCTGGCTCTATAAGAAAGAGCTGAGATACATTAGCCACCAAGTGTCAAGTAAATTGCTTGCAACCTACTTGGGACTTAATTATTGTACCAAATTTTGACGTAAACAGTATGAGCCAGAATGACGGCTTAAAACTGACAACCTTTCTTTGTGTAGGAATCCGTAATTGGTGGTGAATCAACTGTGGCAGACTTAAAAAAGAGTTTGGCCTTGTAGCAAAGTGACCGAGCAGAGACGGAAGAAAAGTCGCGGCTCTGCTCCATAGATCTCGAGAAGATCAAAATAGAGTTCGAAACCTTCAAACAAACTACCGAATCTAGCCAAGCCACCCTGACTAAACGCGTCGAAGAAGTAGAGGGCCGGCTTAAAACAGCCACTGACGAGTTGAACACTTTGAAAGGACACATCACTCTCATGACTGGAGCTGTCTTTCGTAAGTATTCACTGTTAACTTTGTCAAAAAGTCCTTTTCCGGTGGCTTATAAAATTTCTTCCTTGATTGTAGGTGAACAGAGCCGCCAACTGTCAAACAACAGCCTGATGATGCTCGAGGCCCTCTATACCTTAAAAAAACAGTTATACGCTGGGTCTCTAGTCACTATGAAAGCCATCATGTCTGAGAGGGGTGTCCCAAAATTCATGAAAGGCATACTGGAGACCATGTCTACCATCCCTATGCAAGTGGAGGAACTAAGGAGATCAGCCGCCCGCAAGGGTGCGATGGCTTCTTTGAGCCGGTCATTGGCTTACGCCGAAGAGCTTAATCCGGATGAAATGATGGCTGGCCTTCCTGAACTAAAGGACGATGGCTCAAAATTTACACAAGCAGACTATTCTCGCTGTCATAAAGCATCTCAGGTTCTTGCAAGTTGGTTGGCTGTAGAAGCTGACCCATCAGTGTACTAGGCGGCTTACTCCGAAGACAATCGACTGATTAAAGGACCCACTTTTGAAGCAAAGAGCCTCATTCCTCAATGTCGTAAGCACCTCTTCGCTCCTGATGTTGACCCGTCTCCAATCATGCACCATGAAGCTATGTTTGAAGCTTTGACCAATTGCAATTGGGATGGACAAACTCCAAATCGAGGAAAACAAAGACCCGATGCAGGATGACTCAGCGGCGAGTTAAAGAAAGAAGTTTGCATCAAGTAACCCGGCCATTCTTAATTCACCGGGTTAAGACTTGTTGAAAAACTTGAATTCTTCAATTCCTGGGGCTTTTGAACTGCCTTGTAATAGTTGTCGAAAACTCTTGACTGCATGTTCTTGCACTTTTGACGTTTATGCTTGAAACCTCCGCTGGCGACTGAGCAAAACTCATCTGTTGTCATGTGAGCATTTTGATTGTTTTGACTCGCCGGGCGGCTTATACTCCATGGGCCAAGCCAGAAATTTTCCAAGACTTAGAACCTTATCATAAGAGTACCTACAAAAACAAACATTTGTATGTCCCATCCTATAAGCCGGCTTTAAAGGCACGACAAGACAAGACAACTCTTGTATTTTATGAAAATATTTTTTTCCGAAGAAACGAGGCGGAAGGCCTGAAAACTTATAAACCAGGCCTCACGTGACATAAATCTGTCATTTAAACCTTAGCAAGTTCAGAGTTTAAGATTGACATTGCTAAGAGTACGAACATGCCACATAGCGGAGGGGGTATGGTAGACAAGACGAGTTTCTCCTCGCCCACTGTAAGCCGGCTCTCTCGTGACAAAAGCCGCCGTTTCAACCTTGACAAGTTCAGTGCTTCGTGCGAGAATAACTTTAGAATATTAGGGTCTCTTATCAATAATAACCGTCAAGAGTTCGGCGGGTCACATGGTGGAGCAGCAAGTTGCAAACAGGTAGGTTTAACTCGGACATGGCGGAAAGCTGGGTCAGAGAAGTAAATAAGCTTAACCCATAGGGTCAAAAGCCCCACAAATGACCAAATTAAGGATCAACTCCTTTGTAATGTGAACTAGGCCAAGAGGATTTAAAAGCCCCCAAGTGACCTTATTAAGGATAAACTCCTTTGTATGTAACTCATGGCTTAGAAAGCCTGGCCAAGAGGGTTTAAAAGCCCTAGGTGACCTGATTAAGAATCAACTCCTTTGTATGACACTCAGGTGAAGAACACGGCACATGCCCCTAATCATGGGGATGCCAACTTTATTATATCATAAAAGATGGTTTGTACAATGACAGGGATATGTACATTGATGAGAGCCGGCTGGCGACTTAAGTATAATATTGCCGGAGGTGAGCAATATTCCATGGCCTCTTGGTCTCTTCACCAGAAGTGCGAGAATTTTCACTCTCCCATATGTCCATGAGATAATACGATCCATTGTTGAGATTTCTGCTGATCACAAATGGTCCTTCCCAGGAAGGTGATAACTTGTGCATATCTGACTGGTCTTGAATCAACCGGAGTACTAAGTCGCCTTCTTGGAACGTCCGGCTATGATAGCGACGTGGGTCTTGCTGATAAATCGCCGAACGAGCTGTTGCAAGATCCCGCTCTTCATCCAAGGCATCCAAAGCATCCTATCGCGCCACCTCATTGTCAGTTTCCACGTAAGCCGCCACTGTGGGCGAGTCATGACGAATATCGCTGGGTAGAACAGCTTCTGCACCCTAAACCATGAAGAAAGGCGTAAAGCCTCTAGACCTGTTGGGGGTGGTTCTTATGCTCCAAAGAACTGGAAACACCTCCACCCAACAACCCGGTGTGTGCTCCAAAGGAACCATAAGCCGGGGTTTGATGCCTCCCAAAATTTCCTGGTTAGCACGCTCAGCTTGACCATTAGACTGTGGGTGAGCCACCGAAGATACGTCAAGACGGATATGCTCCTCATCACAGAAATCCTTCATAGGACCCTTGGACATATTTGTGCCATTATCTGTGATGATACTATGTGGATAGACAAACCGAAAAATCAGCTTCTTGATGAACTGAACTGCTGTTGCAGCATCACACTTACTAACCGTCTTAGCCTCCACCCACTTAGTAAACTTGTCAACTGCCACTAAGAGGTGGGTCTTCTTATCCTTGGACCTTTTGAAAGTTCCTACCATATCAAGTCCCCAGACAGCAAACGGCCAGGTGAGTGGAATCATCCGTAGTTCATGAGCCGGCACGTGGGCACGGCGCCCAAATTTCTGACACCTGTCACACTTACTGACCAAATCCTCTGCATCTTTACGAGCTGTTAACCAGTAGAAACCATGGCGGAAAGCCTTGGCCACCAAAGATTTTGACCCGGTGTTCACCAACATGGATTCCTTGCAAGATCTCATGACCCTCATCAGGAGAAACACAACGCTGAAAAACACCAGTCACACTACGTCGATGCAACTCGCCGTATTTGATAATCATAGACTTAGACCGCCTTGTGATCTGTCACGCCAGAGTCTCATCTTGTGGTAACTCGCCGTGGGTTTAGTATGCCAGATAAGGCAGTGTCCAATCAGGGATCGCACAGAGAGTCACCACCAATTGCCCTTTCGGGTCAAGTATAGCCAAGTCTTCCTTCGACGATAACTTCACTCACGGGTGATGCAATATGTCCAAGAACACATTAGGCGGCACAAGCCTACGCTGAACCCCAGCCTAGATAATGCATGAGCCGCCTCGTTCTTGCACCGATCAATGTGATCCACCTGATAACCTTTGAAATGGCCAGTAATAATATCAACCGCCTGGCGGTAAGCCACCATACGAGGGTCCCTTGAGTCCCATGTGCCGGAGACTTGCCGAGCCACCAGGTTTGAGTCACCAAGACATCTGACCTGGCTCAAGTTCCTCTCCTTGGCAATCCAGAGCCCATGAAGCAAAGCCTCATATTCTGCTGCATTGTTAGTACAAGGAAACATTAGCCTCAAAACATAAGAGAACTTGTCACCTCATGGGGAAGTTAAAACAACTTCGGCCTCCGAGCCTTCCAATTGCCTGAATCCATCAAAGTGAATCATCCAGTATGTGTTATCCAGCTTCTCCTCGGGCAATTGACTTTCTGTCCAATCGCTTATGAAGTCCACCAAGGCTTGAGACTTGATAGCCCTACAAGGTGCATATTTCAAATTAAAAGGCCCAAGCTCAAGTGCCCACTTAGCAATCCCGCCAGTAGCTTCTCTATTTTGGATGATATCTCCCAACGGGGCAGAGCTAACCACTATGATCTGGTGTCCAAGGAAGTAGTGCTTCAATTTGCAGTTTGCCATGAACACTCAATAGATCAATTTCTGCCAGTGCGGGTATCTTTGCTTGGGTTCTATCAAGACCTTGCTCACATAGTAGACCAGCCTCTGGACGGGATACTCCTTCACTGCCTCCTTACGCTCCACAACAATCGCGGTGCTGACTGCCCTGTTATTAGCCGCCACATACAAGAGCAAAGGTTCTTTCTCGGCCGGAGTAGCCAAGACCGGCGGCTCAACCAACTGCTTCTTGATCTCCTCAAGCACTTCGTCCGCAGCCTTGCTTCAGACAAAGTCATCAGTCTTTTTCATCATCTGATATAGAGGAATAGCTTTCTCGCCCAGACGGCTTATGAACCGGCTTAGTGCGGCAATACGCCCCGCCAAGCGTTGAACATCAATGATGCATGCCGGCTTAGACAGGGAAGTAATAATCTTTATCTTGTCCGGGTTAGCTTCAATGCCACGCTCAGAGACTAAAAAACCCAAGAGCTTGCCTGCAGGTACACCAAAAACACACTTTGCCGGGTTAAGCATCATCTTGTAGACCCGCAAATTGTCAAAGGTTTCCTTCAAATCATCCAACAGAGATTCCTTCTTCCTTGACTTGACCACAATATCATCCACGTAAGCATGAACATTTCGCCCAATCTGACCATGAAGACAGTTCTGCACACAACACTGGTAAGTCGCCTAGGCACTCTTGAGCCCAAAAGGCATAGACACATAGCAGAAAGCACCAAAAGGTGTAATAAAAGTCATCTTCTGTTGGTCTTTAACTACCATCTTGATCTGATGATAACCTGAATAAGCATCCAAAAAACACAGACTCTCACAATCCACCGTCGCGTCAATGATTTGATCAATACGGGGGAGAGCAAACGGGTCAACCGAACACGCCTTGTTAAGATCCGTGTAATCCACGCACATACGCCACGTCCCGTTCTTCTTGAGTACCAGCATTGGGTTAGCAAGCCACTCCGGGTGAAAAACTTCAATGATGAACCCTGCTGCCAAGAGCCGGGCCACCTCTTCGTTGATTGCTTTCCGCATCTCCGCATTTAATCGGCGTAGGAACTGCTTGACTGGCTTCAACTTAGGATCCACATTAGGGTGGTGCTTAGCGAGTTCTCTTGATACACCCGACATGTCAGAAGGCTTCCATGCAAAGATGTCCCAATTCTCACGGATGAACTCGATGAGCGTGCTTTCCTATTTGGGATCCGTATTAGCCCCAATGGTGAACTGTTGTGACAAGTCGATAGGCACAAAGTCCACCAACTTGGTATCTTCTGCCACAAACTTGAGGGGAGGCTCAGATTCCGTGTTAGGCTTCTTTAGCGGGGACATATCTTCGGTGTCGACATTTTTTTAATAAAACTTGAGCTCTGCCTCTGCATAGCTTGATTCTGCATATCCTACATCACCTTGCTCACACTCAGCAGACGTCTTCTGATCACCATGCACCGTGATCGTCCCGTTTAATCAGGGCATCTTGAGCTGCAAGTAGACATAACAGGGGCTAGCCATGAACTTGGCATAAGCCAGTCGTCCAAACAAAGCGTGATACGGGATCTTAATCTTGACTACTTCAAACCACAAAGATTCCAACCTGTAATTAAATTCATCACCAAAATCTAGCTCCAAAGAGATCTTTCCCACTAGATAAGCTCACTTCCCAGGCACTACGCCATGAAAAACTTTTGAAGAAGGTTCGAGATCTTTGTCAAGAAAATTCATCTTGTGGAAAGTATCATAATACAAAATGTTGATGTTGTTGCCTCCATCCATAAGCACTTTGATGAACACATATCCTCCCACTTGGGGGGCGACCACCAGAGCCAATTGCCCCGGGTTATCCACACGCAACGAGTGATCCTCCCTGCTGCAAGTTATGTTATACTCAAACCACTTCAAATACTACGAGAGAGCCGGCATGGATGCATTAACCGCCCGCTTGCGCAACTTCCGGTCCCGCTTGTCAAGGCTAGTTGTGAAAACATGGTACTGCCCTGCATTAAGCTGCTTGGGATTACTTTGATACCCGAACTGGTTATTTTGCTGCTGACCTCCACCGCCAGACTCCTGATTATTACCTCCTGGTTTCCTTGGCCCTGATGGCCTGAGCCTAAACCGCTCGGACCAAAGCCAGATTCGTAAGGACCAGATCCTGACCCGCCAGATGGTCGGCCGCCACCGCCTTGACGCAGGTTACTGCTGTAATTTGGATACTCGCGCACGATCCAACAATCCCTCCAAGTATGACTAGACGGCTGATTCAGACGATTGTGTTTCGAGCAAGGATCGCTCAGCATCGCCTCCAAGTTGCCAGGCTTGTGTTTAAAAGGCGGCTTGCCATTACCCTTGTTGTGGTTATTCCCAGTATTGGCACTGGCCACTAGCTCTGACCCGCCGTCCTGGTGCTTCCGCTTTCCGCGATTGCTATTATTGTTGTTTCCTCCCCCGTTCTGCGACTGACCCTTGCCATTGTTATTATTCTTGCCCTTGGCCGTTTTTTCATCATCGGAGCCAGGGTCCTTCTTGTTCTCAGAGTTTGCATACTTGGTTAGAGCCTCCATGAGTTTCCCCATGTCTTGACATGTGCGCTTGAGCCGGCCAAGCTTCTGTTTCAAAGGCGTGAAGTCGTAATTTTTCTCCAGAATTAAGACCACTTGAGACACCGTAATGTTATCAGAAGAGTGGATGATGGTCGAGACATGTTGGACCCAATGATGAGCCGAATCATCCTCGCGATGTAAGCAATACTCTAAATCCACAATCGTCATAGGCTGCTTGCACGTCCCCTGGAAATTTTTGATGAACTTTGCCTTTAACTTGGCCCAGGTATTAATGGTGTTGGGTGGCAACCCCTTCAACCACGTGCGAGCCGGCCCTTCTAGCATCATGATGAAATACTTGGTACATACTGCATCACTAACATCCAACATCTCCATGGCCAATTCATAACCTTCAATCCAAGCTTCTAGAGGCAGGTCAGCAGTATAGTTGGGCACCTTGCGAGGACCTTTGAAGTCTTTCGACAGGCACTCATTTCACAAAGCCAGCAATAAGCACGACACTCCCACAACCCTAGAAGTTAATCCGGCTCCTACCAAAACGGAAGGTGCGACTGTGGGTTCCTGATAAGCCGCCGTAGCTGCCAGAGTTGCCGCCTCTCGCTGGGCTCTTGCTAGATCCACCAACGCCTGAGCATCACGAGCCGGCCGATTGTGTCTCCGTGGGTTTCGATGTCGATCACTACTAGAAACCGCCTGCGACTCATAACTCTGGCAGTAGCCGCGGCTTGGGATGGGGGTTGAGTGCACGCGACTCCGGCTATAAGTATATTTATCCTGTTAGGCCACCGCCGTCTACAGGTACCCAATGGCATTCCGCACTTCCTCTGCGGAAGGTGCTTCATCGGGGATGGGGATTGTACCAAGCACAGTTGCCGCTGCCACCATGTTCTTCGCCAGGTAAGACTAATGACCCGGCGGCATCGGAAAAGATTGTGGTGGGGTCTGGTTCCAGCGGGGCGGGTCTGGCTGCTGATGCTGAACCGCCGCCCGGCTTCCAGGTACTTCTGCCATTCGGGTTACGGTCAAACGTATATTCTGTCCCGTCCCTGGCGTGTTAAAGAGATTTCTGGCTTCATATTGATCCGACAAACAGGACTGATGCCACATCCGGTGAACCGCCGTCGCGGACTACTGCTCTAGCTCTAAGGGAAAGGCGTGTGCCTTAAGGCGCTCTGAGTTAGCATCCATCTGAACTTTCATTGCATTGATTTCCTGTTGGACTCTGGCCATCTGGTCCTTCAACCTTGTGATCTCCGTATTATGGGCTGCTCGGTTTTTAGCATTAACCTCGGTTTCCATCAGAGTTGTAAGCTCGTTCATCAGATCTAGAAGAACTTGAGCCGGCGGCCTGCCAGCTCCAGATCCGGTCGCACTAGCGGCTGTGCTATTAGGGGCCGGTGCTAAACCCTCCATGAAGACGGTAGCACGGTTCGGCGGCTCGTACTCCTCCGTCTCATGGTATTCCGACTCGGGATAGTGCTTGACATAGCCCCCAAGCCTGCCGTTGTGAAGCCGATAGATCGATTCCGTCTCTCCGCTCGAGGAACCATCCTCTAAGAAGATGAGAGTTCCCTCCCCCGGCATGGAACCTTCAAGTTCCATGCCTTGGGTAAAGCCTCTTGGGTCGAAATACCCCTCCCGATGGTCTCCGGGTACACTACCGGCACTCCCGGTACACTACCGATGAGCCCGAAACCTTTCCGGTGACCACAATAGGACTTCCTATATATCAACCTTTACCTCCGGACCATTCCGGAGCTCCTCGTGACATCCGTGATCTCATCCGGGACTCTGTAAAACCTTCGGTCACCACCATGCATAACTCTATACTGCCGAAACGTCACCAAACCTTAAGTGTGCAGACCCTGCAGGTTCGAGAACTATGTAGACATGACCGAGACACCTCTATGGTCAAAAACCAATAGCGGGACCTGTATGCCCATATTGGTTCCTACATATTCTACGAAGATCTTTATCGATCGAACCTCTATGTCAAGGATTCAGTTAATCCCGTATGATGTTCCCTTTGTTCTTCGGTATGTTACTTACCCGAGATTCGATCGTCGGTATCTTCATACCTAGTTCAACCTCGTTATCGGCAAGTCTCTTTACTCGTTCCGTAATACAAGATCCTGTGACTAACACTTAGTCACATTGCTTGCAAGGCTTATTGTGATGTTGTATTACTGAGTGGGCCCTGAGATACCTCTCCGTCACACGGATTAACAAATCCCAGTCTTGATCCATGCCAACTCAACAGACACACTCGGAGATACCTGTAGAGCACCTTTATAGTCACCCAGTTACGTTGCGACATTTGATACACACAAGGCACTCCTCCGATGTCCGTGAGTTGCATGATCTCATGGTCATAGGAACACATACTTGACATGCAGAAAACAGTAGCAATAAACTGACTTGATCATATGCTACGTTTGTAGTTTGGGTCTTGTACATCACATCATTCTCCTAACGATGTGATCCCATTATCAAATGACATCTCATGTACATGGATAGGAAACCTTAACCATCTTTTGATCAACGAGCTAGTCTATTAGAGGCATACTAGGGACATGGTTTTGTCTATGTATCCACACATGCATCTAAGTCTCCGATCAATACAATTATAGCATGGATAATAAACGATCATCATGAACACGGAAATATGATAATAACTAATTTATTATTGCCTCTAGGGCCTATTTCCAACAGTCTCCCACTTGCACTAGAGTCAATAATCTATTCACATCATCATGTGATTCGCATTGTTATGAATCTAACACCCAATGAGTTCTGAGGCTCGATCATGCTTTGCATGTGAGAGAGGTCTTATAGTCAACGGGTCAGCGACATTCAGATCCGTGTGTACTTTGCAAATCTCTATGTCAAACTGTAAACACTGCTACCACACTCCACTTGGTACTATTCCAAAGGGCTGCTCCACTATACATATCCAGATTGCTACTACGAGTCATCCGGATCGGTGTTAAAGCTTGCATCGACGTAACTCTTTACGATGAACTCTTTACCACCTCCGTAATCAAGAAACATCTCCTTAGTCTTTTAGTTACTAAGGATAATCTTGACCACTCCTGGATCACTCTTGTACCCCTTGACGGACTCATGGCAAGGCACACACAGGTGCGCTACACTACATACAGAGCCTATGGCTAAGGCATAGGGGACGACATTCGTCCTTTCTCTTTATTCTGCCATTTGTCGAGCTTTGAGTCTCACTCAACTTCACACCTTACAAATCAGGTGAGAACTCTTTCTCTGACTCATCCATTTTGAACTCTTTCAAAATCTTGTCAAGGTATGTACTCATTAAAAGTCTCATCAAGCATCTTGATCTATCACTATAGATCTTGATGCTCAACGATTAGGTAGCTTCATCCAGGCCTTCCTTTGAAAAACTCTTTTCAAACAACCGTTTACACTTTCCAGAAATTCTACATTATTTCCGATCAACAATATGTCATCCACATATACTTATCAGAAATTCTATAGTGCTCCCACTCACTTTATTGTAAATACAAGTTTCTCGTAAACTTTGTATAAACTACAAAACTTTGATCACCTCATCAAAGTGTATATTCCAAATCCGAGATGCTTACTTCAGTCCATAGAAGGATCACTGAATCTTGCACACCTTTTAGCATCCCTAGGACTAACAAAACCTCCTGGTTGTATCACATACAACCTTTCCTCAAGTAAACCGTTAAGGAAACAATGTTTTGACACCCATCTGCCAGATTTCAAAATTGAAAAATGCAGCAACTGCTAACATAATTCCAACAGACTTTAGCATCGCTACGAGTGAGAATGTCTCATCGTAGTCAACTCCTTGAACTTTTCACAAACATCTTTGCAACAAGTCGAGCTTTACAAATGGTGACATTTACCATCGGCGTCTGTCTTCATTTTAAAAAGTCCATTTGTACTTGACGACCTGCCATCCAACGAGCAAGTCTACCAAAGTCTATACTTGGTTTTCATACATGGATCCTTTCTTGGATTTCATGGCCTCTAACCATTTGTCGGAATCCGAGCCCATCATCGCTTCTCCATAGCTCGTAGGTTCATTGTTGTCCAACAACATGACCTCTAAGACAAGGTTGTCGTACCACTCAGGAGCAATACAAGTCCTTGTCGACCTACAAGGTTCGATAGTAACTTGATCCGAAGCTTCATGATCATCATCATTAACTTCCTCTTCAACTAACGTAGGCTTCATATAAACAACTTCATGCGCTGCGCTACTCTCTGGTTGAAACAAAGGTTCAACAACCTCATCAAGTTCCATCTTCCTCCCACTCAATTCTTTCGAGAGAAACTTTTTCTTGAGAAAGGACCCAGTTTTAGCAACAAACACTTCATTCTTGGATCTGAGATAGAAGGTTCACCTAATTGTTCTTAGGGTATTCTATGAAGATGCATTTGTACGCTTTGGGTTCGAGCTCATTAGGTGAAAACATTTTCCACACAAGCGTCACAGCCCCAAACATCAATAAATGATAGCTTAGGTTTCTATCAAACCATAATTCACACGGTGTCATCTCAACAGATTTAGATGGTACCCTATTTAAAGTAAATCTAGTTGTCTCTAACGCATAACCCCAAAACTATAGTAGCAAAACGATAAGAGACATCATAGCATGCACCATATGCAATAGAACACGACTATGACGTTCGGACACACCATCACACTATGGTGTTCCTAGTGGCATAAGTTGTGAAACAACTTTCACATTGTCTAAAGCTGTATGCCAAACTCGTAACTCAGATATTCACCTCCATGATCATATCGCAGACATTTTTATCTTCTGGTCACAATGATCTTAAACTTCACTCTGAATTTGCTTGAACCTTTCAAACGATTCAGAGTTGTGTTTCATTAAGTAAATGTACACTATATCTACTCAAATCATCAGTGAAGATAAGAAAATAACGATATCCACCGCACGCTACAAGACTCATTGGATTACATACATCAACATGTATCATTTCCAATAAATCACTTGCCCGCTCCATCAATCCGGAAAACGGGGTCCTTAGTCATCTTGCCCAAGAGGCATGGTTCGCATGTCTCAACCGATTCGAAATCGAATGAGTCCAAAGATCCATCAGCATGGAGTTTCTTCATGCGATTTATACCAATATGACATTTTAGCGGGAGTGCCACAAGTATGTGGTGCTATCATTATTAACTTTGTATGTTTTGGCATCAATGTTATGAACATGTGTATTACTACGATCAAGATTCAACAAACCATTCTCACTGGGTGCATGACCATTGAAGGTATTATTCATGTAAACAGAATAACCATTATTCTCTAAGTTAAATGAATAATCGTGTTGCAAAAACACAATCTAATCATGTTCATGCTCAACGCAAAACACCAAATAACATTAATTTAGGTTTGTCACTAATCCCGAAGGTAAAGAGAGCGTGCGATGTTGATCACATCAACCTTGGAAACATTTCCAACACACATCGCCACCTCACCCTTAGCTAGTTCTCGTTTGTTTCGTAGCTTTTATTTAGAGTTACTAACATTTAGCAACCGAACCGGTATCCAATACCCAGGTGCTACTACAAGTACTAGCAAGGTACACATCAATAACACATATATAAAATATACTTCTGTCGACGTTGCCAGCCTTCTTATCTACCAAATATCTAGGGTTGTTCTGCTTCAGCGACCGCTCTCCTCATAATCGAAGCACTTATTCTCGGGTTCGGGTTTAACTTTGGGTTGCTTCACTGGAGCAGCAACTGACTTGCCATCCATGAAGTTTCCCTCCTTGCCCTTGCCCTTCTCGAAACTAGTGGTTTTACTAACCATCAACACTTGATGCTCCTTCTTGGTTTCTACCTTCACGGTGTCAAACATCGCGAACAGCTCAGGGATCATTATTACTATCCCTGACATTTTATAGTTCATCACCAAGTTCTAGTAGCTTAGTGACAGTAACTTGGAGAACTATATCAATCACTATCTTATCAGGAAGATCAATTCCCACTCGATTCAAGAAATTGTAGTACCCAGACAATCTAAGCACATGCTCAACGATTGAGCTATTCTCTTTCATCTTGCAGGCAAAGAATCTTGTTGGAGATCTTATATCTCGCAACACGGGCACGAGCCTAAGATCCCAATTTCAGCTCTTGGAACATCTGATATGTTCCATGACATTCAAAACGTTTTAGGAGCCTCAATTCTAAGCCGTAATGCATGACGCACTAAACTATCAAGTAGTCATCAGAACGTGCCTGTCAGATGTTCACAACATCTACAAATGACGCTAGAGGGGTTGGCGCACTAAGCGGTGCATTAAGGACATAAGCCTTATGTGCAGCAATGAGGACAATCCTCAGATCACGGACCCAGTCCACAAGATTGCTACCATTATATTTCAACTCTATTTCTCTAGGAACATATAAAAATACAAGGGAGCTACAGTGCGAGCTAGTAATCTACAACATAATTTGCAAAGGCACTACTGACTAAGTTCATGACAATGAGTTCAATTAATCATATTATTTAAGAACTCCCACTCAAATTGACATCCCTCCGGTCATTCGAGTGATACATGATCCAAATTCACCAACTCAAGTCCGATCATCACGTGAGTTGAGGTGGTTTCAATGGTGAACATCATCATGTTGATCATATCTACTATATGACTCATGTTCGACCTTTCGGTCTCTTGTGTTCCGAGGCCATGTCTGTACATGCTAGGCTCGTCAAGTTTAACCCGAGTGTTCTACATGTGCAACACTGGCTTGCACCCGTTGTATGTGAACATAGAGTCTATCACACCTGATCATCACGTGGTGTCTCAACACGACGAACTTTTGCAATGGTGCACACTCGGGGAGAACACAATTTATCTTGAAATTAAGTGAGGGATCACCTTATAATGCTACCATCGTCCTAAGCAAAACAAGGTGCATAAAAGGATTAACATCACATGCAAATCATAAGTGACAAGATATGGCCATGAACTTGCGCTTTTGATTTCCATCATGAAAGCACTAGCATGATCTTTATCGTCACCGGCATGACACCATGATCTCCATCATCTTGATCTCCATCAACATGTCGCCATCGAGGTTGTCACGCCCATCATGCTTCTACTACTATTGCTACCGTTTAGCGATAAAGTAAAGCATTACATAGTGCTTAATGATTGACATGCAGGTCATACAATAATTAAAGACAACCCTATGGCTCCTACCGGTTGCCGTACTCAACGACATGCAAGTCGTGATAATCTATACATCACATGATCATCTCATACATCACATATATCACATCATGTAATTGGCCATATCGCATCACAACATACCCTACAAAAACAAGTTAGACGTCCTCTAATTGTTGTTGCATGTTTTACGTGGTTGCTATGGGTATCTAGCAAGAACAATTCTCATCTACGCAAAAACCACAACGGTGATACACTAGTTGCTTTTCAACCTTCTCAAGGACCGCCTTTGTCGAATCCGATCCAACTAAAGTGAAAGAAACTGTCACCCGCAAGCCATCTATGCAACAAGTTGCGGTTGAGGGAACCGGTCTCTCGTAAGCGTACTAGTAATGTTGGTCCGGTCCGCTTCATCTCACAATACCGCTAAATCAAGATCCGACCAAGGGAGGAAGCAATCTAAGCATCAACACCCACAAACCTTTTGTGTTCTACTCGTGATCTCATCTACACATGGACCTAGCTCATGATGCCACTTTTGGGGAACTTTGCACAGGAAACAAAAAAATTCCTACGCACACGCAAGATATATCCATGGTGATGAGCATCTACGAGAGGGAGAGTGGATCTACATACCCTTGTAGATCGCTAAGCGGGAAGCGTTAAGAAACGCGGTTGGTGTAGTCAAACGTCTTCGTGATCCAAATCGTCGAGAATCCCACGATCTCATCACGATCCATCCCGCGAACTCATCACGATCCGTCCCGCGATCTCATCACGATCTGTCTCGTGATCTTGATCACGGTCCTTCCGATCTAGCGCTAAATGGATGGCACCTCCGTGTTCAGCACACATACAACTCGATGATGATCTCCTCCTTCTTGATCCAGCAAGAGGGAGCGGAGAGGTACATGAGTTCTCCGGCAGCGCGACGGCGTAGCGGCGATGGTGGTGGAGCTATTCCAGCAGGGCTTCGCCTAGGCACCGCTGAAAACCGATCTAGAGGAGAAATTACGATCTAGAGGATAGGTAGCACATGGCTATTAGGGTTAGCTTTTTCCTCTAAATCCTATAGTATATATAGGAGGGAGGGAGGGGAGGAGGCAGCCTCAAACCCTCAAGATCTGGCCGAAATAGGAGGTGGAGGAGTCCTACTCCAATCCTATTAGGAGTAGGATTCCTCCTTTCCACTTGGAAACTCTTTCCACCTTGTTTTTTTCTTCTCCTTCAACTCCAGCCGCATGGGCCTCTTGTGGGACTTCCAACAGCCCACTAAGGGCTGGTATTCATCCTCCCATAGCCCATGTAGCCTCTTGGGTTGAAATACCCCTCCCGATGGTCTCCCGGTACACTACCGGCACTCCCGGTACACTACCGATGAGCCCGAAACCTTTCCGGCGACCAAAATAGGACTTCCTATATATCAATCTTTACCTCCGGACCATTCCGGAGCTCCTTGTGACGTACAGGATCTCATCCGGGAATCTGAACAACCTTCGGTCACCACCATGCATAACTCTATACTACCGAAACGTCACCAAACCTTAAGTGTGCAGACCTTGCGGGTTCGAGAACTATGTAGACATGACCGACACACCTCTATGGTTAATAACCAATAGCGGGACCTGGATGCCCATATTGGTTCCTACATATTCTACGAAGATCTTTATCGGTCGAACCTTTATGTCAAGGATTCAGTTAATCCCGTATGATGTTCCCTTTGTTCTTCGGTATGTTACTTACCCGAGATTCGATCGTCGGTATCTTCATACTTAGTTCAACCTCGTTACCAGCAAGTCTCTTTACTCGTTCCGTAATACAAGATCCTGTGACTAACACTTAGTCACATTGCTTGCAAGGCTTATTGTGATGTTGTATTACTGAGTGGGCCCTGAGATACCTCTCCGTCACACGGTGTAACAAATCCCAGTCTAGATCCATGCCAACTCAACAGACACCCTCGAAGATACCTGTAGAGCACCTTTATAGTCACCAAGTTACGTTGCAACGTTTGATACACACAAGGCACTCCTCCGATGTCCATGAGTTGCATGATCTCATGGTCATAGGAACACATACTTGACATGCAAAAAACATTAGCAATAAACTGACACGATCATATGCTACGTTTGTAGTTTGGGTCCTGTCCATCACATCATTCTCCTAATGATGTGATCCCATTATCAAATGATATCTCATGTCCATCGCTAGGAAACCTTAACCATCTTTTGATCAACGAGCTAGTCTATTAGAGGCATACTAGGGACATGGTTTTTTCTATGTATCCACACATGCATCTAAGTCTCCGATCAATACAATTATAGCACGGATAATAAACGATCATCATGAACAAGGAAATATGATAATAACTAATTTATTATTGCCTCTAGGGCATATTTCCAACACCTTATCTAACAAGTCGCCCCCGGCGGCCCAAGCTCGTCGGGTTACATCCTGTCTTCTAGCTCTGGGCTTTTCTGGCCCACTGATCACGTTTACTCCTCGAGTTGTCGTAAGCCGCCAACCGCATGAATCGGCCCCACCTTGGCGGGTCTCACCCTGGGGTTATATCCCCAACCTGACTCGTGTTGGTCCTCCAAGCGCAGAGTTTTGTAGGATAGTAGCAATTTTCCCTCAAGTGGATGACCTAAGGTTTATCAATCCGTGGGACGTGTAGGATGAATATGGTCTCTCTCAAGCAAACCTGCAATCAAATACAAGAAATATCTTGTGTCCCCAACACACCGAATAGAATGGTAGATTGTATAGGTGAACTAGTTCGGCGAAGAGATGGTGATACAAGTGCAATATGGATGGTATATATGGATTTTTGTAATCTGAATATATAAAAACAGCAAGGTAACAAGTGGCAAACTACGAGCAAAACATTGAATTAATGCTTGGAAATAATGCCTAGGGTACATACTTTCACTAATGCAATCTCTCAGCAATGCTAACATAGTTGAATCATATGATCATCCCTTAACGTGCAACAAAGAATCACTCCAAAGTTCCTATCTAGCGGAGAACAATAAGATGAAATTGGTGTAGGTGGTAGAACTACCTCAAAGTTATTCTTTCCGATCGATCTATTCAAGAGTTCATACTAAGATAACATCAAGTTATGTTTTTCATTCGATCTTTTGAGATATTCCAATAATTGCCACAAACAGCCCTAGAGTTCGTACTAGAATAACACCAATGATACATATCAATTGACCCTAATGTTACCTAGATACTCCAATGTCACCTCAAGTATCCATGGGTAAATTATGCGACATGCATCAAACAATTTCAGAGCTATCATATTCAATCCAACACAAAGAACTTGCAAGGAGCACCCCAAGATTTCTATCGGAGAACATGGTATGAAAACGTGCAATCAACCCCTATGCATAGATCCCCAAGGTCACCAGAATCCGCAAGTTGGTGCCTCAACATATATCAAGTGAATCAATAGAATACCCCAATGTCACTACGGGTATCCCACGCAAGACGTACATCAAGTGCTGTCATACCAATATGCTCAATCCAAGATAACGAGATCTTAAAGTGAAAGACTCAATTCATCACAACTAGATGGTAAGGGAAATACACTTTATGATCTGATTATATTAACAAGCCTATGATACATCAAGATCGTGTCATCTCAAGAACATGAGAGAGAGAGAGATTGAAAACATAGCTACTGGTACATACCCTCAGCCCCGTGGGTGAACTACTCCCTCCTCATCATGGAGACCATAGGGATGATGAAGATGGCCACCGGTGATGGTTTTGCCTCTTCGATAGGGTACTAGAATCGCTCCAGGTTGGTTTTTCGGCAATACAGAGAGTTGCAGCGATGGATCGGAAGGTCTCTCCTTATTTCTGGTGTTTCTGGGATTTATAGGATTTTTCAGCGCTCAAATCACACACAACAGAGCTACGTGGGCCTCACAAGCTATCTGGCCATGCCCTAGGGGCGCACCCAGATGTGTGGTGGCCTCCTGGGACACCCCCTCCGGTGGTTCTTCGCTCTAGTGTTACTTATTTCCTCCAGAAAAAAACATAACAAAAATTCGGGCAATTCCGAGAACTTTCATTTTCTGCACAAAAACAACACCACGGTAATTCTGCTCAAAACATCATCAGTCCGGGTTAGTTCTAAATAAACCATATAAAGTGCATCAAAACCATATAAAAGTATTTTAAACATAGGTGAATATGGCATGAATATTTCATAAATTATAGATACGTTGCAGGCGTATCACCAGGCTAAAGTGAAGAAGTGGCTATCAAATCAATCAAGTGAGGTGGCCATGAGTTTGTCTCCATGGCCCTCTCGTAGGGACACCGGGAATAATTCATTCAAGGTGTTCCAAGCAATGCCAGTTCATGTCAGGGTGCGTCAGACAAGACAAGCGAAACATCATTGACATCAACGCATTTCAAGAGGAAGAAGCCACACAGGACTATTGTGGAAGGCCTGCGCCGTAAGACGCGAAGCCAAAAGGGGTCAGATTACGAAGAACTGGGGTCAAGCTATGACGGGTCATATAATACCGTACCAGATAGTACCCCGTGCCCTTCTGAAAATGAGATGGAACTTCAACATGGCGCAGAGCATATAGAACAAGTCTTAACGGCAAACGAAACTCATTTGGTCGAGGAGCAACTACTAAACCTCACAACTGCACTTCAACAAAAAGAAGATGAGCTGGCGGCCCTTCGAATTCAAATGAGCAATAACCAGAACAAAGGCAATGAAGGGGATGGTGGCACAAGTGCTAGCAGCCGCCATGCAGGAGCGGGGCTTAACCTTGAGGCGATCCAAAGAATGATCGTTGAAGGGGTGAAGACCCAGCTAATGCAAACTGAGTATTCGATGCAACCAGGGTATGTTAAACTGTACCCACCTGATGTGGACCTAGTTTCTTTCCCAACAAACTACAGGCAGTCACAGTTTAGTAAGTTCAGCGGGAGTGGATCTCCCCATGAGCACATAGCACACTTCCCCGTAGCTTGTCATGATACAACTAACAATGGAGCACTCCTCCTCGGGCAGTTCGTGCAGACATTGTTTGGGCCTGCCTTCACTTGGTACAACAAGCTAGCTCCAAGTTCCATAAAAACATGGGAGAAAATGTAAAAATCATTTGTCAAGCGTTTTTGTAGCACATAGAGAGCAGTGGGTATTAATGAGTTGACCCAGATAGAGCAAGGGTTTAACGAGAGAGCGCCTGATTTCATAAACAGATGGAGAAACCTAAGTCTTCATTGCCCACAACCGATCGCAGGGCCAGAAGCAGTGTGCATGTGCATGAACAATCTTCGCTCGGAAGTGGCTGTCCAGTTACAAGGAGTGAGACCCCTCACATTTTAAGAGTTAGCTTCAAAAGCCACATGCATAGAAATTTTTATGCATCTTGTCGCTCGTTGAACAAAAACAACGTTCAACAAGCCTACAGACAAAGGTGGTCAACAAGAGAAATTGCCAATGAAGCCCAAGTCTGCGCAAGGCATGGAGACAACAACGGTAATATCCCAGTTTCAGCCTACAAGCGCACCTGTAAGGAACCAAGGACAGAAAGATGCACAAGTTGGTAGGAGGCCAGCTCTCAGTGAATGACAAAGCAGGGAGTATTCCTTTCCTGTAGAAGAAATTGATGATCTTATTACCGGTTTAAGAGAGTTGAGTCTCATAGAACTTCCTATGCCCAAAAGGCCAGAAGAAGATTCAAAATTCGATGACCCAAATTTCTATCAATTCCATCGCGTTTTGGGCCATACACTCAAAGATTGCTTTGTCATCAAGAACATCATCCAGAAAATGATCGCCGAGGGGACTCTTGGTGCCAATCTCCTCAAAAGCATGTCAAAGGGAAAGAAAAAGGCTTTAGCAAATGTTGCCACCTTCTTCTTGTAGACTCGTGTTGGGCCTCCAAGCGCAGAGTTTTGTAGGACAGTGGCAATTTTCCCTCAAGTGGATGACCTAAGGTTTATCAAGTCATGAGAGGTGTAGGATGAAGATGGTCTCTCTCAAACAACCCTGTAATCAAATACAAGAAATCTCTTGTGTCCCCAACACACCCAATACAATGGCAAATTGTATAGGTGCACTAGTTCGACAAAGAGATGGTGATACACGTGCAATATGGATGGCAGATATAGGTTTTTGTAATCTGAAAATATAAAAACAGCAAGGTAACAAGTAACAAAAGTGAGCACAAACGGTATTGCAATGCTTAAAAACAAGGCCTAGGGTTCATATTTTCACTAGTGCACGTTCTCTCAACAATACTGACATAGTTGAATCATATGTAAATCGCTCACATGTGACAAAGAGTTCACTCCAAAGTCACAAATAGCGTAGAACAAACGAAGAAATTATTGTAGGGTATGAAACCACCTCAAAGGTATCTTTTCTGATCAATCTTATGAGCTATCCCTATAAGTGTCACGAATAGCCCTAGAGTTCATACTAAAATAACACCTTAAAATACACCTCAACAAAAACCCTAATGTCACCTAGATACTCCAATATCACCACGAGTACCCATGGGCTTGATTATATGATATGCATCACACAATTTCAGATTCATGATGTTGAATCCAACACAAATAACTTCAAAGAGTGCCCCAAAGTTTCTATGGGAGATTCAAGACGAAAACATGTGCCAACCCTTATGCATAGATTCCCAAGGTCACGGAACCCGCAAGTTGATCACCAAAACATACATCAAGTGGATCAATAGAACATCCCATTGTCACCACGGATATCCCATCGCAAGACAAACATCAAGTGTTCTCGAATCCTTAAAGACTCAATCTGATAAGAAAACTTCAAAGGGAAAACTCAATTTATCACAAGAAGATAGAGAGGGGAAAACTCTATATGATTCATCTATATCAATAAAGCTCGCGGTGCATCAAGATCCTGCCATCTCAAGAACACGAGAGAGAGAGAGATCCAACACATATCTACTAGTACATACCCTCAGCCTCGAGGGTGAACTACTCCCTCCTCATCATGGAGACCACCGGGATGATGAAGATGGCCTCTGGTGATGGTTTCCCCCTCCGACTGGGTGCCGAAACAGGCTCCCGATTGGTTTTTCATGGCTACAGAGGCTTGCGGCGGCGGAACTCCCTATCTAGGTTTCTTTCTAGGGGTTTTGGTATTTATAGGAATTTTTGGCGTCGGTCTCACGTCAAGGGGATGCTCGAGGAGTCCACAAGCTACAGGGGCGTGGCCTAGGGGGGGAGCCCAGCAGGCTTGTGGCCTCCTTGTTCACTTCCTAGTCGAGATCTTGTGCTTTGTCTTTTTTATATTTTCCAAAAATATTCTCCACAAATTTTCAGCCCATTCCGAGAACTTTTATTTCTGCACAAAAACAACACCATGGTAGTTCTGCTGAAAATAGCGTCAGTCCGGGTTAGTTCTAACAAAATCATACCAAAATCATATAGAATTATTGTAAACATGGCATGAATACTTCATAAATTATAGATACATTTGATATGTATCAGCATCCCCAAGCTTAATTCCTGCTCGTCCTCGAGTAGGTAAATGATAAAAGAAATAATTTATGAAGTGTGTATGGTAGCATAGTGCATAAATTTGATCAATGATAGTTCCAAACACTTTAGCATCATTATATATCATAAACATTAGCTCATCTCATGAAACTTCTCATGATGAGATAACAAGCTATTCTCATGTTAAAGTATAGACCATAAAGTTTCTTGAAAAGTAATAAGCTATGCTTCCAGTCACCAAATAATTGCAATTCATCTTATTTTCTGGAAGGGTCTATGTAAGAGCTTTGATTGAGAAAATTCCACATACTCAACTATCATATATTCTTCTACGATTGCTAACTCTCAAAGCATATTTTTAGAGCAAATGGCATCCGTCGAACACAGAGAAAGATAGGGGCTTGAAGTTTCGCCTCCTAACTTATTTATCATATAAATAATTTTCAACAATAATAATTCATGATCAAATATATTTGAATGGCCATACATGCTTGGATCTTTCCCCGCCACATGATGCTTGCCAACTAAAGAACAATTGAGGTCAAACTAAGAAGGAATACTATTGACTCTTGCATAACAGTAAATACAAGAAAGTAAAAGATGGGCCCTTCTCAGAGGGAATCATGGGTTTGCATATGTGCCAAAGCTCATTGTTTAAAAGATAGATAAATATAATTTTTGGAGGTATGCTTTCATTGTCAACATAACAATCGAGAGATCTTGGTATCTTCCATGCTAGATATATTATAGGCGGTTCCCAAACAGAATGGTAAAGTTTTTACTCCCCCTCCACCAATCAATCACACTCCATGGCGAGCCGAATCCACGGGTACCATCCATACAAACAACAATCCTGGGGCAGTTTTGTTTCATTATATTTTGATTTAATTTTTGCGCATGGAACTAGGCATCCCAAATACCAGCCACTTTCTCGTGAATGATAGTGAATCAACACATATCATGAGAATAACACACCTAGCATGTAAGATAATTATAGCCCCTAGTCACTATATTAGCGATTTGGGCATACAAAACAGAATATTATTTGAAGGTTTAGTGTTTGGCACATGCAAATTTTTACTTGGTGCGGTATGGTGGACTCATATGGAACAATTTTGGGATTAAGGGTGTTTGGATGCACAAGTAGTATTTCTACTTGGTGCGGAAGTTTTGGCTAGTACGAGGTGGAAGCAAGCACCACATTTTGGAGGATCCATAACAATATAACTTCTATACAAATATACCCAAGCATAACTCATTACGTTGTCTTCCTCGTCCAACTTCAACTAATTTTCTCAAGTTTGAAAATAATTAATGGGTATTCACAATCATAGAAGATGTCCAAGATAGTATATTTATATGTAAAATCTCTCTTCCTTCAATATTCTTTCATGAATTGTTCAAGTGACCAATGCAATGTTTGCTAACTTTCAATAAATTTTACCGCCTATACTTATTATGTGTGAAGTCATTACTCCCCATGGGATAATTATATGAAGCATATTTAATTTCAGATTCATGATATTCAATTCATTCAACCATTTACTTGTAGGATATAAGAGAAGCACGAGAGTGAATGACAAACTACTCCAAAAAGATATAAGTAAATATCAATGAGTAGTCAAACAATTAAGTAGCTCTGTGAGGACTTTCTCTCTCTCAATAAATATTTTAAGATCTGAGTATTTTATTTAAACAGCAAGCAAAATAAAAATAGCACTCCAAGAATAGGACGCATCATGCGAACGAATAAAAAGTTAGGCTCAACATAGGCTAACTCATAGTTGACGAAGAGAGGTGGGATGCGTAGCATCCCCAAGCTTAGATGCTTGAGAGTTCTTGAAATATTTACTTGGGGTGACTTGGGCATCCCCAATCTTGAGATTTTGTATCTCGTTCAATCCTCTCACATCCCGGTTTCACCTATTCTCAAAAATTTCATCCACACAAAACTCGAAAAGAACTCGTAGGATTAGTTAGTACAGATAATAATAAATCAACTCTTCATGTACTACCAAGAAAATTTGCAAAATAATTTTAAAACATTAGATACTGTATAATATCATTTCCACAATTTATATCTACCAATATAGTCTATGGAAACTATAGGATAAGAAGATAACAAAACTATGTCAGCAATTTGTCCAAACAGAAAAGTCTGTAGCAATTTATGAAAACAGTGTACTTATGTAACTTAAATAATTATGAAAATTTAGGACATGCTAAATAATTTATATGAAAACACTGTGTAAAGATTTCAAAAACTTTCCGTTTTCAAGTAAATATAAAAATTCAAACACTAAAGCAGAAGTTTCTGTTTTTACCCAATACATATCAAAACATGCAATGCAAGGATCCTAAAGGTAATTCTTGGAACTTTTTGTTGCAAAACAAGTTTGTAAATAACACCTAAAATAAAATACCAAAATAAAAGGACGCTCTGATCAAAGAACATCTTATGTGACGAATAAAAGTATAGCTCCAAGTAAGATACACCGATGGTGTTGAAAACGAAAGAGGGGATGCCTTCCGGGGCATCCCCAAGCTTAGGAACTTGATTCTTCCTTGGATATTACCTTGGGGGTGCCTTGGGAATCCCCAATCTTAGGTTCTTGTCACTCCTTATTCTCCTCGTATCGGTATCTCGCCCAAAACTTGAAAACTTCAATCACACAAAACTTAACAGAACTTTGTGAGAAGGGTTAGTGTAATAAAGATAGATCATTCACTTAGGTAATGCAAATACAAGATTAATAAGTGTTATCACAAAATACCTAATTTATTCCATCATTACCACAATTTATATCACCTAATATAAGCTATGGGAACACTAAAACAAGCAAACTGTGCATGCAAAACAGAATCTGTCAAAAACAGAACATTCTGTAAAGATCTGAATGATCGCCATACTTCCCTGACTCTAAAAATTGTGAAAATTAGGAAAACTCAATGCATTTGTAAATAAATGTTTTTTAAAAAGTTCAGAAAATTTTGACTCTCCAGTAAAATCATATAATTCATATACTGGACGCAAAACTTTCTATTTTTGCACAGAATCAAACAAGCAGGTATCCACACTATCCCAAAGGCTTTACTTGGCAATTTATTGAAATAAAAGACACAAAAAATGATTACTACAGTATCTTAATCATGTGAACACATAAAAATAGAAAGTACAAGTGTTGGGTTGTCTCCCAACAAGTGCTTTTATTTAATGCCTTTTAGCTAGGCATGATGATTTCAATGATGCTCGTGTAGGAATAATAATTGAACATGCAAAAGAGCATCATGAATCTCATGACAAGAACACTTAAGTATAACCCACTTCCTATGCATATGGATTTTGTTATCAAAAAATTTATGGGAGCAAGAATCAACTAGCATAGGAAGGAAAAATAAGCATAACTTCAAAACCTTGAACACATAGAGAGGAAACTTGATATTATTGCAATTCCTACAAGCATATGTTCCTCCCTCATAATAATTTTTAGTAGCATAGCAAAGGAGTTCCACAATATAACCAGCACATAAATCATTATTTTCATGATCTACAAGCATAGAAATTTTACTACGCTCCACACAAGAAAATTTCTTCTCATGACTAATAGTGGGAGTAAACTCAACGAAATAACTATCATGAGGTACTTGATTGACATAACCACTTTGAATATTAAGATCATGAGGACAAGTTTCAAGGTTTTCAATCTTTATAGCATACATGTCATCATCATAATCATCATATATAGGAGGAATGCCATAATCATATTAAATTTGCTCATCAAAACTTGGGGGACTAAAAATATCATCTTCATCAGACATGGCATCCCAAGCTTGTGGCTTTGCATATCATGAGCATCATTAATATTCAGAAAATTCGTAGTAACAATATATCTATCATTCCCAAAATTCAAGGAATTATCATCATACAGTTTCATAAATTCTTCCTCTACCAATTGAGCACAATTTTGCTTTCCATCATTTTCACGACAGACATTATAAAAGATGAAGTATATGAGGAAACTCAATTCCATTTTTATGTAGTTTTATTTTATTAAATCAAACTAGTGAAAAACAAGAAACTAAAAGATTTAATTGCAAGATCTAAATATATACCTTCAATCACTCACCTCCCCGACAACGATACGAGAAAATAGCTTGATGTCTACTATGCAACCTTCTTCTTGTAGACTCGTGTTGGGCCTCCAAGTGCTAAGTTTTGTAGGACAGTGGAAATTTTCCCTCAAGTGGATGACCTGAGATTTATCAATCCGTGGGCGGTGTAGGATGAAGATGGACTCTTTCAAATAACCCTGCAATCAAATACAAGAAATCTCTTGTGTCCCCAACACACCCAATACAATGGCAAATTGTATAGGTGCACTAGTTCGGCAAAGGGATGGTGATACAAGTGCAATATGGATGATAGATATAGGTTTTTGTAATCTAAAAAATATAAAAACAGCAAGGTAACAAGTAACAAAAGTGAACACAAACGGTATTGCAATGCTTGAAAACAAGGCCTAGGGTTCATACTTTCACTAGTGCACGTTCTCTCAACAATACCGACATAGTTGAATCATATGTAAATCCCTCACGTGCGACAAAGAGTTCACTCTAAAGTCACAAATAGCGGAGAACAAATGAATACATTATTATATGGTACGAAACCACCTCAAAGTTATCTTTCCGATCAATCTTATGAGCTATCCCTATAAGTGTCATGAACAGCCCTAGAGTTTGTACTAAAATAACAACTTAAGATACACATCAACCAAAACCCTAATGTCACCTAGATACTCCAATGTGACCATGAGTACCCATGGGCTTGATTATACGATATGCATCACAGAATTTCAGATTCATCATGTTCAATCCAACACAAAGAACTTCAAAGAGTGCCGCAAAGTTTCTACCAGAGATTCAAGACGATAACATGTGCCAACCCCTATGTATAGATTCCCAAGGTCACGGAACCCGCAAGTTGATCACCAAAACATACATCAAGTGGATCAATAGAACATCCCATTGTCACCACAGATATGCCATCGCAAGACATACATAATGTGTTCTCAAATCCTTAAAGACTCAATCCGATAAGAAAATTTCAAAGGGAAAACTCAATTCATCAGAAGAAGATAGAGAGGGAAAAACTCCATATGATTCATCTATATCAATAAAGCTCGCGGTACATCAAGATCGTGCCATCTCAAGAACATGAGAGAGAGAGAGATCCAACACATAGCTACTGGTACATACCCTCAGCCCCGAGGGTGGACTACTCCCTCCTCATCATGGAGACCGTCGGTATGATGAAGATGTCCTCTGGTGATCGTTTCCCCCTCCTGCAGGGTGCCGGAACGGGCTCCCAATTTGTTTTTCGTGGCTACAGAGGTTTGCGGCGGTGGAACTCCCGGTCTAGGTTTCTTTCTGGAGGTTTTGGTATTTATAGGAATTTTTGGCATCGGTCTCACATCAAGGGGATGCTCGAGGAGTCCACAAGAGATAGGGGTGCAAACTAGGGGGTGCCCAGCAGGCTTGTGCCTCCTCGTTCACTTCCTGGCCCATCTCTTGTGCTTTGTATTTTTTATATTTTCCAAAAATATTCTTTGTAAATTTTCAGTCCATTCCGAGAACTTTTATTTCATCACAAAAATGACACCATGGTAGTTCCGCTGAAAACAGCGTCAGTCCTGGTTAGTTTTAATAAAATCATACCAAAATCATATAGAATTATTATAAACATGGCATGAATACTTCATAAATTATAGATACGTTGGACATGTATCACCACCCTTCAAGACGATTCGGTATGTCATGAATCTTCAAATATGAGAGCAACTTATGACGGTACAATACTGAGTCCCAAATATGGATTTTCCCCTATGATAATTCTAGGCCTTGCCAAATTGCAAGAGCAACATAAAGGAGAGGCTTACATTCCCTGTAGCAATGGTGTATCACAAGCTTGGGGGCTATGGCGATCAAAACACCGTGCACTACCCCGAGTGATGGAAGAAGCCCCTCCTCTGTGCTTCGCACCAGAGATATATCAGCACACCACGAAGCGCATGAAAGTACGAAGTGAAGAATTCAATGTTCTCACTATTGGTGTGTTGGTGGATGATGGAGAGTATCTATGCTTCCCTGAAGAACAACCCTTAGAAATTAATGAGGTTCATCTTAGAGAAGGTCGCCAATTAGCAGACCCTCATCCCCCACCTAGACAGGACCCTGCCTTTAGGGTGCCAGTCAAGTATGATGTAATCGCACATTTGAAGAAAATACCAGCTATGCTTTCTATGTATGATGCTTTGTGTCTTTCGTCTGATATGCATAAAGCTCTGGTCACGACATTCACGTTTCCTGAAGACTATAGAGTAGAAGTATCTCAAACCGAGGTAGAAGAATCTGAAGCCTAAACATGACGTTCGCAGATGTGGATAGATTGTTAGGCCCCAAGAAGCATAACAGACCTCTTCTCATGTTTGGCGAAATTGATGTATTGCCGATAAATCGCATAATAGTGGATGGCGGGTCCGCTATAAATCTACTAGTGTTGCATACACTCAAAAGGATTGGATATTCTGAGGAAGATTTGAGAAGGTCTAACGTGCTTATACATGGATTTAACCAATCAGGACAAGAAGCTATGGGGACCATTTCGTTGGCTTTAAAATTGGATACAGTATCCACATGTGTGAAATTTCACGTAATTGACGCGGACACATCATATAATGCATTGCTTGGACACCCATGGTTAGATGAGAATCAACTTGTGCCATCCATTTTACATCAGTGTATCAAATATATAGATTAGGTAGGTGATGTAGTCAGAATATTTGCTGATAGGAAACCATTCACTATAGCCGAATCTTTCTATGCTGATGCAAAGTTCTACTTCGAGCCTATTGATAAGGTGCAAAAACCAAAATCCTTGAAAATACCTGAGCAAACTGTTGTGTAAAAAGGGATTGCAAATCCATCGTCCAAGAAAAAGGCATACTGTAGCGACCCGACCTGGAAAGGTCAAGCCTCTGTGTGTTCTGTGCCATCCCTGGATCAATATGCTGGCACACACAGTACATCAATGTATATATCAAAGTGCAATCACATGTAATTAACGTAAAACTGATATATACCTCGAAAATCTCAGCGGAAAGAGTCAACGGGGGTGGAGTCCCAATAACACCAACGGCAGGTTGAGTGCGAACCGTAACCCTGAATCATACTCTTACTCGTCGTAGAAGAGTATCCGCAACATGAGACATTGCAGCCGTGTAGGTCAGTACATTGAATGTACCGGCAAGATCACCATATCAGAAACAGAAGATAAAGACTATTCTATATGCAGCAGGGCTTTGTGGATATGTGTCTGAGTTTTAGCATAAAAGCTGATTTTATTTTATTTTTCCTACAACAAAGGACTATCAGGAGTTTTCACTATAGAGTTACCTAACATGACATGGTTCCGCCAACCGATGTCTTAATGCCCACAAGTATCATAAGTTGCCCATAATTAATTTTCAGTCCAGTGTTGAGAGTTCAGAGATAGATCCAAGTCCAGAGGCTCAAATTGTCCGTAACCAGGGACACGACTAATCGATTAGGTTTAACTCTGCAGAGTGTTGTGTACTTTACCCACAAGATTCGTTCCCTCCTGGTAAGTCCTCGCACTGTCGAGTGTTTGAGAACAGGACGAACGAAACATGGTCTTTCAGAGTGTTTCCCTGACCACTGTCAGTGCCCATCCAATCCTAACGTCGACTACATCTCGTAGCACTGCCCAGCTAGAGTCACAACAAAGATCAACCAAGCCAGAGCCCATAATGACTTGTGGCTACACAGGTAAGCTTCCGGGCATGAAGTATTCATCCGTCTCTTTGAGTCTGGGTGAAGCTTTCCGCAAGAGTCATGGCGCTTCTCCATGCATCCCGGCCATCCACTGGTTACTCCAGGGTGCCCATCAAATCCATCCTTCACCCACTGGTGTGTATTGAAAACTTGTTCTTGAGTCTCGAAGTCTTGAGGTCTTGAAGATGCAGGACTTGAAGATGCCTTCATGAAGTTGTCGTTTTGACGTGGAGTCCTCCTTCTCACACCACTCACGAACACTCATACCAAACCCCGTCTACTTTAGCATAGGATGAACATAACTAGCGTTCCCGGGGCTTTAGTAATAAGTGGTGGGTTTCTACCTCATGCATTCTACTCAACTACAAGAATTTCAATAACACCACTGGAGGGATTTGTTGAATGATATCACTACATGCATTAAAACATAGGTATGAAATAGATTGTGAAAGTGAACTTGCCTGGTAAAGTTGATGAAGATAGAATCGCTCTCAGAAAATAACTTGGTAGAACTATTCGTCACTCTCTGATGAAAATATTCATAAGCAAACATTGCACTCTTATAAGCAATCGTACTAGCAATCGAAACTAACAATCAACAAGAAACAGAAAAAAAACACAAAAGGGTTGTGATGAAGGAAGTACTTAAGACAAAATTTAAAACAACAAAACTTCATCAAAACAATCAAGAATAGTCTTCCCTACAAACAACTATTTTAATAAGTAGCAAAACAAAAAGAAAGTTAAATATATCAAAAGTATTTTAGTAATTATTTTTCTAGTAAAAGAATTACTTTTGAAGAACAACTAAGAACTAAGAAAACAATACTCTAAACAACATAAGTTTTTGCCTAACAAACTTAACAACAAGAAAAAAAAATATTAAAATAACAGAAAACAAAATTTATAGCAACTAAGTTAACAGAAAGTGAAACTTGTAAAACAAATTTTAAAATATTTTCAAATGAGAAATCAAACTAGCAATGAAATCAATTTGCAGGTTATTATGAAACTAGAATTGATTTCATGCTATAAGAATAATAATTGCCATAAAAATAATTTGGTTGAAATACTACTGTTTACTAACATAAAACAATATAAAACTTGTCAACTAAAATAAAAAAAATTAAAACAATTAAGACTAAAGAAATAGAAATAAACCTAAAAGAATCAAAACAGTACTGTTTTGCTAGAAACCCTAATTGAAATTATTCTAAAAATTCTCAAATTATACCTACTGTTGAATAGAGTCACAAATGACAAGTAGCAAAAAATCAACTCAAAATTTATTTTTAAACTCAAGTTATTCAAATTCTGGTGATTTGAGCAAATTTCAATGAATTCATTTCAAAAATTCAAATATGGTCAAACTTGATATCTACATAAACTAGACAAAATTTGTGACACAAAGAAAAAAGAATCAAATTGAAACAAGTAAAAACATAAAAGATATAAAGAAAACCAAAACAGAACTATTCTGTTTTTAAAACAGAAAAAAGAAAAATGGAAAATCTAACTAACGGACAGGGGTACACATGGCGCTCTGTGATTGGCTATAAGGCGTGCTTGTTCTAATGTTTCGGGCGGACGGCCGACTCCTAACAAAAAACGTTTCGGCTACACTAAACTGAGGAAAAACTGGCCGGTTCATTTAAAATAAACCGAAGGGGTATGGGGTTTCTAATCTACACCGCAGATTCTAAATCGGACGAGCGAGGAGTCTTACCGTGGTGGGAGGTCTACTCCGGCAGGGTCCGGCGATGGCGATGGCTCGGGCGTAGACGGGGGCGTCGCTCCATGGGGTCTCCGGCGTTGGCGGTGGCACCGGTCGACGTAGGAGAAGATGGCGAGCATGATGGTGGTCTTGGCGTCGGCTCAGGTGCTCGGAGGCATCGGCGACGAGCTCCGAGGTGGCGGTGGCGTCGGGTGGTCATCGGGGAAGGTCTCTCCGGGGCTCTGGAGCACGGGCGAGTGTACGGGGAGATGCGCACGAGCGCGGGGAAGTGGATGGTGGGCTCAGGCGGCGAGGGGAGTGACTAGGGCGAGCACGGGGTCAGCAATGGCGCGGCGGCGGTGGGTAACTCCGACGAGCGATTGCGACGGTTGTGGCGACGAGGTGGTGCGGGCTTTGGGCAAAAACGGGTAGAGGGGAGGTCGGGGTTTATATAGGGGTCTCGGGGTGCTCGGGGAAAGGAACTGGAGGGAGATCCGGTCGGATCCGGTGTCGGCTTCGGTGAAGGAAAGGAGTGAGGGAGGGAAAAGGAAGGAGATGGCCGCGTGGGGCTCGGGATCGGGCATGGCCCACGCGTTAGTGGGAGAAAGAGAGGGAGTTAGGGATCGGGTGGCCGATTCCGAGAAGATTCGGATCCGGCTGGGGAGATTTGGGCCGATTCCTTCCAAATGGGCTACGGGTGCGTTTTCTAATAAAAGAAATCTTTTCCTTTTTATGAAAAACAGGAAATCAAACGTGATTTGGTAAATCAAATCAAACAGAAATATGGAAATTTATATAGGAAAATTATCAGCAAATTAAATGCAACATGATGAACATTTTTTCCACGGCCAGAAAAATAGTTGAAAAAAATATATTTTTTCAGAAATCGCTTAAATTGCCTTTAAACATTTTTGCAAATAATTTTCAAATAACCCCCTGAGTATTTATGGTTCAAAATTTTACAAAAATGCCCCTAGTTTTGGAGGGTCATGTTCCTCCTCTCAAATTGTTTGAATTTGGGCAAGTGAATTTGAATTCCACTCAAATTTTAAAATGGAACCAACATATGAAGTGAAATTCCAAAATAGAAAATCTCCAGTGGGTTTCAATTCAAACTTGAGATCCTGTATTTGAAAAGTCATGTCATCTTCTCTCATCATATTACATTGGATAAAATTTGAATTCAAAACAAAAGGGGAAAGTGCTTTCATTCAAAAGTTTGAAAAGAAAAAAAAATCAAATTTCACTCAACTTCATTCACTCTATCAAACAATCAATCTTTCTATTAGTTAATATAACATTCAAAAATTTGGGATGTTACAAACCTACCACACTTAAAATGAATCTCGTCCTCAAGATTCGAAAGGTCTAGAAAGAAAGGGTTAGGGTTTGGGGTCTTCTAGCAAATCCATTGTCCTGCAAAGTGTGGGTGCTACCACACTTAAAATGAGAGGTACTGGTCCCTCAAAATCATAACAATCCTCTGGGGCCCTGGTAATGTTTGTCTCTTCACATTATCCACAGTAACTCCGTTGGTGATGATCTTCCGTTATATTTATAATTTTTTCATTCAGAATCCAGTGTTTCCTTGGTCAATACAAAGTTCTTCCGTTACTAGATCTTCTCATCTGACAAGTCTCGTGATCAGTCTAAATAACTTATCGATGATCTCATGGTGGTCTACCATTAGTTGTTATCCTGCAGTGAAATGGGTCTTGGCCTCATTCCTCACCGTAAAATTCCTACGTATGACAGCAATTGTCATGTACAAGGGGTTTCCATCATACCATTCTAAGGCTTAGACAAAAGCTTCAATGAACGTCGTCTCTTTACTATGGGTAAGTCACTCAGATTTACCATTCCGAATAGCAAGAGAATGATAAGAGTAAGTCGTCATGGTGGCCAAGCCATGTCGCACTGAAATCATTACCTTGTATAAGGTTTAGTTAATCTCGTATTCTAACACTTGGGCTTCCTCGCAAGCGTTGCAGAAATTTCTCTTGTCAACGAACAAAATTCGGATAAATCCATTGATTCTGCAAGCTCAACAAAAACATCCATCGTTTCTTCACATCTCTCAAGTTTTCGTATCCTCCTAGTACAACGTTTGCTAATCGGTAATAGCTTCTTCCAACTTCCTTCCTTCATAAAGGTAAGGCTTGATCCTTAACGATCCTGGGGCCTGTGTGTTGTGAGCTCACTTGAATACTTGAACATATTTAACTCACCCTTGGGATTACTATCGTTTCATATTCCATCATACCTTCATTACACTCCATCATACCCTTGAGGCAATAAATCAGAGACTTATTCTTGTTCGGATTCCACCCTGTGGAATTCATTTTCCTTTCCATTGGTCTGTTTAACCTTAGGTATTATTTCATCTCAATCATTCCTTCATCCTTAAAATTCCAACTTCAAAAGTACTTGCTACAAATGTTGTTGTCCACATAGTTTGATATGGTACCACTTTACCTTTAACTGTATTCACTTATCCAAACTCCTTAACAAGAATGGTACTTTCTTTATTCATTGGTCGCTGTGGTTACCACCACACTTAAAATGAAATGTACATATGCTTGCATAGACCATATTTTCTCATATGCTCCAAAATGGTCGGAGATCTTTATTCATGGGTTAACAACTCATATATATACTAACATAAGAAAAGTTCATGTCACAATAAATTTCATTGATTTCATGAAGTCATTACAATCTCAGAGACTTACATTACAAAAATTAACTCCATAATCTCATGAAAGTAAGAGTGTTTCATGTTACTGTTATTGCCATCTTAAAAACTCAACTACTCCATTCTAGATTTCTTCTCCTTTGGACATTCACTAGAATGATGTCTTGCTTTCTTGCAATGAAAACAGATGACTTCTGATAGGTCTCGAGGCTTCTTGATGTTGGTGTTTGCTCCTTGGATTTCTGGTTCCTTTCCTGGGCACATGTTGACATAGTGACCCATATCCTTACACTTGAAGCATCTGATATGACTCAGGTCCCTCTGTTTAGGGGTTTGTCTCTTCCTGATGTGCCTTCTCTTCTTTCTACATCCTTGCGTACAGATCATAGCTTCTATTTCCTTAGGGTCATACGCAAACATTTCTGTCGGGAATTCTTCCAGACATTCCTTTGGAAAATCCTGTGAGATATGTCCTTTTTCTCCACATGAATAACATGACTTGGTGCGTATGTTTGGGTCTGGTATATCTCCCATCATCATGGGTTCTTCTAACTTTTTCCCGAGGGCTTATTTCATTGCTTCCTTCTGCTGCTTCATGACTTCTTGTACCTTGGGGTATATTTGACATTGTGCCGGAAAATGAGTGGTTCCTTCACACAAGAAACATGTCACCTGCCCAGTTGGGCATTCCTCAACAGAGTGATTTTCCTCACAATGAGGGCATCCATCCTTGTGTTCTTCCTGGGTGTGTCCTATCTCTCCACAAATCATTCATGCACAAGCCTTCTTCATTGGGTTAACACAATGCCTCTGAATGAGATGGGATCTTAACAAAGTCTTCTTGAATTCTTCCCAAGTTTCTGCTCCGTTAAATCCTTGGATGGCATGATGCATTCTCCACCAAATAGCAACACTTTGGGTAAGGTACTGAAGAGCGTGTGCAACCTCATACTTTTTTGTAATCAAGTACCTCCCAAAGTGGTCCTCCATGTTCTCAATCCATATCTCAGCCTCTAGTTGGGTCATTGGTCTAGAGAATACAAGTCCAGCTTCATATGCCATCTATTGGGTCCAAGGTTTTAGGGATGAGATGAGTAAGAGAGAGAGAGAAGAGATACAAACAACATAAAGACACAAAACACCAAAATCTCTAGTCCACACATTCATAAAGTTCAATCAATACTATAGTATCTCCACCCACATAAGTTTGGTATGGTCGATCACACAATTCGCAAAACGTTTATCTTTATTTCTCTCATGGTGGGGCTACTACTAGGCTAGTTCATATCATGCCTTCATCTTCAGTGGGCTTCTTCTGATCCATCTTGATATTCTCTAGTTCTTCTGCCAGATTGTCCCTGTTGACTCAGAGTTTCCGATGTCGCCCCTGTAGTTCCAGGAGTTGGTTCTTGAGCTTCTGGATTTCAACATCTCCAGCATGGGCCATGGCCTGACTATTCTTCAAGTCTTGACGAAGCTTTTGAATTTCAGGATCATATTTCTTCAGATTAACTACCTTCAGCTTCTCATTCTTGAGGTTCTCTCGAAGTGCTTCATTCTCAAATAACTCCGAGAGAAGGTCCATTTGAAGGTTCTTGATGTAGTGCTCAAGTTCTTGATTGTACACAAGTACGGGCGAAAACTTCATCTTTTGATTGTCTGTCAGGATGATGTGTGCTCCATTAGGCTTATGCCATCCAAGCCTTCCAAAGTAGTGGGCACTTAACTCAACACGATGAAGATAGCTCAAACGTGTGACAGCATCATGGACGGCGGTGTTCATGCCCATCTCACATTCATGGCTCAATGTGCCATAGTTGATGTCTTTAGTCTTGGGGTCTTCTTTATGTCCAAAAACTATAGTTCTGATGCCCCAAAATCCAGACTTCCGCTTAGTCACCTTGATCTCAGGTATTGGTAGCTTCACCATCCGTACTAACTCCATGAGGAATGAGCCTCCGAGAACATCCACGTAGTCCTCTCTTTTGTTCAGAGTGTAGTTCTCCATCTATATTTTGAAACAAGGACGGTTCAGTAAAAGAATTTAGAAGTTATGAGAGTAGTGAAAACAAAAGTTGTTCCTATAAGGTCTTCATATTTCTAAGCCATTTCCTAGGGTCACGTCCTACAGTCAACATGTGCTTTGATACCATTTCTATAGCGACCCGACTTGGAAAGGTCAAGCCTCTGTGTGTTCTGTGCCATCCCTGGATCAGTATGCTGGCACACACAGTACATCAATGTATATATCAAAGTGCAATCACATGTAATTAACGTAAAACTGATATATACCTCGAAAATCTCAGCGGAAACAGTCAACGGGGGTGGAGTCCCAATAACACCAATGACAGGTTGAGTGCGGACCGTACCCCTGAATCGTACTCTTACTCGTCGTAGAAGAATATTTGCAACATGAGACATGCAGCCGTGTAGGTCAGTACATTGAATGTACCGCCAAGATCACCATATCAAAAACAGAAGATAAAGACTATTCTATATGCAGTAGGGCTTTGTGGCTCTATGACTGAGTTTTAGCATAAAAGCTGATTTTATTTTATTTTTCCTACAACAAAGGACTATCAGGAGTTTTCACTATAGAGTTACCTAACATGACATGGTTCCGCCAACCGATGTCTTAATGCCCACAAGTATCATAAGTTGCCCATAATTAATTTTCAGTCTATTGTTGAGAGTTCAGAGATAGATCCAAGTCCAGAGGCTCAAATTGTCCGTAACCAGGGACACGGCTAATCGATTAGGTTTAACTCTATAGAGTGTTGTGTACTTTACCCACAAGATTCGTTCCCTCCTGGTAAGTCCTCGCACTGTCGAGTGTTTGAGAACAGGACGAACGAAACATGGTCTTTCAGAGTGTTTCCCTGACCACTGTCAGTGCCCATCCAATCCTAACGTCGACTACATCTCGTAGAACTGCCCAGCCAGAGTCACAACAAAGATCAACCAAGCCAGAGCCCATAATGACTTGTGGCTACACAGGTAAGCTTCTGGGCCTAAAGTATTCATTCGTCTCTTTGAGTCTGGGTGAAGCTTTCCGCAAGATGTCATGGCGCTTCTCCATGCATCCCCTCCATCCACTAGTTACTCCAGGGTGCCCATCAAATCCATCCTTCACCCACTAGTGTGTATTGAAAACTTGTTCTCGAGTCTCGAAGTCTTGAGGTCTTGAAGATGTAGGACTTGAAGACACCTTCATGAAGTTGTCATTTTGACATGGAGTCCTCCTTCTCACACCACTCACGAACACTCATACCAGACCCCGTCTACTTTAGCATAGCATTAACATAACTAGCATTAACATAACATACCGAAGAACAAAGGGAACATCATACAGGATTAACTGAATTCTTGACATAGAGGTTCAACCGATAAAGATCTTCGTAGAATATGTAGGAACCAATATGGGCATCTAGGTCCTGCTATTGGTTATTGACCGTAGAGGTGTCTCGGTCATGTCTACATAGTTCTCATACCCACTGGGTCTGCACACTTAAGTTTCAGTGACGTTTCGATAGTATTGAGTTATGTATGTTGGTGACCGAAGGTTGTTTGGAGTCTCGGATGATATCCAGGACGTCATGAGGAGCTCCGGAATGGTCTAGAGGTAAAGGTTTATATATAGGAAGCTGGTGTTTGTGTAACGACCAAGATGCAGTTCTATCCCAATAAGGCTTGAGGTCCTTTAAGGGGATAGAAGCACATCTAGGTCGTTACAAGTTGGTAATCAGAGCCATACGACCATAGGAGCCGCTTGCTTGATCGAACTTCGCCAAGTCGAGTCTTGTGAAAAACTATTTTGAGTCTAGTTATATATCGGAGAGTAGGATTCTTTTACTCCTCTTCTATACTATGGTGAGGTATTTGATTTAGGAATTTTTTAATTCTACTCCTCTTCTCGCTCAAATGTTTTTTAGGATCTCGCGGGTATTGTTGGGATCATTCCGATATCTTGTAGCGAGAACATTGTTCTTGGTGCCTCCTACCATTTAGGGGTTGTGGTAGTTTCCCGGGGAGTTGAGCTTCGAGGTGTTATCGTCACTTTTGGATCATTGCAGTTCCAGAATACGTGAGGTCCCCGAAATAAAAAACACTTCTATACTCTTTGTGGTGAGAATAGTGTGGCGACACCTAGTATCGGGGAGAGCGATCAGATGTATTGCCACAACTAGTATATCAGATGTTTTTCGAAGGTCTGAGGTGCATGATTTCCGAGGTTTTCTTGGTTATGTGTTGACGGATGGATACAGTTGGAGTGTAGGGCTGTTAGTTGTGTGAGATATTTTGCCTCCCTATATCCCCAACACCCGATGGCATAACCAAAGATTTCAGAAGTTCTTAGGTGGGAATTCTAGTATTTACCTTGGATCATCTTTCTTCAGATGTATGAGGGTTTATACATTTGTTCCGAGAGTATCTTAGCTCAATGCCTTATTGTGTTTATTCAAGTGGCTTCAAGATCTTATGATGTTATCACAAACCCGAAAAAGGCGTTCTTACTAATTTTCAGTATGAATGCTATTGATGCTATTCCGTTGAATTTCTTTAAGGCCATTGGATTCAGCTTATTTCAATCATCTTTGTCAATGGTGTGTTGATATTCGTGTCCATCTCCAGGATGAACTTTGTCGGGTCTAGTCCTGTAAGAGCCTCGTGAGTTTGATCAGTTCTACAACATGGCTTTGAAGGTCGAGGCAACTCAACTCACGTTGGAAACTCAAGGAAGCGGGTTAGAGACTCCAACTCTTCTTCTTCTAGCTCCCAGATGGTTCCTAAGCGGCAGAAGTATTGGGTCCCTCCTCAACCTCTGTTTCGTCCTCCTCAACAGTAGTGGCAGCACGATGGTCGTGGTCCTTCGCACCCACCCAACCCAGGATTTCAACAGAGGCCCTAGACACCCAACTCAGCAAATGCTCCTCCTCCAGGCAACTCCCATCTGCTCTCAGACGTTACTTGTTACAAGTGTGGTCAGAAGGGTCACTACTCAAACAAGTGCACCAACCAGCGGCGTGTTCCGCATCCTCCTCTAGTCAGACCTCCAGGCAATGCCATAGTGAGGCACAACCCCAAGTCAGCAAGAGTAAACATGGTGAATGCCACTGAAGTAGAAGATTCTTCTCAAGTGATATTGGGTAATCTCTCGGTCAACTCTATTCCTACAGAAGTGTTGTTCGATACTGGTGCATCGCATTGTTTCATGTCTCGTCCATTTTTCGTCAAGCATGAGTTCGATTATCAAGATTTGCCTAGGTCCTTATCTGTTGTTTCGCTTGGTAAGATGTTGAATTCCAACCGCATTGTTCTGGATGTTTCTATCGAGATGGGCAACTATTCTTTTCTGGCCTCCCCATTTGTTTTCGGCAATTCCAATATTGATCTCATTGTTGGCATGTATTTTCTTGCTATGAACAAGGCGTATGTTGATTGTCAAGCCAAAGAAGTCAAATTGAATCATCCTTCAGAAGACGCGATCATTTTCGCAGCTCGCGATGACACGATTTGTCTCTTTTCTCTCAATGAGAAGGGTGAAATCTCAGCCATTTCTCAGATTCCGATTGTTTGTGAGTATGAAGATGTCTTTCCAGAAGAATTGTCAGGAATGCCTCCGCACCGGCCAGTAGAGTTTGTGATTGATCTCGAGCCTGGAACTGAACCGGTTCACAAGCATCCTTATATGCTTGGCCCCGAAGAGCTGAAAGAATTGAAGAAACAGCTAGAGGAACAAGAACGTCTGGGTCTGATCAGACCAAATTCTTCACCATGGGGTTGTGGTGTTCTATTTGTCAAGAAGAAGGATGGCACTGACCGACTTTGTGTCGATTACCGTCCATTGAATAAGAAGACAATTAGGAACAAATACCCACTTCGCAACATCAATGAGTTGTTTGAGCAACTGAAAGGGGCCAAGTTTTTCTTGAAGCTAGATCTTCGCATGGGCTATCATCAAATTCACATCCATGAAGAAGATATTCCAAAGGCTGCTTTCAGGATGAGGTTTGGCTGTTATGAGTACACCGCCATGTCCTTTGGTCTCACAAATGCGCCTCTGACCTTCTCCAGAATGATGAAATTCATATTCTATCCTTTCAAAAATGAGTTCATCTTGGTGTATTTGGATGGCGTTCTTATATTCTCGGAGACTGAAGAAGAGCATGCAGAGCATCTCCAGCTTGTGCTTGACAAGCTAACAGAGCATCGGTTCTATGCGAAGTTCTCCAAGTGTGAGTTTTGGCTCAATGAAGTGGTTTACCTTGGGCACATCATCTCTGTCGAGGGCATCAAGGTGCACCTTGAGAAAGTTGAGGCAATCCTGAAGTGGGAGCCTCCTCAGAATGTCAAGCATCTTCGTAGCTTCCTCGGGCTTACAGGTTACTGTAGAAGATTCGTGGAGAACTTCTCTCAAATTGCAAAGCCTATTTTCAACCTCCTACAGAGGAATGTCAAGTATGTCTTGTCTCCTGAGTGTGATGTGCCGTTCAATACACTCAAGGAGAAGCTGACTTCAGCTCCAGTTCATACACTCAAGGAGAAGCTGACTTCAGCTCCAGTTCATACACTCAAGGAGAAGCTGACTTCAGCTCTAGTTCTTGTTCCTCCCGAGTAATCAAAGTCTTTCCAAGTGTTCTGTGATGCTTATCTCCAAGGTATTGGTGGCGTTCTCATGCAAGATAAAAAGATTGTTTCTTATACCTCGTGTCAGTTGAATCCTCGCGAGAGGAACTACCCCACTCACGATTTGGAGTTGGCGGCAGCTGTTCATGCTCTGTTCATGTGGATACATCTATTGCTGGGAAGACCAGTTGAGGTGTTCACCAACCACAAGAGCTTGAAGTAAATTTTCACTCAATCGAATCTCAATCTTCGGCAGACGAGTTGGGTGGAAATGATTGAGGATTACAATCTGAGCATTGAGTACACTCCTGGAAAAGCAAATGTCATCGCAGACGCGCTCAGCCAAAAGGCATACTATAATAGTCTTATCCTGAAGCCTCTTCAACCCGAGCTTTGTGAAGCCTTCTGCAAGCTCAATCTCCAAATTGTTCCTCAAGGATTTCTTGCCAATCTTCAAGTCTCTCTGACTCTAGAAGATCAGATTCATGAAGCTCAACTTCTTGATGCTATGGTGAACAAAGTGAAGAAAGGTGTGGCCAAGAGCATTCCAAAGTATAAGTGCTTTCGTGTTGATGACAAAGATACCTTGTTCTTTAAGGACTGTCTGGTGGTTCCAAAAGGTGATCTAAGGAAGGTTATCATGGATGAAGCACACAATTCTCTCCTCTCCATTCATCCAGGCAGTTCCAAAATGTATCACGACCTCAAGAAAAACTTCTAGTGGACTCGCATGAAGCGTGAAATTGCTCAGTTCGTGAATGAGTGTGATGTTTGTCGCAAAGTGAAGGCAGGACATCAACGTCCAGCAGGTCTCCTTTAGCCTTTGCCTATCCCAGTGTGGAAATTCGATCATGTGGAGATGGATTTCATCACTGGATTCCCTAAGTCCAAGAGAGGAAACAATGCCATCCTTGTGGTTATCGACAAGCTCACCAAAGTTTCCCATTTTCTTCCGGTCAAAGAATCTATCTCTGTGGCTCAGCTAGCAGAGCTATACACTTCAAGGATAGTATCCTTGCACGGTGTTCCTTAGCTCATTTCCTCAGATCATGGAAGCCTCTTCACTTCCAAGTTTTGGGATTCCTTTCAGACTTTGATGGGTACCAAGATCCATTTCAGCACTGCCTTCCATTCTCAACCATGTGGCTAAGTTGAGAGAGTCAATCAAATCCTCGAAGACATGCTCAGGGCCTATGTGATCTCTTTTGGCATGAAGTGGGAAGACTGCCTCCCATTCGTCGAGTTTTCATACAACAACAACTTCCAAGCTAGTTCTGGGAAGGGTCCATTCGAGATTCTCTATGGAAGGAAGTGTCGCACCCTTCTCAATTGGTCTGAAACCGGTGAGCGTTAAATTCTTGTAAATGACATAATCACTGAAGTAGAAGAGATGTGCCATGTCATTCGTGAAAATCTCAAAGCATCTCAATCCCGCAAGAAGAGCTATTATGATAACAATAATAGAGATGTCTCCTTTCAAATTGATGTTTTTGTCTGTCTCACAGTTTCTCCGATGAAGGGCACTCAGCGTTTTGGCATGAAAGGGAAGCCCGCCCCTTGCTTTGTGGGTCCTTTCAAGATTGTGGGCAAGAGGGGAGACCTCGCCTACCAAATCGAGCTTCCTCCCAATTTCTCAAATGTTCATGACGTGTTTCATGTCTCTCAGCTCAAGAAGTGCTTCATGACTCCCGAGCATACCATTGACCTCCAAGACATTGATCTCCAAGAAGACCTATCCTATCGTGAGCATCCAGTTGCCGTTCTTGAAGAAACTGAGCGTAAGACTCGCAACAAGTCAATCAAGTTTCTCATGGTGAAGTGGTCCCATCACTCCGACAAAGAAGCTACTTGGGAACGTGAGGATCTTCTCCATTCCGAATTTCCAGAGTTCTTTCGTCCTCAGCTCTCAGGATGAGATCCTCGTGTAGTGGAGGAGAGTTGTAACAACCCAAGTGCACACCTTGCCTTATTTGTAATATTCCCATGTGTGAACCTTCCAAGTTGCCCTCATGTGTTGGTTTAATAAATTTGTGCTTCATGACTTTCATCTTTGCATCATGGCATCATAAGCATCTTGTCATCTTGTCATGGTAGCATCAAGTGCTAGTTGTGTGTGAGTGTGTGTTGTGGTGTTGGTGTGCATGGATATTTGTGAATCTTTGGTGTGAAACTATTTCTCAACTATGCCCAGCTCTCCTATTTCAAATAAATGCTTGTTTGATGAAGTTACTTGCTTGTTCACTTCTTCAAAATGTTGTTCTTCTCTTAAATATTCTGTTATGCATGTTAAAAATAGCTCATTGCCATGTTTGTATATTTCGCCTTTCTATTCTTTTCAAACAGTTTGTTATATTAATTATACATGATAAAAATTGTTTGCTCTAAAAATGCCATACCATATTTATAAAATAGTGCTGATTTTTATGAGTGCATAAGTATTTTCTTTCTCTCATCTCTCTTCCAAACTTCCTGGCATTAATTGCTAGTTTGCTATAGTTTTAAACATATTATAAGCCTTTTCGAGAGAACCCCCATGGGCCTCTCTTGGCCCAGCTCCTCACCTCCCGTTCCGCAGCCCGGTGCAGTTCCGCAGCCCAGCCAGCCCCCCTAGCATGTTCGCTTCGTCGTCCCCTGTACGGCAGCACATTGGCAGCAGCCACGTTGACCTCCAGTTCAATTTGACGGCCGACGGGAGCCCTTGCTACCTATATAGCTTGCCCCTACCCTAGACCTAGCCCCCTCGTCTGATTCCGCCCCTCTCCCACCTCGCGCCGCCGCTTAGGTAAGCTCCAAGCCCACGTCGTCTCCATGTCCTTGGTGCTCCGGCCGAGCTCAAGCTCGTGCTCAGGATAGCCGTTCGCGCCCGTCGTCGACCTCCCTGTCAACGGAGTTCGACGTCCCAGGGCCCCCTCCATCTCCTGCATCGACACCCGCAATGCCAGCAACCCCGAAGCTCTGTCTCCATCTCCATCTTCTTCCCTGGGCCCGGATCAGAGACGAGCTGCACTTGGAGGCTTCCTCGCAACGGCTCCTTCCTCTTCCTGGCCACACCTACATGTCCAGTGGACACTAGGTGAGCTTGTCCTCCTCTCTGCCCTTTCTTGCGGCCTCATGCATCATGTAGACGTTGTTGAGGTCATGCCCTCCCCACGCTCCCCATGCTTCGGCAAGTCTGAATATATATTTTTGTGTGTGCATTCTGTTATGTTCATGTGTTGTGCCCGTGGTAGCCGAGCCCCTCCATTGAGGATGCTCCGTGTGCGTGCCTCACGCGAGCAGCAGCTCGTCGGCAAGCCGCGTGTGCTCGCCTTGCCTTCCTTGCTCACGAGCCGCTTCCTGCTCGCGTCCGCCATGGCCGAGTTCTTCGCGCACTGCCTTGCCTTGCTTCCCTCTGTGCTAGCCCTGGGTATGCCCCCCCATAGCATCCCGCAGCCCCACCTGTGGTCGGATACTCCGGCGATCGTTGGAGTGCACGCCGACGTTGACGTCTCATTCTCAGCCTCAAGGTGGAAGACGCTCGACGCCTTTGTACGTTTAAGAGCAGGAAACCCCCCTCCCATATCAAGCAGAGCACCATAGCTCAGTGGTAGCTCTGCCTTTGTCTCACCTGGTAGACCCAGGTTCAAATCCCCGCACCCCATGTTTTATCTTGTTTTCTGATTTTTATTCCCGCACATGCTTACACATACATGTTACTTGGAACCCATGTTATATCACACAACCTAGTCATAGCATAGTGGTAGCATAGGTGGGACTAAACCAGGAAGGTCTTGGGTTCAAATCCCCCCAAGCCCCCTTTTATTTCTGTCAGATTTGCTTAGTGTATGTGGCTATTTTTATTTTCTTGTTATAAATTCTGTCCAAATTTGGAAATATTCCAAACAGGGACATGGCCATATTTGGCAGTAGCCAAATAGGGCAACTTTTGACTTATAAGTCGTTTGTGATTTTAGTGCTATTTGTAGTTTAGAATTGTGGGCAATTTATCTACAACAACATATAACTATGATATATGATTTTGGGGTAGAAAAATCCTAGGAAGTCAGTGGTGCCGTTAGTTTTGTCACTGGAGCAACTTTGTGAAAATATTATTTTGAGATGAGGTGGCCTTTTGTGATTTTTGTAGGATTTAATTCATGCATGCTGATGTACTTGTCAACATGAAAGTGGTAGGGTTTTGTGGGCACTAGGCCCTGGTATTTTTCCTTGCCATGATAAACTTGTGGTTTAGTGGGTTTCTTGCTGTAAACACACTAACGAAATATGTCTGTTCTCATTGTTCAAATATTTGTCTAAGTGTTGGAGTCTGTAAGTTTCTTCCCATGTTGTGTGGATGATTCTCATGAATATAGTTTTTCCTTTAGGGTTGGTCCAATGCCATGAATTGTTGTGCTTGTCACCCTCTGTCATTTGGTGCCTTTACATTTCCAAATGGCTAGTTCATCTTTAAGTTATATCCTGTCGAAGATGCTATGTTGAAATAAACTGCTACTATTCTCTTAAGAAAATTTGTCAAAGTCTGAGAATCTGTAGTTATTTTTATGCCATGTTTAGGGGATGCTACCAAGTGACATGTGATGTTTTATCTCATGCTTAGTGCTATTGTTTTGTAGTAGATGTTGTCCTCTATCAACCTGCTAAGTTTCATGCCATGAAATGATCTGTAGGACAATTAATTGCTGCTATCAAGTTGCTATCAGGTTAACTCAGAATCTGTTAAACTGTAATTTTCACTAAGTCCCTGAAATCTGTTTCAACATGCCATCTAGTGACCTTCATTGCTATTGATCCATGCTTCCTTTTAAGTTTTTGCAGATAGATGATTTGTCAAGCTTGTTGTATACTTCCTGTAAATGTTTTGGTTGTGGTATAGAGCTTGTTGTAGCTCTTGATTCATGTGTTACAAGATGACATGTTGCTATTTGTGGATAGATTGTGTGTAGAATTGTTTTGTGATATGTGGGAGATAACTCCATTATTTTGTGTGATTTTTGGGTCTATTCTTGTTAGTTTTTCATATCCTATCCAGTGGCATCCTTGGAATACCAAGGAATAGCCCAGGTCCTTCTCCATCTTTGCATTTGTCCTCGTTAATGTTCGTAACTTGCCGTGAGAGTACCATGAGCTACGTTACTCCGTTTGCAAGGTTCTACATATGCATTTGCATCGATTTTGCATGACATCCATATTTGCCATGTTCATGCATGTTCAGAAAACTAAACATGTGTTTCTATACAAAATACTAAACAACTTAATGTTTGCATGTGGAACATGACTAGCATAGGTTGCCATGTCAAATGCACTAATTTGGACATGCATCATCTTGTTTGTGCATCGCATATTGGTTTGTGTGTTTATTGGTTTTTTCTCTTTGGGTAGACCCGAGTGTCGAGCCTGAGTATGAGGAACCCGGGGAGAACGTTTACGAGGACCCAGCTATGTATCCTGCTGAAGACCCATCACGCAAGATGACCGTACCCGGATCCTGGTACTATTTATGCTTTGCTAGATGTCTCGCTCTTATCGTTATTCCTTTGTTACCTACCACTTGCATGTACAGCCTCCTACATTGCCATGAAAGCCTCTAACCCCTCCACTACCTACCAACCTTGTTTGGCTAAGATAGCACTGCTCAGCCCCTCTTATAGCGTTCTTAGTTGCAGGTTGTTTCCATGTGATAACATGGATATCAGGAGACATCACAATATTACTGCTATTTAATTTAATGCACCTATATATCTTGGCAAGGTGGAAGGCTTGGCATTTTTCTCAATGTTTTGTTCCACTTTTGCCGCCTTAGCTACTTGTTATCGGTGTTATGTTCCATATTTTGCACTCCTAACATGCTCGGGGTTGTTATGGGGACCCCTTGACTATTCGTTTTAGATTAAAGCTTGTATGGCAAGACCCAATTTTGGTACTACATTTTCTTAATAACCTAATTAAATGCACAGGGCTTTGCAACCCTGTGGATTAATCAACTCCCCCGGGCCAGTGCTCCCCATGAGTGTTGGTCCAAACTAGAGTCATGTGCGGGGCCAACTCGGGGCAACTTGGGAGATTTCTATCAGGCCACTGTACGCTGCACTCATTTGGTCATGTCCTGAGAACGAGATACGCGGCTCTCATCAGGTCCGTCGACATGTCGGGAGGTCTTGCTAGACTTGTCTTACCTTTCTCGATTGTCTTTCATGAGGAATTCCGTTAATACTTCGGGCTATCTCGAGGTTGAGGTTTTCTAGTGGAATTGCCTAGGAAGATCACGAGATTCGTGGTCGAGGTTACTCTTGCGGTGTGTGGTTAGTTTGTGATGGATGAGTTGGAGCACCCCTGCATGGTTTAATCTTTCGAAAAGCCTTGCCCGTAGTTATGTGGCAACCTGGAATTTCTTTTAACACCTGGCTTTAGAAAACTTGAAGTAAACTCAAATAAAATACACCTACCGTGTGCATAACCATGATTGTCTCTGCTCATGAACATGAACCGAGAGAGAACACGGTGGTGTTATGTTTGACGTAAGTAGGTGTTCAGGATCACTTAGTGATCATGCTAGTTCTCGACTGTTATGCGTAGGCCACCACATTTACTTCTTATCATCATAAGTTAGACACTCAAATAAATGCTTAGGTGCTTGCTCCAACCTCTCCACTTACCCTTCCTCACCCAAGAGCTTACATAGTTTCGGTACCCGGGTTACAACATTGCTGAGTCCCCGTGGCTCACAGATTACAACACTACAGGTATAGGTACCGATGATGACTACCCTATTGAGGTCCAGTGGGAGTATGATGAAGAATGTGTCCGGATGTATGTTACATACCCCGCTGAGCAGAGAGGCAACGTGGTCGTGATGCCTGGGATAGCAAGGCAGTCTCATTGCACCTTTTGTCGTCTGATTTTGTCCATAGCCGGACCATGCTTTTATGGATGTATGTATGAATGCTTTGAGTGACATTGTGATTTATCATGTGGTGAGTGTAAGACAATCTATTATACTCTTCTTCATTAAATGTATGCAATGATGATGTACTTGCGAAACGCTTAGATGCATTTCTATCCCCTTCAAGGACCTCAAGCCTTATGGCGATAGAATTGCATCTTGGTCGTTACTATTTGAATTCCAAAAAAATTCCGTGACCTACGAGTGGTGTGACAGATTGCCGAAAGTGTTCTAGGGGGTCCACCGGGTGGGCCCATCTATTCCTGTCATGCCCAAGATGCACGCCTATCCATTTTAAGGCACGAGGGCCTCGCAAGGGATAGATGCGCACCTTGCCGTTAGCAAGAATAGTATCATCACAACATACACATACTAAAAGAGATGAGTATACAAGATTGTCTTGCACTCGCCACATGCTAGCTTACAATTCCACACAAATTCATAACAACAAGTTGAAGACAGGGTCCGACTACGGACGAAATCAAACGATAAAGAAACAGCTGAAATGATACTATCAAGCTATCCCAAAGATCAAGACCCGGTCTTCTACTCATCCAGATACGTCACGTACATCCTGCCCCTCTCTTCATCATATTCCCACTGAAGCTGGGTAAGGTCATCCTGCACATAGTCATCTACACCTGCACCTGAAGTGTTGTAGTAAACTATGAGCCATAGGGACTCAGCAATCATGCAACCGGGTTCCAAAACTATACAAGCTTTAGGTTGGGAATGGATATGTGTTTAGTTTGCAGCAGCACTAAGCATATATGGTGGCTAACTTACGCAACATGAATAAAATATGAGTGGCCTACGATGAACGGTCCAAAACTAGAATGATCTCTAAGAGACCCTGAACACCTACGTACGTCAGTCATAACCCCACCGTGTTCTCTCTCGGTTCATGTTCACGAGCAGAGACAATAACGGTTACTCACACATTTGTTTCATTTTATTAGAGTTTACTTCAAGTTAACTATAACCGGGTGTTAAACAATAATCCAAGTTGCCACATAACCGCGAGCATGGCTATCCGAAAGATTTAATCCTGCAGGGGTGCTACAACTAATCCATTACCAAATTAACCACACTCCGCGGGAATAGCCTCGACCACGGATCTCGTGATCGTCATAGGTAATTCCAAAGGAATTCCAACACCTCGAGAAAACCCGAAGAAAGTCAGAGTCCACACGCAAGGCATTCGATAAAGGTAAAACAAATCCAGCAAGACCACCCGACGTGTCGACGAACCCGATAAGAGCCACGTATCTCATTCTTAGGACACGACAGATAAGGGAAGCGTATGGTGGCCTGATAGAAATCTCCGGGGTTGCCCCGGGTTGGCACCGCACGGTGCTCTAGTTTGGACCAACACTCATGAGGAGCACTGGCCCGGGGGTTGATTAATTATCCACGGGGTTGAAAAGTCCTATGCAAGTTTTATTAAGTTATTAGCAAATGTACCAATGTTGGGTCTTGCCAGACAAGTTTTTATCTCAACCGAATAAACAAGGGGTGTCCCCATAACAACCCCGAGCATGTTAGGAGCGCAAAATATGGAAAATATAACACCGGTAACAAGAACTATGGCGGTAACAACGGAACAAAACACTTAGCAAAAGGCCAAGCCTTCCATCAACACCAAGATATATATGTGCATTAAATTAAATAACAGATAATACGATGATATCCAAATCCATGTCATCACATGGAACAACCTGCAACTGCAACTAGAATGCTATAAGAGGTCCTGAGCAGCGGTAACTTAGCCAAACAAGGTCTTCTGGGGAAGTGGGGGTTAGAGCCTTTCATGGCATTTAGGAGGCTGATATCAAGTGGTAGGTGTTGTAATGATAAGAGCGAGAAACTAGCAAGCAAGAATTGTAACGGAATTGAGGTACGATCATCTTACCTGTTGGTTCTTCAGCAAAACAAGTAGCTGGGTCCTCGTAGTGGTACTCTCTTGGATCCTCTTACTTAGTTTCAACACTCGCATCTACCCAAGAGAAACAGAAAAAATAAACATCCAAACAAGGTGCAATGCACAACCAAGATGATGCATGATCCATTTATGAAGAATTTAACATGACAATTCAAAACTAGTCAAGTTTCACATGCAACACTTGTTTATTAATGAACCTGGACAGAACCTCATGTTAAGTTATTTAGACATGCATGGACATGGAAAATATGGATGCATCATGCAAAATCGAAGAAAATTCATATAAAGAACGTAAGGAACGGAGTTACGGTGCTCACGATACGCTCACGACAAGGTACGAAGGCAAAACACAAGACCATCAAAGACATGGGCTAGTTCTTGGCATTCCAAGGTAGCCACTGGATAGGTGATGAAAAACCAATCACAATAGGCTCAAGAATCAATCAATTCCATGGAGCATAGCTCCCAGAACTCACAAAACAAGAAAAACCACAATCTGCCACAAGACAACAATATAGCAACTTGCATAGCCCACAACTTGAGCTACATGAAACCTACAGCCACAAACAAGATATTGACAGAATCTACTCAACATACACTCCAACTTATCCAACTATGCAAATAGCAAGGATTCACACATCAATAAGTATGAAGCTAGCAAGTTGACATGATGAATCAGTTTCCTGGGACGGTGAAAATCCCAGGTTTTTCCGGAATCTGGAATATAAAGTAGCCAGTTGACAGCAGTTGTTAAATATGCTAGAGAGATCCAAATGGCATGAAAATTAACAGGATGGAAGATGGCAATATCTACTACAAATAACTAACACTGAGCATGAGCAAATACCAACCACATCACTAGTTACATCCCACTCTTCATGGAAAAACAATAACAGCAGATCTCCCAGACTTAGTCATTTTAAGCAGTCTGGACAGAAACATAAAGTAGCTTCCTAAACAGCATGGTTCCCACTTATCTGGTGACTTAGCACAAATAACAAAAATAATGGGACATTCCCAGCAACTTTAACTAGCAATCTCATGTTGGCAAGAACTTAAAAACATGCATAGATTAATTCACAATAAAAAGAGAAAAGGGCATCACAGCATAAGAATGCAGTTTTGTGAAGTTGCCCCAAAGTCAAATCTGACTTCACAGATGCATTCATGGGTTGATTATACCCCAAAATCATTAGTCATACACATATACTTGCATGGAACAACAGGGAGAAAAGCTAGGTCGAAATTGACCCCTATAAGTTATGGTTGACTTATGGCACATGTGCATACTTAATGAAAAGGCCCAACATGACTTGTGCTCTATTGATACATGTTGGAAAAGGTTAATTGGCATATTGGGGACATGATATCAAGGCATAGCATCATTTGCAAGGATGAAACTAGCTAGAAGAGAAACTATGCTCACATGCACATAAGAGGGAAACCCTACACATGGAGCTAATCATGCACACATACATCCACACAAGCTTAAATATGATGGCACACAACACCTACACCTATGCAAACATACACTAACACATATGTATGTGCAAAATCACACACACACACCCCACAACACAAAACCATACATGTGTATATGCCTTAGGCATATACACACACATATGTTTGGTGCACCACACACCCAACACACACATACACTCACTTGCACATCACACCTACACATACACATGGTGCACTACACACCCAAGGCATACATACATACCCACTACACACACACAAACCCTAGCACATGACATCCACACATGCATATATACCTTAGGCATATGCACACATGTGCCTATGCACATGCACATCCATTCTCACCCTAGTGTGTGCAAACACACACACACACACATACATACGTCCACACACACACACTCACTAACACACACATATACATGCATACTCTACACAGGGCTGAAAAAAAAGGAAAACAACACCCTGAAATGATCTACACACACATACATACATGTGCAAGAACTAAAGCAAAAGAAACAAAGAAAAAAAGAAAACAACAAAACAAAAAAAGGGGGGAGAAGCTGGGCTCGAACCCATGACCACCGCGGTCACCTCCCCCAAACCCAACCACTATGCTAAGCCACGACACTCGACAGAGGGGGGGCTCCTAACCCACATGTATATACGCGCACACATTAGACTGACGAAACTGAAGACGGGAACAGGGCAGGGCGACAGGCAACGACGGCGATGATCTCCGGAGACACACGGCGGATCCGGCGAGACCACATACACTTACTTGATCAGGAACTACTGGGGACTCCATCCCTTCACTCATCTCGCGAAGAGGGGGATCGGAGGCGAGCCCACGCTCGATTCGTTGAACCGGCGGAGACAACAACAGTGAGGTGACAGATCAACGGCGACAGGCTACGGCGGATCTGGCGACCCCGATTGCACTCACGCACGCGGGAACAACCAGCGGATCCATTCCCTTGCTCACCTTGCGGTGGGGAGGAAGGAGGCGAGCGGCAGGAGCTCGCCTTGCGGACGGCGGTGACGGAACTACAGCGAGACGCGCAGATAACTACGACAGGGGGGACTAGGCTGCTCACCGAGGGGAGGGGTCGACAAGCGGCTCGACAAGACGGCGACGCAGGGGAAGGAGAGGCAAAGACGGCATCTTCGACGGAGGGGAAGCAGGCCCGACGATGATGACCGGCGATGTAACATCCCAAAATTTCATTTTGGAATGTTATGAATATAGCTATGCATCTATCATCATCATTGCTTGATTTTATGAAATAGTTGAAATGCCTTTTCCAACTTTCAGAAAGTCCCTTCTACTTTTCCCTATGTTGCTTTTACCTATTGGAAATTTTGGTTAAATGTTCAAAATAAGAGAGGAGTAACATGACAATCCACACCAGGGTCAAATTGGTGAATTATTTGAACAAAAATAACCAGGGGTTATTTTGAAAATATTTACAAAAAGGATTTAAAAACAATTAGGCAATTTCTGAAAATAATATTTTTTCCAAAATGTTCAAATGACAGAATAAAAATGTTCATTAAATAGAATTTATTATTCTGTTAATTCTGATATATAATACCCCTATATTTAGAGGTAATTTGAATGCTTTAAAAGCTTTTCAATGTCTCTGAAAAAAAACATTAAAGAAAAACGGTAACGGTTTTGCATTTAAACCGGCCGGCCCACCGGCTTTAAAAGCCGAGACCGTTACCGGTCGGCCGACCGAGCGCATTAACCGCGCTCTCTCTCGCTGATGCTGGGTCCCACCCCCGACCGACCGTTGCCCCGGAACGGTCATCTCCTCCCTGCCCCGCGCGCGCCGGACCCGACTCGCCGGCCGTTTCTCCCCTCGCCGGATCTCTCTCCCCTCTTAACTCCCCGCACCCCCGAGCGCCTATATAAGAGCCCCACTTCCCCGAATCCATTTCCCCCCCCCCCCCCGAGCCCCTTTTCTCTCTCGCCGAGACGCTGTCAATTGCACGCCGGAGTTCCCACCCCACCGAATCTCGCCGTCAAGCGTAGCCACCATCTCCGACCACCTTTCGCCCCACCGTCGCCACCAATCGACTCCGGAGAACCGCCGCCGTCGCCCGGACCACTTCATCGTCTTCCCCGACCACCGGAACGCCTCGCCGTCGTCCTCGCCGCCTTCGGATCGCCGGAGAAACCCCGACGCCGGCGACCTCTTTACCCTGTGAGCATCCCCTCCCTCTGATCCAAATCCGACGTCCCAGATTAGATCGGATTTATTCCGAACCGTTTTCTTCTTCCGATCGGTTGTCCGCCTGTAACCCTCGCACGCACCCCCCCCTTAGCCAATCGGATCGTGCCACGTAGCCCCCTGACCGTCGCAAATCATTTTTCCCTTTTCTGTTTTTGTTTTAATTAACAGAATGTTTTCAAAATTTGTTTTGCTTATATCTTTTAATATATTTAGTATTTTGAGTTGATTCTTTTTGCAACAGCTCACATTTTTCATGTAGTTTCACCCTGTACTTTTAAATTTCAAATTTGAACTATAAAATTTGAATTTAATCAAATTTGCTCAAAATCTTCAAATCTGAATAACTAGAGTTTGAAAATAGATTTTGATATGAATCTTTTTGCTACTGTTTGGTATTAGTTAGGACTATCTCCATGTTTAGTTTGAGGATTTTTAGGATATATTTGATTAGTTTTTTAACCAAAAACAGAATCTGCCTAGTATTATAATATAGTTTTATAAACTTAATTTTAACTAGTTTAAATTTAGATTTGGTTTTATTTGTTTATTAGGTTCTGTTAGTAAACACTTAGTGTTTTCACTCACTGTTAATAAAAATATAAATTTGCTTAGTTTAATTTTATTTAACAGAGGAATCACAACTTCTTTTTCAAATAGGCATAATTTGATTAAAACAACTAACTAGTAATAGTTTTGCTTTCACACAAAGTTTTAAATAATTCAATTCTGTTTTCCTAAAACAAGATTATTTGTAAATTCTTTTCTGTTAGGAACATGTTTTGCTAATAAATAACAAGTTTAGTTTTCATTGTTTTTGTTAGTAATAGTTGATCCATATAGTGTTTATCAAAACCTTTTATAAACTTTACTAAAGTTTTCCCAACAAACTTAAATTGATTTTCTTTTGTTTAAAAATAAAATATTCTATTGTTGCCTTGCTGTCAACAATTGTCTTGTTATTTCAAAATAGTTTTATTATGTAGTAGTGTTTTCATCATCTCCTTTGGAAAACAAAACTTTGTGTGTTTTACTTGCTAGAAACTTTTGTGCATTGTTTGCCTTGATTGTTTAGTACTTCTTTGCTGAATGTTATGAGTAGTTATTTTGGTTGTATGCTTATTTGAGTGACTTGTTTGTTTCGTTAGATTATCCAGAGTGCGAAGCTTGTTACTTAGAGTCACTCACGTACGAAGATCATCAATCAGGCAAGTCGCCTTGATCATACTTTTACCCATGTTTTATATGCATTAGTTCTACCATCTTCCCCAATTGCATGCAAGATAGGTTAGTTGGAAACTTGGTTACCTTGTAGTAGTATCATGTGGTAGGTACCCCTCTCAACCCCTTTGACAACTTTGGCCCCGGGAAACGTTGTTTTACTTTTGCTATGCTATTAGTAGACGGGGTTGGATGTGCGATTCATGAGAGTTGAGAGAGTTAATAATTTCAAGACCTACATAATGATCAAGATTTCAAGACTCCAAGTTTTCAACATACCTCTGGGTGGATGATGGTTGAACGGCGCCCTGGAGAAACCAGTGGTTAGCCTAGGTGATGCTGGAGATGGCCAGTATTCACGCGGAAAGATCCACCCAGGCACAAAGAGGTGGATGGATGCTTCAAAACCCAAGGCTTACCTGCACAGCTACAAGTCATTATGGGCTCTGGCTTGGTTGGACATCGTGGGGACCCTGGACAGGCGCTGCTACGAGATGTAGAAGAACGGTAGGAAAGGATGGGCACCGTCAGAGTCGCAGGGAAACCCTTTGGAAGACCATGTTTGGGTCATCCGTTTCTCAAACACCCTGAAGTGCGAGAAATCAAATGGAGGCGACCAAATCTTGTGGGGAACGTGTGCAAAACTCTGCAGAGTACTCAACCTAATCGATTAGCCGTGTCCACGGTCATGGACATCTTGAGCCAAAGGAACTGAAATTTCCGGAAACCTCAACACAAATTATTATGATGTTGTGGGTATTAACAACTTGGGTATGAGAATTGGTTGGTGGAACCATCTCATTAATCAACCAACTTAGTAATATTTTGCTTAGCCCTCTCTTGATGTAAGAAAAACTTGGCTTTACGCAAAAACTTACACCACCGCCTGCCATATATGCATATAGACTAGTTGATTATTTTCACCCCTCTCTTGTGACTTTGCCGGCATATTCCACATGCTGACCTACACGGCTGCAACGTATCATGTTGCAGAGTACTTTTCCGACCAGGAGTGAGGACACGTTCTATGCTCAGTGAGATGCCCTTGGAGTCAGATGGACTCACCTACCTTCGACGCTTCCGCAAGACTTAGTTATTCTCATGAGTTGGCGTTCGGCCACTTTATTGTAATCTTTATTGTAATAAAGGACTCGATATGAGATTTCGATTAATATAATGCTGTGTGATTTCCCTTTGATATATACATTGATGTACCGTGTGTGTACCAGCATGATCTTGGGATGGTACGGAAACACCGGAGGCTTGACCTTTCAGGTCGGGTCGCTACAGGCGAGGAGGAAGATGAAGACGCCCCTGGAGCCTCCCACGACGCCCTAACACCGGGAACGGAACACGGGGACGACCAGCGTTCGCCACGCCATCCTAGACGCGGAGGGGAAGCACTGGAGACGGGCGGCGACGGCGAGGACGAGCGGCGACACTCTGCTCTCTGAACTCTGAACTTACCTGACGGGGGGGAGGATAAGAGAGGGAGGAGAGCGATGGAGGGAGAGATGGGAGTGGCGGCGGCACTAGGAGGAAGAGGAACCGTGGGGGTAGCAGCAAGCACGCCAAGGGGGCTTATAAAGGCGACGGGACAGACGGCGACAGCGACGGAAAGGCGACGCACACGCGGTAACTCCTTCTCTGAACCTGACGGAGAAGGACGACGAGGCAGGTGGCCGTCCTGCTACGGCTGGTCCAAGCCAGGGGCTCTCCTGGGCCAGAAGCCTAGTGCCACGCTGCTCTCTCAGTCTCGAAAAGGAGCAGAAAAAAGGTTTTTCTCATTTAAAAACAATGTAGCCCCTTTAAAATAAACCCAGAGCAAAGTAAAAGACTTCAGTGCAAAACAAAAATATTTATGTAAAGAAAATAATGCGCACTATTTAATAAAATTATCAAGTGAATTTATTGAACATGTTATTTTAATACTTTAATAAAAGGCAGCTCCTGTTTAATTAAAACACAACAACATCCAAACCTCAACCATCAAAAGAACCACACCCTAAATTATGAACATGATTAGGGCAACCACTTGAACATTTTTAAACTATTTTTAAAACAACTAAAAACTGCCAAGAAAATCACATGGGAATAAAGGCAAATGGTGGGGGTTTTGGATAAGAAGAAAAGAGAGGGAAGAAGAAGAGGAGTTGCACACATGACTCCAACCACACACAAACCACTCCACACTCAAACACATCACATCACAAGGCACACTCACAAGCATACAAGGGCACAAGAAAACCCAACAAGGCAAGAAGAAGAAATGATGCATGATGACATGATGCATGAATGCCACAATACATGAATGACAAGGAGCAAAACATCTCATAAGCTCATGACACAAGTCATACATTGGGGTTACATGCCAAATAAGGAAGGGACAACACTTGGGCTGTCACAACTCTCCCACACTACAAGAGGATCTCGACCCGAGATCTAGGAATGAAAGAAATCCAGAAATTCGGAACAGAGAAGGTCCTCGCGTTCCCAAGTAGATTCTTTGTCGGAATGATGAGACCACTTCACCTTGAGGAATTTGATAGACTTGTTGCGAGTCTTATGCTCAGTTTCTTCAAGAATAGCAAGTGGATGCTCACGATAAGAGAGGTCTTCTTGGAGATCGATGTCTTGGAGGTCAATCGTTCGCTCAGGAGTCTTGAAGCATTTCCGGAGCTGAGAAACATGGAAGACATCGTGCACATTTGCGAAATTTGGAGGAAGCTCTAGTTGATATGCAAGACCACCTCTCTTGCCAACAAATTTGAAAGGACCAACAAAATGAGGAGCTAGCTTTCCATTAATTCGAAACCGTTGAGTGCCCTTCATGGGAGAAACTTTGAGATAGACAAGATCATCCACTTGGAAAGAAACATCCCGATTTTTGGTTATCGTAATAACTCTTCTGTCAGGACTGAGCTGCTTTGAGGTTCTCACGGATGACATGGCACATTCTTCTGCTTCAGTGATCATGTCAGTGCCCAATATCTGACGCTCACCGGTTTCAGACCAGTTAAGCGGGGTACGACACTTCCTGCCGTAGAGAATCTCGAAAGGGGCCTTGCCTGAGCTGGCTTGAAAGCTATTGTTGTATGAGAATTTAGCATATGGAAGGCAGTCTTCCCACTTCATGCCAAACGAAATCACACAAGCTCTGAGCATATCTTCAAGGATCTGATTGACTCTCTCAACTTGACTACTTGTATGCGGATGGAACGCAGTGCTGAAACGGATCTTAGTACCCATAGCACTCTAGAAGGACTCCCAAAACATGGAAGTAAAGAGGATTCCACGGTCAGATGAGATGAGCTGAGGAATACCATGCAAAGATACTATCCTTGACGTATCCAACTCTGCAAGGTGAGCTGCCAAGATAGATTCTTTGACTGGTAGAAAATGAGCAACTTTTGACAGCTTGTCAATACCACAAAGATGGCATCATTGCCTCTCCTGGACTTCGGAAACCCAGTTACGAAATCCATCTCAACATGATCGAATTTCCACTCTGGGATAGGCAAAGGCTGCAGAAGACCTGCTGGACGTTGATGCTCCGCCTTCACTCTGCGACAGACATCACACTCGTTCACGAACTGAGCAATTTCACGTTTCATGTGAGTCCACCAGAAGGTTTGCTTGAGATCCTGAAACATCTTGGAACTGCCTGGATGAATGGATAGAAAAGAATTGTGTGCTTCGTCCATGATAACCTTTCTGAGATCACCTTTTGGAACCACAAGACGGTCCTCAAAGAATAAGGTGTCATTGTCATCAACTCGAAAGCACTTATACTCCGGAATGCCCTTGGCCACACCTTTCTTCACTTTCTTCACCATAGAGTCAAGAAGCTGCGGTTGGTGAACCTGATCTTCCAGAGTCGGAGAAACTTGAAGGTTGGCAAGAAATCCTTGCGGAATCATTTGGAGGTTGAGCTTGCGGAAGGCTTCACAAAGCTCAGGTTGAAGAGGCTTGAGAATGAGACTATTGCAGTACGCCTTACGGCTGAGCGCATCTGCAATGACATTTGCTTTCCCAGGAGTATACTCAATACTTGGATTGAAGTCTTCAAGCATTTCCACCCAACGAGATTGCCGAAGATTCAGATTGGGTTGAGTGAAAATATATTTCAGACTCTTATGATCGGTGTACACCTCAACTGGTCTACCCAACAGCAAATGCCTCCAGGTCATAAGAGCGTGCACAACTGCTGCCAGCTCTAAATCATGAGTGGGATAGTTCTTCTCGACAGGCTTCAACTGACGCGAGGTATAAGCAACTATCTTCTTATCTTGCATAAGAACACTACCAAGACCTTGGAGGGAAGCATCACAAAACACCTGGAAAGACTTGGACTGCTTAGGAGGAACAAGAACTGGAGCTGAAGTTAGTCTCTGCTTGAGCGTATTGAATGCCACATCACACTCAGGAGACCAAACATACTTGACACTCTTCTGGAGGAGGTTGGACAGAGGCTTAGCAATTTGAGAGAAGTTCTCCACCAATCTTTTGCAATAACTAGCAAGCCCGAGGAAGCTCCGAAGCTACTTCACATTCTGAGGAGGTTCCCACTTCAAGATTGCCTTAACTTTCTCAGGATGCACTTTAATTCCCTCGGCAGAGATCACATGCCCAAGGTACACCACTTCTTTGAGCCAGAACTCACACTTGGAAAACTTGGCATAGAAATGATGCTCTCTTAACTTGTCAAGCACAAGCCTGAGATGCTCAGCATGCTCTTCTTCTGTCTCCAAGAACACAAGGATATCATCCAAATAGACCAAGACGAACTCATTCTTGAAAGGAGAGAAAATGAAGTTCATCATTTTTGAGAAGGTTGGAGGAGCATTAGCAAGACAAAACGACATGATGGTGTACTCATAAGAGCCAAAACTCGTCCTGAAATGGGTCTTGGGAATGTCTTCTTCGCCAATGCGAATCTGATGATAACCCATGCGAAGATCAAGCTTCGAGAAAACCTTGGCACCTTTTAGTTGTTCAAACAACTCATTGATGTTGGGAAGTGGATATTTGTTCCTGATTGTCTTCTTGTTCAATGGACGATAGTTAACACAAAGACGATCCGTGCCATCTTTCTTCTTGACAAACAAAACTCCACAACTCCACGGAGAAGAGCTTGGTCTGATCAGGTCCAGACATTCTTGCTCATCTAGCTTCTTCTTTAACTCTTTCAGCTCTTTGGGGCCAAGTTTATACGGGCGCTTGCAAACCGGTTCAGTTCTGGGATTGAGGTCAATCACGAACTCAACTGGCCGGTGCGGAGGCATTCCTGGCAATTCTTCTGGAAAGACATCCTCATACTCATTCACCACCGGAATCTGAGAAACCGTCGAGATTTCACCCTTCTCATTAAGAGAAAAGAGACGGATTGTGTCATCGCGAGCTGCGAAAATAATCACGTCTTCTGAAGGATGAGTCAGCCTGACTTCTTTAGCTTGATAATCAATGTAAGCCTTATTCATCGCCAGAAAGTCCATGCCCAAAATGATATCAATATCGGAATTCCCAAGAACATAAGGAGAAGCCAAGAAAGAATAATTGCCCATCTTGATAGAAACATCCGGAACAATAGAATTGGTCCTCATGGAAACACCCGGAGAAACAATGCCCAATGGTCTACCCAATGATGATGATGGAAAATCCTGCTTAATGAAAAATGGCTTTGACATGAAACAATGCGATGCACCAGAATCAAATAACACTTTTGCAGGAAAATCATTAACTGAGAGATTACCCATAATCACATCATTGGACTGCTTGGCTTCAGCTGCATTCACCATGTTCACTCTTGCGGTCTTGGTATTATGCTTCACCATTGCATTGCCTGGAGGCTTGACAGGAGGAGGAGGCGGAAGACGCCGCTGGTTGCACTTGTTTGCATCGTGACCCTTCTGGCCACACTTGTGACAAGTCACCTCAGAGAGCGGACGAACATTGCCTGGAGGAGGAACAAGAACTGCCTTGGACGCCTGGGGTCTCTGCTGGAATCCTGGGTTGGGTGGGTGGGAAGAACCACGGCCACCGAACTGCTTCTGCTGCTGCTACGGACGAAACGGAGTACGATTAGGCTCCCAATACTTCTACTGCTTGGGAACCATATGAGAGCTGGAAGAAGAAGAATAAGAATCCCTCGAGCGCTTCTTGGAGTTCTCCACCTTGAGCTGAGTTGCTTCCACCTTGAGAGCCATGTTGTAGAACTGATCAAACTCTCGAGGCTCTTGCAGAACTAGGCCTGGTAGAAGGTCACCCTTGAGACCATTCCTGAACTGATAGATCATCGCCTTGTCATCCGGAACATCTTGCTTGGCATAACGGGCTAGATTCTATAACTCAATGTTGTACTGGTAGACTGACTTGCTTCCCTGCTTCAGGTGCCTGAACTTCTCATGCATCTCCTCGACAAAACTTGTCGGAATGTAATGAGCCCTGAAGGCACGACAGAAATCGTCCCAAGTAACAACACGATCACCCCTGGAATCCTTGTACTGCTGCCGCCAATCAGCTACTTGACCCTTGAGCTGGAATGATGCAAATCTGACAAAGTCCTCTGGCCTGACATTGCTGCACTCGAAATGCTTAGTCATATCACGAAGCCAATCATCAGCGTCAAGCGGCAAGTCACAACAGGTGAAAGACTTAGGATGGTTGGCAAGGAATTGATTGAGCGTTGCAAATTGAGGCTGATTCTGAAAATTCCCTTGAAAACCTTGCTGACCCTACTCCCTTTGTTGCAACAGCCTGAGCAACATCTGAGTGTTCGCATTCGTCGCGGCCATCACAGCTTGCCAAGCTTCAGGAGGAGGAGGCAGAGGAGGCGGTGGCGGGGGTGGTGGTGGAACATCAGATTGCTCCTCACCCCGACTCGGATTGTTGTGAGTTGGTGGAGCCATCCTGAAGATGGACAAAACGCATCAGCACCTCATTGATAAGATGAATTCAAAGCTGAATAAAAAACTTGAAAGAAATTGCAGAAATACAACACAAGCTTCCTACTAAAAAATTAGTAAGAATGCTTCTTCGGTTCGTGATAACATCAACAGATCTTAGAAGCCACTTGCAATAAAACAAAAGTATTGAGCTAAGCGCTCGGAACAAATGTATATGCCTACATACATCTGACGAAGATTATCCTAGGTAACTACACGATTTCCCACCTATGAACTTCCGGAAACTTTCTTGTTTACGCGATTCGGGTTGCGGAATCAGGAACCTACCCTAGGTAATCAGCTGCAACTGCATCTGCAACCTTCCACACCATAATTCAAGAAATTCCGCAAACCCATCTAATCTCGAATCCTCGAACTCACAACGATACTAAACCATGGTGGTACCTCGGACGCCTTCCCAGTACTAGGTGACTCCGACCTTATCTCACCACGATAAGTATTGAAGCAATTCCGAACACTCTCCGTCCTGAGATATGAAGGAAGCTGAATGATAACAATGTGCCGACATTCCCTGGAGCTCGACTCCCCGGAAGAAATCAAGTCAGACAGGAGGCACCAGGATAGAACCCTGTCACATCGGCATCATATAGACTCCAAAATACCCGCATGATCCTAAGTTTTTTTAGCGAGAAGACTAGTAGAATCAAATTTCATAACTCGGATTCCTCACCAAAACATAGAAGAGGAGTAAAAGAATCCTACTCACCGATATAACTAGACTCAAAATAGTTTTTACTAGACTCGACTCGGCCAAGTTCGAACAAGCAAAGGCTCCTATGGTCTTATGGCTCTGATACCAACTTGTCACGCCCAAGATGCGCGCCTATCCATTTTAAGGCATGAGGGCCCCGCAAGGGATAGATGGAAAACATAACACCGGTAACAAGAACTATGGCGGTAACAACGGAACAAAACACTTAGCAAAAGGCCAATCCTTCCACCAATACCAAGATATATATGTGCATTAAATTAAATAACAGATAATATGATGATATCCAAATCCATGTCATCACATGGAACAACCTACACCTGCAACTGGAATGCTATAAGAGGGGCTGAGCAGCGGTAACTTAGCCAACCAAGGTCTGCTGGGGAAGTGGGGGTTAGAGGATTTCATGGCATTTAGGAGGCTGATATCTAGTGGTAGGTAGAGCAATTGTAACGATAAGAGCGAGAAACTAGCAAGCAAGAATAGTAACAGAATCCGGGTACGATCATCTTGTCCATTGGTTCTTCAGTGAAACAAGTAGCTGGGTCCTCGTAGTGGTACTCTCCTGGATCCTCGTACTCAGTTTCAACACTCGCGTCTCCCCAAGAGAAACAACAACAATAAACATCCAAACAAGGTGCAATGCACAACCAAGATGATGCATGATCCATTTGTGAAGAATTTAACATGACAATTCAAAACTAGTCAAGTTTCATATGCAACACTTGTTTATTAATGAACCTGGACAGAACCTCATGTTAAGTTATTTATACATGCATGAACATGGAAAATATGGATGCATCATGCAAAATCAAAGAAAATGCATATAAAGAACGTAAGGAACGGAGTTACGGTGCTCACGATACGCTCACGACAAGGTACGAAGGCAAAACACAAGACCATCAAAGACATGGGCTAGTTCTTGGCATTCCAAGGTAGCCACTGGATAGGTGACGAAAAACCAATCACAATAGGCTCAAGAATCAATCAATTTCATGGAGCATAGCTCCCACAACTCACAAAATAAGAAAAACCACAATCTGCCAGAAGACAGCAATATAGCAACTTGCACAACCCACAACTTGAGCTACAGGAACCCTACATCCACAAACAAGATATTGACAGAATCTACTCAACATACACTCCAACTTATCCAACTATGAAAACAGCAAGGAGGCACACATCAATAAGCATGAAGCTAGCAAGTTGACATGATGAATCAGTTTCCTGGGACTTGGTGAAAATCCTAGGTTTTTCTGGAATCTGGAATATACAGTAGCCAGTTGACAGCAGTTGTTAAATATGCTAGAGAGCTCCAAATGGCATGAAAATTAACAGGAGGTAAGATGGCAATATTTACTACAAATAACTAACACTGAGCATGAGCAAATACAAACCACATCACTAGTTACATCCCACTCTTCATGGCAAAACAACAACAACAACAGATCTCCCAGACAGTCATTTTAAGCAGGCTGGACAGAAACATAAAGTAGCTAACTAAACAACATGGTTCCCACTGATCTGGTGACTTAGCACAAATAACAAAAATACTGGGACATTCCTAGCAACTTTAACTAGCAATCTCATAATGGTGAGAACTTAAAACCATGCATAGATTAATTCACAATAAAAAGACAAAAGGGCATCACAACATAAAAATGCAGTTTTGTGAAGTTGCCCCAAAGTCAAACCTGACTTCACAGATGCATTCATGTGTTGATTCTACCCCAAAAGCATTACTCATACACATACACTTGCATGGAACAAGAGGGAGAAAAGCTAGGTCGAAATTGACCCCTATAAATTATGGTTGACTTATGACACATGTGCATACTTAATGAAAAGGCCCAACATGACTTGTGCTCTATTGATACATGTTGGAAAAGGTTAATTAGCATATTGGGGACATGATATCAAGGCATAGCATCATTTGCAAGGATGAAACTAGCTAGAAGAGGAACTATGCTCACATGCACATAAGAGGGAAACCCTACACATGGAGCTAATCATGCACACATACATCCACACAAGCTTAAATATGATGGCACACAATACCTATAGCTATGCAAACATACACTAACACATGTGTATGTGCAAAAGCACACACACACCCCACAACACAAAACCATACATGTGTATATGCCTTAGGCATACACACACACATGTTTGGTGCACCACACACCCAACACACACATACACTCACTTGCACATCACACCTACACCTACACATGGTGCACTACACACCCAAGGCATACGTACATACCCACTACACACACCCACCCTAGCACATGACATCCACACATGCATATATACCTTAGGCATATGCACACATGAACACACATGTGCCTATGCACATGCACATCCATTCTCACCCTAATGTGTGCAAACACACACACACATACATACATCCACACACATGCACTCACTAACACACACATATACATGCATACTCTACACAGGGCTGGAAAAAAAAGAAAACAACTCCCTGAAATGATGTACACACACATACATACATGTGCAAGAATTAAAGCAAAAGAAACAAATAAAAAAAAGAAAACAAAAAAAGAGGAGAAGATGGCTCAAAACGATGACCAACGCGGTCACCTCCCCCGAACCCAACCACTACGCTAAGCCATGGCACTCGACAGAGAGGGGGGCTAACACACATGTATATACACGCACACATTAGACTAACGAAACTGAAGGGAACAGGGCACGGTGAGAGGCAATGGCGGTGATGATCTCCGGCGACGCACGGCAGATCTGGCGAGACCACACACACTCACATGAGCAGGAACTCCTGGGACTCCATACCTTCACTCATCTCGCGAAGAGGGGGATCGGAGGCGAGCCCACGCTCGATTCTTTGAACCAGCGGCGATAGCAAGAGCGAGGTGACAGAGCAACGACGGCGGGCTATGACGGATCTGGCGACCCCGATTGCACCGAGGGGAGGGGTCAACGAGCGGCTCAACAAGATGGCGACGCAGGGGAAGGAGACGCGAAGACGGCGTCGTCGACGGAGGGGAAGCAGGCTCGATGACGATGACCGGCGAGGAGGAAGAATAAGACGCCCCTGGAGCCTCCCACGGCGACTTAATGCCGGGAACGGAAAGGGGGGACGACCAGCGTTCGCCACACCATCCTGGACACGGAGGGGAAGCACCGGAGACGAGCGGCGACGGCGAGGACGAGCGGCGACACTCTGCTCTCTGAACTCTGAACTTATCTGACGGGGGGAAGAAGAGAGGGAGGAGAGCGATGGAGGTAGAGATGGGAGCGGCGGCGGCGCTAAGAGGAAGAGGAACCCTAGGGGTAGCAGCACGCACGCCGAGGGGCTTATAAAGGTGATGGGACAGACGGCGACCGCGACGGAAAGGCGACGCAGACGCGGCAGCTCCTTCTCTGAACCTGACGGAGAAGGACGACGGGGCAGGTAGCCGTCCTGCTGTGGCTGATCCGAGCCAGGGCTCTCCTGGGCCGGAAGCCCAGTGCCACGCTGCTCTCTCACTCTCAAAAAGAAGCAGAAAAAGGTTTTTCTCATTTAAAAACAATGCAGCCCCTTTAAAATAAACCCAGAGAAAAAATAAAAGACTTAAGTGCAAAACAAAAATATTTATGTAAAGAAAATAATGTGCACTATTTAATAAAATTATCAAGTGAATTTAATTAACACGTTATTTTAATACTTTAATAAAAGGCAGCTCATGTTTAATTAAAACACAACAACATCCAAACCTCAACCATCAAAAGAACCACACCCTAAATTATGAACATGATTAGGGCCACCATTTGAACATTTTTAAACTATTTTTAAAACAACTAAAAACTGCCAAGAAAATCACATGGGAATAAAGGCAAATGGTGGGGTTTGGAGAAGAAGAAAAGAGAGGGAAGAAGAAGAGGAGTTGCACACATGACTCCAACCACACACAAACCACTCCACACTCAAACACATCACATCACAAGGCACATTGACAAGCATACAAGGGCACAAGAAAACCCAACAAGGCAAGAAGAAGAAATGATGCATGATGACATGATGCATGAATGCCACAATACATGAATGACAAGGAGCAAAAAATCTCATAATCTCATGACACAAGTCATACATTGGGGTTACATGCCAAATTAGGAAGGGACAACACTTGGGCTGTCACAATTCCGAAGGGCCCCATGGGCTATGATAGGGTGCGTGCCAGCCCTTGGTGGGCTGGCCGCACCTCCCACCTCAAGGCCCATGAGGCTAGAGGCTAGGGTTGGGCCAAAAGGGTGGGCTAGCCACCAAACATGGTGGCCAAGCCATCCTGGCCGCCGCCCCACCTCCTTGGCCGCAGGCCACCCTAGGGTTGGGAACCCTAGGGCTCCCCACCTCGTCCTCTCCTCGTATACATAGTGGAGGGAGAGAGAGGGCAGCCAACCTGAAAAGCCACGTGATGCCTTCCCTCCCTCTAGATTGCTTCTCCTCTAGATATGTTAGGTATAGCTTAGCGAAGCTCTACCGGATCAACTCCACCACCACCGCCACCATGCCGTTGTGCTGCCGGAGAACTCATCTAGCTCTCCACAATCGCTTGCTGGATCAAGGAGGTGGAGATGTTATCGAGTTGTATGTGTGTTGAACGCGGAGGTGCCATTCGTTCGACGCTAGATCGGAAGGACCGTGGTTGGATCGCGGGACGGTTCATGATTGGATCGCGTGACGGATCGTGATCGGATCGCGAGACGGATAGTGATTTGGATCACGAAGACGTTCGACTACATCAACCACGTTTCTTAATGCTTCCCACTTAGCGATCTGCAAGGGTAAGTAGATCCACTCTCCGTCTCGTAGATGCTCATCACCATGGATAGATCTTGCGTGTGCGTAGGAAATTTTTTCCCCATGCAATGTTCCCCAACAGTGGCATCATGAGCTAGGTCTATGTGTAGATGAACTCACGAGTAGAACACAAAGGAGTTTGTGGGCATTGATGCTCAGATTGCTTCCTCCCTTGGTCGGTTTTTGGTTCAACGGTATTGCGGGATGAAGCGGCCCGGAGCAACTTACTCGTAAGCTTACGAGAGACCAGTTCCATCGACTGACATGTGACTTTGTTGCATAAAGATGGCTGGCAGGTGTCTGTCTCTCCTACTCTAGTTGGATTGGATTCGACAAAGGCGCTCCTTGAGAAGTCTGAAAAGCAATTTGTGTATCACCGCTGTGGTTTTTGCGTAGGTGAGAATTGTTCTTGCTAGATACCCGTAGCAGCCACGTAAAACATGCAACAACAATTAGAGGACGGCTAACTTGTTTTTATAGGGTATGTTGTGATATGATATGGCCAATTACACGATGAGATATATGTGATGTATGCAATGATCATGTTTTGTAAAGAATATCATGACTTGCATGTCGATGAGTACGACAATCGACAGGAGCCATAGGGTTGTCTTTAATTATTGTATGACCCGCATCTCAATCATTAAGCGCTATGTAATGCTTTACTTTATTGCTAAGCAGTAGCAATAGTAGTAGAAGCATGGTGGGAGCGACAACCCTGATGGTGACACACTGCCGGAGATCATGGTGTCATGCCGGTGACGATGGAGATCATGTCGGTGCTTTAAGGATGGAGATCAAAAAAAAAGATCATGGCCATATAATGTCACTTATGATTTGCATTTGATGTTAATCCTTTTATGTACCTTGTTTTGCTTAGGACAATGGTAGCATTATAAGGTGATCCCTCACTTAAATTTCAAGAAAAAATGTGTTCTCCCCGAGTGTGCACTGTTGCAAAAGTTCGTCGTGTCGAGACACCACGCGATGATTGGGTGTGATAGACTCTACGTTCACATACAATGGGTGCAACGCAGTGTTGCACGTGTAGAACACTTGGGTTAAACTTGACGAGCCTAGCATGTACAGGCATGGCCTCGGAACACAAGAGACTGAAAGGTCAAACATTAGTCATATAGTAGATATGATCAACATGATGATGCTCACCTTTGAAAACACCCCAACTCATGAGATGATCGGACTTGAGTTGGTGAATTTGGAGCATGTATCACTCGAATGACTGGAGGGATGTCAATTTGAGTGGGAGTTCTTAAGTAATATGATTAATTGAACTCATTTGTCGTGAACATAGTCTAAAGTTGTCTTTGCAAAGTTATGTTGTAGACCAATAGCTCGCGTTGTAGCTCCCCTGTGTTTTTAATATGTTCCTAGAGAAAATAGAGTTGAAAGATAATGGTAGCAAATATACAGACTAGGTCCATGATTAGAGGATTGTCCTTAGTTGCTGCACAAAAGGCTTATGTCCTTGATGCACCGCTCAGTGCACCACCCCCTCTAGCGTCATGTGTGGATGTTGTGTACATCTGACAGACACATTGTGATGACTACATAATGGTTCAGTGTGTCATGCATGACGGCTTAGAATTGAGGCTCCAAAGACGTTTTGAACGTCACGAGGCATATGAGATGTTCCAAGAGCTGGAATTGAGATTTCAGGCTCGTGTCCGTGTTGAGAGGTGTGCGACGTCTAACAAGATTCTTTGCCTGCAAGATGAAGGATTATATCTCAATCAGTGAGCATGTGCTCAGAGTGTGTGGGTGCTACAATCACTTGAATCGAGTGGGAGTTAATCTTCTAGATAAGATAGTGATTAATATAGTTCTCCAAGACACTGCCGCCAAGCTACTGGAGCTTCGTGATGAACTATAACATGCCAAGGAGGGATAACATTATCCCTGAGCTGTTCGTGATGTTTGACACCGCAAAGGTAGAAATAAAAAAGGAGTATCAGGTGTTGATGGTTAAGTAAAACCACTAGTTTCAAGAAGGGCAACGATAAGAAGGGAAAAACTTTAGGAGTGGCAAGCCACTTGCCGCTCTAGTGATGAAACCCAAGGTTAAACCCAAACCCGATACTAAGTGCTTCCATTTTGAGGAGAACGGTCGCTGAAGCAAAACAACCGTAGATACTTGGTAGATAAGAAGGCTGGCAACGTCAACAGAAGTATATTTGGTATACATGTTATTGATGTGTACCTTACTAGAACTCCTAGTAGCACCAGGGTATTAGATACTAGTTCGGTTGCTAAATGTTAGTAACTTGAAATAAAAGCTAGGGAATAAACGGAGGCTAGCTAAGGGTAAGGTGACGATGAGTGTTGGAAGTGTTTCCAAGGTTGATGTGATCACCATCGCACGCTCACTCTACTTTCAGGATTAGTGATGAACCTGAATAATTGTTATTTGGTGTTTACGTTGAGCATGAACGTGATTAGATCGTGTTTATTTCAATACAGTTATTCATTTAAGTTAGAGAATAATGGTTATTCTGTTTACATGAATAATACCTTCAATGTTCATGCACCCAATGAGAATGGTTTATTGAAATATCGATCGTAGTAATACTCATGTTCATAACATTGATGCCAGAAGATGCAAAGTTAATAATGATAGTACCACATACTTGTGGCACTGCCGCTAAAGGTCATAATGGTGTAAAGCGCATGAAGAAACTCCATGCTGATGGATCTTTGGAATCACTCAATTTCAAATCAGTTGAGACATGCGTCCCATGCCTCTTAGGCAAGATGACTGAGACCCCGTTTTCCAGTATGATGGAGCGGGTATGTGACTTATTGGAAATGATAAATGTAGATGTGTGCGGTCCAATGAGTGTTGTAGTGTGCGGTGGATTTCATTGTTTTCTTACCTTCACCGATGATTTGAGTGGATATATATGGGTATATTTACTTAATGAAACACAAGTCTGAATTGTTTGAAAAATTCAAGAAAATTCAGAGTGAAGTTTGAGATCATCGTGACAAGAAGATAAAATGTCTAAGATATGATCGTGGCGGTGAAAATATGAGTTACGAGTTTGGTAGACAACTTAAGACAATGTGGAAGTTGTTTCACAACTCACGCTACCTGGAACACCATAGTGTGATGTTGTGTCCGGACGTCATAGTCGTGCTCTATTAGATATGGTGCATACTATGATGTCTCTTATCATTTTGAGTTTATGCATTAGAGACAACTACATTCACTTGAAATAGGGCACCATCTAAATCCACTAAGATGACACCATATGAATTATGGTTTGGCAGAAACCTAAGCTGTCATTTCTCAAAGTTTGGGAATACGACGCTTATGTCTGATGAGATCGAACCCAAAGCGGAAAGGTGCATCTTCATAGGATACCCTAAGGTAACAGTTGGGTATACCTTCTATCTCATATCCGAGGGAAATGTGTTTGTTGCTATAAACGGGTCCTTTCTGGAGAAAGAGTTTCTCTCGAAAGAATTGAGTGGGAGGAAGATAGAACTTGATGGGGTTGTTGAACCTTTACTTTCAACCCGAGAGTAGCGCAAAGTAGAAAGATGTTTATGTAGATCCTACATCAGTTGAAGTGGAAGTTAATGATGATGATCATGAAGCTTTAGATCAAGTTGCTATCAAACCTCATAGGCCAAAAAGAGCGCGTACTGCTCTTGAGTGGTATAACAATCATGTCTTAGAGGTCATGTTGCTGGACAACGATAAACCTACGGGCTATGAAGAAGCAATGGTGGGACCGGATTCCAACAAATGGCTAGGAGACATGAAATCTGAGAAAGGATCCATGTACAAAAACAAAGTATGTACATTGGTAAACTTGCCCGTTGAACGATAGGTCATTGAGTACAGATGGACTTTTAAAAGAAGACAAATGTTGATGGTAAATTTCACCGTTTCTAAAGCTCGACTTGTTGCAAAGAAGTTTCTGACAAGTTCAAGGAGTTGACTACAATGAGTCTTTCTCACCTGTAGCGATGCTAAAAGTATGTTGGCATTATGTTAGCAGTTGCTGCATTTTTCAATTATGAAATCTGGTAGATGGGTATCAAAACATTGTTTCCTTAATGGTTTCCTTGAGGAAAGGTTGTATGTGATCCACCTACAAGGTTTTGTCAGTCCTAAGGATGCTAAAAGGTGTGCAAGCTCTAGCGATCCTTCTATGGGTTGGAGCAAGCATCTCGGAATTGGAATATACTCTTTGATGAGGTGATCAAAGGTTTTGGGTTTATACAAAGTTTATGAGAAACTTGTATTTACAAGAAAGTGAGTCAGAGCACTATAGAATTTCTGATAAGTATATGTGGTTGACATATTATTAATCGGAAATGATGTAGAATTTCTAGAAAGCATAAATCGTTGTTTGAAAAGAGTTTATGAAAGGAACACCTAGATAAAGTTACCTAATTGTTGGGCATCAAGATCTATAGAGATAGATCAAGATGCTTGATGAGACTTTCAATGAGTACATACCTCGACAAGATTTTGAAAGAGATCAAAATGGATCTTTCAAAGAAGGAGTACTTGCTTGATTTGTAAGGTGTGGAGTTGAGTAAGACTTAAAGTTGGACCACGGCAGAAGAAAAGGAAAGGACGAAGGTAGCCCCCTATGCTTTATCCATAGGCTCTATATAGTATGCCATATTGTGTATCGCGCCTGTGTGTGCCTTGCCATGAGTCTGTCAAGGGGTACAAGAATGATCCAGGAGTGGATCACTGGACAACGGTCAAAATTATCCTTGGTAACTAGAGGACCGAGGAAATATTTCTCGATTATGGAGGTGATAAAGAGTTCGTCATAAAGGGTTATGTCGATGGATGATTTAACACCAATCCGAATGACTCTTAGTAGAAATCCAGATACATATAGTGGAGTAGCCATTTGGGATAGCTCCAAGTGGGGCGTGGTAGCAGTGTCTACAGTATGACATAGAGATTTGCAAAGTACACACGGATTTGAATGTCGCACACCCATTAACTACAACCTATTTCACATGCAAAACATGACCGAACCTCACAACTCATTGGGTGTAAGATTCGTAACAAATCACATAGCGATGTGAGCTAGATTATTGACTCTAGTGAAAGTGGGAGACTGTTGGAAATATATCCCTGAGGCAATAATAAATTAGTTATTATCATATTTCCTTGTTCATGATAATCATTTATTATCCATGCCAGAATTGTATTGATCGGAAACTCAGATACATGTCTGGATACGTAGACAACACCATGTCCCTAGTATGCCTCCAATAGACTAGCTCGTTAATCAAAGATGGTCAAGGTTTCCTAGCCATGTACATGAGATGTTATTTGATAATGGGATCGCATCATTAGGTTAATGATGTGATGGAGAAGACCCAAACTATAAACATAGCATATGATCATGTCAGTTTATTGCTATAGTTTTCTGTATGTCATGTATTTGTTCCTATGACCATAAGATCATGCAACCCACTAACACCGGAGGAGTACCTTGTGTGTATCAAACGTTGCAACGTAACTGGGTGACTATAAAGGTGCTCTACAGGTATCTCTGAGGGTGTTTGTTGGGTTGGCATGGATCAAGACTGGGATTTGTTGCTCCATGTGATGGAGAGGTATCTCAGGGCCCACTCGGTAATACAACATCACAATGAGCTTGCAAGCAATGTGACTAAAGACTTAGCCATGGGATCTTATATTACAGAACGAGTAAAGAGACTTTCCGGTAACGACATTGAACTAGGTATATGAAAGTGCGTTATATCGACTAGAGGGGGTGAATAGGCGATTTTTACAAATTCATCACCGAGGAATTTCAAATTGAGGAATTTGAAATGTGATGAATAACTAGCAGCGGAATAAGTACTCAAGTACATGAGAAACATAGCAACAACATAGTCATAATGATAAATAAAACATGCACAGATTACAGGTAGCGTGATACAAGATAAGTAGGTGAGGAACAAGGTAACTTGAAGAACTTGAGGTGAGGAAATTGTGAAAGTATTCAATCAAATTCTTCAAATAGTAAAGATCAATTTCATCAACAAGTATATGAGGAAATGAAAGGGTTGACGAAATAGAACCAGATAGCTCGATGAAGACAATGATTTGATGACCTAGTTCCAACTAATGTGATAGTTGTACGTCTGGTTTGGAGCGGCCTCGTATTTAAACCAGAGGACACACAGTCCCAGGACACTAAGTTCTTACCGTATTCTCCTTGAGCTAAGGTCACAAAGTTCTCACCCAAGATTCGTGGTAAGTCTTCAGGGTAGACTTCCAAAACCCTCACAAACTAGTCACCCGATGATCCACAATTGACTGTTGGATGCTCTAGACCAAGGTCACTCCGTGATCCCCAATTGACTTCAGGATGCACTAGACCATGATGCCTAACCATCTAGAAGATACATAGTCTTCAAAGGTATGAAGCGACGGTTCCACAAAGGAACAATCTCTTCAGTGATGCTCAATCACTTTTGGTTTGGTGGTTTGGATTTGGGTTTTTCCTCACTATTGATTTTTTCTCAAAGTCTTCGGAGGATGGGTTGCTCTCAAATGACAAATGTCAGTTCTCTTTCTGAGCAGCTAACCAACTAGTGGTTGTGTGGGGTGGCTATTTGTAGCCAGGGTGCAACCTAACATGATAAGACATAAATGCCCCCAATATATGACCGTTATGTGGATAATATAATTGGGGACAGCTGGCGCAATGCACAAGAACGGTCGGAATTTTGAACTATGAAAGTCCTCAGGCTTATCATGTTCCTCACTTGTTGGCAATTCGCACTGGCGAAATCCTAACTCCTTAGTCAGACCAATTTCCTCAGAGACTAGAAGACCATCGTCTCTGTCATTAAAGAACTTGACTAAACTTCAGGAGATTTCCAAAGGCTTCACTCGAAGGATTGGATAGTTTGGGGCTTTTGAGTTGAGCATCAGTTGGAAATTTTCCTTAGTATTACCTCGCCCCCCTTTAAGAGTATGGTGTTTCCTATGACTCAAAGAAAGGAAATGAAACTACGAAAACAAAAGTCTTCGTGCTTCATACTCCTCATTCATATCTTTAAGGTCACACCAACTTCTTCATTTTCAAAGTCTTCAGGGAATACCAAAGTCTTCAGCAAAGTCTTTACCAAAGCCTTCACCAAAGTCTTGAGTTGAAGACATACATTTTTAGGGGTCGATAATCTTCGAATATACCAAACTCCTCATCGACTTATAGATCCTGTGTACACTCACAAACACATTAGTTCCATAACCTATAAGTCTTCAATACATCAAAATCACTAAGGGGCACTAGAAGCACTTACAATCTCCCCCATTTTGGTGATTGATGACAAATAGGTTAAGTTTTCAACGGGGATAGAAATATGGAATGTAAGTACTGAGTTTGAGTAATTTCATTACAAGATATAGAAGAACTCCCCCTGAAGATGTGCATATTTGAGGAATTTGCTTTGGACTACAAATGCACATGGAGGTTAAAAACATGGAGAACTCCCCCTATATCTTGTAATTCATAAACGCATTTAACATACGATTTGAAGAATTTGAAATGCATGATGAAAATGGTGTCTGACAAAATTCAGCATGCATGCATTAAGGTACTTGAGGAAGTAAGTATGCAGAAAGAAGTTCAAAAGAGTCAGACCACCATCAGACTTAAGTTTACAACTGAACCAACAAAAGCTTCAGAAGTGCAAGAGTTGTAACTTAAACAAAATCAGCCCATCTATAGAGTGGCCCACTTGAAGACTAACTCAAATTTTCTCCCCCCTTTGTCATCGAAGACCAAAAGGGACGAAAACTGAGGACTAACGCCCCTTGAAGAATTTCATCTTGAGGGTGATGAAGGAGCACCGGCATTGTCGGGGTCATTTGTCGATGCAGGGCGCGCTGCAGTGTCATCAATATCCTCAGCTTCATTCGTCTCGCGTGATGAAGAATCTGAGCTTGTAACCAGCTGAGGAACTTGAACGTTCTTGAATTTCTTCTGTGGAGGACGAGCCCAGTCAAGGTTCTGCTCAAGGTTCATCTCCTTCAATTCTTTAGGAGTCTTGAGGTGAGACAGAATGGCCCAAGTGCGGTTGAAGACTTCATGGAGGTAGTATTGGTTCTTCCTCACAGTGTTGTGCGTGATAGTCATGTCTCAAAGAAGTGAATCAAACTGACGCTTGACCCACTTGTGGTTGCGATCAACCTTCTGATGAAGACTTATAAGAAGTTCACGATCAGTCATCACACGAGCGGCAGAGTCTTGAGGTTTTCGCAGTGAGGCTTTTGCAGCAGAGTCTTGGGTTGCAGTGTCATCATTGGTGGAGTAAGATGCAGCTTTGCGAAACTAACCATCCAATGGATGAGTACCTTCATCAATGACATCTTTGCCTTTTCCTTCAACTGAAGCAAATGTGTACTTGAGGACTTCAATAGGAGGCAGAACGCCAAAGTGATTCTGAAAGTCAGCCTTGAAGGGAATTGAAGCCCTTGATCTAATGAATTTCACGATCCAGGGAGCATAAGGCTTCAATTCAAATGGGACTAATGCAGCATTGGCCAAAGTCCTCATGAAGAAATCATGGTAGTTGATGGGAATCCCATGAATGATGTTAAATAGCATGTTCTTCATGATTCCCTCCACTTCTTCTTCTTCAGAGTTGTGGCCCCTCTGAGAATTGAGGGTTTTGGATAGAATGCGATAGACTGTCCTGGGCACATAGAGCAAATCCTTCACAAGGAAGGTAGTTCTTTGAGGTTTTCTAGGAGCCAAAGGCTTCATCAGCACTTGCATTATGTGGTTTGGCAGAGCAGGTTCATCAAATAGGCATCTTGCTCCTTCTGAAGGAATTGGAACTGGGAATGATCGAAGAAATTCAGAGGCTGGTGCAGTGTAGTGAGTAGATCTAGTCATCCAGTCCAAAACCCAAGAGTTGATGCCGGAAGCATCACATGTGATGTGCAAGGTAACATAAAATTGAAGAATTAGCTCTTCATTCCAATCACATATATCCACACAGAACGGAAGAATTCCAGCATCATGAAGAACTGCGAGCACCGGTGTGAAGGATAGGGTTGTTTCCATATCCGCATGAGGAATTTGATGATGCACGAAGACTTTATTCTTGTCAAATAGCACTGATGCATAGTAGTTCATCTGCGTGGTTGTGCAGAATCTGGTGCGACCGACTCTTGGAGATTCATAGGCATTTGGTCCAGTGAAGAAGATGTGCTCGTTGAAGAAATTAGTCTTGATGAATTTGGGGCGCTTTGAGCCTTTGAATGGCATCTTAGTCTTCGACTGAAGGTTTGGCTTGAAGCGGACCACAATTTCCTTAGGCGTTTGAGGAATTTCTTCAGACTGAGGAATTTGCACTATAGTTTCCTCAGTGGCGGTTGGAGCAACAATTTCCTCAGCTGATGTAGCTAGATATCTTCAGTGACAGTTGCAGACAAGTCATCAGATCCTGTCTGAATTTCTTTAGTCTTGGATGGAGAATGAGGAATTTGTGACAGAGGAGTGGTCATTGGTGAATTTGGGTCTGCAGCTTCCCAATATTCATCATTGATCAGTGGTGTTGTGTTTCCAATGTCCACCCCCTCTTCCATATCTTCAACGCCGGCCTCTTCAGCAGTCAACTGAGGCTAGGGCGATGATACTAGTGGAGTTGAAGCATTTGCTTCCACTTCAATTCCTTCATCAATCTGCTCCGAGGTAGCAGCAGACTGATCCTTTTCTTGTTGATCATTATTTGGGTTGACATAGTCAACAACAAAGGATACTAGTTCATAGGCTGGCACGGAGCTGATAGGAGTTGCATGAAAGGGCTCAGTTGAAGAACTTGGCAGTGTCTTCAATTTCTTCACTGCTAAGGAATCTGAAGTTGATGCTTTTCTCTTTAGTGCCTTTTCTCCTCAGCCTTAGTTTTCTTCACTTCTGATGCAAAAGGAAGGTTTGTGTTCTTCACCCTTGAGGATTTTGCAGTTTCTGCAGATGGTGAAGGATGAGCATTTTCTTCAGGCACAACTGATGCAGTTGCCCTTGTGGTCTCAATTTCATCAGGCATAGCAAAAGTTTTAGCTGTCCTAGCAATTTCTTTAGGCACAACAGTGGAGGTTGCTCTGGCAGCTTCTTCAGTAGTCTAAATTTCTTCAGCTGCGGGAGCAGTTTCTTCAGTAGGCTGAGCAGATTCTTCAGCCTAAGGACTTTGAGGTTGCGATCGAGCTGCAACCCTTGAGTTATGGTCCTTGATGGCTTTATCATCCACATTGACGAAATGAACTTTGGCGCCTTGACAATCAGCATAGTATCTGTTGAAGTTATCACTGAGGTCTTTGATCTCAGACTACATCTTCACCAGTTTTTCAGGAGAAAGCTTCAGAACATTGTTCTTCAAGTTGTGCTCTTTCTTGTACTAAGCTTTCTTGTTTTGTCTGGCCTTCTGATACTTCCACTTTTCTTCTGCTATGAAGGTAGTGAGGACATGATCTGGACTAGGAGGCAGATTCAAATCATCAATCGGAGTGTTGGGATCCTTGTGCTAGATATCAATGAAGTTCAACACCATTTTTGGATCCATCAATAAAGGACATTGAGTGCCCTTTGCTTGATCCACTAGTTCTTGCTTGTTTCTAATGATTGCCGCTAGTTCCTCATCATCAGCTTCATCAACTGAAGAATCTGTTGGTATTTTGAACACCACCTTCTTTGGTTGAGGACTTGGTCGAGTGCCTCGTCCAGTAGTAGCTTTCATCTTCATCAGAGAAGGACTAGTTGAGGACTGTGCTTGTGCAAAGAAACTAGCAGAGACCCCTGAAGCAATAGAGAAGCATGTAGTCCTCTGACATGTTGCAAGGTGCATAGGTGTTGAGGACTTTGTTGCAGCAGCTGGTGATTGTGCAGCTACTGAAGACATTGCAGAGGACTTTGAAGACTTTGCTGGAGGGTTCTACAGTGATGATTTTGAAGATGAGGACTTTGATTTTACTACAGATTTCTTCACCATTGATTTCTTCGGAGCAGTGGCAGAGGCTCCGACAGAGGCATCAGCCGCGTCTTCATGTAATTTATTCACAACCTCTTTTTCCTCCTTTGCCATTTTGGCTTGTTGTCTTTCCCATTCTTGAGGAAAGTCATCACCAGTTTGAAGACTAGTGGGATCAGAAGTTTGGTTTGGAGCCAAGGGGGGCCTGTTGCACGACGGTTTGACATCGAATTTCTTCATATATTTTGGACTGACATAGCGATATTCTTTCCACTCCCATGCCCATCTCCTCTCAATTTTCTGAATGCGAATATTTCGTTGCTTTGTAGTTTCCTTGCCATGAGTTTCTTCATCAAGAGTGCAATATTCCTCACACAGTTCATCGGGTATCTCAAGAGCAGTTTGTACTTCAGGTTTCTTTCCACCTTTCTGTGGCTTTTCCCATCAGCCATTTTCTTTGTCTAAGGATTCTAAACTTTTGAGGATTCTGAGGAAATGTGCAAATTATCTTCAAGGAATGCTGCAAATGAGTTAAGTTGATGAGAACCTGGTGATTCATCAGCAGACATTTTGTACCTGTGAACAAAGTATAGGTGCGAGGAATTTGAAGAAGTCATATGCGTTCTCAGAAATTTTCAAAATACATCAAGTTGAGGAATTTTGACCATAGATGTCTTGAGTAATTTCACTAAATGTTCTTGTCTTAGGTTCTAGAGTTGTGCAAATTTTGAGGATCCACACAATTGGGGAATCTTGAAGAAAATCATAACTTAGGAAAAACATCAAGGGAGTGAACATGTAAGGTGCTTTGGAATATGATTCTTGAAGAATAAATACCTTTGAGAAAATTGTGGAAAACTTGAAGATCAAACAACAGTAGTATAATTAGATTTTATTTATCCTGATGAAGAACACGACGAACAGTGGGAAGAAATCGGGGAAGTTCGTCCGTCCAGAGCTCCCACACCCTAGCTTGGCAGAGGGAGACAGCTACAGCAGCGGCAGGGTGAACACTTCCGCGGCTGATGCGAGTACGGCGACTTCAAGGTCAAGGCAGTGAAGCTCTTCCACACCGGTGGCGTTGATTTTAGCGGCGGCACTAGGTTTGAGCTCGGGAGAGAGTAGGAGTGAGGAGTAACTGAGCATAGTGAAAGGGCAGGGGTATTTATAGCGGAGGAGAAAACCAATCTACCCGAAGATTTTGGACCAGATTGCCCCTAACCCTTGCTCTCCACGTGACATGTGTCACTCATGTTCTGAGTAGTGGAGATAGTGGAGGATCGTGGGTTATCCAGGCGTGGGAATTGGAACAGTTTGAGCGGGAAGCGCCGAAAATTTTGATAGAAAACAAACTTTAAAGTTTCCGTTCTCAAATTCTTCAGCTATCTAGGACACAATGAATACTTTGAACGAGTTTCAAAGTAGAACGCATATGAAGAATTTGTGAACAAACTGGTTGAGTTTAGCATAGTTGGGGGAACGGGTCCGATCACGTTCACTTAGATGAAAAAAACTTGAAGAATTAGCAATAAATGAATGCTGTTGAGGACATTGAAAAACTCAAATATATATATATATAGTCAAGGAAGAACATGAGGAATTTGTAAAGTTGAGCAATTTGCAAACATGAGGAATTTAAAAAATTGAAGAATTTGCAAAATGACGAAAAACTCAACTTTGAAGAATTTCAACTATGGTTGGTGGCATGACTCACCGTATAAGAATGATGATTTCAGATACCGGGTACAGTTGTCGTAGGGTTCTGAGAATCAAATTCTTCATTAATTTATTCACACCTAGAGGGTTATTCTTCATTGATTGAAGAAAAACGTTACTTCATGTGTTGCACATCTAAGTCATCAATTTTGCATAAGTGTTAGGATGTGTGTCTTTTCACAAAACATTCGAAGATTCTAAGATATTTAGCTCACACCGCAACTTGCAAAATCTCTTTTCATCCAAGGGATTTGTGAAGATATCAACTAGTTTTTCTTCAGAGGGGATGCGGTCGATGGAGATGTTGCCCTTGAGTACATGATTTCGAAGAAAATGATGACGAATCTGGATGTGCTTGGTCTTGGAATGCTGAACTGGGTTGTAAGCAATCTTGATAGCGCTCTCATTGTCGCAGTAGAGAGGCACGTTCTTCACCTTGATGCCATAGTCCTTGAGGGTTTGCTTCATCCACAGCAACTAAGCGCAACATCAACTAGCAACAATGTACTTAGCTTCAGAAGTAGATAGTGACACGCAGTTCTGCTTCTTTGAGGACCAACAGACTAAGGATCGTCCGAGGAAATGACATGTGCCTGAGGTTGACTTGTGATCCACACGATCTCCATCATAGTCAGCATCTGAGTATCCTACAAGGTGAAGATTTGAGCCCTTGGGATACCATAATCCAAGCGTTGATGTGTGGGCTAAGTATTGAAGAATATGTTTCACAGCCTTATGTTGTGATTCCTCCGGTGTTGCTTGGAATTGGGCACACATGAAAACAGTCAGCATAATATCAGTCCTAGATGCACATAGATACAATAAAGAGCCAATCATGGAGCGATATACCTTCTAATCGAAATCTTTACCATTTTTGTCAGTGTAGAGGTGGCCTTTTGAAGGCATTGGAGTTTTGACGCCTTTACAATCTTGCATGTCGAATTGCCCCAGAACATCCTTGAGGTATTTCTCTTGAGAGATGAAGATGTCATTGTCTTGCTGACGAATTTGAAGACCTAAGAAGAATTTCAACTCTCCCATCATAGACATTTTATATTCTTCACTCATCATGTAGGAAAATTCATCACTGTAACGTTTGTCAGTACAATCAAAGATAATATCATCTACGTATATTTGGCATATGAACAGTTCATTGTCATAGGATTTAGTGAAAAGAGTTGGGTCGAGTGAACCGGGTTTGAAGCCTTTCTTCATGAGGAATTCCTTCAGAGTGTCGTACCACGCCCGAGGGGCCTGCTTGAGGCCATAGAGGGCCTTGTTGAGTCTGAAGACTTTGTCAGGATGCTTAGGGTCTTCAAAACCTAGGGGTTGAGCAACATATACTTCTTGCTCAAGCAATATGCACTTTTCACATCCATTTGATATATGATGATATCATGATGGTTAGCATAGGCAAGCAATATGCGAATAGCTTCAAGTCTAGCAACAGGTGCAAAAGTTTCATCGGTGAATTCCTTCAAACTGTGTGTAGCCTTGAGCTACAATACGAGCCTTCTTTATTACCACAAGGCTATTTTCATCTTGGTTGTTGTGGTAGATCCATTTGGTACCTATGATGTTGTGCTTGCAAGGATCTGGCTGCTTGACAAGTTCCCACACATTTTTGAGCTTGAATTGATGCAATTCCTCTTGCATAGCTTGAATCCACTCAGGCTCCTTGAATGCTTCATCAACTTTGGTGGGCTCTATGATAGAGACAAAAGCAAAGTGCCCACAAAAGTTAGTAAAATGTGAAGCTCTTGAGCGAGTGAGCGGACCTGGTGCATTGATGTCGTCGATGATTTTGTCAATCTGCACTTCATTTGCAACTCTTGGATGAGTAGGTTGACGTGCCTGAGGATTTTCTTTAGCACCGTTTTCTTCAGGTGTTAGGGATATAACCCCATGGTATGACCCGCCCGAAGGGTTCCAGGTTATGCCAGACGGCTCATAAGCCGGCCTAAGAATAAGCCGTGAGACCCACGGCCCAAGAATAAAGGCGGCTCCTACTATGGGCCGCAAGGTCGGATAGACAAGAAGACCCGGGTGTGTAAGCCGCCCAGAGGTAAACTTGGCAGGGAAGATCGAGGGAGACTCAGATAGATAATGAAAGTCGGTTTGTACTTGTATGACCTGTGGTCTTTACCTTTTATATAAAGGTAGACCAGGGGCGACTTAGGGGACGGGTTATCGTGAACTAGGTCAAGCTTTTACCTCCCTTGTAATTGATACAATAAGCAATACAAACAGAAGGAGGACATAGGCTATTACCTCAATTTGAGGGGCCGAACCTGGGTAAGTTCGCGTCCTTTGTCCCAATCAATCCCTTTGAGTCCACCACAATGGCGATGGTCTCGAATCCAAGTCCGCTAACCCGAACATCTGCCGTGATAAATCCACGATAGTTGGCGCCCACCACAGGGCCCGCGCTTCGTGGTGTTGAGTTCTCAAAGGGCTCCCTTCCGGGGCTCGAAGGATACATGGTCGGAAGGATGAGAAAGAGTTGCCGTGGCCAGCTCTATATCGACGATGCCAGCTGGGGGCTTGATGCTAGGTCCGTGGAGTATGGATTCTGGGTTCCGTTCGGCGGGATCCATGTTTTCATTGGAAAGGTTGATGGATCTACTCCCGGGCCGGACATCCGTGCCGACATCATCGAGCCGGCTCGGCGCTTGCAACCTGTGCGTGACATGTGTCTTGCCCGTGCTAATCCGGGTCGAAGGCATGTCTTTGTGGGCTTCACTCAAGGTAGGGATCTGGAGGCTTCCGGATCACAAGAAACCCTTGTTTATTGGGAGGATGAGTCTTCAACTAGAGAAATAGAATCAGTATACCAACTTCGCAATGGTGGCCTTGGAGGCTACGACGACGTCTGCCCTGAGTCAGATCGCTCTGAGTCGGATGATCTGGGACCACCGGTTCATGCTGTTGTATTTATGGTGGAGTCGGGGGCTGCCACCCCGGGCGATAACCCGCCGCCACCGGCTCAAGTTCTTGTGGAGTTGATGGACGAGCTTGAGGCTTTGATGACTATGGAGGTAACACCGGATAATCAAGCATCTCGGAATTTAGAGATCGCAAGGATCAAGGGTCGGATGACAGAGGAACGGCAAAGGATGGCTGAGCTAAAAATCCGGATGGAAGAAGAGGCGGCACGTATCAAGACTGATGCTTTCCGTCTAGGGCTGGAACAGGTATCAACAGCAGCGGTGTATCAAAGAAGGCACCAATCCCTTTTACCAGAGCGCTACGAGGCAAGGAACCTCTTCAACACCCCTGGTGCAGGGAGAGAGACAGCTGCGCCTGGAATAGAGCGGCCGACGGCTCACCCAACCCGGCATAATCAAGCTTCACCCGGGGGTTTCCTAACACCGGTGGGTCATTATTCTAACCCTGCCGAGAACATGGTGGATGTTGCCGCCCGGCTTGAGACAATTCCTATCCCAGAGGAGGCACCCTTTGCGGTGGAGGTACGGAATGCCATCGGGTACCTGCAGACGGCCATTGCGCAGCAGGAGAAATATACTCACAGCCAGAGCCTGGTTCATTCAACCCCTCTCCCTAGTCGTAGCTACGTCGGCGCTATGAGTCGCCGGCAGGTTCCAGCAGCAGCCCGCACAGAGAGATTCCGATGGGTCACTGACCGGGTAGAGACACGCGAGCGTTTGTGAACGATGCAGGGAGTCCGCGAGAGGCGCCAGCCGGGCCGGCATACCAGGAACCCGTGCCTTCCGTCTCAGTAGGGCCAGGGATAAACTCTAGGGCGGTAGGCCTGCCATGTTTGTCACCGGCTCTGCAGAGTGAACGGTTGCCAAAGGACTTCAAAGGGCCCCGTAAGGTCCCAAACTATACCGCTGATTTACCTCCAGAGGCCTGGGTAGAGAGTTATGAGCTGGCCATGGAGATGCTAGACGTCAGTGAGGCAGTTTGTGCCAAGTATTTTATTATGATGCTGGAAGGTCCGGCTCGCACGTGGTTAAAGGGGTTACCACCTAATACCATCAATTCATGGGTGGAGCTCAGGGCCCGGTTCATCAAAAACTTTCAAGGGGCGTGTAAGCAGCCTATGACCATTGTGGATCTTGACCACTGCCTCCAGCAGGAGAACGAGTCGGCCCATCATTGGGTGCGGCGAGTATCAACGATCATCCACTCCTCAGAGCAGATCACGGCAGCTCAAGCGGTGTTGATCTTGGAGAAGAACTGCCACTTTATCCCTCTGAAGCAGAAGCTTGGCCGGCTCAGGCGTACGTGTCAGGACATGGGAGAGATCATGACGGCTCTCACGAAGTATGCCGACTCTGACAACACAAAGGATCCGGGTTCCGATGATGAGAAGACTGGCCAGGTAAGAAGGGTAATCAAAGCAAAGGCGCAGTGAACAATGGCGGCCAGAACAAGCGCAAGAATTTAGAAGGCGAGTCAGAGCTAGTGGCCAACGCAAACGCCCAACAGAATTACCCCAATGGCAATAGGAGGTCAGACCGCCCTTTAACAAGGATAACTCCCTCTCGAACATGGAGATGTTACTTAAGCGACCCTGTCCGAATCACAGTCTTCCCGACAATCCGGCAACTCGCACATGGGAGGATTGCCACTTCATGGAGAAGTACAAGTGCTATTTTTCACAGTCTAACCATCGAGAAGACGGCCCGCCGGGCGGCTCAGGACATGGCGGGTCAGGAGCTTGATTCGGCTCTGGCGGTTCAGGATCCGGTTATCCGGGTCAGAATAATCAAGGGGGACACCAGCCGCATTCTGGTAACAACAACAACAATAATCCGGGTATCAGAGTAATCCGGAACAGCTCAGTTCCGGGCAGTACCACGTTTTTACGACGAGTCTCAATAAACGGGACCAAAACTTGCGGAGGCCAGCGGTCAATGCAATTGCGCCGGCTCTCCCGCAGTATTTGAAGTGGTCTGAATATGACATAACGTGGAGCCGAGAGGACCACCCGCCGCGTGTTGATGACCGAGGGCGGCTGGCGTTGGTTGTGTCACCCCAGGTAAACGGATATATGGTGAACAAGGTGCTCATGGATGGTGGTAGCAGTATAAACATCCTTTATTATGACACCTTTCGGCGGATGAAGTTGCTTGACAAGGACTTAAAACCGTCGTCCAGCATCTTTCATGGTGTGGTCCCGGGAAAGTCGGCATATCCAGTGGGTAGGAATTCTTTGGAAGTGGGTTTCGGCGATGAGTACAGTTACAGGGTGGAATCCTTGTGGTTTGAGGTGGTTAAAATTAAGAGCCCCTATCATGCATTGTTTGGATGGCCAGCTTATGCTAAATTCATGGCTAGGCCTTGCTATGTTTACTTACAGCTCAAGATGCCTGGTTTAAATGGTACCATTACCGTTCATGGGAATCGGAATACGGCCATTGACTGCGAGGAAGGAGATGCGTCTTATGCAGAATCCAGCTGTGCCCAGGAGGAGCTTAAGTTTGATAAGGAGAATGTTGACCCGGAGGATATGACCCCATTGAAGAAGCCTACTACAGAGGTTGAGCCACCCCTCAAGTTTTCGGCGGATGATACCAAGGCGGTGGATTTCACTCCGGGCGACTCATCTAAGCAGTTCATCATTGGGGCTCACATGGATCCCAAATAGGAAGGCGCGCTCATCGAATTCATCCGTGAGAATCGAGACATCTTCGCATGGAAACCTTATTGCCGGGTGTACTGAGAGAGTTTGCTGAGCACAACCTTAATGCGGATCCAAAGTTTAAGCCGATTAAACAGTTTCTACGCCGGTTCAATGAAGAGAGGCGAAAGGCTATTGGAGAGGAAGTGGCCCGACTCTTAGCAGCAGGTTTTATCGTCGAAGTCTTTCACCCAGAATGGTTGGCTAACCCGGTGTTGGTACTCGAAAAGAATGGCACATGGCGTATGTGTGTGGATTACGCGGACCTTAACAAAGCTTGTCCGGCTGATCCGTTTGCCCTCCCTCGGATTGATCAAATAATTGATGCGACAACAGGTTGTGAAAGTTTATGTTTCCTAGATGCTTATTCAGGCTATTATCAGATCAATATGATGGTTAAAGGCCAGGAGAAGACGGCCTTTATCACAACTTTCGGGGCTTTCTGTTATGTCTCTATGCCTTTTGGGCTCAAGAGCGCCCAGGCGACTTATCAGCGATGCGTGCAGAATTTCCTTCACAGTCAGATTGGTTGTAATGTTCATGCTTATGTGGATGTTGTGGTCAAATCCAAAAAGAAGGAGACTCTCTTGGAAGACTTAAGAGAAACCTTTGATAATCTCCAGGTATACAAGATGATGCTTAACCCGACCAAGTGTGTCTTTGGTTTTCCAGCAGGCAAGCTTTTGGGTTTCTTGGTCTCTGAGCGTGGCATCGAGGCTAACCCGGATAAAATCAAGGCTATCACCTCTCTGGGGGAGCCGTCTTGCATTAATGATGTTCAGCGCCTGGCAAGGCGGATTGCAGCGTTGAGTCGGTTCATAAGCCGTCTTGGAGAGAAGGCTATCCTTTTGTATCAGATGATGAAAAAGACAGACCAATTTGTGTGGAGCAAAGCGGCGGGTGAAGCACTTGAAGCGCTTAAAAAACAGCTTACTGAGCCGCCCATGCTAGCCGCTCCGGCTGAGAAAGAACCATTACTCCTTTATGTGGCGGCTAACAATCGGGCAGTATGTGCTGCAGTCATGGTTGACCGTAAGGAAGCCGGGAAGGAGTATCCTATGCAAAGGCCGGTCTATTATATCAGTGAGGTCCTGACAGAATCTAAACAAAGATATCCACATTGGCAGAAGCTGCTATACGGGGTTTTCATGGCCAACCACAAGTTAAAGCACTATTTTCTAGGGCACCAAATAACTGTGGTCAGTTCTGCTCCGTTAGGAGATATTATCCAAAACAGAGAAGCCACAGGAAGGATTGCTAAGTGGACGTTGGAGCTGGGACCTCTTAATTTAATCTATGTCCCCCGCACAACTATTAAGTCCCAAGCCCTTGTGGACTTCATAAATGATTGGACAGAATGTCAAGCTCCTGAGGAAAAGCCGGATGACACGTACTGGAAGATACACTTCGATGGATCCAAGCAGTTAGAGAGGTCAGGAGCAGGAGTGGTTCTGACATCCCCCAAGGATGACAAATTCTGTTATGTACTCCGGCTGATGTTTCCCTGCACTAACAATGCGGCTGAATATGAGGCTCTGCTCCATGGTCTCAGAGTAGCCAAAGAGATGAATTTAAGCCGGGTGAGATGTTTGGGCGACTCGGACCTTGTGGCTCAGCAAGTTTCAGGTACTTGGGACTCCAAGGACCCGCGGATGGCAGCTTATCGATGGGCGGTTGATATTATTGCAGGTCACTTCAAGGGCTATCAGGTAGATCATATTGACTGTCGCAGGAATGAGGCGGTTGATTCCTTGTCACGGTTAGGTTCTCAGCGGAAGCCGGTGCCACCTAATGTTTTTCTGGACGTCTTGCATCATCCGACTGTCAAAATACCTTCTGAAGAGGATTTGGCTGTTCCTGACCCAGAGGCAGAATTGGTGGCGGCTCTGCATGCTATCCCAGACTAGACTATTCCCTATTTGGCGTATCTGACATATGGTGAGATACCTGAAGATGAGGGTCTCGCCAGGGAGATCACCCGGCGTTCTAAGTCTATGACAATAATCAATGATGAGTTACACAAATGCAGTGTGACGGGTGTTTTTCAGCATTGTATCTCACCAGAGGAAGGCCGGCAGATCCTGAATGAAATTCATGCTGGTGATTGTGGACACCATGCCGGCTCAAAGTCTTTGGTAGCCAAGGCTTTCCGACATGAGTTTTTCTAGTTGACGGCTCACAAGGATGCAGAAGACTTAGTCCGCAAGTGTGACGACTGTCAGAAGTTTGGCCGGCGTGCTCACGTTCCGGCTCAAGAATTGAGGATGATACCAATCACTTGGCCGTTTGCGGTCTGGGGGCTTGACATGGTAGGACCTTTCAAGAGGTCTAAAGATAAGAAAACACACCTCCTGGTGGCGGTTGATAAATTTACCAAATGGGTAGAGGCAGAGCCGGTCAGCAAGTGTGATGCAGCTACGTCGGTTCTATTCATTAAGAAGCTGATTTACCGCTTTGGTTACCCACACAGCATCATTACTAATAATGGAACAAATCTATCCAAGGGGGCTATGAAAGAATTCTGTGATAAAGAGCATATTCGTCTTGATATTTCAGCCGTGACACATCCACAGTCCAATAGTCAGGTGTAGCGTGCCAATCAGGAAATTTTGAGAGGGATTAAACCGCTTCTTATGGTTCCTTTGCAGCAGACGCCCGGGTGTTGGTTTAAGAGCTACCCTCTGTCTTATGGAGCATCAGAACCACCCCTAACAGATCTATGAGTTTCACGCCTTTCTTTATGGTGTACGGTGCTGAGGCGGTTTTGCCCAGCAACATCCGGCATGACTCAGCGAGGGTGGCGGCTTACATTGAGACGGACAATGAAATGACACGTCAAGATGCATTGGACACTTTGGAAGAGGCGCAAGAGCTAGCAGCGGCTCGATTGACGATTTATCAATAAGACCTGCGTCGCTATCACAGACGCAGGGTGAAGACCCGGACGTTTCAGGAAGGCGACTTGGTGCTCCGGCTGATTCAGGACCAGACGAATATGCATAAGTTATCTCCTCCATGGGAAGGACCCTTTGTGGTCAGCAAAAACCTCAACGACGGGTTATATTACCTCATCGATATCCAAGATGACTCAGATACGGCGGGTCAAGAGACCCGCCGACCGTGGAACATGGCGCATCTCTGACCTTATTTCACTTAAGGGAGTAGAGACCCTTCACTGTATATCATCATTGTACTTATCAGAGTACTTATCAGAGTTATATAAATAAAGAAGCATCACTGCAAAAAAAATAAGCCTCTGTTGTTCCACACATCCTTGTATGAGGGGAGATTAAAAACCGACTAAGGAAAATTAGTCATGGTGGGGGCAGCTTCTTACCTCTGAGTATAGCTTCTAATGCCCTTTTCCGCCGGCGGGTCATGCCATATTGCTGAACGGCAGTAGATACTCAGTAAGCCAACATTTTTTCCACATCAAAAACAAAACCGACTAAGGTAAATTAGTCGTGGTGGGGGCGGCTTCTTACCTCCGGGTACAGCTTCTAACACCTATCCGTCGGCGGGTTATGCCGTATTGCTGAAGGGGGCTTCTTACCGACGGGTATCGCTTCTAACACCTGACCAGCTAGCTTTATGCCAAAATTCCGGCTAAACATGTTTAGCTGCGGTCATGAGGAGTTTTTTACCGATGGGTAGCTAACACCTCATGACCAGCGAAGGGAGGCTTCCTACCTTCGGGTATAGCTTCTAACGCCTGGAGCCGGTGTTATGCCACGTAAAAACGACTGAGGTAAATCAGCCGTAGTGAACAGTGGCTTCTTACCTTCGGGTATAGCTGCTAACGCTTATTAGCCGGCCTTAGGGCACAAAACTCCGGCTAAGGAAAATTAGCCGCGGCGAGGGCGGCTTCTTACCTTTTGGTACAGCTTTAACGCTCATTCGCCGGTGTTTCACACCGTATTATTACCTTTGGGTACAACTTACAATGCTGATGAGTCAGACTTATGCTACAAAGTTCCGGCTAAACTGCGGAGGAAAATTATTAAAGTCCTTTTAGCGGACTCTCTATCAAAACAAGAGGAGACGAAACAACGGTGAATCAAGAATACATACAGGCGAAAAGCCAGATTTTTCTCATTTAAGAAGACCAGCATGGCAAATGTTACGGGTTATATATATTACAAAAGCCCTCTGAGGAGCCCCAAAAAATTGAGGATCAAAGTATTTCAAAGCTTGTGGGGTCACAGAAGAACTGGCTATTACAAAGAATTACAACAATAAGATCAATTGGTTGTCGGCTCATCCTACTCCGGCTCTTCGACTGGATTGATATGAAGGTCGTCCAAGTTCCAATTGCAGTCAGCCAGAGCTGCAAAAGTCCCTTCCTCGAAGAAAGGGGATGGGTCAAGATCACAAGGAAAAGGATCCTTAATGTGGGCAGGCGTCAAGTTTTTCCCCTCGTAGAGAGGACCGCGAATCCGCTTCTGCTCGGCATCGTAAGCCGCCTGGTAAGTCCCCAAGTCGGCTTCTTCTGCTAAAATGGAGGCCAAATAGCGGAAGTCCTTGACGCACCGGATGTAGTCAGCTTCCGTGAACTCTGAGCCGTCATCCTTCTTCGAGGGGAAGCCCTCCATCATGTCAGCCGGCGTGAGCTCCGGGGCAAAAGCCAGAGCCCGACTTATGCCTACGACTGCTCCTTGGCTGACGATTGATTTATTTAACTCAACAATCTGATTCGGCATGGTTGAGAACAGCCCTAACACCCCTTTCAGAGCTGAAGGGATCTTCTCCTTGTATTGCACAGCCTTGAGTGTGAACATAGCGCCGCAGTAAAGTTGCTCCACCAAGGTGTAGATGGCCTTCAGAGGCAGGAGACTGTTGGATGCCAGCCGGCGACTTCTAGGGCCTGTGTAAGCCGGATATTTTTAGAATAAGTCGCCAAATCAACGGTTATGCAGCAAGAAAAAGGGGAATATCAAAGAGCTTACCAGAGATCGCGGCTATCATCTTTGAGATGTGCTGCTTCAAGGTTTGCAGCTCATTAGAGACGGCTGTCAGCCGTTGGTCAGCGTCATCCGCCCGCTTGGTTAGCTGTGCCTTTTTAGACATGGCAGACTCCTTGAAAGCGGTGAACTCCGCCTTAACTTTGACTAGCTCTTCAACCAACAGCCGACACTTCTCGTCAGTAGCGCTATGGGAGGCTTGTTGATCAGCTAGAGCAGTTTTTAAACTGGTCAACTGTGACCCGGCTTCATTCAAAGATTCCTGCAAAGCATTTTAGAGCAGAGAGTAAAACAGACAAGTCTCAAGCAGATTGCAAGCAATATACATGACACTTGGGGGGCTAATGTCTATTATTTCTAGAGATACAACATGCAGAAGTCCCGGCTCAACTTTGAACAAGTTTGAGCCGACAATTGGGGGCTACTATTAACTCTTTTAAATATTCTCTAAGGAAGTCCCGGCTCAACTTTGAACAAGTTTAAGCCGACACTTGAGGTTTACTATTAGATCTTCTAAATAAGGAAGTCCCTGCTCAACTTTGAACAAGATTGAGCTGACCCTTGGGGGCTAATATCGGTTCTTCTTTACCTTCTACACAAATGAAGAGTACTTATGTAAAAGTGCCGCCCTAATTCTGGGCAGAGGTCAAGCCGACACTTGGGGGCTACGTAAGGGTATAAGTATGAGAAGTTTACCTCATATTTCCCCTTCATGAGGTTCACCAATTGAAGCTCCAAGTCCCGGCTTGTGGTCAGGCGGGTCATGTAGCCAGCATGAAGCTCTTCAGCTGACATTTTCTTCAATGCAGAGGTTTCAAATTCCAATTTCTTGAAAGCTTCAGCGGTTTCACCCCGCTTGGTCAGTACATGAGCCGGGGAAGAATGCGGGCCGGTGCCAGTAACTTCGACTACTGGGCCGGTTGTGTCCTTAGCCGCCTGGGCAGGGCTTGGCGGCTTAGAAGGATTCTTTGGCGGACTGTCCATGATGATGTCGCCAGCGGTCAGCTTTGCAGAAGCCGCTGGGATATCTTCAATCAGTCGTGAATCATCCGGCTTTGAAAGTTCCGTTTCTTGAGCAGAAGGGCCGGGGGAGGACTTGTTGGTCTTACGACGCTTGGCTTGAGCACTTCAAAATAGAAGGATCGGAATCCAAAAGATTTTACTACCCTATAAAGAACCAGATGTTAATACTTACAGCGGATTAATGTTAGGTGGTGGTAAAGAAGTCGCTGAAGAATCGCCAGAAGAGGGTGACTTCTGAAAAGATAAAGCAGGAAAGATGAGAAAACATCAAGGTTACAAAGAAAGGTTAAAGAAGAGCGGATACACAAACCTCTGTGGGGCGTTTCTTTGGAGCCGAAGAATTTGGTAAGCCGAACATGAGCTCAGTAGAGCTTGCACTCTGAGTCTGTTGATGTTCAGCCTATTGTTGCCTTTTCAAGAGAAAGTCGGGAGCCAGATAAGCAAGAGGATGACAGAGAGGAACTTTTACAATAACCAGCCGCGGCTTTCGGGGGACAACGTATTCTGAGCCGGAAGAAATATAGATTACCTCAGGGGCGTTGGCGTGGCTTGTTCCGACTTCATCCTGTGAGTAAAACATGTATAAGTAAAATAAGATCATAAAAATGACAAAAAGCAGCCAAAGGTTACCTCAGAGTCGGATGATTGCGGCAGGTCAAACCACTCTTCTTGTGGGGCGACTTTCTTGGTTTTCTTACCCAGAGCCTTCTTTCTGAGCTTCCTCGGGGGAGGAACATATTCCTTTTTCCAGAAGTCAGAGCCGGCCTGAAAAGATAAAACCGTTTGAGCGGTGACGAGTCATAAAAGTATGAGTAACAAGGAGAAAAAGGTGTGAAGAGTGGCCTTACATCTAGAGCCAAATTTTTGGTGTAGAAAGGCGCCAAACCAATGGCACTGCACGATCTTGACGCTTCCTGAACTAGGCTCCGGATGGTGGTGGTGATATCATCTTCCGTCAGAGTTGATTGGCTGAAGCATAAGGAGCTATCATATTTGCCTTCATATTCGCACATAAGCCGGCTCCTGTGGCGTAAAGGCATAATCCGCCAGGAAATCCAACAGCGGATCAAGTCTATTCCGGTTAATCCATTGGCCATGAGGGCCCTGATCTTAGCATGCGCTGGCCCATATCTTACACGATCGGAAGCAGACAACCGTCCAGGAAGTTCTGAAGAGGTTTTGAGCCGGGAAGGACGGTAACCCGGCAGTGGACGCTCCCCCTCTCGGGAGGTATCTTTACAATAGAACCAGGTCTTGTTCCAGTCCTTCGGGTGACTCGGCATCTGCATAGCCGGAAAAGTAATGTCTCTGCACCGTTGAATGGAGATCCCACCAAGCTCCAGATTTGGACCGGATTTCACTTCAGTTTGTCGGTTGGCATAGAAGAATTCCCGGAACAGCCCCACAGATGGCTGGATTTGCAGGTAAACTTCGTAGAGCACTTGAAAATTGCAGATGTTGGAAACAGAGTTGGGGGCAAATCTTGGGGTGAAGCTTGTAAAGATGGAGAACATCATGAAAGAATTTTGAACCGGGAGGTACGAATCCTCGCTCGATATGGTCAGAGAAAACCACTATCTCGCCTTCTTGAGGACTAGGCCCTGTCTCATCTCCTGGGGCACGCCAGCTGATGACCTCCTTGGAAGGAAGAGTCCCCGCATTAACAAAGTCCGTCAGGAACTCGTCGGTGATACAAGAGCCGACCCAATTACAAGAATTGGAAGCATGGGACATGGTGGCGGTTTAAAGGCTGTACAAAGAGTGCGGCGAGTCAAAGCAACGCAAACACCCATGACGGCTTACAATTTTAAAGGCTCTACAGGTAATGTGGCAAGGTCCGGCTGATGGGAACCGGAGAAAGCTTGGTGGGTCAAACAGAGGAGAAAGGAGCAAAAAACGGCTAAGTCCTGGGAAAACAGATTTTAAAATATTCAGTTATGATTACGGATCTGGAAAAGCAGGAAAATTAGCTATATTTCTAGACCTAACGATGAACATGTGGAGCAAACGAAGTTTAAAATGGTAGGCCGAGCAGGATCCAATCTATATGTTGCTATTTAGGGCCTATCGCGTGGCAGCACCATGAGGTTGAATGACTGTCCAGAGCTCATGCACTAAAAGATGGTCGGCGGCAATGGGATTCAAGATACAAACGACGACGGCGATGAAAGTTCCGAGAAACCCTACTGGAGCGATTACAGATCTTAGGGAAGAGGAATTTGTTGGAAATATGCCCTAGAGGCAATAATAAATTAGTTATTATCATATTTCCTTGTTCATGATAATCGTTTATTATCCATGCTATAATTGTATTGATCGGAGACTTAGATGCATGTGTGGATACATAGACAAAACCATGTCCCTAGTATGCCTCTAATAGACTAGCTCGTTGATCAAAAGATGGTTAAGGTTTCCTAGCCATGGACATGAGATGTCATTTGATAACGGTGTTACATCGTTAGGAGAATGATGTGATGGACAAGACCCAAACTACAAACGTAGCATATGATCGTGTCAGTTTATTGCTACTGTTTTCCACATGTCAAGTATGTGTTCCTATGACCATGAGATCATGCAACTCATAGATATCGGAGGAGTGCCTTGTGTGTATCAAACGTTGCAACATAATTGGGTGACTATAAAGGTGCTCTACAGGTATCTCCGATGGTGTCTGTTGAGTTGGCATGGATCGAGACTCGGATTTGTTACTCCGTGTGACGGAGAGGTATCTCGGGGCCCACCCGGTAATGCAACATCACAATAAGCCTTGCAAGCAATGTGACTAATTGTTAGTTGCAGGATCTTGTATTACGGAACGAGTAAAGAGACTTGCCGGTAACGAGGTTGACCTAGGTATGGAGATACCGACGATCGAATCTCGGGCAACTAACATACCGAAGAACAAAGGGAACGTTATAGGGGATTAACTGAATCCTTGATATAGACGTTCAACCGATAAAGATCTTCATAGAATATGTAGGAAACAATGTGGACGTCCAGGTCCCGCCATTGGTTATTGACCGTAGAGGTGTCTCGGTCATGTCTACATAGTTCTCGAACCCGCAGGGCCTGCACACTTAAGGTTCGGTGACGTTTCGGTAGTGTAGAATTATGTATGGTGGTGACCGAAGTTCGTTCGGAGTCCCGGATGAGATCCCGGACGTCACGAGTAGCTCCAGAATGGTCCGGAGGTAAAGATTCATATATAGGAAGTCCCAGTTTGGTTTCCGGAAAAGTTTCGGGCTCATCGGTAGTGTACCGGGAGTGCCGGTAGTGTACCGGGAGGCCTCCGGGAGGGGTATTTCGACCCCAAGAGGTCCATGGGCTGTGGGAGAATAATAACCAGCCCTTAGTGTGCTGGGAAAACAGCCACAAAGGCCCATGGCACAGGACAAAAAAGTCCTAAAGCAAAAAGTGGAAAATCAGCCAATAGGAGGCAATCCTACTCCAACTAGGATTGGAGGTGAAGTAGGATTGCTTCCCACCTCCTATTTCGGCCGACCCAAAGGCCTTGTCTGCCTCTCCTCTCCTCTCCTCCTATATATACTAGTGGATTGGGTGGTTTTTGGACAGAATTTCCGGCCACGTGCTACCCGTTACACCGGTGCATAGTTTCTCCTCTAGATCGGTTTTCTGCAGCGCTTAGACGAAGCCGTGCCGGAATTGCTCCACCACCATCACCGGAGCACCATCATGCTGCTGGTAAACTCTCTCTCCTCTCCACCTCCTCTCGCTGGATCGAGACAGTTGAGATCGTCATCAAGCTGCACGTGTGCTGAACGCGCAGGTGCCGCCCGTTCGGCGCTAGATCGGAAGGACCGTGATCGAGATCGCGAGACGGTTTGTGATGTGATCACGGAACGGATCATGATGAGTTCGCAGGACAGATCGTGATCAAGATCGTGAGACGGATCGTGATGAGTTCGCGGGACGGATCATGATGTGTTAGCGGGATGGTTCGTGATTGGATCGCGGGACGCTCGGCGACTTGGATCGCGAAGAAGTTCGACTACACCAACCGCGTTTCTTAATGCTTCCCGCTTAGCGATCTACAAGGGTACGTAGATCCACTCTCCCTCTCATAGATGCTCATCACCATGGATAGGTTTGCGTGTGCGTAGGAAAATTTTGGTTTCCCATGCGACGTTCCCCAACAGTGGCATCATGAGCTAGGTTGATGGTTCGATGAGATATCGAGTAGAACACAAAAGGTTTGTGGGCATTGATGCTTTGATTGCTTCCTCCCTTGGTCGGATTTTGGTTCAGCGGGATTGTGAGATGAAGCGGCCCGGACCTACATTACTCGTACACTTACGAGAGATTGGTTCCCTCGACGCAACTTGTTGCTTAGATGGCTTGCGGGTGAAAGTTTCTCTCACTTTAGTTGGATCGGATCCGACAAAGGCGGTCCTTGAGAAGGTTGAAAAGCAATCTATATATCACTGTTGTAGTTTATGCGTAGGTGAGAATCGTTCTTGCTAGATAGCCATAGCAGCCACGTAAAACATGCAACAACAATTAGAGGACGTCTAACTTGTTTTTGCAGGGTATGTTGTGATGTGATATGGCCAATTACATGATGAGATATACGTGATGTATGAGATGGTCATGTGATTTATAGAATTTCACGACTTGCATGTCGTTGAGTACGGCAACCGACAGGAGCCATAGGGTTGTCTTTAATTATTGTATGACCTGCGTGTCAATCATTAAGCGCTATGTAATGCTTTACTTTATCGCTAAGCGGTAGCAATAGAAGTAGAAGCAGGGCTGGCGCCACAACCCCAATGGCAACACATTGATGGAGATCAAGATGATGGAGATCATGGTGTTGTGCCGGTGATGATGGAGATCATGCCGGTGTTTCGAAGATGGAGATCTTAAACACAAGTTCATGGCCATATCATGTCACTTATGAATTGCATGAGATGTTAGTCCTTTTATGCACCTTGTTTTGCTTAGTACGGTGGTAGCATTATAAGGTGTGCACCGTTGCGAAAGTTCGTCGTGTTGATACACCACGTGATGATCGGGTGTGATAGACTCTACGTTCACATACAACGGGTGCAAGCCGGATTTGCACACGCAGAACACTCGGGTTAAACTTGACGAGCCTAGCATGTACAGACATGGCCTCGGAACACGAGAGACCGAAAGGTCGAACATGAGTCATATAGTAGATATGATCAACATAATCATGTTCACCATTGCAGCCACCTCAACTCACGTTATGATCGGACTTGAGTTGGTGAATTTGGATCGTGTATCACTCGAATGATCTGAGGGATGTCAATTTGAGTGGGAGTTCTTAAGTAATATGATTAATTGAACTCATTATAATGAACATAGTCAAAGTGTCTTTGCAAATTATGTTGTAGATTACTAGCTCGCGCTGTAGCTCCCTTAAATTTTTATATGTTCCTAGAGAAATAGAGTTGAAAGATGTTGGTAGCAATATTGCGGACTGGTTCTGTGATCTGAGGATTGTCCTCATTGCTGCACAGAAGGCTTATGTCCTTAATGCACCGCTCGGTGCGCCACCCCCTCTAGCATCATCTATAGATGTTGTGAACATCTAACAGACACGTTTCGATGACTACTTGATAGTTTAGTGCGTCATGCATTACGGCTTAGAATTGAGGCTCCGAAACATTTTGAACGTCACGGAACATATGAGATGTTCTAGGAGCAGAGATTGTGATCTCAGGCTCGTGCCTGTGTTGCGAGATATGAGATCTCCAACAAGATTATTTGCCTGTAAGGTGAAGGAGAATAGCTCAATCGTTGAGCATGTACTCAGATTCTCTGGGTACTACAATCGCTTTAATCAAGTGGGAGTTGATCTTCCAGATAAGATAGTGATTGATATAGTTCTCCAAGTCACTGTCACTAAAGCTACTAGAACTTAGTGATGAACTATAATACACCAGGGATAGAAGTATTGATCCCTGAGTTGTTCGCGATGTTTGACACCGCGAAGGTAGAAATCAAGAAGGAGCGTCAAGTGTTGATGGTTAATCAAACCACTAGTTTCGAAAAGGGCAAGAGCAAGGAGGGAAACTTCATGGATAGCAAGTCAGTTGTTGCTCCAGTGAAGCAACCCAAAGTTGAACTCAAACCCGAGACTAAGTGCTTCTATTATGAGGTGAGAGGTCGCTGAAGCAGAACAACCCTAGATACTTGGTAGATAAGAAGGCTGGCAACATCGACAGAAGTATATTTGATATACGAGTTATTGATGTGTACCTTTATAGTACTCCTAGTAGCACCTGGGTTTTGGATATCGGTTCGTTGCTAAATGTTAGTAACTCGAAATAAAAGCTACGGAATAAATGGAGAACTAGCTAAGGGTGAGGTGACGATGTGTGTTGGAAATGTTTCCAAGGTTGATGTGATCAACATCGCACACTCTCTCTACCTTCAGGATTAGTGACGAACCTAAATAAATGTTATTTGGTGTTTTGCGTTGAGCATGAACATGATTAGATCATGTTTGTTGCAATACGGTTATTCATTTAAGTCAGAGAATAATAGTTATTCTGTTTACATGAATAATACCTTCAATGGTCATGCACCCAGTGAGAATGGTTTGTTGAAATCTTGATCGTAGTAATACACATGTTCATAACATTGATGTCAAAAGATACAAAGTTAAATAATGATAGTACCACATACTTGGGGCACTGCCGCAAAATGTCATATTGGTATAAACCGCATGAAGAAATTCCATGGTGATGGATATTTGGACTCATTCAATTTCGAATCGGTTGAGACATGCGAACCATGCCTCTTTGGCAATATGACTAAAGGAGCCCGTTGGATGGAGCGGGCAAGTGATTCATTGGAAATGATACATGTTGATGTATGCAATCAAGTGAGTCTTGTAGCGTGTAGTGGATATCGTTATTTTCTTACCTTCACTGATGATTTGAGTAGATATAGTGTATATTTACTTAATGAAACATAAGTCTGAATCGTTTTAAAGGTTCAAGCAAATTCAGAGTGAAGTTTAAAGATCATCGTGACAAGAAGATAAAAATGACTGCGATATGATCGTGGAGGTGAATATCTGAGTCACGAGTTTGGCATACAACTTAAGACAATGTGAAAGTTGTTTCACAACTAAACACCACTTGGAACACCATAGTGTAATGGTGTCTCTGAACATCATAGTTATGCTCTATTGGACATGGTGCGTGCTATGATGTCTCTTATGGTTTTACTACTATAATTTTGGGGTTATGCATTAGAGACAACTACATTCACTTTAAATAGGGCACCATCTAAATCTGTTGAGATGACACCATGTGAATTATGGTTTGATAGAAACCTGAGCTGTCATTTCTTAATACTTGGGGCTGCAACACTTGTGTGGAAAATGTTTTCACCTAATGAGGTCGAACCCAAGGCGGACAAATGCATCTTCATAGAATACCCTAAGAACAGTTGGGTGAACCTTCTATGTCAGATCCAAGTGCAAAGTGTTTGTTACTAAAACGGATCCTTTCTCGAGGAAAAGTTTCTCTCGAAAGAATTAAGTGGGAGGAAGATAGAACTTGATGAGGTTGTTTAAACTTTGTTCAACCAGAGAGTTGCGCAGCGCAGGATGTTGTTTCTGTGAAGCCTACATTAGTTGACGAGGAAGTTAATGATGATGATCATGAAGCTTCAGGATCAAGTTACTATCAAACTTCGTAGGTCGACAAGGATGTGTACTGCTCCTAAGCGGTACGACAACCCTGTCTTGGAGGTCATGTTGTTGGACAAAAGATGAACCTACAAGCTATGGAGAAGCGATGATGGGCCCGGATTCTGACAAATGGTTGGAGGACATGAAATCAGAGATAGGATCCATGTATGAAAACCAAGTGTAGACTTTGGTAGACTTGCTCGTTGGATGGCAGGTCGTTGAGTACAAATGGATCTTTAAAATGAAGCCAGACACTGATGGTGAATGTCACTATTTGTAAAGCTCGACTTGTTGCAAAGATGTTTGTGACAAGTTCAAGGAGTTGACTATGATGAGACTTTCTCACTCGTAGTGGTGCTAAAGTCTATTGGAATTATGTTAGCAGTTGCTGTGTTTTCAATTATGAAATCTGGCAGATGGATGTCAAAACATCGTTTCCTTAACGGTTTACTTGAGGAAAGGTTGTATGTGATACAACCAGAAGTTTTGTCGGGCCTAAGGATGCTAAAAGGTGTGCAAGCTTCGGTGATCCTTCCGTGGACTGAAGCAAGCATCTCGGAGTTGGAATATACGCTTTGATGAGGTGATCAAAGTTTTGATGTTTATACAAAGTTTACGAGAAACTTGTATTTGCAATAAAGTGAGTGGGAGCACTATAGAATTTCTGATAAGTATATGTGGATGACATATTGTTGATCAGAAATAATGTAGAGTTTCTGGAAAGCATAAAACAGTTATTTGGAAAGTGATTTTCAAAGTAAGACCTGGATGAAGCTACCTAATTGTTGAGTATCAAAATCTATGGAGATAGATCAAGATGCTCCATGAGACTTTCAATGAGTGCATACCTTGACAAGATTTTGAAAGAGTTCAAAATGGATCAGTCAGAGAAAGAGTGCTCGCCTGATTTGTAAGGTGTGAAAGTTGAGTGAGACTCAAAGCTCGACAACGGCAGAAGAAAGAGAAAGGACGAATGTCGTCCCCTATGCCTTAGCCATAGGCTCTATATTATGCCATGCTGTGTACCGCACCTATGTGTGCCTTGCCATGAGTCCGTCAGGGAGTACAAGAGTGAACCAGGAGTGGATCACTGGACAGCGGTCAAGATTATCCTCAATAACTAAGAGACTGAGGAGATGTTTCTCGATTATGGAGGTGATAAAGAGTTCGTCGTAAGGAGTTACGTCGATACAAGTTTTAACACTAATCCGGATGACTCGTAGTAGCAATCTGGATACGTATAGTGGAGCAGCCATTTGGAATAGTACCAGGTGGAGTGTGGTAGCAGTGTTTATAGTTTAACATAGGTATTTGCAAAGTGCACACGGATCTGAATGTTACAGACCCGTTGACTATAAGACCTCTCTCACATGCAGAGCATGATCGAGCCCTAGAACTCGTTGGGTGTTAGATTCATAACAATGCGAATCACATGGTGATGTGAACTAGATTATTGACTCTAGTGCAAGTGGGAGACTATTGGAAATATGCCCTAGAGGCAATAATAAATTAGTTATTATCATATTTCCTTGTTCATGATAATCGTTTATTATCCATGCTATAATTGTATTGATCGGAGACTTAGATGCATGTGTGGATACATAGACAAAACCATGTCGCTAGTATGCCTCTAATAGACTAGCTCGTTGCTCAAAAGATGGTTAAGGTTTCCTAGCCATGGACATGAGATCTCATTTGATAACGGGGTTACATCATTAGGAGAATGATGTGATGGACAAGACCCAAACTACAAACGTAGCATATGATTGTGTCAGTTTATTGCTACTGTTTTCCGCATGTCAAGTATGTGTTCCTATGACCATGAGAATATGCAACTCACAGATATCGGAGGAGTGCCTTGTGTGTATCAAATGTCGCAACGTAATTGGGTGACTATAAAGGTGCTCTACAGGTACCTCCGATGGTGTCTGTTGAGTTGGCATGGATCGAGACTGGGATTTGTTACTCCGTGTGACGGAGAGGTATCTCGGGGTCCACTCGGTAATGCAACATCACAATAAGACTTGCAAGCAATGTGACTAATTGTTAGTTGCGGGATCTTGTATTACGGAACGAGTAAAGAGACTTGCCGGTAACGAGGTTGAACTAGGTATGGAGATACCGACGATCGAATCTCGGGCAAGTAACATACCGAAGAACAAAGGGAACGCTATACGGGATTAACTGAATCCTTGACATAGAGGTTCGACCGATAAAGATCTTCGTAGAATATGTAGGAACCAATGTGGATGTCTAGGTCCCGCCATTGGTTATTGACCGTAGAGGTGTCTCGGTCATGTCTACATAGTTCTCGAACCCGCAGGGTTAGCACACTTAAGGTTCGTTCGGAGTTCGTTCGGAGTCCCAGATGAGATCCCGGACGTCACGAGGAGCTCCGGAATGGTCCGGAGGTAAAGATTCATATATAGGAAGTCCTAGTTTGGTTGCCGGAAAAGTTTTGGGCTCATCGGTAGTGTACCGGGAGTGCCGGTAGTGTATCGGGAGGCCTCCGGGAGGGGTATTTCGACCCCAAGAGGTCCATGGGCTGTGTGAGAATAATAACAAGCCCTTAGTGTGCTGGGAAAACAGCCACAAAGGCCCATGGCTCAGGAGAGAAAGTCCTAAAGCAAAAAGTGGAAAATCAGCCAATAGGAGGCAATGCTACTCCAACTAGGATTGGAGGTGAAGTAGGATTGCTTCCCACCTCCTATTTCGGCCGACCCAAAGGCCTTGGCTGCCTCTCCTCTCCTCTCCTCCTATATATACTAGTGGATTGGGTGGTTTTTGGACAGAATTTCCGGCCACGTGCTACCCGTTACACCGGTGCATAGTTTCTCCTCTAGATCGGTTTTCTATAGCGCTTAGGCGAAGCCCTGCCGGAATTGCTCCACCACCATCACCGAAGCGCCGTCACGCTGCCGGTGAACTCTCTCTCCTCTCCACCTCCTCTCGCTGGATCGAGACGGTGGAGACCGTCATCAAGCTACACGTGTGCTGAACGCGGAGGTGCCGTCCGTTCGGCGCTAGATCGGAAGGACCGTGATCGAGATTGCGAGATGGTTCGTCATGTGATCACGGAACGGATCGTGATGAGTTCGCAGGAAAGATCGTGATCAAGATCGTGAGACGGATCATGATGAGTTCGCGGGACGGATCATGATGTGTTCGTGGGACGGTTCGTGATTGGATCGCCGGACGCTCGGCGATTTGGATCGCGAAGAAGTTTGACTACACCAACTGCGTTTCTTAACGCTTCCCGCTTAGCGATCTACAAGGGTACGTAGATCCACTCTCCCTCTCGTAGATGCTCATCACCATGGATAGGTTTGCTTGTGCGTAGGAAATTTTTTGTTTCCCATGCGATGTTCCCCAACAGAATTTATCGGAGACAGAGCGGAGAACGCAGATGAATCTCTGGAACGGCATAGGTTGATGCAGCGGCCTGGTTGACAACAACGGGAAGATGGCGCCAGAGCTGGGAGCGCTGGAGCGGAGGCGTTGACAGGAGGAAGACGAAGAGCGAGCAGGAGAAGGAAAGCTTTGTCCGCCGCGGTCCTATTTAAAAGAATAGTGGGGCAGGCGCGAAAATCAGCGCGACGGAAATCATTTGACCGAGGTGGACGCCTCGATTTTCGGGCTGACCATTTAATAAAGGATTCGGTGGTATGTCAGCAGATCTTTCTTGCAAGGGCCACGTGACGTCACGGCAGGTCATCACTCGGCGACTCTCCGAGGAGCGAAAGAAAAGGATGAAGTGAGGAAGCTCAAATCAACCTGGGGGCTAATGTTGGAGATATAACCCCATGGTATGACCCACCCGAAGGGTTCCGGGTTATGCCAGACGGCTCATAAGCCGGCCCAAGAATAAGCCATGAGACCCACGGTGCAAGAAGATAGGCGGCTCCTGCTGTGGGCCGCAAGGTAGGCCAGACAAGAAGACCCGGGCGTGTAATTCGCCCAGAGGTAAACTTGGCAGGGAAGATTGAGGGAGACTCGGATAGATAATGAAAGTTGGTTTGTACTTGTATGACCTGGGGTCTTTACCTCCTATATAAAGGTAGACCCGGGGCAACTTAGGGGACGGGTTATCGTGAACTAGGTCAAGCTTTTACCTCCCTTGTAATCGATACAATAAGCAATACAAACACAAGCATGAAGTAGGCTATTACCTTGATTTGAGGGGACAAACCTGGGTAAGCTCGTGTCCTTTGTCCCAATCAATCCCTTTGAGTCCACTACAATGGCGATGGTCTCGAATCCAAGTCCGCTAACCCGGACATCTGCCGTGATAAATCCACGACATCAGGTGTATCAGCATGAATGTCTTCATTGGTTGGAATGACTTCTTTAGTGGGTATGACATCTTCAGTAGCCTTCAGCTTAATGGATTCCTTGGGAGATTGTTCAGCTAGCACGCAAGGCAGTTGCTCTCTTTGTGAGCCGTCAGTTTCATCGAACCGCACATCTACAGTTTCAACAACCTTTCGGTGGTAGGTGTTGAAGACTCTGTCGGTGTGCAAGTCCTTTCCGTAACCAAGCATAAAACCTTCATGTGCTTTCAGTGCAAATTTAGAACTATGGTGAGGATCTCTAATCCAGCATTTTGTATCGAAGACTTTGAGATAACTTACATTGGGTTTCATGCCAGTCATGAGTTCATATGAAGTCTTCTTGAAGAATTTGTGAAGATATACCCAATTGATGATGTGGCATGCTATATCAATTGCGTCAGGCCAGAAACTACGAGGAGTCTTGTATTCATCAAGCGTGGTGCATGCCATCTCAACAAGAGTCCTGTTCATGCGCTCCATGACGCCGTTCTGCTGAGGAGTTGTCACGCCCAAGATGCGCGCCTATCCATTTTAAGGCACGGGGGCCTCGCAAAGGATAGATGCACATCTTGCCGTTAGCAAGATAAGTATCATCACACATACATACAGAATGGGACAAGTATAGGGAATTGGCTTACACTCGCCACATGCTATCTTACAAGTCCACACAAATCATACATCATGTTTAAGACAGGGTCCGTCTACGGACGAAAACAAACGAGAAAAGAGAGAATGCGACGATACTATCAAGCTGCCAGGATCACGACCAAGTGCTCTACTCATTGGGGTACGTCACGTACTTGTGTCCTCTCTCCTCATCATACTCCCACTGAAGTTGAGTGAGGTCATCTGTCATCTGATCATCTGCACCTGTACCTGGAGTGGTTTGTAGTAAACTGTGAGCCACAAAGGACTCAGCAATCATGTAACCCTAGTACCGAGACTATCAAACCTTTAGGTTGGGAATGGTGATGTTTAGGTTGCAGCAGCGCTAAGCATGTATGGTGGCTAACTTACCAAGTAGAAAGTAAATATGTGTGGTCTACGCAAAGCGATCGAGTCTAACATGATCTCTATGAGATCCTGAACACCTGCCTACGTCAATCATAACCCCACCGTGTCCTCTCCCGGATCATGTTCACGGGCAGAGACAGTCACGGTTACTCACACAGTTGATGTATTTTATTAGAATTTACTTCAAGTTAACTAGAACCGGATGTTAAACAAATATCCAAGTTGCCACATAACCGCGGGCACGGCTTTCTGAAAGTTTTAACCCTGCAGGGGTGCTCCAACTAGTCCATCACAAATAACCACACTCCACGGGAATTCCTCGACCACGGATCTCGTGATCTTCATCGGAAACTCCAAAGGAATTCCAACACCCCGAGTAAACCCGAAGAAAGTCCGAGTCCACACACGAGATATTCGATAAAGGTAAAACAAATCCAGCAAGACCACCCGACGTGTCGACATACCGGATAGGAGCCGCGTATCTCGTTCTCAGGACACGGCGGATAAGCTAGTGTACGGTGGCCTGATAGAAATCTCCCAAGTTGCCCTGGGTTGGCCCCGCACAGTGCTCTAGTTTGGACCAACACTCATGAGGAGCACTGGCCTGGGGGTTGATTAAATTATCCACGGGGTTGCAAAGCCCTATGCAGGTTAATTAGTTATTAGCAAATGTAGAACCAAAGTTGGGTCTTGCCAGACAAGTTTTAATCTCAATCGAATAAACAAGAGGGTCCCCATAACAACCCAGAGTGTGTTAGGTGCGCAAAATATGGAAAACGTAACACCGGTAACAAGGAACTAATGGCGGTAGCAGCGGAACAAATCACTTATCAAAAGGCCAAGCCTTCCACCAATATCAAGATATATAGGTGCTTTAATTTAAATAACAGAATTAAAAGTGATATCCAATCCATGTTATCACATGGAACAACCTACACATGCAACTAAGAACGCTATAAGAGGGGCTGAGCAGCGGTAACTTAGCCAAACAACGATTGCTGGGATGTGGAGGTTAGAGGCTGTCATGGCAACATGGGGGCTGATATCAGGTGGTAGGTAGCGCAATTGTAACGATAAGAGCGTGAAACTAGCAAGCAAAAATAGTATCGGGATCCAGGTACGATCATCTTGCCTGTGGGATCTTCAGCGGAACAAGTAGCGGGATCCTCGTAGTGGTACTCTCCTGGGTCCTCGTACTCAGTTTCGACACTCGTTTCTACCCAAGTGAAATAGCAAATAAATAACCAAACAAGGTTCAATGCACAACCAAGATGATGCATGATTCATTTAATGAAGAGTTATCATGGCAATCCAATTCTAGTCAAGTTTCACATGCAAAGTTAGTATTTTAATAAATCTAGACAAAACCTCATGTTAAGTTATTTAGACATGCATAAACATGGCAAATATGGATGCATCATGAAAAATCGATGGAAATGCATATAAGGATCGAAAGAAACGGAGCTATGGTTCTCGAGATACGCTCGCGATAAGAAACGGAGGCAAAACACAAGATCATCAAAGACCTGGGCTAATTCTTGGCATTACAAGGTTGCCACTGGATAGGTGATGAAAAATCAATCATATTAGGCTGAAGAATCAATCCATTCCATGGAGTATAACTCCCACGACTATCAAAACAAGATATCACCCAATCTGCCACAAAACAGCAACATAGTAATTTGAAAAGCCCACAATTGTTGCTACAGGGACCCTATAGCCACACACAAGACATGGACATAAACCACACCACACACATATCAATTAATCCAACTATGCAATCAGCAAAAGATCTACACATCACTATGCATGGAGCTAACAAGTTGGCATGATGAATCAGTTTTTCAGGGACTTGGTGAAAATTCCAGTTTTCTGGAATCTGGGTTGATAAAGTAGCAAGTTGACAACACGGGTTAAATATGCTAGAGAACTCCAAATGGCATGAAAATTAACAGGATGGTAGATGACAATATCCACTGCAAATACCTAACACCGAGCATGGTCAAATTCACAATGCATCACTGGCTACACCCCACTCTACATGGCAAAACAATAACAGCAGAATCTCCTGACTTAGCCATTTCCAAAGGAGGTTGGCAGAAACAGAAAGTAGACAACTTACCAGCATGGTTCCCACTCAGCTAGAGACTTAAAATGAATAACAAAAATACTGGGACATTCCCAACAACTTTGACTAACTAATTCATGTTGGCAAGAGCTCCAAAGCTTGCATAGATTAATTCATATGAAAAAGACAAAAGGGCATCACAGCATAAAAATGCTGTTTTGTCAAGTTGCCCCAAAGTCAAATCTGACATGACAGGTGCATTCCTGGGTTAATTCTACCCCAAATTCATTACTCATACCCCTATAATTGTGTGGATCAAGGGGGAGGAAAGCTAGGTTGAAATTTGACCTATAAATAATGGGTGACTTATGTCACTTATGCATATGCAAGGAAATGGACTTAAAATGACATGTAGGCTATTGGTACATGTTGGAAATGGTTAAATATCACCCTAGGAACATGATAACATGGCATAGCATCAAATACAAGGATGAAACTAGCTAGAGAAGGATCCATGCTCATATGCTCATATAAGGGACAACCTACACATGGAGCTACACATGCACATGGGTGAGTGTATGTTGAACATACAGACACCACTCACACTCACATAACACATGGCACACTGCATATGCCAAGCACACACAACATGGTGCACCACACACCCTACACACATAGCACCACACTATGCTTGCACTCACCCCCTAACACTCATATGTGGGTATGTGCAAGGGCACATACACACACAAGCACATACATACATACAAACACTCTCACTCACATGTGTGCATATGCAAGAAGCATATACACACATACATACATACATACATACATACATACATATACATGCATGTGTGTATATGTGCATGGGTGCATACACACACACACCCTGCTACACACACAGTGCATGTGCAAACATGTACACACACACACTCTCACAACACTAACACACACACACACCCAAATATGTGTGTATATGCACATGGGTGCGTATACACACACACAACACACTCACACTCATGTGTGTGTGCAACACATGCACACACATACACTCTCAAACACACAATACACATACATACACATAACAAACACACACACAAGCTAGTTTTTCAAAACAAGGCAAAAGAAAACAAAATAAAATAAAAACAAAAGGAAAAACAAAATGGGGAGATAGGGGATCGAACCCACAATCTCTCTGGTCTCCCCATCGAACGAGACCACTGCGCTGCGGCTGCGATCGACAACAGAAGGGGAGCACTAGCGCTCTAATACACACACACGCCTCTAACTGACGAAACTGAACCACGGGACAGAGCACTACGCACAGAGATGGCGACGACACAATTCTGGCGAGCCTACGAGCTACAGGGCCACTCCAACGACGCTATCACGCGGAATCGACAAGGGAACCTACTGGGAACCCAGCCCTCGTCTCTTCTCACGAAGAGGGGGACGGTGGCGAGCGGCAGGTGCTCGCCCGGCTATCGGCGACGACAGAAGCGGCGGCGACACGCTACAGAGTAGGAGAGGGCGGAGGAGCTCCGGTTGCTCACCTCAAGGGGCTCGGGGAGAGGCGGAGCGCAACGATGAAGGGTAAGGAGAGGCGGGGACGCGGCTACGACGAAGAGGAAGAAGAAGGTGGAGCAGGACGTCCGGCGATGATGAGCTACTCACTGCAGGGCTCCTCCAGGGCCCCTAGTGGCGGAAATGGAATACCGGGAGATCCCGTGCACCCCACGCCGTCCTGGACGCGGCAAGGGATCACCGGAGATGCGCTGCGATGGCGACGAAGACCCGGCGGAGCTCACTGCCCTTCTCTGAAACTTACCTTGACAGGGAGGAAGAAGAGAGGAGGGAGAGCGGAGGAGAGCTCGATGGGGGCTGCGGCGGCAATGGAGGGAAGAGAAACCCTAGGAGAGGGCGCATGCATGCCGAGGGGGAAATAAATACCACAGGGCTGATGGCAACGGCGGCAGAAAGGCGACGCGGCGACGGCTCTCTCTGTGTGAAGCTCACTCGCGGAGGAGGGACGGGAGCAAGTAGCCGTCACTGCTCACGTGGGCTGGGCTCGGCCCACCTGCTCCCTCTCTCACACGCTGGAAGCAGAAAATAACAGGGTTTTCCCTTTTTAAATAAACAGCCACAACAAAAATAAACCCCAGAGCAATAAAAGGATTTTTAAAGTAAAAAAAAAAATAGTTTTGAGAAGGGGAAAATAAGCCCTTGTTTATAAAAATGTCAAAAGGAATTATTTAACAAGTTTAATTTTAATATAATAATAAAAAAGCCCCTGTTCAAATAGTTTTCAAAACCAAAACACATCCAAATAGCAAAATTTTCACTCCCAATATTCCTAAGGACATTAGGGCCACCTCATGAACATTTTTAAAGATTTTTAAAAACAACTTAATTCTGCCTAGTATTCACATTGGGAATAAAAGCAAAGGTAGAGTTTGGTTGAAGAAGAAAAGAGAGGGAAGAAGAAGAGGAGCACACATAAGTTCACCTCTCACAAACCAAGACCACACAAGCACCTCACATACATGAAACCAACACAAGGCACACAACACAAGCAACAACATGAAAGGCATGATGAATGGCATGGTGATGAAATGATGGATGCCATGATGCATGAATGAAACCAAACATGGATAACAAGGTGCAAATCATACATAGCTCTCATGGCACAAGGTTCATACATAGGGTTACATGCCAAATAAGGTAGGGACATCACTTGGGATGTCACAACTCTCCCACACTACATGAGGATCTCGACACGAGATCTAGGAACGGAAGAAGTCTGGAAATCCTAAACGGAGCAGGTACTCACATTCCCAAGTGGCTTGTTTGTCGGAGTGATGAGACCATTTCACCTTGAGGAACTTGATAGAATTGTTGCGAGTCTTATGCTCAGTTTCTTCCAGAATTGCAACTGGGTGCTCACGATAGGAAAGATCATCTTGAAGATCGATGTCTTGGAGGTCAATGGTTCACTCAGGAGTCTTGAAGCATTTCCGGAGCTGAGAAACATGGAAGATATCATGCACGTTCGCGAAATTTGGAGGAATCTCCAGTTGATATGCAAGACCACCTCTCTTGTCAACAACTTTGAAAGGACCAACAAAACGAGGAGCCAACTTCCCTTTGATTCCAAATCGCTGCATGCCTCTCATGGGAGAATCTTTGAGATAGACAAGATCATCCACTTGGAAAGAAACATCCTAGTGCTTTCTATCATAATAGCTCTTCTGACGGGACTGAGAAGCTTTGAGGTTCTCGCAAATGACATGGCACATTTCTTCAGCTTCGGAGATCATGTCATTACCAAGAATCTGACGCTCACCAGTTTCAGAACAGTTAAGCGAGGTACGACACTTCCTGCCGTAGAGAATCTCGAACGGGGCCTTGCTTGAACTAGCTTGGAAGCTATTATTGTATGAGAATTCAGCATATGGAAGGCAGTCTTCCCACTTCATGCCGAAAGAAATCACACAAGCTCTGAGCATATCTTCAAGGATTTGATTGACTGTCTCAACTTGACCACTTGTTTGCAGATGGAACGCAGTGCTGAAAGGGATCTTGGTACCCATAGCAATCTGGAAGGACTCCCAAAACTTGGAAGTAAAGAGACTTCCACGATCAGAAGAGATGAGCTGAGGAATTCCATGCAGAGACACTATCCTTGACGTATACAACTCTGCAAGCTGAGCTGCCGAGATAGATTCTTTGACTGGCAGGAAATGAGCAACTTTTGATAGCTTGTCGATAACCACAAGGATGGCATCGTTGCCTCTCTTGGACTTGGGAAACCCAGTGATGAAATCCATCTCAACATGATCGAATTTCCACTCTGGGATAGGAAAAGGCTGAAGAAGACCTGCTGGACGTTGATGCTCCGCCTTTACTCTGCGACAAACATCACACTCTTTCACGAACTGAGAAATTTCACGTTTCATGCGAGTCCACTAGAAGGTTTGCTTTAAATCCTGATACATCTTGGAACTGCCTGGATGAATGGACAGGAGAGAATTGTGTGCTTCGTCCATGATAACCTTTCTGAGATCACCTTTTGGAAGCACAAGCCGGTCCTCAAAGAACAAGGTATCCTTGTCATCAACACGAAAGCACTTATACTTCGGAATGCTCTTGGCCACACCTATCTTCACTTTTTTCACCATGGTGTCAAGAAGCTGCGCTTGACGAACCTGATCTTCCAGAGTCGGAGAGACTTGAAGATTTGCAAGAAACCCTTGCGGAATCATCTGAAGGTTGAGCTTGCGAAAGGCTTCACAAAGCTCGGGTTGAAGAGGCTTCAAGATGAGACTATTGCAGTACGCCTTACGGCTGAGCGCGTCTGCAATGACATTTGCTTCCCCAGGAGTATACTCAATGCTTGGATTGAAGTCCTCAAGCATTTCCACCCAACGAGATTGCCGAAGATTGAGATTCGGTTGAGTGAAAATGTACTTCAAGCTCTGGTGATCAGTGTACACCTCAATTGGTCTATCCAACAACAAATGCCTCCAAGTCATTAGAGCATGCACAACTGCCGCCAACTCAAGATCATGAGTGGGGTAGTTCTTCTCGGCAGGCTTCAACTGACGTGAGGTATAGGCCACAATTTTCTTGTCTTGCATAAGAACACCACCGAGGCCTTGGAGAGAAGCATCACAGAAATCTTGGAAAGGCTTGGACTGCTCAGGAGGAACAAGAACTAGAGCTGATGTCAGTCTCTGCTTGAGCATATTGAACGTTGCATTACACTCAGGAGACCAAACATACTTGACACTCTTCTGGAGGAGATTGGACAGTGGCTTGGCAATATGAGAGAAGTTCTCCATGAACCTTCTGCAATAACTAGCAAGCCCGAGGAAACTCCGAAGCTGCTTCACGTTCTGAGGAGGTTCCCACTTCAATATTGCCTCAACTTTCTCAGGGTGCACTTTAATTCCCTCGGCAGAGATGAAGTGCCTGAGGTACACCACTTCATCAAGCCAGAACTCGCACTTGGAAAAATTGGCATAGAACCGATGTTCCCTTAACTTGTCCAGCACTAGGCGGAGATGCTCAGCATGCTCTTCTTCTGTCTCCAAGAACAGCAAGATATCATCAAGATAAACCAAGACAAATTCATTCTTGAAGGGAGAGAAAATGAAATTCATCATCATGGAGAAGGTTGGAGGGGCATTCGCAAGACCAAACGACATAACGGTGTACTCATACGAGCCAAAACTCGTCCTGAAAGAGGTCTTGGGAATGTCTTCTTCACGAATGCAAATATGATGATAACACATTCAAAGATCCAACTTGGAGAAGACCTTGGCACCTTTCAGTTGTTCAAACAACTCGTTGATGTTAGGGAGTGGGTACTTGTTTCTGATTGTCTTCTTATTCAATGGCCGGTAGTCCACACAAGGACGATCCGTGCCATCCTTCTTCTTGATAAACAAAACTCCACAACCCCACGGAGAAGATCTTGGTCTGACAAGACCCAGACGCTCTTGCTCATCTAGCTGCATCTTCAACTCTTTCAGCTCTTCGGGGCCAAGTTTATACGGGTGCTTGCAGACTGGTTCAGTGCCGAGCTCGAGATCAATCACGAACTCGACTGGCCGGTGCGGAAGCATTCCTGGCAGCTCTTCTGGAAACACATCTTCATACTCACAAACCACCGGAATTTGAGAAATCGCTGAAATCTCACCCTTCTCATTTAGAGCAAATAGACGGACTGTGTCATCGTGAGTCGTGAATATAATCACGTCTTCTGAAGGATAAGTCTGCTTGACTTCTTTTGCTTGACAATCAATATGAGCCTTGTTTGCAGCCAGAAAGTCCATGCCCAGAATGAGATCAATATTAGAATTCCCGAGCACATAAGGAGAAGCCAAGAAGGAATAATTGCCCATCTTGTTAGAAACATCCGAAACAATGGAGGTGGTTTTTAAGGCCACACCCAGAGAGATAATACCCAAAGGCCTAATCAACATCTCGAATGAGAAATCATTCATCATAGCAAAAGGTCTAGACATGAATGAATGCGATGCACCAGAATCAAATAACACTTTTGCAGGAATAGAATTAACTGAGAGATTACCCATGATCACATCACTGAACTGATCTGCTTCGGCTGCATTCACCATATTCACTCTTGCAGTCTTGGTATTATGCTTCACCATTGCATTGCTTGGAGTCTTGATAGGAGGAGGAGGCGGAAGACGCCGCTGGTTGCACTTGTTAGCATAGTGACACTTCTGGCCACACTTGTGACAAGTTACCTCAAAGAGCGGACGAACATTGCCTGGAGAAGGAACAAAGATTGCCTTGGAAGCCTGATTGTTCTTCTGGAAACCTAGGTTGGGTGGGTGGGAAGAACCATGACCACCAAACTGCTTCTGCTGCTGAGGGCGTAACGAAAGAGGATTTGGCGCCCAATACTTCTGCTGCTTGGGAACCATCTGAGAACTGGAAGAAGAATAAGAATCCCTTGAACGCTTCTTGGAACTCTCCAACTTGAGATAGCTGCTTTCACCTTCAAAGCCATGTTGTAGAACTGATCAAACTCACGAGGCTCTTGAAGAACAAGGCCTGGTAGAAGCTCATCCTTGAGACCACCTCTGAAGTGATAGATCATAGCCTTATCATCTGGAACATCTTGCTTGGCATACCGAGCTAGGTTCTGGAACTCGACGTTGTACTGGTAGACTGTCTTGCTTCCCTGCTTCAGTCTCCTGAACTTCTCACGCATCTCGTCGACAAAGCTTGTCGGAATGTAATGAGCCCTGAAGTCACGATGGAAATTGTCCCAAGTCACAACGCGATCGCCCCTAGAGTCCTTGTGCTGCTGCCACCAATCAACTGCTTGACCCTTGAGCTGGAACGAAGCAAAATTCACAAAGTCCTCTGGCCTGACGTTGCTGCATTCAAAGTGCTTACTCATATCACGAAGCCAATCCTCAGCATCAAACGGCTGCTCACAGCAAGTGAAAGACTTGGGATGGTTGGCGAGGAACTGATTGAGCGTAGCAAACTGCAACTGATTCTGGAAGTTCCCTTGAAAACCTTGCTGACCCTGCTCCCTTTCTTGCAACAGCCTGAGCAACATTTGAGTGTTCGCATTGGTCACGGCCATCACTGCTTGCCAAGCTTCTAGAGAAGGAGGCAGTGGCGAGGGTGGTGGAACATCAGCATGTTCCTCAGCACGACCCGGGTTGTTGCGAGTTGGTGGAGCCATCCTGAAGATGGACAAAACGCATTAGCACCTCATGAAAAGATGAAACACAGCTGAATCAAAAGCTTGACAGAATTGAACAAAAGAACATAGCCTTCCTACTAAAATTAGTAAGAAAGCTTCTGGATCATGATAACATCATCAGATATAAAGCCACTTGCAATACACAACAAGTATTGAGCTACGCGCTCGGACCAAATGTACATACCCAATACATCTGGAGAAGAAGATCCTAGATGACTACAAGATTTCCCACCTATGAACTTCCGAAACCTTTCTGGTTATGCAATCTGGTGTGGGGGATACAAGGAGGAAATATCTCACACAACTAGCAATCCTACACCCCAACTGTATCCATCCTTCAACACATAACCAGAGGCTTCCACAAATTTATCTAATCTTGAATCCTCGAACTCACAACGATACTAAACCATGGTGGTACCCCAGACGCCTCCCTAGTACTGGGTGACTCCGACCTTATCAAACCACGATAAGTATTGAAGTAATTCCGAACATTCTCTGTCCTGAGATATAATGGAAGCTGAATGATAATGATGTGCCAACATTCCCTAGAGCTCGACTCCCCGAAAGAAATCAAGTCAGATAGGAGGCACCAAGACAGAACCTTGTCACATCGGCATCATATAGACTCCAAAATACCCGCGTGATCCTAAATTTTTTTTGACCGAGAAGAGGAGTAGAAACACAATTCCTAAGTCGGATACCTCACCAGAGCATAGAAGAGGAGTAAAAAGAATCATACTCTCCGATATAACTAGACTCAAAATAGTTTTACTAGACACAACTCGGGCAAGTTCGAACAAGAAGAGGCTCCTATCGTCGTATGGCTCTGAATACCAACTTGTCACGCCCAAGATGCGCGCCTATCCATTTTAAGGCATGGGGGCCTCGCAAAGGATAGATGCGCATCTTGCCGTTAGCAAGATAAGTATCATCACACATACATACAGAATGGGACAAGTATAGGGAATTGGCTTACACTCGCCACATGCTATCTTACAAGTCCACACAAATCATACATCATGTTTAAGACAGGGTCCGTCTACGGACAAAAACAAACGAGAAAAGAGACAATGCGACGATACTATCAAGCTGCCAGGATCATGACCAAGTGCTCCACTCATCGGGGTACGTCACGTACATGCGGCCTCTCTCCTCATCATACACCCACTGAAGTTGAGTGAGGTCATCTGTCATCTGATCATCTGCACCTGTACCTGGAGTGGTTTGTAGTAAACTGTGAGCCACAAAGGACTCAGCAACTATGTAACTCGGGTACCGAGGCTATCAAACCTTTAGGGTGGGAATGGTGATGTTTAGGTTGCAGCAGCGCTAAGCATGTATGGTGGCTAACTTACGAAGCAGAAAGTAAATATGTGTGGTCTACGCAAAGTGATCGAGTCTAACATGATCTCTATGAGATTTTGAACACCTGCCTACGTCAATCATAACCCCACCGTGTCCTCTCCCGGATCATGTTCACGGGAAGAGACAGTCATGGTTACTCACACAGTTGGTCTATTTTATTAGAGTTTACTTCAAGTTAACTAGAACCGGGTGTTAAACAAATATCCAAGTTGCCACATAACCGCGGGCACGGCTTTCCGAAAGTTTTAACCCTGCAGGGGTGCTCCAACTAGTCCATCACAAATAACCATAGTCCGCGGGAATTCCTCGACCACGGATCTCATGATCTTCATCGGAAACTCCAAAGGAATTCCAACACCCCGAGTAAACCCGAAGAAAGTCAGAGTCCACACGCGAGATATTTGATAAAGGTAAAACAAATCCAGCAAGACCACGCGACGTGTCGACATACCCGATAGGAGCCACGTATCTCGTTCTCAGGACACGACGGATAACCTAGTGTATGGTGGCCTGATAGAAATCTCCCAAGTTGCCCTGGGTTGGGCCCGCATAGTGCTCTAGTTTGGACCAACACTCATGAGGAGCACTGGCCCGGGGGTTGATTAAATTATCCACGGGGTTGCAAAGCCCTATGCAGGTTAATTAGTTATTAGCAAATGTAGAACCAAAGTTGGGTCTTGCCAGACAAGTTTTAATCTCAATCGAATAAACAAGAGGGTCCCCATAACAACCCAGAGTGTGTTAGGAGCGCAAAATATGGAAAACATAACACCGGTAACAAGGAACTAATGGCAGTAGCAGCGGAACAAATCACTTAGCAAAAGGCCAAGCCTTTCACCAATACCAAGATATATAGGTGCTTTAATTTTAATAACAGAATTTAAAGTGATATCCAATCCATGTTATCACATGGAACAACCTGCACCTGCAACTAAGAACACTATAAGAGGGGCTGAGCAGCGGTAACTTAGCCAAACAACAGTTGCTAGGATGTGGAGGTTAGAGGCTGTCATGGCAACATTGGGGCTGATATCAGGTCGTAGGTAGCGCAATTGTTACGATAAGAGCGAGAAACATGCAAGCAAAAATAGTATCGGGATCCGGGTATGATCATCTTGCCTGTGGGATCTTCAGCGGAACAAGTAGCGGGATCCTCGTAGGGTACTCTCCTGGGTCCTCGTACTCAGTTTCGACACTCGCGTCTACCCAAGGGAAACAACAAATAAATAACCAACCAAGGTGCAATGCACAACCAAGATGATGCATGATTCATTTGATGAAGAATTATCATGGCAATCCAATTCTAGTCAAGTTTCTCATGCAAAGTTGGTATTTTGATGAATCTGGACAGAACCTCATGTTAAGTTATATAGACATGCATTAACATGTCAAATATGGATGCATCATGAAAAATCGATGGAAATGCATATAAGGATCGCAAGAAACGGAGCTACGGTTCTCGAGATACGCTCGCGACAAGAAACGGAGGCAAAACACAAGATCATCAAAGACCTGGGCTAATTCTTGGCATTACAAGGTTGCCACTGGATAGGTGATGAAAAATCAATCATATTAGGCTGAAGAATCAATCCATTCCATGGAGTATGACTCCCACAACTCTCTAAACAAGATATCACCCAATCTGCCACAAAACAGCAACATAGCAATTTGAAAAGCCCACAACTGTTGCTACAGGGACCCTACAGCCACAAACAAGACATGGACATAAACCAGACCACACATACATCAATTCATCCAACTATGCAATCAGCAAAAGATCTACACATCACTATGCATGGAGCTGACAAGTTGGCATGATGAATCAGTTTTTCAGGGACAGTGAAAATTCCAGTTTTCTGGAATCTGGGTTAATAAAGTAGCAAGTTGACAGCACGGGTTAAATATTCTAGAAAACTCCAAATGGCATGAAAATTAACAGGATAGTAGATGACAATATCTACTACAAATACCTAACACTGAACATGGTCAAATTCAGAATGCATCACTGGCTACACCCCACTCTACATGGCACAACAATAACAGGAGAATCTCCAGACAGCCATTTCCAAAGCAGGTTGGCAGAAACAGAAAGTAGACAACTTACCAGCATGGTTCCCACTCAGCTAGAGACTTAAAATGAATAACAAAAATACTGGGACATTCCCAACAACTTTGACTAACTAATTCATGTTGGCAAGAGCTCCAAAGCTTGCATAGATTAATTCATATGAAAAAGACAAAAGGGCATCACAACATAAAACTGCTGTTTTGTCAAGTTGCCCCAAAGTCAAATCTGACATGACAGGTGCATTCCTGGGTTAATTCTACCCCAAATTCATTACTCATACCCCTATAATTGTGTGGAGCAAGGGGGAGGAAATCTAGGTCGAAATTTGACCTATAAATCATGGGTGACTTATGTCACTTATGCATATGCAAGGAAATGGACTTAAAATGACATGTAGGCTATTGGTATATGTTGGAAATGGTTAAATATCACCCTAGGAACATTATAACATGGCATAGCATCAAATACAAGGATCAAACTAGCTAGAGAAGGATCCATGCTCATATGCTCATATAAGGGACAAACTACACATGGAGCTACACATGCACATGGGTGAGTGTATGTTGAACATACACACACCACTCACACTCACATACATCACATGGGACACCCCATATGCCAAGCACACACAACATGGTGCACCACACACCCTACACACACATAACTCCACACTAGGCTTGCACTCACCCACTAACACTCATATGTGGGTATGTGCAAGGGCGCATACACACACACGCACATACATACATACAAACACTCTCACTCACATGTGTGCATATGCAAGAAGCATATACACACATACATACATACATACATACATACACATGCATGTGTGTATATACACATGGGTGCATACACACACACACTCTGCTACACACACACAAGTGCATGTGCAAACATGCACACACACACTCTCACAACACTAACACACACACCCAAATATGTGTGTATATGCACATGGGTGCATATACACACACACACAACACACTCACACTCATGTGTGTGTGCAACACATGCACACACATACACTCTCACACACACAATACACATACATACACATAACAAACACACACACAAGCTGGTTTTTCAAAAGAAGCCAAAAGAAAACAAAGTAAAATAAAAACAAAAGGAAAAACAAAATGGGGGAGAGAGGGGATCGAACCCACAACCTCTCTGGTCTCCCCATCGAACCAGACCACTGCGTTGCGGCTGCGATCGACAACAGAAGGGGAGCACTAGCACTCTAATACACACGCACACCTCTAACTGACAAAACTGAACCACAGGACAGAACACTATGCAGAGAGATGGCGGCGACACAATTCTGGCGAGCCTACGCGCTACAGGGCCACTCCGACGACGCTATCACGCGGAATCGACAGGGGAACCTACGGGGAACCCATCCCTCATCTCTTCTCGCGAAGAGGGGGACGGTGGCGAGCGGTAGGTGCTCACCCGGCGACAAAAGCGGCGGCGACACGCTACAGAGCTGGAGAGGGCGGAGGAGCTCCGGTTGCTCACCTCGAGGGGCTCGGGGAGAGGCGGAGCGTGATGACGAAGGGGAAGGAGAGGCGGGGACGTGGCGACGACGAAGAGGAAGAAGAAGGCGGAGCAGGACGTCTGGCGACGACGAGCTCCTCGCTGCAGGGCTCCTCCGGGGCCCCTAGTGGCGGGAATGGAACGCTAGGAGATCCCGCGCACCCCATGCCATCCTGGACGTGGCGAGGTATCACCGGAGACGCACTACGTTGGTGACGAAGACCCGGCGGAGCTCACTGCCCTTCTCTGAAATTACTTTGACAGGGAGGAAGAAGAGAGGAGGCAGAGCGGAGGATAGCTCGATGGGGGCTGCGGCGGCGGCGGAGGGAAGAGAAACCCTAGGGGGCGCATGCACACCGAGGGGGAACTAAATACCACGGGACTGACGGTGACGGCGACGGAAAGGCGACGTGGCGACGGCTCTCTCTCTCTCAAGCTCACTCGTGGAGGAGGGACGAGAGCAGGTAGCTGTCACTGCTCACGTGGGCTAGGCTCGGCCCACCTGCTCCCTCTCTCACACGCTGGAAGCAGGAAATAACGGGGTTTTCCCTTTTTAAATAAACAGCCACAACAAAAATAAACCCCAGAGCAATAAAAGGATTTTTAAAGTAAAACAAAAATAGTTTTGAGAAGGGAAAAATAAGTCCTTGTTGATAAAAATGTCAAAAGGAATTATTTAACAAGTTTAATTTTAATATAATAATAAAACAGCCCCTATTCAAATAATTTTCAAAACCAAAACACATCCAAATAGCAAAATTTTCACTCCCAGTATTCCTAAGGACATTAGGGCCACTTCATGAACATTTTTAAAGATTTTTAAAAACAACTTAATTCTGCCTGGTATTCACATTGGGAATAAAAGCAAAGGTAGGGTTTGGTTGAAGAAGAAAAGAGAGGGAAGAAGAAGAGGAGCACACATAAGTTCACCTCTCAGAAACCAAGACCACACAAGCACCTCACATACATGAAACCAACACAAGGCACACAACACAAGCAACAACATGAAAGGCATGATGAATGGCATGGTGCTGAAATGATGGATGCCATGATGCATGAATGCAAACCAAACATGGATAACAAGGTGCAAATCATACATAGCTCTCATGGCACAAGGTTCATACATAGGGTTACATGCCAAATAAGTTAGGGATATCACTTGGGATGTCACAGGAGTATATGGGGCAGACAGCTCATGAGTAATACCAAGTTCATCAAGATATTCATCAAGATTGGTGTTCTTGAACTCAGTCCCATTATCACTCCTGATATGCTTGATCTTGACGCTAAAGTTTGTAGTGTCCCTTGAAGAAAATCATCTGACTTGTACAGTATAATATGCACGCAAGTGTAACGAGAATAATCATTAACAATGACAAATCCATACAGACTTGAAGAATTTGTTAGTGTGTAATAATGAGTGGGGCCAAAGAGGTCCAGATGAAGCAATTCAAAAGGTCGAGTCGTGGTCATGATTGTCTTTGAGGGATGCTTGGATCTGGTCATCTTCCCAGAGTCACAAGCACCACGGAGGTGATCCTTGAAGAATTTGACACCTTCAATGCCAATGAAATGCTTTTTCTTCACGAGGGTATGCAAGTTCCTCATACCAGCATGTCCAAGTCGTCGATGCCACAACCAGCCTTCTAAGGACTTTGCAAGGAGGCACGTGGCAGACTGAGGACCTGTAGAGAAATCAACAATATACAAGTCTCCTCTCCTAAATCCTTCGAAGACTTTGGAATGGTCAGATTCCATGATGACAACACAATGATATTTTCCAAAGACAACAACCATATCAAGATCACAAAGCATTGAGACAGACATAAGGTTGAACCCGAGGGATTCAACAAGCATCATCTTATCCATGTTTTGGTCCTTTGAAATTGCAACCTTACCTAAACCCAAGACCTTGCCTTTTTCCTTTGTCGACGTAGGTGATATGCTTCAGATGAGATGGAGCAAGTGGAAAATTCATCAGTAGTTTCTCGTCACCAGTCATGTGGTTTGTGCATCCACTGTTGAGGACCCACTCAGTAGCTTTTGGAGGCTCATCCTGCAGATGAATCAGTACAACTTACGAACTCTTATGCTTCAGAGTGAAGAATATGACATCAAATTTATCAGGCAGAATTTCATCACACAATATGGTAACTAAAGTTGTGTGAGGATGTGAGAAATGAGGAATTCATTTCTGCATGATTAGCTTGTGTCCTTTCAAGAATTTCTACAGGTCTCCGGCAAATTCATTAGACGCTCAAGTTCATCTGGGACCTGACCCTGCATAAGAGATTAGTTCAGTTTCTTTAGCACCCACATCTAGAGGGGTGGCAAAGAGTTCATCATTCTATGAGCACCATATGAGAAGGGAGGCATTGAATCAAGTGCGCTTCATTTCACGGGACGAGGGTTTGAGTAGTCGTATGAATAAGCAGAGAAATTCTTCAAGGACTTGTGAACATAATGATTTGAAGAATAATGCACATATTCAGAACTCTTAGTCTTTCCCTGCGAAACAGATGCATTAGCACAAGAATGATATGTTTGACCATTTGAGGAATTTGGTCCAAGTGAAGACTTTGGTCCATATGAGGAATTTGATCTGGGGTTCCTGTTCTTCATGAGTGGAGTCGTGAGGACATTCACTTGAAGATTTTGCAAGCAGCTCTTGAGAACCTAGATTTTCTTCATAGGTGAACCATTCCTACAGTTAGTTCCAACAAATATGGCAAATACTTCACCTTTATGATTCTTGAAGAATTTTTAGTTGGAGTCAAGTGACTCATCAGAGGAATATGAAGTTCCACAAGTAAAGCCAAATAAAGTGGATGGATCTACAAGAGGTCCTTTTGCAGCAACCCATGAGGTTTTGGGGTATTGCTCAGGTGTCCAGTAGGATCCATCGGCATTGAGTTTCCTCTCAAATGCAATACCCTCTTTCCTAGGGTTCCTATTCAGAATCTGCTTTTTGAGCACATCGCAAAGGGTTTGATGCCCTTTGAGACTTTTGTACATGCCTGCCACATACAATTCCTTCAACCCTGTATTTTTGTCAGAGATACTTGTGGTATCCTCAGATGAGGAATTTGTGACCACGGAGATAGTGGAAGAATTTGCAGCAATAGAAGCATTTGAACATTTAGGTGAAGAATTAGCAGCTTCATGTTTGATGCATTTCAAACAAGGTGGAACAATTTTTTTGTTGAGCGGTACTGATTTGTTGAGCAAGTAAGGAATCGTTTTCCCTTTGGAGATCCTCATTAGACACTCTTAGTTTCTCAAGATATTGCTTTCTTTGAAGAAATTCATAGGAAAGCTTCTCATCATCAGCTAAGAGAGCACTATGATGACTCTAAAGGTTATCATACTTTGTCTGAAGACTTTTGAGATCATTAGACAGAGTTTGAGTTCGATCCACTTCCTCAGTCAACAGATCATCGCTTTTGTGTAGCAGTTTCTGAAGCTTTTCAAGTGCACTTGTTGCTTAGTGGCAATATTAGCAAGTTACGCTAGGTTTCACATATTCATCAGATTCACCAACACTTGATTCGAAGGAGGAGTGATGCTTGTGTACCTTGGAACCTTTAGCCATGAAGCAATAATTGGGAGCATAATGATCATTGCCGATGTCAGAGTCGTTGGAGTAGTCATTTTCTTCGTCGTTGAAGATGGACTTGCTGACGAAAGCAGTAGCGAGAGGAAGGTTAGCGACACCAGATTCAGACTCCACCTCAGATTCTTCCTCTTCTTAATATTCTTCAGATTCTTCTTTTGAGTCCATTTCCTTGCCAATGAAAGCACGGGACTTTCTGGAACCATACTTCTTGTGCATTGAGGACTTTGAAGATGAGGACTTTGTAGATGAGGAATTTGAAGATTTCTTCTTTTTCTTCGAGTCATTAGAATTGTCGTCCTTGTACTTCTTCTTCTTCTTTGATTCTTTTTCCCAGAGAGGACAGTCAGAGATAAAGTGACCAGATTTCTTGGATTTGTGACAAGTTCTCTTCTTGTAGTCTTCTGAGGAATCTGATTTCCTCAAGCCACTTTTTGATGATTTTCCAAACCGGCCTCTCCTTGAGAACTTCTGGAATTTCCTCACGAGCATTGCTAGCTCCTGACTCAGTTTTTTAGGATCACCAAGGCTACTATCAGAATCTTCGCCTTCAGATGAGGAAATTGCTTTTGCCTTCAGAGCATGAGATCTTCCATAGCTTGGCCTATAGAGGTCTCTCTTCTCAGCTTGTTGGAATTCATGAGTATTGAGTCTCTCAAGAATACCAGCAGGATCAATTGACTTGTAGTCTCCACGCTCTTGACTCATCAAAGTCGGAGTATCGAATGAGGAATCAAGAGACCTCAGCGGAATCTTCACCACTTCATGGTCCGTGATGTCAGTGGCACCCAGTGCTTTAAGCTCGTTGGAGATATCAGTGAGATGATCAAAAGTTTGTTGGCATTCTCATTGTCGAGTCTTTTGAAGCCGTTGAAGAGATTGCAAAGAACATCAACACGAGAGTCACGTTGAGTGGAAAAACCTTCGTTGACTTTGGATAGCCTATCCTAGATAAGCTTAGCAGACTCCAAAGCACTCACTTTGCCATACTGACCTTTGCTCAGATGGCCATAGATGATATTCTTTGCTTGAGAGTCGAGTTGCTTGAATTTCTTCATATCAGCAGCAGTAACAGTCGGAGAAGTGTGGGGAACACCATTTTCCACAATGTACCAGAGATCATTGTCAATAGATTCAAGATGCATGTGCATCTTGTTCTTCTAGTAGGGGTAATCCGTCCCATCGAAGGTAGGACGGCCTGCGGAAACCTTGATCATACCTGTAGTCGACATAACTAGAACTCCAGGTGGTTAAACCAAAATCACACACAACAAGGGAGTACCTTGCTCTGATACCAATTGAAAGTGCTTTATATCGACTAGAGGGGGGTGAATAGGCGATTTTTACAAATTCATCACTCAGGAATTCCAACTTGAGGAATGTGAAATGTGATGAATAACTAGCAGCAGAATAAGTACTCTAGTGCATGAGAAACATAGCAATATCATAGTCATCATGATGAAATAAAACATGCATAGATTACAGGTAGCATGATATAGGATAAGCTGGTGAGGAACAAGGTAACTTGAAGAATTTGAGATGAGGAAATTGTGAAAGTCTTCAGTCAAATTCTTACAATAGTAAAGATCAATTTCATCAACAAGTATATGAGCAAAATGAAAGGGTTGAGGAAATAGAACTAGGTAGCTTGATGAAGACAATGATTTTGATGACCCAGTTCCAACTGTTGTGACAGTCGTCCGTCTGGTTTGGAGAGCCTGGTATTTAAACCAGAGGACACACAGTCCCATGACACATAGTCCTTACCTTATTCTCCTTGAGCTAAGGTCACAAAGTCCTCGCCCAACACTCGTGGTAAGTCTTCAGGGTAGACGTCCAAAACCCTCACAAACTAGTCACCCAATGATCCACAATTGACTGTTGGATGCTCTAGACCAAGGTCACTGCATGGTCCCCAATTGGCTGCAGGATGCACTAGACCATGATGCCCAACCGTCTAGAAGATACACAGTCTTCAAAGGTAACAAGCGTCGGTTCCACACATGAATAATCCCTTCAGTGATGCTTAATCACTTTGGGTTTGGCGGTTTGGATTTGGGTTTTTCCACACTGATGATTTTCTCTCAATGTCTTTGGAGGATGGGTTGCTCTCAAATGACAACTGTCAGTTCTCTCTCGGAGCAGCCAACCAACTAGTGGTTGTGGGGGGTAGCTATTTATAGCCAGGGTGCAACCTAACATGATAAGACATAAATGCCCCCAATGATATGACCGTTGTCGTGGGAACAAGCCTGACAGTAGAAGGTAGGGGTACGAAGGGAGAGGGCAGAGTCCTAGCTATGGCAAGGATGTCCACCCGGATGTATGAGTTCGGGCCCCTCTCGTGGAGGTGACAACCCTACCTCTCAGTGCTCTGGACCTTTGCCGTGTGGAGAATAGTGATTACAATGGTTACGAACCCTTGTGCCAAAGGGGAGGGGCGGCTTATATAGAGTTCGATGCCCCTCATAATTACCAGGCATCCAAGTACATCACAATTGTTACTAATGACATATGGCCTAATGCCTGCCTGTTGGCCTCTTGGGGGTGGCTTCTAGTCTTCTCGTGTTGACTGGAAATGAGGTCTTCTGAGTGACAGGTGACTCTCGAGTGGAGGAAGAAGCCTCCGAGTGGATTGCTTGTTGAGTGACTTGAGCGTCATGGGGAATCCAGTCGAAATCTTTCTTGTGATCTTTAAGTCCTCTGATGCAATGTCTTCAGGTAGGGTATGTAGGTCAGGCCTAGGACCCTACCCTAGGTACATATCCTTGTCATTAGCCCCCGAATGGATCAGGGTTCGAGTGGTGAAAGGAAGGTATCGATGCCAGTTCAGAATGAGGCACCAAATCTTTCGAATGATATTCGGGGCTTCAACGAAACTTGTGTCGACTGAACTCTTCGACACTCGCCCGGATCGGTTCAGCCTTGAAAGTGCCCGAGTGAATGTTTGATGTCGATCTTGTTCTGAGTGATATGAAGGTATCTTTGGAGGTGACGGGTCGGCCTGTCAGGCCCAGATCTTATGGGATACGAAAATTTGGGAAGCGCACGCATCCGCGCTGATGATGCCACAACAGGAGTGAGTGGGGGCATGACGCCTCGATTTTCGTGCCGCTCTTTTCGTCACGTACAGGGCGCCGTCTACGGTTGGGATATGCGGGGATCTTGTGGGACCACCTATAAGTGAGAGACTCGACGGAATATAAATCTTGAGGCGCTGCTGGTTGCGTAGTACTTTTCCCCACATTTCTCCCTTCCTCCGGCTCCCTAGCCTCCAACACTCCGCTCTGTTCGGCTCCGACGAGCTCTGCTGCCGCGATGACGAAGGGAACCATGGATAAGTTGGAGCATGCCAAGAAAGGAGCCGCGAAGGGCAAGGGCAAGAAGCCCTCGACCGCCCGGTTCACCGCCCCGCCGGGGTGGATCCAGGGGGATTTTCTCCCCTTGGTGGTCACCCGCGCGGACGTTGAGAATCTTGTCATTGGAGGGCTCGTGGAGGAAGGCGCCTGGAGGTTGTCGGAGGGGGAGCGCGAGGCGGAGCCGCATGAAGGGGAGCGGGTTTTCTCCTCTCCCACGTCGAAAGAGGTTTTTCCATGTGTCCCCATCCGTTATTGAGAGGGTTTTTGAACTTCTTTGGAGCTCAGCTCCACCACCTTCCACCGAATGCTATCTCGTACTTGTCTGCCTTCATCACCTTGTGCGAGTGCTTCCTGGGCTGCTCTCCCCACTAGGGATTGTTCAAGCACATTTTCACTGTTAGATCGCAGACTGTGAACAAAGCCCTCCCTGAGGATGGTAAGACTCTTGTAATGCAGTTGTGGGGGGGTCTAGGAATTCAGAAGATATCTCATAGTTCCTTTCCTTCCATGAACTTTCCCGAATCTGTTAGAGGCTGGCAGTAACCATGGTTTTACTGCAAAGATGTAGCTTCTCCCAATATGTCGACTAGCCTTTCCCCTTTCACATCCGAATGCCCCGCAGTCCCCAAGTCCCTAAAAGTGTCAGAAGGAGAAAAAGTCTAAGTGGGAATCTTGGTGGACGCCGTAGTGAAACTTATTCATGGCGGGGTGACCAGCATAGACCTCCTGGAGACTTTCCTCAGTCGACGGATCCAACCACTCCAGGCCAGGGACCACACTATGTGGCATTATGCAGTCCCTGGTGACTCGACTCGAACACATCCAGAAGGGGTTTAACAGGCAACTATCAAGCAGTGGCTTCGCAGTATCACCGCGGCTTACGACAATCCCATGGGAGCCCAGAGGATCCAACCTTACTCAGCTGAAAACCCACCAAAGAATCTAGTAAATTACATGTTGTCGACTTATACACCATTCTGTCGAGTGGTTGATTAATATGCTGACTGACTTCATTGTTTGACCATGCAGGAGTGGATGCACATGTACTCGCCCGTGCCTAATGGGAACCAGCTTGAAGAAGGTGGGGAGAGCGAGGGCGGCAGTGTGGACGTCGAGGGATCTTATGAGAGTGAAGATGAATACGAAGACTCGGGTGAGAACGAGGAGGAAGTCGAGTCCCCTCCATGCATTGAACACTGCTCCAAGTCTCGTCAAGACCTGGCAACTACTACGCACAAGGCCCCGGCTCCGAGTGAAAAGAACCCGAAGCGGGGTCGACCCTCAACCGTCGAGTCAAGTGAACGATCGGCGAAGCAACTCAATCCCAATGCAGCAAAACCTCGCAAAGCTCTGCCACGCATGAAGGTGGTTCTGTCTGTCGTCTCAATGTAAGTGTTTACTTCCAACTCTCGCTGTCGAGTGTGACCTTCAATTCTTGTTGACCGAGTGTCGTTTGATCTACCAGAGCTGCTACCTCACTGATGTCGCCTCCACAGGATGGAGAGGAGGCAATGGATGTAGATACTGCCGACGCGGCCACTTCCCACAAAGATAAATAAATTTTTACCTAGTTCTGCTTCTCGAATGGGATTCGTCGATTGCAAGGGTTTATGTTGCGGATTGATGTTTGTAGAAATCATTCAATTGGAAGATGACGAAGAACAGCCTCGGGGTACGAGAGGTGAAGGTGAGACCTTAAGCACCCCGTGCGTACACACCTGAAGAACTCCATCAGCACAGATGTCTCAGCGGTAGACTGCTGGACCTCCCAAGGGATAAGCGACTTGACACGTGTCAGAGCCGATCCAGCGGTACCTCTGTCAAGTGCTCCACCAGCTGCTTCGACTATCGTGACGTCGACTCCAACCGAACCAGCTCAGACTACCTCGATTGTGCCAGCCATTATGTCGATCCCGCCGATGACTGCTTTTTCTCTGCACCGCGTCCTAGAAGATCAGACCGAAGCTACAAAGGAGGCCATGATCCAGGCGGAGCAGATGATGCTGTGCACCAAGGAGGCATACGAGGCCAGCAAGTTGGCTTACGATGCCAGCACAGCGCTTCGCACCAATGTCCGAGTAAGTTCGATTGTAAGTACATTTCCGATTGAATTCCTGTCTTCTTTGATTGTACACCCACTGGGTGTTTTCTTTCCGCTTGTAGAATATTCAAAAGTTCTCCACTTGAATAGATCAGGTCTTAATCGAGTAGGTTTTGGTCCAGTGGGGGCACACTGAGTGCACCCACTGGGTGTAGTCCCCAAGCCCGCTGTCGAGTGCTTGCACTGGCAGGGGTCTTTAGAGTACGACATATGCGGAATATGTTTGTTGCTCAACATGTGGAGCGAAGTTTTGTCCTGGCCGTCCCACACCAAAGCTACCTTGTAGGTTTTATGGACATCATTTCATCAACCATGATATGACGCTACTCTAGGGTAGTGGGGCGGCGGATCACTCGACGGATCGAGCTTTAGCAGTTCCAGTGGGGGCAGTCTGACTGCACCCACTGGGTGTAGTCCCCGCGACCACTATCGAATGCTTGCACTGGCAGGGGTCTTTAAAGAAACGGTATTTATATGCTTTCTCCGCCACTCGATAGATCGAGAGTTAGTAGATATAGTGGGGGCACGCTGAGTGCACCCACTGGGTGTAGTCCGTCGAATGCTTGCACTGGTGGGGGTCTGATAGAGACCGTCGAATGCTCAGACAGGACAGATCTTGTCGAATGTTTTAAGAACTAGTGGGGGAACGCTGAGTGCACCCACTGGGTGTAGTCCTTGAGGCTACTGTTGATCGTAGACGATGAGCAGTAGTCTTAAAAACTTGAACTCAGGGCTTCTGCCGCACGCGGAGTATGATTCTCACTCGACATGTCAAGGGTACTTTATTTTTCTTAACCATTCCCACACCGAGGCTACCTTGTAGGTTTCATGGATATCATTTCATCAACCATGATATGACGCTACAAAGGAGCAACATGGGGTCGTCGGGTCACTCGACTGATCGAGCGTTAGCAATTCCAGTGGGGGCACTCTGAGTGCACCCACTGGGTGTAGTCCCCAAGACCGCTGTCGACCTCTTGCACTGGGGGGTCTGATAAGAACCATTTTGAACTCTGGGTTGTTTATGGTACGTGGAGTACACATGCCACTCGACATGTCGGGTGGACTTTAGCTTGAATTCCTCTTCCCCCGAATGCAGGTTTCATGGATATCATTTCATCAACCATGATATGACGCTACTTCAGCGTAGTGGGGTGGGGGGTGCCACCCAGCCGACTGTTTTTGACTTTCTACACTCGGGAATGCAGGTATTTCTTATCGATTGAATTTCTTTCTTTGTTGACTTCAGAGAGCTTGCAAACTAGGAGCGCAGTACAAGGACCTTGAAGATGAAAGGAACCGTCTGCGTGTGGACTTGGAGGCCTCTAACAACACTTTAGAGCGAGTGCGGCCCGAGCTGAAAACTCTGGGATGTAACTTCTATCAACCCGACGCATTCTTATCCTCACTGTCGATGCTTTGAACCGAGTGCTTTGACTCGAACAGACGTACATGGTGAAAATCGACGACTCCAAGCGCGACTCAATTATGTTGTTTCTTTAGATACCATGAAGAAGGTGCTGGAGGACAAGGACAAAGCGCTTGCTGATGCTCAATGGGTGGCGAAGGAGAAAACTGAAGCTGCTGATCAGAAGCTGGCCGCCACCAAGAAAATGGAGATGGAAAACTCTAAGCTGAAGCAGGAGGGGGTGGATCTTATCAAGAAAACTGAACAGCTAACCAAGAGGAGCAACGGTTTGGAGAAGAACTTGGGGGAATTTGCGAGGAAGATGTACATCATGCTCCATAATGAGTATCTCTGTCGACTGAACTTCATAAAATCTTTGACGACTGTAACTCATGAATTCTCCTCCCATTTTTTCTGCCCAACAGAATTCTGCCAACATTTTGAAAAAGAAACTGAAGAGATTGAGCCCAATTTGGATCCCACCAAGTCACCTGTTGGAGATGCGGTGGCCATGAACATGTTCCGACTCAACGTTAGGATCCAAGGCGTCTAGGCATATGTCCTCCGACTGAAAACTGCGATGGAGCGGATTGACAAGGAACTGTGGCCTTAAGACACTCTTCAGCTTGACCTCAAATCCATGATTGCACGCCTTAATGACCTTCTCAGTCGAGTGCAGGCCTAGAAGAAATCCGCTTCCCGCTGCGGAGCTGACATGGCACTCTCCCTTGTTAGGGTCCGTTGCAAGGAGGCAAGGGAAGAAAAATTGAAGGAGCTCCGAGTGGTGAACACAAAGAAACTCCAGTTGGAAGATTTCATGGAGACCTTCATTGATGCAGCCACTAGGATCGGAGATGGAATCGACTTAGGCGCGTTCGTCAAGCCAGCCAGCTCGTTGGGTGCTTGAGAAACTTGATCTTTGAGTAAAACTTTATTTAACTTAGTATGCCGAGTGGAATTGTATCAGCTTCAAAACTTCATTCAGGCCTTAAGCCTGAGCACGTTTGTTTTCTCGTGAAACATTTACCGCGATGGAACTTTTTAATTTATCTGCCTTTGGTATTCAATCATTTGTTTGACTGAATTTGTTTTTTGACTTAGGTGAAAACTAGTTCTCAGCTAAGCCCCCGGGTGTGAGGATTTCTCAACACTCGGAGTATTTTTGAACCTAAGCGAAGACTGATTTGCAACTAGGTCATCGAGTGGATGGACTGTTATCCACTCGACAGGGTTTTTAACTTAGGCGAAAGCATGTTCGTAGCTAAGCCCCCGAGTGTGAGGATGGCTCAACACTCGGAGTAGTTTTCAAACCTAGGAAAGACTGATTCGCAGCTAGGACGTCAAGTGTATGGACTACTATCCATTCGGCAGGGTTTTTAACTTAGGCAAAAGCATGTTCGTAGCTAAGCCCCTGAGCATGAGGATTGCTCAATACTTGGAGTAGTTTTGAACTTAGGCGAAGACTGGTTCACAACTAAGACGTCGAGTGAATGGACTGCTATCCACTCGGCAGGGTCTTTAGCTTAGGCGGAAGCATGTTCGCAGCTAAGCCCCGAGTGTGAGGATTGCTCATCACTCGGAGTGACTCCAAACAAAAAATTACTTGATCGGAGTCGACGAAAAGGCTACAGGGGCCACATTTTCATACATGACATGTTCTGAAGTATCTTTATTACATCAAAATCACTTGGTTCCTATGTATAGAAACGTCGGAGCAGATCTGCATTCCAGGCTCGCGGTTCATCCATCTACTTCTTGAGGATGTACAAGTGGTAAGCTCTGTTATTCAACACCTTTGTGACGATCAAGGGACCCTCCCAGGCAGGAGCAAGCTTATGAGGTCACTGCTGATCCACTCGGAGCACCAAATCTTCCTCATGAAATGACCGACTCTTGACATTCTGTGCATGGAAGTGCCGTAGGTCTTGCTGATAAGTTGTGGTCCGGATTAGGGCCATCTCTCGCTCTTCCTCTAGGAGGTTGACACCGTCCTGTCTGGCTTGTTTAGCTTCAGCTTCGGAATAAAGTTCCACTTAGGGAGAGTTGTCAAACAAACCACTCGACAGGATAGCTTCAGCTCCATAGACCAGGAAAAAAGGAGTCCGTCCAGTCGACCGATTAGGCGTTGTTCTTAGGCCCCACAAAATAGATGGTAGCTCAGTCACCCAGGCTTCGGCGGCATGATCTAAGTCGCGCATGAGATGAGGCTTCAGACGTTGCAGGATGAGGCCATTAGCTCGCTCAACTTGTCCATTGGTTTGAGGATGTGCAACAGACGCATAATCCACCCGAGTGCCTTGAAAGGTGCATAAGTTTCTGAATTCTTTCGAGTTAAAGTTGGTGCCGTTATATGTTATAATGCTATGAGGAACGAAAAATCAGAAAATTATTTCCCTCGTGAATGTGATTGTCGTGCGGGAGTTCAACTTCTTTATCGGCTTGGCCTCTATCCACTTTGTAAATTTATCGACTGCGACTAGCAAATGAGTGAATCCACCTTTTCTGGTCCAAAAGAGACTGACCATGTCTATGCCCCAGACATCAAACGGCCAGGAAAGTGGGATTGTCTTCAGGGCAGACGCCGGCTTGTGGGATAAGTTTACATAAAACAGGCACCACTCACAATGATCGACGATATATTTGGCCATCTCATTGGCCCGCGGCCAGAAAAACCAGCTCGGTATGCTTTAGCAAGGATTGTTCGTGAGGACGCATGACGGCCACAAGTTCCCGAGTGGATTTCATCCAGAATCACTCGACCTTCTTCGGAGGAAATGAAACGTTGCGTTATGCCAGTCATGCTTTCTCTGAACAGTTGATCCCCTATCATAGTACAAGCCTTTGACCTGTGCACAATTTTTCATGCTTCTGTCTCATCTTCAGGGAGTTCCTATCTTAGGATATATGCAATATAGGGCACCTTCCAATTGGGAATGATGACCAAAATCTCCATAACTAGATCATTTACTGTGGGGACATCGACTTCAGTCGAATCGGTGGAGCTCATAGCTTGCGGGGGCTCTTCGATGAAAGGATCTTTCTGTACCAAAGGAGTATGAAGATCCTCTAAAAACACATTGTTGGGGGCAGGTCGTCGAGTGGATCCGATCTTTGCCAGCTCATCAGTTACTTGATTCTTCACTCGGGGAACATGCATGTTGAAGTTCTAGACCTTCTAACTTTTTCTCAAGCTTCCTAACAGCATTGCAGTATCCAGTCATGGCGGGGTTTTAAACATCCCACTCCTTCATCACTTGATTGACCACCAAATCTGAGTCGCCATAAACCATCAGGCGTTTGACGCCGAGTGAGATAGCCATGCGCAACCCATACAAGAGTGCTTCATATTCTGCTTCATTGTTGGAGGAATCGAAGTGGATTTGCAAGACATAACTGAGTTTGTCGCCCTTCAGAGATATCAAGACAACACCAGCACCAGACCCATTCAACATTTTAGCGCCGTCAAAGAACATGGTCCAGTGTGCTGAGTGAACCTGGATTGGTTGCTGCTGTTCAATCCACTCGGCCATAAAATCTGCCAGTGCCTGAGACTTGATTGCTTTCTTGGATTCAAACTTGATGTCAAAGTATACGAGTTTGAGTGCCCACTTAGCCACTCGACCAGTTGCGTCCTGATTGTTGAGGATCTCAGATAACGGCGCATCACTAACGACTGAAATCTAGTGGTCTTGAAAATAATGTGCCACCTTCTTCGTTGACAGGTAAATACCGTAAACTAGCTTCTGATAGTGAGGATATCTTTGATTCTAAGGAGTCAATAGTTCAGACACATACTAGACTGGGCGTTGGATTTTGTAAGAGTTGCCCTCCTCTTCTCGCTCGACGGTTAACACCGTACTGGCGACCTGATTAGTGGCTGCAATGTACAGGAGCAATAGCTCTTTGGTGCGAGGAGTAGCAAGCACTGCTTGCGTGGAGAGCAGGGTTTTGCGCTCGACAAACGCTGTTTCGGCCTTTGGAGTCCACACTAATGTACCAGACTTCTTCATTAGTCGGTACAAAGGCAATGCCTTCTCACTGAGACGAGAAATGTATGGACTCAATGCTGCCAAGCAACCTATGAGCTTCTGTACATTGTGCACTCCCACGGGAGTCTTCATTCGGGTAATGGCGCTGATTTTCTCAGGGTTGATGTTGATCCCCCGTTCGGAAACGAGGAAACCGAGTAACTTTCCACCAGGGACACCGAAAGTACATTTAGCCTGATTCAACTTTATATCATATCTCCTCAGATTGGCGAATGTTTCGGCCAAGTCAGCCAGCAGGTCGGAATCTTTGCGGGACTTGACAATGATATCATCCATGTACGCCTCCACATTCCGAGGGATCTGGTCGAGTAAACAATTCTAAATCATGCGCATGAAAGTAGCGTCGACATTTTTAAACTGAACGACATAGTGATGTAGCAAAAACACCCGAATGGGGTGATGAAGGCTGTTTTCATTTCATCTGGGCCAAACAGACGGATGTGATGGTACCCAGTGTAAGCATCTAGAAACGATAAATGCTCGCATCCCATAGTGGATTCAACAATCTAATCTATGCGGGGGAGCGGAAAATGATCCTTCGGGCAAACCCGATTGATATGCTTGAAGTCAATACACACACGTAGTGACTTGTCTTTCTTGGGAAGCATGACAATATTCGAAAGCCACTCGGAGTGGTAAATCTCCTGAATGAACTTGGCTTGCAAGAGATGAGCCACCTCTTCACCGATTGTTTTACGCTTTTCTGCAACCGATCGACGCAAATGCTCCTTGACGGGTTTGGCCTTCGGATGATCTCTCAGTCGGTGCTCAGCCAGCTCCCTGGGAACCCCTAGCATGTCAACAGGCTTCCATGCGAAGATATCCCAGTTCTCACGGAGGATCTAGATGAGCTCTGCTTCCTATTTGCTCTCGAGTGTTGATGATATGTTGGTCGGAGCGGTAGTTGGATCTGTCGGGTGAATGTGCACTTTCTTCACTTCTCCTGCCGACTGAAATGCTGACTCGGAAGCAGGCTTCTTAGCGCGCAGCAAATCAACAGGATCAGCACTCTTCTTGTATTCTTCCAGCTAAACTATGGCCATCTAGTGATCAGCAATCTTGGAACCTTGCTAGAGGCACTCTTCAGCCCGCTGTTGATTGCCAGTGACCGTGATCACACCTTTAGGACCCGGCATCTTCAACTTGAGATACACGTAACATGGATGGGCCATGAAACGAGCATATGCGGGCCGACCCAGAATGGCATGATAAGCGCTTTGGAAATCCACGACTTCAAACGTCAACTTTTCCTTTTGAAAATTTCTATCTGTTCCGAATGTCACATCCAATGCAATCTGGCCAAGAGAATTAGCCTTCTTGAATGACTCCATTAAATCGCATGTTGCTCTCGCTCAGTCGAGACATCAGAATACCCATCCCTTTAAGGTATCTGCATATAGGATGTTCAGGCCGCTGCCATCGTCCATGAGGACCTTTCGGAGCCGAGTGCCCCCCACAACTGGATCTACCACCAAAGCTTATCGATCAGGAGTAGCCACATGAGCTGGATGATCTGTTTGGTCAAACGTGATAGCATACTGCGACCACTTGAGGTAGGTGGGAGTGGTAGGGATAGCCATGTTGACTTCTCTGTTGATGACCTTCAGTCGACTCTTGCTTTCAACATCAGCAAAAATCATTAATGTAACGGTGACATCTGGGAACATTTCCTTGTCTTCATCATCCTTTTCAAGAGTCTTCTCACTCGATGGAGTCTCTTTGAACTGCTGGATGAGCAGTTGACACTGTCGAGTGGTATGTTTGGGCAATATCAAGTTGCCCTCGTCATCCTTCCTCGTGTGAATTGCACATGGCAAATCCAGGACATCAGTTCCCAACTGAGTTTTTCCTTTCTTAGGGGAGAATTGACTTTTAGCCTTCCCCTTGTTCTTTCCTTGGGCCGCTAGAGCAGCCGCCTCTGCTTGACCAGGGCCTTCAGCCGTCTGCTTCTGCTTCCGACTGGAATTGCTACTAGCTTGGTTGTCGACTGCCTTTCCTTTGTTGCTATGAATGCGGTCTTCTTCTTCGCCGTTGGCGTACCGAGTGGCGATTTCCATCATCTTGCTCAGCGATATATCGCCAGTTTGACCGAACTTCAAGTGAAGCTCTCTGTATTTCACACCATCCTTGAAAGCACAAACAACCTGATGTTTGGAAACATTTTCCATTATATGATGTAGAGTGGACCAGCGCTGAATGTAATCCCTCAAGGCCACGTTGGGCTTTTGAACACATGCTGCAAGTCAACCAACCCGGCAGGACGCTTGCAAGTGCCCTCGAAAGTTCTGACGAAAACTCGGGCGAGGTCTTCCTAGCAATATATACTGGATGGAGCCAAGCGATTTAGCCATGCACAAGCCGAACCATCCAAGATCAGGGATAAATGTTTCATTGCGACATTATTATTGCCACCACCAATCTAGACTGCCACTCGGTAATCATCTAACCAAGTCTCTGGCTTTGATTCGCCAGAAAACTTCTCAATCCCCACCGCCAACCTTAAGTTGGGGGGAATCTCTGCAGAACGTATGGCCCTGCTCAAGCACTAAAGGCTAGAAATAACAGCTGCACTGCCACTCGGAAATTCTCCGTCCAAACCATCTCTATGGGCTCTGCCTCTGTTGATCCACCTCTGAGTGAGGAGATCACGAGCGTCAAACCCTGCATTCCGTTCATCACCGAACGAGTGCATTTCGTCCTAGTGCCGGGGCACGTGTGGAACACCCTGCGGGGGAGTGGGCACTTAACGGTGGATGTCGTAGTGGAACTGATCTCTGAGCTGATCTTCATGGAAACCTCCGCCCCTTCGGCGCAAGGGCGACCCAGGGCTATGTGCCGACTGAACGGTCTCTGCCCTGGGTGAGTTACTGTGTATCTTGTTGCGTGACTGTGAGACAATAGAATTCTAATGCTGTGCTGCATCTAGCAATGCTCTGATCTGCATCAATCCTCCACCAGCCTCGGACCGCGATGGCTGAATGGAATCTACTATCCTAGCAGCAACAACAACATTTAACACAGGGGTACGGTATACCTCAACATTGTTGTGAGATCCAGTCGGAAACAGCTGTCGCTGACGTCGAGTGGAAACTGGTGGACGCTGGCGAGCGCGCTCGTCGAGTTCTCTTTGAAGCTCTTCAAGCCGTATGCGCGTTGTCTCCAAGGCTTTGGCATCGGCGGTCATGCCGACGATGGGAGTATGGAGGACTTCACCATCATGACGCAGCTCCTCACTTGAGGGTCTGCCAAGTTCCCGCCTGCCGTGGCTGAACCCCAGCGGCACGCTTTGATGAGAGCCATCCATCAAGACCTCCGCTGCGGGATCGTAGCTCTCGCACTCGGAAGGAACATCAGACTGACCGGAGTCCGACTCAAATACGTCGCGAAGGGACTCGGTGGGCTCGATCGCCGCAATCTGCGGCGAAGAAATATGGCGAGCCGCTGCATGCTTGACCTAGCGTTGGAGTCGTGAGCGACTAGATCGCTTGCAACAATGAACAACAGGCAAATTTGATGAATATGGAGTCGAGGGATGATGCAGCAACATGCCACAGGAGCTCGCACAGAAATGTGCAACCCCGCGGACTGGTAGCGCCTCAATGTCGAGAGGCGCTTCATGAAGCCATGTCGAATCGTCGCCGATGAAGGTGAGCGTCTCGAAACGGATCTCGAAACGGATCCCCAGAGCGAAAACACCACCAGAAGAGATGACGAAGGGTGAAAACCGCAACCTCGCCGGAAGTCGCTTAGACGCCTGCCCCACGGTGGGCACCAACTATCGTGGGAACAAGCCTGACAGTAGAAGGTAGGGAGTATGCAGGGAGAGGGCAGAGTCCTAGCTACAGCGAGGATGTACACACGGATGTATGAGTTCCGGCCCCTCCCTTGGAGGTAACAGCCCTACGTCTCAGTGCTCTGGATCTTTGCCGTGTGGAGAATAGTGATTACAATGGTTGCGAACCGTTGTGCCAGAGGGGAGGGGCGGCTTATATAGAGTTTGTTGCCCCTCATTATTACGAGGCATCCAAGGGTCCGATCATGGGTATAAAGACTAGTGTTACTGGTAACGTACATCATAATTGTTACTAATGACGACAGGCCTAACGCCTGCCTGTTGGCCTCCTGGGGGTGGCTTCTGGTCTTCTGGCGTCGACTGAAAGTGAGGTCTTCCGAGTGACACGTGATTGTTGAGTGGAGGAAGAAGCCTCCGAGTGGATTGCTTGTCGAGTTACTTGAGCGTCATGGGGAATCCAGTCGGAATCTTTCTTGTGATTTTAAGTCCTTCGATGCAATGTCTTTAGGTAGGGTATGTAGGTCAGGCCTAGGACCCTACCCTAGGTACTTATCCTCCTCAACCGTTATGTGGATAAGATCATTGGGGACAACTGGCGCAAAGCACATCAACGGTCGGAATTTCGAACTATGAAAGTCCGCAGGCTTATCATGTTCCTCACTTGTAGGCAATTTGCACTGGCGAAATCCTAACTCCTCAGTCAGACCAATTTCCTCAGAGACCAGAAGAACACCGTCTCTGTCACTGAAGAACTTGACTGAACTGCAGGAGATTTCACAAGGCTTCACTCGAAGGTTTGGATAGTTTTAGGCTTTTGAGTTCAGCATCAGTTGGAAATTTTCCTTAGTATTACCTCGGCCCCCTTTAACAGTATGGTGTTTCCTATGACTCAAAGAAAGGAAATGAAACTATGAAAACAAAAGTCTTCACGCTTCATAGTCCTCATTCATATCTTTAAGGTCACACCAACTTCTTCATGTTCAAAGTCTTCAGGGAATATCAAAGTCTTCAGCAAAGTCTTTACCAAAGCCTTCACCAAAGTCTTCAGTTGAAGACATACATTTTTAGGGGTCGATAATCTTCGAATATATCAAACTCCTCATCGACTTATAGAGCCTGTGTACACTCACAAACACATTAGTTCCTTAACCTATAAGTCTTCAATACACCAAAATCACTAAGGGGCACTAGATGCACTTACAGTATAGAGATACCGACGATAAAATCTCGGGCAAGTAACATACCGAAGAACAAAGGGAACATCATACGGGATTAACTGAATCCTTGACAAAGAGGTCCAACCGATAAAGATCTTCATAGAATATGTAGTAATCAATATGGGCATCCAGGTCCCGCTGTCTGTTATTGACCGTAGAGGTGTCTTGGTCATGTCTACATAGTTATCGAACCCACAGGATCTGCACACTTAAGGTTCGGTGATGTTTCTGTAGTATTGAGTTATGTATGTTGGTGACCGAAGTTTGTTTGGAGTCCCAGATGATATCCCGTATGTCACGAGGAGCTCCAGAATGGTCCGGAGGTAAAGATTGATATATAGGAAGCTGGTGTCTGAGTTCCGGAAAAGTTTCGTGACCTCCGACTGGTGTGACGGAGTGCCGAAAGTGTTCTGGGGGGTCTACCGCATGGGCCCATCTACTCTGAAGGGCCCCATGGGCTGTGAGAGGGTGCGACCAGCCCCAGGTGGGCTGTCTGCACCTCCCACCTCAAGGCCCATGTGGCTAGAGGCTAGGGCTGGGCCAACAGGGTGGGCTAGCCACCAAACTTGGTGGCCAAGCCACCCTTGCCGCCGCCCCACCTGCTCCTATCCTCCTATATATAGTGGCGGGAGACAGAGGGCAGCCAACCTGAAAAGCCATGTGCTTCCCTCCATCCCTCTAGATTGGTTCTCCTCTAGATCTGTTCGGTATAGCTTAGTGAAGCTCTACCGGATCAGCTCCACCACAACCGCCACCACGCCGTTGAGCTGCCGAAGAACTCATCTACCTCTCCACCCTCGCTTGTTGTATCTAGGAGATGGAGATCGTCATCAAGCTGTACATGTGCTAAACGCGGAGGTGTCGTCCGTTCGGTGCTAGATCGGAAGGACCGTGATTGGATTGCGGGATGGTTCGTGATTGGATCGCGGGATGGATCATGATCGGATCGCGGGATGGCTAGCAATTTGGATTGCAAAGACGTTCGACTACATCAACCGTGTTTCTTAATGCTTCCTGCTTAGCGATCTACAACGGTATGTAGATCCACTCTCCCTCTCATAGATGCTCATCACCATGGATAGATCTTGCGTGTGCATATGAATTTTTTTATTTCTCATGCAACATTCCCCAACACAGATCATGTCATTGAGAGTTGTTACACATGAAAATTTGTCAGAAGAAAAATTAGTACAATTACGTCTCGGTGAATTGGAAAGATTAGAAGCACTAGTAGAAAATAGGGGTTTGAAACGGGCCAGAATATTGCATTAGTCTCGGTCGTGTTACGAACCGGGACTAATGGGTGCATCAGTCCCCGTTCATGATGCCAGGGCGCCGGTCGGGCCTCGGCAGGAACCAGTCCCGGTTCGTATGACCCCTTTAGTCCTGGTTCCAGACACGAACCAGGACTAAAGGACCTCACTCCTGGCCCAGCCCCTTTAGTCTCGGTTTGTGGATGGAACCAGGACTAAAGTTATGCCTATATATATGATGCCCCTGCCCGCTCACTCCTTTGTTTTTTGGGCCGGTCGACGCATGGAGGTGTGTGCTGCTCTTCTCTTACCACATATGCACACGAGGTGTTCGATGAAATGCCATAGCCACGCTTAAGCTTTCTCCTCTCCAAGTTCGACCTCCAAGCTCCATTTCCCACAAGATTTGTATAGGTTTGGCGGTCCGTCACGTCCCATCCATGTCCTCACTGTCATCGATCGCCCGTGCCGATCTCGTCTCCGACACCATCGTGGTGAGCCTCTTGTTCTTATCTTCTTTTGAAAAGAAAAAAGTTCTTACTTGTATGATTTACATAGATACTTTTCAAAATTTCTTACTTTTATTATTGCTTGTTATTATATAGGTCCATGGTTATGGTATCCCCCCACGTCGGCCCTTGTTCGGTCTATGATTCCAATGTGGTATATTATCTATTAAAACTATTTGTTTTATTTAGTTTCTATGACAATTATGCCGACCAACGTGACATAGATGTGTTTATCTAGGAGGTATGTGGACTTTAAATTCCAACCGACCCTCTTGTCGAGAGGTTAAATGTAGTTGAAAAAGAAAACGAGGATTTGAAAGAAAAATTGAAAATAATTGAGGAGGAGAATATGAAATTGGAGTTGCATGTTGCCCATGTCGTCGATGACCACAAGATCAAGATGGATGGAATGTGCTTGAAGATTAGAAAGATAAGAAAATATGCCATTGATAATGAGACTTGGTATCATTATGCTGTTGGATAAATTGGTACCTTAGTTGCGATTATGATCGCATTTGTTGTTGAATTTAAATATTTTACATCATTGTATGTTAGTTTAAATTTATGAGAACAATGTATGAACTTTATATATTTATGAGAACTATGTATGAACTTTATGTTTGAATTAGATGATCTAGAGAGCTATATGTTGTTCTATGAGAACTATGTATGAACTTTATGTATTTTTTTTCCTATAACTTTTGATCACTGTTGTATTTTGGTTTTAATATGATGATGAAATCAGAAAAGGGTTGAAATGTGATGATGTGGCTTTGAATGGTGCATATCGAATGCAGAAAAAGTCTTGAATTCAAATATGTTTAAAGAAATGAAATCCCTTTGTAATAGATGACTTTTCGTCTGAACCCCTCATACTTCAAAGGAGATTGTCCAGTTTGTACACGAAGTGCATCCAATTTTTCCCGTAATCCTCACAACTTTTTAGAGCATTCTATGTGGGTGAAATTATGATACCATGCCAATTTTCAAACATTTCAGAGTTCATTTGCAGTGCTTTTAAATTTCAGGGTCGTCTTAGCTCAAAATAAATCATGAAATGCATGAAAAATAGCAAATGAAGTCAGAAAAGGTTGAACATCATGATGTGGCTTTTAATGGTGCATATTCAATGCAGGAAAAGTCTTGAGTTAAAATATGTTTTAAAAATGAAATCCCTTTCTAATAGACGAGTTTTCGTCTGAAACTCTGATACTTCGAAGGAAATTGTCCAGTTCGTTCACGCAGTGCATCTAGTTTTTCTCGTAACCCTCACAACTTTTTAGAACATCTATGTGGGTGAAATTATGATACCATGCCAATTTTCAACCATTTATGAGTTCATTTGCAGTGCTTTTAAAATTCAGGGTCATCTTAGCTCAAAATAAATCATGAAATGCATGAAAAATAGCAAATGAAGTATGAAAAGGGTTGAAAAGTGATGATGTGGCTTTGAATCGTGCATATTGAATGCAGAAAAAGTCTCGAGTTAAAATATGTTTAAAACAATGAAATCCCTTAGTAAAAAAATGAAAAATAGCAAAAAGAATGAATTAAAGAGAATGAGTTAAATATAATATTCTTCATTAGCAAAAAAATAAAATAATATTAACTAAAATTATCAAAGTACTTATTTGTTAAAAACCTTAATAGTAAAATAAATTTTCATAAAGTATATTTTGTTACAAGCCTTAATAGAAACTAAAAAGCTTTAATAAAACTCTAATAGCAAAGGGAATCAACTAAAAATAATCAATAAAAATAAAACTTATGCAACTAAAATTATATAAAATTTATGCAACTAAATTATACAACTAAAAATAACATATGCAAAAAATAACATCAAAAATCATAATATATGCAAAAAATGCACACCTACTAGGCACGACAGCCTGCATACGACTAGAAACCCAATAAATGGGATAGGATGCAGGCCCAACAGGGCGTCAAATAGGCATGTACTGCCTGCATTAGAGAGGAGCTCGAGAGGGCAGCGGCATCAGCGCTTATAAACCACTCTGAGCCCCTCTCGACTAGCGAGGTGGGAACAAACTTTTGGTATGGAAAGCAAAAACCTTTAGACCCGGTTGGTGGCTCCAACCGGGACTAATGCCCCCCTTCAGTCCCGGTTGTAGCCACCAACTGAGACTAAAGGTCTTTGCTTCCCGCCCTTTGGGTTGTCGGAAATTGACCTTTAGTCCCGGTTGTTGGCTACAACCAGGACTGAAGGGGGGCATTAGTCCCGGTTGGAGCCACCAACCGAGACTAAAGGCGGGCTATATCAATGTCACTTACAAAAATTTCAAATCCATTGTAGTTTCTTCTCTCCTCGGTGCCGACGACGACATCGATGTTGTCAGGCTGCCGGATTTTCCCGTCGCCCTCGCCGACGCCATGCCGTCCACGAGCTCGCTAACCGTCACCGGCGTCGGACCTCCTCGCGCGACCTCCTCCCCGTCGTCGTTGCCGCACCCTGCCCCGCCGTCGTCGTCGCCTCGCCCTGCCCTGCCATTGCCGTGCCCTTGATCCTATGTCATTGTCGCCTTGCACTGCCTTGCTATCACCATCGTCTTGCCCTTCCCCGCCGTCACTGATAACCCACAAGTATAGGGGATCGCAAAAGTTTTCAAGGGTAGAGTATTCAACCCAAATTTATTGATTTGACACAAGGGGAGCCAAAGAATATTATCGAGTATTCGCTACTGAGTTGTCCATTCAACCACACCTGAAAGACTTAATATCTGCAGAAAAGTATTCAGTAGCAAAGTAGTATGGAAGTAACGGTAACGGTAGCAAAAGTAACAGTAGCAGTTTTATAGTGATTGTAACAGTAGCAGCGGAGAAATAACTTAGGAAGGATCAATATGTGAAAGCTCATAGGAAATGGATCGGTGATGGAGAATTATGTTGGATCGCATTCATCATGCAACAGTTATAACATAGGGTGACACAGAACTAGCTCCAATTCATCAATGTAATGTAGGCATGTATCCCATATATAGTCATACGTGCTTATGGAAAAGAACTTGCATGACATCTTTTGTCCTACCTTCCCGTGGAAACGGGGTCCTAATGGAAACTAAGGAATATTAAGGCCCCCTTTTAATAGAGAACCGGACCAAAGCATTAGCACTTAGTGAATACATGAACTCCTCAACTACGGTAATCACCGGAAAGAATCCCAGTTATTGTCACCCTGGGGGATGCAGATCATAACTCGTAATAGGTGTCTACAACTTGGAAGATAGGATCAAGAACACATATATATTCACGAAAACATAATAGGTTCAGATCTGAAATCATGGCACTCGGGCCCTAATGACAATAATTAAACATAGCAAAGTCATAGCAACATCAATCCCGGAACATAGTGGATACTAGGGATCAAACCCTAACAAAACTAACTTGATTACATGATAAATCTCATCCAACCCATCACCATCTAGCAAGCCTACAATGGGATTACTCACGAACGGCGGAGAGCATCATGGAATTGGTGATGAAGGATGGTTGGTGATGATGATGGCGTCGATTTCCCCTGTCCGGAGCCCAAAACAGACTCCAGATCTGGTCTCCCGAGGAAGAACGGGAGGTGGCGGCGGCTCCCTATCGTGAAACACGATGAACTCTTCTCTCTGATTTTTTCTCCATGAATAGGGTTATATGGAGCTAGAGAGGAGGTCGGAGGAGCCACGAGGGCCCCACAAGTCTGCTAGGCGCGGCCAGGGGGGTGGTCACGCCAAGCAAGCTTGTGGCCTATAGGTGGCCCCCCTCTGGTTGATTCTTGCGCCAATATTTTTTATTAAATCCAAAATCATTCTCCCTATTAAGGACGATCCGAGAACTTTATTTCTGCACAAAAATAACACCAAGGCAATTTTGCTGAAACCAGCATCATTCCAGGTTAGTTCCATTCAAATCATGGAAATTAGAGTCCAAAACAAGGCAAAAGAGTTTGGAAAAGTGGATACGATGCAGACGTATCAAATCCCCGAAGCTTAACCCATTGCTTGTACTCAAGCAATTCAGTTGATAAAGGGAAAGTGATAAAGAAAAACTTTTACAAACTGTGTTTGATCTTGTTGTTGTAAATACGTCTAACTGATGTTCAGATTTTCAGCAAAGATCATGGACTAACCACGTTCACAATAACATTTAAATCTCACATTTACTCATATAAATTACATAATCAACTAGCGAGCAATAATAATAACCTTGGATGACAACACTTTTTCAAAACAATCATGATACAATATGACAAAATGGTATCTCGCTAGCCCTCAAAACATAAATGCAGAGCACCTCTAAAGAACAAGGACTGACTAGACATTGTAATTCATGGTGAAAAAGATCCAGTCATGCTCATACTCAATATAAATTAACAAAGAGAATACAAATGACGGTGGTGTTCTCTAACTGGTGTGTTTTATAAGAAGGTGATGACACAACAATAAAGTAAATGGAAGGGCCCTTCGTAGAGGGAAGCATTGATTTGCAGAGGTGCCAGAGCTCGAGTTTTTTTAAAACAGAGATAAGTAATGATTTTTGAGCGGTATGCTTTCATTGCTCACATAACAACCAAGAGGTTTTCAACATCTTCCATTCTAGATACATTATAGGTGGTTCCCAAACAGAATGATAGAGTTTTTACTCCCCCTCCACCAATCAGTCACACTCCACGGCGAGCCAAATTCACGGATACCGTCCATACAAACACAATCCTGGGGGAGTTTTGTTTGATTATATTTTGATTTTTATTTCAAACATGGAACTAGGCATCTCTGGGGGAGTTTTGTTTAATTATTTGCATTTTTTTCTTTGATTTCGGGACTGGGAATCCCTATTACCAGCCACTTTCTCATGAAAGATAGTGAATCAACACATATCGCGAGAATAACACACCTAGCATGGAAGATACTGACAACCCCCAGTCGCCACATGAGCGATTTGGGCTAACAAAACAAGTTGTTTATTTGAAGGTTTAGAGTTTGGCACATGCAAATTTACTTGGAATGGTAGGAAAATACCGCATATAGGTAGGTATGTTGGACTCATATGAAACAACTTTGGGTTTGAGGAATTAGATGCACAAGCAGTATTCCCGCTTAGTACAAGTGAAGGCTAGCAAAAGACTGGGAGCGACCAACTAGAGATTGACACAGTCATCAACATGCTTTGAGATTAACCAACATTGAATGCAAGCATGAGTAGGATATAAATCATTATGGACATAAATATCATGGAGGCTGTGTTAATTTTGTTTCAACTACATGCATGAATATGTGCCAAGTCGAGCCACCTGAATCGTTCAGAGGAGGATACCATCCCATCATACATCACAACCATTTTAATATGCATGTTGGTACCCAAAACAAACCGTTATCCACTCTTAGCTAATTAAGCATGGCATGAGTAACTATAATCTCTAATTGTCATTGCAAATATGTTTCACCCATGATGAACTGAATTCAGAACTTTGAGCTAATCATATTTACAAAAGAAAGATAGGTCGAGTTCATACCAGCTTTTCTCCATCTCAATCTTTCATCAAATATCGTCATTATTGCCTTTCACTTGCACGACCGAGTGGTGAGATAAAAATAAGAGTGCATGTGCATTGGACTAAGCTGGAATCTGCAAACAATAACTCAAAGGAGAATACAAGGTAACATGGGTTCTCTGACAGGTAAACAATAATTCATATGAGATCCACTCAACATTTTCATTGTGGTCGTCTTCTTATGACCCAAAAAAAACAAAATTCAAAACAAGAACAAGGAAAACTATTTACACGGGAAAGCTCCCAACAAGCAAAATAAGAACGAGAAATCTTTTTGGGTTTTCTTTTAATGCTACAACTAAACAACTGGAAATAAAGCTAGAACTAATTTTTTTGTATTTTTCTCAAGGTTAAATAAACACATAGGAAGAAAGCGAAACAAGAAAATAAACTACCATGGATGGTACAACGAAAAAGTATGAACACCGACTGCTAAGATGAGTATGTGAACCTGAATGTAAAGTCACTGAGAAATACGTACTCCCCCAAGCTTAGACCTTTGGCCTAAGTTGGTCTATGGCCATGGCTAGAAAGAGCTCTCTCCCGGATATCCAGGAGCGTCCTCATAATTCCATTTGTTGGCGAATTCTTACGGCTCCCACTAAAAAACTTGCTCCAGGTACGGATCAAGAGCTGGTGCCGGTTCTGGAGCTAGGCGTTGCGTCACACCCCAATATCTGTAAATGTCTCCGGGCATAATGGTGTACCTTCCTGGGCGAATATCGAACAAAGACGAAGCAGGTAGAGTAATAATTTCACAAGTACCCTGGCTAAAAAATATGTTGAAAGCAGCCTCCTATCAACATTTTTCTTAATAACATCATGAGCTACCAGACGGTCATAATCTAAAAACTTAGTGGGAAGCAACCTCTCATCTTTCTCGTTAAGCCTAATGGGTATCTCAAAATGTTTGGCTAAACGAGAGGCATAGATACCTCCGAATATCGGCCGCTTCGAACGGTTGGTGTTCAACTGTTGGGCCACCATAGCACCCAGACTAAAGGTTCTATCAGCAAATAAAGCATGGTGCAGAATGGCGAGGTCAGGGGCATTGAGACTTCCACTCTCCCAGCGACCAACTAAACATCTTCCTGTAAATAATGAATAATTGCATAGCACAGGAAAATGTAAACTAGCTGCTCTTGCCTTTGACACACCTCTCTCTTCCCCTACAGTGACTGCGGCAATAAAACCTTCCATGTGTCTAGGACGTGGCTCCCTGATGCTGCCCTCATAGGGTCTTTTGCAAACTTTGCAAAAATCATAAAGGTTCATTTTCTTAGGCACATCATATAAGTGAAATTCTACTGTAGGTGGGTCTTCCCTAGAATGAAAGTGAAAATTTTGCATTAAAGGTATTCATGAGTAAGAGGTACTGGTCACACTTATCGTTGAGGAAGTCGGTGATGCATGCATTCTCGGCCAAATAAAAGAAATCTTCATAAATTCCAGCCGCCCTCAAGAATGTGTTACACGACCATTCACATGGTCGAACTTCTGCAACGCGAGGAAGATTATACTTGGGTTTCTCCCTCATCTCATTTTCATCTTCCTTAGAGCTCTAGCTTGAAGAGCCTCTTAACAATCTCCTCAACATTTCTTTCTCTAAAAAATTTTGGAATTTTTAGTGACTCAATATAAAGGTGAACAAAACTCAACAAAACTCATAGCAACTACTCCCTCAAGTGCCTAGAGGCTATATCATGCATCAAAACTACTTAGGACCATACAAATTTGACATGCAAGCTCAAGAACAAGGTCACCACAGCAACAAAAATTGCAATATATAAAGCACTAGAACAAAAACTAAGTGGATCATTGTAGGAGTTACATATTGAGGAACAATCTCCCAAAACAGTTTCGCGAATGAAGCTTTTAACAAGGAGATCAAAAATGGCAGCAAAATGAGCTAGAACACGGGTTTGAGCAATGGTGGGATTTTTTCTGTAGGAAGATGAATTGGATGGGTGTTGGAATAAGTGAAGGGGGTCCACATGGGACCCACAAGCCTGCTAGGCACAACCAGGGGGTGGCCGCGCCTTGTGGGCTTGTGGCCCACTAGTGCAGCCCCCTGTAGTGTGCTTAGTGCTAGAAATTTTTAAATATTCCAGAAAAAAATCATACTCCATTTTCAGGGCATTTCAAGAACTTTTATTTCCTGGTCACTTTTCTATTGCTTGGAAAACTCAGAAAACAGAAAAATAATAGCATTTTTACTTTATTTATTCGAACTAACACAAAGTAAAGGTTGGGTACAGGAAGTTGTGCTTTCTAAATTCATCCATCTCATGCTCATCAAAAGGAATCCATCAATGAGGTTGATCAAGTCTTATTAACAAACTTCTTTCGAATAACATGAAATCGAAGATTTTTCCAATAACACTAAGTTACCTCAATGGGGATATGCATGTCCCCAACAATAAGTATATCATATTTCTTCTTGACAGTACGAAGAGGGAATTCAAAGTCTCTAATAACAATCTTGCAATATTTTCAATGGAGTTGATACTATGAACTTGAGGTTGTTTCTTCGGAAAGTGTACCGTATGCTCATTACCATTTGTATGAAAAGTTAGATTTCCCTTGTTGCAATCAATAACAGCCCCTACAGTATTCAAAAAGGGTCTACCAAGGATGATCGACATACTATCGTCCTCGGGAATATCAAGAATAACAAAGTCCGTTAAGATAGTAGCATTTGCAACTACGACAGGTACACCCTCAAAAATACCGATAGGTAGACCAGTTGATTTATCATCCATTTGCAAAGAGATTTCAGTAGTTGTCAACTTATTCAAATCAAGTCTACGATATAAACAGAAAGGCATAACAATAACATCAGCTCCCAAATCACATAAAGCAGTTTTAACATAATTCCCTTTTATAGAGCATGGTATAGTTGGTATTCCTAGATCTCCTAATTTCTTTGGTACTCCACCCTCAAAAGTATAATTAGCAAGCATGGTGGAAATTTCAGCATCTGGTATCTTCCTTTTATTAGTCACAATATCTTTCATATACTTAGCATAAGGGGACATCTTCAGAATATCAGTCAAGTGCATGCGCAAAAAGATAGGTCTAAGCATTTCAACAAAGCGCTCAAAATCCTCATCATCCTTTTTCATGGATGGTTTAGAAGGAAAGGGCATGGGTTTCTGAACCCATGGTTCTCTTTCTTTACCATGTTTCCTATAAATAAAGTCCCTTTTGTCATATCTTTTATTCTTAGGATGTGGGTTATCAAGAACAACAGTAGGTTTAGCTTCCACATCATTATCATTACTAGGTTGAGTATCAACATGAACATCATCATTAATATTATCACTAGGCTCATCTTTGTCACCAGATTGTGTCTCAGCATCAGAAATAGAAATATCATTTGGGTTTTCAGGTGTATCCATAATAGGTTCACTAGCAGCATGCAAAGTTCTATTATCATTCTTATTCCTCTTATTATTGGAGTGACTAGGTGCATCAATATTACTTCTTTGAGAATCTTTTTCAATTCTCTTAGGATGGCCCTCAGGATACAAAGGTTCCTGGGTCATTCTACCACCTCTAGTCATAAGTTCAACAGAATGATCATTGTTCTTACTATTCATCTCATTAAGCAAATCATTCTATGCTTTAAGTACTTGTTCTACTTGAGTAGTTACCATAGACGCGTGTTTACTAATCAGCTTAAGATCTTTGATAGTTCTACTCATATAATCACCTAAACGATCAAACATGAAAGCATTATGTTTCAATTGTCTACTAACATAAGCATTAAAATTTTCTTGCTTAACAACAAAATTATCAAACTCATCCAAGCATTGGCTAGAAGACTTATTTTAAGGAATATCGCGTTCATCAAATCTACGAAGAGAATTTACCTCTAATACCTGTGTCGGGTTATCAAGACCATGTATTTCTTCAATAAGTGGTAGATTTTTAACATCTTCAGCTTTAATACCCTTTTCTTTCATAGATTTCTTTGCCTCCTGCCTATCTTCGGGATTGAGAAATGGAATACCTCTTTTCTTTGGAGTTGGCTTCAGAGGTGGTTCGGGACTGGTCCAATCATTATCATTGCTCAATGTATTCTTCAATAGTATTTCAGCTTGTTCAACAATTCATTCCTTGAAAACACAACCAGCACAACTATCTAGGTGGTCCCTAGAAGCATAGGTTAGTCCATTAGAAAAGATATCAAGTATTTCATTTAGTAATTGGAGAAGCCTCCCCCAAGCTTGTGGGAGACTCTGTTCTTCATTTTCCACAAAGTTAAATATTTCCGACAAGGCAGCTTGTTTCTTATGGGCAGGGAAATATTTTTCAGAGAAGTGATAAATCATATCCGGGGCCTATGCGCACAACCAGGAGAAAGAGAAATAAACCACATCTTAGCATCACCCTTTAACGAGAAAGGAAACAGCTTGAGGATATAGTAATAATGAATTTTTTCCTCATGAGTAAATAGGGTGGCTATATCATTTAATTTAGTGAGATGTGCCACAACAGTTTCAGATTCATAACCATGGAAAGGATCACATTCAACCAAAGTAATTAACTCAGGATCGACAAAGAATTCATAATCCTTATCAGTAACAAAGATAGGTCAAGTAGCAAATTTAGGATCATATTTCATTCTAGCATTCAAAGATTTTTATTTCCACTGGCATAGTAATTTCTTAAGATCATCTCTATCATTAAAACCAAGAAAGTCCCTAGCTACCTCTCCTTCCATAACATAACCCTCAGGAATATCAAGCAATTCATATCTAGGAGAGCTAGGTCTAGAAGGTGTCTCAAAGTATTCGGTTTCAATAATTTCATCAGTTTTAGAAGTATCATAATTTTCAGCATTGACTCTAGCAATCTGTTCATCAAGAAATTCACCCAATGGCATAGTATTATCAAGCAAAGTATCATCATAAGCATCATGCATAGCATAAGTGGCATCATCAATTACTTGCGACATATCAGAATTACTAGCAGGTGGTGGTGTCGCAAACTTACTCATAACAGAAGGTGAATCAAGTGCAGAGCTAGATGGAAGTTCCTTACCTCCCCTCATAGTAGAGGGATAGATCTTTGTTTTTGGATCTTTCAAATTATTCATAGTGATTGCTACCTCTTGAGCATGCATTGGTTTTCCCTTGAAGTGGAAAGGGTGATGCAGCGAAGTAGATAAGTATTTCCCTCAGTTTGTTGAGAACCAAGGTATCAATCCAGTAGGAGGAACAAGCAAGTCACCAATGGATCCACCTACACAAATAATCAAACTCTTGCACCCAACGCTATAAAGGGGTTGTCAATCCCTTCATGGTTATTTGCAAGGATTAGATCTGATAGAGATAGATGTAGCAAGTGCGGAAAGTAAAAGGTAAATAATTGCAGCAAGTATAGATCTGAAAATATATTATGGAAAATAGACTCAGGTGCCATAGGTTTCACTAGAGGCTTATCTCTTGGAGGCAAATATCATGGTGGGTAAACAAAAAACTGTCGAGAAATTGATAGAAAAGCGAATAATCATGTAGTTATCCAAGGCAATGATCATGCATATAGGCATCAGGTCCGTGACAAGTAGACTGAAACGATTCTGCAACTACTACTATTACTCCACACATCGACCGACTCCTGCCTGCATCTAGTGTATTAAGTTCATGAAGAACAGAGTAACACATTAAGAAATATGACATGATATAGAGGGATAAACTCAAGCAATATGATGAAAACCCCATCTTGTTACCCTTGATGGCAACAATACAATACGTGCCTCTCTAACCCTACTTTGTCATTGGGTGAGGACACCGCAAGATTGATGTAGCGACCCGATCTGAAAGGTCGAATCTCCGGTGTTTCGGTACCATCCCAAGATCATGCTGGTACACACACGGTACATCAATGTATATATCTAAGGGAAATCACACAACATGAATTAATCAGAATCTCATATCAAGTCCTTTATTACAATAATGATTACAATAAAGTGGCTGAAGGCCAACTCATGAGATAAACTAAACCATAAATTTGCGGAAGCTCCAAAGGTAGATGAGCCCATCTGACTCCAAGGGCATCTCACTGAGCGTAGAGTGTATCCTCACTCCTGGTCAGAAAAGTACTCTGCAACATGATACGTTGCAGCCGTATAGGTCATCATATTGAATATGCCGGCAAAGTCACAAGAGAGGGGGTAAAGTAATCATCTAGTCTATATGCAAATATGGCAGGTGGGGTAGTAAAATTTTGCATAAAGCCAATTTTTTCCTACAACAAGAGAGGGCAAAGGCATAATTACTACAATGTTGGTTGATTAATGAGATGGTTCCACCAACGAATTCTCATACCCAAGTTGACATTAATAACCCACATCAATATAATTAATTGTGTTGAGAGTTCGAGATAGTTTTAGTTCCTTTGGCTCAAACTGTCCATGACCGTGGACACGGCTAATCGATTAGGTTCGGGTACTCTGCAGAGTTTTGCACATGTTCCCCACAAGATTTGGTCGCCTCCAATTGACTTCTCGCACTTCATGGTGTTTGAGAAATGGATTAACAAAACATGGTCTTTTAAAGGGTTTTCCCGAGACTCTGTCGGTGCCCATCCTTTCCTACCGTTCTTCTACATCTCGCAGCACCGCCTGTCCAGGGTCACCACGATATCCAACCAAGCCAGAGCCCATAATGGCTTGTGGCTGTGCAGGTAAGCCTTGGGTCTTGAAGCATCCATCCATCTCTTTGTGCCTGGGTGGACCTTTCCGCATGAATATTGGCACTTCTCCAGCATCATCTAGGCTAACTCTTGGTTTCTCCAGGGCGCCATTCAACCATCATTCACCCAGAGGTAAGTAGAAGAACTTGGAGTCTTGAAGACTTGATCATCATGTAGGTCTTGAAATTATTAACTCGCAACTCTCATGAATCACACAACCAACCCCGTCTACTAATAGCATAGCAAAATGTAAATCAACGTTTCCCGGGGCCAATGTGTCAAAGGGTTGAGGGGTACCTACCACATGATACTACAACAAGTTACCAAGTTTCCAATTTACCTACTTTGCATGCAATTGGGGTGATGGAAGAACTAATGCAATAAAACATAGGTATACATGGTCAAAGTGAGTTGCCTTGCTGACGATCCTCATAATCAAGTGACTCTAAATAACAAGCTTCGCACTCCGGATGATCTAACGAATCAAACAAGAGCACACCATAAGCATAAACACAAAACAATTCATACAACAGCAAGGTAAACAAATGCTTCAACAAACAAAAGCACAATCAAGTGAATATTCACTTAAAGTATAAGACTATAAAATTTTTGGTGTAAAAAATCCCAACTAAGACATACAAGTCAAAATTTGGTTTTGAACAACTAAACATTTAGGTAACAGAAAAGTAAATATAAAATTTTATTTGAAAACAGAAAGTATTTCATTATGAAAATATTGTGCTAAAAGAAGTACTACAAAACTTCTTCTAAACAATATACATGGTGAAAACAAGATGAACCTATTCAAACTAAAGCACAAAACAATTTGAAAAACATATTTTATTAACAGAAAAGATACACCTAAAGATGAATAAACAGAACCTAATGAAATCTAAAACAAAAGTTAAACTAATTTAGGTTCAAATTGAATAAAAATCAATTTAGTTAAAACCTATTGAGAACTAGACCGATTCTGTTTTTGTTAAAAACAGTCACTAAATTTATTCAACAAATACTCAAATCATGTAGAATGATAGGTTTAACTAATACCAAACCGTGGCAAAAAGATTCACTCAAAAATATATTTTTAAACTATAGTTATACAGATTTTAGTAATTTCGAAAAATTTCATTAGATTCAAAATTTACAGTTCAAATTTGAAATCTAAGCATACAGACATAAACAGTAACAAATTTGTGAACTAATGCAAAAAGAATCAATTAAAAACACTAATTAGTTTAAAAGTTACAACTAAAACAAAAACAGAAAACATTCTATTTTCTAAAATAGAAAATAAAAGAAAAACAAACTGATCGAACGGACAGGGTGACGTGGCGTTCTCTGATTGGTTACGGGGTGTGTGAGATCTGACGATTCGAGCGGACGTCCGATCTGTAGAGGATACCGGTTCGGGTTTAAAATAATCTAATCCTAGGCGTTGGATTTAGATCAGACGGTCCAGGGAGGGGGAGAGGGTCTCACAGAGGGAGGGTCGCCGGCGGTGGAGTTTCTCCGGCGAGGCCGAGGTGATGAGCCGACGAGGGCGGCACTCCGGTGGTTGGGGACAGCGTTCGGGGGGTCCTGTCAACGGCGGCGGACCTCCGGCGTTCGTTGGTGGTGACGGTTGGGGCTGGGGACGATAGGGGCGTGCTCCTCGAGCTCCTGGAGCTTCGGATGGGGGTTGGAGCTCCGACTTGGGATTCTGGTGATGGGAGGGGGTCGGACGAGGGGAAACAGGCGGAACGGGGTGCAAGGACGCCGGGGCTTTTATAGGAGGGGTCAGGAGTGCTTAGTTGGCAAGGGGAGGGAGATCCGACGCGGTGATCTCGCCGGCGTGAAGAGAGGAGCGGGAGGAGGGAGGTGACCGCGGGGTTATCGGGATCGGGCGGTGGGGCCGGGGCGTCAGAGAGAGAGAGGGTGGCGTCAGTGGCGTCGGTCGGTCGGCTCGGAGCGATTTCGGGACTTGAAGGCTGTGGGCTGGCCCGTTTTTATTTAAAACGTTTCCTTTTCTATTTCTAGAGCAGTAAAAACTCTTTTTAAAGCATTCAAAACATTTCCAAATATAGGAAATATATATATCAAAATGATCAGGAGAATTAATGCTATTTAATGAACATTTTCCCTCTTTCATGTTGAATATCTTTAAAAAAATTAAATTTCAGAAAATGCCTAATTGATTTTAAACTCTTTTGAGAAAAAAATTCAAATAACCCCCTAGTTTAATTGCTCAAATATCTCACCAAGATGCCCCTGGTGTGGAGTGTCATGTTACTCCCCTCTTTTCTTTGAACTTTTCCAGAGGTTTTCAAATAGGTGAAACAAGAAAAAGGGAAAGATGAAAGTGGCCTTTCAGAAATTCAAAGGAAGCACTTCAACCATTTTATTCATTCAAACAATGTGATGATGATGCATAGCTATATATCATAACTTTCCAAAAATGAAATTCTGGGATGTTACAAACCTACCCACCTTAAGATGAATCTCGCCCTCGAGATTCGGGTTGGCTAGAAAATAGGTGCGGGTTGTCTCTACGAAGATCTTCTTGACGTTCCCAGGTGGCTTCTTCCTCGGTGTGGTGACTCCACATAACCTTACAGAACTTGATGATCCTGCTACGGGTGACTCTGTTGGTAGTCTCGAGGATTCTGACGGGCTTCTCCTCGTAGGTCAGGTCACTGTCAAGTTGTATGGCCTCTAGGGGCACTGTGTCTCTCAAAGGAATATCAGCCATCTCAACATGGCATTTCTTCAACTGGGAAACATGGAAAACATCATGAACTCCGGACAGTCCTTCTGGAAATTCTAGCTTGTATGCAACTTCTCCTCTACGTTCCAGAATTTTGTAGGGGCCTATGAATCTTGGTGCTAACTTTCCTTTAACACCAAACCTCTTGATTCCTCGAAGTGGGGACACACGGAGATATGCTCGATCCCCTACTTCATATGTCACCTCCTTGCGTTTGTTATGAGCATAGCTCTTCTATCGGGATTGAGCTATCTTGAGTCGTTCTCGAATCAGTTTGACCTTATCTTCAGAATCTCTGATAAGATCGGGACCAAAAAGTTGTCGGTCTCCAACTCCATCCCACGTCAATGGTGTTCTGCACCTCCTTCCGTATAAAGCTTCGAAAGGAGCCATCTTCAGACTGGTCTGATAACTGTTGTTGTATGAGAACTCTGTGTAAGGTAAGTTGTCATCCCAACTGGACCCATAGTCTAGCGCACAGGCTCTCAACATGTCCTCTAGAATCTGGTTGACTCTCTCAGTCTGTCCATCAGTCTGCGGATGAAAAGCTGTACTGAACTCCAGTCTTGTACCCAAAGTTTCATGTAGCTGATGCCAAAACTTTGAGGTAAATTGTGTTCCTCTATCTGACATGATACTCCTCGGAACTCCATGCAGACATATGATCCTGGTCATATATATCTTGGCTAGCTTAGCACTGGTATAGGTGGTTTTCACTTTAATGAAATGAGCCACCTGGGTCAAACGATCAACCACTAACCAAATGGAATCATATCCTGAACGGGTCCTAGGTAGTCATGTGATGAAGTCCATACCAAGCTTATCCCATTTCCACTCGGGTATCGGCAAAGGTTGGAGTAACCCTGCTAGTTTCTGATGTTCCGCCTATACTCGCTGACAAACATCACATACCGCAACATGTTCGGCAATATCTTTCTTCATACCTGTCCACCAGTAACTTTCCTTCAAATTCAGGTACATCTTGGTGTGGCCTGGGTGTATCGAGTATGGTGAATCGTGGGCTTCATGAAGTATCAACTTTCTGAGCTCTGGGTCATGGGGCACATAGATTCGGTTCTCAAACCATAGAGTACCATGTTCATCTTCACGAAAGCCTTTAGCTTTGCCTTGCTTCATTCTCTGCTTTATCTCATCTATCTCCTTGTCTGATTTTTGGGCTTCTCGAATTCTTTCGGTCAAGGTGGACTGAATCTCAAGTGTGGCAACATATCCTTGCGGAACTATCTCTAACCGAAGATCTCTGAGATCTTTGGTTAACTCCTGGGGTAATCCTCCGGCTATGAGTGTGTTCACATAACTCTTCCGACTCAAAGCATCTGCCACAACATTTTCCTTTCCTGGATGGTAATGTAATCTCATGTCATAGTCCTTGATTAACTCTAACCATCTCCTCTTTCTGAGGTTCAACTCCTTCTGCGTGAAGATATACTTCAGGCTCTTATGATCAGTGTACACGTCACAACTATTTCCGATAAGGAAATGTCTCCAGGTCTTGAGTGCGTGCACTATGGCTGCTAGTTCCAAATCATGGGTGGCATAATTCAACTCATGGGGTCGTAGCTGTCTGGATGCATATGCTACAACTTTTCCTTCCTGCATGAGTACTGCTCCAAGTCCTTGACGTGATGCGTCACAATAAACCTGGAAATCCTTCCGAATGTTCGGCAGTATCAACACTCGGGCTGTGACCAAACGTTTCTTCAACTCCTGGAAACTGGCCTCACATTCCTCAGTCCAGATATACTTAGACTCTTTCTTCAATAGCTCTGTCATGGGCTTGGCAATCTTTGAGAAATTCTCAATGAATCTTCGGTAATATCCGGCAAGTCCGAGAAAACCGTGGATCTCCTTAACTGAGGTGGGTGACTTCCACTCAGTGACTGCTTCAACCTTAGCGGGGTCTACTGCTATTCCTTCTCCGGAAATAACATGTCCAAGGAATCCGACTTCCGTCAGCCAGAATTCACATTTACTGAACTTGGCATACAACTGATGCTCTCTAAGCTTCTCCAGAACTAAACGCAAGTGTTCCTTGTGTTCTTCCTCGCTCTTGGAGAATATCAAAATGTCATCGATGAACACCATGAAAAACTTGTCCAAATATTCCATAAACACTTTGTTCATCAAATTCATGAAGTAGGCAGGAGCATTAGTCAAACCAAAGGACATGACTATATACTTGTATAAGCCATACCTGGTGGTGAAAGCTGTTTTGGGTATATCCTATTCAGGAATCTTCAGTTGTTGATACCCTAATCTAAGATCGATCTTGGAGAATACTTTGGCACCTACTAGCTGGTCAAACAGGTCATTAATCATCGGCAGAGGGTACTTATTCTTGATAGTCACCTCGTTCACTGCTCGATAATCGACCGCCATCCTCAAGGTTTTGTCTTTCTTCTCCACCAAAAGAACTGGGGCTCCCCAAGGTGATGAACTTGGGCGAATATATCCCTTGTCCAATAGCTCCTTAATCTGCTTCTTGATTTCCACTAAATCATTTGCGGGCATCCGATATGGTCTCTTGGAAATTGGGGTTGTCCCTGGTAGTAGCTCTATCAGAAACTCAATCTCCCTATCTGATGGCATGCCTGGTAATTCCTCCGGGAATACATCTCGAAAGTCTCGTACAACCGGCACTTCCTCCTGAACTACTGCTGTGAGGGAATTTAACCGAGCACTCATCTATGTGCGTCGGGATACATACTTAATCCTCTTGTTCTCCGGAGTGGTGAGTGAAATAGACTTGCTAGGGCAATTAAGGTTTCCTTTATACTTGGTCATCCAATCCATGCCTAAGATTACATCCAATCCCTGGGATTCTAATACGATGAGGTCGGTAGGAAAAACATGGTTTCCTATGTGGAGTTTCAGGGCGTGATATCCTATCCCTGCCATCATCATACCTCCTGGGGAATTGACCTTAATGGGATGACTAAGGGTTCTAGTGGGTAAACCATACTTTTCCACAACTACCCTTGATATGAATGAATGAGTTGCACCAAAATCAAAAAGTACCATAACTGGACGTGAATGCAATAAAAACTTACCAACCACAGTCTCGGGCTGATCATAGACTTCTTCCACATCGAGGTGGTTCACCTGAGCACGAGGAAACGGATTTGGCTTCTTAGCTGCGGAGTTGCCGTTTCCATTTCCTTGCTTGTTCTGAGGGCATTCAGTGGCATAGTGCCCTATCTTCTGACACTTGAAACAGGTGATATGGTTCAGATCCTTCTGAGCTGGAGCGGGACGGTGTTGATTGTCGTTCCCACTTCCATTACCATTCTTGAAGCTGCCATTGTTGGGACGATTATTCCCATTTCCTCCATGGTTGTGCACAGGAAGAGTGTGTCCTCCATAATTACCGGTCCCTGATCCGGTATTTCCTGAATACGGGGAGTAGCGGGGCTTCTGATGAGCTCCAGAGGTAGACTTCCCCTGTGCATACTTCCGCTTGCGGTTCTCGATTTGCTGCTGCTTCCCCTCCAAGATGAGGGCCTTGTCTACCAGCTCCTGGTAGTTGCTGAAGGTAGCCACCATCAGCTGCACGCTCAGCTCATCATTGAGTCCTTCCAAGAACTTTTCCTGCTTGGCTGCATCATCGACCACATATCCTGGTGCATAACAAGCCAACGTGCTGAAATCATCCACGTACTGGGCCACGGAATGGTTCCCCTGGCGTAAGTTGCGAAACTCACGCTTCTTCAGACTCATGGCTCCAACTGAGACATGTGCGGTGCGGAAAGCTTGCTTGAACTGCTCCCAAGTCACACCAGTAATGGGGTACGTGGTGGTGTAGTTCTCCCACCATGAAGCTGCTGGTCCCTCCAATTGATGGGCGGCAAAACACACTTTTTCAACCTCAGTGCATCCTGCGGTGGTGAGTTCCCTCTCCATCTTGCGGAGCCAATCATCTGCCACAATGGGCTCTGTGCTGCTGGAGAAGGTTGGGGGATTCAGTCTCAGAAAATGGGTGAGGTTGTCGCCTTGAGGTGGAGGGTGGTTGTTGTGGTTGTTGGTCTGATTCTGAATCAACAGCTGCATCAGGGCGTTCTACTGCTGAAGAAGTTGTGTGAGCCTTGGCGGGAAGGTGAAGTCGGGCTCACGTCGCGGAGGCATCTTGCTGTTTTTCAGAGGGGTGAGAATTATAATAGAACAATGACCTAAAAGGGAAATTCACTACCCATATGCAATGCAACAAACATATCACACCAAACACTCATTCATTTATTCAACTCAAGGTCAAACATCGAGATACAAATCTCCATTCAAACTAAACATCGACCTACGCTTTAACGACAAAAATGAAGATACATGGGGGCATAACTAAAGTTTTACTCAAAAGTACATGGTGAAGGAGCCTCCTCCGGTGGTGCTCTCCTCATAGTCGTCATTGTTGCTGATCAAAGGAGCCATGTCTCCTTCGGGATGAAGATTTTCACCCATGTCCATCTGTTCCTCCAGGTTCAGCTTATCAATCCTCTCTAAGAAATCTTTCACCTCGTAGTCATGCTCGTACTCGGCTTCCCGTAAGTCACCTTCGAGGTCAATCTCACGGTTCATCGGCCTCTTGATCATCTTCGTGTCGGCACGTACCCGAAGCTCCAAGGTCCTGACATGCGTCTCCAAGGTCTGGATGTAGGAAATGGTAGTGTCTTCAGTGGGAGTGGTTATGATATTTCCATTGGCATCCCTGCGACAAACCACGCTGAGTCCTGGTGAAATGGTTCCACCTCTACATTCCTCCTGAATACGTCCAAGGGCACGATGAATGGCCATGTCTCTCCCAAGTATCCAGTTGGGTGCCACAAACTTGAAGTTGATGGGTTCCTTCCGATTCCCAAAGGTCTTCCTGGGGATGTGCACCTCGATCCTGTAGCGTCCGTCTTGTGGATAAGACATGATAGGAGTCCTGGTGATGCTCGGCAAAGCAATCCTCACGTCCCTGACGATCCTCATCAGCTCCTTGCCAAAGGGCATCGTTGCGTCAGGCTGGCAAAACTCCGTGATCAAAACTGGGATGAAGGTGGCCATCTATAAATTTTGAAATAAATTAGAGGGAAGTCAGAAACGGGTAGATGAGAGTATAAGAATTTTAAAGACAAAAGAGAAATAAATCCTAAGGCTTTTCCAATCCTAGAGGTTACATCCTACGATCAGCGTGTGCTCTGATACCATTTCTATAGCGACCCGACCTGAAAGGTCGAGTCTCCGGTGTTTCGGTACCATCCCAAGAACATGCTGGTACACACACGGTACATCAATGTATATATCAAAGGGAAATCACACAACATTAATTAATCGAAATCCCATATCAAGTCCTTTATTACAATAATGATTACAATAAAGTGGCTGAAGGCCAACTCATGCTCAGTTGGCAAGGGGAGGGAGATCGGACGCGGTGATCTTGCCGGCGTGAAGAGAGGAGCGGGAGGAGGGAGGTGACCGCGGGGTTATCGGGATCGGGCGGTGGGGCCGGGGCGTCACAGAGAGAGAGGGTGGCGTCAGTGGCGTCGGTCGGTCGGCTCAGAGCGATTTCGGGACATAAAGGCTGTGGGTCGGCCCGTTTTTATTTAAAACGTTTCCTTTTCTATTTCTAGAGTAGTAAAAACTCTATTTAAAGCATTCAAAACATTTCCAAATATAGGAAATATATATATCAAAATGATCAGGAGAATTAATGCTATTTAATGAACATTTTCCCTCTGTCTCACATCAACTAGTCATATCAACGGGCTATGGAGATGCCCATCAATAGATATCAATGTGAGTGAGTAGGGATTGCCATGCAACAGATGCACTAGAGCTATAAGTGTATGAAAGCTCAAAAAGAAACTAAGTGGACGTGCATCATGAAGAAATATTCCGCTAGCTATATGAAAGTGACAAAATAGGAGACTCTCTATCATGAAGATCATGGTGCTACTTTGAAGCACAAATGTGGTAAAAGGTAGTAGCAATGTCCCTTCTCTCTTTTCTCTCATATTTTTTTGTTGGGCATCTAAGGCCTCTTTTATTCATCTTTTTTTATTTGGGCTTCGCTGGCCTCTTTTATTTCTCATAAAGTCCGGACTCTCATCCCTACTAGTAAGGGAATCATAGCTTTCATCCTCCTTTTGGATGTCTATCATATTAGGACTAAATTCATAACCTAGACCAATTACCATGCTATTTTTAGAAACTCTCAAAATAATATAAGTGAGGTACGAGAGTTCAAGTATTTCTATAAAATGGAAACACCACCGTGCTCTAAAAGATATAAGTGAAGCACGTAGAGCAAAATTGCCTAACTCAAAAGATATAAGTGAAGCACAAAGAGTATTCTAATAAATACATGAGTTAGCGTGTCTCTATCAAAAGATGTGTGCATCGAGGATGATTATGTAAAACTAACAAGCAAAGACTCATATCATACAAGACGCTTCAAGCAAAACACATATCATGTGGTAAATAAAAATATAGCCTCAAGTAAATTTACTGATGGATTGAAGACAAATGAGGGGATGCCTTCCGGGGCATCCCCAAGCTTGGGCTCTTTGGCATACTTGAATATGAATTGGGGTGCCTTGGGCATCCCCAAGCTTAATATCTTTCCACTCCTTATTCCATAGTCCATCCAATCTTTACCCAAAACATGAAAACTTAAGACCACAAAACTTAGCAGAAAACTTGTGAGATCCGTTAGTATAAGAAAATAAATCACCACTTTAGGTACTATTTTGAAACCATTATTTATTTATATTGGTGTTATACCTACTATAATATAACTTCTCCATGGCTCATACCACATGATACAACCCATAGATTCATCAAAATAGGCAAACAACTCAAAGAAAATAGAATCTGTCAAAAACAGAACAGTATGTAGCAATATGGAAACTTAGTATACTTATGTAACTCATAGAATTCTGAAAAATTAGGACAACCTGAGAAATTTAAATATCAATATTGTGCAAAACATTTAGATCAATTCGATGCTCTGAAACAATTATAAAAATCCTGGACTGAGCGCAAAAGTTTCTGTTTTTTCAGCAAGATCAAATCAACAACTACCATAGATCACCCCAAAGGTGTTACATGGCTCAAACACTAATTAAAACACAAAAACACAATTAATACATAAGTAATAATGTGGTAAACACTCAAAAACATAAGCAAAAACAGAACACAAAAAAAAATTGGGTTGCCTCCCAACAAGCGTTATTGTTTAACGCCCCTAGCTAGGCAAAACGCAATATATCTAGGTATTGTCATCTTTGGTATGCAATCCAAAAGTATCTCTCATGATAGATTCACAAGACAATGTTATTTTATTTCTAGGTAAGTGTTCCATGCATGTCCTTAATGGAAATTGAAATCTAATGTTTCCTTCTTTCATGTCAATAATTGCACCAATAGTTCTAAGGAAAGGTCTACCAAGAATAATAGGACATATAGGATTGCAATCTATATCAAGCACACTGAAATCTACAGGCACAGAATTCCTGTTAGAAACAATAAGAACATCATTAATCCTTCCCATAGGTTTCTTAAAAGTGGAATCCGGAAGATGCAAATTTAGAGAGCAATCATCAAGATCATGGTAACCTAGCACATCACATAAAGTTTTAGGAATTGTGGAAACACTAGCACCCAAATCAAACAAAGCATGGCGATCAAAATATTTGATTTTAATCTTAATAGTAGGTTCACACTAATCATGAAGCTTTCTAGGAATAGAAACTTCAAGCTCAAGTTTTTCTTCAAAAGATTTTATCATATCATCAACTATATGTTTAGTAAAAGCCTTATTTTGACTATAAGCATGAGGAGAATTCAACATCGATTGCAGCAAGGAAATACAATCAATCAAAGAGCAGCTATTATAATTAAAGTCCTTGAAATCCAAAAGATTGGGTTCATTGCTATTTAAAGTTTTGACCTCTTCAATCCTGCTTTTATCAATCTTAGCATTAAGATATATAGACTCCAAATCATTTGGACGCCTTTTAACTAAAGTTGACTTATCTCGATTTCCACCATTACAAATATTTATATTCTAAAACAAGCCTTTCTGCTTAAGGAACAAGCCATTCTGCTTAAGGCGTCTGCTACCACGTTAGCCTTTCCGGGGTGGTATTGAACTCTAAGGTCGTAATCCTTGATCAACTCCAACCATCTTCACTGCCTCATGTTCAATTCCCTTTGGGTGAAAATATAATTCAAACTCTTGTGGTCTGTGTATATCTCCTATCGCTTCCCCAAAAGGTAATGTCGCCATGTTTTCAAGGCATGAACCATGGATACTAACTCAGGAAAATGAGTAGCACAGTTCTCTTCATGAGGACGTAGTTTTCTGGATAGATATGCTACGACTCTGCCTTCTTGCATCAGAACACCTCCAAGACCGGTTCTCGATGCATCACAATAGATCACAAACTGCTTGTGAATATCAGGGGTGGCCAAAACTGGGCTGTGGTCAATTTCTTCTTGAGCTCCTGGAAGCTTTCCTTCCATATAGTTGTCCATTCGAACTTCTTATCCTTCTTCAAAAGCTGGGTCATGGGTCGGGCGATGCTTGAGAACCCTTCCACGAACTTGCGGTAATATCCCGTGGGTCCGAGGAAGCTCCTGACTTACTTCACGGTGGTTGGGGATTGCCATTCAGTCACAGCTTCAATCTTGGCAGGATCCACTGACAATCCCTCTGCGACAACACATGAACCAAAAATCCAACTTCAAGCAGCCAGAATTCACACTTGCTAAACTTGGCATAAAGCTAGTGATCTCAAAGCTTCTCTAGGACAATTCTCAAGTGTTCGTCATGCTCTTCTTCAGACTTGGAGAAGACGAGTATGTCACCAATGAAGACGACAACGAACTTGTCCAAGTACTCCATGAAGACTTTATTCATGAGGTACATGAAGTAGGCAGGGGCATTGGTTAACCCAAACGACAGGACCGAGTATTCATACAGGCCATACCGGGTTACAAATGCCGTCTTCGGAATGTCTGGGGGTTTGATCTTCAGCTGATAGTACCCTGACCTAAGGTTGATCTTGGAAAACACATTGGCTCCATTCAACTGATCGAACATGTCTTCAATCTTGGGGAGTGGGTACTTGTTCTTTATTGTAACTTCATTGAGAGAACGATAATCGACACAGAGTCTAATAGTTCCATCCATCTTTGACACAAATAGAACAGGTGATCCCCAAGGAGAGGCACTTGGGCAAATGAATCCTTTTCTGAGCTACTCTGCCAGTTGCTTCTTCAATTCAGCCAACTCTTCGGATCCCATCCTATAGGACTTCTTATAGATGGGCCTTGATCCGGGCATAAGCTCAATGATGAACTCAATGTCGCGGTCAGGAGGCATTCCAAGCAGCTCATCTGGAAACACATCCGGGTATTCACATACCACTAGCACTTGATCCAACTCAATTCCAGATAGACAGTTAACCTGAGGAGCTTGAGTGGAGGCAGGGTTGGGAACATACTTGACTTCCACTCCTTGGCTATTTGTCATGGTGACAATCCTCTCGACACAGTCTAACAAGCCTTTGTGCTTGGTTAACCAGTCCATGCATAGGATTACATCCAAGCCTTCTGACTTCAAGATGACAAGGTCTGCTAGGAAATCTACGCCGTTGATGTTAATCTCAACTCCCTTATAACCTATCCCAGACTTCATAACTGATCCCGGGGTTTGTATCAACATACGGCTACCCAGGGGTGTAGGCTTCATGCCACTCTCTAGTGCAAACTTTTGGGTGACAAAAGAATGTGAAGCTCCACAATCAAACAGTACTATTGTTGGGGTTGAGTTGATGAGGAACGTAGCTAGTATGGCGTTCGGGTCTTCATGGGCTTCCTCTGCGGTGACGTGATTCACACGACCCTTGCCATTGTTGGGCTGGTTGTGGGGAGCAGAGTTCCTTGGCGGTGCTCCACGGCCTTGACCTTGGTTTGGCACATTGGGGCGCGGTGCATCTGGCTTCTTGTTGGGACACAACCTAGAGATGTGTCCTGGCTAACCACATCCAAAGCAAGCGACTTGACCAGGGTTAAAACAAGCCTTTCTGCTTAAGGAACAAGCCTTTGTACTTAAGGCATCTGCTACCACGTTAGCCTTTCCGGGGTGGTATTGAAAATTGATGTCGTAACCATGCCTTAAGTAGAAAGATTCAATAGGAGTCACATCAATCACTTTAAGATCTTCATCATTATTATCGCGAGAAAACACCTTTTCAAGCCATTCACACTTAGCATGAATTCTAGCGGTTCTTTCCCTACTTTCATCGATAGAAATTCTCATAGCTTTTAAAGACTCATTAATATCATGCTTGGGTGGAGTGGATCTAGATTTCAAAGAATCAATCTAAAGAGAAATTCAACGCTCCTAGCCAAATCATCAATATTAAGCACTTTTTCTTCAATAGAAGCATTAAAAACTTTTTGCGAACCAATAAAATCTTTAACAATATTCTCAAGATCAGAGGGCATCTTACTATAATTTCCATGGGAATTGTTGTGGGAATTACCATAATTATTAGAGGAATTACTAGTTGCCTAGGGTTGAAATTACCTCTATACGCATTGTTACCTAAATTGTTCCTACCAACAAAATTCACATCCATAGATTCATTATTATGTTCAATCAATGAAGACAAAGGCATATAATTAGGATAAATAGGAGCACTCTTACTAGCAAACAGTTTCATCTATACATCCATCTTTTCACTCAAAGTAATTATTTCTTGAATAGCATGCTCCTTTTTACTAGTAGGAGATCTTTCGGTATGCCATCGAGAGTAGTTTGTCATAATATTATCTAGGAGTTTAGTAGTTTCTCCTAACATGATTTCCATATAAGTACCACCCACGGAAGAATCTAAAAGATTTCTAGATGCAAAATTCAATCCCTCATAAAAAAATTGTATACTCATCCATGAACTCAAACCATGTGCGGGACGATTCCTAATCATTCATTTCATCCACTCCTAAGATTGTGCAAGATGCTCATGATCAAGTTGCTTAAAATTCATTATATTGTTCCTAAGCGAGATGATCTTAGAGGGCGGAAAGTACTTGGAAATAAAAGCATCTTTACACTTACTCCATGAATCAATACTATTTTTAGGCAAAGATGAAAACCAAGTTTTGGCACGATCTCGAAGCGAGAACGAAAATAGCTTCAATTTAACTCAGAGAATATAGCTATGCTCCCTAGCAACTGCGCCAGAAAAAGGTCTTGGTAACTCACAAGTATAGGGGATCGCAACAATTTTCGAGGGTAGAGTATTCAACCCAAATTTATTGATTCGACACAAGGGCAACCAAAGAATATTCTTGAGTATTAGCAGCTGAGTTGTCAATTCAACCACACCTGAAAGACTTAATATCTGCAACAAAGTAGTATGGAAGTAATGGTAACAGTAGCAAAAGTAACAGTAGCAGTTTTATAGTGATTGTAATAGTAGCAACGGAGAAATAACTTAGCAAGGATCAATATGTGAAAGCTCGTAGGCAATGGATCGGTGATGGAGAATTATGTTGGATAGCATTCATCATGCAATAGTTATAACATAGGGTGACATATAACTAGCTCCGATTCATCAACGTAATGTAGGCATGTATTCCATATATAGTGATACGTGCTTATGGAACAGAACTTGCATGACATGTTTTGTCCTACCCTCCTGTGGTAGTAGGGTCCTAATGGAAACTAAGGGATATTAAGGCCTCTTATTAATAGAGAACCAGACCAAAGCATTAGCACTTAGTGAATACATGAACTCCTCAAACTATGGTAATCACCAGAAAGAATCCTAGTTATTGTCACTCTAAGGGATGCGGATCATAACTCGTAATAGCTGTCTACAACTTGGAAGATAGGAGCAAGAACACATATATATGCATGAAAACACAATAGGTTCAGATCTGAAATCATGGCACTCGGGCCCTAGTGACAAGCATTAAGCATAGCAAAGTCATAGTAACATCGACCTCAGAATGTAGTGGATACTAGGGATCAAACCCTATCAATACTAACTCGATTGCGTGGGAAATCTCATCCAACCCATCACCGTCCAGCAAGTCTACGAAGGGATTACTCACGAACGGCGGAGAGCATCATGGAATTGGTGATGAAGGATGGTTGGTGATGACGATGGCATCGATTTCCCCTCTCCGGAGCCCAAAACGGACTACAGATCTGGTCTCCCGAGGAAGAACAGGAGGTGGCGGCGGCTCCGTATCGTGAAACGCGATGAACTCTTCTCTCTGATTTTTCTCTCCGTGAATAGGGTTATATGGAGCTAGAGAGGAGGTCGGAGGAGCGACGAGGGCCCCACAAGCCTGCTAGGCGCGACCAGGGGTGGCCGCGCCTAGCAGGCTTGTGGCCTATAGGTGGCCCCCTCTGGTTGATTCTTGCGCCATTATTTTTTATTAAATCCAAAAATATTCTCCATAAATTTTTAGGACGATCCGAGAACTTTTATTTCTGCACAAAAATAACACCAAGGCAATTCTACTGGAAACAACGTCAGTCCGGGTTAGTTCCAGTCAAATCTTGCAAATTAGGGTCCAAAACAAGGGCAAAAGAGTTTGGAAAAGTGGATACGATGGAGACGTATTAGTCGCCGTTGCCGTTGCCCCGTCACCTCCCCAGGTGTCGTCCCCAAGCCCAGCCCAACGTTGTCCCCGAGCCCTGCCCGATGTCGTTGCGTCGCAGTCGCTGCCAATGTCGTATGGTACTGTTAGAAGACTTGGGAACAATATAGCTACTTTTTACAAATCAGAGAACAATTTTTGTGCATTAGAGTTCATTTTGTCTTTGCTATGTTTCTGCCATGCCATGCTATGTTTGTTGCATCATATATGCATGAGATATTAGATGGATAGATAGATATGTTTAGATGGAAGGATTATCATTTTGTCTTTAGAGTTTATTTAGAGTTCATTTTTATGTTCATTGAAAAACTTTTTGTTGTGGCAAAGTTATGAAATTTAGAGCTTTTGACCATGTATATATGTATGTATAGATGGATGGATTGATGTATATAGAAAATGTTCATATGTGTAGAGTAAAACACTTATATGAAGTGTCTCCATTAGAACTATAGATAAATGATGATCATCTACTATGCTCAACATATGACCTTCGTTCTTATGTCACAAGCAGCTAGTATAACGAACATGGAACCGTCCCCCTCCGTTTCATCTGCCCAAAAATGTAGCACTTAGGAAAAACATTCCCTGATGTTATCCTCCTTCACCTATATCGTGTAGTGTCGCATTATAACACCCCTAACTCTCTCGGGAATCCCCGATAACTTCAACGCGATGGGGGGAGGCGGTCCACAAAGTATCCTCTCTCAAAAGATAGGATGACTCATCAGACAGGAGGGGGATGTCACACCCAAGATGTGATCCTATCCTTATTTTGTCATGAGGGCCTCGACAGGGATAGAAGCGCATCTCATAGTGTTGCAAGAATGGATATCATTACAAGTACATTTACAGAAGAGATTAGTATATGGAGTTGGCTTACACTCACCACAAGATACATCAAGTTAACATTAATTCAACAACATACTCAAACATCATACATAAGACAAGTGTCCGACTACGGACGAAATCAAACTATAAAATGACACCCATCCTTGTTATCCCAGGCTGCCGCCTGGAACCCATCCTAGATTGATAAACAATAAGAAGAACTCCAAATAAAACAAGCATAGCGCTCACATCAAACCATCGCATTACCTGTACCTGCAACTGTTTTTGTAGTAATCTATGAGCCATAGGGACTGAACAATCTCATTTCAAAGGGTATCAATACTATTAAAGCCTAATGGGTGAGGTATGGTTAAGTGGTGAGGCTGCAGCAAGCAACCAAGCATTTATTTGAGTGGCTAACTTACGAATATAGAAAGTAAAGTATGGTTGTCTACGAATAACGGACGCGAACTAGTAATGATCACTAACTGATCCTGGACACCTACTTACGCCAAACATAACCCCACCGTGTTCTCTCTCGAATAAGGACTCACGAGAAGAAACAGTCACGGTTACGCACACAGTTGGTGTATTTTATTTAGTCTACTTAAAGTTTACTATGACTGGGTGTTAAACAATGTTTCCAAGTTGCCACATAACCAAGGGCACGGCTTTCCGTAAGATTTAACCCTGTAGGGGTGCTCCAACTCAGCCATCACAATTTAACCACACGCAGCGGGAATAACCTCGACCACGAATCTCATGATCTTCCTAGGCAATTCCATTGGAAAACCGCAACCTCGAGATAGCCAAAGTATTTTCGGAATTCCTCACTCAAGACGCTCGAGAAAGGTAAAACAGATCCAGCAAGGCCGCCCGGCATGTTGATGATCCTGATAGGATCCGCGTACCTCGTTCTCAGGACATGACAGATGAGCGATGGTTACCACACCAATCACCGAGTTGCCCCAGGTAGCGTTAATAAGCTGCTCTAGGTTGGACCAACACTCATGAGGAGCATTGGCCCGGGTTGTTGATTAATTATCCGCGGGTGCCAGCGGGTCCCAATGCAATTTTATTAGTTATTAGGCAAATGGAGTACCAATGTTGGGCCTTGCCAGACAAGCTTTATCCTAAAACGAAAATCAAGGGGGTCCCCATAACAACCCCGAGCATGTTAGGGGCGCTCAACATGGAACATATCATCGGTACAGTGGGTACCCCGACTCATAAGTCGTGGTCACCGATTTCACATGTACAGTGATCCTAGAGATCAATGCTCACTGAACACACAGAAGCTGAATAAGAAGAGTCTAACATCCGCATTTAGCATCTTACAAAAAAAAGACCATGAAGGTCTAGTCTTACATAGATAGGGCCATATTTGCCAAACACTTAAACGGAACAAACTGTGGGAATCTTGATCGAAAGCGTGAACCCATTGCCAATTGCCTTAACCTACATGCATTCTGACTGGGAAGCGTCCTAGTTCGCATGTTCGTCACCAACGAACTCTTCAACGTACTCCATTTCTTCCATGCCTGGCCAATTAAATAACCAGTGGCAAGCCAATGATTACTTTGAATGTAATCGCAAGCAACCCAAGTGGAGGAACAAGGTAATAATGATGCATGATATAGCACTAAGTAGGTATTTGCCGAAAGCTAATTTTAATTGCAATGTCATGATCAAGTGACTATGTGTAAGCATGCATCAACAGTTGGCAGATATCCATATGAACAAGTTATAGATATCATCATAAGCAGGGGTTGTACATCTCATGTTCATTCATCACATCAAGTCTTCAGACTTGTCTCAAGTATCATCCTTCTGTCATCCGCACACACTCACACCAAGTTTTTCGCAAACACCTGGACGTAGTTTAAGCAGCACCACCCAACTATTCTTTACCGTGGACATGGCTATTCGAATAGTTTTACACTCTGCAGAGGTTGCACACTTTACCAACAAGACTCGGGGAATTTTCGTGTCATCCATGACTCGCGGTATATAACATACCCGATGCAAGCACCCGAACAATGCCTGTGCCCTAGCGATACTAAACAAAGAGTCCACTCGATTGGTACCCAGCCCACATGATGTACATCACTCGTATCATCCATGTAGGGACCAATGGTGTGCCGGTGCCTGTGAAGACAACGCATAATCGTCCATACCGGCACGACCCCGTATCGAGAGTGACCACACCACTCCCGCCACTAGTAATGTGGGCTCCTTGCTAGTACCCACCAAGGTAATCAACAAAGCCCCGTCCCATAAGGGGTATTGTGGTTGCGCATGTAAGGTTGGGACGATCGACAAATCTTAAATCTAATCCGTTTTCGAAAACACACCTTCAAGTCCTTACGACACACCACTTCTTTCTCAAGTGGTCACCAATCTCATCATCATCTCCCTCGAGCATTAGTGGCACCCAACGGGGTTTTTGAAAAGTCTTTGAAATCATCTCTCTCTTTCCATCACTATGCATAAACCCAATCCCACTTGCGTAGCATTTACTAGCATCCTATCTACACCCACCCGCATAACCCTCATAAGGTGGTAGGGTCATGCACGAGGCCAGTGACAATGGTAAAAGTGTCAGAAGCAACCCACCGAAGTGGTCACCACTCCACATGACAGGTATAACGAAGGTAAGGTGCTATATGGCATGCAATGAAAATGGTTTTTTAATATGGTCAAAGGGCTGCTTTCTTGGCTCAACAAAGTCTTCGGGATCTTCAAAGTCTTCGGGTCCAACGCACTCGTCAACAAAGCAATCTATTGTCGCGATAAATAGCGGTGAAAATAAGCACCACACAAAACAGAGCACACAAAGCTAATAGTAAAATGCTACCATATTCTGTTAAATACTAAAATCTATACTAATAATAGTTGTCTAGGGTTTTGAAGTTAAAAAGGTTTTCAAAACTGTTTAAAACGGGGGCTAATAATGCCAAATAGGGGTTATAAATTGAATCAATACAAAAAAGGGTTTCAAATATTTTTACAAGTGGCACTAATAAATTCTATTGAATATTCTAGGAATTTGGGTGGAAAAATAATTGGATTTGCATTTTTTATTTAATCTTGTGGGATTTTTAGAAAAACCCCACAAAAAAAGAAAAAGAAAAAGAGAGGGGGAGGCCTCTGTGCCTGGGCCAGAGGCGGCGAGAAGCTGGGCCGGCCCAGCTGGCCAGCCAGCCAGCCATGCGCGTGGCCAGGTTCAAACCTGACGCGCGGGGCGTAGTTGTCGGTGATTGCGAGGGGAGAGAGCGCTGGAGGGGTAGGAGAGAGGCCGACAGGTGGGATCCCCTAGTCGGATCCTTCTCGCACCTCGGGGCAGAGAGGGGAGAGGCTCACCGGTGGCGGTGAAGGGCACGGCAGTGAGAGCGGGGATTGACTCGGGGTCGAGCCGCCGATCCCCTGGAGGTGGAGGGAGCACCGGAGGTGGCCGGAGACACCGGCGCCGAGCACCCACGGAGGAGGAAGGTTTGGGTGGAGGACGCGTCGGTCACCCTATGCACCAAAAGGAGGGTGAGAAGAGGGGAAACGGGTCAGGGCATTGAGGGGGACTCAATGGGACCGGAATGAAGGCCGGAGGGGCGCCTCACCTAGAGATCAATGGCGGGGCTGCCGCGGCGATGCTCCGGTCGATCCCGGGTGCTTGGGCCCCCAAATGAAGAGTACAAGGCACGGGAGCTCTATTGGGTGAGGGAGAGAGAGATCAGAGGGGAGAGAGGGCTCGGGCGGAGGCCCTTTTTATAGGTGGACGCGAATCCACCGAGGGTTTGTGCGCTGGCGAGGTCGTGGCACTCGCTGGAGGGCGCGGGGGAGGGAGAGAGCGTGTGTGGGGCGCTCATGGAGTCGGTCTAGGCCAGGGGGAGATAGGAGAGAGGCGGGGGAGCGCGTGCGTGTGAGCCTCGTGGTTGGACGAGCTGTGCGACACCGGGCATGCGTGCGGGAGGTAGCCGGAGAGAGAAGGAGGAGGGGGTCGGTAGGGTGGAGTCTTGCGGACGTCGAGGGCATGTCAGGGGACAGCTCCTCGCGCCCCGAGGCTGTCGGGTGGCTCGGGATGGGTGCAGCTACAGTGTTGGCATGCACTGTAGCATGCTCCAGAGCATGCCTTCGGCATGCCATGGCATGCTTGCGTGCTCTGGGCACGCTCCTACGTGTCCACTAGCTTGTGGATGATCTGGAGATGCTCTAGGAACTATGGTGGATCTAGGGAGAAGGAAATGGAGTAGGGGAGGGATAAAAGTGCTCCTGCCAGGGCTGTCCAGAGGTGAAAATGGGGGCTTTACCCCTTCCTCCAGTGGCTTATGGACTTGAGACTTTTACTGGAGGGGTAAGAGGTGAGTGAGTAACTGTGGTAAAAATTTGAGAGCAAGGGGGGAGTGAAAGTGGTGAAAATAGTAGCTTTACCATTCCACCAAAAGGTATTTGATGGATCTTTGGGAAAGATAAATTTACCCACTTATTTTGATATTTAACAGGATCAAATGGTGGGTAAAAATGAGGTGGACCACCAGGTTTGAGCTCAAATGAACAAAGTTGCCAATAGAAACTTTGTGAACCCTTGAAACTAATAGAATCAGGTTTCTATAGATCCAGTTATGCTAATATAATCCCCTTGATGCACCACTTAGTGTAGCATCAATATTTGGTGATTAGAACATGTCCACAAGGTTTGGGGTCAAGGGAAGAAACTTCACAATGTAGAGTTATTCAAATTTCAATCTGGACAGGAAGGGGTTTGGAATAGTTTGATGAACCAAATCAACTTGGATTGAGATGAAACTTTGCAAGATCATAACCTATGATAGTGTTGACTTGCTGAAATTTTCTAGAATTTATTGAGAATATTTGTTATAGAAATATTCCAAAAGCTTGATTTGGAAAGAAAGGGGTTTGAGGGGTTTTTCCCATGATTTGAACATGACCATGTGTTGAAACTCATATATATGGAAAATATATGTCCACTGAGTCTCCCTAAATTTTCTCAAATATTTTGAAAGCATTTAAATAATTTTCCCTATGAAAAACCATTTGTGGTCTTAAGAAAAAACCTTTAAATAAAATATTAAAATAATCTTTAAAATTAATATTTGGTGGTTTTAGGAAGTCTTATATATATTAGGTTTGAAGTAAAGCCTTTGGGGAAGATGGATCTACCCAATTTGAGGACTTGCAGTGCAAACCTCATTTCAGGGGGTTTTGAAAACCTAATTTGAATAAATCCTTTTTGGTCAAAATAAAATTTGATAAAAATAGTTTTGTGCACTCTTCACATGGCATGGCCATTGGGCAAGAAGTTTGGGTCAAGGAAGATGGGTATGAAGAGGGATAGAATCTATGAATGCCATGCACACAAAACCAAACAAGCAACAAGCAACAATTCAAACAAGCACGAGCACTGAAAAAGTTTTAATTGGCTCCAAGTTTTGTAAATCCAGGCATAACAAGGTGATTCAAACACAGGGTGTGACAGACCTACCCCCCTTACAAGAATCTCGTCCCCGTGATTCCTCGGCTAAGCGCTAAAAAGATAATGGAACTCAGATCTAAGATAGTCTTCACGCTCCCAGGTTGCTTCAGCTTTAGTGTGGTTGCTCCACTGGTCCTTGAAGTACTTAATGGTGCGGCTTCGGGTGCAACACTCTGCCTCATCTAGAATGCGGACTGGCCTCTCATGATAAGTGAGGTCTGGCTGAAGATCGATGGCTTGGTGGTCGATGTCCTTGGTGCATGATTTCCTTTGACGTGGAAATGCTTGGCTCCTTTAAGAGGTGTGACTTGAAGGTAAACATGATCTCCGATGTTGAGGTCCAGTTCTCGGCGGTGAGAGTCGGCGCAGCTCTTCTTTCTTGACTTGGCGGTCTCAAGGCGCTTTCGGACGAGTCAGACTTGTTCTTCTGCTTCGCGGAGGATGTTTGGTCCAAAGACTATCCCTTCTCCAGTCTCTAACCAGTTGTGGGGAGTACGATACTTGCGTCCATACAACACCTCAAATGGTGCCATTTGAAGACTCGACTAATAGTTGTTGTTCTAGGAGAACTCGACAAACGGCAGGCAATCTTCCCACTTGGCTCCATAAGCCAAAATGCAAGCACGGAGCATGTCTTCGAGTATGTGATTTACTCGTTCTGTCTGTCCGCCGGTCTAGGGGTGAAAAGCAGTGCTGAAGGAGAGCTTGGTTCCCATAGCTTCTTGAAACTTCTTCCAAAATCTTGAGGTGAACTGGGTCCTCGATCCGACACAATTTCCTTTCGAACTTCGTCAAGACTTACGATGCGGTTGATGTAGAGGTTTGCGAGCTGGCTTCCATCATAGATGGTCCTGACGGGAATGAAGTGGGCTACCTTGGTCAGGTGATCGACAATGACCCAAATTGAATCATGTCCTTTTCTTAACCTTGGTAATCTGGAGATGAAATCCATCCCGACTTTGTCCCACTTCCATTCAGGCACTTTGAGAGGCTGCAATAGCCCAGGGGTTTGCTGGTGCTCAGCTTTGACTCTCTGGCATATGTCACATTTAGTGACAAATGTGCCTATTTCCCATTTCATGCCATGCCACCAGAATCTTGCCCTGAAGTCTTGATACATCTTGGTTCCTCCAGGATCGATGGAGTATCGAGTGTCATGAGCTTCTCGCAAGATCAAGTTCTTGAGCTCCTCTTTGTTGGGTACGCAGATGCGATTCCCGAACAATACAACTCCTAGTTCATCTATTGAGAATCTTGGAGCCTTGCCTGCCTTGATCTTCCTCTTGATGCCTTCAATGATCTCGTGTCCCTTCTGGGCTTCCTTAATATCATCCATCAAGGTAGGCTTTGCTTCGAGGTTGGCGAGGAACCCGGGTGCAACCAGTTCTAAGCGGAAGCTTTCAAGCTCTTCATATAGGGCGGGTAGCCTTTCCTTAATCATGGCATTCAAGGAACAAGCCTTTCTGCTTAAGGCGTCTGCTACCACGTTAGCCTTTCCGGGGTGGTATTGAACACTGAGGTCGTAATCCTTGATCAACTCCAACCATCTTCACTACCTCATGTTCAATTCCCTTTCGGTGAAAATATACTTCAAACTCTTGTGGTCTGTGTATATCTCACATAGCTTCCCCAAAACGTAATGTCGCCGTGTTTTCAAGGCATGAACCACGGCTGCTAACTCAAGATCATGAGTAGCGTAGTTCTCTTCATGAGGACGTAGCTGTCTGGATAGATATTCTACGACTCTGCCTTCTTGCATCAGAACACCTCAAAGCCCGGTTCTTGATGCATCACAATAGATCACAAACTCCTTGTGAATATCGGGGGTGGCCAAAACTGGGCTGTGATCAATCTCTTCTTGAGCTCCTGGAAGCTTTCCTCGCATTTAGCTGTCCATTCGAACTTATTGTCCTTCTTCAAAAGCCGGGTCATGGGTCGGGCGATGCTTGAGAACCCTTCCACAAACGTGCGGTAATATCCCGCGAGTTCGAGGAAGCTCCTGACTTCCTTCATGGTGGTTGGGAATTGCCATTCAGTCACGACTTCAATCTTGGAAGGATCCACTAACAATCCCTCTGCGGCAACACATGACCCCAAAATCCAACTTCATGCAGCCAGAATTCACACTTGCTGAACTTGGCATAAAGCTGGTGCTCTCGAAGCTTCTCTAGGACAATTCTCAAGTGTTCCACACGCTCTTCTTTAGACTTGGAGAAGACAAGTATGTCATCAATGAAGACGACAACGAACTTGTCCAAGTACTTCACGAAGACTTTATTCATGAGGTACATGAAGTAGGCAGGGGCATTGGTTAACCCAAACGACATGACCGTGTATTCATACAGGCCATACCGGGTTACAAATGCCGTCTTCAGAATGTCTTGGGGTCTGATCTTCATCTAATAGTACCCTGACCTGAGGTTGATCTTGGAAAACACCTTGGCTCCATTCAATTGATCGAACAGGTCTTACATCTTGGGGAGTGGGTACTTGTTCTTTATTGTAACTTCATTGAGAGAACGGTAATCGACACAAAGTCTGATAGTTCCGTCCATCTTTGACACAAATAGAACAGGTGATCCCCAATGAGAGGCACTTGGGCGAATGAATCCTTTTCTGAGCTGCTCTGCTAGTTGCTTCTTCAATTCAGCCAACTCTTCGGATCCCATCCTACAGGACTTCTTATAGATGGGCCTTGATTCGGGCATAAACTCAATGTCACGGTCAGGAGGCATTCCGGGCAGCTCATCTGGAAACACATCCGGGTATTCACATTCCATTGGCACTTGATCCAACTCAATTCCTTATAGACAGTTAACCTGAGGGGCTTGAGTGGAGGCAGGGTTGGCAACGTACTTGACTTCCACTCCTTGGCTATTAGTCATGGTGACAATCCTCTTGGCATAGTCTAACAAGCCTTTGTGCTTGGTTAACCAGTCCATGCCTAGGATCACATCCAAGCCTTCTAACTTCAGGATGATAAGGTCTGCTAGGAAATCTACCCCGTTGATGTTAATCTCAACTCCCTTATAACCTATCCAGACTTCATAACTGATCCCGGGGTTTGTATCAACATACGGCTACCCAAGGGTGTAGGCTTCATGCCACTCTCTAGGGAAAACTTTTGGGTGACAAAAGAATGTGAAGCTCCACAATCAAACAGTACTGCTTGCTGGGGTTGAGTCGACGAGGAACGTACCCAGTATGGTGTCGGGTATTCGTGGGCTTCCTCTGCGGTGACGTGATTCACACGACCCTTGCCATTGTTGGGCTGGTTGCGGGGAGCGGGGTTCCTTGGCGGTGCTCCATGGCCTTGACCTTGGTTTGGCACATTGGGGCGCGGTGCATCTGGCTTCTTGTTGGGACACAACCTAGAGATGTGTCCTGGCTGACCACATCCAAAGCAAGAGACTTGCGCAGGGTTGTTGTAGTAGTTTCTGCCATCGTTGTTGTTATTGGGGTTGTTGTAAGTTGGCCTAGGTTGGCATACTGCTGAGCTTGGTAGCTCGGACGAGGCATAGGAGGTCTAGCCTGTTGTGGCTGATAGGTTGGCTTGGCTGGGGCTGGCTACCAGGGGCGAGGCTTCTTGTTGCTGGAGCTACCCTTGCTGATCGTCTTGCGCTTGCGAGTGTCGTCTATGGCATGAAGCTTGTCTTCCAGCATGAGGGCCTTGTTTACCAGGTCAAAGAAGGTACGACAGTCGCAGATGATGAACTGATTCTGCAGGGTCTGTTGAAGACATTCCATGAAGCGTTCCTTCTTGGCAACCTCCCTGTTGACATCTTCAGGTGCATACCTTGATAGCAGGTTGAACTTCTGTAGGTACTCCTTGACAGAGCCACTTCCTTGCTTCAGCGCTCGGAATTCTCTCTTCTTGATAGCCATGATCCCAGACGGAATGTGGGCAGCGTGAAATCCTTCCTTGAAGTCATTCCAAGTGATCACACGCTCACCTTGCATGACCTTGAATCCATCCCACCAAGCTCGGGCGGTACCTCCGAGGTAGTGAGAGGCATAAAGCACCTTCTCACGGTCCTCATTGCAATTGACCAATGCAAGGAGGTCCTCGATGGTGCGGATCCAGTCGTCAGCATCCAAAGGTTCAACAGTCTCGGTGAAGGTTAGGGGCGAATTCCTCATCAACTCAGAAAGTGTGGAGCGACCATTGCCGTTCCTGCCTTGCTGCTGGTTGCTCACAAGGGCCTGAGCCATCTGCTGAATAGCAGCATTGTTGGCTTGGCATTCCTCCAAGAGAACTTGGAGAAACTGAGATATGGTCATGTTCTCCGGTGGAGGTGGTGGCAGGGGAATGTTGCCTTGTGGCTGCTCCTGGTGTCGTCCAGCGTGAGCATCCCCACCAGCTCCCTGTTGCTGGCTTGAGTGGTCGGCTTCAGGGTTGGCGAAGGAGCTGTTGCAGGTAGCGGTCACCATCCTATTTAGAGCAGCCAAGTCAAACAACTAGGACAGATGATAGGAAAAAGCAACAATGGAAAAATGCACCTAAGGGGGTTGGTCAAGTGCAAGTGTGGTAAAACAAAGGTCGAAAGACCAACATATATTAAGATAGATGATGGAGTCGCTTACATGTTGCCTATGGAAAAAGTGTGACTTGCATCGGAACACAAACAACAAAACAATCAACAAGCACACATGGTTTCATATGAACCATTACACGAACTCGACTTCGCATGAGGGGTACATAACTAATCCTACCCTAGGGGTTCTCGGACTCGGGTGGTGGAGTTCTCAGTCTCGTAGTCACACTCCTCTGGGTCTTCCTCCTATTCATGATATGAACGGGCATCATTCCTGGTCGAAGGGGTCGGGGAACGAGGAGGTCCATCCCGATGACGCTTTGCTGACGGGTCGGTGAAGAGCTCATGGTACTCCTTCGCACTCATGCGATGACGGCGTGTGGGTGCATCTCTAGCTGGGGGTACTCCTCCTCTGTAAGCAATAGCTGGTCATCCCTCAAGAGCTCCATCCTTCTTGATCTTGTCTAGCTTCGTCTTGGCTTGTCGAAGTAGCTCTCGGGTGTGGCGAAGTTCCTCGCGGAGCTTCACGAACTCCTTAATCAAGTGGTGAACCAAACTATTAGCAGAGAGGCTGAACTAGGTGTGGAACCTCAGTGGTGTGCCGTCCTCCTGGGTCGGAACCAGTGTCCAACTCTCGCCAAGATCATCCTTCCTGAAGGGAAGGTAGCGAGTAGCCGGCTCATCCGCCATCTCTGGAATGATGTCGCATAGGTGCAGAAGTGCCTCGCACGCGGCTGTCTCAACTGCGAGTATCATGGTCTCCATCTGTGGTCCTTCAAAGAACCAACTGGTCGGGGAGTCGTTTGCTTTCACGACCACATCCACGTGGTACTCCCTCGTGACGGTATCGACCAAGTGCTCGTGGTAGAGGAAAACGGGTGGTTGGCAAAACTGGCACTTCTCCAGGCTATCCCCAAGGAGTAAGGGAAAGCCGGATGTCAGGAAGGCTTTGGGTACAACGGCCATCTACAAAGGTTTGAAGGGAGAAGAGTTAGCAGACTGTTGTGTGAAGAATACAAGAGGTAAATAGTGCAAAATTTCTAAGTATAGGTGCTAGGTGTAGTTTTGAAAATAGTTTTATCCTAACTAACGTCCATGCTAACTAAGGGATTCCTATAGTCAGGATGGCTCTGATACCAGCTCTATGGGGACCCCGACTCATAAGTCGTGGTCACTGATTTCACGTGTACAGTGATCCTAGAGATCAATGCTCACTGAACAGACAAAAGCTGAATAACAAGAGTCTTACATCCACATTTAGCGTCTTACACAAATAAAGACCATGAAGGTCTAGTCTTACATAGATAGGGCCATATTGGCCAAACACTTAAACAGAACAAAAAGCGTGAACCCATTGCCAACTGCCTTAGCCTACAGGCATTCTAACTGGGAAGCATCCTAGTTCGCATGTTCGTCACCAATGAACTCTTCAACATAATCCTATTCTTCCATGCCTGGCCAATTAAATAACCAGTGGCAATCTAATGAGTACTTGGAATGTACTCGCAAGCAACCCAAGTTGAGGAACAAGGTAACAATGATGCATGATATAGCACTAAGTAGGTATTTGCGGAAAGCTAATTTTGAATGCAATTTCATGATCAAGTGACTATGTGTAAGCATGCATCAATAGTTGGCAGATATCCATGAACAAGTTATAGATATCATCATAAGCAGGGGTTGAACATCTCATGTTCATTCATCACGTCAAGTCTTCAGACTTGTCTCAAGTATCATCCTTCTGTCATCCGCACACACTCACACCAAGTTTTGCGAAAACACCTAGATGTAGTTTAAGCAGCACCACCCAACTGTGCTTGACCATGGACACGGCTATTCGAATAGTTTTACACTCTGCAGAGGTTGCACACTTTACCCATAAGACTTAGGGAACTTCCGTGTCATCCACGACTCACGGGGTATAACATACCCGAGGTAAGCACCCAAACAATGCCTTTCCCCTGGCGATACTAAAAAAAGAGTCCACTCGATTGGTACCTAGCCCACATGATGTACATGACTCGTATCATCCATGCAGGGACCAATGGTGTGTGCCCGGTGCCTGTGAAGACAGCGCGTGATTGTCCATACCGACACGACCCCGTATCGAGAGTGACCATGCCATTCCCGCCACCAGTAATGCGGGCTCCTTGCCAGTACCCACAAAGGTAATCAACAAAGTCCCGTCCCATAAGGGGTATCATGGTTGCGCATGTAAGGTTGTGACAGTCGACAAATCTTAAATCTAATCCGTTTTCAAAAACACACCTTCAACTCGTTCCGACACACCACTTCTTTCTCAAATGGCCACCCATCTCATCATCATATCCCTCGGGCATTAGTGGCACCCGACGGGGTTTTCGAAAACTCTTTGAAATCATCTCTCTCTTTCCATCACTATGCATAAACCCGATCCCACTTGTGTAGCATCTACTAGCATCCTATCTACACCTACCCTCATAACCCTCATAAGGTGGTAGGGTCATGCACGAGGCAAGTGACAATGGTAAAAGTGTCGGAAGCAACCCACCGAAATGGTCACTACACCACATGGTCAAGTATAACGATGGTAAGGTGCTATATGACATGCAATGAAAATGATTTATTAATATGGTCAAAGGGCTGCTTGTGTGGCTCAACAAAGTCTTCGGGATCTTCAAAGTCTTCGGGTCCAACTCCCTCGCCAACAGCGCAAGTTATCTTCGCGATAAATACTGGTAGCACCACACAAAACAGAGCACACAAAGCTAACAGTAAAATAATTGGATTTGGATTTTTATTGAATATTCTAGGAATTTGTGTGGCTCAATAAATTTTGTTGAATATTCTAGGAATTTGGGTGGAAAAATAATTGGATTTGGATTTTTATTTAATCCTGTGGGATTTTTAGAAAAAACCCACAGAAAAAGAACAAGAAAAGGAGAGGGGGAGGCCTCTATGCGTGGGCCAAAGGCGGCCAGCAGCTGGGCCGGCCCAGCTGGCCAGCCAGCCAGCCACGCACGCGGCCAGGTTCAAACCTGACGCGCGGGGCCAAGCTATCGGCAATTGTGAGGAGAGAGAGAGCACGGGAGGGGGAGGAGAGAGGCTGACAGATGGGACCCCCCTGTTGGATCCTTCTCCCACCTCAGGGCAGAGAGGGGAGAGGCTCACCGGTGGCAGTGGAGGGCACGGCAGTGACAGGGGAGAGCGGGGATGGACTCCGGGTCAAGCCGCCGGTCCCCTGGAGGTGGAGGGAGCACCGAAGGTGGGCAGAGTCGCCGGAGGCGAGCACCCACGACGAAGGAAGATTCAGGTGGAGGAGACGCCGGTCACCCTGTGCACCAAAAGGAGGGGGAGAAGAGGGGAAATGGGTCAACGAGTTGAGTGGGGCTCAATGGGACCGGAATGGAGGCCGGAGGGGCGCCTCACTAGGAGATCGATGGCGGTGCTGCCGTGGTGATGCTCCGGTCGATCCCGGGTGCTCGAGCCCCCGAATGAAGGGGATGAGGCACGGGAGCTCTATTAGGTGAGGGAGAGACAGACCAGAGGGGAGAGAGGGCTCGGGCGGTGGCCCTTTATAGGTGGACGTGACTCCACCGAGGGTTTGTGCGCCGGCGAGGTCGTGGAGCTCGCTGTAGGGCGCGGGAGAGGGAGAAAGCATGTCTAGGGCGCTCGTGGAGTTGGTCTAGGCCAGGAGGGAGAGGAGAGAGGCAGGGGAGCGCGTGCGTTTGAGCCCCATGGTTGGCCGAGCTGTGCGGCGCTGGGCACACACGCGGGAGGTCGCTGGAGAGAGGACGAGGGGGCTGACAGGGTGGAATCTTGCGGACGTCGAGGGCATCTCAGGGGATAACTCCTCGCGCCCCAAGGCTGTCGGGTGGCTTAGGATGGGTGTAGCTACAGTGCGGGCATGCACTGTAGCATGCTCTAGAGCATACCTTTGTCATGCCATGGCATGCTTGCATTCTCTGGACGCGCTCCTGCATGTCCACTAGCTTGTGGATGATCTGGCTATGCTCTAGGAGCTATGAGGGAGCTAGGGAGAAAGAAATGGAGTAGGGAAGGAATAAAAATGCTCCTGCCAGGGCTGTCCAGAGGTGAAAATGGGGGTTTTACCACTTGTCCCAGTGGCTTATGGACCTGAGACTTTTACTGGAGGGGTAAGAGGTGAGTGAGTAACAGTGGTAGAAATTTGAGAGCAAGGGGGAGAGTGAAAGTGGTGGAAATAGTAGCTTTACTATTCCACAAGAAGGTATTTTATGGATGTTTGGGCAAGATAAATTTACCCTCTTACTGTGATATTTAATAGGATCAAATGGTGGGTAAAAATGAGGTGGATCACCAGGTTTGAGCTCAAATGAGCAAAGTAGCCAATAGAAACTTTGTGAACCCTAGAAACTAACAGAATCAGGTTTCTATAGATCCAGTTATGCTAATATAATCCCCTTGATGCACCACTTAGTGTAGCATCAATATTTGGTGATTAGAACATGTCCACAAGGTTTGGGGTCAAGGGAAGAAACTTCACAATGTAGAGTTGTTCAAATTTGAATCTGGATAGGAAGGTGTTTGGAATAGTTTGATGAACCAAATCAACTTGGATTGAGATGAAACTTTGAAAGATCATTACCTATGATAGTTTTTACTTGTTGGAATTTTCCTGCAATTTATTGCGAATATTTCTTATACAAATATTCCAAAAGCTTGATTTGGACAAAAAATGTTTTGAGGGTTTTTTCCCATGATTTGAACATGACCATGTTTTGAAACTCATATATATGGAAAATATATTTCCACTGAGTCTCCCTAAATTTTCTCAAATATTTTGAAAGCACTTAAATAATTTTTCCCTATGAAAAACAATTTATGGTCTTAAGAGAAAGCCTTTAAATAAAATATTAAAATAATCTTTAAAATTAATACTTGGTGGCTTTGGGAAGTCTTATATATAGTAGGTTTGAAGTAAAGCCTTTGGGGAAGATGGATCCACCCAATCTGAGGACTTGCAGTGCAAACCACATTTCCGAGTTTTTTGAAAACCTAATTTGAATAAATCCTTTTTGGTCAAAATAAAATTTCATAAAAACAGTTTTGGGCACTATTCACATGGCATGGTCATTGGGCAAGAAGTTTGGGTCAAGGAATATGAGTATGAAGAGGGATAGAATATATGAGTGCCATACACAGACAACCAAACAAGCAACAAGCAACAATTCAAACAAGCACAAGCATTGAAAAAACATTAATTGGCTCCAAATTTTATAAATCCAGGCATAACAAGGTGATACAAACACAGGGTGTGACAGGTACACAAGTAACTTGGGGCGGCAAATTTGGAACAAAACACCGAGCAAAAGGCCAAGCCTTCCACCTTTTACCAAATATATATGTGAATTAAATTAAATAGCAATAATATTGTGATATCCAAATGTCCTTGTTCTCACATGGAAGCAATTGCACCTGCAGCTAGAAACGCTATAAGAAGGGCTGAGCAAACGGTAACATAGCCAAACAAAGGTTTGCTAGGAAGGTGAAGGGTTAGAGGCTTTTCATGGCAATGTTAGGAGGCTTGACAAACAAGTGGTAGGTAGCGAGACATAACGATGAAAGCAGGACAACTAGCATGGCAATGATAGTAGTGGTATCTAGGGAAATGTGTCATCTTGCGTGAGATCCCGCTTGGAAGAAGAACGAATCCATGAAGAGGACGAGCCAACGTAGACGAACGAATCCTCACACTCCGAACGCTTTCGGAACTCTATAGAGAAGGAAAAATCTGAAAACAACAATCAACACACGGTACACCATAACATATGCATGACATGATGCGCAAACGATTATGATGCATGTCTTGTTTAACTATGCAAGGCATGTCAAATCACAATAATCAAATACTACACATTAGGTGAAGCTCAATATGCAACTCCACACTTGAATATTTAGTTCACTCTCCTTTAGGTACACGACAATATTAAACGTTGTTAAACATGGCAAGAGCTGAAGCATAAGTACACTATCTATCTAGGCATCTTAAATGAGGCTGGAAACAACTTATAGCATTTCCGAAATGACCCCATATGTTAAATTCGAAATTTGTCTAGATTTGAACTAAACATATTTTATATTTGTTAGACAACAGAATAAAGTATACCATGCAATTCTACAGGTCATTCGAGTCAATTTACATATGTGGAACATCTCAAATGTAGCTATGGTCTAAAAGATATGACAATCACTAGATTATATGTCATGAATACAAAATGCATGAAAATAACAACCATGAATGTTTCAAATCATGAATGCAGCAAGATATCATGATGCTACATGAAATTGCAAGCAAGTTTCATATATGGCATGTCCAAAACGGAGCTACGGTTCAACCACAACAACCAACACAAGTTTTATTTCGAACCTGGCCAAAATAGCAAGATAGCATTTTGCACGCATGAAACAACAAGCTACAAGATTCTAAAATGCACAAACTAATCATGGGGTAGTAGCATATAGACACACTTCATTTCATCTTCACCTATCATACTCAAAATAGTCATGGATCACATGATAGGAAGCTCACAACATGGCTACTTGGAAACAGTTTCAGACTTGGTGAAAATAGCAGTTTTTGACAGTGCAGTTTTTATCACGAAGGCATATTGACAACAGTGCATATTATGGCATGAAAATTAACAGCATAGTAGTATACATTCTAAGCTACAAATAACCCCACAACACCAACCCCATAGGGGTTCTAGATCACTAGGAAAACACATGGCAAGACAACAACCAAATGTTACAGATTCCACACTTAGAAATATTTCAGCCTCTCAAATCAGCAACATTGGTTAAGCATGCTCTCATGATGAAATCCAAAGCTAAACACAAGATACATGGCATATCAAACCTATCAACAACAAGTAGACATGGCATACTACAACACACCCCAAAGAGTTAACCACAAGGAGGCATGGATTGTTTAATACGAGCATCTCAAAATGGAACTCTACGTTAACAGGTTTTTAGTTTTAACGCGATAGCAACTTGAGTGCAAGAAATAAAGATGCTAATGATATTCTATCTAGAAACCAGAGGCATGGCATGGAAATAGACATATTATAGAACACATCTCATGAAGAAACCACATGGAAAGACCTACGGTTTACTTGCAATCATCCACACGAAATCAAACAAAATAACAGATCTGCACCTAACGCCATGATGCACTTTTGCAGCAGAGTTTTGACCATGTATATGGTTCCTAATATGTTTGCAAAAACATCCATGGTGAAGTACACATTCAGTAGATGATTTTCCATGTCAAGAACATTTTCATTGGAGACACGTACACAAAGTTACAGCCCCCTAAATATGCAACTATGCTATATTTTGCGGCTGAAAAAGGACTTAGCCAAAATTTTACCCCTGGAGAAGACAGGATGGGGCCGACCCGGGACGGAGTCGTACGAGCGCGTCGGACGTGTTTGGATCGGGGGCATGGGCGTACCGGGACGAGGCGGTCCCACCGGGGGTCAATGGCGGTCGCGGCTAGGAAGCCGACGGCACGGCGGCGAGGAGGCACGATGAGGCCGGCCGGAGGCATAGGGCGGTCGGGGCGGCGCGGATCCTGGGGTTGCGAACCCGAATCTGGCTGGCGGCGACCCCCCACAGTGGCAAATGGCGGGAGCTCCGGCGAGCTCGTTGACGCGGCGAGGCTTGGGCTGGAAGTGATAGCACGACTCAGGGCAGAGGCAGACGATAGCGCAGCACGCGACAGAGGCGGCAGGCTGAGCAAATGCGGCGGTGGGGTTGGTGCGGCGGCGCTCGGGCAAGTGAGCGGATGCACGGTCGCCGATGGGAGGAGGCGAGGCGGCAGGGCGCTCGAGCCGGCTCGTGCCCGCTCGGGCTGGCTGTAGCGCTGGCTTGGGCCTGGGAGGGCTGCGCCTGGGCCGCGTAGGCTGGGGCGCCTGGGAGGTCTAGGGAGGCCACGTGGCGGGTCCTGGTTGGCCACGGGCTGGCTGGCTTCCGGCCAAGTGGCGGCGCTAGGGTGGTCAAGCGCGGAATTTGAGGTGGGATGAGGGAGAGGCCAGATTAGGAAGGGCTAGCCTTCCTTTTATAGGATCGGGCTAGGGTTAGGGGTTTTAGGGGTGGTTTTCGACCGTGCGATTGCCATCGGACGGCCGGATCTGGGTGGAGGTTTAGGTGGACTGGTTGACTGTAAAGAGGGGATGTGGGGTGAGGAGAGAGGGAGGTTGGTGCCCGTGACATGATTTTAGAACACCGAAAAACGTCCGATAATTAAACAGATGACGGTGCCGCTATAGTCGACTGTTCGGGTATTAAACGACCTCAGAATGCGACGAAATTTGGTAGGCGGCCTGCCTAAAACATAAAAAGAACGCATGCCAACTTCCGACCCAATCCGTGAATATTTTCTGCGCACCTTTAAACCATTTATTTTAACGATGTCGTGGGCGTGTGCGTGTGAGGTTAGACTCGAAACAATCAACGACACGATGGAGAGAACCGACAACTCGAATGGACGCAAGCTTTTAAAAAATGAGTGATGATGCTATGAAGATGATGCGAATGATGCGATGATTAATGCGACAACCAAACGAATCGCACGACGACAATGGAATAAAAGGGGAATCTTCTGGAGCGTCGGTCCCGGGCTGTTACAACTCTCCTCCACTACAAGAGGATCTCGTCCTGAGATCTAGAATAAGAAGGGGAAGAGAAAGAGCAAGAGGCAAAACTTAGTTGCTTCTTTGACAAATGAGTGAAACCAATGAAACATGAAGGTTGGAGAGAGATAAAGAACGACATGAGGAACAAGAAAGAATTCAAAATAAATTTCGGCAGCACTTCGGTAGGATAGAGAGGAAAAAAATTCATAATATGGGAGAACTTGAAGAGAGAACACAATAATCTGGTCAAATGGATGAGAAAAATAAGAATATGATCTAGATAAAACAAGATAATGGTTGAAAGACAGCAACATGACAACGCCTCCGGAAAAAAAGAATAGAAACTAGATCATTAGAAGGAACAAAATGGAGAAGGAATAACAACTCCTATCACCGTTAAACTTGAGAAGCATAGGGTGAATGTAGTTGATGGAGAATCAACAGTGAAAAGAATAGCTTGTTATGGGAAATTTGTATTTACAAGAAAGTGAGTGGGAGCACTATAGAATTTCTGATAAGAATATATATTATTGATCGGAAATGATGTAGAATTTCTAGAAAAAGGTTTTTCAAAGGAAGACCTGGATAAAGCTACCTATTTGTTGGGCATCAAGATTTATAGAGATAGATCAAGATGCTGGATAATAATTTCAATGAGTACATACCTTGACAAGATATTGAAGAAGTTCAGTATTGTTCAGTCCAAGAAAAGGTTCTTGCATGTATTAGAACGTGTGAGATTGAGCAAAGCTCAATGCCCGACCACGGCAGAAAAATAGAGAAAAGATGAGTGTCATCCCCTATGCTTCAGCCATAGGCTCTATATAGTATGCCATGCTGTGTACCGCACGTGTGTGTGCCTTGCCATGAGTCTGTCAAGGGGTACAAGAGAGATCCAGGAGTGGATCACTGGACAACGGTCAAAATTATCCTTAGCAACTAGAGGGCTAAGGAAATACTTCTCGATTATGGAGGTGATGAAGAGTTCGTCGTAAAGCGTTACGTCGATGCAAGCTTTAACACCAATCCGGATGACTCTTAGTAGAAATCCGGATACGTATAGTGGAGTAGTCATTTGGAATAGCTCCAAGTGGAGCATAGGAGCAGTATCGACAGTATGACATAAAAGTTTGCTAGGTACACACGGATCTGAATGTCGCAGACCCGCTGACTAAAACCTCTTTCACAAGCAAAACATGATCAAACCCCAGAACTAATTGGGTGTTAATCACATGATGATATGATCACATGGTGATGTAAGTGTTAATCACATGGCGATGTGAACTAGATTATTGACTCTAGTGCAAGTGGGAGACTGTTGGAAATATGCCCTAGAGGCAATAATAAAGTGGTTATTATTGTATTTCCTTGTTCATGATAATTGTCTATTGTTCATGTTATTAACCGGAAACTGCAATGCATGTGTGAATACATAGACCACAATGTGTCCCTACTGAGCCTCTAGTTTGCTAGCTCGTTGATCAACAGATGGTCACGGTTTCATGACCATGGACATTGGATGTCATTGATAACGGGATCACATCATTAGGAGAATGATGTGATGGACAAGACCCAATCCTAAGCATAGGACAAGATCGTGTAGCTTGTCTACTAAAGCTTTTCGAATGTCAAGTATCGTTTCCTTAGACCATGAGATTGTGCAACTCTCGGATACCGTAGGAATACTTTGGGTATGCCAAACGTCATAACGTAACTAGGTGGCTATAAAAGTACACTACAGGTATCTCCGAAAGTGTTTGTTGGGTTGGCGCGAATCAAGACTCGGATTTGTCACTCCGTGTGACGGAGAGGTATCTCTAGGCCCACTTGGTAAGACATCATCATAATGAGCTCAATGTGACTAAGGAGTTAGCCATGGGATGACATATTACGGAACGAGTAAAGAGACTTGCCGGTAACGAGATTGAATAAGGTATAAAGATACCAACGATCGAATCTCGGGCAAGTGTCATACCGGTAGACAAAGGGAATTGTATACGGGATTGATTGAATCCCTGACATCGTGGTTCATCCGATGAGATCATCGTGGAGCATGTGGGAGCCAACATGGGTATCTAGATCCCTCTGTTGGTTATTGACCGGAGAGTGTCTCGGTCATGTCTACGTGCCTCCCGAACCCGTAGGGTCTACACACTTAAGGTTTGATGACGCTAGGGTTATAGGGAAATAGTGTACATGGTTACCGAAGGTTGTTTGGAGTCCCGGATGAGATCGCGGACGTCACAAGGAGTTTCGGAATGGTCCGAATGTAAAGATTCATATATAGGAAGTGAGGTTTTGGTCACCGGAAGTGTTCCGGGCGTCACCGGTAACGTACCGGGACCACCGGAAGGGTTCCAGGGGTCCACCAAGTGGGGCCACAGGCACCGGAGGGCTGCATGGGCCGCAAGTGGGAGGGAACCAGCCCCTTAGTGGGCTGGTTCATCCCCCACAAGGGCCCAAGGCACAGGACAGGTGGGAGGGGGGTAAACCCTAGGGGCAGATGGGCCCTAGGCCCACCTAGGTCGCCGCCCCTCCCACTCCCTCTTGTGGCCGCCGCACCAGATGCCATCTGGGCTGCCGCCGGCTCCTAGGGTGGGAATCCTAGGGTTGTGCCCTCCCTCCTCCTCCTCCTATAAATAGTGGGGTTATGGGGGCTGCCATCTACACGAGTTTCTTCCTCTCTCGGCGCAGCCCTACCCTTCCTCTTCCTCGTTCTCCATAGCGCTTGGCAAAGCCCTACCGAAGTACCACGCAGCTCCACCGTCACCATGCCATTGTGCTGCGGAGATCCCCCTCAACCTCTCCCTCGTCATGTCTGGATCAAGGCATGGGAGACGTCATTAGGCTGTACGTGTGTTGAACGCGGAGGCGCCGTTGTTCGGCGGTTAGATCGGAATCGACCGTGATCTGAATCGCTGCGAGTACGACTCCACCAACCACGTTCTTGTAATGCTTCCACTTAGCGATCTTCAAAGGTATGAAGATGCACTCAAACCCCTTACTCCTTGTTGGTTTCTCCATAGATTGATCTTGGTGACGTAGGAATTTTTTTGATTTACTACTACGTTCCCCAATAGTGGCATCATGAGCTAGGTCTATGCATAGAATCTATGCACGAGTAGAACACAATTTATTGTGGGCTTCGATTTTGTTAATTTGCTTCCCATTACTAGTCTTATATTGATTCGGCGGCATTGTGGGATGAAGCGGCCCGGACCGACTTTACACATACGCATACGTGAGACTGGTTCCACTGCCTGACATGCACTTGTTGCATAAGGTGGCTAGCGGGTGTCTGTCTCTCCCACTATAGTCGGATCGGATTCGATGAAGAGGGTCATTATGAAGGGTAAATAGCAATTGGCATATCACGTTGTGGTTTTTGCGTAGGTAAGAAACATTCTTTCTAGAAACCTATAGCGGCCACGTAAAAACTTGCAACAACAAATTAGAGGACGTCTAACTTGTTTTTGCAGCATATGCCTTGTGATGTGATATGGCCAAAGGATGTGATGTGATGCATTGTGATGTATGAGATTGATCATGTTCTTGTAATAGGATTCATGACTTGCATGTTGCTGAGTAAGACAACCGGCAGGAGCCATAGGAGTTGTCTTAATTTATTGTATGACCTGCGTGTCAATCATAAACGCCATGTAATTACTTTACTTTATTGATAATCGTTAGCCATAGTAGTAGAAGTAATAGTTGGCGAGACAACGTCATGAAGACACGATGATGGAGATCATGGTACCGTGCCAGTGATAGTGATGGTCATGGTGCCCCAAAGATGGAGATCAAAGGAGCAAGATAATATGGGCCATATCATGCCACTATATTGATTGCATGTGATGTTTATAATGTTTACATATTATTTTCTTAGAACGACGGTAGCTAAATAAGATGATCTCTCACTAAAATTTCAATAAATGTGTTCACCCTAACTGTGCACCGTTGCAAAGGTTCATTGTTCCGAAGCACCACGTGATGATCGGGTGTGATTGGTTCTAATGTTCGCATACAATGGGTGTAAGCCAGATTTACACATGCAATACACTTAGGTTGACTTGACGAGCCTAGCATGTATAGACATGGCCTCGGAACACGGGAGACCGAAAGGTCGAATATGAGTCATATAGAAGATACGATCAACATGGAGATGTTCACCATTGATGACTAGTCCATCTCACATGATGATTGTACACAGGCTAGTTGACGTGGATCATGTGTCACTTGGATGACTAGAGAGATGTCTATCTAAGTGGGACTTCATTAAATAATTTGATTACGTAAACTTAATTATCATGAACTTAGTCTAAAAGTGTCTTTGCAAATTATGTCGTAAAAAGCTCGCGTTGTAGCTCCCATGTTTTATTGATACGGTCCTAGAGAAAAGTAAGTTGAAAGTTGATGGTAGCAATAAATGCGGACTGGGTCCGTGATCTAAGGATTGTCCTCATTGCTGCACACAAGGCTTATGTCCTTGATGCACCGCTAAGTGCACCACTCCCTCAAGAGTTGTCTGTAGATGTTGTAAACATATGACAAGCACTTTCTAATAACTACTTGATAGTTCAGTGTGTCATGCATTACGGCTTAGAATTGAGGCTCCAAAACGTTTTGAATGTCACGGAACATATGAGATGTTCTAAGAGCTGAAACTAGGATTTCTGGCTCATGCCTATGTTGAGTGGTATGAGACCTCCAACAAGATTCTTTGCCTGCAAGATAAAGGAGAATAGCTCAATTGGTGAGCATGTGTTCAAATTGTCTGGGTGCTACGATCACTTGAATCGAGTGGGAGTTAATCTTCTAGATAAGATAGTGATTAATACAGTTCTCCAAGTCACTGCCACCAAGCTACTAGAGCTTCGTGATGAACTATAACATGCCAGGGATGGATAAGATGATCCCTGAGTTGTTCGTGATGTTTGACACCATGAAGGTAGAAATCAAGAAGGAGCATCAAGTGTTGATGGTCAAGTGAAAACCACTAGTTTCAAGAAGGGCAAGGGCAAGAAGGGAAAAACTTCAGGAATGGCAAGCGAGTTGCTGCTCTAGTGAAGAAACCCAAGGTTGAGCCTAGATCTGAGACTAGGTGCTTCTGTTATGAGGAGAATGTTCGCTGAAGCAGAACAACCGTACATACTTGGTAGATAAGAAGGCTGGCTATGTCGACAGAAGAATATTTGATATACGTGTTATTGATGTGTACCTTCCTGGTACTCCTAGTAGCACGTGGGTATTGGATACTAGTTCGGTTGCTAAGTGTTAGCAACTCGAAATAAAAGCTACGAAATAAACGGAGGCTAGCTAAGTGAAAGGTGATGATGTGTGTTGGAAGTGTTTCCAAGGATGATGTGATCACCATCGCACACTCTCTCTACCTTCGGGATTTGTGATAAACCTAAATAAATGTTATTTGGTGTTTGCGTTGAGAATAACATGATTAGATCATGTTTATTGCAATACGGTTATTCATATAAGTTAGAGAATAATGGTTATTTTGTTTACATAAATAATGCCTTCAATGGTCATGCACCCATTGGGAATGGTTTATTGAATCTTGATCGTAGTAGTACACATGTTCATAACATTGGTACCAAAAGATACAAAGTTAATAATGATAGTACCACATTCTTGTGGCACTGCCACAAATGTCATATTGGTGTAAAGCGCATGAAGAAACTCCATGCTGATGGATCTTTGGACTCATTCGATTTCAAATCAATTGAGACGTGCGGACCATGCCTCCTGGGCAAGATGACTAAGACCCCATCTTCCGGTATGATGGAGCGGGCTAGTGGCTTATTGGATTTGATACATGTTGATGTATGTGGTCTGATGGGTGTTGAAACACGCAGTGGATATCGTTATTTTCTTTACCTTCACTGATGATTTGACTGAATATGGGGATATTTACTTAATGAAACACAAGTCTAAAATGTTTGAAAGGTTCAAGGAGTTTTAGAGTGAAGTTAAAGATCATCGTGACAAGAAGATAAAATGTCTACGATATGATCGTGGAGGTGAATATCTGAGTTATGAGTTTGGTATGCAATTTTACACATTGTGGAAATTGTTTCACAGCTCACGCCTCCTGGAACACCATAGTGTGATGGTGTGTCCGAACGTCGTAGTCGTGCTCTCTTGGATATAGTGAGTACTATGATGTCTCTTATCATTTTTCCACTATCGTTATGGGGTTATGCATTAAAGACAAATCCATTCACTTTAATAGGGCACCATCTAAGTCTGTTGAGATGACATCGTGTGAATTATGGTTTGACAGAAGCCAAAGCTGTCATTTCTTAATGTTTGGGGCTGAAACGCTTATGTGAAAAGGGTTTTCACCTAGTGAGCTCGAACCCAAAGCAGACGAATGCATCTTCATAGAATACCCTAGGGTGACAATTGGGTATACCTTCTATCTCAGATCCAAGCGACAAAGTGTTTGTGGCTAAGAACGGGTCCTTTCTCGAGAAAGAGTTTCTCTCGAAAGAATGAGTGGGAGGAAAATAGAACTTGATGAGGTGGTTGAACCTTTGTTTCAACCAGAGAGTAGCGCAGCACAGAAATTTGCTTCTATAGAGCCTACATCAGTTGAAGAGGAAGTTAATGATGATCACGAAGCTTCAGATCAAGTTACTATCGAACCTCGTAGGTTGACAAGGACGCATACTGCTCCTGAGTAGTACGTCAACCCTGTCTAGGAAGTCATGTTGTTCGACAACGATGAACCTATGAACTATGGAGAAGCGATGGTGGGCCTAGATTCCAACAAATGGCTAGGAGTCATGAAATCCGAGAAAGGATCCATGTATGGAAACCAAGTATGGACTTGGGTAGACTTTCCCGTTGAACGGCAGGTCATTGAATACAAATGGACCTTTGAGATAAAGACGGACGCTGATGGTGAATGTCACCGTTTATAAAGCTCGACTTGTCGCAAAGAAGTTTCCGCCAAGTTCAAGGAGTTGACTGTGATGATATTTTCTCATCCGTAGCGATGCTAAAAGTCTGTTAAAATTATGTTAGCAATTACTGCATTTTTCGATTATGAAATCTGGCAGATCTACGTCAAAACAAGGCTTCCTTAACGGTTTTCGTGAGGAAGAGTTGTATATGATACAACCAGCAGGTTTTGTCAATCCTAAAGATGCTAAAAGGTATGCAAACTCCAGCGATCCTTCTATGGACTGGAGCAAGCATCTCGGAGTTGGATTATGAGCTTTGATGAAGTGATCAAAGTTTTTGAATTTTATACAAAGTTTATGAGAAACTTGTATTTACAAGAAAGTGAGTGGGAGCACTATAGAATTTCTGATAAGAATATGTTGTTGACTTATTATTGATCGGAAATGATGTAGAATTTCTGGAAAGCATAAATGGTTGTTTGGAAAAAGGTTTTTCAAAGGAAGAACTGGATAAAGCTACCTAGTTGTTGGGCATCAAGATTTATAGAGATAGATCAAGATTCTTGATAATAATTTCAATGATTACATACCTTGACAAGATATTGAAGAAGTTCAATATGGATCAGTCCAAGAAAAGGTTCTTGCCTGTATTAGAAGGTATGAGATTTAGCACAGCTCAATGCCCGACCACGGCAGAAAAATAGAGAAAAGATGAGTGTCATCCCCTATGCTTCAGCCATATGCTCTATATAGTATGCCATGCTGTGTACTGCACCTGTGTGTGCCTGGCCATGAGTCTGTCATGGGGTACAAGAGAGGTCCAAGAGTGGATCACCGGACAATGGTCGAAATTATCCTTAGCAACTAGAGGGCTAAGGAAATATTTCTCGATTATGGAGGTGATGAAGAGTTCGTCGTAAAGCGTTATGTCGATGCAAGCTTTAACACCAATCCGGATGACTCTTAGTAGAAATCCGGATACGTATGGTGGAGTAGCCATTTGGAATAGCTCCAAGTGGAGCGTGGGAGGAGTATCTACAGTATGACATAAAAGTTTGCTAGGTACACATGGATCGTCGCAGACCCGCTGACTAAAACCTCTTTCACGAGCAAAACATGATCAAACCCCAGAACTAATTGGGTGTTAATCACATGATGATATGATCACATGATGATATGATCACATGGTGATGTAAGTGTTAATCACACGGCGACGTGAACTAGATTATTGACTCTAGTGCAAGTGGGCGACTGTTGGAAATATGCCCTATAGGCAATAATATAGTGGTTATTATTGTATTTCCTTGTTCATGATAATTGTCTATTGTTCATGCTATAATTGTATTAACCAGAAACCGTAATGCATGTGTGAATACATAGACCACAATGTGTCCCTAGTGAGCCTCTAGTTGGCTAGCTCGTTGATCAATAGATGGTCACGGTTTCATGACCATGGACATTGGATGTCATTAATAACGGGATCACATCATTAGGAGAATGATGTGATGGACAAGACCCAATCCTAAGCATAGCACAAGATCGTGTAGCTCGTCTACTAAAGCTTTTCTAATGTCAAGTGACGTTTCCTTAGACCATGAGATTGTGCAACTCTCGGATACCGTAGGAATACTTTGGGTATGCCAAGCATCACAACGTAACTGGGTGGCTATAAAGGTACACTACAGGTATCTCCAAAAGTGTTTGTTGGGTTGGCGTGAATCGAGACTGGGATTTGTTACTCCGTGTGAGGGAGAGGTATCTCTGGGCCCACTCGCTAAGACATCATCATAATGAGCTCTATCTGACTAAGCAGTTAGCCACGAGATGATGTGTTACGGAACGAGTAAAGAGACTTGCCGATAACGAGATTGAATAAGGTATAGGGATACCAACGATCGAATCTCGGGCAAGTGTCATACCGGTAGACAAAGGGAATTCTATACGGGATTGATTGAATCCCCAACATCGTGGTTCATCCGATGAGATCTTCGTGGAGCTTGTGGAAGCCAACATGGGTATCCAGATCCCGCTATTGATTATTGACTGAAGAGTGTCTCGTTCATGTCTACGTGCCTCCCGAACCGGTAGGTTCTACACACTTAAGGTTCGATGACGCTAGGGTTATAGGGAAATAGTGTACGTCATTAGCGAAGGTTGTTCGGAGTCCCGGATGATATCCCAAATGTCACGTGGGGTTCCGGAATGGTCCGGAGGTAAAGATTCATATATAGGAAGTGGGGTTTGGGTCATCGAAAGTGTTTCGGGAGTCACCGGTAACGTACCGGGACCACCGGAAGGGTTTCGGGGGTCCACCAAGTGGGGCCACAAGCACCGGAGGGCTGCATGGGTCGCAAGTGAGAGGGAACCAGCCCCTTGGTGGGCTGGTGCACCCCCCACAAGGGCCCAAGGCACAGCACAGGTGGGAGGGGGACAAACCCTAGGGGCAGAAGGGCCCTAGGCCCACTTAGGGCGCCGCCCCTCCCACTCCCTCTCCTGGCCGCCGCACCAGATTCCATCTGGGCTGCCGCCGGCTCCTAGGGTGGGAACCCTAGGGCTGTGCCCTCCCTCCTCCTCCTCCTATATATAGTGGGGTTTGGGGGGCTGCCATCTACACAAGTTTCTTCCTCTCTCGGCGCAGCCCTACCCTTCCTCTTCCTCGTTCTCCATAGCGCTTGGCGAAGCCCTGCCGGAGTACCACGCAGCTCCACCGTCACCATGCCGTTGCTGGATCAAGGCACGGGAGACATCATCAAGTTGTACGTGTGTTGAACGCGGAGGTGCCGTTGTTCGGCGCTTAGATCGGAATCGACCACGATCTAAATCACTGCGAGTACGACTCCACCAACCGCGTTCTTGTAATGCTTCCGCTTAGCGATCTTCAAAGGTATGAAGATCTACTCAAACCCCTTACTCATTGCTGGTTTCTACATAGATTGATCTTGGTGATGTTAGAATTTTTTTGATTTACTTCTATGTTCCCCAACAAAGATAAGAGAACAAACTTGAAAAAGTCTTCATGAAACACTAGTGAGAATTTGCAATGAATAAGGATACTATGAATGAATGGAATTACATGAGAACGAAGAGATCATGATCCACCTAGCAGAAAACTTCAACGAAGCACCAGAATAATAGAGATACGAACGAAGGGACAACAAGTAAGAAAAATTTCAGAACGAAAGCTGAGAACAAGGAATCATATGAAATGATGGCCTTCAGAGGATCGAGAAATGAAAACAATTATGAAATGCACTAGATAGATATGGGAGGAATTACTCATGATTGAAACAATTTGAGATGATAGCAACAACCTAAAACCATGAATCTTTGGAAGAACGAACAACAATTAAGAGAAACTCTCCTTCGGTCTTCAACGCAAAGAATGATGATGAGAAACAACACGATGAATTACTGAGATACTCCGGAAGAATGAATACGGAAAGGTTGAGCCAACTATGAAAAATATTTAGATTCGATCTTCGAGAAGGAATATGACTGATGAAATCATTCTTACAACATATTGGAAAGGAGTTGAGGGCATCTTCGGAAAGATTAGGAGATCTAGGTAAGATCCTAGGGAAAACTTGTGGGTTATGAGCCCACTCAACAGAAACCACCATTTAGACAATTTCTTAGAACGAGAGATTGCACCGGTACAAATGAAAATTTGATGAGGTGAAAACCTTCAAAATAATTTGAATGGGAACACCAATCTTCTAAGATATGCTGAAAACTCTAGATAGAATAGAGAGATGAATAAGCAAGAGAGGCTTGGATAAGAATTCCAACACGGGCAATCATTGAACGAATGAGAAAGGATATGATGAACACCAAGATTTTGAATTGAATCCACCGGAGAAGACTAAACAAGAACAAAGAATACGAGGATAGATTTTGAAATTGAAACTCCTGAGAACCTCCACAAGAACTCACCAGATACAATAAGTAAGAAATGATAGCGAAGCATAAATGAAGAGAAAGGCACTTGGATGAGAATTGAATCATTGAAGGAAAAGGGCGGGAGGGTGGGGAAAAAAAAGAAAACTTGGGATGGATGAAACTGAACGATAACGATGTGTCAAGAATCCCCTGCAGTTCTACTCCTTGGTAACAAGAGGCACCAAGTACAGAACTCCGTCACATCGGCATCATATATATTCCAAAATATCTGTGTGATCCTTAAAAAAATTGAGTGAGAAGAGGGTAGAATCAAAAATCATAACTTGTAATTCCTCACCTGAGTATAGAAGAGAAGTAAAAAAGAATCCTACTCTCCGATATAACTAGACTCAAAATAATTTTTCACTAGACTCGACTCAGCCAAGTTTGATCAAACAAGTGGGCTCCTAAGACGGTACAGGCTCTAATACCAACTTGTCACGCCCAAGATGCAATCCTATCCTTATTTTGGCACGAGGGCCTCGGCAGGGATAGAAGCGCATCTTGTCGTGTTGCAAGAATGGATATCATTACAAGTACATATACAGAAGAGATGAGTATATGGATTTGGCTTACACTCGCCACAAGCTACATCAAGTTCACATCAATTCAACAACATACTCAAACATCATACATAAGAGAAGGGTCCGACTACAGGTGAAATGAAATGATAAAATGGCATCCATCCTTGCTATCCCAGGCTGCCGCGTGGAACCCATCCTAGATTGATGAAGAAGAAGAAGGAATTCAAATCAAACAAGCATCGTGCTCACATCAAATCATCGCATTACCTGTACCTGCAACTGTTGTTGTAGTAAACTATGAGCCACAGGGACTCAGCAATCTCATTTCCATGGGTATCAAGGCTATTAAGTGGTGAGGTTGCAGCAAGCAACTAAGCATTTATTTGAGTGGCTAACTTACAAATACAAAAAGTAAAGTATGGTGGTCTACGAATAACGGACGTGAACTAGTAATGATCACTAACTGATCCTGAACACCTACTTACGTCAAACATAACCCCACCGTATTCTCTCTCGGATAAGGACTCGCGAGAAGAGATAGTCACGGTTATGCACAAAGTTGGTGTATTTTATTTGAGTTTACTTCAAGTTTACTATGACCGGGTGTTAAACAAAGTTTCCAAGTTGCCACATAACCGCGGGCACGCCTTTCCGAAAGATTTAACCCTGTAGGGGTGCTCCATCTCGTCCATCACAAATTAACCACACACAGCGGGAATAACCTCGGCCACGAATCTCGTGATCTTCCTAGGCAATTCCATTGGAAAACCGTAACCTTGACATAGCCCGAAGTATTTTCGGAATTCCTCACTCAAGACGTTCGAGAAAGGTAAAACAAATCCAGCAAGGCTGCCCGGCGTGTCGATGATCCCGATAGGATCTATGTATCTCGTTCTCAGGACACGACAGATGAGCGAAGGTTACCACGCCAATCACCGAGTTGCCCCGGGTAGCATTATTAAGCTGCTCTGGGTTGAACCAACACTCATGAGGAGCATTGCCCGGGTTGTTGATTAATTATACACGGTGTCAGCGGGTCCCTATGCAATTTTATTAGTTATTAGACAAATGGAGTACCAATGTTGGGCCTTGCCAGACAAGCTTTATCCTAAAACGTAAATCAAGGGGGTCCCCATAAAAACCCCGAGCATGTTAGGAGCGCTCAATATGGAACTTAACACTGGTACACAAGTAACTAGGGGCGGCAAAAGTGGAACAAAACACCGAGAAAAAGGCCAATCCTTCCACCTTTTACCAAGTATATATGTGCATTAAATTAAATAGCAATAATATTGTGATATCAAAATGTCCATGTTGTCACATGGAAGCAATTGCACCTGCAGCTAGAAACGCTATAAGAAGGGCTGAGCAAGCAGTAACATAGCCAAACAAAGGTTTGCTGGCAAGGTGGAGGGTTAGAGGCTTTTCATGGCAATGTTGGGAGGCTTGACAAATAAGTGGTAGGTAGTGAGACATAATGATGAAAGCGGGACAACTAGCATGGCAATGATTGTAGTATTATCCAGGGAAATGTCTCATCTTGCATGAGATCCCGCTTGGAAGAAGAACGAATCCATGAAGAAGACGAGCCAACGTACTCGAACGAATCCTCACACTCCGAACACTTTCGGAACTCTATCGAGAAGGAACAATCCGAAAACAAAAATCAACACACGATACCCCACAACATATGCATGACATGATGCGCTAACGATTATGATGCATGTTCGGTTTAACTATGCAAGGCATGTCAAATCACAATAATCAAATACTACACATTAAGTGAAGCTCAATATGCAACGAGTTTCATATTGACGAAACTCCACCTTTGAATATTTTGTTCACTCTCGTTTAGGTACACGACAATATTAAATGTTGTTAAACATGGCAAGAGGTGACACATAAGTACACTATCTATCTAGGCATCTTAAATGAGGCCGGAAACAACTTATAGCATTTCCGAAATGACCCCATATGTTAATTTTGAAATTGATTCAGATCTGAATTTAACATATTTTATATTTATTAAGAAATATAATAAACTATACCGTGCAATTCTACACGTCATTGCAGTCGATTTACATGTGGAACATCTCAAACGGAGCTACAGTCTAAAAGATATGACAATCACAAGATTATATGCCATGAATGCAAAATGCATGAAAATGACAGCCACGGACATTTCAAATCATGAATGCAGCAAGATATCATGATGCTACATGAAATTCCAAGCAAGTTTCATGCATGGCTTGTCCAAAACGGAGCTACGGTTCAACCACAACAACCAACGCAAGTTTTATTTCAAATCTGCCCAAAACAACAAGATAGCATTTTGCACGCATGAAACAACAAGCTACAAGATTCTAAAATGCACAAACTAATCATGGGGCAGTAGCATATAAGACACACTTAATTTCATCTTCAGCTATCATACCCAAAATAGTCATGGATCACATGGTAGGAAGCTCACAACATGGCTACTTGGAAACAGTTTCAGACTTGGTGAAAATAGCAGTTTTTGACAGTGCAGTTTTTATCACAAAGGCATATTGATAGTAGTAAAACTATGAGCTACAGTGCATATTATGGCATGAAAAATAACAGCATGGTAGTAGACGTTCTAAGCTACAAATAACCCCACTACACCAACCCCATAGAGGTTCTAGATCACTAGAAAAACACATGGCAAGACAACAACAAAATGTTAAGATTCCACACTTCGAAATATTTCAGCCTCTCAAATCAGCAACATTGGTTAAGCATGCTCTCATGATGAAATCCAAAGATAAACACAAGATATATGGCATATCAAACCTATCAACAACAAGTAGACATGGCATACTATAACACACTCCAAAGACTCAACCACAAGGAGGCATGGATTGCTTAATATGAGCATCTCAAAATGGAACTCTATGTTAACAGGTTTTCAGTTTTAACGCGATAGCAACTTGAGGAATTTTTTTCAAAACTAGTACGGATTTTGTAGCAATTTTGAAAACAGGTGTGTCATTTGAAAAAATATCGAAACTAGTACCCCGTCGGCCCTTACCAGGCCAAAGAGGGGCCTGTCGGCCAGCCCTAGGCCGAAGGGGGCCTGTCGGGCAACCCTAGGCCGAAGGGCCCCTGTCGGCCAATCAAAGGCCAGTGGAGAGGGCTGTCGGCTAGAGGGGGCCGAAAGGCCACCTGTCGGCCAACGGGACGCCGATGGGCCCCTGGATAAGGCCCGTCAATTCTTTCTTCCTCCTCCGACCACTCGTTTCACCCTCCCCCGTCTAGTATCTTTCCCCTCTTGACCTCTCACTCCCATTGCTGTCTGGTGCTTCCACCGCCTTGCCGATCTCTTTGCTGGAGCACCTATTTTGTTATTCTATCCGTGTAAACAATAGATCAGGACGCTCTCCACCGGCCTACGGTATTTTTTTCTGTGTTTCAACTCAATCGAATGAGAATTGTAGAGTCGGACTGGGCGGTGACTGAGATTCGTGAAAGAAGTCATCGAGCATGGGCTAGTTTGGACTTGGAGGAGCGTCGAGAGAAGGCGGCAGCATAGGAGAAAGCAGAGTAGGAGAGAGCTTGGCAAGAGTATTGTGTCGAGCAGAGGGCTTTTCTTGCTGAGATGAAGAAGAACAACCAAGAAAACCAAATTCGACATGCGGAGGAGCGCCGTCAGCGAGAGGAGGCCCGGAAAATACCCACGTTGGACTCAGTAGATGTATCTTAATTTCAGCAAGTTGTATCTTAATTTCATCAAGATGTATCTTCATTTCAGCAAATTGTATCTTAATTTTAGCATGTTGTATCTTAATATCAGTGAGAAGCGTGATACTTCCCTCCCACCACTTTCTCTCTTGGCATTGATTCCCGCCATAGTCTTTCCTGCCATTCGTTCCCGTTGTAGTCTTTCCCGCCATTCGTTCCCACCATAGTCTCTCCCGCCACTTTCTGTCCTGTCATTGATTCCCTCCATAGTCTTTCCCGCCATTCATTCCTGCCGTAGTCTTTCCCGCCATTCGTTCCCGCCATTTTCTCTTCTGCCTATAAAACCACATTCGCAGTAAATAGGGTGAGCAGGCCCTTCCTTTCCCTATCACCTCTGCCATCCTTCCGCTCTCGCCATCCTTCCGTTGAGATGTCTCATCCTCCTCATCCTCACTATCCTTTTGATCGTAGTTTTCACAAGGGTATGTCCGACCGTCTTCTTCGTCTAGCTGCCAATTTCAAGATGAATGACAGAGTCCTTCCATGGGAGGAACTCATTAGTACTGACTGCATAATGCATGAGTTGGCTCACCAATTAGCTAGGAGTGGGTCGCCTCCCAGGACTTTTGAGGAGATACGGAAAGCACTTCTGAGGTTGCATGCTAGATGGCAAAAGCAACTGCACAAGGGTGATGCTTATCTCAGGATTGCTGTGAATAATTCAGGTTTATCTTCTCAACCATATACACCATGACACGGCTGTAGTAAGGAGTGCTCTGATTATCTTCAATATGCTTCCTTGCTAACTCATGCCTTTCTCTGAAATACCTCACAGTGCCATGGAATACACCCTCAACAATAGCTGTCATTGGCAATGCTCTATTCCCTCTGAGGACGAAGTTATAGATCTCAGCAAGATTGGTTGTCATGTGGTCATACCTAGCTCCATGAGTGTCATGCAGCAAAGACCAATTCACTGGAGGCTCTTTCTCTATCCACTCAGAAAAATTATTTATTGCCCTTCCCTTCTTTCTCTTCGTATTGGGAGGATCAATTGCCGGCAAGTCACAAAGAGCAACTGGCCCCTCCATCTCCGAAATGAGTGTTGTTAATTTAACCTGGTCTTTTTCCATTTTCTTCCTTGCAGCAACCTGCTTCTTCCTTGACTCATTTAGTTTGGACCAAATAAAATTGTATTTGCGCCACTGGTTCTGCTTGCATAACTTCTTGAACAAGTTCATCAACCGTTTGTTCTTGAACTGTGAGTAAAAATTAGCACCCAGATGGCGCATGCACCACCGGCTTTGCAAGTCCTTCCAAGGTGTTGGCTTGTCAGCAGTTGGATTACTAAGTGTCTTCACGGCCTTCAATATACCGGGATGTCTGTCATGAATGAGACACACATTTGATCGGTCCTTCATGATCGCAATTTTAACTTGCCGGAAGAACCATACCCAGCTAGGAAAGTTCTCACCCTCCACAAATGCCATGGCTAGTGGGATGATTTGGTTGATCCCGTCCACACCAATAGCAGTCAGGATTTGTCCTTTGTATTGCCCAGTCAGGAACGTACCATCCACAAACATCACTGGAAGACAATGCCTGAAAGCTTCTATGCACATACCGAAAGAGAAGAATACCCGTTTCAACACCTTGCAATCCGGTATGCTTTCCAACCTCGTGTGCTGAATGTTAACATAAGTGCCGGGATTTCTCTCCTTCAGTATGTCAAGGAGACGGACAACATTATCATAGGAGTCGAAGAATGTCCCAAACCTCTCCTCCATCGCCTTCTGCTTAGCTCTCCAAGCCTTCCCATATGTAATGTCATACTTCCATCTGACCTTCACTGCTGTCTGGATGTGTTTTGCTTCCATATCTTTCTTCTTCACTATCTCAGTATACAGGAGTTGCGCTATGAGAGTTGAAGTAAGGTTTGGATGACGAACCAACAAGTTTTTCCTAACACAATTATGTGGTACAACATTTGTCACAACCCAGTGGATGTGATACTTTGGCACGTGGGCATGCACCTTTGCAGGACAACCTGATTGAACACACTTGACGGTATATTTCGTTGGACTAGATATGTGTGTCCGGAATACCCTCTGGGTAGACATAGCCCACTTTATCACCGCACACTTCATTTTCTTCTTCGTGTCAAACATAGCCCCGATCTGGACTTGATTCAGATTATATTGCCATGGAGTCTCATGGCCATCGTTGACAGCAAAGCCGGCCGATATGTCCTCCTCCTAGGCAGCAGGAATTCGTACCTCCTCCTCATCCTCGGAATTTTTAGAATCAAGTTCCTCTACAATCCCATCCTCGTCCTCTGCCTCCATCACCCTCTACATTTCCTCGCCTTCCTCGTCCCCATCAGCAACACCAGAGGCAGCTAGTACTACCGTTTGAATACTCTGACCGGCAGCATGACCACTAACAATATCTGACTCATTGTCGGCTTGAGTATCATTCACATTCGTTGGATGTGACCCGGATACATAAATCTCGTTAGCCACTTGACTACTCTGGCCTGGATCATACCCCACGGTTGGCGGTACGATGTTCTCCACCTTCACCACTGGTTGCACTAGGGCATAAGGATGGATTCTTCGGTCTCTGCAACGACTTAACAGAGACAACCAATGATGGCTCCTATCTATAGGAATCAAATACCAGTTGACATTTTTATAGGATTTAGTCCACAAGGCATGAATACTGACGGAACAAACATCGGGATCGAGGCCAAAACTAGTAGTCAACTAGTGCTTCAACTGCCTAATGTCCACTCTGTCTGGGTCCGAAAGTGTCATCTCGCCTGATTTAAACTCACTAAGATCAAACCCCAACTCATTATATCAAACATGACCAGGGCCGTAATACATAGTCAGATTTACGGATTCAGACATTTTAACCTGGTCAGAAAATATCACCTCCTCATTATTCGCAATGAATATATCGACACTAAAATAAAACTTACACTGTAATGTACCTCAAAAAACCTACACTTAAATGAGCTACACAAAAATTAACCGACTGACTAATCCTACTATTTCTACACAAAAACTTACTATGACTAACTAACTAGTCCTACACTACAAAAACATAAACTAAAACTTGATACTAATATGACTACACTAACTAAAACTACACTAATATGACTACACTAAAATCACTACACTTACACAAATAACCTAAAATAACTACGCTGCTAAAAATAACATAAACTAATTTTACGTACATGACAAAAAAAACAAAAAAAACAAAATTAACAGCAAAAATTTATACCTTCGACGCATGAGTGCACTCCTTCTTCCTCTCCACCACTCCACCTTCTCACCATTGAAAGCTCCACCACCACACCATCTTCTCCTCCACACGAACAAACCAGTACACCGTTGCAGAAAATAAAACCGTAGGGCGGGGGAGAAATACACGATCTATCAATTCATCGGATTGAAATGGCAAATGAGTGGAGGGATTGGGAGATCAAGGGGGTGATTTCGGCCTAGAAAGAGTGAAAAATGGAGAGAGCAAGGAGGAAGAAGGGAGCCGGCCGATAGGGGCCTTATCTGGGGCCTTTCGGCCTCCACTTGGCCGACAGGTGGCCCCTCGGCCTGGGCCTGGCCGATAGGTGGCCCCTCGGCCTGGGCCTGGCCGACTGCCCACCCGTCGGCCCAGTAACGGCTGACAGGGTATTAGTTTTGCAATTTTTTCAATCCGCACCCTTTTTTCAAAATTGATATAAAATTTATGCTATTTCTGAAAAAAAAATCGCAACTTGAGTGCAAGAAATAAACATGCTAATGATATTCTACCTATCAACTAGAGGCATGGCAGAAAATAGACATATTATGGAACACATCTCATGAAGAAACAACATGGCAAGACCTACAGTTTACTTGCAATCATCCACACGAAATCAAACAAAATAATAGATCTGCACCTAACGCCATGATGCACTTTTGCAACAGAGTTTTGAGCATGTATATGATTCCTAATATGTATGCAAAACATCCATGGTGAATTACACATTCAGTAGATGATTTTCTATGTCAAGAACATTTTCATTGGAGACACGTGCACAAAGTTACAACCCCCTAAATATGCAACTATGCTATATTTTGCGGCTGGAAAAGGATTTAGCCAAAAATTTACCCCTGCCGAAGACGGGATGGGGCCGACCCGGGACGGAGTCGTACGGGTGCGTCGAACTAGTTTGGATCGGGGGCGTGGCCATATCGGGACGAGGTGATCCCACCTAGGGTCAACGTCGGCAGCGGCTGGGAAGCCGATGGCAGGGCGGCGAGGAGGCACGACGAGGCCGGCTGGAGGCATAGGGCGTTCGGGGCGGCGCGGATCTAGGGGTTGGGAACACGGATCTAGCTGGCGGCAACCCCCACGACAGCAAGCGGTGGGAGCCCCGACGATCTCGTTGACGCGGTGAGGCGCACGCTGGAGGTGACAGTGCGGCTCGGCGGCGGAGGCAGGCGATGGCGCAACGCGCGGCAGAGGCGACGGGTTGAGCAGATGCGGCGGCGGTGTCGGTGCGGCGGCGCTCGGGCAGGTGGGCCGATGCACGGTCACCGGCGGGAGGAGGCGAGGCGGCAGGGCGGTCAGGACGGCTCGGGCCCGCATGGGCTGGCGGTGGCGCTGGCTCGGGCCTGGGAGAGCTGCGCTTGTGAGAACTGGGGAGGCCACGTGGCGGCTCCTGGTTGGCCGCGGGCCTCCTGCGGCGACTGGGCTGGCTGGCTGCCGGCCAAGTGGCGGCGCTAGGGAGGGCAGGTGCGGAATTTGAGGTGGGAGGAGGGAGAGGCTAGATTAGGAAGGGCTAGCCTTCCTTTTATAGGCTGGGGTTGGTGCTAGGGGTTTTATGGGTGGTTTTCGACCGTGCGATTGCCATCGGACTGCCGGATACGGCTGGATGTTTAGGTGGGCTGGTTGGCTGTGAAGAGGGGGTGTGGGCTGAGGAGAGAGGGAGGTTGGTGGCCCATGACATGATTTTAAAAAACCAAAAACGTCTGATAATTAAACCGATGACGGTGCCGCTACGGTCGACCGTTCGGGTATCAAACGACCTCGGAATGCGACGAAATTTGGTAGGCGGCCTACCTACAACAAAACAAGACCGCATACCAACTTCCGACCCTGTCATGGTTTTGGCACGGTAGATGTCCGAAGACTTAGGCTTGAGGACATCGCTAAGGCGGTGGACACAAAGGGGTTGGTCGGGACGAAATACACGGGTTTACCCAGGTTCGGCCCCTCGAGAAGAGGTAAAAGCCTACGTCCTGCTTTGTGTATATTGATTGGAGTATCGAGTACAAGGGAGCATATTCGCTTGACCTAGCTCTCGATTGGTTGGTTTCTGTCTCAGCCGTCCCCAGGTCTTGCCTTTACATAGGAGGTCAAGACCCTGGGTTACACAAGTCCCAAACCGACTCTTACAACGTGTCTGGCCCCGTCTCTAAGCCGTCTTTGCCTATCTTGGGAAATTGTCTCCGGGCGGCTCACCTGCCCGGGTCTTGTGCCTTCTTCCTATCTCTGGGCCTCCGTCTCAACCCATCTGGTGAGCCGCCGTGCGGCCTAGCCTTCCTCTTCCAGCCCATATGATAATGAGCCACCAGGTATGGCTCAGCCCCTCCTGGGCGGGTCTTACCGTGGGGTTATATCCCAAATATTGGGCCCCAGATTGATATGAGCTTGCCCATGTTAATCTCCATTTTATTAAGCGGCGTGTCTAACGTCCTTGTCAACTAAAAACAAAAGGAATTCATAACCTTCCGTGACGTCACCTTCGGATATGCAGAAAAGATTATGTGACATTTGCAATGGATCTTCTCATTAAACGATCGGCCCGAAAATCGAGCCGTTCGTCTTGGTCTATCATCATTTCGCCCCCTCGATTCCTGCGCACACTGTTTGGCGTCCCATCTCTTAAATAGGGCCACGAGGGTTTTTTCTCTTTTCCTCTACCGCCACTATCTTTCTTCTTCCTCCCGACGCTTGCACTTCCTGAGCTCCACCACGCCGGTGGGATCTTGCTGTCATCATTAACCTTGGCCATTGCATCAACCTGGACGATCCAGATTTTCACTCGCATCGACAGCATACTTGAGGTACGTTTTTCAACCCCTATCAGATCTATAGTTACCTCATTTGAATCCTTTCAAGTTCGTCAGACCTCCATTAACGTGCCCCGCTTGTTCATCCAATCGTCCCTATAATCCAAACTGATAAGTAGCCCTTCGGATCTCGTAATGTTGTTAATCCACCGCGGCTATCCGTGCAGAGCCAACAATAGCTCATCCTAGATCTGCACCCTGCTCCTTTTCTTGCGCCAACTGCTTGTTCTTCCTCGGCTCCTCTTTTAGGGTTGAATTAAGTTTAATTTTTCCTTGCCTGTAGATCTTGCAGTCATGGTATAATATGTGAAACATGTTTATCTGCCCTTAGTAATATCTGTAGCATGGTATTGCCCACTTAACCCGCCATCGAGTCACCAGCTCTTCCGATAAACTGTATTGGCGGCTTAACATCACACTATTTAGTTTCATCAGTCGTCTTGATTGTCTAGTCGCTTTCTGACCCGCCGCATCCTACTCCTTTCATAGTTTGACCCGCCGTCATGTATCGAGCACCTGCATCCTGTGACTGGGTCTGCTTTGGAGTCACCGAGCAATTCTTATTGGATTTCATAGAGGCAGGTACATTGCCGGCTCAAAATGTTATTCACTAGCGGGTTCCGGGGTCATAAAAGAAACCTACCCCTAAGGAAGGGGAAATTGTTATATTCGCTGATCACCTTCTCCGTGGTTTCAGTCCGCCTGGATCAAAATTCTTCTGAGACGTCATCCACTTCTTTAAACTGCATCCTCAAGACATTGCCCCAAATGCTGTCTCCAACATGTGCAACTTTCAAGTCCTTTGTGAGGTTTACTTGCAAGAAAAGCCATTCATCGACCTCTTCCGCGACTTCTTCTATGTCAACCGCCAAATGGAAGTGGGGGCTGGACCAAGCTTGGAGCTCGGCGGAGTCTCCATCCAAAGACGAAGAGATCTGGCCTATCCGGCTGTCCTTATGCCAAGCCACCCCAAATACTTGAATAGAACTTGGTTTTACTATAGAGACACCTCTCTAGAAGGAGAAAACCCACTGTCAGGTTACCGTCCTACCCGGCTCTGTACTTCCACTAAACTTCCAGACCAGATGTCTACTACGACACGAATGAAGTATGCTCCGGCTTTCACAAAAATCAAGGTCCTTCTGGCGAACGGTTTGACGAGAGTTGACTTAACCCGTTGTTCGATCTCATGGAAATTCTTACCACTAAGCCGACGTGACCGGCTTATGTGCGAATACACGGGCGATGAGAATGATCCTCTCTGCTTCAACCACACACCGCAAATCACCCTCCGGACGTAAGGACGACTTTCCAATTTGTTTGCTCTTTGTCTTGACTTTGTATATGACAACTTTAAATCTTTTGGCGGCTTTGCCTACAGGCCAACTCCAGCTTCTGGAAGAAAAAATACACTGCTCCCATGAAGAAGAAGTCTCAGGCGGGTAAAGGCCGTGGCCGCAAGAAGAAGACTTTGGCTCAAAACCTGCTCGAGCTTGATGATTCAGAGGTAGAACTTGACTCCCTTAGCCGTCTTTTTATGCAACTTATTGACAACAACTGCACACAGGAGGAGAGAGAAATGAGCCACGCCAACGCCCCTGAGGGAACATACATTTCTTCCGTCTCAGAAATCTTACCACAAGAGAAGATATGGCGGGTCGTCCAAAAAGTTCCTTTTTCACATCCTCTTGCTTACTTAGATCCTGAATTTTCCTTGAAGAAGCAACATCATGATTCTCGACATCAGACACGGAGCACCACCTCTAAGGATCTTATGGCCGGCTTACCCAACTCCCCGGCGCCGCGGAAACATCCCGCTGAGGTACTTTCTTTCTAAAAATCCGATATCTGTCTTACACTCTTGTACTATTGTCTTACTCTTATGTTTATTGTCTTAATTTATAGGAGTCACCTCCTTCGTATGGCGACTCGACTGCCTCCAAGCTTCCTCCTATGAAGATCAACCTAGAGTACGCTTTCACCCTGCCATGTGTACATTATCTATATTGTGTTTGCACACTGTAATGACTCTTTGCACTTTCAGGGCTCAAGCCAAACGTAGGAAGACAAGCGGTTCCACCGTTCCTCCTACCGCTCAACAACCGAAGACTGCCGAGCCATCTCCCTCCACTAATGATGAACCTTCTGACACTAACAAGGAAGCACCTCAGCGCTCTCCTCCACCCTCAGAACCGGCGGGTCATCGCATGGCGACTTCTCATAGTCCAGCGGCTTACCCTAAGCCGCCCAGTCATGCCGCTGAAGACTCATCTCTTCCCAACGTTACCATCACCGGGACGGGTTATCAATCCCCAACTCATCATGTATTGGCAAAACACTCCAGCAAGATTGATACTTGCTCTCCAGAGAAGCTTAACTTCGAATTCCCTGTCTTGGAGAAGATGACTACAGATGACTTACATGCAGGCTATTTGAATCGCCTTTTTGCCAGCCACAACATGGAGACCAAACTTGTTGGTTTGATGAAGAAAAAATATGAGGTATCTTTCATCTTCTGCATTTCTGTTATACCGTTATGTAGCCCCCAAGAACCGGTGTAATATTGCAAATGATAGACCGGGTCTTCCAAACCTTTGACATGTTGTAGAGAACTTTAACCTGTACCCCCAAGTACTGGGTTAAATCGCATATAAGCTGGTACTTATGTTAAATCTTAGATCCAAGTGTAGCGCCCAAGTCCGGATCATTATAACAATGATAAGCCAAAGTTTTCATGTTTGAGAAGTTTGTCAGGTGCCCAAGTCTGGGTTATTATAACAATGATGAGCTAGAACTTCACCATAGACTTGGAAAGAAAACACAGACATTAGCCCCCATGTGCCAAGTATATTGCTTGCAATCTGCTTAGGACTTGCATCAGAAATAAATCCATCCTGGCGACTTAACCTTTATAATCTTTTACTTGTATAATGCAGGAGGCGTTAGATGCAGCTGAGTCTGAATGTGTCGACTTAAGGGAAAACCTGACCACTCAACTGACCGCCCGAGCAACAGCAGAAGAGAAATTACGGGTGGCTGTTGAACAACTTGAGAAACTCTAGGTCGACATAACCGCGTATAAAAAGACTGCCAAATCTGACCAAGCTGCCTTGTCCAAGCGTCTCAGTGATACTGAGGAACAACTCAAACTTGCATTAGCAGAGCTGAGGACTCTCAAAGACCACATATCCAAGATGACTGTCGCTATCTTTGGTAAGTATGTACGGCTTAAAAAAATTCTTGTGGAAAAAATACGTGTCAGGCGGCTTATCACTTTGAAACTTTTGCTGCAGGCAAGAGGAGCCGCCAGCTATACTCAAATAGTAGGATGAAATTGAAGGCAATATATACTTTGACTGAGCAACTCCGTAGTGGATCCCTCTATACCATCAAGGCCATGATGACGCCCAAGTATGTTCCCAAATTTATGAAGGGTGTTATAGAAGTCTTGTAAACTTTGCCCAAACAGGTGGACGAAATGAGGCAATCAGCCGCTAGGAGAGGGGCCATAGCTGCGCTAAGCCGGTCCCTAGCCTTTGCTCCTGAGTTAACCGTCGAAGAAATGATGAACGGCTTCCCCTCCAAGAAGGATGATGGCTTGGACTTTACTAAAGCGGATTACACCAAATGCATCAAGGCCTCTAGGAGACTTGTTGATGAGACAGATCTAACTCCCTACCAGGCGGCTTACGATGAGAACAACCAATGGCTGCGTTGCCCAACTTTCAAAGCTAGGGATTTAATCCCTGCATGCCGTAAGCTGCTCTTCGCCCCTGAAGTTGATCTGTCTCCTCTTTTCGACGACACTCAATTCGAAGCTTTATTAAACCGGATGCACGAAGACCTGGCGCAAGATGACCCGCCGTCAAATTAAAACTTTGTTGTTCTTGACTGAATGTAACCCAGCCAGTTGAACCGCTGAGATATGGAACTGTGAAAAAACTTTGAATCCTTCGTCTTTTGAGCTCCTGGAGAGCCATGTAATAGATCTAGAAGAAACTTGATTACCTCATCCATCGTGCACCCATGATTTTAGAATCATCTTATGCACTTTCTCTCTGTCTTGCATTCTTCTCATAATGTCTTTCAACATACTTAACAGCAATTCATCTTATGAGAGAAAACTTGCAAAAACAAGACAGAATACTCTGCAGCGTTTGTACGGGCGGCTTAAAAAGGCATAGCCCGGATATGTTAGCATTTGTATAACCTTGCTTCTTCTTTCATAATCTTACTCTGACACGGTTTGATAAACCAGCATGATATGTGAATACGATGCAATGCATGATGTAATGCATGATGGAATGCACGATGCAATGTATGATGCAATGTGTGGTATTCTTGCTTTCCTTGCTGTTTTCCAAAAACTCATATGATGGTTCTTCCTGGCTGGACTCGCTACTTGAACTCATATTAGTGTAGGGTCTCTAACAAGAGTGACCGTCAACTCCTTTGAGAGACTCAGGGTCTCTAGGAGAGATTAACTGATAAGAGCGCACCGAACTAAAAACAGACACATCTCCCGGTTCCGCTGAGTGGAATCTCTGCTTGAACTCAAACAATGCTCGGTTTATAGGCGAGACTAAAGAGAGAAGCGCCCCAGAAGGAGACATAGACGCTGGTTCCGCCGAGTGGACTCGCTACTTGAACTCAAACAATGCTCGGTTTCTAGGCGAGGATTGATGAGCGCAGCTACCCAGCAAGAGACATAACAGGGCATGAGTATCCCTAGGGCCCAGAAACCCCCTCTCACGTGACCAAGTCCGCCATTTGAACCTTAACAAGTGCTCAGGGTCTCCTGGCGAGATTAACTGACCAGTGTGTTGGTCACACAGTGTCTCTAAGCGGTGATTAACTGGTAAGAGTTCGGCGGGTCACCTGTTGGAGAGGTCATCAAAAGGGGGTAAGTGTATAACTCGCTACAGCCCTAATGATCTGGTCTAACGGAGTTAGAATTTGGGTCCCCGACCTCCTTACAGTGGCTGAAAAGCCTGATCAAGAGGGTTGAAGCTTAACCCGGTGGGTTGAAAGCCCCCAAACAACCTTGTCGATGATATCAACTTGTGTGTCACTTGTAAGCCCAATGTCTTGTGGATCGCCAACTTGTAAACCACCGTCTTGTGGATCGCCAACTTGTAAGTCGCCGTCCTGTAAGCCGCCGTACAATGCTGCTGTTTTGGCTGAAGAGCCGATCAAGAGGGTGAGCGAGCTAAACCTGGTGGGTTGGAAGCCCCCAAGTGACCATGCACAAGTGTTCATCATTTGCACAAATCAGTAATGCAAAAAGAAAAACGGCAAAGGCCCCGGCTTGCAGGGATGCCAACTTTATTATATGAGAAATATACATACATTAAAGTATGTATGTACAAAGATGGGAGTCGATGGCTCAAGTATAGTAAGGTCGCAGATGAGCGATGTTCCACGGTCGATGAGTCTCCTGTCCAGAGGTACGTGACTCATCCCGTACGTCAATGAGATAATATGACCCATTGTTAAAATTTCTGCTAACCATGAAAGGTCCTTCCCATGGGGGAGATAACTTGTGTGCATCCGTCTGATCTTGAATCAAACATAACACCAAGTCACCTTCTTGGAATGTCCGGGTCTTGAACCTGCGGCTATGGTAGCGATGTAGGTCTTGTTGATAAATCACCGACCGAGCTGCCGCAAGATCACGCACTTCATCCAGAGCATCCAACGCATCTAACGCGTCATTGCATTGTCAGCTTCCACGTAAGCCGCCGCCCACGGTGAATCATGACGTATGTTGCTTGGTAACACGGCCTTCGCACCGTAAACCATGAAAAAAGGCGTGTAACCTGTCGACCTGTTAGGCGTAGTATTGATGCTCCAGAGGACAGAAGGTAGCTCCTCAACCCAACATCCCGACGTTCTCTGCAAAGGAACCATAAGCTGGGGCTTGATACCTCTCAAGACTTCTTGGTTGGCTCGCTCCGCCTGACCGTTGGATTGTGGATGAGCAACAGCAGAAACATCAAGCCGGATGTGCATGCTTTCACAGAACACCTTCATAGCCCCCTTGGCTAAATTTGTTCCATTGTTTGTGATGATGCTATGAGGGTATCCAAATCGGTAGATCAATTTTTTGACAAACTGAACCGCTGTGGCCGCATCACATTTACTGACCGGCTCAGCCTCCACCCACTTGGTAAACTTTTTCACCGCTACCAAGAGGTGGGTCTTCTTATCCTTAGACCTTTTGAAAGGTCCGACCATATCAAGCCCCCAGACTGCAAACGGCCAAGTGATCGGAATCATCCATAATTCCTGAGCCGGTACATCAGCATGTCTTCCGAACTTCTGACACCCGTCGCACTTGGCGACTAGATCCTCCGCGTCTTTATGAGCCGTCAGCCAGAAGAAACCATGCCGGAAGACCTTATCCACCAAGGAATTTGAGCCGGCATGATGTCCACAATCACCGATGTGTATTTCATGTAGAATTTCCCTGCCCTCTTCCGGAGAAACACAACGCTGGAGGACGCTGGTAACACTACACTTATGCAACTCACCATTAATGATGGTCATGGACTTAGAGTGCCTCATAATTTGTCGTGCTAGGGTCTCATCCTCAGGTAAATCGCCGTGGGTCAGGTACGCCAGGTACGGTAGCATCTAGTCCGTAGTAGCATGTAAAGCCACCACTAGCTACACTTTAGGGTCAGGTATAGCCAAATCCTCCTCTGAAGGTAGCTTAACAGATGGGTGATAATTTACATCCAAGAAAACATTAGGCGTCACCGGCTTACACTGAGAGCCCAGTCTCGACAATGCATCAGTCGCCTCATTCTTGCGACGATCAATATGATCCACTTGATAACCCTTGAAATGACCAGCGACGATATCCACCTCCTATCGATAAGCCACCATTCGTGGGTCCTTGGAGTCCCACGTGCCTGAAACTTGTTGTGCCACAAGATTTGAGTCGCCAAGGAATCTAACCCGGCTTAGGTTCATCTCCTTTGCCACATGAAATCCATGAAGAAAAGCTTCGTATTCAGCAGCATTTTTCGTACAAGGAAACATCAGCCTGAGCATGTAACAGAACTTATCACCTTTGGCGGAAGTTAAGACAACTCCAGCCCCCGATCCCTCCAACTGTCCGGACCCATCAAAGTGAATTGTCCAATATGTGTTGTCCAGCTTCTCCTCCGGTGACTGACACTCCGTCCAGTCATTTATGAAATCCACCAATGCCTGGGACTTCACGGCTGTGCGAGGCACATACTTCAAATTCAGAGGCCCAAGCTCCAGCACCCGCTTAGCAATTATGCTTGTGGCCTCCCGGTTCTGAATTATATCACCCAATGGAGCAGAGCTAACCATCGTGATCTGGTGTTCAAGGAAATAATGCTTCAACTTGCGTTTTTCCATTAACACCCCATATATTAGTTTCTGCCAATGTGGGTACCTTTGCTTGGACTCTATAAGAACCTCACTGACATAGTAAACTGGCCTCTGGACCGGGTACTCTTTCCCTACCTCCTTGCGCTCTACCACGATCGCGGCACTAGCCGCCCTATTGTGAGCCACCATGTAAAGGAGCAAGGCTTCTTTCTCACCTAGAGCAGCCAAGTTTGGCGGCTCAACCAACTGCTTCTTGAGTGCTTCAAGAGCTTCATCCGCAGCCTTACTCCAGACAAAGTCATCCGTCTTTTTCATCATCTGGTACAAAGGAATAGCCTTCTCACCCAGGCGGCTGATGAAGTGGCTTAAAGCGACAATACGACCCGCCAAGTGTTGCACATCATTGATGCTCGCTGGCTTAGCTAGTGACTTGATGGCCTTTATTTTGTCCGGTTTGGCCTCGATCCCTCGCTCCAAAACCAAGAAACCCAGAAGTTTACCTGCAGGAACTCCAAAAACACACTTAGCCGGGTTAAGCATCATCTGGTAGACCCGGAAGTTATCAAACGTCTCCTTCAGGTCATCTAGCAATGTCTCCTTGTTCCTTGACTTAACCACAATGTCGTCCACATAAGCATGAACATTGCACCCAATCTGACCTTGAAGGCAACTCTGCACACAACGTTGGTTAGTCGCCTGTGCACTCTTGAGCCCAAACAGCATAGACACATAGCAGAAAGCCCAAAAAGGTGTTATAAATGACGTCTTCTCTTGGTCTTTAACTACCATCTTGATCTGGTCATAACCTGAATAGGTGTCCAGGAAGCATAAACTCTCACAACCCATCGTTGCATCAATAATCTGGTCGATACGAGGGAGAGCAAATGGGTCAACTTGACAGGCCTTGTTAAGATCCGTGTAATCTATACACATATGCCATGTGCCGTTCTTCTTGAGCACCAGCACGGGATTTGCTAACCACTTTGGGTGAAATACTTCCAGTATGAACCCTGCCGCCAAGAGCCGGGCCACCTCTTCTCCAATTTCTTTATGCCGCTCCTCGTTGAAATGGCAGAGGAATTTCTTAATCGGCTTAAATTTAGGATCCACATTAAGGTGGTGCTTAGTGAATTCTCTCGGTATACCCGACATGTCAGATGGCTTCCATGCGAAGATGTCCCGATTCTCACGGATGAATTCAATAGCATGCTTTCCTATGCGGGGTCCATGCTAGCCCCGATAGTGAATTGTTTGGATGAGTCGCCCGGAGTAAAATCCACCAGCTTTGTGTCATCCACCACAAACTTCAAGGGCAGCTCAGACTCTGTACTTGGCTTCTTCAACGGAGTCATGTCCGCCGGGTCAATGTTATCTTTGTAAAACTTAAGCTCTGGCTCTGCGCAACTTGACTCTGCGTAAGCCGCGTCTCCTTCGTCACACTCAATGGAAACCTTCCGATCACCGTGCACCTTGATCGTTCCGTTGAGGGTCGGCATCTTGAGCTGCAGATAGACATAACAAGGCCTGGCCATAAACTTTGCAAAAGCTGGTTGGCCAAACAGAGCATGATACGGGCTCTTAATCTTCACCACTTCGAACCACAAAGTCTCCACCCTGTAGTTGTATTGATCCCCAAATGCCACTTCTAAACCAATCTTCCCCAATGGGTAGGCTGACTTACCTGGCACCACCCCATGAAAAACGGTCGATGATGGCTTAAGAGCCTCGTCAGTTAACTCCATCCGCTGGAAGGTGTCGTAGTACAGGATATTGATGCTGCTACCACCGTCCATGAGTAATTTTGTAAACTTATAACCCCCAACCTAAGGAGCGACCACCAGAGCTAGGTGACCCAGATTGTCAATCTGCAGCGGGTGATCCTCCCGGCACCACGTGAACGGATACTCCGACCACTTTAAGTATCGTGGGAGAGCCGGCGTGGCCGCATTAACCGCCCTCTTGTGTAGCTTTTGATCCCGCTTATCAAGGCTTGTAGTGAAGACATGATACTGCCCCCTGCTAAGTTGCTTCGGGTTGCTTTGATATCCAGACTGGTTATTCCGTTGCTAACCACCATTGCCCTGCAGTTGATGATGACCTCCCTGATTTCCTTGACCCTGGTAACCCGAACCTGACCCGCCGGCTCCAAAACCTGCTCCTGAACCGCCCAGTCCTGAACCTGCCGACGGGCCGTTACCATTATTATGGTGCCGACGAAGGCTGTAATCCTGGAACTGGTGCATAATGTTGCACCCCTTCCATGTGTGGGTGGCCACTTTATCCTGTCGGCTGTGCACCGGGCACGGTCTGTTCAGTGCCTCTTCCAAGTTGGAAGGCACATATGCCTTATCTTTGTTGAACGTTGGCCTAAAATTTCCATTGCCCCTGGCACGACCATTCCCAGCATTGGTGCTTGCCACTAACTCTGACCTGCCATCTGGGTTCTTCCGCTTGCCCTGGTTGTCGTTTCCAGCACCGCCCTGCTAGCTCTTGTCGTTGTTGCCCTTGTTGCCCTGAGCTGACTTCTGATAATCGGAGCTTGGGTCTTTGGTGGTATCTGAATCTGTATACTTGGTGAGAGCCATCATGAGCTCACCCATGTCCTGACAAGAACGCTTCAACTGCCCAAGCTTCTGTTTAAGGGGTAAAAAGTGACAGTTCCTTTCCAAGATCAGAACTGCTTGAGGCGTCGAAATATTCTCCGACGAGCGGATCACTGTCGAGACCCGCTGGACCCAATGATGGGCCGATTCACCTTCCTGCTGTAAATAGTGATCAAGATCCACGGTTGTCATAGGTTGCTTGCAGGTTCCCCTGAATTTCTTGATAAAGCGTGCTTTCAACTTGGCCCAAGACGTGATGGTGTTAGGTGGCAAACCCTTCAACCAAGTGCGGGCCGGTCCTTCTAACATCATGATGAAGTATTTCGCACAGACCACCTCTAGGGGTAGATCAGTCGTGTAGTTAGGCACCTTTCGCGGCCTCTTAAAGTCTTTAGGCAAACGTTCATTCCTTAGATCCTCCGGGAGACACTACACACCAACTCCCCCGGAAGAACTGCTAACAGGAGGGGTTGGTGGTGCCGGCTCAGGAATCTCCGGGTAATCCATCACCGGTGTAGATCCATGCTGAGTCCGACCCCTATCCATAGTATCCTGAATATCCCTCTCAGGTATGTTATCATTGGTCGGGTTCCGCCTCTACTCACTTCTAGAAACCGCTGGTAACTCAATGCACCGGCTGTAGCTACAACTGTGAACCGGCGTAGAGTGCACCCGGCTCCGGCTGTGTGTGTACCTTTCTTGCTAGGCCACCGCTGTTTGCAATAGGCTGATTGCATTCCTTGCCTCTTCAACAAACGGCATCCCTTCAGCCAAGGTGTTGGGGATATAACCCCATGGTGAGAACCGCCAGATGGGCTTCGGGTTACGTCAAACGGCTCTTGAGCCGGCCCAGAGGATAGGCCGTGAGGGCAATGGCCCAAGAAGATAGGCGGCTCAATATGGTAGGCCGTAAGGTGACACGGACCAGAAGACCCGGGCGTGTAAGCCACCCGGAGGTTGCCGAACTAAAGGATGTCGTGTAAGACTCGGATATGTAGCAAGAGTCGGTGTGTAATTGTGTGACCCGGGGTCTTCACCTCTTATATAAAGGTAGACCTGGGGCGACTTAGAGGATAGGTTATCGAAAGCTAGGTCAAGCATTTAGCTCCCTTGTAATCGATACAACAAAGCAATACAACACAAAGCAGGACGTACGCTATTACCTCGACTCGAGGGGCTGAACCTGGGTAAACCCGTGTCTCTTGTCCCGATCAACCCCTTTGAGTCCACCAAAATGGCGATGGCCTCGAATCCAAGTCCGCTAACCCGGACATCTGCCGTGATAAATCAACGACAGTTGGCGCCCACCGTGGGGCTTGCGCTCAGTGGTGTTCAGTTCTCGAAGGGCTCCCTTCCAGGGCTCGAGGGATACGTGGTCGGTAGGATGAGCAAGAGTCGCCACGGCCGGCTCTACATCAACAATGCCAGTTGGGGGCTTGATGTTGCATCTGTGGAGTATGGATTCCGGGTCCCGTTCAGCAGGATCCATGTCTTCATTGGAAAGGTTGACGGATCTGCACCTGGGCCAGACATCTGCACCAAAATCGTCGAGCCGGCCCGATGTCTGCAGTCCACACGTGACATAAGCCCTGCCCGTGCTGATCCGGGTCAGAAGCATGTCTTCGTGGGCTTCACTCAAGGTATGGATCTAGAAGCTTCCGGGTCACAGGAAACTCTTGTCGACTCGGAAGGTGAATCTTCAAGTGGAGAGACTGAATCACTCTGCCAGCTCAGTAATGGTGGCCTTGGGGGTCATGGTCCCCTCGGTCATGAGTAGGATCGCTCTGAGACGGATGACTTAGGGTCGTCGGCTCATGCGGCGGTGTTCATGGCGGGTCCACGGGCTGCCGCCTCGGGAGACAATCCACCGCCACCACCGGCTCAAGCTCTTGTCGAACTGATGGACGAACTCGAGGCCTTGATGGCCACTGAGGTTATGCCGGATAATCAAGCGGCCCGGAACGCAGAGATCGCAAGGATTAAGGGCCAGATGGCAGAGGAACGTCAAAGGATGGCTGACCTGAAGACCCAGATGGATGAGGAGGCGGCACGCATCAAGACCGACGCCTTCCATATTGGGTTGGAGCAGGTGTCAGTGGTGGCGGTCCATCGGAGGAGGCACCAGCCCCATTTGCCAGAGCGCTATGAGGCGAGGAACCTTTTCAACACTCCCGGCTCGGGGAGAGCAGCAGCTGCGCCTCAGCCGGAGCGGACGGCGGCTCACCTGATCTGGTGTGATCAAGCTCCGCCAGGAGGTTTTTCAACACTGGCGGGTCATTACTCTAACCCGGCCGAGAACATGATGGCGGCGGCCACCCGGCTTGGAACAATTCCTATCCCGGATGAGGCACCTTTTGCAAAGGATGTGAGGAACGCTATTGGGTATTTATAGACGGTCGTGGCGCAGCAAGAGAAGTATACTCGCAGTCGGAGCCGTGTTCATTCAACCCCTCTTCCTAGCCGAAGCTTCAGCCGGCGTTACGAGTCGCCAGTGGTTGCCAGTAGTGATCCACGCCGAGGGCCGCTGGAGGGCGAGCAAGCGGCTCTGGACGCGCAAGCTCTTGTGGACCAAGCAAGGAACAGGCGATAGGTGGAGGCGGCAGCGGTTCATCCAGAGCCGGCGCTTTCCGTTCTGATGGGAGACGGAATACCAGCTAGTACCGGAACCGTTGGAGTGCCATGTTTAACTCCAGCTCTGAGAAGTGAACGGTTACCGAAGGATTTTAAGGGGGCTCGGAAAGTTCCAAATTACACGGCTGATTTGCCACCTCAGGCTTGGGTCGAGAGCTATGAGCTAGCTATGGAGATGTTGGATGTTAGTGAGGCGGTGTGTGCTAAGTACTTCATCGTGATGCTTGAGGGCCTGGCCCGAACATGGTTAAAGGGCTTGTCACCCAACACGATAAGTTCTTGGGCTGAGTTGAGAGCAAAGTTTATTAAAAAAATTAGGGGACCTGCAAGCAACCTATGACCATCGTGGATTTGGATCACTGTGTTCAGCAGGAGGGCGAGTCGGCTCATCATTGGGTCCGCCGGGTGTCAACCATTATTCATTCTTCGGAGCAGATCACGGCAGCTCAAGTGGTGCTTATTCTGGAGAAGAATTGCCACTTTGTCCCATTGAAGCAAAAGCTCGGCTGGCTCAAGCGCGCTTGTCAGGATATGGGAGAGCTCATGACGGCCCTGGCAAAGTGCGCTGATTCGGATAACACTAAAGATCCGGGCAAAGTACGCATTAGAGCTAGGACCTCTTAATTTGGTCTATGTTCCTCGCACGGCTATCAAGTCCCAAGCCCTTGTGGATTTCATAAATGATTGGACGGAATGTCAAGCTCCTGAGGAAAAGCCGGACGATACATACTGGACTATACACTTTGACGGGTCTAAACAGTTAGAGGGGTCAGGTGCAAGAGTTGTTCTGACGTCTCCCAAGGGTGACAAATTTTGCTATGTGCTCCGGTTCATGTTTCCTTGCACTAATGATACGGCTGAATATGAGGCTTTGCTTCATGGTCTTAGAGTTGCTAAGGAGATGAATTTAAGTCGGGTTAGATGTCTGGGCGACTCAGATCTCATGGCTCGGCAAGTTTCAGGTACATGGGATTCTAAGGACCCACGGATGGCGGCTTATCGACGGGCAGTTGATATCATTGCAGGTCACTTCAAGGGTTATCAGGTGGATCATATTGATCGTCGCAGGAATGAAGCGGCTGATGCTTTGTCACGGTTAGGTTCTGAGCGAAAGCAGGTGCCGCCTAATGTTTTTCTGGACGTCTTACATAACCCGACTATCAAAGCACCTTCGGAAGAGGATTTGGCTATTCCTGACCCAGAAGCACAATTGGTGGCGGCTTTACGGGCCATGCCAGACTGGACTATTCCTTACTTGGCGTACTTAACACGTGGCGAGTTACCTGTGGATGAGGATCTGGCCAGGATGATCACCCAGCGTTCTAAGTCTATGATGATTGTCAATGGTGAGTTACATAAATGCAGTGTGACAGGTGTCTCTCAGCGTTGCGTCTCACCAGAAGAGGGCCATCAGATCCTGAATGAAATTCATGCTGGTGATTGCGGACACCATGCCGGGTCTAAATCGGTGGTGGCTAAGGCTTTTCGTCATGGGTTTTTCTGGTTGACGACTCACAAGGATGCAGAGGACATAGTCCGTAAGTGTAACGGTTGTCAGAAGTTTGGCCGGCGCACTAACGTTCCGGCTCAAGAGCTGAGGATGATACCAATTACTTGGCCATTTGCGATCTGGGGGCTTGACATGGTAGGGCCTTTCAAGAGATCCAAGGACAAGAAAACACACCTTTTGGTAGCGGTTGACAAGTTTACTAAGTGGGTAGAAGCGGAGCCGGTTAACAAGTGTCATGCGGCTACAGTGGTCTTATTCATTAAGAAATTGATTCACCGCTTTGGTTATCTACATAGCATCATTACTGACAATGGGACAAATTTATCCAAGTGAGCTATGAAAGCATTCTGTGAGAAGGAGCATATCCGGCTTGATGTTTCAACCGTGGCACATCCGCAATCCAATGGTCAGGCGGAGCGCGCTAACCAGGAGATTTTGAGAGGGGTTAAACCCCGGCTTATGGTTCCTTTGAAACGAACACCCGGATGTTGGGTCGATGATTTGTCTTCCGTCTTATGGAGCATCAGAACCACCCCCAACAGGTCGACGGGTTTCACGCCCTTCTTCATGGTGTACGGTGCTGAGGCAGTATTACCCAGCGACATCCGGCATGATTCACCAAGGGTGGCAGCTTATGTTGAGGCGAACAATGAGACGGCGCGTCAAGATGCGTTGGATGCTCTGGAAGAGGCACGAGAGTTGGCAGCGGCTAGTTCCGCGATTTACCAACAAGACCTGCGACGCTATCACAGCCGCAGGGTGAAGACCTGGACGTTCCAGGAAGGAGACTTAGTGCTCCGGTTGATTCAAGACCAGTCAGGCATGCATAAGTTATCTCCGCCATGGGAGGGGCCTTTTGTGGTCAGCAAAAACGTCAACAATGGGTCGTATTACCTCATTGACATCCGGGATGAGTCGGATACAGCAGGTCAGGAGACCCGGCGGCCATGGAACATCGCACATCTGCGACCTTATTTCACTTAGTAAAAGGTGAAAGCGGCTATCATTGTACATAATGTATTTATGTGAATAAAAGTTAGTATCCCTGCAAAGATTGGGACCTCTGTTCTTATATACCTCCTTGTTCAAGCAAGAAGAGTTTCTTCCATCTCAAATATTAAGCTGGGATGGTTGTGACGGTCAGTTATTGAGCTGTCCTCCGGTTAAAAATAAGTTAAACCGCGGCTGACAATGGAGGCTTCTTGCCTTCAGGTATAGCTTACATTACCTATTGACAGCAGTGGTTCACGTTGTTGAAGGGGGCTTCCCACCTCCGGGTGTAGCTTATCTAACCCTAACAGCGTTAGTTGTTGAAGGGGGCTTCCCACCTCCGGGTGTAGCTTATCTAACCGTAACAGCGTTAGTTGTTGAAGGGGGCTTCTCACCTTCACGTGTAGCTTATCTAGCCCTAACAGCGTTAGTTGTTGAAGGGGGCTTCCCACCTCCGGGTGTAGCTTATCTAACCCTAACAACTGGCTCTCAAGCCAAATTATGTTGCCAAGTCAACATAGCTGTTGAAGGGGGCTTCTCACCTCCGGGTGTAGCTTATTTAACCCTAACAGCCAGCTTTATGCCGCTTCTGGTTACTTATTAACCGCGGTCGTCGAAGGGGGCTTTTTACCGACGGGTTAGCTTATCTCACCCTAACGGCCGGCTTTCATGCCACTTCTGGTTACTTAGTTAACCATGGTTGTCGAAAGGGGGATTCTTACCGACGGGTTCGCTTATCTCACCCTGAACAACCGGCGTTTACGTCAAAATTTAGTTGTTTATCAACTGTAGCTGTCGAAGGGGGCTTCCCACCTCCGGGTGTAGCTTATCTAACCCTAACAGCCGGCTCTCAAAGCCGAAATATGTTGCTGCAGCTGTGGAAGGGGGCTTCCCACCTCCGGGTGTAGCTTATCTAACCTTAACAGTCGGCTCTCAAAACCAAAATATGTTGCTTATCAACTGCAGTTGTTGAAGGGGGCTTCCCACCTCCGGGTGTAGCCTATCTAACCCTAACAGCTGGCTCTTAAGCCAAAAGATGTTGACAAGTCAGCCTAGCTATCGAAGCGGACTTCCCACATTCAGGTGTAGCTTATCTAACCCTAACAGCTGGCTCTTAAGCCAAAAGATGTTGACAAGTCAGCCTAGCTATCGAAGGGGGCTTCCCACCTCCAGGTATAGCTTATATCCCCATCAAACAACCGGCTTTATGCCGTTCCGGGTCATCAGTAGCCACGGTTGTTGGTAGAGGCTTCTTACCTTTGGGTATAGCTGACATTACCCAACGACAACCGGCTTTCGAATTGATCCGTCTTACAAGACCCGGAGTCATATTGATCCGGTGGACAACCTGCAAGTTTCAAAAGTTTATTGCTTCGATTCTTGTTTCCCGGTTCACGCATGGCAATGTCAAGGCATGAGACTTAGCAAGAAAGACGGAAAATATGTACAGCCGGAGCTTAAAGAAGTGCGCGATGGCACTGTATTCATAAAGAGCAGAGTTATTTCTAAGCTATTACAAAAGTGCTCTCAGCAGGAGCCAAAAGGTGTTGCTAAAGTTTTATCGCCCACGGCGGGTCATTACATGAGCCGCTGCTCAGAAGATTAAAGTGGAAAGATTTTTTCAAGTAGCGGCCGGCTCATCCTGCTCCGGCTCTTCTGCTGGCTTGATCTGGAGATTTTCCAAATCCAAATTGCAGTTAGCCAGAGCCGCAAAGTTCCCGTCTTTAAAAAAGAGAGATGTGTCAAGTTCGCAAGGGAAAGGATCCTTACTTCGGGCGGGGGTCAAATCTTTCCACTCACAGAGAGGCCCACGGATCCTATTGTCTTCGGCATCATAAGCCGCCTGATAGTTTTTAAATCGGCTTCATCTACCAGCACAGAGGCCAGATGGCGAGAGCCCTTGACACATTGGAAGTAATCCGCTTTTGTGAACTCTGAGCCGTCATCTTTCCTTGAAGGATAACAATCCATCATCTTAGCCGTTGTTAGCTCTGGCAAAAAGGCCAGAGCCCGGCTTAAGCCGGCAATTGCTCCTTGGCGAAAGGCGGATTTCTTCAGTTCTTCTATCTGTTTGGGCATGGTGCAGAAGAGTTCTAAGACGCCTTTCAGAGCTGAAGGAATCTTCTCCTTCTATTGAACCGTCTTGATGATAAAAATGGCGCCACAATAGAGTTGCTCGGCGAAGGTGTAAATGGCTTTCAAAGGTAAGAGGCTCTCCGAGGCCAATTGCCGGCTCCTGGGACCTATGTAAGCCGGATGTTCATAAATGAGCCGCCACACTTATAAGTTATGCAGCAGGTAAAAGGAGAGGGTTAAGGGCTTACCAAATAGGGCGGCTATCATCTTAGAAATATGCTGCTTAAGAGTTTGCAGTTCTTCAGAGGTAGCTTTTAACCCGGCTTCAGCATCATCAGCCTGTTTGGTCAGTTGGGCCTTTTCAGACGAAGAAGATTCTTTGAGAGCTGCAAGCTCCGCCCTCACTTTCATCAGCTCTTCGACCAGGATCTAACACTTCTCATCAGTGGCACTTTGAGTGGATTGTTGGTTAGCAAGAGCAGTCTTTAAATTGGTAAGTTGTGACTCGACAATGGATAAAGATTCCTGCAAACCATTCTGAAAGGGTAGAAGCAAAATAAATGCAAGTCTCAAGCAGATTGCAAGCAATATACATGACACTTGGGGGCTAATGTTTATTTTTTCCAAGGAAAGTTCCTACTCAACTCTTTACAAAGTTTGAGTCGGCCCTTGGAGGCTACCATTGGCGCTTCTAAGTTGTCTTCTGCAAAGAAAGTTCCGACTCAACTTTTTACAAAGTTTGAGCCGGCCCTTGGAGGCTACCATTGGCGCTTCTAAGTTGTCTTCTACAAAGAAAGTTCTGACTCAACTTTTTACAAAGTTTGAGCCGGCCCTTGGAGGCTACCATTGGCGCTTCTAAGTTGTCTTCTACAAAGAAAGTTCCGACTCAACTTTTTACAAAGTTAGCCGACCCTTGGAGGCTACCATTGGCGCTTCTAGGTTATCTTCTATAAATGAAGTCCCGACTCAACTTTCACAAGTTTGAGTCAGGCCTTGGAGGCTACCATTGGCACTTCTAAAAGTTATATTCTACTAATGAAGCCCCGACTCAACTTTCACAAGTTTGAGCCGGGCCTTGGGGGCTACAGTTGGCTTTCTAAACAATCTAGGCAAGGATACTCAAGCGGAAGTCCCAACTTAACCCCTAACCGAAGTTAAGCCAGCACTTGGGGGCTAGGTAAGGATATAAAGAATGAGAAGCTCACCTCATATTTCTTCTTCATGAGGTTCACCAATCGAAGTTCCATGTCTCGACTGTTGGATAGCCGGGTCATATAACCAGCATGGAGCTCTTCAGCCGACATCTTCTCCAGTGCAAAAGGCTCAAACTCCAATTTCTTGGAAGTCTCAGTTATCTCGCCCTGCTTGGTCAAAATGTGAATCGGAGAGGAAGGTAAGCCGGTGTTAGTGGTTCCAACATCCGGACCATTTGTATTTTCAGCTGCTGGAGCTGGGCTTGGCGGTTCAGAAGGAATCTTCAGGGGACTCTCCGGAGTTATGTCCTCTATGGCTGGCTCAGCAGAAGCTGTCGGGGCATCTTCGGCTGGCTTCGCAGAAGCTGTCGGGTCCTAAGCAACAGGCTCGGAAGAAGGCTTGGTGACTTTGCGATGTTTGGCTTGGGCGCTGCAAAGTAAAATATCAGCATTGGAAAAGCATCAAGAGCCGGAGGTCGTAAAAAAATACTTGCAGTGGGTTGATCTTGAGTGGCGGTATAGCCATCGCCGAAGAGTCGCCAGAAGAAGGGGATTTCTAAGGAATGAAATAGGAAAAGATGGGTAAAGCTTCAAGTTTACAAAGAAGGAATGTTGAAAGAAAGGACACAAACCTCGGCAGGACGTTTCTTTTGAGCCGGAGAATTGGGTAAGCCAGACATTAGCTCAGTAGAGCGGTGCTCCGGGTTTGCCGACGGTCAGCCTGTTGTTGCTCTTTCAAAAGAAAGTCGGGGGCAAGGTAAGCAAGAGGATGAGAGAGAGAGGGACCCTTCCAACCACTCGTCGAGGTCGCCGGGGGATATAATATTCAGAGTCGGATGAAATGTAAGTTACCTCAGGAGCGTTAACCCGGCTGACATCAGCTTCTTCCTGAAAAGGAATATGTTAGTAAAGAGATAAACAAGGGATAAGGCGGATAAGTAGTACCTCTGAGTTGGATGAGTCGGGTTCCTCGAGCCAGTTCTCCTTTGGGGCGGCTTTCTTGGACTTCTTGCCTGGAGCTTTCTTCTTAAGCTTTGGAGGCAGAACATACTTCTTTTGCCAGAAGTCAGAGCTGGCCTGAAAAAGGTAACCGTTTGAGTGATAATCAATAAGAAAGGCATAAAGTAACAAATGGAGATAATAGTAGAAGAACTGTCTTACTTCTGGAGCCGGATTCTTGGTGTAGAAGGGGGGCAGGCCAATGGCGTAGCATGACCCGGACGCCTCATGAACCAGACTACAGAGGACAGTAGTGATATCATCTTCCGTCAGAGTAGATTGGCTGAAGCATAAGGCGCTATCGAATTTGCCTTCATAATCGCACATAAGCCGGCTCCTACGGCTTCAAGGCATGATCCGCCAGGAAACCCAGCAACGGATCAGATCGAGGCCCGTCAATCCATTGGCCATGAGGGCCCTGATTTTATTGTGAGCCGGCTCATACTTTGCACGTTCAGCAGCAGACAACCGGCCAGGAAGCTCCAAGGTTGATGTAAGCCGGGTTGGATGGTAACCCGACAGTGAACGTTCGTTCTCAGGAGAGGTGTCTTTACAATAGAACCAGGTTTTGTTCCAATCCTTTGGATGACTCGGCATTTGTATGCCTGGAAATATGATGTCCCTACGTCGCTGGATGGAGATCCCACCAAGTTCCAAGCTCGGGCCGTTCTTCGTCTCATTTTGTCGGTTTGCATAGAAGAACTCTCAGAACAGCCCCACTGACGGCTTAATTTGCAAGTAAGACTCGCAAAGTACTTGGAAATTGCAGAGGTTGGAGATGGAATTGGGAGCCAAGTCTTGAGGACAGAGCTTATAGAAATGTAAGACATCACGGAAGAACTTTGAGCCGGGAGGAACAAAGCCCCGTTCAATGTGATCTGAGAACACCACGACTTCACCTTCCTGTGGATTGGACCGTTTTTCATTACCTGGAACCTGCCAATGGATGACATCTTTGGCCGGAAGGGTGCCTGCCTCTGCAAAATCATTTAAGTACTCCTCCGTGATGCAAGAGCCTACCCGGTTGCAAGAATTGGTTGCACGAGACATAGTGGTGGCTTAAAGGCTGTGAAAAATTAAAAGGTATGACAAGTTAAGCAAATTCTAATGGCGGCTTACAAATTTAAAGACTCTGTGGATGAGTGTGACAAGACCTGGCTGATAAGAGCCGGGAGGCCTGGCGGGTCAACAAGGAAAGGAGGACTGAGAAATTGACTAAGTCCTAGGGGAAAATAGATTTCGTAAAGAATCAACTACTACTACGGATCTACAAAAGCAGAGAAAAGAAGTTTTATTTTAACCTAGCAATGAACAGCAGGAGCGAAGGAAAATGAGCCAAAGTCGTTGCAGTCTGCGCATTGTGCGCAGCCAGGCCGTGTGCGGTGGCAAGGCGAGAGCGCGCTTTAAAGGCGCCGACGGCATCGAAATACACACGCCGGGGCAGTGCCGGAGCCCGAGCGGCGGCGGCGGCGGCAGAGCCCATAGCGAAACCCTATGTCGACGGTGGATGAAATGAGATGAGCGGCCACTTCCCGGTGATGGAGTGCCGGAGGCGGATGGAACTCTGGTACGATTCAGGGTGATGCAGCGGCCCAGTCGATGAAGCGGCGAAGACGGCGCCGGACAATGGGGATGCTGGAGCGGCGGCGACAGGAGGAAGAAGAAGAAGGACGCGTGAGCGGGAAGAGTGAAAGGCTCCGACCCGCACGAGTCGTATTTAAAGAAAGAACGGGGAAGGCGCGAAAATCCAGGCGACGGAAACCAATTGGCCGAGGTGGACGCCTCGACTTTCGGGCTCACCATTTAATAACAGATTCGGTGGTGCGTCAGCGGATGTTTTTTGCGGGCTTCACAGGACGTCACGGCGGGTTACAACTGGGCGGCTCTCAGAGAAATAAAAGAAGAGGATGACATGAGCAAGCTCAAATCAACCTGGGGCCTAATGTTGGGGATATAACCCCACGGTGAGACCCGCCAGATGGGCTCCGGGTTACATCAGACGGCTCTTGAGCCGGCCCAGAGGATAGGCCGTGAGGGCAATGACCCAAGAAGATACGCGGCTCAATATGGTAGGCCGTAAGGTGACACGGACAAGAAGACCCGGGCGTGTAAGCCGCCCGGAGGTTGCCTAACTAAAGGATGTCGTGTAAGACTCGGATATGTAGAAAGAGTCGGTGTGTAATTGTGTGACCTGGGGTCTTCACCTCTTATATAAAGGTAGACCCGGAGCGACTTAGAGGACAGGTTATCGAAAGCTAGGTCAAGCGTTTAGCTCCCTTGTAACCAATACAACAAAGCAATACAACACAAAGCAGGACGTAGGCTATTACCTCGACTCGAGGGGCCAAACCTGGGTAAACCCGTGTCTCTTGTCCCGATCAACCCCTTTGAGTCCACCACAATGGCGATGGCCTCGAATCCAACTCCGCTAACCCGTACATCTGCCGTGATAAATCCACGACACAAGGGGAGGGTGTCAATCCTGGTAGCCGTCGCTATCATGATTTCCACCGGGTTAGAATAATGGCCGGGTGGCGTCACGAGGTGTCGCAGCAAAGTTTTGTTCCTCCGCGGCAGGTCTAGTTGTTGCGGTGCCTCTGCAGCCTGGTTTACCATCGGTGGCGTACTTGGTCCGGCTCCAAGAGTATTGAAGAGATTCCGAGGCTAGATAGGGAGACCAACTTGAGTCCTTGTTCGTTGAATCGCCTCCGAAGCCCGCTGATCCAGGTCAAAATGGAGAGCCTCCGCCCTCAACCATTCCAACTCAGCATTCATCTGAACCTGTATTATATTGATACCCTCATGGGCTTCATCCATATGCCCCTTGATCCGGTTAATCTCGGCATTGCGCTTTGCCCAATTCTCGATCATCACTTCTATGGCCATGAAGGTCGCTAGTTTTCGGGGATATACCCTGTGGTATGAGCCGACAAACATTTCTTAGCCTACAGACAGCTCTAAGCCGGCAAGGAGTTCTAAGCCGGCAGACAGTTCTAAGCCGGCAAGGAGTTCTAAGCCGGCAGACAGTTCTAAGCCGAAAGACAGTTCTAAGCTGGCAGACAGTTCTAAGCCGGCAGACAGTGCTAAGCCGGCGTAGGGTATGACCTGGCAGACAGTTAGGGCCTTTTAAATAGTTAAGTCCCAGAGATGAGTCTCTAGAGATGAGTATTGAAGATAAACCCTGGGTTAAGCCTCCCGATTAAGTTGCGGGGACTCAAAAGCCCATGAAGATAAGTCCTGGGTTAAGCCGCCCGGTTAAGGCGCGGGGACTCAGAAGCCCATGAAGAGATGCCCTGGGTTAAGCTGCCCGGTTAAGCCGCAGGGACTCAGAAGCCCATGAAGAGAAGCCCACGATGGGAAGTCATAATAAGTTAAGTCTCAATAGGACTTAGACTCTACATGTAAGCCGCCCCTTCAACTTATATAAGGAGGGGCGGGCCACCCTGAGAGGGTCAGGTTTTTAGACGTCTCAATAGACAAGTTCTCAAGTTTAGAGAGACACACATGATTAGAGATAGACAGAGTAGAGGCTCTCGAGATTAGAGGTAGTGATTAGCACCCTTGTAACCGAGAGATCCTCGTCATCAGAACAGCAGGACGTAGGCTTTTACCTCCATTGGAGGGGACGAACCTGGGTAAAACTCGCGTGTCTCGATTTTGACCAACCCCTCTCAAGCCGCCACATAGTTGCGACTGCCCCGAACCTAAGTCCGTTCACCCGGACATCTTCCATGACAAACCCATGACAGTTGGCGCCCACCGTGGCATAACGCACAGTGATGTTGAGGTCTTGGAGGGATCTTTCCCAGGGATCGCGAAGTTTGCAATTTTTTGATTGAAGTTCAGCCGGCACAAAAGGATACAAATCAGCTCTGAGTTCATCGACGGATCATGCATTGCGGTTTAGGGTGATATCAAGTTAAATATTTTGTTCATCAAGGGTTGAGGCAATTCTGGTATGGCCCTCGATGCACATTGTCTCACCTTACGGGGAATTCGATGATGGCATGCTTTGCTGGTTTCGTACTATGGCCGATTATGTTGAGATAAACAAGGAAAGACGCCGCCAAGATAAGGGTCAAGACAAAAGAAAAGAAAGAAGCAAATCTGCTATTGTTATTTCTAAAAATACAGGGACGGCGGGAGTGGAAGAAGAGATTCGGTCAAAACAACTGTGACCCGAAAACGGAGCCGGCCACGACCTGGATTTCCTTCCAGCGTCCGCTCGCGCTCCGAGTCGCCAGCTTACCGCACTCTATCTGTTTTTGTAGGTCCCAGCCGAGCCGATTCCGAGCCGCCTTCCACCGTGGCGAGATTACCCATCCACCACTGAATCCCAACGGGAATACGATTTGTTGGACAAGAAGTGTTACACGGAGGCAGAAGCTAACCCATAGAATCAATCCACCTTTGGACTCTAGGCCGGCCTTGCTAGTGCATTGAAACCGTGTTGGTCCCATGGAAAAGCTATTTCAAACACGGTCAACCAAGGTCAAAGTCATTACATACAGCAAAATAGACGTGGCCGAAACTGGCTCATCAATCAATATATCAAAAGAAAAGGGGAAGGAAGATCACGATTTCCTGGAGACGAACATGGACTCAGGCCTTCACCGCCCACATCGCTAGCTTCACCCTGAGTCGCCCCTGCTATCATGTCACGCCCCGGCCGGCTCCATCGCACCTCGTGCACCCGCGTTGCTCCGGCTGCCTTCGCCAGGCCTGCTCCGACTCGCGCTGGCCCTGCTCCTCCGCGAATGCGCCTTGAGCCGCCGAGTGTCGGCCCAGTTCCTCCGCGTCTATGCCTTGAAACGCCAAGCGCAAGCCCCGCTCTTTCACTGCCGCCCTCGCCTTTGAACCGCTTGTGATGATCTCCTCCTCCGTCGACGTTCAGCTGCCTTCCCTCCATCGAGTCGCCTTGTTCTGCCGTGCCTGCGCCCCGCCTGCTCACGCCACGAGTTGCCGACTCGCCGCCTCGTGCTGAGCTGCCTCGCCATCTCTCGCTGAGCCACCTCGCCATCTCGTGCTGGATGGGCCCTTCTTGATGCACCTTTGCCTCGCCTCCGGCTAGTTTTGCCTTGCCCGCGGGCCGCTGACTTGTGCCACAAGCTGCTGCACCCAACGCTGCCTTTGCCCTACTCCACCTTTGCTGCAGCTGGCGCTCCACCTTGCTGTCGCACAATGCCTCTGCCACCGGGTCAACGGCCGTCTTCGAGCCGCCACATCAAATCATCGGCCCTCGCCGCTCTTGTGGCCGGGCCACCGCCAGCTCGCCCCCTGATCTAAGTTGTCTCAAACAACCGCCCCTGGCTTCGCGTCCTCTGCATCGCCGTGGGAAAGTCACCTCTGACTCCCCCTGCACTCTGCCTCGCTGCGCTTGACTCGCCCGGTCCGCACCCGCACTCTGTCGCGCCGACTCCACCTCTCCTCCCCATGGCCTCGCCTTTGCCACCTCACCGCGTGCCTCAGCCGCCCCAGCGGCTTGCCCTCAAGATGGCCCCGCTCCGAGATGCATTGTCGCGCCTGCAGGCCACCCTGCTTCCGCATGCCCCGCCTCTGGCCTCCCGCATGCTCTGCCGTGCTCTCGCCAGCTCGCCACCACGGCCGCTTGGCCACGCTCCGGCGGTTCGCTGATATGCGCCCCTTGCACCCTTGTCGTTTGAGCTTCCCACTTGCGCTCGAACTGGCCCTGCTTCCGCGTGTCCGGCCGGCTGCGCGCGTTGTTGCTCCAAGCACCATCGCTTGCTTATGAGCCATCCTCATGGCAAGGTGGCCAGGGACGGGTGTAAACAGCAGTGGTATTTTCGTAGTGTACTGCTCACACCGGCGATTGAGTTCATGTTCGCAGGGAAGTGATAAGGATAAGATAGGTGACACCAATGGCCTACCTCACATGGACACATAACGAGTCAGAACGTCAGTCGAGCAAAATCATAGTTATATGCAAAGGGAGAAGTTTGATTCCAAAAACTGGGAGGCTCACTCAAAATTAGATGTGCATCCGATTCATCAGATTACTTTCGCTATTATCTTATCCCGGTGTCTGTATTCATCCGACGAAAAATCCAGGTGGTATTCATCATATCTATTTTTTCATACATATTAACACATCGAGAACAATTACTCCGTATCTTGCAATATTTTTTATGCAGGACAATTATTCATGTGTCATGATACCGCGGAGTTAGAGCGCACACCAGCCTGTTGCATTGCTCGACGGACACACATGAGTCGCCGCCCCCGTGGACGGCCTACATGAACTAGCCGGTACCGCGCGTGCGCACCCGCCAGTATGAGCCGCCTAATGAGTGCGGCAAGACGCCGTAGCCGCGAGGTCGCATACACCAGTGCGAGCCGCCCAACGGATGGTTCTGAATCGCCGCCCTGGGGTCCAATCTACATTGAAATATTGGTGCGGTGTTCGTCTATACGAGCCGCCCAAACGAACAGGCGCGCAAGTCACCGCCACTGGAGTTTGGTTAACTTCAACAACCAGCCGGGACGAACCATCGACCGGCTTATTGAAGTAGTTCATACAGGATCATCTATAGCCCACCACATCCTTCAATGGAGATTCTCAAGGCGCCTATTCAAGTCAACTTAAGACTCGGGGGCTACAGACATGGCTCGACACATTTGGTCATTTTCAACGAGAACCCCGGGTCATTGCAAGAGAAAACCCAATCCTGGGTGCTACTACATTATTGGCGGAAGAGTTAAAAGTTGCCCCAGAGGACGAGCCACTGTTATGCGCCGTTCAAACATGGGTATCCTAATTTATTTGATCATTATAAAGTAACTTGGAGTTTCTGCTATTTATGCATGTCAGGTTGTGCAAAGGATGGCGGCTTACAAATCGGCGGCCCACGCGATGGTGGCGTGCAAGATGGCGCAAGGCTTAAGGTCACTCAAGAGGATGTGCCGCCACGTTGCGAGCCGTTCAAACATGGGTGCCTTACCTTATCGGCGAAAGATCTCAAGTAACCCAAGAGGGCGAGCTGCCATGCTGCGAGTCGTTCAAACATGGGTGCTAGGGCACTCAAGAGGACGAGGCGCCATGATGTGAGTCGTTCAAACATGGGTGCGAAGCCGCTCAAGAGGGCGAGCCACCATGCTGCGAACCGTTCAAACATGGGTGCTAAGGCACTCAAGAGGACGAGGCACTATGATGCGAGCCGTTCAAACATGGGTGCCGTTCAAACATGGGTGCTAAGTCGCTCAAGAGGATGTGGCGCCATGATGAGAGCTATTCAAACATAGGTCCCATGTGGAATGACGGGTCATGGACCAGTGCAAGGTGCCACAATGGGTGAAGGCCCCCCCCCCCACTTTGGCAGAGTCGGTACCTGCCTGTATGTAGCCGCTGCTCACGTAGGGGTGCAGGGAGCTGTCAACTCACCCCTTCCGAGGGCCTCATACAACGGCAAGGGAAAACTCTCTCTCATCTGCTACGTGCTCTCCGCCAAGTGGCTCGTCGTACTCTTAATAAGTGACGTTGTTTAAGGTTCAAACGACGGATTTATGTCACGTGAGAAGTAGCTTATGGGCCCGGTCCACTCTCTCCGTTATAAATTATGTTCCCCCTCAAAAGGGTCAGAATATGAGTTTTCGAAAAACAAAAAACAGGGGAAAGCAAGACCATCATGCATTACATACTGCATCATACATATTGCATCATACATTGCATCATGTATTGCATCATACATTGCATTTATGTTATAAGTCAGGCCAAAGCAAGATTGTGAAAGATGAAGCAAGGATATATTAAGATCTCCGGGTCATGCTTTTTCAAGCCGCCCGCACAACAATGCAGAACATATTCTGTCTTGTTTATTTTTGTAGGTCTTGTCTACTAAGATGAGCCACCATTAGAATAGAAAGTTGATTATTCTTGAAGAGCCGCCCTATCAGATATGATGTTGTGTCGTCTAGTTGACCGGTTCTCGGATTTTTTCAATTGTGCTCTGTAGTGATCTACAACACTCATGTATTTATGAAATATATATTTGCCGGGTTGCACCGCAACCGTGAGCAGGGATTTCGGGTCAAAGGCAAAGGAATTATTCTAGGATATTCATTTCGGGTTATATTACAGCCACGATCAAGGACTCTTCCAAATTAGATCAATATCAGTTCAAGAGAACTTTTGAGGTGCATTATGATGGGTTATTCTCACACAGTCCCAAGTCGACGTAGGCGTGCGACCCGGCACTTGGGGGCTACACCATTCAGATCAAAATTGCTAAAGTTTGCAAGTCGCCGCAAGCGTGCGGCCTGGCCCTTGGGGGCTACACTATTCAAGTCACGTTTATATCAAATATGCAAGTCCCATTTCACTGCAAGCATGCACCCAGCACTTGGGGGCTAATGCAAGCCGGTTTTTCAAATCATTACATTATCATCAAGACCCTATTATCTCAAGGAGATGAGACGGCCTTTCTATATTTTTCTAAGTCCCAGCCTAGTAATTCTTACTGACCCGGCACTTGGGGGATACACCGCTCAAGTCAAAAAAATTAAAGTCCCAAGTCGCTACAGGCATGCGACCCAGCACTTGGGGGCTATAGTATTCAGTTGTTCAAACATATTATGAGGTTCAGATTGAAGACCCGGCGCATCACGTTCTGATGAGCCGGTCCTTGGGGGATACACATGTTGAAGTTTCATAAGCTATAAGACAGTTACAAGTTCCAGGTTGCTGCAGGCAGGACAACCCGGCACTTGGGGCTACACAGTCCAATATATTATTGCAAAGCACCAAGTCATCATGGATAATCTCGGAGCTTGGGGGCTACAGATAATATGGACATATAAGTCGCCTTGATTCACAACAGTTGAAGTCCAGATCTACGTCATGAGGATTTCTTATTTTCAAGATTTTCATTAAGCCAAAGTATTGGAAGCCGACTCAATGGCATATGGGTATTCTATTCCCAATATTTTATAAACAACACTGACAAGCAAGATGATTTTCAAGACGAATCATTCATATGCAGAAAAGACTCGGATTTCTGAGGAGCCACTTCATAAGCCGGCCAAAGGAGCAAGCCGACCACTTACCATACTTACTATTCCTATTTCAGGAGGTTATCATGAATAAATTCAAGCTAACCTGGGGGCTAATGTCGGGGATATACCCTGTGGTATGAGCCGGCAGACAGTTCTAAGCCGGCAAGGAGTTCTAAGCCGACACACAAGTCTAAGCCGGCAAGGAGTTCTAAGCCGGCAGACAGTGCTAAGCCAGCGTAGGTTATGACCTAGCAGACAGTTATGACCTGTCAGATAGTTAAGTCCCGGAGATGAGTCTCTAGAGATGAGTATTGAAGATAAGCCCTGGGTTAAGCCACCCGGTTAAGCCGCGGGGACTCACAAGCCCATGAAGAAAAGTCCTGGGTTAAGTCTCCCGGTTAAAACAAGGGGACTCAGAAGCCCATGAAGAGATGCCCTGGGTTAAGCCGCCCGGTTAAGCCGCGGGGACTCAGAAGCCCATGAAGAGAAGCCCACGATGGGAAGTCATAATAAGTTAAGTCTCAATCTGACTTAGACTCTAGATGTAAGTCGCCCCTTCAACTTATATAAGAAGGAGCGGGTCACCCCAAGAGGGTCAGGTTTTTAGACGTCTCAATAGACAAGTTCTCAAGTTTAGAGAGACACACGTGATTAGAGATAGAAAGATTAGAGGCTCTCGAGATTAGAGGTAGCGATTAGCACCCTTGTAACCGAGAGATCCTCATCATCATCAATACCAGACAAGCAGGACGTAGGCTTTTACCTCCATCGGAGGGGCCGAACCTCGGTAAAACTCGTGTCTCTCGATTTCTACCAACCCCTCTCAAGCCGCCACATAGTTGCGACCGCCCCAAACCTAAGTCCGTGCACCCGGACATCTGCCTTGACAAATCCACGACACTAACTCCTCCATGAGTTCCAGTAAAACTTGAGCCGGCATCTTAGGAGGCTCGACACTGGGTGGGGCCACTCCTGCCACCGCTCCAGAAGTCGTGCCATTAGAAGTCGGCGTCAGGCCTGCCATCAACATGGCGGCTCGGCTCGACGGGTCGTAGGGCTCCGGAATACTGTCACCATCAGCATAGCCCCCTAACTCGCCATCATGAAGCTGATAGATTGACTCTGCATCCCCACTAGAAGATCCTTCATCCGAGAAAGCCAAAGTCTCTCGTCCTGACAAGGAATCTTCCCTGTCCTGCGAAGAGCCAACGGAAACACTCTTCCGCACGGGTTGAACACAGGCGGGTGTCATGCGCTGCGTCGGCTCGACGAGGTTGCTGCAGAGGTCCGGCCCAGGTGTGGATCCATCAAGTTTGCCGATGAACACATGCGTCTTGCAAATGGGAACCCGGTACCCATACTAGATTGAGCCGGCATCAGGCCCCCATCTTGAATCATCGATGTAGATCTTGTCGCGGTGACTCTTTGTCATCAAGCCGATGGCGTATCCTTCAATCCCTGGGAGAGAGACCTATGAGAACTCAACACCACCACACGCTAGCCCCACGGTGGGCGCCAACTGTCGTGGTTTTGTCATGGCAGATGTTCGAAGACTTAGGTTCGAGGCCATCGCTAAGGCGGTGGACTCAAAGGGGTTGGTCGGGACGAAAGACAGGGTTTACCTAGGTTCGGCCCCTCGAGAAGAGGTAAAAGCCTACGTCCTGCTTTGTGTATATTGATTGGAGTATCGATTACAAGGGAGCATATTCGCTTGACCTAGTTCTCGATTGATTGGTTTCTGTCTTAGCCATCCCCGGGTCTTGCCTTTATATAGGAGGTCAAGACCCTGGGTTACACAAGTCCCAAACCGACTCTTAGAACGTGTCTGGCTCCATATCTAAGCCGTCTTTCCTATCTTGGCAAGCTGTCTTCGGGCGGCTCACCCGCCCGAGTCTTGTGCCTTCTTCCTATCTCTGGGCCTCTGTGTCAGCCCATCTGGTGAGTCGCCGTGCTGCCTAGCCTTCCTCTTCCAGCCCATTTGATAACGAGCCACCAGGTATGACCCGACCCCTCCTGGGCAGGACTTACCACGGGGTTATATCCCCAACAGACCCAATCAATATTTTCCGCACACCTTTAAAACATTTATTTTAATGATGTCGCGGGCGCGTGCGTGTGAGGTTAGACTCGAAACGATCGACGACACGACGAAGAGAACCGGCAAATCGAACGGATGCAAGTTCTTTTTAAATGAGTGGTGATGCTATGCAGATGATGCGAATGATGCGCTGATGAATGCGACAACCAAATGAATCGCACGATGACAATGGAATAAAAGGGGAATCTTCTAGAGCATCGGTCTCGGGCTGTTACAGGGGAGGAGTCCTCGACAATCGTCTGAAATGGATAGTTATAAAACTTGTGAACTTTTCATGATGTTTCCCACTAATCCATTTCTCATATGCATATGATTCCTTCTTGTGATTAAGTCTATGTTTGGCACTAATCCATCTCTCATGGTTTTATATTGCCACGTTGTAATATTTGTAGAAACTATGGAAAGAGACTTAGAAAAAGAAGCGTTGTTGGGGGATATAATCCGCGAGTCCGGTGATATGGATATCAACTGCTTGTCGTTTCTCAACGTTACCGATGGTGAGGAAAGAGAGGATGGAAACTCCGGTGCGGAGGAAGGAGATCATGACGGTACCGATGATCAAATTGAGGACGAAGGAAATCATGACAACTCCGATGATCGAATGGAGAAGGGAGCCATAACTGCTTCAAAGTCCGACGAGGTATATATTAATTAATCGACTACTGACTAGATGCATTATTTTTTTTTTATGTACATATATTAACGATTCTTTCTTCTTTTAATTTGCCATCCGGATCGAGCTCCACTTCGGTAAGGAGATGAGGCCCGATGAAAAGGTTGGACCCGGAAGAAAGGTTCATGATCGAAGAAGTCTCTCCAGTAGGCCAACCGATTGCTCCCTACCGGACCAAGAAGAAATTTATACAATAGTGTGGAGTTATTGTTAGGGACATCGTCCCGATCAGCTGCCAAGAATGGAATAAGAAGAAGGACCCTCAAGTTCCTTATGTCATCGATAGACTGAAAGATGATCTTTGGACCAATCTGATGAGAAATTTCAGCCTACCGTTAGAGGAGGATCCGAATAACCCAGTTATACAGCAAAAGGTCAAGGCATTTGCTCTGTAGAAGATGGCAGAACTATTCAAGAACTGGAAGAAAGAATTAAATAGGAAGTTTGTCGAGAAAGAGAAGACTCCAGAATTCAAAGGTCAATATGCGAAGATGGAAGATCACTGGCCCACATTTGTGGCCTACAAGAATCGCAGAAGGGTAAGAACATGTCACTTACAAATAAGAAAAATGCCACAGGGAAGGAGTATCACCATGTTACGAAATAAGGTGGCTAAAGCAAAGCTCGGCCTGCGTGGGACAAAGTTGAGCAAGACCTGCTTTCTAAAGATGTCCAACTAGCGACATTGCACTGGCCAGATCGGGCAAGGACTTGGTTCTTCAGGGTTGGGGGGACTATGGACCCAATAACAGGGAAGTGTGTCTCGACGAAAGCTCCACTTGCAATACCCATTACAAAGCTTGAGGGATGAATTAAGGAAGCATTGGAAGGGATGTTCATTCGTGACAGAGGGAAGGGCGAGTTGTCAAAGGCCCTCGGGAATCCTGAACACCCTGGACGAACACGAGGCACATTAGGCTCCATTCCATGGAAAGTTGGGTTTCCTGACAACACTGGTTATAGAAGCCGACAGAGAGAGAATAAAGAGGAAGCAAGCGAAATGCAGAAGATGAATGAAAGACTAGCGAAACTAGAGGCACTTCAGAGCCATCGAGCTACCGGCCAACCATCTTAGCGGCACGAAGATCCTTCATTGGAGACTACCCATGATGCTACCCCACCATCTTAGCAGAGGAGCAGCATGGCTTCCACAGGGCTCATTCATGCTGAAAGCACGGATCCTCGCTATCCCATGGAAGGTATCACTCATAAGGAACATGGTGTGCTAATGGAAAAATGCCATAACCTAACCTTTAAGGCGGCGGTCGGCGATGTCTTACCTCCTCAACCTGATGCAACTTTCCATTGCACTCTGGTTCCAGCTGGCTTTGTTGTTGTTGGGGTGGCTGAAATAATGGATGAATTTGAGGGGATGGAGCTTGAGTACCCTATAGGTGAAGGGGAGCTTCTTCTTCCATATGCTTTAAGGACTAACTGTCTACCGAGAAAGGAACACATCATCCTTCCATATTGGATGCCGCCTCAATAGACTCAGGTGGAGGAGGCCCCGGTGCCTTTGCTATCGTCTCCGGTATGTCAACCGACTCCGCCGCGTCAGCCGTCTCCACTGCCTGAGTCGTCTCCGGTGCATCAGCCGACTCCGCCGCGTTAGCTGACTTCGCTGCCTGAGTCGTCTCCGGTGCATCAGCTGTCTCACGCGCGTCAGTTGTCTCCGGTGCGTCAGCCGACTCAGCCGCCTCAGTGGACTCCGACAAAGGAGGCCCCTCAGCAGAATCCTCCTCCGCCTCAACTGTCTTTGTCGCGTCATTAGACTCCGCCTCCTCTGCCGCCTCAGCAACATTGGAAGAGAGCCGCCGCAGCTTCGGCGGCTAGCAGCAGTATGAAACAGAGGAGATCTAGATGAGGCCCAAGCCTTAAGGTTCCTCCCAAGTTACCCTACGAGATGACTAATGAGGAAAACAATGATATCGTGGCTGAAGAAGTGAGATGCCAGCTTGCACCAAAACGTCTACCTATGGAGAAGAAAATAGATCATGTGAAAGCGAAGCAAACTCTCGAGGCCCTTATGCGACCACCACCGCCTCCGCCGCAATCAAACTATGACTGATGTATTCAAAAGACACATGATCAAGCAAGGCGGTAAGGAAGCTGAGGTACTAGTGGCGCAACAAATGGGAAAACAATTCCCCAGCTCAGCGAACAAGAACTGCAATCGTGCCCTTCGCTCAAGGTGGTTACCGATATCGCTAAAGATCCAGAGAAAGCGGCCGATGGTCTTGCTATCACTGTTGCTGATTACTTACCCGACTCGGTACATTTCGAAACGGTTGAGGTAGTACAAAGCTTAAAATACGCGAACGGGAAGCCTCTCGTCACACGTGAGAACTCGACCGTCTACCAACAATGATGCGAAAAATGCATGACCGGTACTGTAAAGCCTGCAAGGACGGGAGCGACAATCTCTTTGTGGGAATTAAAGATGAGAACTTCTTCAATGGAGAGCAGGTGTTGTTCGTTGAATTTGAAGAAATATTTCAGTTATTCAATCAAGCTTCCCTCAACAAAACTATCGTCAGTTCCTATTATTTGTAAGTATTTTTTCTGTGATTAAGTCTCTAGCTCAGCTTGTTCATTGCATGTATTAATTATCCTCACACTATATTATGCAGAATGAAGATCCTCGAATGCAAACAACAACAAATCTATGACATTGGGTTCATTGGCCAAAATTTCATAAGTGAACACACGTTAAAAAAAATTCCCGCCGATACAGAGAAAAACTTGCTAAATGCGTTACTTGGACAACAAACCAGGAAGGAAATAATATTTCTTTACAACTTCAAGTGAGTGTTACTATCTTGTGCACATTCTGTTTCGCTTACTCGAGGTTAAGTGCAATTAACGAGTTATGTGTGCGCAGTTTCCACTTTATTCTACTAGACATTCATCTTGAAGAGGCAAAAGTAACTGTCTTGGACTCGAGATGTAAAGACCCTAAGGAGTGGATGAACATGAGGCAAATGCTTCAGAAGTAAGTTCAATCATTATCGCATCATATCGGCAACTTTCGTTCATTTTCTTATATCGAGTAATCATTTTCTTTGTTGGGCAGGGTTTGGAAAAAGTTCACCAAAAAGTTAAGGCTATCAAATGGAAACCGGAGCTGCAATTTGTACACCCCAAAGTATGTACTACTCTAGTACCACGCATTTCATATTGATGCTAGTATCAATACCATTATCATGCTTGATTATCATTTTTATTGAACTATATTCTCGTAAAGTGCTTGTTGCAGGTAACCGGGACTAATTTATGTGCATACTACGTTTGCGAGTTCATTCACCACTCGACCACTCAGCGGGGCCGGGGCATATCTTCACAGCAATTTGAAGTACGTAAACAATATTCACATTTTTATTTTATTACCATCACAGCAACTTTGTGTTAAGTTTCATTCATATATTGACCCCCTTCTTTAATTTAGATCTGGGAGAAGCAGGACTAATTCCTACCAACTGATCGCATACGAGCAATTCAAGAGGAAGTGGCAGGATTCTTTATTGATCATGTCACACCTAAACATGGAGAATACCATCGGAAGATGATATGTGATGTTGGCAATTAGATATTAGGATCGTAAGAGATGTTATATTGTATATATTATATGTAATAACGTCGAATAGATTTACGAAAACTTGGTACATTGTTCGAGTAAGCACGGAGAAAGAGAGGTCACTACTTCTCTCTATATATTGATCATGACGATGTTGTGTAATGACGTTCTTTCATTGCTATATGTAGTAGCTAACGTCGAGTTGAATGAAGAGCATAAAATAAAAATGGTAAACACAAAAATAAAAGGGAGAAACACAATATGAAAACCCCTAAACTCCTAAACCCCTCCTTTAAAAAGACCAGCGTCTGGCAGCTGTTGTAGCGTGGCTGCCTTTTAGTCCCGGTCGGTATTACCAACTGGGACTAAAGGTCCTCCTGCCATGCGCCGCACGGCGGCCACGTGGAGCTCCTTTAGTCCCGGTACATAAGCCAACCAGGACTAAAAGAGTCGGGCATTAGTCCCGATCGTTTTGTACCGATTGTAGAACCGGGACTAAAGGCCCTCTGGAACCGGGACTGTTGCCCTATTTTCTACTAGTGAAGGAAGATTACTTCAAGCTTTGCAAAATTTTGAAGCATACCAAGCTAGGATGTAGCGAGCATTCGACAAACGAGTCAAACGAAGGTCGTTCAAACAAGGAGATCTAGTGCTTGCGGTCATCCATCCTATGAATATCACGCGACAGATGAAAGGAAAATTTGAACCCAAGTAGGAAGGTCCCTTTGTTGTAAAAGAGGTTTATTCTAGCAGCGCATATAGAATTATACCACCAGATAGCGAATACTCGGTAAATGGGAAATTCCTTAAGCGTTACTATGCATAAAAAAATCACTCCAATGACTTACGAGTATAAACTGTGATAGATACCACATATCCTCATGAGTATAAACTGGGGCACACAAGGAAAAAAAGACTCCGATAAACTTACGAGTCTAAACTGCGATATAAGAAAAAAATTACTCGAACAACTTACAAGTATAAATTGTGATACAAACAATAAGAAAAAATATATAGTCCATACTCTCATGAGTATAAAGTGGGGCACCCACATGTCAATCCAATAAACTTATGAGTCTAAACTGGGGCGCACACACAAAAAAAACACTCCAATATCTTATGAGTTTAAAGTGTGAAATTTCCAAAATAACACGCTCCAGACATATATAAAGAAAATGAATAAAAAAGGGGGCTTCGAGCCATAAACAAGAAAACTGTAAATAAATAAATATTGCGGCATGAAATGTATAGGGTCGCTTAAGCTAACTCATGCGTTGGGCTTAGCTAAATAAAAATGTTGCATTGTCCGCAATCATACACGGATACACAAATGACATGACCAAGATAAGCAAAAGGAAGATGGATAAATAATAAAGCAAAAAAATGAAGTTTCAGTTCGGCACGGCCAATTCTTCAAGTTGCCGATGATACTTGCAATTTCATTGCCCACCAAAGATATCTTCTCCTCGAGAACCTTTAATTCCTGAACACCTTTCGCATTGACCTCAAGCAATTTTTAACGCAACTTCTTGGCTTCGGATTGCTTGGCTGATTGTTCCAACTCTAGCTGTGTAATGGCTTCTTCAGTCCCCCGCAATGTGGAGGAAGCCGCCTTCAACTGCGCACCAAGGTCTTCCACGACCTTCTCCTCCTCTTCACATTGTTTCTTCAAGGCTAACATTTTCTTTGACGTAGCGTTTAAAATGTCCTCAAGCAATCAACTTTCCGTATCCACTTCATTAACAACTTCAGCTTGTTTCTGAGAATGATTATCAATTCCTTTGCGGACTCCATGCATCTCATTTGAAAAGGAAATGAGTTCTTGCAAGTCCGTGCCAACAGTGGCAATTCGGAGAACAATGTCCCCAGTTGGCAACATCAAATAAACTGCTTGAAGAATGTCACAGTGCTGAGGATCTGTTATAGTGGAATCATTTAAGCCTTCGATGGCCCCTGCCAGCGCCTTGTCAATAGTTTATAAAAAAGATCGGTGATAGAAGAAACGTCTGTGGACAGCATTACCAATTGAGTGGATGTTTCCCCGTCAACAACTGGAGTGTCCTCTGCAAAATAAATAATTAAATAAAATTGGCAAAAGAAACAATATAACAAACAAATGAATAAGAGCTATCTAAAGCTACCATGTGTACAAGCAGACAAAGTGTCTAAACCATCATCGGTGGGAGGTAAGTTTGAGTCTGGACGTGGCGACTATTATGACCGGTTTACAATATAACCGTGTAGGCTCAGTTAGCCAATCTAGCCCAGTTATCTTAAATAGAATTAGGGGCTTAACCCAGTTTGTTATAGCCTAGGAAATTTATATATAATCATGTAACTAGGACTTTTAAGATTAAGCAAGATCATCTATTTTGATCGGCTCCACCTAGGAGCCGGCGACCCAAACCCTAGCCGTCAAACTCTCTCTCTCTCTCTTTCTCACTCACTCACTCACGACGGCGCCTCAGCGCCGCCGACCGCCACCGCCGCCGTGACAATTCGCCCAACACCCCTACCGACTACGAGAATGGATTGGTAGACTACGCAACTCTACCAATTTGGTATCAGCTAGTCCCGGCTCGATCATGTCGCAACCACCGCCCACCCCCAGCCTTCCGTCCGCCACCGCCTCGATGGCGCCGGCCTCTCTGCCGCTGGCGTCCTCCACCGCCATGCTGACCTCAGCGACCGCGGCGCCGATCCTCTCTGGGTCCCCGGCCACGACCGCCGTCGCGGCTGGCCTCGTCTTGTCCCCTGCGGAGCTGACGTCCACGCTTTTGGAGCTCAGACACGCCATCACGGGCATCCGCGCGTTCCTCACGGCGCCGTACACGCCACACCTGGCGGGGCCGTACGCTCCGCAGCAGGCGGCGGCGTTCTTCCCCAATGTCGCGCCACCCCTGCTGCCTTCGGCCGCGACGTCGCAGACGGAGGCGTTCTTCGCCAACATCGCGCAGCCACCGCTGCCATCAACCGCGTCGCACCAGACGGCTGCCCCACCATCCAGCGGGTCTCTTCCCTTGCCGGGAGTGCCCATCCAGGAGGTCAAGTTTCCGCCATCACCATCGCCGCTACCGGCCTGGCTAAACGAGCCGCTCTTCACGGCCGGGTCTAGTCAACCGATGTTCCCACCACCACCAGCTGCACAACCGGCTGGACACCTCGCCGCCTACGGGACGGGGGACCCCTACCGCAGCATCGACGGACACCTATTCCAGGGCGGGACACTGCAGCCCGTCTTTCAGACTCCGCCAGCGATAGTGCTTCATCACACGAAGCAGCCGCGGGCCGACGGCTACGGCCACCATTCGCCGCATTTCTCCAAGCTGGAGTTCGCCACCTACGACAGCACCGGCGAGCCCCTAAACTGGCTCAACCAGTGCGACGAGTTCTTTTGGGGGCAACGAACACTCGCCTCCGACCGCACCTGGATCGCCTTGTACCATCTCCGGGGCGGGGCACAGACGTGGTACTATGCCCTCGAGCAAGATAAGGGCAGGATGCCGCCATGGGACCGCTTCCCCAACCTGTGCCTTCTATGGTTCGGACTGCCGGTCCGCGGCAGCCGGCTGGCGGAGCTCGGCCGCCTGCCATTCCGCTCCTCGGTGCAGGACTTCGCCGAGCGCTTCCAGGCGCAGGCCTGCCAGGCACCAGGTGTCTCAGCCCTTCAACGGGCCGAACTCTTCGTTGGTGGCCTCCCAGATCATATCCGCATGGACGTTGAGATGCGCGAGCCCCAAGACCCACAGACGGCTATGTACTATGCACGCGCGTTCGAGCAACGCGCGATCTCCATGCAGCAGGTGTTTCTGGCTCGGGCCCCACGCCTTCCACCTCGGACCGCCATCCCCGCGCCCGGTCGGCCAGCTCAGCCGGCGATAGGGCCCACCACCCCAACTGGGACCCGTTCGTTCCGCCGGCTCACCCCAGCCGAGCAGCTCGAGAGGCGCCGCCAGGGACTCTGCTTCAACTGTGATGAACCCTACGTACCGGGCCACGTGTGCCCGCGCCTTTTCTACCTGGAGACAGCCAACTACGCCGAGGAGGATCCCATGCCTACCGAGCCAACTAAGGAGATAGAGCTGCCTGAGGCGATGGCGCTCGTGGTCTCCCTACACGCCATCGCTGACATCCGGGCGGAGAAGACCATGATGCTACCAGTCACCGTTAATGGAGAGTGCCTCTTAGCCCTCATTGATACAGGCTCTACACATAACTTCATACCCGAGTCTACCATGCAGCGACTGGCCCTTCAACCGTCCGGTGGCGAAAAGTTATGGGTTACCGTGGCCAACGGTGATCGCCTTCGCTGCCATGGGATTGCACGCCAGGTTTGTTGGAAATATGCCCTAAAGGCAATAATAAATTAGTTATTATCATATTTCCTTGTTCATGATAATCGTTTATTATCCATGCTATAATTGTATTGATCGGAAACTCAGATACATGTGTGGATACATAGACAACACCATGTCCCTAGTATGCCTCTAGTAGACTAGCTCGTTGATCAAAAGATGGTTAAGGTTTCCTAGCCATGGACATGAGATGTCATTTGATAACGGGATCACATCATTAGGAGAATGATGTGATGGACAAGACCCAAACTACAAACGTAGCATATGATCGTGTCAGTTTATTGCTACTGTTTTCTGCATGTCAAAGGATATGTTCCTATGACCATGAGATCATGCAACTCACAAACATCGGAGGAGTGCCTTGTGTGTATAAAATGTCGCAACGTAACTGGGTGGCTATAAAGGTGCTCTACATGTATCTCCGAGGGTGTCTGTTGAGTTGGCATGCATCAAGACTGGGATTTGTTACTCCGTGTGACGGAGAGGTATCTCAGGGCCCACTCGGTAATACAACATCACAATAAGCCTTGCAAGCAATGTTACTAAGTGTTAGTAACGAGATCTTGTATTACGGAACGAGTAAAGAGACTTGCTGGTAACGAGGTTGAACTAGGTATGGTGATACTGACGATCGAATCTCGGGCAAGTAACATACCGAAGAACAAAGGGAACGTCATACGGGATTAACTGAATCCTTGACATAGAGGTTCAACCAATAAAGATCTTCATAGAATATGTAGGAACCAATGTGGACATCCATGTCCCGTCATTTTTTATTGACCATAGAGGTGTCTCGGTCATGTCTACATAGTTCTCGAACCCGCAGGGTCTGCACACTTAAGGTTTGGTGACGTTTCGGTAGTATAGAGTTATGTATGGTGGTGACCGAAGTTTGTTCGGAGTCCCGAATGAGATCCTAGAGGTCATGAGGAGCTCCGGAATGGTCCGGAGGTAAAGATTCATATATAGGAAGTCCTGTTTTGGTCGCCGGAAAAGTTCCGGGCTTATCGGTAGTGTACCGGGAGTGCCGATAGTGTACCGGGAGACCTCCGGGAGGGGTATTTCGACCCAAGAGGCTTCATGGGCTGTGAGAGAGTAAATACCAGCCCTTTGTGGGCTGGTGGAAGTCTCACTCAAGGCCCATGTGGCTGGGAAGAAAAGCCCAAAAGGAAAAGGTGGAAAAGGGCAAAAAAGGCAAATTAGGGAAGGAGTCCTAATCCTACTAGGAGTGGAGGAGGTGGACTCCTCCCTAGCTGGTTCGGCACAAGCCTCCAAGGCTTGGAGGCGAAGGCTGCCTCTCCTCCTCCCTCCCTCCTATATATACTAGTGGATTTCTAGGGTTTTGCACTTGATTTTCAGCCACGTGCAACCCTAATCTCTAGTGCATAGTTTCTCCTCTAGATCGGATTTCTGCAGTGCTTAGGCGAAGCCCTGCCGGAATTGCTCCACCACCATCGCCGGAGCGCCGTCACTCTACCGGCGAACTCTTCTACCTCTCCGCTCCCTCTTGCTGGATCAAGATGGCGGAGATCGTCATCAAGCTGTACGTGTGCTGAACGCGGAGGTGTCGTCCGTTCGGCGCTAGATCGGAAGGACCATGATCAAGGTCGCGAGATGGATCGTGATGAGATAGCGGGACGGATCGTGATGAGATCGCAGGACGGATCGTGATGAGTTCACGGGACGGATCGTGATGAGATCGCGGGACGGATCGTGATGAGTTCATGGGACGGATCATGATTGGAGCGCGGGACGGATTGTGATGAAATCGCGAGACGCTCGGCGATTTGGATCGCGAAGACGTTCGACTACACCAACCGTGTTTCTTAACGCTTCCCGCTTAGCGATCTACAAGGGTATGTAGATCCACTCTCCCTCTCGTAGATGCTCATCACCATGGATAGATCTGCGTGTATGTAGGAAAATTTTTGTTTCCCATGCAACGTTCTCCAACAAGGTTCCCATTACCATTGGCGACGAGCACTTCACCATGACTTGCGTGGGCATCGACTTGGGCTGCTTCGACTTCATCATCGGGGTGGACTTTCTGCGGACTCTCGGTCCCATCCTATGGGATTTCAATGCCTTGACCTTGACGTGCTGGCGCCAAGGCCGCAAGGTGACGTGGCAAGGTGCGGGCGGCACTACGGCAGTCGCAACCCCACCACAGCTATCCACGGCCATCGTCGACTCCGAGCCACCCCTGTTGGCCCATCTACTACAGCAGCACAGCGATCTGTTTGACGAGCCTCAGGGGCTCCCGCCCGCCCGCCTCTGCGACCATCGCATTCACCTTCTTCTCGGAACTGCCCCTGTTGCAATGCGGCCCTATCGGTGCCCGCGGATGCAGAAGGACGAGCTGGAATGACAGTGCACACTCATGCTTGCCTTGGGCATCATCCGGATATCTACATCGCCATTCTCAGCCCCGATGCTTCTCGTTCGCATTCCCGATGGTTCATGGTGCTTTTGCATTGACTACCGTGCTCTCAACGCCGTCACGTCGAAGGACAACTTTCCCATTCCGGTCGTGGAGGAGCTCTTGGACGAACTTCACGGGGCTCGCTTTTTCACTAAGCTCGATTTGCGCTCTGGCTATCATCAGGTTCGGATGCACCCGGATGACATCGCAAAGACGGCCTTTCGCACTCATCATGGCCAATTTGAGTTCTTAGTGATGCCTTTCGGCCTCTCCAATGCACCGGCGACATTCCAGGCTTTGATGAACGACATCCCCCGGCCTTACTTGTGATGGTTTGTGCCTGTTTTCTTCGATGATATTATCATCTATACCTCCTCTTAGGCAGAGCACCTGCAGCACGTCGCCATCATCTTCAATGAGCTTCGGGCGCATCAACTCCACCTCAAGCGCACGAAGTGCTCGTTCGGTACGACCTCGGTGGCCTATCTCGGCCATGTCATCTCTGTCAAGGGCGATGCCATGGATGCCGACAAGATCGCGGCAGTGACATCTTGGCCAACACCGCATTCGCCTCGGGCACTCCGTAGTTTCTTAGGGCTGGCCGGCTACTACCGGAAGTTCATCTGGGAGTTCGGCCATCTCGCAGCATTGCTCACACGGCTGCTCCGTCGTGACGCCTACTCTTGAGACGACGAGGCCGCTACTGCTTTCCGGTCACTCAAGGAGGCGCTCACTACTGGTTCGGTCCTCTAGATGCCAGATTTCGAGAAGCGGTTCATGGTGGAGTGCGACGCGTCCAGCATAGGTTTCGGCGCCATTCTTCACCAAGGCTTGAGGCCACTCGCCTTCTTTAGCAAGCCTTTCGCTGCACGTCACCATAAACTCGCGGATTACGAACGGGAGCTTATCGGGCTGGTCCAGGCAGTGCGACACTGGCGGCCTTACCTTTGGGCCCGACACTTCTTGATTCGCACTGATCACTACACCCTGAATTTTTTGTTGGATCAGCGTCTATCCACGATTCTGCAGCACCAATGGATCAGCAAGCTGTTTGGCTATGACTTCTCCATAGAGTACCGGCCAGGACGTCTCAACATTGTGGTCGACGCATTGTCACGCCGGGATACTGAGGATGATGCAGTCGACACCGCTGGCACCGCACTTTGCATCCATTCTGGCCCATCGTTCATCTTCCTTGACGACATTCGCCATGCTACAGCCATGGCCGCTGATGCTCACATTCTGACGAAGCGCCTTGAGGAGGGCACATTGCAGGCACCATGGCACCTTGATGACAGGCTAGTCCTCCATGATCGGTGCATTGTTGTTCCCGATCATGACGATCTCTGTCACCAGGCGCTTATCTTGGCGCACTCCACGGGTCATGAAGGGGTGCAGAAGACACTTCACCGTCTCCGTGCCGACTTCTATCTGCCAGGGGACCATGCGCTGGTGTGCGATTGGGTGCTCTCTTGTGTCACATGTTAGCGCAACAAGACGGAAACATTGCAGCCGGCGGGCCTTCTTCAACCTCTTGAGGTACCTTCCCAGGCTTGGGCAAACATTTCCATGGATTTCATTAAGGGCCTTCCCAAGGTGGGCGGCAAGTCAGTCATTCTCACGATGGTGGACCGGTTTTCCAAGTATGCCCACTTCATCGCGCAGGGCCATCCCTACACCGCCACTTCGGTCGCCCGCGCCTTCTTCGACGACATTGTCCGCTTACACGGGTTCCCCTCCTCGATCATTAGTGATCGTGACCCAGTGTTTACTGGCCATGTGTGGAGAGACCTTTTCATATTGGAAGGAGTAAAAATATGCTTAAGCACAACATTTCATCCCTAGACTGACGAACAATTAGAAGTTGTCAACAAGGTAATCCCTATGTACCTACGCTGCATCATTGGTGATCGACCCCGCGCTTGGGTGGACTGGCTTTCCTGGGCGGAGTACTGCTACAACACTTGATACCACACTGCCCTGAAGGCCACTCCATTTTAAGTGGTTTATGGCCGGCCTCCTCCGGCTATCCTTCCACTACAGCCTAGTGCTGCACGGACCGAGGCAGCCGGCACACTTCTTCGCGACCGCGATGCCATCCTCGTGGAGGTGCGGCAGCGCCTTCTTCAAGCCCAGCAGCTATCCAAGAAGTACTATGACGCTCATCATCGGGAGGCAGAATTTGCCGTGGGGGATTGGGTGTGGCAGCGTCTTCTTCACCGTACTACGCAGTCATTGGACCCCCGTGCCAACCGCAAGCCGGGACCTAGGTATTCAGGTCCCTTTCAGGTATTGGAACGCATTGGAAGCATGGCCTACACCCTACAGCTTCCGCCAGGTACATGCCTCCATGATGTTTTCCATGTTGGGTTGATGAAGCCTTTTCATGGGGAGCCGCCGGCGTCTACACCCACTCTTCCGCTAACGTCCGATGGCCGATTCCTTCCTGCTCCCGACAAGGTATTGAAGGTCCATCAAAGCTGTGGTGTCTGGCGCTTGATAGTCCAGTGGCAAGGACTTCCAGAGGAGGATGCTACATGAGAGAACCGCGAGGAGTTCCATCAGCACTATCCAGATTTCCAGCTCGACGACGAGCTATTTGCGCAGGTGGGGAGAGATGTTATGACCGGTTTACACTATAACTGGCGTAGGCCCAGTTAGCCAATCTGGCCCAGTTATCTTAAATAGAATTAGGGGCTTAGCCCAGTTTGTTATAGCCTAGGGAACTTATATATAGTCATGTAACTAGGACTTTTGAGATTAAGCAAGATCATCTATTTTGATCGGCTCCACCTAGGAGCCAACGACCGAAACCCTAGCCGAAGAACTCTCTCTCTCTCTCTCTCTTGCTCGCTCGCTCACGACGGTGCCTCAGCGCCGCCGACCGCCACCGCCACCGCGAAAATCCACCCACCACCCCTACCGACTACGAGAACGATCTAGTAGACTACGAAACTCCACCAGAGACACAATGGGAGGGTCACAAGTCGACCCTGATACACTATAATCATCAATGGTTAAATTATCTAGGTCACCTGGACCATGATCTATGTCTCCACTAAGTACCCCATCGAGTACTGCACCACTAAGGTCACCCACGTGGAGAGGCACGTCCAATCCTATTGGACCAAAACCATTCTCAACATCAATGATGTTAGTCTTTCTCCTGATGGCGGGCCTTGCCTCCTCCAAAGGGGTATTTTCAGTCATGTGAGATCCTTCTTCCACATCAGTCAAAGTCTTTCGAACAGGGGAAGAGCATGCAGAAATATCCTTAACCTTCCGCTTCTTCTATTAAAAAGATATAAAAAATGAGACAAAGAAAGGGGCAAATGAACTATGTAGTACCAAATATATATATATATTTATATATCTCACCTTTTCAGAGTTCATTAAAGGTGGATCATATGAGAGGAAGCCGAATAGAATGGGACGCCAGTGGTCCATAATTCTCCTTTCCTTCAATCTGATGGCTCCAATATGCTCTTCCTTACCCCTAACTGAGACTTCCTTGATAACAATGAAATCCTTTTCTGATTGCTTGAGAGGAACTATGTACACCTCTCCGTGTGACAGAAAATTACGTTTTCGTGGATTATAATTCTGACCATTTGAAAGGCCCGAGTGGAGAGTATTGAATATGTTGATAATTGGTTTCATAAATCCCACCCACCAATTGTTCCAGGCCACAAAAGCAAATGCCTCACGTGCATCATTAAGAAGGTATTGGAACCCTCCTTGGTTCGATCGCAACAAATGCGACCAATAAGCATATGCAACTCCAGTATCCTCCTTTGTGTACACACTGACTAACAAAGCATAGGGCACTTGTTTTATCAAAGTGAGTTGTCATGTAACTCGATCAGAATGGTATGGCTCCGCTAGGCAAAGATTATCAACATCGGTAGCACGCCGACATGGAACCACACCCCGATGGGAAGAAATGGAAATGGCCCTTTGCAACTGATCTACTCCGAATAAGTTGTTTGGAGTATAAGGATTCCAAAAAATATTGGCTCGGACATCAAGGAAAGTATGTGCCTTAGCAGGGCTGAAAGTTGTGGGAACCCGAAACATAGTTTTAACCATGGTGGGTTTCTGTAGGATCGCTAGAAGAGTGTCTAGAGGGGGGTGAATAGACTACTAGCAAAAATTTAAAACCTAACCTTTTCCCAAGTTAATTGGTTGGCAGATTTTAACTATTTTAGCAAGTCCGGCAAGTCTAACAGCCATACACATGCATGTCTACAAATATGACAGCAGAAAGTAAAGACATAGCACATGAAGTAAAGAGATCGGATAGGAAGATCAAACGCAATAGGAGACGCAAGGATTTTTCCCGTGGTTCCGATAGGTGGTGCTATCGTACGTCCATGTTTATGGAGTCTTCAACCCACGGAGGGTAACGATCGTGAGAGTCCATGGAGGGCTCCACCCATAAGGGTCCACGAAGTAGAAACCTTGACTATTCCATACGGCTTCCGTCCCCGAAGGACTAGCCTCACTATGGGTAGATCTTCACGAAGTAGGCGATCTCCTTGCCCTTACAAACTTCTTGGTTCACTCTACAACACGACATAGGAGGCTCCCAAGCGACACCAAACCAATCTAGGAGGCACCACCCTCCAAAAGGTAATAGGCTCGGTAATGATGATGAACTCCTTGCTCTTGTGCTTCAAGATGATAGACTCCTCAACACAGAATCACTCTCTCATAGATTTGGCTTGGTGGAAGAGATGGGATTGGTGGAAAGCAACTTGGGGAGGCTAGAAATCAAGATCCATATGGTTGGAGTGGAAGATCTTGATCTCAACATAGGGGTAGGTGGTTCTTTCTCAGGAAATCTGATAGGATAGATATGGAATAGTTCCGAGTGCTTCACTTTCGAGTAGGTGGTGGTGGAGGGGTATATATAGGCATCCCCAAAAATCCAACCGTTACACACAATAAGTCAGACTCGGTGACACCGATGTGTTAATCTCGGTGGTACCGAAGTGACCAAAAGGTGGCAACTTTTGAATCTCGGTGAGACCGGTATATAGGAATCTTGGTTGCACCGACAAGGTGACCAACGGTTAGAATTTCCAAACTCGGTGACGCCGATTCAACATTCTCGGATGGACCAAAAATGTGAACTTGCGTAACAGAAAGTTGGCAGCCCAACTTGGTGGCGCCGAAAGCAGTGTTGGCTGCACCAAAGTGTTAGGATTTGGCTAAGTCTGTCTAGGGTTTGGAATCGGTGGCACCGGATAGGAATGTTGGTTGCACCGATTTTGAATGTTTGTCTATAGAATGACTTTAGTGGGAGAGCTTGTGGATGTTTTGGTGACTATCACTTGTGCACGTATGAGCATTTTGTTCACCAACAAAACCTTACCCCCTTTTAATAGTATTGGATTTCCTATGGACTCAAAGTGATTTCTCACAAATGTAAAATGTAGAGTCCTCTTTCTTGAAGCTTGACCAACCTATTTCCTTGCATCTTGGGGGTAGTTACACAATCTCCACAATCCTTTTGCCAACTCAACTCTCCATGGACTATTATTTGAAATACACTAGATAGAGGTGTTAGTCCAAGAGACAATGTATGTTGTCATGAATTATCAAAACCACCAAGGGAGCATGTTGTGATTTCAATCTCCCCTTTTTTGGTAATTGATGACAACGTACAATCAAAGCTTCAAATAAAGATATGCATGGATGCAATGAAGACTTTGAGAAACACATGAGCTCCTCCTAAATGTGTGTAGTCATTTAAAGGATAGTTGCTTTGGAATGCATGGACACACATATAGATGAAGGGATATGGGAACTCATGTGTATCTTGACTATATGCATCAAAATGCATGTGAATGAGATGTATCCTCGTTCAAGAATTCACTCTTGCAAACAATATGTGCAAGAAGCAAGAGATCATCTTGATCAAAGATATGATGCATATACTTACCTTGAGTTCTTGAGCATTCTAGTAGTAGAGACACACTTGAGAAAACAATGTTAGGAAACACAAGAGTATTCTACTAAACAAAAGCAATAGAACTCAAAGAATGCAAAGATATGGAGAACATATAAAATATGATAATCCTTAAGATTGATATGTCTCCTCCTTTAGCTTTAATCTTTTAAAGCTTTTCTCCCCTTAGATATGAAAGTGGTAGTACATCCTCTCCCCCTGAATCTTAGCATGTAGATATTGGGATTGGATGGGGTGAGAAAAGGTAATCCTTTGTTCACTTTAGACTTTTTCAAAAATAGTTTTCTCCCCCTATATTGTTATTCTCCCTTGTTTATATAAGTGTGAAATTTTGATATTTTCCTCTCCCCCTTTGCATAAGCGTATAACTCTCCCTTTAGCATGAAGCTTTGATATTCTCCCCCTTTGGCATAAATTACCAAAAAGGTTAAGCTTAGGAGAAGTGACAGGGGTCATGGATAAGGAAGGGATCCTTGAGAACAAGGGTCATTGAAAGTAGGGTTCATAGAAAAGAACTAAGGGAATCATTGAATGTAGCTTCTCTCCCTTTTTGAAATTTGAGTTTTCTTCTCCTTGGAGCTAGGGATCCTTGAAAGAATTTCTCCCCCGAAGTGTTGTTTGTTCTTATCTCCCTAATAATAATAATTTTTAAATAATGGGTCATCGAAGGAACAAGAATATCATAAGAACAGAAAAAATACAGATTTAGAAAACAAAAGAAAAATTGGTGACTTCGGGGTAAATAAATCGATGGTATCGAGATTGTGTAGTGCAGCTCCTATGCAAATTCGGTAGAACCGAGTAATTTATATCGGTGGCTCCGAATGAGAGAACAAGTTTCTGTTTTCATAGAGACAAAAGAAATAGTTTCAGAAAGAAAGAATACGAAATATTTTAAAAGGACATCAAATAGATAAGATTTGAGTGGTTATGAGAAATCATGCAAATAGAGAGCAAACCACACAAGATTCTTAACTAGATGATGGGAGGTGACTAGGTCACCTATATTAGAGTATATTGACTTAGAGCCAAGCAAGAATACTTGATCATAGGTCATACTCTACGTTAATCTCAAATGGGGTTACCATTTTTTGATTAAGCATTTTAATGTCTTCATATCACTTGAGTTGCTTTAGCCCATGGCTTGGAGTAAAGCCTTTTCAAGGATATGAGCACATACCTTTGAGTGATGTTGATGACGTTGCTCGTAGGTGAACTTGTTGAGGATGCTCGAGGTCGATGAAAATCATCTTGAATTGGGAGCAATCCTTCTTGTTCTAGTACACTAGTCACCTATAAAGGTTAGTCATGCCAGGAAGAACAATGGATATATCCAATTGACATGATATCACTTAAGATTTTGCAGCTAAGATCAAGTATATGTCAAGGATATTTGTGTTGTCTTCTTCCTTCCATCATCAAGAGGGGTTGTGGATACTTGGTAATGACAGGATTGCTTATAATTGGAGTTGATGGCAATCTTGTGGAATGAAGTTCCTCCAAGTACCTACAAAAGGTTAGATGCAATACAAGAGAGCATAGAGTTCCAGGCATATGATAAAGTGTTACGGGAACATGGAAATAACAAGAAAGCTTATGCCCTTGTTTGCAACCGAGTGAGTCTAGCTCAAGTTTGAAGCATCAATGATGTTCAACTCACTCCTCAAGTGACAAAATGTTTTCTCATCAAGTAATGGAACATTTTTGACATAAATTCCATAATCCTTAAGTGTTTGTGTCATCCATTGTAATTGCGCACAATAAGATCCAGCAACAATATACTCAGCTTCAGCAGTAGATAGAGATACTGAGTTTTGTTCCTTGGAGGACCAAGACACAAGAGATCTACCTAAAAATTTACAAGTACCTGAGGTGGACTTTCTATCGACATTGTCACCGGCATAGTCCGAATTGGAATAGCCAACAAGATTAAAAGAAGATCCCTTGGGATACCAAATGCCAAAGTTTGGTGTTTGTATCAAGTATCTCACAATACATTTCACAGCCAAAAGATGACACTCTTTAGGTGCAGCTTGATATCTAGCAGACATGCAAACACTAAGCATAATATTGGGACGAGATGCACATAGATATAGCAATGAACAAATCATAGATCGATAAACCTTTTGAGCAACCAGTTCATCCTCCCTGGTAAGGTCAACATGTCCACTAGTGGGCATAGGAGTTTTCATACCTTTGCACTCCTACATGTTGAACTTCTTGATCAAGTCCCTGGTATACTTAGTTTGAGAGATGAAATTTCCTTCTCTTGATTGCTTGATTTGGAATCCAAGAAACAATTTCAGCTCACACATCATAGACATCTGAAACTTCTTAGACATCAACCTTCCAAATCTTTCACTAAATTGAGGGTTAGTGGAGCCAAAGATAATATCATCCACATAGATTTGGCACACAAATAATTCTCCATTAACTCTCTTAGTGAACAAGGTTGCATCAATTTTACCAATTTCAAAGCCTTTCTCAATGAGAAACTTCGTTAAACATTTATACCAAGCACGAGGGTCTTGCTTGAGACCATAAAGAACTTTATGAAGCTTGTAAACATGATTAGGTTTCTTAGGATTCACAAAACTAGGTGGTTGCTTAACATAAACCTATTCTTCAATTTCACCATTTAAAAATGCACTTTTGATGTCCATTTGATAAAGCATGATATCATAGTGATTAGCATAAGCAAGAAGAATACGAATAGCTTCAAGTCTAGCGACGGGGGCATAAGTCTCAGCGTAGTCCATACCTTCGACTTGCATATATCCTTGTGCTACGAGATGAGCCTTGTTGCGCATGACTTGACCGTCTTCATCTTGTTTGTTCCGAAACACCCATTTGGTTCCGATGATGTTGTGCTCATCTTCGGGCTTCTCCACAAGTGTCCACACTTCGTTCCTTTCGAAGTTGTGAAGCTCTTCATGCATAGCGTTCACCCAATCCGCATATTCAAGATCTTGTTCTACCTTCAAAGTCTCAATGCTAGATATGAAAGAATAATGCTCACAAAAGTTAGCTAGACAGGTTTTAGAGAGAGTGATTCTCCCTGTTTGTATATCACCAAAGATTTGGTTTAGGGGATGGTTCTTGGACACTTGAGCTCAAACTCAGGTCAGCTTCCGATTGTTGGATGGTGGAGCTTATTCTTCTTCATCATCATTTCCTTCATCTATGTTGTTGTTGAAGGTGTCGTTCCCTTGAGGTGGTGGTGAAGGTGGTTGTGGTGGATCTTCATGATGCACTTCCTCCTCTTCATCATCTCGGCGTGTACCGCTTGTAGATGCCTCCATGTCGTGTTGAGGTTCACCTTGACGTGAAGTAGGGGCTTCCACTTGAGTTGATGAAGTACTTTCCTTCACCTCCATGGGATGAATCTTGTCGATGGGTAAATCTAGAATGGCTTCTGGAGGGTCCTTATCACCTACATCATTTGGCAATTGTTCGACTTGCAAACCATTAGATTCATCAAACTTCACATCTACCGTCTCTTCAACTTTTTGAGTGAAGTTGTTGTAGACACGGTAAGTGTGAGAGTTTGATCCGTAACCAAGTAAGAATCCTTCATGAGATTTAGGAGCAAATTTAGTATGACGATGCTTATCAAGAATGTAACACTTCGAGCCAAATACCCGAAAGTATCTGACTTGAGGTTTGTTACCGATCTGTATCTTGTATGCCAATTTACCGAGAAGCTTGTGCAAGTAAAGTCGGTTTGTGGCATGACATGTTGTTTCAACAGCTTCTGACAAAAAGTGTCTTGGCGTCTTGTATTCGTCAACCATCATTCTTTCCATCTCAATGAGCGTACGGTTCTTCCTCTCAACAACTCCATTTTGTTGAGGTGTGTACATAGCCGAGAACTCATGTGAGACACCTTCTTTGTCAAGAAAGGTATCCACATGGGTGTTCTAAAACTCCGATCCGTTATTGCTCCAAACCTTCTTGATCTTCACTTCAAACTGATTTTGCGCTTTGTGAGCGAAGTTCTTGAAGATCTTTTGAACCTGCGACTTATCATCAAGAAAGAATACCCACGTAAATCTGGAAAAATCATCAACTATAACTAGACCATAGGAATTTCCATCGAGACTCTTGTAAGCATTGGGACCAAAAAGATCCATGTGAAGTAACTCGAGTGGTCTCCTAGTAGTCATGATATTCTTAACGGGATGACTTCCACCTACTTTCTTTCCAGCTTGACAAGCACTACAAAGTCTATCTTTGTCAAAGATAACATCTTTAACACCAAGTATATGATCACCTTTAATAAGCTTGTCTAAATTACGCATGCCAACATGTCCTAGTCTTCTGTGCCAAAGCCAACCTTTAGAAGATTTTGCAATTAAACAAGTGCGAGGTTTGGATCTCTTAGTGAAATCAACAATGTATAGATCACCTCTACGGAAACCGGTAAAGACCATTTTATGATTATCTTGACAAAACACTTGGAAATCTAGTTTCATGAATAACACATTGAAACTGAAGTCGGCAAGTCTGGATACGGAAAGAAGATTGTAGCCAAGGGATTCAACAAGCATAACATTTTGAATAGAACTATCATGGGATATGGCCACCTTACCAAGGCCAAGTACCTTACCCTTAGAGTTATCTCCAAAGGTCACGTACCTTCGAAGACCTTGATTAGGCGTGATCTCTTGAACCATGTCTTTATCACCAATCATATGATCCGTACATCCACTGTCGAGAATCCACTCTTTTCCTCCAGACATATAATCCTTGAAGTTTGCCATTAGACTCAAATTCTTCATGATCTTCTCATGCTCGATGTCGAACAACTCATCTTCTCCAAGATAGTCATGTTCTACATTGTCATCATCAAGTGGGAAATCCTCGTCATAAAGAACAAGAGATTCGTTAGAATAGTGATCATGACAATGTTCAAGCTTATGAATGCGAATGGATTCGAAGATAATGTTGTTGATAGTGGTGACATCTCCTTTAGCATGCATAAGATCACGAAGCTCAAATAGGCATTTATCAAAGTTTGGATCACTAGGCTTCATTTTGTGAAAAGCAACAGTTTTATGAATAATTTCATCAATATTTCCTAATGAAATATTTGGATATCGTTTCTCTAAATAAGTCCACAAGGTATAGGCACATGCAAAGTTCTTCAATTGAGAAAGCACGAATCTTGGTAAACCTCTAACAATAAGATTGATAGTTCTTAGGTTACCAAGCATGTTAATTTCCTCTTCATGTGTGGGATGCAATTCATCAATAGGGAGCACATAGGGGTTTTCAATATATTTAGTCAAATGGAATTTATCAAATAGATCAATCATGGCATTCTTCCATTGACAATAGTACTCTCCATCAACAATGGGCACTCTACAACTCAAACTCTCTACTCTAGACACATCCATCTTCCTCCATGGTGATTAAAACAAAGCAATGGAGACCAATGCTCTGATACCACTTGTAGGATCGCTAGAAGAGTGTCTAGAGGGGGTAAATAGACTACTAGCAAGAATTTAAAACCTAACCTTTTCCCAAGTTAATTGGTCGGCAGATTTTAACTATTTTAGCAAGTCTAGCAAGTCTAACTGCCCTACACATGCATGGCTACAAATATGGCAGCGGAAAGTAAAGACATAGCACATGAAGTAAAGAGATGGGATATGAAGATCAAACGCAATAGGAGACGCGAGGATTTTTCCCGTGGTTCCGATAGGTGGTGCTATCGTACGTCCACATTTATGGAGTCTTCAACCCACGGAGGGTAACGGTCGTGAGAGTCCACGGAGGGCTCCACCCATAAGGGTCCACAAAGTAGCAACCTTGACTATTCCATACGGCTTTCGTCCACCAAGGACTAGCCTCACTATGGGTAGATCTTCACGAAGTAGGCGATCTCCTTGCCCTTACAAACTTCTTGGTTCACTCTACAACACGAACTAGGAGGCTCCCAAGTGACACCTAACCAATCTATGAGGTGCCACCCTCCAAAAGGTAATAGGCTCAGTAATGACGATAAACTCCTTGCTCTTGTGCTTCAACATGATAGACTCCTCAACACACAATCACTCTCTCACACATTTGGCTTGGTGGAAGAGATGGGATTGGTGGAAAGCAACTTGGGGAGGCAAGAAATCAAGATCCATATGGTTGGAGTGGAAGATCTTGATCTCAATACAAGGATAGGTAGTTCTTTCTCAGAAAATCTGATAGGATAGGTATGGAATAGTTCTGAGTGCTTAACTTTCAAGTAGGTGGTGGTGAAGGGGTATATATAGGCATCCCCAAAAATCCAACTGTTACACACAATAAGTCAGACTCGGTGACACCGATGTGTTAATCTCGGTGGTACCGAAGTGACCAAAAGGTGGCAACTTTTGAATCTCGGTGAGACCGGTATATAGGAATCTCGGTTGCACCGACAAGGTGACCAACGGTCAGAATTGCCAAACTCGGTGATGCCGATTCAACATCCTCGGATGGGCCGAAAACGTGAACTTGTGTAACAGAAAGTTGGCAGCCCAACTTGGTGGCACCGAAAGGAGTGTTGGCTGCACCGAAGGGTTAGGGTTTGGCTAAGTCTGTCTAGGGTTTGGAATCGGTGGCACTCGGATAGGAATGTTGGTTGCACCGATTTGGAATGTTTGGCTGTAGACTGACTTTGGTGGGAGAGCTTGTGGATGTTTTTGGTGACTATCACTTGTGCACTGGCCAAATTCTCTTCTCATAAGAGGGAGCGACGGGGTGCATACTGATCCTTCGAAGATAATAATACAATGAAAAAAGAGCTGAAGGAACCAAAGAGATCTTACGACCAGAAACGATCGAAGAGTCCATGAGAAGGAGACCGGGACAAATATAAGGCCCCCCACCAACGACCACGTAAGAACAAAGCCAATGGGCTATAAAAGCCGCAACGTACATGTGTTGTTCCTGAAGGGAGGTGAAAGATGAAGTGTGTTCACGTTTGTTATGGAAATGGCCACACCAAACTTGAAAAGTCACACTTCCATTTTCGCGACTGAGCCGGTAGAATTCCTTTAAAAGACCAGATAAGAAATTTGGGAATATAAGTTTTGAAGGTTCTAGGTCATCTATAGAGGGAATATATTCCTCGTATGGATCTCCATCTAAAGGAAGACCCGACATTAGAAGCATGTCAAGCAGGGTCACGGTGCACTCACCAGATGAGAAAACAAAAGTATTTGTTTTTGTATCCCATCTTTCCAGTAGTGACCTCAACAACGATTCTGAAACCTCACATTCACCGAGGGAGCAATAAATGGACCCATAAATGTAATATTTGTTCTCCTCTCCTCCCTTCAAACAAAATGAATGATAATTCGGGATAGAAATACCCCATTCAACATACCCATCAGGTAGAGGAACATACTTGGTTGTGTGACCATCCCAGCCTAGGCCCTTTGCCACCATCCTAGTCCCTAGGGTGTAGGCTTCATGATCAGGTTTAGGATAGGGTGCTAATGGATGAAAAGAATAATCACTAAGAGTAGAGCCCACATTCCAACCACGAGGATGGCACGTCAAATCTACATGTGTGAGCACCTGTTGTCTGATCACTGGGTTAACCTCTTCACCAGTATCAGGCTCATATAAATGCCGCTCAGCTAACTAACAAATTGATAAATCATTGGAATGAATAGACCCTTGACCATGCGCCATCTATATGTACAAAAGGGCATAAGATGAATACACTGATATATATGTGTGTAAAATAAACACTTAGTTTAGAGAGAGAGAGAGAGTCGTGGTCTGTTACCTAGCTTTACGAGCAACTATTCTTGGCCAAACACTCATTACTTTCCCTATAGAACAAGAAAGAGGGAACACCCGAGTAAATAAAAGACATCATATCCAAGTATAGGATGTATATGTTATGATGTGCTTATTGTCCCTTTAACAGTTGTACGACGGACCAAGCGAACTTGCCGGGACGCCAACCATGAGAAAATCATATCTTTTACATTATACATATGTGGCACTTATAATCGTGTTTTTGACATAATATATACATCGCCTATAATTGCCTCCACGGTCATACAACGGACCAAGCCCACACAAGGACTTGCCGGGACGCCAACCGTGGGGAAAACATATTTTTGACATAATATCTCCATGGTCATACGACGGACCAAGCCCACATAGGAACTTGCCAGGACGCCAACTGTGGGGAAAACATATTTTTGACATAATATCGCCATGGCCGTATGACGGACCAAGCCCACATAGGGACTTGCTGGAACACCAACCATGGGGAAAACATATTATTGGCATAATATCTTCATGGTCATAGGATAGACCAAGCTCGCATAGGGACTTGCCAGAACGCCAACCATGAGGCAACTTCTGTCATTTAATAACGTAAAAAAATCATACGTAAAAAATATACTGCATATGTCAGTCTTTACGGTTATACAATGGACCAAGTGCATACAGACTTGCCGGCACGCCAACCGTGAAACCAAAAGGTTGCTCGATGACACATACGTTCAAGAAAGACACCATCCTCATATATAAACGGAAAATCGCATGTTGTAGTACTCTGCGTTGCTGAAAGGATCTACCAGTAATGCTGGCATTTCATTCCTAAGCAGGAAGCAATGGAAAAATAAGGTGGAGTGAAGGTCCTAAGACCGGTCCTTTGTTTTGATTACAAAAATTGGTTTTCGGCTCGGACTTTGCCGGTCGAAAACAGCTCTATGGAAAAAGAAAAAATCTCACGGTGGATCCCAGTATGGGCTCTCAAAAATTGCTACCCCGCATGTCGCCATAGATTTATGGATTTGTCATTGGCCGACACGATATCTTCAGCAGCGGCCCTCTTGTTCCTGAAAACACACATGTTTCTCTCTTTCCATATCTCCCAGCATGATAGGACTATGGTCGCCTTATTTCCAGCTCGTTGTTGTGGTTGTGTGTCCTCCGCCATCTTCTGTATAGTGGCTGGGGTAGATCCATAAGATCCATGGTTTGTTGGAGATAGAGGCCCCCATCTTCCTTTTCTCCCCATCCTAGTGCAAACTTCTCTGGATATTGGGCATTCCCAGATGAGGTGTTGTACAGTCTAGAGATTCCGCATGCGTAGGGGGCAAAAATAGGAGTTCGGCCATCCTCTTATTTGTAGCCGGTCGTTCGTCCAGAGCCGTCCTTGTAGTAGCAGCCAGGCGAAAATCTTGATGTTGCCCGGGATCTTTGTTTTCCAAATAAGCTGAACCCAATCAGTTGCACCCTACCTAGGAATTGTGCCCTATGTGCCGAGCTAGCCGTGTACATTCCTCTGGCCTCTAAATTCCATTGGATTTGGTCAGTGGATCCAACAAGTATAGCCCTGGCAACCGCAACAATCCTTCGCTATAGTAGGACGAAATCTGGTAACAGTGGCAATGTATCTCCATGTCTTAGATCTTGTAGCCAGTTTTCACTTCGTAGGGCATCGGCCATTGTCATGTTCTTTTGCTTTGAGTGGTTGTATAGCAGCAGAAAGTCTGCCGCTAGAGTTGGTTGCCCGCACCAGGAGGATGTCCAGAATTTTGCTATAGCGTCGTCCCCTATAGATACCGTTGTAGCCGCCGCAAAGAATGCCTTGTCCTCATTTGTGCATGGAGGTGGCGTGCCGACCCATGGTCGACCCTGTGTTGTCCATGCAAACCATAGCCAACGTAGACATGGTGCACGGCTGAAACGTTCGAGATCAAGGATACTGTTAGTTGCTGGCGAACATATCGTCTTCCAGTTGACCTTGCAGCTACCGCCAGATATTTCCTCATCTTGTTTCCACAGATATCGACGTCTACATTTGTCAAATTCTTTAAAAAGTTTCTTAGCCACCTTGAGGCCAGTTAAGGCGAAGGTGGGCATGGCGCTGAGCATACATTTGATCAACACTCTTCTACTCGCAGTTGGCAGTAGCCTCCCCTTCCAACCCGTAAGTCTGGCCTTGATCCTATCTATGATGAATTGAAGACTAGCTAACCGTAACCTAGTTAGTGTCAACGGTAGTCCCAGGTATGATGTCGGAAAAGAACCAAGGCTACCTCCAAAATTTTGTAAGACATTATGAATGTCAATGTTGTCGCATCTAATGGGCAGCGCAGTGGATTTTTCGAGGTTTATGCACAGCCCCGTTGCTATGCCAAACTCCTGTAGACTGTGTAGTATTGCATCTATTTCCTCCTTAACGGGATTTCCAAAAATGACGGTGTCGTCAACGTAGAGGCTAACGCATAGTTTCAATTCTCTTCCTGGCAATGGTGCGATGATGTTGTCCCGTGCCGCCGCCTGAAGCAGGTGGTGTAGGGGGTCAATCGCGAGGATGAACAGGAATGGTGACAGGGGGTCGCCTTGTCGCAGGCCGCGACGGTGGTGTATATGTTGGCCAGGCACCCTGTTCAAAAGCAAGGCCGAGGTGGACGTCGAAAGCAGGAGGGAGATCCAATCATGCCATCGTGCGCTAAAACCTAGCTGTTGCATTAGCTCTAGAATATATTCTGGAGACACGTTGTCGAAAGCCTTTGTGATGTCCAGTTTTAGCAACATGGCCAGGGTCTTTCTTCTGTGTAGGGCTTTGATGGAGTTTTGAACATAGAGGAAGCTCTCATGGATGCACATGGTCCTAAGGAAAGCCGATTGGGCTGGGGATATAAGCGTGCCAATGATATCCGCAAGCCGCATGGAGAGGACCTTTGAGATCAGCTTTGCAATGGAATGGATGAGGCTGATCGGCCTGAAATCATTTATCGTTGTTGCCCCATCTTTCTTTGGCAGCAATGCTACCGCGGCAGTGTTCAGTGCTGCAAAACTCCCTCTTGAGTTGTTGTGGAATTGGCTGAACGCAGCTACCACATCGTCTCTAATGATTGACCAACAGGTTCTAAAGAAGGTGCCGGAGAAACCATCCGGCCCAGGCGATTTCTCAGCCGGAGAGGCTTTGATTGCACACCAAATTTCATCCGCCGAGAATGGGTTATCTATCCCACCGCCTTGCAGGCGTGGTAACTCGATTACCTCCTAGTGGATGGTGGTTTCTCACGGACTGGTCATGCCTAGGAGGGCGGAGAAATGGTCATGTACTACTTTTGCCTTGTCCTCTTGCGATGTAACGACTCCATTTGGGCCATGCAAACTATGGATGAAGGATTTCCGCCTCCTAGAATTAATCTTTGCTTGGAAGAAAGCGGTTGGCGTGTCACCCGCCCGTAGCCAAGTGATTCTATAAGCTTGTCATATTTGCGCCCGGTCAACTACGGCAAGGCCTAAGATGCGTAGCTTGAGTAGTTTTCGGAGTTGGAACTCAGTGTCCGTTAATGGCATGTGCTGTTGAGCAATGTCTAGGCGTAGGACAACTTCATTGGACAAATGCAATTTCAGCTTTGCACCTCCAAGAAGTGATCTACTCCAAATTCTTAGGTCTCTAGCGACTCGTCGCATTTTGATGTTTAGCCTAGCGAAGGCGCACCTTGCCTGCGTCGGCCTGTTCCAGGCTCTTGAGACTGTTTCATAGAAGTGTGTGTTGGAAATATACCCTAGAGGCAATAATAAATTGGTTATTATCATATTTCCTTGTTCATGATAATCGTTTATTATCCATGCTATAATTGTATTAATCGAAAACTTAGATGCATGTGTGGATACATAGACAAAACCATGTCCCTAGTATGTCTCTAATAGACTAGCTCGTTGATCAAAAGATGGTTAAGGTTTCCTAGCCATGGACATGAGATGTCATTTGATAACGGGATCACATCATTAGGAGAATGATGTGATGGACAAGACCCAAACTACAAACGTAGAATATGATTGTGTCAGTTTATTGCTACTGTTTTCTGCATGTCAAGTATGTGTTCCTATGACCATGAGATCATGCAACTCACGGACATCGGAGGAGTGCCTTGTGTGTATCAAATGTCACAACGTAATTGGGTGACTATAAAGGTGCTCTACAGGTATCTCCGAGGGTGTCTGTTGAGTTGGAATGGATCAAGACTGGGATTTGTTACTCCGTGTGACGGAGAGGTATCTTAGGGCCCACTCGGTAATACAACATCACAATAAGCCTTGCAAGCAATGTGACTAAGTGTTAGTCATGGGATCTTATTACGGAATGAGTAAAGAGACTTGCCAGTAATGAGGCTAAACTAGGTATGGAGATACCGACGATCGAATCTCGGGCAAGTAACATACCGAAGAACAAAGGGAACATCATACGGGATTAACTGAATCCTTGACATAGAGGTTCGACCGATAAAGATCTTCGTAGAATATGTAGGAACCAATATGGACATCCAGGTCCCGCTATTGGTTATTGACCGTAGAGGTGTCTCGGTCATGTCTACATAGTTCTAGAACCCGCAGGGTCTGCACACTTCAGGTTCGGTGACGTCTCGGTAGTATAGAGTTATGTATGGTGGTGACCGAAGGTTGTTCGGAGTCCCGGATGAGATCTCGGACATCACGAAGAGCTCCGGAATGGTCCGGAGGTAAAGATTGATATATAGGAAGTCCTATTTTGGTCGCCGGAAAAGTTTTGGGCTCATCGGTAGTGTACCGGGAGTGCCGGTAGTGTACCGGGAGACTATCGGGAGGGGTATTTCGACCCAAGAGGCTACATGGGCTGTGGGAGAGTGACTACCAGCCCTTAGTAGGCTGGTGTAAGTCCCACACAAGGACCATGCGGCTAGGGAAAGAAGTCCCAAAGAAAAAAGGTGGAGAAAGGCAAAAAGGCAAAAATAGGGAGGAATCCTAGTCCTACTAGGATTGGAGGTGGAATCCACCTCTCCCACTTGGTTTGGCCGACCCAAGGGCTGTCTCTTTGACAGCCAAACCTCCTCCTCTCTTCCTCTTATATATACTAGAGGTTTTAGGGTTTTTAGCACCTGATTTTCAGCCATCTGCTACCCGTTCCTCTAGTGCATAGTTTCTCCTCTAGATCAGTTTTCTGCAGTGCTTAGGCGAAGCCCTGCCGGAATAGCTCCACCACCATCGCCGGAGCACCGTCACGCTGCCGGAGAACTCTTCCACCTCTCCACTCCCTCTTGCTGGATCAAGAAGGCGGAGATCGTCATCGAGTTGTACGTGTGCTGAACGCGGAGGTGCCGTCCGTTCGGTGCTAGATCGGAAGGACCATGATCAAGATCGCGAAACGTATTGTGATGAGATCGCGGGACGGATCGTGATGATCTCGCGGGACGGATCGTGATTGGATCGTGGGACGGATCATGATGAGATCGCGGGACGCACGATGATTTGGATCGCGAAGACGTTCGACTACACCAACCGCGTTTCTTAATGCTTCCCGCTTAGCGATCTACAAGGGTATGTAGATCCACTCTCCCTCTCGTAGATGCTCATCACCATGGATAGATCTTGCGTGTGTGTAGGAAATTTTTTGTTTCCCATGCGATGTTCCCCAACAGTGGCATCATGAGCTAGGTCTATGTGTAGATGAGATCTCGAGGAGAACACAAAATGTTTGTGGGCGTTGATGCTTAGATTGCTTCCTCCCTTGGTCGGATTTTGGTTCAGCGGTATTGTGAGATGAAGCGGCCCGGACCAACATTAGTCGTACGCTTACGAGAAACCGGTTCCCTCAACCGCAACTTGTTGCATAGATGGCTTGCGGGTGACAATTTCTCTCACTTTAGTTGGATCGGATCCGACAAAGGCGGCCCTTGAGAAGGTTGAAAAGCAACTAATGTATCACCGTTGTGGTTTATGCATAGGTGAGAATCGTTCTTGCTAGATACCCGTAGCAGCCACGTAAAACATGCAACAACAATTAGAGGACGTCTAACTTGTTTTTGCAGGGTATGTTGTGATGTGATATGGCCAATTTCATGATGTGACATATGTGATGTATGAGATGATCATGTTTTTGTATAGAATATCACGACTTGCATGTCGATGAGTACGACAACCGACAGGAACCATAGGGTTGTCTTTAATTATTGTATGACATGTGTGTCAATCATTAAGTGCTATGTAATGCTTTACTTTATCGCTAAATGGTAGCAATAGTAGTAGAAGCATGCTGGGCGCGACAACCCCGATGGCGACATATTGATAGAGATCAAAGATGATGGAGATCATGGTGTCGTGTTGGTGACGATGGAGATCATGCCGGTGCTTTCTAGATGGATACCAAAAGCACAAGTTCATGAAAATATCATGTCACTTATGATTTGCATGTGATGTTAATCCTTTTATGCACCTTATTTTGCTTAGTATGACGGTAGCATTATAAGGTGATCCCTCACTTAATTTCAAGATAAATTGTGTTCTCCCCGAGTGTGCACCGTTGCGAAAGTTCGTCGTGTTGAGACACCACGTGATTATCGGGTGTGATAGACTCTACGTTCACATACAACGGGTGCAAGCCAGTGTTGCACATGCAGAACACTCGGCTTAAACTTGACGAGCCTAGCATGTACAGACATTGCATCAGAACACAGGAGACCAAAAGGTCAAACATGAGTCATATAGTAGATATGATCAACATGATGATGTTCACCATTGAAACCACATCAACTCACGTGATGATCGGACTTGGGTTGGTAAATTTGGATCATGTATCACTCGAATGACCGGAGGGATGTCAATTTGAGTGGGAGTTCTTAAGTAATATGATTAATTGAACTCATTATCATGAACTTAGTTAGTAGTGTCTTTGCAAATTATGTTGTAGATTACTAGCTCGTGTTGTAGCTCCCTTGTATTTTTATATGTTCCTAGAGAAATAGAGTTGAAAGATGATGGTAGCAATATTGCGGACTGGGTCCGGGATCTAAGGATTGTCCTCATTGCTGCACAGAAGGCTTATGTCCTTAATGCACCGTTCGGTGCGCCAACCCCTCTAGCGTCGTTTGTAGATGTTGTGAACATCTGACAGGCACGTTCTGATGACTACTTGATAGTTAAGTGCGTCATGCATTATGGCTTAGAATTGAGGCTCCGAAACGTTTTGAACGTCACGGAACATATGAGATGTTCTAAGAGCTGAAATTCGGATCTCAGGCTCGTGCACGTGTTGCGAGATATGAGATCTCCAACAAGATTCTTTGCCTGCAAGATGAAAGAGAATAGCTCAATCGTTGAGCATGTGCTCAGATTGTCTGGGTGCTACAATCGCTTAAATCGAGTGGGAGTTGATCTTCCAGATAAGATAGTGATTGATATATTTCTCCAAGCCACTATCACTAAGTTACTAGAACTTGGTGATGAACTATAAAATGTCAGGGATAGAAATAATGATCCTTGAGCTATTCGTGATGTTTTGACACCGCGAAGGTAGAAATCAAGAAGGGGTGTCAAGTGTTGATGGTTAGAAAAACCACTAGTTTGGAGAAGGGCAAGAGTAAGGAGGGAAACTTCATGGATGGCAAGTCAGTTGCTGCTCCAGTGAAGCAACCCAAAGTTAAACCCAAACCCAAGACTAAGTGCTTCGATTATGAGGAGAGCGGTCGCTGAGCGGAACAACCCTAGATACTTGGTAGATAAGAAGGCTGGCAACGCCGACACAAGTATATTTGATATACGTGTTATTGATGTGTACCTTGCTAGTACTCCTAGTAGCACCTGGGTATTGGATACCGGTTCGGTTGCTAAATGTTCGTAACTCAAAATAAAAGCTACGGAACAAACGGAGAACTAGCTAAGGGTGAGGTGACGATGTGTGTTGGAAATGTTTTCAAGGTTGATGTGATCAACATCGCACGCTCTCTCTACCTTCGGGATTAGTGACGAACCTAAATTAATGTTATTTGGTGTTTTGCGTTGAGCATGAACATGATTAGATCGTGTTTTTGCAACACGTTTATTCATTTAAGTTAGAGAATAATGGTTATTCTATTTACATGAATAATACCTTCAATGGTCATGCACCCAGTGAGAATAGTTTGTTGAAACCTTGATCGTAGTGATACACATGTTCATAACATTGATGCCAAAAGATACAAAGTTAATAATGATAGTACCACATACTTGTGGCACTGTCGCTAAATGTCATATTGGTATAAAGCGCATGAAGAAACTCCATGCTGGTGGATTTTTGGACTCATTTGATTTTGAATCAGTTGAGACATGCGGATCATGCCTCTTGGATAAGATGACTAAAACCCCGTTTTCCGGTTTAATGGAGCGGGCAAGTGATTTATTGGAAATGATACATGAGTGATGTATGCAATCCAATGAGTCTTGTAGCGTGCGGTGGATATCGTTATTTTCCTACCTTCACTGATGATTTAAGTAGATATAGTGTATGTTTACTTAATGAAACACAAAGTCTGAATCGTTTGAAAAGTTCAAGCAAATTCAGAGTGAAGTTTAAAAATCATCGTGACAAGAAGATTAAAAAAAATGTTTGTGATATGATCGTGGAGGTAAATATCTGAGTTACGAGTTTGGCATACAACTTTAGACAATGTGAAAGTCGTTTCACAACTCACACCACCTGGAACACCATAGTGTGATGGTGTGTCCGAACGTCATAGTCACGCTCTATTGGATATGGTGCGTGCTATGATGTCTCTTATCGTTTTGTTAGTATAATTTTGGGGTTATGCATTAGAGACAACTTCATTCACTTTAAAATAGGGCACCATCTAAATCCGTTGAGATGACACCGTGTGAATTATGGTTTGATAGAAACCTAAGTTGTCATTTCTTAATATTTGGGGCTGCGACGCTCGTGTGGAAAATGTTTTCCCCTAATGAGCTCGAACCCAAAGCGGACAAATGCAACTTCATAGAATAACCTAAGAACAGTTAGGTGAACCTTCTATCTCAGGTCCAGGCATAAAATGTTTGTTGCTAAAGCTGGGTCCTTTCTCGAGAAAAAGTTTCTCTCGAAAGAATTGAGTGGGAGGATGATGGAACTTGATGAGGTTGTTGAACCTTTGTTTCAACCAGAGAGTAGCGCAGCGCAGAAAGATGTTTCTGTGGTACCTACATCAGTTGAAGAGGAAGTTAATGATGATGATCATGAAGCTTCAGATCAAGTTACTATCGAACCTCGTAGGTCGACAAGGACGTGTACTGCTCCTGAGTGGGACGACAACCTTGTCTTAGAGGTCATGTTGTTAGACAACGATGAACCTACGAGCTATGGAGAAGCGATGATGGGACCGGATTCCGACAAATGGTTAGATGCCATGAAATCCGAGAAAGGATCCATGTATGAAAACCAAGTATAGACTTATGTAGACTTGCTCATTGGACGGCAAGTTGTTGAGTACAAATGGATTTTTAAAATGAAGACATACGTTGATGGTAAATGTCACCATTTGTAAAGCTCGACTTGTTGCAAAGATGTTTGTGACAAGTTCAAAGAGTTGACTGCGATGAGACTTTCTCACTCGTAGCAATGCTAAAGTCTGTTGGAATTATGTTAGCAGTTGCTGCATTTTTCAATTATAAAATCTGGCGGATAGATGTCAAAAACATCGTTTCCTTAACGGTTTACTTGAGGAAAGGTTGTATGTGATACAACCAGAAGGTTTTGTCAGTCCTAAGGATGCTAAAAGGTGTGCAAGCTTCAGTGATCCTTCTATGGACTGAAGCAAACATCTCGGAGTTGGAATATACACTTTGATGATGTGATCAAAGTTTTGTAGTTTATACAAAGTTTACGAGAAACTTGTATTTACAATAAAGTGAGTGGGAGCACTATAGAATTTCTGATAAGTATATGTGGATGACATATTGTTGATTAGAAATGGTATAGAATTTCTGGAAAGCATGAATGGTTGTTTGAAAAGAGTTTTTCAAAGGAAGACCTGGATAAAGCTACCTAATTGTTGAGTATCAAGAACTATAGAGATGGATCAAGATGCTTGACGAGACTTTCAATGAGTACATACCTTGACAAGATTTTGAAAGAGTTCAAAATGGATCAGTCACAGAAAGAGTTCTTGCCTGATTTGTAAGGTATGAAGTTGAGTGAGACTTAAAGCTCGACCACGGCAGAAGAAAGAGAAAGGACGAACGTCGTCCCCTATGCCTTAGCCATAGGCTCTGTATAGTATGTCATGCTGTGTACCGCACCTGTGTGTGCCTTGCCATGAGTCCGTCAAGGGGTACAAGAGTGATCCAGGAGTGGACCACTGGACAGCGGTCAATATTATCCTTAGTGACTAAAAGACTAAGGAATTGTTTCTCGATTATGGAAGTGATAAAGGGTTCGTTGTAAAGAGTTACATCGATGCAAGCCTTAACACTAATCCGGATGACTCGTAGTAGCAATCTGGATACGTATAGTGGAGCAGCCATTTGGAATAGTACTAAGTGGAGTGTGGTAGCAGTGTTTACAGTTTGACATAGAGATTTGCAAAGTACACACGGATCTGAATGTCGCAGACCCGTTGACTATAAGACCTCTCTCACATGCAAAGAATGATCGAGCCCCGGAACTCATTGGGTATTATATTCGTAACAATGCGAATCACATGGTGATGTGAACTAGATTATTGACTCTAGTTCAAGTGGGAGACTGTTGGAAATATGCCCTAGAGGCAATAATAAATTGGTTATTATCATATTTCCTTGTTCATGATAATCGTTTATTATCCATGCTATAATTGTATTAATCGGAAACTTAGATGCATGTGTGGATACATAGACAAAACCATGTCCCCAGTATGCCTCTAATAGACTAGATCGTTGATCAAAAGATGGTTAAGGTTTCCTAGCCATGGACATGAGATGTCATTTGATAACGGGATCACATCATTAGGAGAATGATGTGGTGGACAAGACCCAAACTACAAACGTAGCATATGATTGTGTCAGTTTATTGCTACTGTTTTCTGCATGTCAAGTATGTGTTCCTATGACCATGAGATCATGCAATTCACGGACATCGGAGGAGTGCCTTGTGTGTATCAAACGTCACAACGTAATTGGGTGACTATAAAGGTGCTCTACAGGTATCTCCGAGGGTGTCTGTTGAGTTGGCATGGATCAAGACTGGGATTTGTTCCTCCGTGTGACGGAGAGGTATCTTAGGGCCCACTCGGTAATACAACATCACAATAAGCCTTGCAAGCAATGTGACTAAGTGTTAGTCATGGGATCTTGTATTACGGAATAAGTAAAGAGACTTGCCAGTAACGAGGCTGAACTAGGTATGGAGATACCGACGATCGAATCTCGGGCAAGTAACATACCGAAGAACAAAGGGAACATCATACGGGATTAACTGAATCCTTGACATAGAGGTTCGACCGATAAAGATCTTCGTAGAATATGTAGGAACCAATATGGACATCCAGGTCCCGCTATTGGTTATTGACCGTAGAGGTGTCTCGTTCATGTCTACATAGTTCTAGAACCCGCAGGGTCTGCACACTTAAGGTTCGGTGACGTTTCGGTAGTATAGAGTTATGTATGGTGGTGACCGAAGGTTGTTCGGAGTCCCGGATGAGATATCGGACGTCACGAGGAGCTTCAGAATGGTCCGGAGGTAAAGATTGATATATAGGAAGACCTATTTTGGTCGCCGGAAAAGTTTCGGGCTCATCGGTAGTGTACCAGGAGTGCCGGTAGTGTACCGGGAGACCATCGGGAGGGGTATTTCGATCCAAGAGGCTACATGGGCTGTGGGAGAGTGAATATCAGCCCTTACTGGGCTGGTGGAAGTCCCACACAAGGCCCATGCGGCTAGGGAAAGAAAGCCCAAAGAGAAAAGGTGGAAAAAAGGCAAAAAGGCAAAAATAGGGAGGAATCCTAGTCCTACTAGGATTGGAGGTGGAATCCACCTCTCCCACTTGGTTTGGCCGACCCAAGGGCTGTCTCTTTGACAGACAAACCTCCTCCTCTCTTTCTCTTATATATACTAGAGGTTTTAGGGTTTTTGGCACCTGATTTTCAGCCACGTGCTACCCGTTCCTCTAGTGCATAGTTTCTCCTCTAGATCAGTTTTCTGCAGTGCTTAGGCAAAGCCCTGCTGGAATAGCTCCACCACCATCGCCGGAGCGCCGTCACGCTGCCGGAGAACTCTTCCACCTCTCCGCTCCCTCTTGCTGGATCAAGAAGACGGAGATCGTCATCGAGTTGTACGTGTGCTGAACGCGGAGGTGTCGTCCGTTCGGCGCTAGGTCGGAAGGACCATGATCAAGATCGCAAGATGGATTGTGATGAGATCGCGGGACAGATTGTGATGAGTTCATGGGACGGATCGTGATTGGATCGCGGGACGGAACATGATGAGATCGCGGGACGCATGGCGATTTGGATCGCGAAGACGTTTGACTACACCAACCGCGTTTCTTAACGCTTCCCGCTTAGCGATCTACAAGGGTATGTAGATCCACTCTCCCTCTCATAGATGCTCATCACCATGGATAGATCTTGCGTGTGCGTAGGAAAATTTTTGTTTCCCATGCGACGTTCCCCAACAGTGTGGTAGCCGTGGCCAGAAGGATTCGAATCTAAAAATCGTCGGGCGCCTAGGTGCGGATGTCGCAGCTAGAAGAAGTGGACAGTGGTTCTAGCATGAGGTGGACGTAGCATGCAGCATGTAAGAGGGGAAAAGTCCCTCCCAGGCCATGGTGCAGAAGAACTTATCAATGCTAGCTAAAGTGGGCGTGCGACGCTCGTTGCTCCATGTAAAGCGTCGGGTTTTGCACTTGATTTCTCTGAGGCCCCCCGCATCGATTGCCGCTCGGAATTTTCCCAAGATTCTACGGCTAATGTTGTTGTTGCTCTTATATCTCGCCTCATAGATGATGTTGAAGTATCCGTTTATGATCCAGGCTTTCCCCCGCGGGCACCTGTCGCTGGGAGGACGACACAATCGTCTAGTGTGGCGCCCCCCACATCTCTAGCTAACACGGTGGACCAACAATCAATCTTTGTCTCTCGAAGGAAAAGAATGCCTAAGTTGTGGGAGGAGGTCGTGTCTCGTACAACAGACCGTCTTGCCGGTGTGTTCAGACCTCTAACATTCCAGCTCATGATCGGGCAGTTTTCATCTATCATGGGGGACACTTTGAAGAACACAATTTGCTAAAGATTAAGTAGTGGAACCGCGAGTATTGCCGACGACTAACAATCGTTTTTGATAAACTGAAACATTGTTACGCCACCTGCGCTTCCAGGGGTTGCCGGCGGCCACCAATAGACCCAAAACCCCGCTGACAAACAACACAGCCAACGATCCTACTACAGCTACGGGGGAACATGCCCCAAACTACACCTAACTTAGTCTAGCACACTGATGGTCGCCGATGGCGACTAGGAGAGCTACAGCTAACTAGCATGGAGTGGGTGGTCCCTCTCCCGCCTGGTTGTTGTCCCCGGCGATTGCCTTGAGAGCACGGGGGTCCAGTTCGGTCAGCTTGGCGATGGTGGCAATGTCTTCGTCAGAGAGCGGCTTGTCGAAACGCCTAACTAGAGCTTCAGCAACTTTGGCCATCTTTTCCTTCGGACCCAGGATGCCCAGCCCATGGATAAGGCACAGCGTCGCCCTTTGTGAGACGGGCACCGGTGACGGGTTTCTGGCCTGCCGAGCACTCTGCTTTGTCGGCTTCGATGGAGCGCGTGCCTTGGCGGGGGTCTTGTCCCGCGTCGGCGGTTTGCCGGCCACTGCCTTTTCGGTCTTCTTGAAGAGTGGCAGAGGCATCTCCCCGTCCTCCCCGTCCCAAAGCTGAAGCTCACTCACCCTCCGAGTAACAGCGCCGAGCTGTAGGGCATGGTTCTCGGCAGCCCTAGGGGTGTGGCGGGCTAGTGAGAGCGCCGGCCCCAAGTCTAGTGGCTCTCGCTCTCAACACCCCCTCCGTCGTTGTCGTTGAAGTTGAGAGGCTTGTCTAACTTAGCGGCAATCACCTTGTCGATGCTGGACGCCATGGCATCAATGCGTGGAGGTGGGGGGATCGACTTCTTAGCCCCCAAGAAGAACTCTGCCACTGGGTCCGGCAGCGGCTCCGCCACCGCGTGCACTGCCATGTCCTGGACCAGCTAGCGGGGAGGGGCGAGTAGGGAGAGCGTGTTGGAGGATCCCTCCTCATCCTGAACCGGCATGTTACTGATCAACCCTCTGGTCTTGGCGGCATGTTTATTCGCCGGCGCCTTCTCCGCCAGGGACGATCGACGGCTGTTTGTCACTGCATAGGAGCCGACCGCGCAGTGCTCCCTAGCGGTGGCGTGAGACCGGGGTGCGGCTGCGCTGCCTCTCAGCCGCCGGAGCTGGAGGCTGGCCACGGGCAGCAGCACGCCCCTTGCCCAGTAGGGTGTCCTTCCAGGACCTGCGACGGTATCTTGGCCCTGCACCGTCTTTGTCGTCCCTCCTAGCCTCGCTGGAGGGCATGCCACGACAGCCCGTGGATGCCACACGAGGCTTCAGGCACATGGAGGGAGCCTAGTTGATCGCCGGTCTGCCGTCCACCACACGCTCCGCCTAGACCCCCTGCTCCACCAGAGGGAACGGGCGCTCGTCTGGCTCGTCGTCGTCGGAGAGGATACCACTCTACGGCGAGTGGGACGACCAAGGCGAGAGCGGCGTCCAATCCTCCACCCTGTCGAGGTGGAGCAGCAGATCGTACTGCAGCAGCTCCGGTGGAGGGGCCACAGCGCGGCTTGGGGGGAGAAACCGACCATCTCGTCGACGCGGCCGGCCCTCCTGGTGTTCTTCCAAATCATGCGCTTGGTGGGGATGTGGGCGGTGTCCCAGCACCAGACCCAGCAGGCGAAAAGCTTGGTGTCGACGCGCTCGTGAGTCTGGCTGTCGATGCGGTCCACGATCACCTTGTCGCCGATGGCCTCCACCGCTCCGTCCACCGTCCAAAGGTACATGGGGAGCTTCTCGATGACGACCATGGCAGCATCCACGTGAGCCGCATGGCGTGGGCATCCTCCCTCCATGGCTCTAGGAGGAACGGCACACCGTCGACCGCCAGCGAGCCCCGACGCACCACCAAGTCCTTGTAAGCGGGGATGGTGAAGTAGATGAAGAAGTCTTCGGGGTCGTGGTTTGTGACTCGCAGCAGATGAGGTGGGATTTTGAGCTCCCGCTCGATGGCCCGGCCGATGGATAGCGGGCTCATCGCGTGCGCCTTGGTGCCCACCACCGTGATCACCACGGCGTGCTGGTGCAACAGGAACACCTGGTGCTCCATAGCGGGCGTGGATGTGATGACCTTGTGGCTGTTGCATGGGCGGTGGCCATGGTTGATGAGGGTCCTGGACCCCATGTCTAGGCGTTGCGTGGGCGTCCCGTCAGCGGGAGGCGTCGAGGCGGGTGGGAAGGTTAGACGCTCCTGGACTGGCCGACGACCGGTGCGCGAAGCCCCGGCATCCCTACCGAGCCTGGAGTTGCGCGGGTTCTTCGGACACTCCTTGCCGAAGTGGCCTTGGCGCTTGCAGATGATGCAGCGAAGAGGATCTCTACAATCTACTCTACAGTGGTGGGTGCTGAGACAGCGAAAACAGAGTCCCTTGAAGCGGCTAAAAAAGCCTTCCTGCCCGCCGAGGAGCCACGACCATGGCTATGGCGGTGGGGCCCTATCCCCGGTATAGCCATTGATGGAGCTCTACTAGCCTTGCGGCTCTTGCGGGACTGATAGACGGCCCATCCTTCTTCATTGTCGACGGTCACCCTGGGCGTTCGGGTATTTTGGTTATTTCGATTCAGTTAGTTCGGTTTATGGGTAATTCGGGTACTTAAAGATGGGAACCGAAAAATTTTCTGCCAAAAAAACTATCCGAACCCAAATTACCCAAAATTTTGATTTGGGTAATTCGGGTACCCAAAAACCAGAAATATTCGGAGCACACATCAACTTTTGGTATGATTAATTTGGATAGTACGAGAATTAGGGTAGTATGGGTAACATGATACTGTGATAATAGGATGAATAATTTGGGTAGTATGAATAATTCGGATAGTATGGGTATTTCGGGTTTTCTAGACTGAAACCCGAACCCTAACCCGAAAACCGAATAACCAAGAAATGATAACCGAACCCTAACCCGATACCCGAATTACCTAACAATTCGGGTAATTCAGTTCGGTTCGGGTTCGGGTAACGAGTTAGGGTATCCAAATGTCCAGGACGAGTCGACGGCGACCGGAGATGGCAAGGGGTGGCCGCATACCACGATGGATTTCAGCCGTGGGCGCCCAGAAAGGGGCGGCGTCGCGTCTTCCAGCGGTCCAAGGCCCGCCTCCCTGTCGGCAGCGACGGATCCTCCCTCAGCCATACCCAGACTGCGGGGATCCCACGTCAATGGGGACGTGGGAGTCGCCGGCACCTCCGACGGACCGTTGGGCACATCCTGGATCTCCCCTTTCTCCGGGCTGCTCCATCCCAGGCTAGCAGCGGGGGACGTCGGGCCCTGCGCCGGGGGGTAGAGCGGCATGGAGGGGCGCGGGAGCGTCATGGCGGGGCACGGGGACGGAGGAAACGGCTGGATTTGGTGGCCGGAGCGGCCAGCGGCGCGGGTGGTGGGTGCGGGGGGCGAAAATGTCCGACTGATTTGCTGGGATCATACCTGATCGGAAAGCAGACGTACATAATGGTGGAGATCGAACGACAGATAGCAGACCTTGAGTGAGTGTCCCTGTGTAGAAAATAATAATAACTTAAGTGCACAAATAGGTTACGTGATGCATATGGAACATGTGGACTCACCGGGGGAGGAAGAGAGGATCTCTGAGATCGCCAAATCATATTGAAGCACCGGTACCTCTGTACCCAAGAAAACGAGGACATCAAGAAGATCATCAGAGAGTCACAATAAGGCATATGGAATAGCAATGCATATTGACGATGGAAGATCTAATCTGAACTTAGTAGGGCGAGCTACACGCAGAGCAAAACGACTCTGGACTACCATGCAAAGAAGGAGCAAAGAAAAAGGCATATGCTCCTGCTAGACCACACCTATATAACGGCAAGCCGGCCAACTCATAACAACCCTTAAACATCAAGGCCTTATCCGATCAAGAGATCCTAACTAACTTTCAAATTTATGCAAAAAAAGGGTAATACACGCAGCAAAGTTTGCATCGAGCCGGCTTTTTAAATAAAATACGCGTACGCCTGGAGCGCTAAGCCAAATATGAGAGACACGCGAAAAAAAAGATATACTTTCGAGCTCTTAATCCGAATCAAAAATAAACAAGTAAATATATGTGTTCACATTAAGACCTCGAGGGGCATCTGTTGACACCGATTTTGGCCGAAGTAAAATATGGTGCTTAGATATTACGCAAATAAAATCGTATACATAAAATGATAAAATAAAATAGTGAATCGCCGAATAAGCAGATAAAAATATCATGATGAATTTCTGCGGCGTCGCATAAAATAAAAGACCCAGGAATAAAAAGAGAAGAAAATGAGCCATATCGTCGTATAAATTAGAGGACATATGACTTTCATACACATACGCGGTCATCAACGGTGAAATTCCGATGTTGACCCAAATGCAAAGTTTTGCAGACAATACTAATATTACAAAAAATATTATTTATGAACATTATTCGGTCGCCGCTAAAAGAAATATTGGCACAATAATGTTTAACGTATGATGATGTATAAAGAAAATATCAAGCCGTCATATAATTATCCATAGAAAAAATGCCTTCGCGTGCCACACCAATTAATTTGGCCTAGCTAGCCCAATAATACAAACGGCTACGTACATATATGGTGCAAGTACAAGCTACGTGCATGCATGTATTATGCATGAATTAATTATGCGGCAAGATTAGGAACTAATGAAGAGTCCTTAAAGCAAGATAATTTCCCCACTGCCGTGTTCTGCAGGCTGAAGCTAAAGATGGTATTTCTTACTCTTGGCGAAGCATCCTACAAGGATTAGATTTGATCAAGCAGGGCTGCATTTGGCGTCTAGGTAATGGCTCATCTGTGAATATCTGGACGGACCCATGGATACCAAGGACCTGGTCACACAAAGTTATCACTCCAAGGGGTGCAAATATTCTCAACGAATGTCATGAACTTATTAGTCCGATTTGTGGATCATGGGATGAGGCATTGGTATGTGACCCGTTTTAGCCAGACGATGCTCGTCATATTTTGAATATACTTCTTAGGGAAGGAGGGACATATTTTATTGCATGGCATTTTGATAGTAAGGGGCTGCACTCAGTTAAAAGCGCTTATAAGTTACAGTCACTGCTAGCTCAGCAGGTACGCAATGGGGCACTAGGATGTAGTACAGTCCTAGTTGGACAATTTGAAAGGCATACAGATAATTCGTGAAAACGTATCTGGCAAGTGGCATGTCCAAGGAAGCTTTAGATGTTTATCTGGAGAATAAAACATGAATCATTGGCACTATTGACTAATCTAGAAAAAAGAGGGATGAAGCTGGAATCGAACAAATGTTATTTCTGTGGACGGACATCTAAGGATGGGGCACATCTCTTCATCAAGTGCAAGGCTATCAAGCTGGTGTGGAGAGAGATGTCGATAGAGAGGAAGAGAGATGAACTGGAGAATTATTCAAGCATGCATGCTATGCTTGACATTTTATGGGGAATGCATGAAAGGAAGAGGGTGGAAATAATTACCCTATGGTGGAAGTGGTGGATCAATAGGAATAAAGTAAGGGAGGGAGCTCCCAGTCCACAATTTGAAAGTGATGCGGCGTGTACGCTGCAACAGTATGGAATATCTGTAGTTCTTTACTTCGGATAAAAAGAAAGAAACTAAGGCCAAGTGGCAGCCGCCGAGTGAGGACATGCTGAAGATTAACATGGACGGATCCTTCCATCCGAGAGACAACTTTGCAGATTGGGATGTTGTTGTCCGAGATGCTAGAGGGCAAATACTTGCCGCTCATGTGGGTCGTCAGGAGCAGGTGCGGATGCATTTGGAGCAGAGATCACTGTCATGGCAGCGGCGGTCTCAATCGTTGCTGATATGGGAGCCATCAGGGTGGTCTTTGAGACAGATTCGCAACTACTTGCTGAAGCGCTGGACCTTCCACGGGTAGATTCATTACCTTATGTTGTTATTGTAAAAGACATCAAATACCAATTGAAGATGTGGTTCTCCAAACATATTGTTACCGCTTGTAGACAGGACGCAAATTCGGTAGTACATGAACTTGTTAAAGTTGGTCGAATCGTGTTTATCGAATGATAGTTCTAGTTGGAAGTAATTACCCATTACATGACCCATATAGCAACGTCACGTGTAATGGACGTCCTCCTATGTTTGCTTAGACATCCATGCATGCATTAGGCTCTAATTAGATAATAGGATCAAAGGCCTGTATGAGAGTCCAAGAGCAGCGCATGCACAGAAGAAGGAAGGCCACACCTGCATGCAATTAGAGCTTAGTTATGTAATTAGGCTTGATGAGGCCCAGGCCCAGCTGCGTTTTCGACGTTCTAGTTAAATGAGACCAAGTCTCCACCGTACCGGCCAGTGACTTCCCACGCTCCCACGTTCTCCACGATCACGACGTGCCTGGTTACAAGCTCAGCGTGCGCGCGGGAATCTCCGAAGGCGCAACGCTGCATCCTTTGCTCTCCTATAAATACATGGTCGCCTCGCTCACAACAGGCTACTCGCTCATCGCTCGCGCTTTGCTCATTTTTTCATTCAGTCCATCGCTGCTCGCGGCTCGGTGATTCATCCATCCATCCACTGCTTCTACATCATTCCATCGCTCAAGCACTGCTCATACGCTCGCCCGTGTACGCGCTGTCGGCCGTTCGTCGTCGTCGCTGTCGGCCGTTCATCGTCGTCGTTGCCGGTCGAGCCGTTCGTCGCTGGCCACACATGTCGCCGGCCGTTCGTCGTCCACTCCACTCATCGTTGACATCGCCGGCTGCTCATCATCTGCATCGCCCACGAGCTGCTCTACACGGGGAGTTGTTCATCTGCACCCCACATCACACTCGTACGTGAAGGCATCCAAGGCAAGGTGAGAGTTCATGGCTACATTCTCCCTCACCTTTTGATGGACGATGTTGTATTTTCACCGTGCGTCTCATATATGTCCGGTGCTATCCAATTATTTGTCCTTGATTCGGTCTCATGGTCATCTTGATCCATGCTGATACAAATCAAGATAATAATGTCCTTGATTCAATCTCATGGTCATCTTGATCCATGCTTATACAAATCAAGATAATACATGAAATGCGTATCTGATCATACACCACCCTTCAATCTTATACTGATGTTAATTAAATGCACATGTGCGACATAAATTCTTCTTGCTTGGTCTCATGGTGATCTTGGATCCCATGTTGATATAATTCAAGAATAAAATTATATTTCTTCTTGTTTTGGTCTCATGAGAGCTCGCATCTCATGTTGATTCAATTCAAAAATTAAAATGTGTTCGTCTTGTTTGGTCTCATGGTGATTTTGGGTCACCATGTTGATACAGCTCAAGAACAAATTATGTTCCTTCTTGTTTTGGTCTCATGAGAGCTCGCATCTCATGTTGATACAATTCAAGAATTAAAATGTGTTCGTCTTGTTTGGTCTCGTGGTGATCTTGGGTCTCCATGTTGATACAACTCAAGAACAAATTATGTTCCTTCTTGTTTTGGTCTCATGAGAGCTCACATCTCATGTTTGATACAATTCGAGAATTAAAATGTGTTCTTCTTGTTTGGTCTCATGGTGATCTTGGGTCCCATGTTGATACAATTCAAGAATAAAATTATGTGCCATCTTCTTTTGGTCTCATGATGATCTTGCATCCCGTGTAGATACAAATCAAGAATACAAATGAAATTCATGCTGGTAATAATCAAGACATGTTTTCTCCATGTAGTTCACTTATGAAATGTGTGAGGTAATTGTTGCATCATGAGATGCTAGGCGTGAAGCAAGGCCAATAATGTTGGCATGTCATATTTGCCCAGTCAACAACCTTGATCAGTACAGGGTCTAATCTTGGTAAAATCAATACACGCGGCCTTGTATCCTTAAAATGTTCTCAAACTTTGAAAGCAGCATGCACGCTGATTGGATACCAGTAGGCATCATGATTAGATGCTAATAGATACGCATGTGAAACAAGGACATGCAAAACGTAGTTTGCAAATTAGGTAGACTACTTACGCATTCCTTTCATATGAATGCATTGGCTAAGTAAAATGGTAGATGATTTACTTATATTGATTTACACTAGATATAACATAGTGCGCGTGCAATATGGAAATGTCCAAAATAAATATGATTATGAAACATATATGGTTTAGTCCTATATAGCTAAACTTAAAATTAGAACAGTCATATACCCCGTCATGTCCATATAAAATATAAACCGATATATACTTCTGTGTGGTTACACTACAAGCATATAGTCTATGCTATGTTAGTGATAATACAAATAAGAAGAAATTACCATACTTCATTTGGTTATGCTACACATGGGCGCGATGTTGCTACATGTTGCTAGTACTAATACGAGTGGAGTGAAATTTTATAAAATATATTGTCATGAACTCGAAATCCAAATTCACATAAATATTTGACTAGATTCACTTAGTCGCATATGTTTGAGAACTAGTACATGGGCATAACCCATATGTCATAAGATAATCTCGCATATAGATTAAAATTAAACCATGCAATCCTTCCATATAGGTGCATGCATCTACAAGATTAAAAAGATGACTAGGGTTATATCATATGTTACTCGCACCAAACATAACATAGGGCGTCATCAAATTCCAGATAGCCTCCTCATATGTTGGCTTGATGCAACACTATGTACGCATACATATAGAAATCAAATGCATGTCAAATTAACTCATAAAAAGAGTTGTCCCCTATATTGCACATATGCCCATCAGCCAGGCTAGTTAACCATTAAATAGATCTTCATATAACTAAAAAGACAACCGTTACATATTAAAATTCGCGATGGTTAAAGAGCTAGGCATGCACGTACTATATGAATGAGCATTGTCAAATTATGAATGCTATGCAACACACATGTTAGCATTGACGAAGTTCAAGGCTTCTCGAATACGCCGACATCGACGACAGCTAGGAGGATTTATTTCTATATTTTGTAGTTTTCTCTTATTTCTAAATTTTGTAGTACTCATGTGTTGTGATGCTATGTAATAATATATGTTGGAATTCTTAGTCAGGTTTTTTTTTCCATAGATCCAATTAACAGTTTTTTTATGTAAATGTAAGAGTTCTGGAAATAAAGAACCTACAATGTTCGATCCTCTTTTATTTGTATGCATTTATATTATGAGTTTTAAATTTATTCACTCTGCATCAATCACGTGGACGTGTGTTCTCATGCCCATCCATTTTCCCGTCATCAATGACTACGCCGGAGCACGATCAATCTAAACATGAGAGTCTATTTTCTGCATGGAAATAATGTACAAGCAAGAAACTGATATCGTAATCTGAATATTGCGAACATAAGAGAATTTTTTTACTAATCAAGTGGGCTCTGTGACATTTTAGTTTGGTTGTTGAGCACAAACAAAGAATCGCAAGTTATAACCATAATAAAATTTTAATCTAAATAAAACGCAACTCTAAAATGACGCCCTAAAAAAGGGAGTCACAACCGCAGCTCCAACCAGCTTGCGTAAGTGAACAAACTCGCTCATCGACCTTGCAGCTTGGACCATCTGGAAGGATCGGAACGTCGTGACCTTCGACGGTGCCCAGCCATCCCACGCCCTAACCACCGAAACCATAGAGGTTAAAGCCACGCGCTGGGCGAGAGCTGGCGCTAGAAGACTAGACAGAATGTTGCATGTAGCTTAACTTGGACAGCTCGAGGCTGAGCAACCTCCCCTCTGCTCATCCGCGCTCTTTGTACCGCCATTCGTGTAACAAAGTCTATACCCATATAACATTTCTCTTTTTCTACCTATCAATGAAATGATACACAATCTTGCGTATTCGCGAAAAAAAAAGTCCTGGTCAGCAAGCAGTCGTATGACGCCGCCAGCTTCCGTCATCCAGTGAGAGCCAAGCATCTAGGAGCAGTAGAGAACATGCTCATATGAAAGTACTGAGGTTTTGGAGTAGGTGTTTGGGGATTACAAAAAATCAGAGAAAAACTGACACTTACCAAACTGACACTTACGTTGTTCGGCTAGGTGTTTGGGGATTATCCATGCAATGAACAATCGGTCAAAATCAGAGAAAACTGATACTTACCAAACGCCTCGGCAGTTTTACAAACTGACAAGAACTACGGTTTTCTAGTAGACACTAACGTACTTAAATTACACGCATTAAGGTACTGAGGTTTTGGAGTACTGGTTTTGCAAGACCGCATTGCCAAACTAGCCTAAACTGGTAATTTGCAGACCGGTGAACGTATCAATGTGAAACGAGTGGCAAGCTGCGTGCGAATGTGTAGACAGGCAACTACACTACAGTACATCAGTTATGTGTCACATGACACGAGTGGCGGCGTCTGAAATTGGAGGAAGGCTGCGTCCCGAGTACAGTAGTTGTGTCTCTCAGCGCTGTAGAGCCACAGCGAGACCATGCCTGGTCTCCGCTGCATCATCCTTGTGTAGCGAATATTTGGTAGATGTTCACAGAGCTGATCAAAAGACCTTCTGCAAAAGATCTGTAGAGAAATAACCAAAAATAAGTTATTAGAAAGTGTTCATAGATTGATGACACAACAATAGAACTGGAGGAAAGCTTGACTCCAAATAACATGCATAAAATTTATATCCATTTGACAGAAGAAGGCCAGTTTTAATTCTAAATATACACTAACAGCCTGCAGAATGTTCAGTCATATACAGGGTTCCCGCAGAATTGAGCATCTATTTCTCTTTTTTCTAACACAAGTATATATTTCTCTCAACACAATCTAGTACCTATCTTCAGAATGGCATAAAAATTAATACAGTTCTATGAACTGAGTATACACATCCAATTAATAATGTTAATAACTGAAAAGGTAAGTGAAAGTATCAGCCATCCAATGATTAAAGGCTTCAACGGCAGGTTCACCAAAATGAGGATCCCAAATGGCATGAGCAAAAGGTATTAATCATCAAATTCTGCTGATACTCAAGAAACCAGTTTTAACTTTTAAGTGTACTGTATTTCATGCAAATATAAACTGCAGCCTTACGACCAGTCCGAACGAAGCAGAGCCAAGGTATGTAAGACATCAGATTTTGACAGGCAAAGTGCATAAAATGGTATGCAATATGATGATAAAGACATGGTTACCTTTAACTTTCATTCCGATGTTGCCAAAGAAGCAAGAGCTTGTAGCAGCAGGACTTGGAGGAATGGGAATATAGCCTGTGGGGTAAACTTTACGTGAGGCATTAATTCCTAATACGCCCCAGGGGTGGTGCACATCCCTCAAGACTTTGAAGTACCCATTCTCACCCCACCCCACTCCCCATGAATTCTTTAGCACCCAGAACCGTATCCCAGTTTTCTCATCTTCGTCGAAGCCAATCAGCAATACATTGTGCACACGGAAGCTAGAGTCCATTAGCTCCCTGTCGCTTGGAGGAGGGCAATCATGCGTCGTAAGAATCCCACCTTTGTACTCCCTGAACTTTTCGTTTACTGAGATCGAAAGTACAACGGGATTGATCAATACTGCTGCCTCAAGAGCATCACCATTAAACCGCTCAACAAACTGAAAGCCAGTAATATAAGCAGCAGTATCCGGATTGACCTTTTTGCATTTCTTATACCTTTTGTGCACAGGCTGATACTTCCTGTTTCTTTTGACTTTCCAAGATGTGAATGGGTAAAGTTTTTCAGTTGTCACTCCAAACTTCATCACATACTGGAATACAGTCCAGGGGTTGCCACCATAGCACCCATCATTCATGCTCTTTAAATCGCAATCAAGTATTTGTTGCACCGACAATTCAACAAGCACTCCTGTTGTTATCTTGCCAAGAGCTTCAATGGCACCCATAGATGCGATTGCGTAGCAACAGCCACAATCTTTTTGATCTCTGACAGGTGTAATGGCACCATGCTCTCTCCAATCAAACCTTTTGATGCGCCCACCATCACTCAGATCCGCCGTGTGTTGCTTCGGAGAATCTTTATCAAAGTGCTTGGGCAGATCTGCCATGTGTCGCTTGCGAGGATCTTCACCGTGCCGAGCAACTTCTTCACTCAAACTGACTTGATCTGGTTGATAACTGCTGAAAGGTCTTGAAAGGAGTTTTCTCCAACCGAACCTTTTGCTGCGCCCATCATCACTCAAATCCACCGTGTTTTGCTCCAGAGAATCTTTATGAAGTTGGTTGGGCAAATCTACCTTGTGTTGCTTGAGAGGATCTTTGATGGACCGAGCAACTTCTTCACTCAAACTGACTTGATATGGATGATAACTGCTGACAGGTCTTGAAGAAAGTTCTCTCCAATCAAACATTTTGATGCACTCACCATCACTCAGATCTTCTGTGTGTTTCTTCGGCGAATCTTTATCAACGTGGTTGGGTAAATCTTCCTTGTGTGGCTTGAGAGGATCATTGTGGTGCCAAGCGGCTTCTTCACTCAAACTGACTTGATATGGCTGATAATCGCGGAAAGAAGGTCTGGCAAAAAGTTCTTTCCAATTGATTTGACAGGAAAGGTGATCACTGCACTGCACACAACGCCCTTTCGCATGATTCATATCTTCTGAGTCAGCCATATTCATCCGTTTCACATGGCTGAGGCATGCCACCAGAAGGCACCTGGATGCTTGATAACGGAACATCGTACCTACACCTGCACTCCCAACTCCAAGAAAAAAAATTATTACCCCGAATAAGATCTTCAACGCTCTGTGAATTTAGAGCCTATTGTGACATAAAAAAGGTTATTAGGCATACAACACTAGACAAAAAGCATAACATTCAAGACTAAATCAAGTATCTAGTTTAGGACCTGTTCCTTTTGGCATGGTTATCATTGAAGTTTCCTGGCAGTAACTATGTATAAATAGCTAGGGATAAATGGCAATGCAGAGGAAATTTACTTGGCTAATAATTTTCACTTTAGGTCAAGATATATACTTGAACAGGGGGACCTCAAAAACTAAAAAAAAAGTTACGTGATTAGTACTACTAAAGGATGCAAAACCACAAGGTTCAGTTCATGTCCAGCAATATGCTGGCAATCTATGTCAAGAATAGAACAGACAACACCAATTCTTTGGATAAACTCTAAGAAAGAGAATTGGTTTGCCCTATTACACCATTAATTGCCTTGCTATCAACCATGGAATCGGGATAAACCATAATCAATCTACTACGATAATCTGAAACTACCCGCTTGTAGTGATAAACCATGATCAATCTACTCCGATAATCTGAACACAAAGTATCTGCTTGCAGTGATAAAGCATAGGTAACCAACTAAATCCCTGCAGCAGACCCGGATTTAGTGCTAAATCATAAGTGGCCGATTCGATCCTTGACAGCATAAACCCCCGTCCCAACCCAACCCACCCCAAGCACCAGCAGCTGCCTCCTTCAAACCCTAGAAACTGAAGCATTAGTCAAAATCAGTAGGATATAATCAACTCAACTAAGTTACGGGCGATGGTTCCGGCCCCCGTCCCCCCACCCCCACCCCCCACCCTCCACCCTCCACCCCACCGCCATGACCAGCAGCAGCAACAGTGCCCTTCAAACCATAGAAACTGGAGCATTAGTCGAAATCGGCGGGATAATCAACTCGCCTAACAAGTTACGGGTGATGCCACTCTATGCCAAGAATTGTTGCCAATCTATGCCAAGAATAGAACAGACAACACCGACTCTTTGGATAAACTCTAAGAAACAGAATTGGTTTGCCCTATTACACCATTAATTGGCTTGCTATCAACCATGGAATATGGATTAGATAAAATGAAAAGTCTAACTGAGTAATCTCAGGCAAAAACATCGAGAAACAGGATATGTCGTATTGCATGTTGGGATTATCGCAAACATTAAGAAGAACTTTACAGCCTATGTGACATAAGAAGGAAAAGGTAACCCCCATGCTCAAAGACGGTTAGAAATGAGAACTAAATTACTAATTAAGTTTGCACTGTGATGATCAGAACATAAATGTAGTGTTAAACCATAAGCATAGTTAAAAAAAGCGCCTAAGCGAGCGCTTAAGTGCGCCTAGGCTCTAGGCGATAGCAAAACGCCTAGCGCATAACTGCGCATAAGCATGCGCTTTGGTCAGAAAAGCGCAAGGCAGTGGCAAAACGCACAATTAACGCCTAGCGCTTTTTTGAAGTATGCCAAAAATAGCCAATTTAATCTCTGCTGCACCCACTTTAGTGCTAATCCATAAGTAATCTACTCTGTCAATCTGAACACAAACTACCTGTTTGTAGTGATAGAGCATAAGCAATATACTCTGATAATCTGAACACAAAATACCCGCTTGTAGTGATAAACCATAATCAATCTACTCCGATAATCTGAACACAAAGTATCCGCTTGTAGTGATAAAGCATAGGCAACCAACTCAATCCCTGCAGCAGACCCGGATTTAGTGCTAAATCATAAGTGGCCGATTCGATCCTTGACAGCATAAACCCCCGTCCCAACCCAACCCACCCCAAGCACCAGCAGATGTCCCCTTCAAACCCTAGAAACTGAAGCATTCGTCGAAATTGGTAGGATATAATCAACACAACTAGGTCACGGGCGATGGTTCCGTCCCCCGTCCCCCCACCCCCACCCCCACCCCCACCCCACCGCCATGACCAGCAGCAGCAGCAGTCCCCTTCAAACCCTAGAAACTGGAGCATTAGTCGAAATCGGCGGCATAATCAACTCGCCTAACAAGTTACGGGTGATGCTTGCGCGCCCCCTCCCCGCCCCCACACACACCACACCAGCCCACCCCACCGCCATCACCAGCAGCAGTCCCCTTGAAACCCTCGAAACCGGATGCCTTGATCGAAATCGATGGAGAATCGGCTCACCTAGCAATTTAAGGATGTCGAATGCGCTCTCCTTCCCGCCGTGGTGGTGGCGGAGGCGGAGGCGGAGAGCCCGCCTGGCTGCTGCAGTGTCGCCCCTCGGTTTGTTTGTTCAGCAAGCGAGTTCCAAGGTGAGCACCGGATCTGTATTTATTGGAAGGGCAAAGCGGAGTGAGACAGAAAAGCCTACTGGGCCAAGCCCATTGGTAAACTGCCGATAAACTTGTTCCGAAAAAGAATTCTTCCTCCCGCAGGCCGGGTAAACCCTGTATGCAAACCGGCCCCTGCAGGCCCGTTAGCTGGGCCGGCTCATCTAGCCTTTTTTCCTCTGATGTTTAATCTACTACCCCTATAAAAAAAGAGGTGGCAGATCCAAACAATCTTGAAACGCTGGTTGGCAATATCTAAAGGCCACAAATCTCTAAATGCTTAACACAACAAACCACAGGCTAACCACGTCGCTAACCACATCTATCGATCGCTAAACGTAGCAAAACCACATCCCCTAATAAATAAATAAACGCACGACCCATGATTCCCACCCCACCCCATCGTAACCTCCCTTCCGCCCACCCGCATCGTGCTTGCCACCGCCGCCCCCTCGCCACCCCCTCATCGGGCCCCTCGCTGCCCGCCCCGCCGGCCCCGTGCCACCGCCCCTCTCCTCCCCGCCATCGTCGGCCTCCTCCCGCCATTGTCGGCCTCCTGGCCGGCCCGGCCCTCGCGCCCCTCCTCTTTAGTGGCCAGCCCGCAACCGGGCGTGCCCCTCCTCTCCGATGGACTTCCCGCCACCGGCCGCGCCCCTCCTCCCCGCCACCGTCGGGCCTTCATTTTTCCAAGTTAAGTTTGCATCAACGGATTATATTCTGATAAATCTCGAGAATTTAAACTTGAAATCTTCTACTTAATTTGTTTGCAAGATCCAAGAATTGAGACTCAGCACAAAAATTATTATAGTCTTATAAATTTAATAACTTGTGGTGCTACCATGCATTGCCTATTTGCTCACTCTACATCAAATGGTAGAAGTTTGTACATTGGTCAGGGTCCACTGATTGCTTTCAGAAAATAACCCAATTTAGCTAGCATGGTCAATCAGATTATCCAAATAAAACGGTATCAATTGCAACATAGTTATACTGGCCTAGAAGCTAAACGGTATCTTCAGCATGGCTGAATTTGGTTCTAGGATGTGTTGTATGCTCAAATGATTAGTATAAACAATGAAAAAACATGCTTCGCAACTGATGGTTGTGAAAATGGCAAACGGGCTTTTAGAAGGCTCTGGCCTCTTCAAACTCAGAGGCCCATCCATTAGGACCATACCGCTGCTCAAAAGAGTGCGCCCAACCCTCAGGGTTATTAATTTGTTGAGTATATGAGCAAATTACTACGATATTTAATCCGGATAAGGAGAAAATAAATCATGACAACAAGAGCATAGATTAAACTAATCATGCAGACTAGCATCGTAAACGAGTAGATCGAATCTACGGCACAAACTAGACACATAAATTCTAGCATGATCTCAAACAGAGAAGACAAGATTGCATACGGTGCAGCGGGAGAGAACCGCCAGCGTTGATGTTGTCACCCATGTCGTTGAGGAAGTGGTCGCCGAGATCGGGGAAGAAGTCGTCGTTGAGGAAGTCGTCGCTGCCAGCAGTCGCGCGAGTGCGCTCCCCAAAAACCTGATCACCCCTCTCCCGTACAAGATCACGAGAGGCGGGGTTCCGGAGGCCTGCTATCCCTTCTCGCGGTGCACGCCAGAAGGAGGGATGGAGAAGACTTGTATGGCGGTGCAATGATATGGAACAGTGTGAAACCATATGTTGTGATGATGGCTAGGGTTGGCAAGGACCTCGCATATATATATATGCACGGCAGGGTAGAGAGACGTGGACTGGACCCATCACTACTGGAATCGGGACATTTGTCATCTACCAGCTGACGGCAAAGAAGGTCTTTGTCGTTAGCTTAGAAAAAACAGACGGCACAGCAGTGGCGGATGACAAGTACACAGTTTGCCATCAGCCAAGTCTTTGTCGTCGGCCAGCCAACGGCAAAGGGCCTGAAGGCAAACGACAAAGAGCCCAGATGGCCCCCACTGGACCGTGGAGCAGGCTAGGTTAGGTGGGCGGCATGGATGTCATCCGCTGCTACTTTGCCATTTGCTTGCGCACTTCTTGTTGTCCGCTAGCGGACGTCAAAGACTTGGCTAGCTAACGGCCATCCCTAACGGCTCTAAGTGACCGTTTCCCCCCTCTCTCTCCCCCACCAACTCACCCATGCCCCACCGTTGATCCAGCACCGCCGCCGGCCCCTGTGCTCGTGACCCCGCACAGTCGCTCCCTCCCTGCCGCCCCCTCCCTACCGCCCGCTCCCCGTGACGCCGCATCGCCTCCCCAGCCCTAGCCGCTCCCTCCCCGCCGCCCGCTCCCCGCGACGCCCCACCGCCGGCCCCTACGCCCAGCATCGCCATCAGTCCCTGCTACCGCCCCGCCCCTGGACCCTATGCCCGCGCGCCGCACTGCCCCCTCCCTGGCGCCCCCTCCCCACAGCGCCCCTCCCTGTGGACCTTCTCCAGCACCGCCGCATTTCTTGGGTGTTGCCCTTACTTGGAAAAACCTCCCACTTATGATTAACCTCTCTCGCAAGAATCCGCAACTACGAAAGAAGAATTAAGATAAATCTAACCATAGCATGAAATGTATGGATCCAAATCAGCCCCTTACGAAGCAACGCATAAACTAGGGTTTAAGCTTCTGTCACTCTAGCAACCCATCATCTACTTATTACTTCCCAATACCTTCCCCTAGGCCCAAATAATGGTGAAGTGTTATGTAGTCGACGTTCACATAACACCACTAGAGGAGAGACGACATACATCTCATCAAAATATCGAACGAATACCAAATTCACATGATTACTTATAACAAGACTTATCCCATGTCCTCAGGAACAAACGTAACTACTCACAAAGCATGATCATGTTCATAATCAGAGGATTATTAATTATCATAAAGGATCTTAACATATGATCTTCCACCAAGTAAATCAACTAGCATCAACTACAAGGAGTAATCAACACTACTAGCAACCCACAGATACCAATCTAAGGTTTGAGACAAAGATAAGATACAAGAGATGAACTAGGGTTTGGAGAGGAGATGGTTCTGATGAATATGTTGATGGAGATTGACCCCCTCTCGATGAGAGGATAGTTGGTGGTGACGATGGCTTCGATTTCCCCCTCCGGGAGGGAAGTTTCCCTGACAGAACAGCTCTGCCGAAGCTCTATATTGGTTCTGTCCAAGTTCCGCCTTGAGGCGAAGCTTCGTCCTGAAAGCTTATTTATGATTATTTCCAGGTCAAAATCCTTCATATAGCAGAAGATGGCGTCGGAGACCTGCCAGGTGGGTCACAAGCCACCTAGGCGTGGCCAGGGGGTGGCCGCGCCTGGTAGGCTTGTGACCTCCTGGTGGGCCCCCTCTAGTAATTGTTTCGCCCAATATTTTTTATATATTCCAAAACAATTCTCTGTAAATTTTCAGGACTTTTGGGGTTGTGCAGAATAGGTCTCTCAGATTTTCTCCTTTTCTAGTCCAGAACTCCAGCTACCAGCATTCTCCCTCTTCATGTAAACCTTGTAAAATAGGAGAGAAAAGGCATAAGTGTTGTACCATAACGTGTAATAACAGCCCATAATGCAATAAATATCAATATAAAAGCATGATGCAAAATGGACGTATCAACTCCCCAAAGCTTAGACCTCGATTGTCCTCAAGCAAAAGCTGAGATCGATAAATATGTCCACATGTTTAGAGATAGAGGTGTCGATAAGATAAAATATGGACATGAGGGCATCATGATCATCTTTAGAACATCAATACTTATTGGTATGTGATTTCTTATGCTAGAGTAACAACTCATTCATAAGATAAAGTATGAACCAAGAACTCTATTGACAACCAACAAACTATGCTCTCAGTCATTGAAGCAATTAGCAATTTATTATAACATCGGAAAGAGTCAATATAAGAGATTGTAAAGCAAATACACATACTCAATCATCTTTTAGTCTTTCATAATTGCTAACACTCACGCAGTACTCATGAGATCAAAGCTTTAATCGGACACAGAGAAAGATAAGGGCTTATAGTTTTGCCTCCCAACTATTCACCTCAAGGGTGATGTCAACAATAATAACTCATGATCACCCACATCCGAGTGGATATATGTGTCTAGATCATTCTCCAACACATAATGATTGCCAACAGAGAAAGACGAAATATAGGAAGTGGTGACGACCACCATGACTCTTGCATAAAGGTAAGTACTAAAAAGGTAAAAGTAATAGATAGGCCCTTCACAGAGGGAAGCAAAGGTTGTCATGCGCTTTTTGTTTTTCGATGCGCAAACCTTTAATGCAAAGGAACGCAGCGTTGTATTGCCCTTTGTGATAGCAACCTTTATTATGCAGCTCGTCGCTTTTATTTCTTTGCCATCGCAAGTTCGTACAACGCTTATTTCCCTTACAATAAAGATGAAACATATTTAGGAGCAATTCTTATTGCTTTATGCACCGATGACAACTTAATTGAAGGGTCTTATTCAATCCATAGGTAGGTATGGTGGACTCTCATGGCAAAACTGGGTTGAGGGTATTTGGATGCACAAGTAGTATCTCTACTTAGTGCGGATGTTTTGGCTAGTATTAGGTGGAAGCAAGCACTACATGTTGAAGGATCTATAACCATATAACTTCTATTCGGAAGTAAGCAGACATAACCCATTATGTTGTCTTCCTTGTCCAACATCAACTTCTTAGCATATAATATTTTAATGAGTGCTCACAATCATAAAAGATGTCAAAGATAATATATTTATATGTGAATCTCTCTTTCTTTATCACTTCCTTTTTAATTGCACCAATGACCAATTGCCATGTTTGTCAACTCCCAACAAATTTCAATCGACATACTTCTTATATGTAAAGTCATCACTCCCCATAAGATCATTATATATACTATTTGCTTTTATTCTATTATTATTTTATTTCTTATTTATTTTTCAAGATCATAGCAAACAAGCAAAGCCCTCACATCAAAACTACCTTTTATTATATAACTCTCGAACTTGCTTACATAAGGGGAACAAAAAGCAAAAACCCAAAGCTAGATCATACTAAAATTTTATTCTACTAGATCAAGACAAAATCAAAAGGATCAAACTAAGAAAAACAAGAAAGGAAAAATGCATGATGGTGATATGATACCAGGGCACCTCCCCCAAGCTTGGCATAAGCCAAGGGGAGTGCCCATACCCATGTGCTTAGATGTCCTTCTTCGGAGGTGATGGTGCGATATTCTTGGCGATGATACCCCTCAGAATGCGATTATCCTCCTCAAGCTTGTTATTTTGCTGCCTGAGATACATTATTTCCTTGCGAAGTTTTCTAGTGACGGTTAGATATCCCTTCACCCATGTATGTTTTATTGCTGCGGGGGAAAAGACAACACTTGTTTTCATGTTTTCATAAATAAGAAATTTAGCATTGGAAGGAATGACCGAATTAAGGATTGTTGAGCCCTGAAGTTCCTCTAACATGGCTCTAGGTTGTGGATGAGAGTTAACTTCTTGGTCTTCCTCCATGGCATCCACCCTTTTCAAGTCGGCCTCCATATCCTCCTTCGTTGTTCGCCCAAAGTGGTTGGCTTCAATGTATGCTCTGGGCTCCTGTGTGGGGGTGAGAAACACGCTCTCCCCGGTCGACTCTTACAAAGACATCTTGCTCTAAATCTGTTGTAGAAACAACTCAAAACGAAAACAAGAGGTATTGTCCTGATACGAAAGTCCAAGCCTTCGGGAGATTATATAATGATTTTTTGCCAACCCAAAGGAGTAAACCACAAGAAAACGGAGTCCGGGGGTGGCCGCGCCTGGCAGGCTTATCACCTCCTCGTGCGTCTTTCGGACTACTTTTAATTTTTCCTAATTTATTAAATATCCAAAATGGCAAAAAATTGCTATTGGGAAAGTTTTGGAGTCGGTTTACTTACCGTACCACATACCTATTATTTTTCAGACTCTGAAACGTTCTAGTAGGTCTCCCTAATATACTCCTCCAGAGTTATGGTATTAATAATATTGGTTTCAACATTTATGGGAGTACCTGAGATATAATGTTTGATTCTTTGCCCGTTTACCACCTTTGGATTTGTGCCATCGACGTTGTTGATCTTGATGGCACCGGATTGATATACTTCCTTGAGAATGTAAGGCCCTTCCCATTTAGAGAGAAGTTTTCTTGCAAAAAATCTTAAACGAGAATTGTATAGCAAGACATGGTCACCTACATTGATTTCATGCTTTTGTATCCTTTTATCATGCCATATCTTAACTTTCTCTTTAAACAACTTGGCATTCTCATAGGCCTGGGTTCTCCATTCATCAAGTGAGCTGATGTCAAATAACCTCTTCTCACCAGCATGTTTGAAATCATAGTTGAGCTCTTTGATTGCCCAATAAGCTTTATGTTCTAGTTCTAGAGGTAAGTGACATGATTTACCATAAACCATTTTATACGGAGACATACCCATAGGGTTCTTGTAAGCAGTTCTATAAGCCCATAATGCATCGTCAAGTTTCTTAGACCAATTCTTTCTAGATCTATTAACAGTCTTTTGCAAGATCAATTTAATTTCTCTATTGCTTAATTCTACTTGACCACTAGACTGAGGATGATAAGGAGATGCAATTCTATGAGTAACTCCATACTTAGCAAGCATTTTACGGAAAGCACCATGAATAAAATGTGAACCACCATCAGTCATTAGATATCTAGGGACTCCAAATCTAGGGAGAATAACTTCTTTCAGCATCTTAATAGAGGTGTTATGATCAGCACTACTAGTTGGAATAGCTTCTACCCACTTAGTAACATAATTAACACCAACTAGAATATGAGTATACCCGTTGGACGTTGGAAAAGGTCCCATATAATCAAAACTCCAAACATCAAATGGTTCAATAACAAGAGAGTAGTTCATAGGCATTTCCCGACATCTACTAATATTTCCAATTCTTTGACATTCATCACAAGACAAGACAAACTTACGAGTATCCTTGAAGAGAGTAGGCCAATAAAAACCAGATTGTAATACCTTATGTGCAGTTCTATCTCCAGCGTGGTGTCCTCCGTAGGCCTCGGAATGACACTTGTGTGGGATATGTTGTTGTTCATGCTTAGGTACACAACGTATAATAACACCATCTACTCCTTCTTTATAAAGGTGTGGGTCATCCCATAAGTAATGTATTAAATCATAGAAGAACTTTTTCTTTTGTTGGTATGTGAAACTAGGTGGTATAAATTTAGCAACAATGTAATGAGCATAATCAACATACCAAGGAGCATTACGTGAAGCATTTGTGATAGCTAATTGTTCATCAGGAAAGCTATCATCAATAGGTAGTGGGTCATCAAGAACATTCTCTAACCTATACAAGTTATCTGCTATGGGGTTATCAGCACCCTTTCTATCAACAATATGAAAATCAAATTCTTGTAGCAGAAGAACCCATCTGATAAGTCTAGGTTTAGCATCTTTCTTTTCCATAAGATATTTAATAGTAGCATGATCAGTGTGAATAGTTACTTTAGATTCAACAATATAAGGTCTGAACTTATCACAAGCAAACACAACTGCTAAAAATTCCTTTTGAGTGGTAGCATAGTTTCTTTGAGCACTGTCTAGAGTTTTGCTGGCCTAATGGATAACTTTGAATTTCTTATCAACTCTTTGTCCTAGAACAACACCAATGGCATAATCACTAGCATCACACATAATTTCAAAGGGTAGGTTCCAATTAGGTGGTTGAACAACAGGTGCAGAAATCAAGGCATTCTTAAGAATTTCAAATGCTTCTACACAATCATCATCAAAAACGAATGGAACGTCTTTTTGCAAAAGATTAGTGAGAGGCCTAGAAATCTTAGAGAAGTCTTTAATAAACCTCCTATAGAAACCAGGATGACAAAGGAAACTTGTTACACCTCTGATATTCGTAGGACACGACATTTTTTCAATAGCATCAACTTTGGCTTTGTCAACTTCAAGACCTCTTTCAGAGATTTTGTGTCCCAAGACAATACCCTCATTCACTTTAAAGTGGCACTTCTCCCAATTCAAGACAAGATTAGTTTCTTTGCATCTCTGCAAGACTTGATCAAGGTTGCTCAAACAATCATCAAAAGAAGTTCCGTAAACAAAAAAGTCATCCATGAAAACCTCAACAATCCTTTCGCAAAAACCACAGAATATAGCAGTCATACATCTTTGAAAGGTATAAGGTGCATTGCATAAACCAAAAGGCATACCTCTATAAGCGAAGGTACTGAAAGGACAGGTAAAAGTAGTGTTCTCTTGGTCCTCTTTTGACACGGGTATTTGAGAGAAACCAGAATAACCGTCTAGAAAGCAAAAAATGTGTGTGTTTGGATAGTCTTTCTAGCATTCGGTCAATAAAAGGTAGAGGGTAATGATCTTTTCTAGTAGCTTTATTTAATTTCCTAAAATTAATTACCATTCTATATCATGTAACAATTATTTGTGGGATCAATTCATTTTTATCATTAGGAACTACAGTAATACCTCCTTTCTTAGGGACACAATGTACGGGACTAACCCATCTACTATCAACAATAGGGTAAATGATACCTGCCTCAAGAAGCTTTAGTATTTAATTTCTTACCACTTGTTTCATTTTACGATTTAACCGTCGTTGGTGATCAACAACTGGTTTAGCATCAGGCTCCATATTGATTTTATGCTGACATAGAGTGGGACTAATGCCCTTGAGATCATCAAGAGTATATCAAATAGAAGCACGGTGCTTCCTCAGAGTTTTCAATAATCTCTATCCTTCATCCTCTGAAAGGTTAGCACTAATAATAAAAGGATATATCTTCTTTTCATCAAGATAAGCACATTTCAGATATCCAGTAATTGTTAAAGCTTAGACACAGGATCACCCTTGGGTGGAGGAGGATCCCCAAGTATTTCAACAGGCAAGTTGTGTTTCAAAATAGGATGCTGGTCAAAGAAAATCTTATCTATTTCATGTTGGGGAACATTGCATGGGAAACAAAAAAATTCCTACATGGACACAAGATCTATCCATGGTGATGAGCATCTACGAGAGGGGAGAGTGGATCTACATACCCTTGTAGATTGCTAAGCGGGAAGTGTTAAGAAACGCGGTTGATGTAGTCGAACGTCTTCGCGATCCAATCACGATCCGTCCCGATCTAGCACCGAACGGACGACACCTCCGCGTTCAGCACACGTATGGCTTGATGACGATCTCCGCCTTCTTGATCTATCTAGAGAGAGCGGAGAAGTAGACGAGTTCTACGGCAGCGTGATGGCGTTGCAGCGATGGTGGTGGAACTATTCCAGCAGAGCTTCGCCTAAGCACTGCTGAAAACGATCTAAAGGAGAAACAACGAACTAGAGGATAGGGCAGCACATGGCAGAAATTCTATTGCAAAACCCCTCAAATCCACTAGTATATATAGGAGAAGGGAAGGGGGACGCTTGGCCCTCAAGGGGCCAGCCCTAGGCTTCGGCCGAACCAAGGAGGGAGGAGTCCTCCTCCTCCACTCCTAGTAGGATTAGGACTCCTTCCTTATTTAGCCTTTTTTGCCTTTTTCCACCTTTTTCTCCTTGGGCTTTTCTCCTTATCCGCATGGACCCTTTGTGGGACTTCCACCAGCCCACTAAGGGCTGGTATTCATCCTCTCACAGCCCATGTAGCCTCTTGGGTCGAAATACCCTCTCCTGATGGTCCTTGGTACCCTCCCGGCACTCCCGGTACACTATCGATGAGCCCAGAACTTTTCCGGTGACCAAAATAGGACTTCCTATATATCAATATTTACCTCCGGACCATTCCGGAGCTCCTCTTGGTGTCCAGGATCTCATCTGGGACTCCGAAAAACCTTCGGTCACCACCATGCATAACTCTATATTACCGAAACGTCACCAAACCTTAAGTGTGTAGACCCTTCCGGGTTCGAGAACTATGTATACATGACCGAGACACATCTACGGTTAATAACCAATAGCGGGACCTGGATGCCCATATTGGTTCCTACACATTCTGTGAAGATCTTTATCGGTCGAACCTCTGTGTCAAGGATTCAGTTAATCATGTATAATGTTCCCTTTGTTCTTCGGTATGTTACTTGCCCGAGATTCGATGATCGGTATCTGTATACCTAGTTCAACCTCGTTACCGGAAAATCTCTTTACTCGTTTCCGTAATACAAGATCCCGCGACTAACACTTAGTCACATTGCTTGCAAGGCTTGTTGTGATGTTGTATTACCGAGTGGTCCCTAAGATACCTCTCCGTCCACGGAGTAACAAATCCCAGTGTTGATCCATGCCAACCCAACAGACACTCTCGGAGATACCTGTAGAGCACCTTTATAGTCACCCAGTTATGTTGCGACGTTTGATACACACAAGGAACTCCTCCGGTGTCAGTGAGTTGCATGATCTCATGGTCATAGGAACATACACTTGACATGCAAAAAACTGTAGCAATAAACTGACACGATCATATGCTACGTTTATAGCTTGTGTCTTGTCCATCCCATCATTCTCCTAATGATGTGATCCCGTTATCAAATGACATCACATGTCCATGGCCAGGAAACCATGACCATGTTTGATCAACGAGCTAGTCTACTAGAGGCTTACTAGGGACAAAGTGTTGTCTATATATTCACACATGCAATGTGTTTCCAATCACTAAAATTATAGCATGGATAATAAACAATTATCATGAACAAGGAAATAAATTAATAAACACTTTATTTATTGCCTCTAGGGCATATTTCCAATAGTCTCCCACTTGCACTAGAGTCAATAATCTAGTTCACATCACTATGTGATTTACATTGTAATGAATCGAACACCCATGCAGTTCTTGTGTTGATCATGTTTATCCCTTGGAAGAGGTTTAGTCAACGGGTCTGCAACATTCAGATCCGTGTGCACTTTGCAAATATTTATGTCCTTCTCCTCGATGTAATCGCAGATGGAGTTGAAGCGTCGCTTTATGTGTCTGGTCCTCTTGTGAAACCTTGGTTCCTTGGCCAGTGCAATGGCACCAGTGTTGTCACAGAATAGAGTCATTGGATTCAGTGCACTGGGCACTACTCCAAGATCTATCATGAACTGCTTCATCCAGACACCTTCCTTCGCTGGCTCCGAGGCTGCGATGTACTCCGCTTCGCATGTAGAATCGGCTACCACGCTTTTCTTGGAACTGCACCAGCTTACTGTCCCCCGTTGAGAATAAATACGTATCCGTTTTGCGACTTAGAGTCATCCGGATCAGTGTCAAAGCTTGCATCGACGTAACCCTTTACGACGAGCTCTTGCTCACCTCCATAAACGAGAAACATTTCCTTAGTCCTTTTCAGGTACTTAAGGATATTCTTGACCGCCGTCCAGTGCTCCATTCCAGGATCACTTTGAAACCTTTCGGCCATACTTATGGCAAGGCTGACATCGGGTCTGGTGCACGGCATTGCATACATGATAGAGCCTATGGCTGAAGCATAGGGGATGACACTCATCTTCTCTCTATCTTGTGCAGTCACTGAGTATTGAGTCTTACTCAACTTCACACCTTGTAACACATGCAAGAACCCCTTCTTGGACTGATCCATTTTTAACTTCTTCAAAACTTTATCAAGGTATGTGCTTTGTTAAAGTGCTATCAAGCGTCTTGATCTATCTCTATAGATCTTAATGCCTAATATGAAAGCAGCTTCTCCTAGGTCCTTCATTGAAAAAATCTTGTTCACATATTCCTTCACGCTTTCCAGCATTTCTATATCATTTCCAATCAGTAATATGCCATCCACATATAATATTAGAAACGCTATAGAGCTCCCACTCACTTTCTGGTAAATACAAGCTTCTCCGTAAACTTGTTTAAACCCAAACGCTTTGATCACCTCATCAAATCGCTTATTCCAACTCCGAGATGCTTGCACCAGTCCATAAATGGATCGGTGGAGTTTGCAAACTTTGTCAACATTCTATGGGTCGACAAAACCTTCTGGTTGCATCATATACAACTCTTCCTCAAGGAAACCATCGAGGAACATTGTTTTGACATCCATCTGCCAGATTTCATAGTCGAAACATGCAGCTATTGCTAACATGATTCTGACGGACTTAAGCATCGCTACGGGTGAGAATGTCTCATCGTAGTCAACTCCTTGAACTTGTGAAAAACCCTTTGCCACAATTCGAGCTTTATATACGGTGACATTACCGTCCACATCCATCTTCTCCTTAAAGATCCATTTATTCTGAATGGCCTTTCGCCCTTTAGGTAATACTTCCAAAGTCCATACTTTGTTTTCATACATGGATCCCATCTCGTATTTCATGGATTCTAACAATTTCTCGGAATCCGGGCCCATCATCGCTCCTCCATAGCTCGTAGGTTCATTGTTGTCCAACAACATGACCTCCAAGACAGGGTTGCCGTACCACTCAGGAGCAGTACGCGCCCTTGTCGACCTACGAGGTTCAATAGTAACTTGATCCGAAGATTCATGATCATCATCATTAACTTCCTCTTCAATTGTCATAGGCTCCACAGAAACATCTTTCTGCGCTATGCTACTCTCTTGTTGAAGTAAAGGTTCAATAACCTCATCATGTTCTATTTCCCTCCCACTCAATTCTTTCGAGAGAAACTCTTTCTCAAGAAACGTTCCGTTCTTAGCGACAAACACTTTGCCGTCGGATCTGAGATAGAAGGTATACCCAACTGTCTCTTTCGGGTATCCTATGAAGACTCATTTCTCCGCTTTGGGTTCCAGCTTTTCAGGCTGAAGCTTTTTGACATAAGCATCACATCCCCAAACTTTAAGAAATGACAACTTTGCCCTCTTGCCAAACCACAGTTCAGATGGCGTCATCTCAACGGATTTTGATGGTGCCATATTTAAAGTGAATGTAGCTGTCTCTAATGCATAACCCCAAAACGATAGTGGCAAATCGGCAAGAGACATCATAGAACACACCATATCTAATAAGGTTTGATTACGACGTTCGGACACACCATTACGTTGTGGTGTTCCAGGCGGTGTCAACTGTGAAACAATTCCACACTGTCTTAAGTGACCGCCAAACTCATAACTCAGATATTCACCTCCTCGATCAGATCATAGGAATTTGATCTTCTAGTTATGATGATTCTCAACTTCACTCTGAAACTGCTTGAACTTTTCAAACGTTTCAGACTTGTGTTTCATTAAGTAAATATACCCATATCTACTTAAGTCATCAGTGAAGGTGAGAAAATAACGATATCCACCGCGTGCTGCAACATTCATTGGACCACACATATCGGTATGTATGATTTCCAACAAGTCACTTGCCTGTTCCATTGTTCCAAAGAATGGCATTTTAGTCATCTTGCCCATGAGGCATGGTTCACATGTGTCAAGTGATTCAAAATCAAGTGACTCCAAAAGTCCATCGGCATGGAGCTTCCTCATGCGTTTTACACCAATATGACCCAAACGGCAATGCCACAAGAAAGTGGTACTATCATTATCAACTCTACATCTTTTGGCATCAATGTTATGAACATGTATATCATCACTATCAAGATTCAGTATGAATAAAACCCTCATATTAGGTGCATGACCATAAAAGATATCACTCATATAAATAGAACAACCATTATTCTCTGATTTAAATGAGTAACTATCTGGCAATAAACAAGATCCAGATATAATGTTCATGCTTAACACAGGCACTAAATAACAATTATTCAGGTTCATCACTAATCCCGATGGTAACCGAAGAGAGAGTGTGCCGACGGCGATCACATCAACCTTGGAACCGTTTCCCACGTGCATCGTCACTTCATCCTTAGCCAGCCTCCATCTATTCCGTAGGTCCTGCTTTGAGTTGCAAATGTGAGCAAACAAACCGGTATCAAATACGCAGGCACTACAACGAGAGCTAGTAAGGTACACATCAATAACATGTATATCATATATTCCTTGTTTGTTGTTGGTCGCCTTCTTGTTAGCTAGGTACTTGAGGCAGTTCCGCTTCCAGTGACCAGTTCCCTCGCAATGAAAGCACTCAGTTTTTGGCTTGGGTCTAGCCTTGGGTTTCTGTTGGGAGACGTAGTAGTAAATCAAAATTTTCCTACGTTCACCAAGATCTATCTATGGAGAAACCAGCAACGAGAGGGGAGAGATTGCATCTTCATACCTTTGAAGATCGCTAAGCAGAAGCGTTACAAGAACGCGGTTGATGGAGTCGTACTCGCAGCGATTCAGATCGCGGTAGATCCGATCAAGTGCCAAACGGACGGCACCTCCGCGTTCAACACACGTGCAGCCCGGTGACGTCTCCAACACCTTGATCCAGCAAGGAGGAAGGAGAGGTTGGGGAAGGGCTCCAACAGCAGCACGACGGCGTGGTGGTGGTGGAGTAGCAAGGTATTCCGACAGGGCTTCGCCTAAGCGCTGCGGAGGAGGAAGAAGAGAGGTAGGGCTTTGCCGTGAGAGAGAGAGATCAAATCTTGTCTCAAAACATCCAAAACCTCAAGTATATATAGGAGGAGGGACGTGGAGGGCTGGCTTGGCCTCTACTCCAAAGAGGAGAGGGTCGGCCGAATTAAAGGGAGAGTCCACCTCCCACAAGGGAGGTGGATCTCCTCCTTTTAAATCCCTTTTGCCTTATCTCCTTATCTCCAGCCACATGGGCCCACATAGATGGTCTTGGCCGACCCAATATGGGCTGGCACACCTCCTCTAAGGGCCCATGAGGTCCTTTGGTCGTCACACCCCTCTCGGGGGTCCTCCGGCACCCTCCCGGCACTCCCGGTACACTACCGATGAGCCCGAAAACTTTCCGGTGACCAAAACTGGACTTCCTATATATCAATCTTTACCTCCGGACCATTCCGGAGCTCCTCGTGACGTCCGGGATCTCATCCGGGACTCCGAACAACCTTCGGTAATCACGTATACCATTTCCCTATAACCCTAGCGTCATCGAACCTTAAGTGTGTAGACCCTACGGGTTCGGGAGACACGTAGACATGAACGAGACACCTCTCCGGCCAATAACCAACAGTGGGATCTGGATACCCATGTTGGCTCCCACGTACTCCACGATGATCTCATCGGATGAACCACAATGTCGGGGATTCAATCAATCCCGTATACAATTCCCTTTGTCTATCGGTATGGTACTTGCCCGAGATTCGATCGTCGGTATCCCCATACCTTGTTCAATCTCGTTACTGGCAAGTCTCTTTACTCGTTCCGTAATACATCATCCCGTGGCTAACTCCTTAGTCACATTGAGCTCATTATGATGATGTCTTACCGAGTGGGCCCAGAGATACCTCTCCGTCACACGGAGTGACAAATCCCAGTCTCGATTCGTGCCAACCCAATAGATACTTTCGGAGATACCCGTAGTGCACCTTTATAGCCACCCAGTTATGTTGTGACGTTTGGCACACCCAAAGTATTCCTACGGTATCCGGGAGTTACACAATCTCATGGTCTAAGGAAATGACACTTGACATTGAAAAGCTTTAGCAAACGAACTACACGATCTTTGTGCTATGCTTAGGATTGGGTCTTGTCCATCACATCATTCTCCTAATGATGTGATCCCGTTATCAACGACATCCAATGTCCATGGTCATGAAACCGAGACCATCTATTGATCAACGAGCTAGCCAACTAGAGGCTCACTAGGGACACGTTGTGGTCTATGTATTCACACATGTATTACGGTTTCCGGTTAACACAATTATAGCATGAACAATAGACAATTATCATGAACCATGAAATACAATAATAACCAATTTATTATTGCCTCTAGGGCATATTTCCAACAGTCTCCCACTTGCACTAGAGTCAATAATCTAGTTCACATCACCATGTGATTAACACTTACATCACCATGTGATCATATCATCATGTGATTAACACCCAATAAGTTCTGGGGTTTGTTCATGTTCTGCTCGTGAAAGAGGTTTTTAGTCAGCGGGTCTGCGACATTCAGATCCATGTGTACCTTTGCAAACTTTCCATTTCATATTTGTAGATACTGCTCCCACGCTCCACTTGGAGCTATTCCAAATGGCTGCTCCACTATACGTAGCTGGATTTCTACTAAGAGTCATCCGGATTGGTTTTAAAGCTTGCATCATCGTAACACTTTACGATGAACTCTTTATCACCTCCATAATCGAGAAATATTTCCTTAGTTCTCAAGTTACTAAGGCTAACTTTGACCGCTGTCTAGTGATCCACTCTTGGATTACTCTTGTACCCCTTGACAGACTCATGGCAAGGCACACACAGGTGCGGTACACAGCACGGCATACTATATAGAGCCTATGGCTAAAGCATAGGAGATGACACTCATCTCTTCTTTATCTTCTGCCGTGGTCAGGTATTGAGTCTTACTCAATTTCACACCTTACAATACAGTCAAGAACTCCTTCTTTGACCCATCTATTTTGAACTCCTTCAAAAACTTGTCAAGGTATGTCTTCGTCGAAAAAACTTATCAAGCGAATAGATCTATCCCTATAGATCTTGATGCTTAATAAAATAGTAGCTTTATCTGGGTCTTCCTTTGAAAAAAAACTTTTCAAACAACCCTTCATGCTCTTCCAGAAATTCTACATCATTTCCGATCAATAATATGTCAACTACATATTCTTATAAGAAATTCCATAGTGCTCCCACTCACTTTCTTGCAAATACAAGTTTCTCATAAACTTTGTATAAACTTAAACACTTTGATCACCTCATCAAAGCATATATTCCAACTCCGAGATGCTTGCTCCAGTCCATAGAAGGATCACTGGAGTTTGCATATTATTAGCATCCTTAGGATTGACAAAACCTTCTGGTTGTATCACATACAACTCTTCCTCACAGAAACCATTACGGAAACCTTGTTTTGTCATCCATCTGCCAGATTTCATAATCGAAAAATGCAGCAACTGCTAACAAAATTTTAATAGACTTTTAGCATCGCTACAGATGAGACAATCTCATTGCAGTCAACTCCTTGAACTTGGCGGAAACTTCTTTGCGACAAGTCGAGCTTTATAAACGGTGACATTTCACCATTAGCGTCTATGTTTATCTCAAAGGTCCATTTGTACTCAATGACCCGCCATTCAACAGGCAAGTCTACCAAAGTCCATACTTGGTTTTCATACATGGATCCTTTCTCGGATTTCATGGCTCCTAGCCATTTGTTGGAATCCGGGCCCACCATCGCTTCTCCATAGTTCGTAGGTTCATCGTTGTCCAACAACACGATTTCCAAGACAGGGTTGTCGTACTACTCAGGAGCAGTACGCGTCCTTGTCGACCTACGAGGTTCGATAGTGACTTGATCCGAAGCTTCATGATCATCATCATTAACTTCCTTTTCAACTAAGTAGGCTCTATAGAAACATCTTTCTGTGTTGCGCTATTCTCTGGTTGAAACAAAGGTTCAACAACCTTATCAAGTTCTATCTTCCTCCCACTCAATTCTTTCGAGAGAAACTCTTTCTCAAGAAAGGACCCATTCTTAGCAACAAACACCTTTTGCGCTTGGATCTGAAATAGAAGGTATACCCAATGTCTCATTAGGGTATTCTATGAAGATACATTTGTCTGCTTTGGGTTCGAGCTCGCTAGGTGAAAAACCCATTTTCACATGAGCGTCGCAGCCCCAAACATTAAGAAATGACAGCTTAGGCTTCTGTCAAACCATAATTCTCACGGTGTCATCTCAACAGACTTAGATGGTGCCCTATTAAAGTGAATGGATTTGTCTTTAATGCATAACCCCATAATGATAGTGGTAAAACGATAAGAGACATCATAGTACTCACTATATCCAATAGAGCACGACTACGACGTTCGAACACACCATCACACTATGGTGTTCCAGGAGGCGTGAGTTGTGAAACAATTTCCACATTGTCTAAAATTGCATACCAAACTCGTAACTTAGATATTCACCTCCATGATCATATCATAGACATTTATCTTCTTGTCACGATGATCTTTAACTTCACTCTGAAACTCCTTGAACCTTTCAAACATTTCAGATTCGTGTTTCATTAAGTAAATATCCCCATATTTACTCAAATCATCAGTGAAGGTAAAGAAAAACAACAATATCCACTGCGTGTTTCAACACTCATTGGACCACATACATCAACATGTATTAATTCCAATAAGCCACTTGCCCGCTCCATCATATTGGATGATGGGGTCTCAGTCATCTTGCCCAAGAGGCATGGCTCGCATGTCTCAACCGATTCGAAATCGAGTGAGTCAAAAATCCATCATCATGGAGTTTCTTCATGCGATTTATACCAATATGACATTACGTGGCAGTCCCACAAGCATGTGGTACTATCATTATTAACTTTGTATCTTTTGGTACCAATGTTATGAATATGTGTACTACTACGATCATGATTCGATAAACCATTTCGAGCGGGTGCATGACCATTGAAGGCATTATCCATGTAAACAGAATAACCATTATTCTCTAACTTATATGAATAACCGTATCGCACTAATCATGATCTAATCACGTTCATGCTCAACGCAAACACCAAATAACATTTATTTAGGTTTATCACAAATCCTGAAGGTAGAGAGAGCGTGCGATGGTGATCACATCAATCTTGGAAATACTTCCAACACACATCGTCACCTTTCAGCTAGCTAGTCTCCATTTATTCTGTAGCTTTTATTTCGAGTTGCCAACACTTAGCAACCGAACCGGTATCCAATACCCAGGTGCTACTAGGAGTACCAGCAAGGTACACATCACTAACACGTATATCAAATATAATTCCATTGACATTACTAGCCTTCTTATCTACCAAGCATCTAGGGTTTTTCCGCTTCAGCGAACATTCTCCTCATAACAGAAGCACTTAGTCTCGGGTTCGGGCTCAACCTTGGGTTTCTTCACTAGAGCAACAACTGGCTTGCCATTCCTGAAGTTTTCCCTTCTTGCCCTTGCCCCTTTTAAAACTAGTGGTTTTACTTAACCATCAACACTTGATGCTCCTTCTTGATTTCTACCTTCGTGGTGTCAAACATCACGAACAACTCAGGGATCATCTTATCCATCCCTGGCATGTTATAGTTCATTACGAAGCTCTAGTAGCTTGGTGGCAGTGACTTGGAGAACTGCATTAATCACTATCTCATCTGGAAGATTAACTCCCACTTGATTCAAGTGATTGTAGCACCCAGACAATCTGAGCACACGCTCAGCGATTGAGCTATTCTCCTTTATCTTGCAGACAAAGAATCTTGTTGGAGGTCTCATACCTCTCAACATAGGCACGAGCCTGAGATCACAATCTCAGCTCCTGGAACATCTCATATGTTCCGTGACGTTCAAAACGTTTTGGAGCCTCAATTCTAAGCCGTAATGCATGACGCATTGAACTATCATGTAGTCACCAAAAAGTGCCTGTCATATGTTCACAACATCTACAGACAACGCTTGAGGGAGTGGTGCAGTTAGCGGTACATCAAAAACATAAGCTTTCTGTGTAGCAATGAGGACAATCCTCAGATCACGAACCCAGTCCGCATTATTGCTACCATCAACTTTCAACTTACTTTTCTCTAGGATTGTATCAATAAAACTGTGGAGCTACAGCGCGAGCTATCTACGACATAATTTGCAAGGACATTTTTAGACTAAGTTCATGATAATTAAGTTCATTTAATCAAATTATTAATGAACTCCCACTTAGATAGACATCTCTCTAGTCTTCCAAGTGATACATGATCCATGTCAACTAGCCCGTGTCCGATCATCACGTGAGACGGACTAGTCATCCATGGTGAACATCTCTATGTTGATCGTATCTTCTATACGACTCATGTTCGACCTTTCGGTCCTCCGTGTTCCGAGGCCATGTCTGTACATGCTAGGCTCGTCAAGTCAACCTAAGTGTTTCGCATGTGTAAATCTGGCTTAGACCCGTTGTATGCGAACGTTAGAACCTATCACACCCGATCATCACGTGGTGCTTCGGAACGACGATCCTTAGCAACGGTGCACAGTTAGGGTGAACACCTTTCTTGAAATTTTATTGAGAGATCATCTTATTTACTACCGTCGTTCTATGCAAATAAGATGTAAACATGATAAACATCACATGCAATCAATATAGTGACATGATATGGCCAATATCATCTTGCTCCTTTGATCTCCATCTTCGGGGCACCATGATCATCACTGTCACCGGCACGACACCATGATCTCCATCATCATGATCTCCATCATTGTGTCTTCATGAAGTTGTCTCGCCAAATATTACTTCTACTACTACAGCTAACGTTTAGCAATAAAGTAAAGTAATTACATGGCGTTTATGGTTGACACGCAGGTCATACAATAGTATAAGACAACTCCTATGGCTCCTGCCGGTTGTCATAGTCATCGACATGCAAGTCGTGAACCCTATTACAAGAACATGATCAATCTCATACATCACAATGCATCACATCACATCCTTTTGGCCATATCACATCACACGGCATATGCTGCAAAAACAAGTTAGACGTCCTCTAATTTGTAGTTGCAAGTTTTTACGTGGTTGCTATAGGTTTCTAGCAAGAACGTTTCTTACCTACGTCAAAACCACAACGTGATATGCCAATTGCTATTTACCCTTCATAAGGACCCTTTTCATCGAATCCAATCCGACTAAGGTGGGAGAGACAGACACTCGCTAGCCACCTTATGCAACTAGTGCATGTCAGGCGGTGGAACCGGTCTCACGTAAGCGTACGTGTAAGGTTGGTCCGGTCCGCTTCATCCCACAATACCGCCGAATCAAGATAAGACTAGTAACGGCAAGCATATTAACAAAATCGACGCCCACAACTACTTTGTGTTCTACTCGTGCATAGATTCTACGCATAGACCTAGCTCATGATGCCACTGTTGGGAGACGTAGTAGTAAATCAAAATTTTCCTACGTTCTCCAAGATCTATCTATGGAGAAACCAGCAACGAGAGGGGAGAGATTGCATCTTCATACCTTTGAAGATCGCTAAGCGGAAGCGTTACAAGAACGCGGTTGATGGAGTCGTACTCGCAGCGATTCAGATCGCGGTAGATCCGATCAAGTGCCGAACGGACGGCACCTCCGCGTTCAACACACGTGCAGCCCGGTGACGTCTCCAACACCTTGATCCAGCAAGGAGGAAGGAGAGGTTGGGGAAGGGCTCCAACAGCAGCACGACGGCGTGGTGGTGGTGGAGTAGCAAGGTATTCTGACAGGGCTTCGCCTAAGCGCTGCGGAGGAGGAAGAAGAGAGGTAGGGCTTTGCCATGAGAGAGAGAGATCAAATCTTGTCTCAAAACATCCAAAACCTCAAGTATATATAGGAGGAGGGACGTGGAGGGCTGGCTTGGCCTCTACTCCAAAGAGGAGAGGGTCGGCCGAATTAAAGGGAGAGTCCACCTCCCACAAGGGAGGTGGATCTCCTCCTTTTAAATCCCTTTTGCCTTATCTCCTTATCTCCAGCCACATGGGCCCACATAGATGGTCTTGGCCGACCCAATATGGGCTGGCACACCTCCTCTAAGGGCCCATGAGGTCCTTTGGTCGTCACACCCCTCTCGGGGGTCCTCCGGCACCCTCCCGGCACTCCCGGTACACTACCGATGAGCCCGAAAACATTCCGGTGACCAAAACTGGACTTCCTATATATCAATCTTTACCTCCGGACCATTCCGGAGCTCCTCGTGACGTCCGGGATCTCATCCGGGACTCCGAACAACCTTCGGTAATCACGTATACCATTTCCCTATAACCCTAGCATCATCGAACCTTAAGTGTGTAGACCCTACGGGTTCGGGAGACACGTAGACATGAACGAGACACCTCTCCGGCCAATAACCAACAGTGGGATCTGGATACCCATGTTGGCTCCCACGTACTCCACGATGATCTCATCGGATGAACCACAATGTCGGGGATTCAATCAATCCCATATACAATTCCCTTTGTCTATCGGTATGGTACTTGCCCGAGATTCGATCGTCGGTATCCCCATACCTTGTTCAATCTCGTTACTGGCAAGTCTCTTTACTCGTTCCGTAATACATCATCCCGTGGCTAACTCCTTAGTCACATTGAGCTCATTATGATGATGTCTTACCGAGTGGGCCCAGAGATACCTCTCCGTCACACGGAGTGACAAATCCCAGTCTCGATTCGTGCCAACCCAATAGATACTTTCGGAGATACCCGTAGTGCACCTTTATAGCCACCCAGTTATGTTGTGACGTTTGGCACACCCAAAGTATTCCTACGGTATCCGGGAGTTACACAATCTCATGGTCTAAGGAAATGACACTTGACATTGAAAAGCTTTAGCAAACGAACTACACGATCTTTGTGCTATGCTTAGGATTGGGTCTTGTCCATCACATCATTCTCCTAATGATGTGATCCCGTTATCAACGACATCCAATGTCCATGGTCATGAAACCGAGACCATCTATTGATCAACGAGCTAGCCAACTAGAGGCTCACTAGGGACACGTTGTGGTCTATGTATTCACACATGTATTACGGTTTCTGGTTAACACAATTATAGCATGAACAATAGACAATTATCATGAACCATGAAATACAATAATAACCAATTTATTATTGCCTCTAGGGCATATTTCCAACAGTTTCTTCACAGGAGGGGCAACTGTTTTTCCACTCTTCTTGGAATTACCCTTCTTGCCCTTGCCATTCTTCTTGAAACTAGTGGTCTTATTGACCATCAACACTTGATGTTCTTTCTGGATTTCAGACTCATCGACTTTAAGCATCGCAAACAGCTGGGCGACTGACTTGTTCATCCCATGCATGTTATAGTTCATCACAAAGCTCTTGTAGCTAGGTGGCAGTGATTGAAGAACTCTGTCAGTGATCGCCTCTGGCGGAAGGGCAATTCCCAACTCCGCCAGACGAGTCGAATACCCAGACATTTTGAGTATATGTTCACTGATAGACCCATTCTCCTCCATTTTGCAAGCATAGAACTTATCGGAGGTCTCATACCTCTCGATCCGGGCATTCTTCTGAAAGATAAACTTCAACTCCTGGAACATCTCATATGCTCCATGACGTTCAAAACGTCTTTGAAGTCCCGGTTCTAAGCCATACAATATTGCACACTGAACTATTGAGTAATCTCCAGAACGTGCCTCCCAAGCGTTCTTAACGTCTTTGGGTTGGTCACCAAGCGATGCATCAAGGACATATGATTTTTGGGAAGCCGTGAGGATAATCCTCAAATTATGGGCCCAGTCCACAAAGTTACTTCCATCATCTTTGAACTTAGCTTTCTCTAGGAACACATTAAAATTCAGGGGTGCTACTGCGCGAGCCATTGATCTACAACATAAATATGCAAAGGTTACTTAGACTATTGTTCAAGATAATGAGTTTAGTTAATCAAATTACTAAAGCTCCCACTCAAATTGACATCCCTCAGGTCATCTGAGTGACACATGATCCAGATTCACCAACTCAAGTCCAATCATCACGTGAGTTGAGGTGGTTTCAATGTTGAACATCATCATGTTGATCATATCTACTATATGACTCATGTTCGACCTTTCGGTCTCTTGTGTTCCGACGCCATGTATGTACATGCTAGGCTCGTCAAGTTTAACCTGAGTGTTCTGCATGCACAACACTGTCTTGCACCCGTTGTATGTGAACGTAGAGTCGAGTCTATCGCACCCGACCATCACGTGGTGTCTCGACATGAAGAACTTTCGCAACGGTGCACACTCGGGGAGAACACAATTTATCTTGAAATTAAGTGAGGGATCACCTTATAATGCTACCGTTGTCCTAAGAAAAACAAGGTGCATAAAAGGATTAACATCACATGCAATTCATAAGTGACATGATATGGCCATGAACTTGTGCTTTTGATCACCATCTTGAAAGCACCGGCATGATCTCCATTGTCATCGGCATGACACCATGATCTCCATCATCTTGATCTCCATCAACGTGTTGCCATCGGGGTTGTTGCACCCACCATGCTTCTACTACTATTGCTACCGTTTAGCAATAAAGTAAAGCATTACATAGCGCTTAATGATTGACACGTAGGTCATACAATAATAAAAGAAAACCCTGTGACTCCTACTGGTTGCCGTACTCATCGACATGCAAGTCGTGAAATTCTGTACATCACATGATCATCTCATACATCACATATATCTCATCATGTAATTGGCCATATCACATCACAATATACCCTGCAAAAACAAGTTAGACGTCCTCTAATTGTTGTTGCAAGTTTTACGTGGCTGCTACGGGTATCTAGCAAGAACAATTCTCACCTACACAAAACCACAACGGTGATACATAAGTTGCTTTCCAACCTTCTCCGCCTTTGTCGAATCCGATCCAACTAAAGTGGGAGAGACAGACACCCTCTAGCCATCTTTGTGCAATGGAGTTACAAGTTAGTCGATGGAATCGGTCTCTCGTAAGCGTACAAGTAAGGTTGGTCCAGGCCGCTTCATCCCACAATACCGCTGAACCAAAACACGACCAAGGGAGGAAGCAATCTAAGCATCAACGCCCACAAACTCTTTGTGTTCTACTCGAGATCTCATCTACACATAGACCTAGCTCATGATGACACTGTTGGGGAACGTTGCATGGGAAACAAAAATTTCCTACGCACACACAAGATCTATCCATGGTGATGAGCATCTACGAGAGGGGAGAGTGGATCTGCATACCCTTGTACATCGCTAAGCGGGAAGCGTTAAGAAACGCGGTTGATGTAGTCGAACGTTTTCATGATCCAAATCGCCGAGCGTCCCACGATCCAATCACGATCCGTCCCGATCTAGCACCGAATGGACGGCACCTCCCGCGTTCAGCACACGTACGGCTTGATGACGATCTCTGCCTTCTTGATCCAGCAAGAGGGAGCAGAGAGGTAGACGAGTTCTCTAGCAGCGTGATGGCATTGCGGCAATGGTGGTGGAACTATTCCAGCAGGGCTTCGCCTAAGCACTGCTGAAAACGATCTAGAGGAGAAACTACGAACTAGAGGATAGGGCAGCACGTGGCAGAAATTCTATTGCAAAAACCCTCAAATCCACTAGTATATATAGCAGGAGGGGAGGGGGAGGCTTGGCCCTCAAGGGGCCAGCCCTAGGCTTAGGCCGAACCAAGGAGGGAGGAGTCCTCCTCCTCCACTCCTAGTAGGATTAGAACTCCTTCCTTATTTAGCCTTTTTGCCTTTTTCCACTTTTTTATCCTTGGGCTTTTCTCCCCAGCCGCATGGGCCCTTTGTGGGACTTCCACCAGCCCACTAAGGGCTGGTATTCATCCTCCCACAGCCCATGTAGCCTCTTGGGTCGAAATACCCTCTCCCGATGGTCCCCGGTACCCTCCTGGCACTCCCGGTACACTACCGATGAGCCCGGAACTTTTCCGGTGACCAAAATAGGACTTCCTATATATCAATCTTTACGTCCAGACCATTCTGGAGCTCTTCGTGATGTCCGGGATCTCATCTGGGACTCTAAACAATCTTCGGTCACCACCATGAATAACTATAAATTACCGAAACGTCACCAAACCTTAAGTATGCAGACCTTGTGGGTTCGAGAACTATGTATACATGACCGAGACACCTCTACGGTCAATAACCAATAGCGGGACCTGGATGCCCATATTGGTTCCTACACATTCTACGAAGATCTTTATCGGTCGAACCTCTATGTCAAGGATTCAGTTAATCCTGTATAATGTTCCCTTTGTTCTTCGGTATGTTACTTGCCCGAGATTCGATCGCCGGTATCTGTATACCTAGTTCAACCTTGTTACCGGCAAGTCTCTTTACTTTTTTCCGTAATACAAGATCCCGTGACTAACACTTAGTCACATTGCTTGCAAGTCTTGTTGTGATGTTGTAATACCGAGTGGGCCCTGAGATGCCTCTCCGTCACACGAAGTAACAAATCCTAGTGTTGATCCATGCCAACCCAACAGACACTCTCGGAGATACCTGTAGAGCACCTTTATAGTCACCCAATTGTGTTACAACGTTTGATACACAGAAGGCACTTCTTCGGTGTCAGTGAGTTGTATGATCTCATGGTCATAGGAACATACACTTGACATGCAGAAAACTGTAGCAATAAACTGACACTATCATATGCTACGTTTATAGTTTGGTTCTTGTCCATCCTATCATTCTCCTAATGATGTGATCCCATTATCAAATGACATCACATGTCCATGGCCAGGAAACCTTGACCATCTTTGATCAACGAGCTAGTCTACTAGACGCTTACTAGGGACAAAGTGTTGTCTATATATCCACACATGCAATGTGTTTCCAATCAATACAATTATAGCATGGATAATAAACAATTATCATGAACAAGGAAATATAATAATAAACACTTTATTTATTGCCTCTAGGGCATATTTCCATCATTTCATTCCTTTCATTCATATGCATATCGTTTTCATGGTCTAGCAAATATTGTTCTAAGGGATCAGTAGGAGGCACAACAATAGAAGCAAGACCGATAATCTCATCCTTACTAGATAATTCTTTATCATGGGGTTGTCTATGAAATTTAGAGAAACTAAACTCATGAGACGTTTCCCCAAAACTTACAGTAACAGTTTCCTTCTCACAATCTATCCTGGCATTAACATTATTCAGGAAGGGTCTACCAAATATAATGGGACAAAAATCATCTTGTGGGGAGACAAGGACAAGAAAATTAGTAGTATAATTTATTTTCCCACACAAGAATTCAATATCTCTAATAATCCCAACTGGTGCCATATGATACCTCTCCATCGTATCTACTTTTCCAAACTCTTTTGCCCTTGTTTTGGACCCTAATTTGCATGATTTGAATGGAACTAACCCGGACTGATGCTATTTTCGGCAGAATTGCCTTGGTGTTATTTTTGTCTAGAAATAAATGTTCTCGGATTGAACTAAAAATTTACGAAGTATTTTTGGATTTAATAAAAAATACTGGTGAAAGAATCAACTGGAGGGGGGCACCCACAGGTGACAAGCCTACCAGGCGCGGCCACCCCCTGGTCGTGCCTTGAAGGCTTGTGGGGCCCCTGCTGCTCCACCGACCTCAATTCCACTCCTATTTATTCCCATTCGTGGAGAAAAAAATAAAGGACAAGATTTCATCGCATTTCACGATACGAAGCCGCTGCCACCTCCTATTCTTCCTCAGGAGGCCAGATCTAGAGTCCGTTTTGGGCTCCGAAGAGGGGAAATCGATGCCATCGTCATCACCAACCATCCTTCATCACCAATTCCATGATGCTCTCTGCTGTTCGTGAGTAATTCCATCGTAGGCTTGTTGCACGGTGATGGGTTGGATGAGATTTATTATGTAATCAAGTGAGTTTTGTTAGGGTTTGATCCCTAGTATCCCCTATGTTCAGAGATTGATGTTGCTATGACTTTGCTATGCCTAATGCTTGTCACTAGGGCCCGAGTGCCATGATTTCAGATCTGAACCTATTATGTTTTCATGAATATATATGTGTTCTTGATCCTATCTTGCAAGTTGTAGACACCTATTACGAGTTATAATCCGCATCCCCTAGGGTGACAATAACTGGGATTCTTTCCGGTGATTACCATAGTTTGAGGGGTTCATGTATTCACTAAGTGCTAATGCTTTGGTCCGGTTCTCTATTAAAAGGAGGCCATAATATCCCTTAGTTTCCATTAGGACCCCGCTGCCACGGGAGGGTAGGACAAAATATGTCATGCAAGTTCTTTTCCATAAGCACGTATGACTATATACGGAATACATGCCTAGATTACATTGATGAATTGGAGCTAGTTCTGTGTCACCCTATGTTATAACTGTTGCATGATGAATGCCATTCGACATAATTATCCATCACTGATCCATTGCCTATGAGCTTTCCGCATATTGAACTTTGCTAAGTTACTTCTCTGTTGCTACTGTTACAATCACTACAAAACTGCTACTGTTACTTTTGCCATCGTTACCGTTACTTCCATACTACTTTGCTACTAAATACTTTGCTGCAGATATTAAGTCTTTTAGGTGTGGTCGAATTGACAACTCAGTGATACATATCCAATGTATCTACTTTTCCTAACGCTTTTCCTCTCGTTTTGGACTCCAATTTGCCTTATTTGAATGAAACTAACCCCGAACTTACGCAGTTTTAGCAGAACTACCATGGTGCTATTTTTGTGCAGAATGGAACGAAATTTTGCGATGATTTTTTATATCAATAATAAGAATTTCTGGAGCCAAGACCTGACGAAGAGGGGCACCTGGGTGGGGACAACCCACCAGCGCGTGCCCCCCTCTCCTGGCACGCCCAGGTGGGTTGTACCCACCTGGTGGCCCCACAGACCCTAATTCCGACGCTATAAAATCACATTATCACAGAAAAAATCAGGGAAAAAGAAATATCACAATCCATGAGACGGAGCCGCCGCCACCTCTTGTTCTCCATCAGGAGGCCAAATCTGGAGTCCGTTTGGGGCTCCGGAGAGGGGGATCTTCGTCCTTCGTCATCACCAACCCTTCTCCATCGCCAATTCCATGATGCTCCCTAGCAGGAGTGAGTAATTCCTTCGTAGGCTCGCTGGTCGTTGAGGAGTTGGATGAGATTCATCATGTAATCGAGTTAGTTTTGTTAGGGCTTGATCCCTAATATCCACTATGTTCTTAGATTGATGTTGCTATGACTTTGCCATGCTTGCTTGTCACTTTGGGCCCGGGTGCCATGAACTCATATCTGAACCGTTTATGTTATCATCATCATATCCATGTTTTAGATCCGATCTTGCAAGTTATAGTCTCCTACTACGTGTTATGATCCGGTGATTACTGTAGTTTGAGGAGTTCATATATTCACTATGTGTTAATGCTTTGTTCCGGTTCTCTATTAAAAGGAGGCCTTGATATCCCTTAGTTTCCAGTATGGATCCTGCTGCCACAGGAGGGTAGGACAAAAGATGTCATGCAAGTTCTTTTAATAAAGCATGTATGACTATTTACGGAATACATGCCTACATTATATCGATGAACTGGAGCTAGTGCTGTATCGCCCTAGGTTATAATTGTCTCATGATGAATATCATCCAACAAGTCACCGACCCAATGCCTATGAATTTATCTTATATTGTTTATGCTAAGTTACTACTGCTATCATCGTTGTTACACTTGCTACAAAATTACTGCTATCACTATTACCGTTATTGTTAGTGTTGTCACTACTATCAAAACTATCATATTACTTTGCTACTGATTACTTGATGTAGATAATTAATCTCCAGGTGTGGTTGAATTGAGAACTCAGCTGCTAATACCTTCAAATATTCTTTGGCTCCCCTTGTGTCAAATCTATAAATTTGGGTTGAATACTCTACCCTCGAAAATTGTTGCGATCCCCTATACTTGTGGGTTATCAAGACCTTTTTCTGCCGCCGTTGTCGGGGAGCATAGCTATATTTGTTGAGTCACTTGGGATTATTATCATATTATCACTATGTAGAATATGAAGGAGCCTAAGTCTAATATATTTCCCTCAATGACGAGGGGAGGTAAGGAACTGCCATCCGGTTCTGCTTTAGATTCACCTTCTGTTATGAGTAAACTTGCACCACCACCACATGCTATTAATTCTGATATGTCGCAAGTTATTGATGATGCTACTTCTGTTATGGATAATGCATATGATGATGCTAGTACCTTGCTTGATAATGATGATGTGCCACTTGGTGAATTTCTTGATAAAAAAATTGCTAAAGTTATACAACATGATGTTGTTGAATCTGATGATGAGCTTGAAACTGAATCTCCTGAAACACCTGCTAGAACTAGCCTTCCTAGATATGAATTGCCTAAGGTATCAGAAGGTTATGTTATGAGTGAATAAACAACTAGAGATATTCCTGCTTGCAAAGATAGAGATGATTTAGAGAAATTATTACACAAGTATAAAGAAAAATCTCTGAATGCTAGAATGAAGTGTGATCCTAAGTTTGCTACTTCACCTATCTTTATTGATGATAAGGATTATGAATTCTCTGTCGACCCAGAGTTAATTACTTTGGTTGCATCTGATCCTTTCCATGGTTATGAAACTGAAACTGTTGTGGCACATCTCACTAAGTTGAATGATATAGCCACCCTTTTTACTCATGATGAGAAAACTCGCCATTACTTTATTCTTAAATTATTTCCTTTATCATTAAAGGGTGATGCTAAAGCTCGGTACAATACTCTTGCTCCTGGTTGTTTGCATAGTCCCCAAGATATGATTTATTACTTCTCTGAAAAATATTTTCCCGCTCATAAGAAACAAGCTACCTTACAGGAAATATTTAACTTTGTGCAAATTAAAGAAGAGAGTCTCCCACAAGCTTGGGGGAGTCTTTGCCAGTTACTTAATGCTTTGCTTGATCATCCTCTTAAGAAAAATGAAATACTTTATATCTTCTATAATGGACTAACCGATGCTTCTAGGGATTTCCTAGATAGTTGTGCTGGTTGTGTTTTTAGGGAACGAACTGTTGGACAAGCTGAAGAATTATTGAATAACATATTGAAAAATTATGATGATTGGACTTCTCCTGAACCACCGGCTAAACCCACTCCAAAGAATAGGGCTATATTATATCTCAGTCCCGAAGATATGCAAGAGGCAAAGAAATCTATGATGGAAAAAGGTATCAAAGCTGAGGATGTTAAAAATTTACCTCTTGTTGAAGAAATACATGGGCTTAATACACCACCACTGCCTAAGGTGGTAGAGGTAAATTCTCTAATTAAGTTCAATGATAATGATAATCCTCACAATATGCATCCTAGTCACTGCCTTTATAATTTTGAAAACTATATTAGAAAGCAAGATCACTTCAATGTAAATGTTATGAAACAATTGAAATATAATTCTGATATGATTGCTCGCTTGAGTGTCTTGTTATTTAGAATCTCAAATGATGTTAGAGATGTTGGAAAACATGCTTCTATGGTTCAAACTCGGTTAGAACAAGTTGCTAAATGTCAAAGAGAATTGCTTGATGAAATGAATCATAATATGCATGACTTTGCTGTTAGAGTTGCAACTAGAGGAGGTAAAATGACTCAGGAACCACTTTTTCCCGAGGGACACCCAAAAAGAATTGAATAAGAATCACAAAGAGCTAACACTAGTGCACCAAGTCCTTCTAAAAAGAAAAAGAAAAAGAAAAATGATAGGACTTTGCATACTTCTAGTGAACCTGAAATAGAGAAACCTCCTGATAATGATAATGAAACTTCTATCTCAGATGCTGAAACTCAATCTGGTAATGAACACTCACCTAGTGATCATGAAAAGGATAATGATGAGGTTCATGAAGATACTCAAACAAATGATAAAGAACCAGATGATGATGTTGAGATAGAACCACATGTTGATCTTGATAACCCACAACCTAAGAATAAAAGATATGACAAAAGAGACTTTGTGGCTAGAAAAGAAGGTAAAAAAAGAGAACCGTGGGTTCAAAAACCTATGCCTTTTCCACCCAAGTCAACTAAAAAGAAATATGATGAAGAATTTGAACGTTTTGCTAAAATGCTGAGGCCAGTCTTTCTGCGTACTCGCTTGACTGACATCTTGAAAATGCCTCCTTATGCAAAGTATATGAAAGACATCATCACAAATAAGAGGAAAATTCCGAAAGCTGAAATCTCCACTATGCTTGCTAATTACACTTTCAAAGATGGAGTACCTAAAAACCTTGGAGATCCGGGAATACCAACTATACCTTGCTCTATCAAAGAGAAATATGTTAAAACTACTTTGTGTGATTTAGGATCTGGTGTTCGTGTCATGCCTTTCTCTTTATATAAAAGACTTGATTTGAATAAACTCGCACCTACTAAAATATCTTTGCAAATGGCTGACAAATCAACTGCCATACCTATCGGCATCTGTGAGAAGGTGCCCGTTGTTGTTGCTAATGTTACTATTTTGACTGACTTTGTTATACTTGAGATGCCCGAGGACGACAACATGTCAATTATTCTTGGTAGACCCTTCTTGAATACTGCAGGGCTGTTATTGATTGCAATAAAAGCAAGGTCACTTTTCATATCAATGGTAATGAGCATACGGTGCACTTTCCAAAGAAACAATTCCAAGTGAATGGCATTAATGTTATTGAAAAATTTCCGACAATCACTATTGGAAGTTTCAAATACCTCTACCTATTGTCAAAAATAAATATGAAATGCTTATTGTTGGGGAAATGCATATCCCCATTGAGGTAACTTAGTGATTTACGAAAGTTCTTAGGTTTCATGCTAATTGAAAGTGGTTGTTAATAAGACCTAATCAACCTTATTAATGAATCATTTTTGAGCGGTATGAAGTTGATGAATTTAGTAAGCACTACCTTTTGTCCCTACCTTTTGTTTTATGTTTTTATTAGTTGAATAAAATAGAATGCTGTGTGTTATCTGTTTTCTGAATTTCTCGTACAACAAAAAATGACCAAAAAATAAAAGTTCCCAGAATGCCCTGAAAATTTTACACGATTTTTTTTGAATATTTCTGAATTTCTGGTGCAAATAATATCATAGGAAGGTGCACCAGGTGGGCACAACCCACCTGGGCGTGCTAGGACCCCCAGGCGTGCCCTGGTGGGTTGTGGTCCCCACGTGGGACCCCTCACTTACCTCTTCATCCCACATAATCACTTACCTCCGAAAAAATCTCCATTGCTCTCTCTCCCGTGTTCTTGAGCTCAAACCCGCGGATTTCGATCTCTTTGATCGAAGCTCCGTTTTCGAAACTGTTTCGGGGGATTGTTGCTTAGTACGTGACTCCTCCATTTGTCCAATTAGTTTTTGTTTTAGTGGTTTATATTTTGAATAATTAGCTACTCTTGGTGCTACTATAGATGTGCTTGCATGTTAAATTCTTAGAGTTCTAAGTAGGTTGAATGCTTGTTATGGCCTCTATGCATCCCTGTGAGTAGTTGCTATCAATCTTATAAAGTTTTGTTGACAAATTTTTGTCACCCCCCAAATTTTTATATTTTCATAAAATTGTCTGCGGACATGAATATCTTCATGAAGTTTGGCTCGAAGAAGAACTCCAAGGGTGTTATTAGGGAGTCTTCTGACAGTGATCTCCACCCTCAGAGGTTGGCGGAGGTACGGCCATGCGAATGGCCGCACACCCTGTTCCTGGAAGAGGCGGGAATCCTTCAAGAGTTCACACAATATGTTGCGAATGCTGGCCTCGCCGACTTCATCGCAGATGAGTGTGACCAATACCAAATCCTCACAAACATCTTTGTTCAGAGTTTTACTTTCCTAACTTGAAATAATCCTCCTGAAGTGAGCTTCGATTTATATGCTGAAAACCGTCAGATACCACTTGCTGAATTTTGTGATATATGCTTGATCCCCTCTGATGGGAGCTTAGCCGATCCTAGGCCAGGTGGGTTTGAGGACTTTTATCGCATTTTGACAGTGGGAGATGAGAGAGGGGTGTTAGCCACCACTGTTGCTAGCATACACTTTCCTGTCGTACATTATTTTGCTTTATTTGTTGCTAAGTGCTTGCTTGCTAGAAATAAAGTGGGTGCACTCAGCGCTCCAGACTTTGTTGTTTTACGTCGAGCACTAGAGGACGACAACACTCATATCTTGGGAGCTATTGTGGCTCATCGCCTCCATCCTAATAAATCACAGGGTGAAATACATGGTGGGATTTTTGCTACTCGGTTGGCGGCTCACTTCGAGGTTGAGATACACCCTCATGATTACCCTCTGACCAAGGTTTACCTAGACCGGGCAGCTATGGAACACCATCATTTTGTTGCACGAGAATATCCTGATATCCCTATTCCTTATAACCTGGTTTTTAGCGTTAAAACTCGTGATATTATTCCACTGCCTGCACCTGCTTTGTTTGATTCTACTGCCAGGGGCGGATATAGGATCATGCCTATGGATATCATCGCCTACCGGAACACTCAGGCTGTTGCGGAAGCGGCACAGGAGGAGCCTCCGCAGTGGGATGAGTGGATGCCCACTCCAACTACTATCCAGGCTAATGATTGACTACCAAGTTAGGCCAAAAGCCTAAGCTTGGGGGAGTATGTGTTTCCCACGAACTTTACATTCATGTCCACTTATTCTATTTGTCGGTGTCCACACTTTTTCATTGTATCACCCATGCTTAGATTTATTTTCTTGCTTTCTTCTTATGTGTTTGAAAAAAAAACTTTATAAAAACAAAAAAAATTAGTTGTAGTCAATTTACTTTCTATGTATTCTTAGTAGTAATATTAAATAGAAAACCCAAAAAGATTTCCTTGTTCTTCTTTTGCTTGTTTGGAGCTTTCCCGTACGTGTAAATAGTTTTTCTCATTTTTGCTTTTTATTTGCTTGTTCAAGAAAACCAAAAGCTCCACAAATATTTTAGTGTGTTTCTCTAAATTTCTTTTATTTTTATTCGAGTCTTACCTAGGAGAAGACCACGATGAAAATGTTGAGTGGCTCTCATATGAATAATTGTTGAACTAATAAAGAGCACATTTTACCTTGTCTTCTCCTGCTGAATAAAATATTTGCAGATTCCAGCTTAGTCCATGCCACTCTTGCGCTATTATTATTTTCATATCGTTCAGTTGTGCAAGTGAAAGGAAATAATGACGACATTCGATGAACCGGCCGTGGCGAAGAGAAACTAGTATGAACTCGACTTGTTGTGATTGTGTGAATATGTTTAACCTAGTATCCATGATTCAGCTCATTGTGATTAAACATGTTTGCAATGACAATTAGATATTATAGTTTCTCATACCATGCATAAGTAGCTGGGAGTTGATAATGATTTATCTTGGATATCAACATAGCGTTAAAATGATTGTGATGTAGTATGATGATATGGTATCCTCCTATGAATGTTCGAGTGGCTTGACTTGGCACATGTTCATGCATGTAGTTGAATCAAAACCAACATAGCCTCTATGATATTTAAGTTCATGGTGTTCATATCCTACTCATGCTAGTGTCCAATGTTACTTATGCATAATGCATGGTTATGACAGTTGTTGCTCTCTAGCTGGCCGCTTCTCAATCTAATTGCTAGCCTTCACCTATACTAAGTGGGAACTCTCCTTGTACATCAAAAACCTTGAACCCAAAAGTTATTCTAGATGAGTCCACCATACCTACCTATATACGGTATTACCCTGCCGTCCTAAGTAAATTTGCATGTGCCACCTCTAAAAACTTCTAAAAATTATCCGTTTTGTGTGCCTGGATCGTTCATGGAACGACAGGAGGTGGTCGGTATCTTCCATGCTAAGCGGGTTATTCTCAGATCGAGTGTTTATTCACTCACCATCGCACGAGAAAAAGGCGGTAATAGGGATGCCCAGTCCCAAACTGCAAAATACAAAAAGATTTAATCGCTCGAATAATCAAACAAAAACTCCCAATGGAGTCAAAACCCTTTACTTTTATCGCTTGGGAACCGCCACTAGTGTGCTTAGCATGGAAGATGTTGATAACTGATGGTCGTGAAGTAAATGAGAAGGGTGCATGCCTCAAAATATCATTTATCTCTGTTTTAAAAACTGAGCTCTGGCACCTCTGCAAATCACTGCTTCCCACTGCGAAGGGACTATCTATTTACTTCTATGTTGTGTCATCATCTTCTAAAACAAGCGCCAGAAACTGAGAAGAGCATAGTTGTCATGATTTATGCATTGTGTGTAGCTAATGTTGGGTGCATCATGACTGGATCTTTTCTACCATGAATTACAATGTTTAGTCGCAGCTTGAACTTTGGAGGTGCTCTGCATTTATGTTTTGCGGTCTTAGAAAGGGCTAGCGAGATACCACTATTGTCATATTATATCATGGTTGTTTTGACAACGTGTTGCTGTTTGAGATATCTTATTATTGCTCACTAGCTGATTATATCATTGATATGAGTCATTATAACCTTCAAGAGTTATTGTTGACATGGTTAGTTATAATGTTGGCTGAAAACCTGGGTGTTGTTTAAGCTTATTTATGCAAACAAGAGCAAAAGAGTTTGTAAAAGCTTTTCTTTTTCACTTTTAGTTTATCAACTGAATTGCTTGAGGAAAAGAAAAGGTTTAAGCTTGGGGGAGTTGATACGTCTCCAACGTATCTACTTTTCCTAACGCTTTTCCTCTTGTTTTGGACTCTAATTTGCATGATTTGAATGAAACTAACCCCGGACTGACGCTGTTTTCAGCAGAACTACAGTGGTGGTGTTTTTGTGCAGAAATAAAAGTTCTCGGGATGGAACAAAACTTTGCGGGATTTTTTATATCAGTAATAAGAATTTCTAGAGACAAGACCTACCGGAGAGGGGCACCTGGGTGGGCACAACCCACCACGGCGCGACCCCCTCTCTTGGCGCGCCCAGGTGGGTTGTACCCACCTGGTGGCCCCGCAGACCCTAATTCCGACACTATAAAATCACATTATTCCAGAAATAAATCAGGGAAAAAGAATTATCGCAATCCACGAGACGGAGCCGCCGCCACCTCCTGTTCTTAATTGGGAAGCCGGATCTGGAGTCCGTTTGGGGCTCCGGAGAGGGGGATCTTCGTCCTTCGTCATCACCAACCCTTATCCATTGCCAATTCCATGATGCTCTCTCCAGAAATGAGTAATTCCTTCGTAGGCTCACTGGTCGGTGAGGAGTTGGATGAGATTCATCATGTAATCGAGTTAGTTTTGTTAGGGCTTGATCCCTAGTATCCACTATGTTCTTAGATTGATGTTGCTATGACTTTGCCAATGTTAATGCTTTTCACTTTGGACCCAGGTGTCATGAACTCAGATCTGAACCGTTTATGTTATCATCATCATATCCATGTTTTAGATCCGATCTTGCAAGTTATAGTCACCTACTACGTGTTATGATCCGGTAACCCCGGAGTGACAATAACCGGGACTTCCTCCGATGATTACCGTAGTTTGAGGAGTTCTTGTATTCACTATATGTTACTGCTTTGTCTGGTTCTCTATTAAAAGGAGGCCTTAATATCCCTTAGTTTCCAGTATGGACCCCGCTGCCACGGGTGGGTAGGACAAAAGATGTCATGCAAGTTCTTTTAATAGAGCACGTATGCCTATTTACGGAATACATGCCTACATTATATCGATTTACTGGAGCTAGTGTTGTATCACCCTAGGTTATAACTGTCTCATGATGAATATCATCCAACAAGTCACCGATCCAATGCCTACGAATTTATCTTATATTGTTGCTGCTAAGTTACTACTGCTATCATCGCTGTTGCATTTGCTACAAAATTATTGCTATCACTGTTACCGTTACTGTTACTGCTGTCACTACTATCAAAACTATCATATTACTTTGCTACTGATTACTTGCTGCAGATAATTAATCTCTAGGTGTGGTTGAATTGACAACTCAATTGCTAATACCTTCAAATATTCTTTGGCTCCCCTTGTGTCGAATCTATAAATTTGGGTTGAATACTCTACCCTCGAAAACTGTTGCGATCCCCTATACTTGTGGGTTATCACTCAGCTGCGAATACTCGAGAATATTCTTTGTCTCCCCTTGTGTCGAATCAATAAATTTGGGTTGAATACTCTACCCTTGAAAACTGTTATGATCCCCTATACTTGTGGGTTATCAAGACCTTTTTCTGGCGCCGTTGCCAGGGAGCATAGATCTATTCTTCGAGTCACTTGGGATTTATATCTGTTGATCACTATGAAGCATCTGAAAGATCCAAAAACCAAGATTTATCCCTCTACTACAAGGGGAGGTAAGGAACTGCCATCTAGCTCTGCACTTGATTCACCTTCTGTTATGAGTAATTTGCGACACCACCACCTGCTAGTAATTCTGATATGTTGCAAGTAATTCATGATGCCACTTCTGTTATGCATGATGCTTATGATGATACTTTTCTTGATAATATTGTGCCACTTGGTGAACTTCTTGATGAACAAATTGCTAGAGCCAATGCTGAAAATTATCATACTTCTGAAACTAATGAAATTATTGAAACTGAACACTTTGAGACACCTGCTAGACCTAGCTCTCCTAGATATGAATTGCCTGATATTCCCGAGGGTTATGTTATGGAAGGAGAGGTAGCTAGATTTTCTTGCTTGTAAGGATAGAGATGATCTTAAAAATTACTATGCAAGTGGAAAGAAAAATCTGTGAATGCTAGAATGAAATGTGATCCTAAGTTTTCTACTTCACCTATCTTTGTTACTGATAAGGATTATGAATTCTCTGTTGATCCTTAGTTAATTACTTTGGTTGAATCTGATCCTTTCCATGGCTATGAATCTGAAACTGTTGTGGCACATCTCACTAAATTGAATGATATAGCCACCCTATTTACCCATGAGGAAAAAATTCATTATTACTATATCCTTAGGTTGTTTCCTTTCTCGCTAAAAGTTGATGCTAAGATATGGTTTAATTCTCTTGCTCCTGGTTGTGTGCGTAGTCCCCAGGATATGATATATCACTTTTCTGAAAAATATTTTCCTGCCCATAAGAAACAAGTTGCCTTGCAGGAAACATTTAACTTTGTGCATATTGAAGAAGAGAGTCTCCCACAAGCTTGGGGGAGGCTTCTCCAATTACTCAATGCTTTGCCTGATCATCCTCTCAAGAAGAATGAAATACTTGATATCTTTTATAGTGGACTAACTGATGCTTCTAGGGACCACCTAGATAGTTGTGCTGGTTGTGTTTTCAGGGAACGAACTGTTGAATAAGTTGAACTACTATTGAATAATATATTTGATACGTCCATTTTGCATCATGCTATTTTGTTGATATTTATTGCATTATGGGATGTTACTACACATTTTTGTACAATACTTATGCCTTTTCTCTCTTATTTTACAAGGTTTACATGAAGAGGGAGAATGTCGGCAGCTGGAGTTCTGGACTGGAAAAGGAGCAAATCTGAGATACCTATTCTTCACAACTCCAGAAGTCCTGAAAATCTACGAAGAATTATTTTGGAATATATATAAAATATTGGGAGAAAGAAATACATCAGGGGGCCCAACAGGCAGTCACAAGCCTGCAAGGCGCACCCCTGAGGCTTGTGGCCCACCTTGCAGCCCTCTGATGCCCGTCTTCTTCTATATGGAGGGTTTCGACCTAGAAAAAAAATAAGAATCGAGCTTTCGGGACGAAGCGCCGCCGTCTCAAGGAGGAACATGGACAGAACCAATCTAGAGGGGGAAATAGAAGCCATCGCCATCACCAACGATCCTCTCATGGAGAGGGGGTCAATCTCCATCAACATCTTCATCAGCACCATCTCCTCTCCAAACCCTAGTTCATCTCTTGTGTCCGATCTTTTTCTCAAACCTCAGATTGGTATCTGTGGGTTGCTAGTAGTGTTGATTACTCCTTGTAGTTGATGCTAGTTGGTTTACTTGGTGGAAGATCATATGTTCAGATCCTTGATTATCATTAATACTCCTCTGATTATGAACATGATTATGCTTTGTGAGTAGTTACGTTTGTTCCTGAGGACATGGGATAAGTCTTCTTATAAGTAATCATGTGAATTTTGTATTCGTTCGATATTTTGATGAGATGTATGTTGTCTCTCTCTAGTGGTGTCATGTGAACGTCGACTACATGACACTTCACAATTGTTTGGGCCTAGAGGAAGGCATTGGGAAGTAATAAGTAGATGATGGGTTGCCAGAGTGACAGAAGCTTAAACCCTAGTTTATGTGTTGCTTCATCAGGGGCTGATTTGGATCCACATGTTTCATGCTATGGTTAGATTTATCTTAATTCTTCTTTCATAGTTGCCGATGCTTGAGGGAGGGGTTAATCATAAGTGGGAGGCTTGTCCATGTAAGGGCAGCACCCAAGCACCGGACCACCCACAAATCAAATTATCAAAGTAGCGAACACGAATCATATGAGCATGATGAAAACTAGCTTGAAAAAAATTCCCATGTGTCCTTGGGAGCGCCTTGCTTTATATAAGGGTTTGTCTAGGCTTGTCCTTTGCTATAAAAGGATTGGGCCACTTTTCTGCACCATTGTTACAATTGTTACTTGCTACCCGTTACGAATTATCTTATCACGAAACTATCTATTATTGATAATTTCAGTGCTTGCAGAGAATACCTTACTGAGAACCGCTTGTCATTTCCTTCTGCTCGTCGTTGGGTTTGACACTCTTACTTATCGAAAGGACTATGATAGATCCCCTATACTTGTGAGTCATCAGTATTGAGCAATGATAATGATTGGACTATTCCCGAACCACCTCCAAAGCCAACTCTGAAGAAAAGAGGTATTCTGTTTCTAAGTCCTGAAGATATGCAAGAGGCAAAGAAATCTATGAAATAAAAAGGCATTAAAGCTAAAGATGTTAAGAATCTACCATCTATTGAAGAAATACATGGTCTTGATAACCCGACACAGGTAGTAGAGGTAAATTCTCTTCGTAGATTCGATGAAAGCGATATTCCTTATAATAAGTCTTCTAGCCAATGCTTGGATGAGTTTGATAATTTTGTTGCTAAGCAAGAAATTTTTAATTCTTATGTTAGTAGACAATTCAAACATAGTGCTTTCATGCTTGATCGCTTAGGAGATTATATGAGTAGAACTATCAATGATCATAAGCTGATTAGTAAACATGCTTCCATGGTAACTACTCGAGTAAAACAAGTACTTAAAGCACAGAATGATTTGCTTAATGAGATGAATAGTAAGAACAATGATCATTCTGTTAAAGTTGTGACTAGAGGTGGAAGAATGACTCGGGAACCTTTGTATCCTGAGGGCCACCCTAAGAGAATTGAGCAAGATTCTCAAAGGAGTAATATATATGCACCTAGTCGCTCCAGTAATAAAAGAAACAAGGATGATGATAGAACTTTGCATGCTGCTAGTGAACCTGTTATAGATACACCTTAAAACCCACATGATATTTCTGTTTCTGATGCTGAGACCCAATAAGGTGATGAAGAGCCCAGTGATAGTATTAATGATGTTCATGTTGATGCTCAACCTAGTAATGATAATGATGTGGAGATCGAACCTGCTGTTGACTTTGATAACCCACAACCTAAGAATAAAAGATATGACAAAATATATTTTATTGCTAGGAAGCATGGTAAATAAAGGTAACCATGGGTTCATAAACCCATGCCCTTTCCTCCTAAACCGTCCAAGAAAAAGGATGATGAGGATTTTGAGTGCTTTGTTGAAATGCTTAGACCTGTCTTTTTGCGTATGCTCTTGACTGATATTCTAAAAATGTCTCCTTATGCTAAGTATGTGAAAGATATTGTGACAAATAAAAGAAACATACCGTAAGCTAAAATTTCCACCATGCTTGATAATTATACTTTTAAGGGTGGAGTACAAAAGAAACTAGGAGATCTAGGAATACCAACTATACCATGCTCTATTAAAGGGAATTATGTTAAAACCGCTTTATGTGATTTGGGAGCTGGTGTTAGTGTTATGCCTTTCTCTTTATATCATAGAATTGATTTGAATACTTCTCTACCTATCGGTATTTGTGAGGATGTACCTGTCATAGTAGCAAATGCTACTATCTTAACGGACTTTGTTATTCTTGATATTCCCGAGGATGATAGTATGTCGATCATCCTTGATAGACCCTTTTTTAATACTACAGGGGCTATTATTGATTGTAATAAGGGCAATGTCACTTTTCATATTAATGGTAATGAGCATACGGTACACTTTCCGAAGAAACAACCTCAAGTTCATAGCATCAATTCTATTGAAAAAATTCGGACGATTATTACTGGAGGCTTTGAATTCCCTCTTCCGACTGTCAAGAAGAAATATGATATACTTATTGTTAGGGACATGCATATCCCCATTGAGGTAACTTAGTGATTATTCGAAAATTCTCCGGTTTCATGTTACTCGAAAGAAGTTTGTTAATAAGACTTCATCAACCTTATTGATGGATTCCTTTTGATGAGCATGAGATGGTTGAATTTAGAAAGCAAAACTTTTCGTACCCAACTTTTATTTTCTGTTAGTTAGATTAAATTAAGCAATAATGCTATTATTTTTCTGTTTTCTGAGTTTTTCGTGCAATAAAAAAATGACCTGAAAATAAAAGTTCTTCAAATGCACTAAAAATGTAGTATGATTTTTTCTGGAATATTTAAAAATATCTGGCACTGAGCACACTGCAGGGGGTTGCACCAGTGGGTCACAAGCCCACAAGGCACGACCACCCCCTGGCCGCGCCTAGCAGGCTTGTGGGTCCCACGTGGCCCCCTCCACTTATTCCAGCACCCATCCACTTCATCTTCTTCCAGAAAAAATCCCACCAATGCTCAAACCAGTGTTCTAGCTCATTTTGCTGCCATTTTCGATCTCCTTGTGCAAAGCTTCATTCGCAAAACTATTTTGGGAGATTGTTCTTCGGTATGTGACTCCTCCAATGGTCCAATTAGTTTTTGTTCTAGTGCTTTATATATTGCAAAATTTTGTTGCTATGGTGACCTTGTTCTTGAGCTTGCATGTCAAATTTATATGGTCCCAAGTAGTTTTGATGTATGATATAGCCTCTAGGAACTTGTGTGAGTAGTTGCTATGAGTTTTATTGAGTTTTGTTCACCTTTATTTTGAGTCGCTAAAAATTTTAGAATTTTTCAGAAAAAGAAAAATGTTGAGGAGGGTGTTTCAAGAGGGTTCCTCGAGCAAGAAGGCCCCGAGACTCGCGATACATGATCCCAACCTTGAACCACTGAGGGAAGCACAAGTACGACCTTGTGAATGGCCATCGGATCAATTTATGAGTGATTCCGGTTTCAAGGAAGAACTCTATGCATACACAAGAAATGCTGGCCTTGAGGAATTTGTTTCAAACAAATGCAAGCAATACTATCAACTCACGGATTCTTTCATGCAAAGGTTTGAATTTTCATTCAATCGTAATAAAGCTTCCATTCTATTTGACATTTATGACAAATCATATACTTTGGACACAGAGGATTTTAATCATGCACGCAAAATTCCACAATGGGGCTGCTATAGCGATCCGCACAAAATTGAATACAATAATTTTCTTTCTAGCATTACTGTCGGAGAAATTAGAAATAGTACACACGCTACCGTGGGGAGCACATACATTATTTTGCTCTATTCATAGGTAGATGTATTAACGGTAAAACTGAGCATAGCCACCTTTGTGCATACGATCTTAGTATTCTTAAGAGTGCAGTAATGGGTGAAAGGCGTTACAACTTAGGAGCCATTATTGCTAGAAGGTTGCATAATAATGCTAAGGATGGAGATTTCTTTGGTGGGATTTATGCCACTCGTGTAGCTAATTATCTTGGGGTACCCATACGGGGAAATGATATTGAGTTACCACCTGCTTTTCTTGATTATGAGGTTGTGGTACATTTCCAGTTTCTTGAAAGGAATGAACAATCCCTCTAGTACTGACTAATTTTTTGTAGACAACGCGCTGTCCATGTTACCCTTCCTGCTCCTAGCTTCTTTAACTTTCAGGGAAAACAAAGATACATTATAACCAGAGAGGAGGCAAACAATTATGAGAGTAATGCGGAAGAAGCTCACCTTCACGCTGTAGTTGTTCAGGCGGTAGCCACCGCAGCCTAGTACAACCCCGGTTATGACTTCGGATATTACACGGGTCAGCCATGGCCCTAGACCAACTTAGTCCAAAAGCCTAAGCTTGGGGGAGTATGTATTTCTCACCGACATTACATTCATGTTCACACACTCATCTTAGTAGTCGGTGTTCATAATTTTTCATTGCACCATCCATGGTAGTTTATTTCCTTGTTTTGCTTTCTTCTTGTATGTTTAATTAACTTTGAGAAAAATACAAAAAAAATTAGTTCTAGCTTTATCTTCTAGTTGGTTAGTTGTAGCATTAAAAGAAAACCCAAAAGGATTTTTCGTTCTTCTCTTGTTTGTTGGGAGCTTTCTTGTGTAAATAGATTTTCTCGTTCTTGTCTTGAATTTTCTTTCTTTGGGTCGTAAGAAGAAGACCACAATGAAAATGGTCAGTGGCTCTCATATGCATTATTGTTTACCTATTAGAGAGCCCATCTTACCTTGTCTTCTTTGAGTTATTGTTTGTAGATTCCAGCTTAGTCCAATGCACGTGCAGTCTTATTATTATTCACACCGTTCGGTTGTGCAACTGAAATGCAATAATGACGATATTTGATGAAAAGATTGAGATGGAGAAAAGCTGGTATGAACTCGACCTATCTTGCTTTTGTAAATATGATTAGCTCATCATTCTGAATTCAGTTCATTATGGGTGAAACATATTTGCAATGACAATTAGAGATTATAGTTACTCATTCCATCCTTAATTAGCTACGAGTGGGTAATGGTTTGTCTTGGGTGCCAACATGCATAAAACTGGTTGCGATGTAGTATGATGGGATGGTATCCTCCCCTGGACGATTCAAGTGGCTTGACTTGGCACATGTTCATGCATGTAGTTGAAACAAAATCAACATAGCCTCTACGATATTTATGTTCATAGTGATTTATATCCTACTCATGCTTGCATTCAATGTTGGTTAATCTCAAAGCATGTTGATCACTGTGTCGCTCTCTAGTTGGTCGCTCCCCAGTCTTTTGCTAGCCTTCACTTGTACTAAGCGGGAATACTGCTTGTGCATCCAATCCCTCAAACCCAAAGTTGTTCCATATGAGTCCACCATACCTACCTATACGCGGTATTTACCTGCCGTTCCAAGTAAATTTGCATGTGCCAAACTCTAAACCATCAAATAAACGTTCGTTTTATATGCCCAAATAGCTCATGTGGCGACTGGGGGCTGTCAGTATCTTCCGTGCTATGTTGGTTATTCTCACGATACGTATTGATTCACTATCATTCACGAGAAAGTGGCTGGTAATCAAGATGCCCAGTTCCATGCTCGAAATAAAAGCAAAATATAATTAAAAAAACTCCCCCAGGACTATGTTTGTATGGACGGTACCCTTGGATTCGGCTTGCTGTGGAGTGTGACTGATCAGTGCAGGGGGAGTAAAAACTTTATCATTCTCTTTGGGAACTGCCTATAATGTTTCTAGCATGGAAGATGTTGAAAACCTTTTGGTCGTTATGTGAGCAATGAAAGCATACCGCTCAAAAAAATTATTACTCATCTCTGTTTTAAAAAATCGAGCTCTAGCACCCCTGCAAATCAATGCTTCCCTCTATGAAGGGACTTTCCATTTACTTTATTGTTGACTTGTCCTCCTCTTATAAAAAGGCACAAGTTAGAGGGCACCACCGTCATTTTTATGCTTTGCTGTTAATTGATATTGAGTATGAGCATGACCGGATCTCTTTCACTGTGAATTATAATGTCTAGTTAGCCCTTGTTCTTTAGAGGTGCTCCGCATTTATGTTTTGTAGTCTCAGAAAGGGCTAGCGAGATATCATTTCATCATATTGTATCATGATTGTTTTGATAAAAGTGTTGCCATCCGAGAGTTATTATTATCGCTCGCTAGTTGATTATGTCATTGATATGAGTAAATGTGAGACCTAAATGTTATTGTGAACGTGGTTAGTCCATGATCTTTGCTGAAAATCTGAACATTAGTTAGGCATATTTACAACAACAAGATCAAACAGAGTTTGTAAAAGTTTTTCTTTATCACTTTTAGTTTATCAACTGAATTGCTTGAGGACAAGCAATGGGTTAAGCTTGGGGGAGTTGATACATCTCCATCGTATCTACTTTTCCAAACTCTTTTGCCCATGTTTTGGACTATAATTTGCATGATTTGAATGGAACTAACCCGGTCTGACGCTGTTTTCTACAGAATTGCCTTGGTGTTATTTTTGTGCAGAAATAAAAGTTCTCGGATTGACCTGAAAATTTACGGAGAATATTTTTGGATTTAATAAAACATACTAGCAAAATAATCAACTGGAGGGGGGCCACCCACAGGTGACAAACCTGCCAGGCACGGGCACCCCTACACACGCCTAGCAGGCTTGTGGGGCCCCTGCTGCTCCACCAACCTCAATTCCACTCCTATTTATTCCTATTCATGGAGAAAAAAATAAAGGAGAAGAGTTCATCACGTTTCATGATACGGAGCCGCTATGACCTCCTATTCTTCCTCGGGAGGCCAGATCTAGAGTCCGTTTTGGGCTCTGGAGAGGGGAAATCGACGCCATCGTCATCACCAACCATCCTTTATCACCAATTCCATGATGCTCTCCGTCGTTCGTGAGTAATTCCATCGTAGGTTTGCTGGACGGTGATGGGTTGGATGAGATTTATCATGTAATCGAGTTAGTTTTATTAGGAGTTGATCCCTAGTATCCACTATGTTCTGAGATTGATGTTGCTATGACTTTGCTAAGCCTAATGCTTGCCACTAGGGCCCGAGTGCCATGATTTCAGATCTGAACCTATTATGTTTTCATGAATATATATGTGTTCTTGCTCCTATCTTGCAAGTTGTAGACACATATTACAAGTTATGATCCGCATCCCCCATGGTGACAATAACTGGGATTCTTTTCGATGATTACGGGAGTTCATGTATGATGTATTCACTAAGTGTTAATGCTTTGGTCCGATTCTCTATTAAAAGGAGGCCTTAATATCCCTTAGTTTCCATTAGGACCCCGCTGCCACGGGAGGGTAGGACAGAAGATGTCATGCAAGTCCTTTTCCATAAGCACGTATATCTATATACGGAATACAAGTCTACATTACATTGATGAATTGGAGCTAGTTCTGTGTCACCCTATGTTATAACTCTTGCATGATGAATGCCATCCGACATAATTATCCATCACCAATCCATTGCCTACGAGCTTTCCACATATTGATCTTTGCTAAGTTAATTCTCCGTTGCTACGGTTACAATCACTACAAAACTGCTACTGTTACTTTTGTCATCGTTAACGTTACTTCCATACTACTTTTCTACTAAATACTTTGTTGTAGATATTAAGTCTTTTAGATGTGGTTGAATTGACAACTCAGCTGAGAATAATCAAAAATATTCTTTGGTTCCCCTTGTGTCGAATCAATAAATTTGGGATGAATACTCTACCCTCGAAAACTATTGCGATCCCCTATACTTGTGGGTTATCAAGACTATAGTATCTCTATTAGCAAGCTTAATTGTAACATAAATTTCCTCTAAGTCAGCTGGTGTAATATCATTCATAATTTCTTTATATAATCTAAAGGGAATTACACTCACACTAGCACCCATATCACATATGCCATGATAACAGTGATCTCCTATTTTAACAGAAACAACAAGCGTGCCAACAATGGGTCTATGTTTATCTTTAGCTTCAGGTTTAGCAATTCTAGTAGCTTCATCACAAAATTGAATAACATGCCCATCAATATTATTAACCAAGAGATCTTTAACCATAGCAATACTAGGCTCAACTTTAATTTGCTCAGGCAGAGTAGGTGTTCTAACATAGCTCTTATGAACCACAGTTAAAGCTTTAGCATGTTCCTTTATTCTAACAGGGAAAGGTGGTTCCTCAATATAAGAAGCGGGAATAAGAGGATCAACATTATAAGCAATAGTTTCCGCTTCAACTTTAATAGGTTCAACTACTTTCACTTCAATGGGAGGATGATATTTAAACCACTTCTCCTTAGGGAGATCAACATGAGCAGCAAAAGATTCACAAAAATAAGCTACTATCTCATAGTCAAGTCCATATTTAGTGCTAAATTCACGAAAAGCATCGGTGTCTACGAAGGGCTTAACACAATCAAACTTAAGGTTCATACCTGACTCCTTACCTTCGTCGAGTTCCCAATCTTCATAGTTGCGTTTAATTCTTTCCAATAAATCCCATTTGAAGTCAATATCGTTCTTCATATAAGAACCAACACAAGAAGTATCGAGCAGGGATTGATCATTACGAGAAAGCCAAGCATAAAAATTCTGAATAATAATTTCTCTCAAGAGCTCATGATTGGGGCATGAATATAACATTGACTTAAGCCTCCCCCAAGCTTGATCGATTATTTCTACTACACGAGGCCAAAAATTATAGATATAATTCCGATCACGATGAACTAGATGCATAGGATAGAACTTCTCATGAAATTTCATTTTCAATCGGCTGTAGTTCCATGATCCAATATCATCACATAGCATGTACCATGTCAATGCCTTCTCCTTCAAAGATAAAGGAAATACCTTCTTCTTGATGTGATCCTCGGGCAGACCTGCAAGCTTAAATAATCCATAGACTTCAAACACATAGATTAGATGCAAATTAGGATTTAGTGTTCCATCTCCTGCATAAGGATTAGCCAACAGTTTCTCTATCATACCCGAAGGAATTTCATAATAAATATTTTCAGTAGGTTCAGTAGGTTGAGGTGCAACTCTTTGCCCTTTCGGTTGAGGTGAAGATACCCCGAACAAGCCCCTCAAAGGATTACTTTCCATAGTAACAAGTGACAGTAAATTTCAGCACACTATATAAATTTTTCCTTACCAAAGGCGCTTCAATCCCCGGCAACAGCGCTAGAAAAGAGTCTTGATGACCCACAAGTATAGGGGATCTATCATAGTCCTTTCGATAAGTAAGACTGTCAAACCCAACGAGGAGCAAAAGGAAATGACAAGCGGTTTCAAGTAAGGTATTCTCTGCAAGCACTTAAATTATCAGTAACAAGTAGTTTTGTGATAAGATAACTTGTAACGAGTAACAAGTAACAAGTGTAGCAAAGGTGAAGCAAGGTATCCCAATCCCTTTTGTAGCAAAGGACAAGCCTGGACAAACTCTTATATAAAGCAAAGCGCTCCCGAGGACACATGGGAATTTTCGTCAAGCTAGTTTTCATCATGCTCATTTGGTTGGCGTTCATTACTTTGATAATTTGATATGTGGGTGGACTGGTGCTTGGGTGCTACCCTTACTTGGACAAACCTCCCACTTATGATTAACCTCTCTTGCAAGCTTCCGCAACTACAAAAGAAGAATTAAGATAAATCTAACCATAGCATGAAACATATGGATCCAAATCAACCCCTTACGAAGCAACGCATAAACTAGGGTTTAAGCTTCTGTCACTCTAGCAACCCATCATCTTCTTATTACTTCCCAATGCCTTCCCTTAGGCCGAAATAATGGTGAAGTGTTATGTAGTCGATGTTCACATAACACCACTAGAGGAGAGACAACATACATCTCATCAAAATATCGAACGAATACCAAATTCACATGATTACTTATAACAAGACTTATCCCATGTCCTCAGGAACAAACATAACTACTCACAAAGCATGTTCATGTTAATAATCAGAGGAGTATTAATTATCATAAAGGATCTTAACATATGATCTTTGATACGTCTCCAACGTATCTATATTTTTTGCTTGTTCCATGCCGTTATATTATCATTCTTGGATGTTTTACAATCATTTTACCACAACTTTATATTATTTTTGGGACTAACCTATTAGCCCAGAGCCCAGTGCTAGTTTCTGCTTTTCCTTGTTTTTGAGTTTTACAAAAAAGGAATATCAAACGGAGTCCAAACAGAATAAAAATTTACGGTGATTTTTTATGGACCAGAAGATACCCACGGAGCTTGGAGATGAAGCCAGAAGGTTCCCGAGGAGGCCACAAGCCTCAGGGACGTGGCCACCCCCCTGGGCGCGCCCACCAGGCTTGTGGGCCCCTCGGGAGTCCACCGACCTCCCTCTCAGCTCTATAAATCATAAAATATTCCAAAAACCCCAACGCAGAACCTAGATCGGGAGTTCCGCCGCCGCAAACCTCCAGAGCCACGAAAAACCAATCGAGAGCCCGTTCCGGCACCCTGCCGGAGGGGGAAACGATCACCGGAGGCCATCTTCATCATCCTGACGCTATTCATGATGAGGAGGGAGTACTTCATCGTCGGGGCTGAGGGTATGTACCAGTAGCTATGTGTTTGATCTCTCTCTCGTGTTCTTGAGATGTCACGATCTTGATGTACCGCGAGCATTATTGATATAGATTAATCATATGGAGTTTTCCACTCTCTATCTTGTTGTGATGAATTGAGTTTTCCCTTTGAAGTTTTCTTATCAGATTGAGTCTTTAATGATTTGAGAACACTTGATGTATGTCTTGCGATGGATATATGTGGTGACAATGGGATGTTCTATTGATCCACTTGATGTATGTTTTGGTGATCAACTTGCGGGTTCTGTGATCTTGGGAATCTATGCATATGGGTTGGCACACGTTTTTGTCTTGACTTTCCGATAAAAACTTTGGGGCACTCTTTGAAGTTATTTGTGTTTGATTGAATATGACCAAACTGAAATTATGTGATGCATATCGTATAATCAAGCCCACGGGTACTTGTGGTGACATTGGAGTATCTTGGTGACATTAGGGTTTTGGTTGATGTGTATCTTAAGGTGGTATCTTAGTGCAAACTCTAGGGCTGTTCGTGACACTTATAGGGATAGCTCATAAGATTGATCAGAAAAGATAACTTTGAGGTGGTTTCGTACCCTACAATAATTTCTTTGTTTGTTCTCCGCTATTTGTGACTTTGGAGTGAACTCTTTGTCGCGTGTGAGGGATTTACATATGATTGAACTATGTTAGTATTGTTGAGAGAACTTGCACTAGTGATAGTATGAACCCTAGGCCTTGTTTCCAAGCATTGCAATACCGTTTGTGTTCACTTTTATCATTAGTTACCTTGATGTTTTTATAATTTTGGATTACAAAAAACTATACCTACCATCCATATTGCACCTGTATCACCATCTCTTCACCGAACTAGTGCACCTATACAATTTACCATTGTATTGGGTGTGTTGGGAACACAAGAGACTCTTTACTATTTGATTGCAGGGTTGTTTGAGAGAGACCATCTTCATCCTACAACTACCGTGGATTGATAAACCTTAGGTCATCTACTTGAGGTAAAATTGCCATTGTCCTACAAAACTCTGCGTTTGGAGGCCCAACACGAGTCTACAAGAAGAAGGTTGTCTAGTAGACATCAAGCTCTTTTCTAGCGCCGTTGCAGGGGAGGTGAGTGCTTGAAGGTATATCTTTAGATCTTGCAATGAAATCTTTAGTTTCTTGTTTTTCACTAGTTTGGTTTTATAAAATAATACAAAAAAAGGAATTGAGGTTGCCTCATATGCTTCATCATTTTAATGTCTTTCGTGAAAATGATGGAAAGGAAAATTGTGCTCAAGTGTTATAAGAATAAGTTATCAAAATGTTGGGCACTAACTCTTTGAGTGATGAGCATGGTTGCAATGTTGTTAGTATGAATTCTTTGAATATCCATAATACTAATGATGATTGCACTAGTCATGATAAAAAAATTCTTATAAGCATGTCAATTTTTGTGGAGTGCATATAGTTTGTCAAGACATGCCTAAAAGGGAAGATAGATTTTGTAAGAGGCATAAGTATTTAGAAACTAAATCGTTGCAAGAGAGGCTATATGTTTGTGCTAAAAGACTTCATATTTCTCGCCATCCTTGTGAACTTTGCAATGAACGTGGTCATTCTAATTTCCAATGTGAACTAGTTCACGATCAAATTGTGTCCAAAAATTGTGATAACCTCATTACCCTTGAGCATCATAATGAACTTAGTCTATTTTTGGAGTATGAAGAAATGAAACGTGAAACTAAGGATGTTCCATCATGGGCTCTCATGAAAGTGATTGATTTCGATCTAAATGAAATCTATATGTATTGCATGGTAAATTGCATTGAAAATCCTTATATTGCAAATTACTTAAAGACAGGAAAACAATTAGAAGAGGAAGAGAATACTAATGAAGGGGAAGAGGTTTCCTAGTGTCCTCCTATTTTTTCTTATGATAAATCAGGTAACGGGGAGAAGCATTTTATTCAACGAACCTCTTCAAAAAGTAGTTTGGAGGAATTAAATAAAGCCACACATAATGTGGTGAATAATAAGAAAAGAAGGAAAAGTAAAGGTAAAGAGGTATCTCAAATAATGTTGCTCCCATTATTGATAGGCCTCATGAGAATGAATCAAAAATAATTGTGGAAGATGATACACTTGAGGATGATTTTGTTATGCCTATTGCTTGCTGTGATAATTATGATTGGGAAGATAATGATACTTCCTATAATCTTGAAAATATTTATGGCACCAACTCGGAGGATGACGATAATAATTGCTATACTATTGGTGCTACTCATACCATTAATGATGAGAGTGATTATGTTTATGATTTGCAAAGCCACTAGATTGGGAATGGTATGTTTGATGAAAATGACATGTTTGAGAATTTATTTGCTGCAATTAATGTTTGTCCCAAGCTTGGGGATGCTATGCTTAATGAAGATGGTCTATTTATTACCCCTACTTTGAATGATCAAATTTGTTATAATGATTGCATGCCTCCTACTTATGATGATTATTGTGATGATACTTATGCAATGAAAAAGAGTGATGATTACTATTACGATACTTATCATAATTATGAATATTATTCTTGGGGAACGATGCATGGGAAACAAAAAATTTCCTACACACACGAAGATCTATCCATGGTGATGAGCATCTACGAGAGGGAGAGTGGATCTACGTACCCTTGTAGATCGCTAAGCGGGAAGCGTTAAGAAACGCGGTTGGTGTAGTCGAACATCTTCGCGATCCAAATCGCCGTGCGTCCCGCGATCCAATCACGATCTATCCCGCAATCCAATCACGATCCGTCTCTCGATCCGATCACGATCCGTCCCACGAACTTGATCACGATTCGTCCCACGAACTTGATCACGATCCATCCGAGCTAGCGCCGAACGGACGGCACATCCGCGTTCAGCACACGTACAGCTTGATGACGATCTCCACCGTCTTGATCCAGCAAGAAGGAGTGGAGAGGAAAAAGAGTTCTCCGGCAGCCTGACGGCGCTCCGGCGATGGTGGTGGAGCAATTCCGGCAGGGCTTCGCCTAAGAACTGCAGAAAACCGATCTAGAGGAGAAACTATGCACTAGAGATTAGGGTTTGCACGTGGCTGAAATCTGGTGCCAAAAAACCCTAAAACCTCTAGTATATATAATAGGAAGAGAGGAGGAGGCTTGTCCCTCAAAGGACCTGGAATTGGGTCGGCCAAATCAAGTGGGAGAGGTGGAATCCACCTCCAATCCTAGTAGGACTAGGATTCACCCTATTTTTTGCCTGTTTCCACCTTTTTCTCTTTGGTCTTTTCTTCCCAGCCTCATGGGCCTTGTGTGGGATTTCCACCAGCCCAATAAGGGCTGGTATTTACTCTCCCACAGCCCATGTAGCCTCTTGGGTCGAAATACCCCTCCCGATGGTCTCCCGGTACACTACCGGCACTCCCGGTACACTACCGATAAGCCCGGAACTTTTCCGGCGACCAAAGCAGGACTTCCTATATATGAATCTTTACCTCCGGACCATTCCGGAGCTCCTCGTGACGTCTAGGATCTCATCCGGAACTCCGAACAAACTTCGGTCACCACCATACATAACTCTATACTACCGAAACGTCACCAAACCTTAAGTGTGCAGACACTGCGGGTTCGAGAACTATGTAGACATGACCGAGACACCACTACGGTCAATAACAAATGGCGGGACCTGGATGTCCACATTGGTTCCTACATATTCTACGAAGATCTTTATCGGTCGAACCTCTATGTCAAGGATTCAGTTAATCCCGTATGATGTTCCCTTTGTTCTTCGGTATGTTACTTGCCCGAGATTCGATCGTCGGTATCTCCATACCTAGTTCAACCTTGTTACCTACAAGTCTCTTTACTCATTCCGTAATACAAGATCCCGCAACTAACAATTAGTCACATTGCTTGCAAGGCTCATTGTGATGTTGTATTACCGAGTGGGCCCCGAGATTCCTCTCCGTCACACGGAGTAACAAATCCCAGTCTCGATCCATGCCAACTCAACATACACCATCGGAGATACCTGTAGAGCACCTTTATAGTCACCCAGTTACGTTGCGATGTTTGATACACACAAGGCACTCTTCCGATATCCGTCAGTTGCATGATCTCATGGTCATAGGAACATATACTTGACATGCAGAAAACAGTAGCAATAAACTGACACGATCATATGCTATGTTTGTAGTTTGGGTCTTGTCCATCCCATCATTCTCCTAATGATGTGATCCCATTATCAAATGACATCTCATGTCAATGGCTAGGAAACCTTAACCATCTTTGATCAACGAGCTAGTCTATTAGAGGCATACTAGGGACATGTTTTGTCTATGTATCCACACATGCATCTAAGTCTCCGACCAATACAATTGTAGCATGGATAATAAACGATTATCATGAACAAGGAAATATGATAATAACTAATTTATTATTGCCTCTAGAGCATATTTCCAACAGTCTCCCACTTGCACTAGAGTCAATAATCTAGTTCTTATCACCATGTGATTCGCATTGTTATGAATCTAACACCCAATGAGTTCTGGGGCTCGATCATGCTTTGCATGTAAGAGAGGTCTTATAGTCAACGGATTTGCGACATTCAGATCCGTATGTACTTTTTAAATCTCTATGCCAAACTATAAACACTGCTACCACACTCCACTTGGTACTATTCCAAATGGCTGCTCCTACTATACGTATCCAAATTGCTACTACGAGTTATCCGGATTGGTGTTAAAGCTTGCATCGACGTAACTCTTTACGACGAACTCTTTATCACCTCCATAATCGAGAAACATCTCCTTAGTTTTAGTTACTAAGGATAATCTTAACCGCTGTCCAGTGATCCACTCCTAGATCATTCTTGTACCCCTTGACGGACTCATGGCAAGGCACACACAGGTGCTGTACACAGCATGGCATAATATACAGAGCCTATGGCTAAGGCATAGGGGACGACATTCGTCCTTTCTCATTGTTCTGCCGTGGTCGAGCTTTGAGTCTCACTCAACTTCATACCTTACAAAGCAGGCGAGAACACTTCTCTCTGACTAATCCATTTTGCCCTCTTTCAAAATCTTGTCAAGGTATGTACTCATTAAAAGTCTAATCAAACATCTTGATTTATCTTTATAGATCTTGATGCTCTACAATTAGGTAGCTTTATCCAGGTCTTCCTTTGAAAAACTCTTTTCAAACAACCGTTTATGCTCTCCAGAAATTCTACATCATTTCCGAATAGCAATATGTCATCCACATGTACTTATCAGAAACTCTATAGTGCTCCCACTCATTTTCTTGCAAATACAAGTTTCTTGCAAACTTTGTATAGACTCAAAAACTTTGATCACCTCATCAAAGTGTATATTCCAACTCCGAGATGCTTGCTTCAGTTCATAGAAGAATCACTGAAGCTTGCACACCTTTTAGCATCCTTAGGACTGACAAAACCTTCTGGTTGTATCTCATACAACCTTTCCTTAAGGAAGGAAACGATGTTTTGGCATCCATCTGCCAGATTTCATAATTGAAAAATGCAGCAACTGCTAACATAATTCCAACAGACTTTAGCATCGCTATGAGTGAGAAAGTCTCATCGCAGTCAACTCTTTGAACTTGTCGTAAACTACTTTGCAACAAGTCGAGCTTTACAAATGGTAACATTTACCATCAGCGTCTGTCTTCATTTTAAAGATCCATTTGTACTTAATGACCTTCCATCCAACGAGCAAGTCCACCAAAGTCTATACTTGGTTTTCATACATGGATCCTTTCTCGTCATGGCCTCTAACCATTTGTTGGTTTCCGGGCCCATCATTGCTTCTCCATAGTTCGTAGGTTCATCGTTGTCCAACAACATGACCTCCAAGACAGGGTTGTCGTACCGCCCAGTAGCAGTACACATCCTTGTCGACCTACGAAGTTTGATAGTAACTTGATCCGAAGCTTCATGATCATCATCATTAACTTCCTCTTCAACTGACGTAGGCTTCACAGAAACATCTTTCTGCGCTGCGCCACTTTCTGGTTGAAGTGAAGGTTCAATAACCTCGTCAAGTTCTATTTTCCTTGTAGGTCGATAGTAACTTGATCTGAAGCTTCATGATCATCATCATTAACTTCCACTTCAACTGACGTAGGATTCATAGAAACATCTTTCTGCGTTGCGCTACTTTCTGGTTGAAGCAGAGGTTCAATAACCTCATCAAGTTCTATCTTCCTCCCACTCAATTCTTTCAAGAGAAACCTTTTCTCGAGAAAGGACCAAGTTTTAGCAATAAACATTTTATGCTTGGATCTGAGATAGAAGGTTCACCCAACTGTTCTTAGGGTATTCTATGAAGATGCATTTGTCCTCTTTGGGTTCGAGCTCATTAGGTGAAAACATTTTCCACACAAGTGTCGTAGCCCCAAGCATTAAGAAATGACAGCTTAGGTTTCTATCAAACCAAAATTCACACGGTGTCATCTCAACGGATTTAGATGGTGCCCTATTTAAAGTGAATGTAGTTGTCTCTAATGCATAACCCCAAAATCATAGTAACAAAACGATAAGAGACATCATAGCATGCACCATATCCAATAGAGCACGACTATGACGTTCGGACACACCATCACACTATGGTGTTCCAGGTGGCGTGAGTTGTGAAAACAATTCTCACATTGTCTAAAGTTGTATGCCAAACTCGTAACTCAGATATTCACCTCCACGATCATATCGCAAACATTTTTATCTTCTTGACATGATGATCTTAAAACTTCACTCTGAATTTGCTTGAACCTTTCAAACGATTCAAACTTGTGTTTCATTAAGTAAATATACACTATATCTACTCAAATCATCAGTGAAGGTAAGAAAATAACGATATTCACCGCATGCTACAAGACTCATTGGATTGCATACATCAACATGTATCATTTCCAATAAATCACTTGCCCGCCTCATCAAAACAGAAAACGGGGTCCTTAGTCATCTTGACCAAGAGGCATGGTTCGCATGTCTCAACCAATTCGAAATCGAATGAGTCCAAAGATGCATCAGCATGGAGTTTCTTCATGCACTTTATACCAATATGACATTTAGCGACAGTGCCACAAGCATGTGGTACTATCATTATTAACTTTGTATCTTTTTGGCATCAATGTTATGAACATGTGTATTACTACGATCAAGTTTCAACAAACCATTCTTACTGGGTGCATGACCATTGAAGGTATTATTCATGTAAATAGAATAAGCATTATTCTCTAACTTAAATGAATAACCGTGTTGCAATGAACATGATCTAATCACGTTCATGCTCAACGCAAAAACACCAAATAACATTTATTTAGGTTCGTCACTAATCTCGAAGGTAGAGAGAGCGTGCGATGTTGATCACATCAACCTTGGAAACATTTCCAACACACATCGTCACCTCACACTTAGCTAGTATCTGTTTTATTCCGTAGCTTTTACTTTGAGTTACTAACATTTAGCAACCGAACCGGTATCCAATACCTAGATGCTACTAGGAGTACTAGCAAGGTACACATCAATAACACGTATATCAAATATACTTCTGTCGACTTTGGCAGCCTTCTTATCTACCAAGTATCTAGGGTTGTTCTGCTTCAGCGACCGTTCTCCTCATAACCGAAGCACTTAGTCTCGAGTTTGGGTTAGACTTTGGGTTGCTTCATTGGAGCTGCAACTGACTTGCTATCCATGAAGTTTCCCTCCTCGCACTTTCCCTTCTCGAAACTAGTGGTTTTGACTAACCATCAACACTTTGACGCTCCTTCTCGATTTCTACCTTCGCGGTGTCAAACATCGCGAACAGCTCAGGGATCATTAATTCTATCCCTCGCATTTTATAGTTCATCACCAAGTTCTAGTAGCTTAGTGAAAGTGACTTGGAGAACTATATCAATCACTATCTTATCTGGAAGATAAGCTCCCACTCGATTCAAGCGATTGTAGCACCCAGACAATCTGAGCACATGCTCAACTATTGAGCTATTCTCGTTCATCTTGCAGGCAAAGAATCTTGTTGGAGATCTCATATCTCGCAACACGGGCACGAGCCTGAGATCCTAATTTCAGCTCTTAGAACATCTCATATGTTCCGTGACGTTCAAAACGTTTTGAAGCCTCAATTCTAAGCCGTAATGCATGACGCACTAAACTATCAAGTAGTCATCAGCACGTACCTGTCAGATGTTCACAACATCTACAGACGATGCTAGAGGGGTTGGCTCGCTAGCGGTGCATTAAGGACATAAGCCTTCTGTGTAGCAATGAGGACAATCCTCAGATCACGAATCCAATCCGCAATATTGCTACCATCATCTTTCAACTCTATTTCTCTAGGAACATATAAAAATTCAAGGGAGCTACATCGCGAGCAAGTAATCTACAACATAATTTGCAAAGACACTACTAACTATGTTCATGATAATGAGTTCAATTAATCATATTACTTAAGAACTCCCACTCAAATTGACATCCCTCCGGTCATCCGAGTGATACATGATCCAAATTCACCAACTCAAGTCCGATCATCATGTGAGTTGAGGTGGTTACAATGGTGAACATCATCATGTTGATCATATCTACTATATGACTCATGTTCGACCTTTCGGTCTCTTGTGTTCCGAGGACATGTATGTACATGCTAGGCTCATCAAGTTTAACCCGAGTGTTCTGCGCGTGCAACATTGGCTTTCACCCATTGTATGTGAACGTAGATTCTATCACACCCGATCATCATGTGGTGTCTCAACACGACGAACTTTCGCAACGGTGCACACTCGGGGAGAACAATTTATCTCGAAATTTAAGTGAGTGATCACCTTATAATGCTACCGTCGTACTAAGCAAAAGAAGGTGCATAAAAGGATTGGTCCGGGCCGCTTCATCTCACAATCCCGCTCAACCAAATTACGACCAAGGGAGGAAGCAATCTAAGCATCAACGCCCACAAACCTTTTGTGTTCTACTCGAGATCTCATCGAACCATCAACCTAGCTCTGATACCACTGTTGGGGAACGATGCATGGGAAACAAAACATTTCCTACACACATGAAGATCTATCCATGGTGATGAGCATCTACGAGAGGGAGAGTGGATCTACGTACCCTTGTAGATCGCTAAGCGGGAAGCGTTAAGAAACGCGGTTGGTGTAGTCGAACGTCTTCACGATCCAAATCGCCGAGCGTCCCGCGATCCAATCACGATCCGTCCCGCGATCGAATCACGATCCGTCCCGCGATCCAATCACGATCCGTCTCGCGATCCGATCACGATCCGTCCCACGAACTTGATCACAATTCGTCCCACGAACTTGATCACGATCCTTCCGATCTAGCGCCGAACGGACGGCACCTCCGCGTTCAGCACACGTACAGCTTGATGACGATCTCCACCGTCTTGATCCAGCAAGAAGGAGTGGAGAGTAAGAAGAGTTCTCCGGCAGCCTGATGGCGCTCCGACGATGGTGGTGCAGCAATTCTGGCAGGGCTTCGCCTAAGCACTGCAGAAAACCGACCTAGAGGAGAAACTATGCACTAGAGATTAGGGTTTGCACGTGGCTGAAATCTGGTGCCAAAAAACCCTAAAACCTCTAGTATATATAAGAGGAAGAGAGGAGGAGGCTTGGCCCTCAAAGTACCAGCAATTGGGTCGGCCAAATCAAGTGGGAGAAGTGGAATCCACCTCCAATCCTTGTAGGACTAGGATTCACCCTATTTTTTGCCTTTTTCCACCTTTTTCTCTTTGGGCTTTTCTTCCCAGCCTCATGGGCCTTGTGTGGGATTTCCACCAGCCCACTAAGGGCTGGTATTTACTATCCCACAGCCCATGTAGCCTCTTGGGTCGATATACCCCACCCGATGGTCTCCCGGTACACTATCGGCACTCCCGGTACACTACCGGCACTCCCGGTACACTACCGATAAGCCCGGAACTTTTCCGGCGACCAAAACAGGACTTCCTATATATGAATCTTTACCTCTGGACCATTCCGGAGCTCCTCGTGACGTCTAGGATCTCATCTGGGACTCCGAACAAACTTTGGTCACCACCATACATAACTCTATACTACCAAAACGTCACCAAACCTTAAGTGTGCAGACCCTGTGGGTTCGAGAACTATGTAGACATGACTGAGACACCACTACAGTCAATAACCAATGGCGGGACCTGGATGTCCACATTGGTTCCTACATATTCTACGAAGATCTTTATCGGTCGAACCTCTATGTCAAGGATTCAGTTAATCCCATATGATGTTCCCTTTGTTCTTCGGTATGTTACTTGCCCGAGATTCGATCGTCGGTATCTCCATACCTAGTTCAACCTCGTTACCTACAAGTCTCTTTACTCATTCCGTAATACAAGATCCCGCAACTAACAATTAGTCACATTTCTTGCAAGGCTCATTGTGATGTTGTATTACCGAGTGGGCCCCGAGACTCCCCTCCGTCACACGGAGTAACAAATCCCAGTCTCGATCCATGCCAACTCAACATACACCATCGGAAATACCTATAGAGCACCTTTATAGTCACCCAGTTACGTTGCGACGTTTGATACACACAAGGCACTCTTCCGATATCCGTCAGTTGCATGATCTCATGGTCATAGGAACATATACTTGACATGCAGAAAACAGTAGCAATAAACTGACAGGATCATATGCTATGTTTGTAGTTTGGGTCTTGTCCATCCCATCATTCTCCTAATGATGTGATCCCGTTATCAAATGACATCTCATGTCAATGGCTAGGAAACCTTAACCATCTTTGATCAACGAGCTAGTCTATTAGAGGCATACTAGGGACATGTTTTGTCTATGTATCCACACATGCATCTAAGTCTTCGATCAATACAATTGTAGCATGGATAATAAACAATTATCATGAACAAGGAAATATGATAATAACTAATTTATTATTTCCTCTAGGGCATATTTCCAACAATTATTTTACTAAATATTACTCTTTTAGTGTGGGACCAATTTGTAGTATTCAAGTCTTTTATGATACTCCCACTATTAGTCATGAGAAGATATTTGCTTATGTGGAGAGTAGTAAAATTTCTATTTTGTAGGTCATGAAAAGAATTCTTTACATGTTGGTTATATTGTATAATTACTTCATTATGCTACTAAAAATTATTACGAGGGAGGAACATATGCTTATAGGAATTGCAATAATATCAAGTTTCCTCTCTGTGTGTTCAAAGTTTTGAAGTTATGCTTGTTTTCCCTTCCTATGCTAGATGATTTGTGCTCCCATAAATTGTTTTCTCACAAAATCCCTATGCATAGGAAGTGGTTAGACTTAAATGTGCTTCTGAGATTCATGATGCTCTTTGGCATGTTTCAATTATTATTCCTATGTTAGCATCATTGAAATCAGCATGCCTAGCTAAAAGGCATTAAAGAAAAGCGCTTGTTGGGAGACAACCCAACACTTTTACTTTCTGTTTTGATGTTTTCACATGATTAAGATACTTTACTAATCTTGTTTTGTGTCTTATATTTCAATAAAGTGCCAAGTAAAGCCTTTGGGATAGTGGAAACTTGTTTGTTTGATTCTGTGCAAAAACAGAAAGTTTTACGTCCAGTCTATGAATTATCTGATTTTACTGGAGCTTGAAAAAATTCTGAAATTTTTACAAAACATTTATATGCCAATTTATTGACTTTTCATAATTTTTCACTATTTTTAGAGTCCTGGAAGTATGGTGCTCATTCAGATCTTTACAGACTGTTCTATTTTTGACAAATTCTGTTTTGCATGCATAGTTTGCTTGTTTCAAGTGTTCCTATAGCTTATATTGAGTAATATAAATTGTGGGAATGATGGAATACGGTAGGTATCACATGTTTATATTTATGAATCTTGTCTTGACAGTACCTAAGTGAATGATCTATATTTACTACACTAACCCATCTCACGAAGTTCCGTTAAGTTTTGTGTGATTGAAGTTTTCAAGTTTTGGGTGAGACACTGATATGAGAAGAATAAGGAGTTATAATAACCTAATCATGGGTATTCCCAAGGAACTCGCAAGGTAATATCCAAGGAAGACTCAAGCCCCTAAGCTTAGGGATGCCCCGGAAGCCGTCCCCTGTTTCGTCTTTAACACTATCGGTATATCTTACTTGGAGCTATATTTTTATTCGTCACACAATATATGCTTTGCTTGGATCGTCATTATTATTTTTTAATTTCTGTTAGGTGCTATTTACATTCTGGTTTTTCAATAAAAGTTCCAAGAATTGCCTTTAGGATGCTTGCATTGCATGTTTTGATGAGTGTTGTGTAAAAACAGAAACTTTGACTGTAGTGTTTGAATTTGCATATTTTAATGGAACATGGAAAGTTTACGAACTTTTTACAAAGTAATTTCCTATAAAAAAATTAGCATGTACTAAATTTTCATTATTTATTGAATTACATAAGTACATTGTTTTCATAAATTGCTACAAATTGTTCTGTTTGGACAGATTGTTGTCATAGTTTCGTTATCTACTTATCCTATGGTTTCCATAGCCTATATTGGTAGATATAAATTGTGGAAATGATAGTATACAGTAACTAATGTTTGAAAATTCTTATGCAACTTGTCTTGGCATTACATAAATAGTTGATTTATTATTATGTGTACTAACCTATCTCACGAGTTCTTTTTGAGTTTTGTGTGGATGAAGTTTTTGAGAATAGGTGAAACCTTGGTATGAGAGGATTGAACGAGATACAAAATCTCAAGATTGGGGATGACCAAGGAACCCCAAGTAAATATTTCAAGAACTCTCAAGCATCTAATCTTGGGGTTGCTACGCATCCCACCTCTCTTCATCAACAATTATCGGTTAGCCTATGTTGAGCCTAAAGTTTTATTCGTTCACGTGATGGGTACTATTCTTGGAGTGCTATTTTTCTTTTACTTGCTGTTTTAATAAAGTACTTAAGATCTTAAAATATTTATTGAGGGAGAGAGAGTCCTCACATAGCTCCTTAATTGTTTTACTACTCATATCCTTTGAGAGTAGCTTGTCATTTGCTCATGTGCTTTACTTAAATTTGTTTGAGCTTGTCGAAAAAACAATCGCAATACATGAAACTAGTCCCAAAGTGATAGATATCCACGGAGGATATAATAAAAACATTCATGAAGATCATGGGACAAATTAAACTTGATTCTTTGTAATAGTTTTGAAACATGATGATAGTAATATGTGAGTCATGTTAGTGAGTAATTATGCTTAGTAAGAATATTGGTGTTAAGGTTTGTGATTCCCTATGCATGCACAAAAGTCAATAGTTATGCAATGAAGTTACATCCTACTTGTGGTGCATTATTCGGTGTTAGTTATGACTCAATGCTCACTTATGTGATTTTTTGTTCCTCGGTTTGGTTGCTTCCCAATCTATTTGCTAGCCTTCATTTGTACTAAGTACAAATACTACTTGTGCATCCAAAATCATTCAACCAAGTTTTGCCTTATGAGTCCACCATACATACCTATATGCGGTATTTCCATGCCGTTCCAAACAAATTTGTATGTGCCATCTCTAAATCTTCAAAATAAATTTTCTCTTTTGTGTGCCCGTACCGCTCATGAAACGGTGGGGAGTGTCCACTATTTTTCCATGCTAGGTGGGTTATTCTCACGATATGTGTTGATTCACTTTCAATCACGAGAAAGTGGCTGGTAATAGGGATTCCCAGTCCCGAAATCAAAGAAAAAAATGCAAATAATGAAAGAAAACTCCCCCCCATGAATGTTGTTGGTATGGACGGTACCCGTGGATTCGGCTCGCCGTGGAGTGTGATTGATTGGTGGAGGGGAGTAAAAACTTTACTATTCTATTTGCGAACTGCCTATAATGTATCTAGCATGGAAAGTATTGTGAGCTACTTCGTCGTTTTTGTTGACAGGAAAAGCATGCCACTCAAAATATTTTTCTCTCTCAATATAAACCTTGAGCTCTGGCACCTGTCCAAATCCCTACTTCCCTCTGCGAAGGGCCTATCTATTTACTTTACGTAATTTTTATTTTTGCTTTGAGTCTCCATCTTCTCTTATAAGCACCAACTAGGGGGGCACTATGATCGTACTTGAGAATTGGTCATAGCTAATATTTGAGCGTGTTTCATCAATGGATCAATGATTGAGCATGATGGGCTAGGGATAACTTTCTTTAGTGTTGATATTTTGAAGGACATGGCTGCTTGTTGACATGCTTGAGTATTGAAGTCATTATGTTAAAACTAGGCTATTGCTTTGAATCATTTACAAGTCCAAATGTCCATGCTATACAAGAAGAAAATAATATGATGAACATGTTAGGCAGCATTCCACATCAAAAATTCTGTTTTTATCATTTACCTACTCGAGGATGAGCAGGAATTAAGCTTGGGGATGCTGATACGTCTCCAACGTATCTATAATTTTTGCTTGTTCCATGTTGTTATATTATCGTTCTTGAATCTTTTAAAATCATTTTACCACAAATTTATATTATTTTCGGGACTAACCTATTAGCCCAGTGCCTAGTGCTAGTTTCTATTTTTCCTTGTTTTTGAGTTTTTGAGAAAAGGAATATCAAACGGAGTCCAAACGGAATAAAACTTTACGGTGATTTTTTATGGACCAGAAGATACCCACGAAGCTTGGAGATGAAGCCATAAGGTTCCCAAGAAGGCCACAAGCCTCAGGGGTGCAGCCACCTACCTGGGCGTGCCCACCATGCTTGTGGGCCCCTCAGGAGTTGACCGACCTCCCTCTTAGCTCTATAAATCCTCAAATTTTCCAAAAAAACCAATGCAGAACCTAGATCAGGAGTTCCACCGCCGCAAACCTCTAGAGCCACGAAAATCCAATCGGGAGCCCATTCTGGCACCCTGTCGGAGGGGGAAACCATCACCGGAGGCCATCTTCATCACACCGACGCTCTCCATGACGAGGAGGGAGTAGTTCACCCTCTGGGCTGAGGGTATGTACTAGTAGCTATGTGTTTGATCTCTCTCTCTCGTGTTCTTGAGATGGCACGATCTTGATGTACCGCGAGCATTATTCATATAGATGAATCATATGGAGTTTTCTCCTCTCTATCTTGTTGTGGTGAATTGAGTTTTCCCTTTGAAGTTTTCTTATCGGATTGAGTCTTTAAGGATTTGAGAACACTTGATGTATGTCTTGCGATGGGATATCCGTGGTGACAATGGGATGTTCTATTGATCCACTTGATGTATGTTTTGGTGATCAACTTGCGGGTTCCGTGACCTTGGGAATCTATGCATAGGGGTTGGCACATGTTTTTGTCTTGACTTTCCGTTAAAACTTTGGGGAACTCTTTGAAGTTATTTGTGTTGGATTGAATATGAAGAATCTGAAATTATGTGATGCATATCGTATAATTAAGCCCACGGGTACCTGTGGTGACATTGGAGTATCTAGGTGACATTAGGGTTTTGGTTGATGTGTATCTTAAGGTGGTATCTTAGTACGAACTCTAGGGTTGTTCATGACACTCATAGGGATAGCTCATAAGATTGATCAGAAAAGATAACTTTGAGTTGGTTTCATACCCTACAATAATTTCTTCGTTTGTTCTCCGCTATTTGTGACTTTGGAGTGAACTCTTTGTCTCATGTGAGGGATTTACACATGATTCAACTATGTTAGTATTGTTGAGAGAACTTGCACTAGTGACAGTATGAACCCTAGGCCTTGTTTCCAAGCATTGCAATACCATTTGTAATCACTTTTATCATTAGTTACCTTGCTGTTTCTATATTTTTGGATTACAAAAAACTATATCTACCATCCATATTGCACTTGTATCACCATCTCTTTGCCGAACTAGTGCACCTATACAATTTACCATTGTATTGGGTGTGTTGGGGACACAAGAGACTCTTTGCTATTTGATTGCAGGGTTGTTTGAGAGAGACCATCTTCATCCTACACTTACCGCGGATTGATAAACCTTAGGTCATCCACTTGAGGGAAAATTGCCTTTATCCTAGAAAACTCTGTGGTTGGAGGCCCAACACGAGTCTACAAGAAGAAGGTTGTGTAGTACACACCAAGCTCTTTTCTGGCGCCGTTGCCGGGGAGGTGAGTGCTTGAAGGTATATCTTTAGATCTTGCAATACCATATTTTAGTTTCTTGTTTTTCACTAGTTTGGTTTTATAAAAGAAAACTACAGAAAAATGGAATTAAGGTTGCCTCATATGCTTAATCTTGTTAATGTCTTTCGTGAAAATGATGGAAAGGAAAATTGTGCTCAAGTGTTAGGGGAAGAAGTTATTAAAATTTTGGGCACTAACTCTTTGATTGATGAGCATGGTTGCAATGTTGTTAGTATGAATTCTTTGAATATCCATAGTTCTAATGATGATTGCACTAGTCATGATAAAAATATTTCTTAAGCATGTCAATTTTTGTGGAGTGCATAGAGTTTGTCAAGACATGCCTAAAAGGGAAGATAGATTTTGTAAGAGGCATAAGTATTTAGAAACTAAATGGTTGCAAGAGAGGATATATGTTTGTGCTGAAAGACTTCATATTTCTCGCCGTCCTTGTGAAGTTTGCAATGAAAGTGGTCATTATAATTTCCAATGTGAATTATTTCATGATCGAATTGTGTCCAAAAATTGTGATAACCTCATTACCCTTGAGCATCATAATGAACTTAGTCTATTTTGGGGGTATGAAGAAATGAAACGTGAAACTAAGGATGTTCCAGCATGGGCTCTCATGAAAGTGATTGATTTTGATCTAAATGAAATCTATATGTATTGCGTGGTAAACTGCATTGAGAATCCTTATATTGCCAATTACTTAAAGACAAGATAACAATTATAAGAGGAAGAGAATACTAATGAAGGGGAAGAGTTTCCCCAATATCCTCCTATTTTTTCTTATGATAAATTAGGTAACGAGGAGAAGCTTTTTATTCAACCAACCTCTTCAAAAAGAAGCTTGGAGGAATTAAATAAAGTCACACATAATGTGGTGAAGAATAAGAAAATAAGGAAAACTAAAGGTAAAGAGGTATCTCAAATAATGTTGTTCCCATTATTGATAGGCCTCATGAGAATGAATCAAAAATAGTTGTGGAAGATGATACATTTGAGGATTATTTTGTTATGCCTATTGCTTGTTGTGATAATTATGATTGGGAATATAATGATACTTCTTATAATCTTGAAAATATTTATGGCACCAACTTGGAGGATGACGATAATAATTGCTATACTATTGGTGCTACTCATACCATTGATGATGGGAGTGATTATGTTTATGATTTACAAAGCCACAAGCTTGGGGATGCTATGTTTGATGAAAATGACATGTTTGATAATTTATTTGCTGCAATTAATGTTTGTCCGAAGCTTGGGGATGCTATGCTTAATGAAGGTGATCTTTTTATTCCCCCTAGTTTGAATGATCAAAAAATTTATAATGATTGCATGCCTCCTACTTATGATGATTATTGTGATGATACTTATGCAATGAAAAAGAGTCATGATTACTATTATGATACTTATCATAATTATGAATATCCTTTTACTAAATATTACTCTTTTAGTGTGGGACCAATTTGTAGTATTCAAGTCTTTTATGATACTCCCACTATTAGTCATGAGAAGAAATTTGCTTATGTGGAGAGTAGTAAAATTTCTATGTTTGTAGATCATGAAAAGAATGCTTTACGTGCTGGTTATATTGTGGAATTCCTTCATGATGCTACTGAAAATTATTATGAGGGAGGAACATATGCTTATAGGAATTGCAATAATATCAAGTTTCCTCTCTATGTGTTCAAAGTTTTGAAGTTATGCTTGGTTTCCCTTCCTATTCTAGATGATTCTTGCTCCCATAAATCCTTTGCTCACAAAATCCCTATGCATATGAAGTTGGTTATACTTAAATGTGCTTGTCATGAGATTCATGATGCTCTTTTGCATGTTTCAATTATTATTCCTATGTGAGCATCATTGAAATCATCATGCCTAGCTAAAAGGCATTAAAGAAAAGCGCTTGCTGGGAGACAACCCAACACTTTTACTTTCTGTTTTGATGTTCTCACATGATTAAGATATTGTAGTAATCTTGTTTTGTGTCTTTTATTTCAATAAAGTGCCAAGTAGGATAGTATGGAAACTTGTTTGTTTGATTCTGTGCAAAAACAGAAAGTTTTGCGTCCAGTATATGAATTATCTGATTTTACTGGAGCTTGAAAAAATTCTGAAATTTTTACAAAACATTTATATGCCAATTTATTGACTTTTCCTAATTGTTCACTATTTTTAGATTCACGTAAGTATGGTGATCATTCATATATTTACAGACTGTTCTGTTTTTGACAAATTCTGTTTTGCATGCATAGTTTGCTTGTTTCAAGTGTTCCTATAGCTTATATTGAGTAATATAAATTGTGGGAATGATGGAATACGGTAGGTATCACGTGGTAACATTTATGAATCTTGTCTTGACAGTACCTAAGTGAATGATCTATATTTACTACACTAACCCATCTCACGAAGTTCCGTTAAGTTTTGTGTGATTGAAGTTTTCAAGTTTTGGGTGAGACACTGATATGAGAAGAATAAGGAGTTATAATAACCTAATCATGGGGATTCCCAAGGAACCCCCAAGGTAATATCCAAGGAAGACTCAAGCGCCTAAGCTTAGGGATGTCCCGGAAGCCGTCCCGTGTTTCGTCTTCAACACTATCGGTATATCTTACTTGGAGCTATATTTTTATTCGTCACACAATATGTGCTTTGCTTGGATCGTCATTATATTTTTTAATTTCTGTTAGGTTCTATTTATATTATTGTTTTTCAATAAAAGTTCCAAGAATTGCCTTTAGGATGCTTGCATTGCATGTTTTGATGAGTGCTGTGTAAAAACAGAAACTTTGACTTTAGTGTTTGAATTTGCATATTTTACTGGAACATGAAAAGTTTTTGAAATTTTTACAAAGTGATTTACTAAAAAAAATTTGGCATGAACTAAATTTTTATAATTTATTGAATTACATAAGTACACTGTTTTCATAAATTGCTACAGACTATTCTGTTTAGACAGATTGTTGTCATAGTTTCGTTATCTACTTATCCTATGGTTTCCAGAGCCTATATTGGTAGATATAAATTGCGGAAATGATAGTATACAGTAACTAATGTTTGAAAATTATTATGAAAATTTTCTTGGCACTACATAAATAGTTGATTTATTATTATGTGTACTAACCTATCTCACGAGTTCTTTTGAGTTTTGTGTGGATGAAGTTTCGAGAATAGGTGAAACCGTGGTATGAGAGGATTGAACGAGATACAAAATCTCAAGCTTGGGGATTCCAAGGCACCCCAAGTAAATATTTTAAGAACTCTCAAGCATCTAAGCTTGGGGTTGCTGCGCATCCCGCCTCTCTTCATCAACAATTATCGGTTAGCCTATGTTGAGCCTAAAGTTTTATGCGTTCACCTGATGGGTGCTATTCTTGGAGTGCAATTTTTATTTTTCTTGATGTTTTAATAAAGTACTTAAGATCTTAAAATATTTATTTAGTGAGAGAGAGCCCTCACATAGCTCCTTAATTGTTCGACTACTCATATCCTTTGAGAGTAGCTTGTCATTTGCTCATGTGCTTTACTTAAATTTGTTTGACCTTGTCGAAAAAACAATGGCAATACATGAAACTAGTCCCAAAGTGATATATATCCAAGGAAGATATAATAAAAACTTTCATGAAGATCATGGGACAAATTAAACTTGATTCTTTGTAATAGTTTTGAAACATGATGATAGTAATATGTGAGTCATGTTAGTGAGTAATTATGCTTAGTAAGAATATTGCTTTTAAGGTTTGTGATTCCCTATGCATGCACGAAAGTCAATAGTTATGCAATGAAGTTACATCCTACTTGTGGTGCATTATTTGGTGTTAGTTATGACTCAATGCTCACTTATGTGTTTTTTCGTTCCTCGGTTTGGTTGCTTCCCAATCTATCCGCTAGCCTTCATTTGTACTAAGTATAAATACTACTTGTGCATCCAAAATCATTCAACCAAGTTTTGCCTTATGAGTCCACCATACCTACCTACATGCGGTATTTCCATGCCATTCCAAGCAAATTTATATATGCCATCTCTAAATCTTCAAAATAAATTTTCTCTTTTGTGTGCCCGTACCGCTCATGAAACGGTGGGGAGTGTCCAATATTTTTCCATGCTAGGTGGGTTATTCTCTTCATATGTGTTGATTCACTTTCATTCAAGAGAAAGTGGCTGGTAATAGGGATTCCCAGTCCCGAAATCAAAGAAAAAAAATGCAAATAATGAAACAAAACTCCCCCACGAATGTTGTTGGTATGGACGGTACTCGTGGATTCGGCTCGCCGTGGAGTGTGATTTTTGGTGGAGGGGGAGTAAAAACTTTACTATTCTGTTTGGGAACCACCTATAATGTATCTAGCATGGAAAGTATTATGAGCTACTTCATCGTTTTCATTGACAGGAAAAGCATGCCACTCAAAATATTTTTCTCTTTCAATATAAACCTTGAGCTCTAGCACCTCTACAAATCCCTACATCCCTCTATGAAGGGCCTGTCTATTTACTTTATGCAATTTTTATTTTATCTTTGAGTCTCCATCTTCTCTTATAAGCACCAACTAGGGGGCACTATGATCGTACTTGAGCATTGGTCATAGATAATATTTGAGTGTGTTTCATGAATGGATCAATGATTGAGCATGATGGGCTAGGGATAACTTTCTTTAGTGTTGATATTTTGAAGGACATGGTTGCTTGTTGACATGCTTAAGTATTGAAGTCATTATGTTAAAACTAGACTATTGCTTTGAATCATTTACAAGTCCAAATGTCCATGCTATACAAGAAGAAAATAATATGATGAACATGTTAGGCAGCATTCCACATCAAAAATTCTGTTTTTATCATTTACGTACTCGAGGACGAGCAGGAATTAAGCTTGGGGATGCTGATACGTCTCCAATGTATCTATAATTTTTGCTTGTTCCATCCTGTTATATTATCATTCTTGGTTGTTTAACAATCATTTTACCACAAATTTTTATTATTTTTGGGACTAACCTATTAACCCAGAGCCCGGTGCCAGTTTCTGTTTTTTCCTTGTTTTTGAGTTTTACAGAAAAGGAATATCAAACTGAGTCCAAACGGAATAATAATTTACGGTGATCTTTTATGGACTAGAAGATACCCATGGAGCTTGGAGATGAAGTTAGAAGGTTCCCAAGGAGGCCACAAGCCTCAGGGGCGTGGCCACCCCCTGGGCACGCCCACTAGGCTTGTGGGCCCCTCGGGAGTCCACCGACCTCCCTCTCATCTCTATAAATCGTCAAATATTCCAAAAACCCCAACGCAGAACCTAGATCGGGAGTTCCGCCGCCGCAAACCTCCAGAGCCACGAAAAACCAATCGGGAGCCCGTTCCGACACCCTACCGGAGGGGGAAACCATCACCGAAGGCCATCTTCATCATCCCGATGCTCTCCATGACTATGTGTTTGATCTAGTCTCTCTCTCGTGTTCTTGAAATGGCACGATCTTGATGTACCGCGAGAATAATATATAAAGATGAATCATATGGAGTTTTCCCCTCTCTATCTTGTTGTGATGAATTGAGTTTTCCCTTTGAAGTTTTCTTATTGGTTTGAGTCTTTAAGGATTTGAGAACACTTGATGTATGTCTTGCGATGGGATATCCGTGGTGAAAATGGGATGTTCTACTGATCCACTTGATGTATGTTTTGGTGATCAACTTGCGGGTTCCGTGACCTTGGGAATCTATGCATAGGGGTTGGCACACGTTTTTGTCTTGACTTTCTGGTAAAAACTTTGGGGCACTCTTTGAAGTTATTTGTGTTGAATTTAGTATGACAAATCTGAAATTATGTTATGCATATTGTATAATCAACCCCACGGGTACTTATGGTGTCATTAGAGTATCTAGGTGACATTAGGGTTTTGGTTGATGTGTATCTTAAGGTGATATCTTAGTACGAACTCTAGGGCTGTTCGTGACACTTATAGAGATAGCTCATAAGATTGATCAGAAAAGATAACTTTGAGGTGGTTTCGTACCCTACAATAATTCCTTTGTTTGTTCTCCGCTATTTGTGACTTTGGAGTGAACTCTTTGTCGCATGTGAGGGATTTACATATGATTCAACTATGTTAGTATTGTTGAGAGAACTTGCACTACTGATAGTACGAACCCTAGGCCTTGTTTCCAAGCATTGCAATACCGTTTGTGCTCACTTTTATCATTAGTTACGTTGCTGTTTTTATATTTTCATATTACAAAAACTATATCTACCATCCATATTGCACTTGTATCACCATCTCTTCGCTGAAGTAGTGCACCTATACAATTTACCATTGTACTGGGTGTGTTGGGGACACAAGAGACTCTTTGCTATTTGATTGTAGGGTTGTTTGAGAGAGACCATCTTCATTCTACACCTCCCGCGGATTGATAAACCTTAGGTCATCCACTTGAGGGAAAATTTCCATTGTCCTACAAAACTCTGTGCTTGGAGGCCCAACACGAGTCTACAAGAAGAAGGTTGTGTAGTAGACATCAATCTTCCACCAAGTAAACCAACTAGCATCAACTACAAGGAGTAATCAACACTACTAGCAACCCACAGGTACCAATCTGAGGTTTGAGACACAGATCGGATACAAGAGATGAACTAGGGTTTGGAGAGGAGATGGTGATGATGAAGATGTTGATGGAGATTGACCCCCTCTCCATGAGAGGATCGTTGGTGATGACGATGGCTTCAATTTCCCCCTCTAGGAGGGAAGTTTCCCCGGCAGAACAGCTTTGCCGGAGCTCTAGATTGGTTCTGTCCAAGTTCCGCCTTGAGACGGCGGCGCTTCATCTCAAAAGCTTCCTTATGATTTTTCCAGGTCAAAACCCTTCATATAGCAGAAGATGGGCGTCGGAGACCTGCCAGGTGGGTCACAAGCCACCTAGGCACGACCAGGGGGTGGCCGCGCCTGGCAGGCTTGTGACCTCATGGTGGGCCCCCTCTGGTAATTGTTTCGCCCAATATTTTTTTTATATTCCAAAACAATTCTCCGTAAATTTTTAGGACTTTTGGAGTTGTGCGTAATAGGTCTCTCAGATTTGCTCCTTTTCCAGTCCAGAATTTCGCATTCTCCCTCTTCATGTAAACCTTGTAAAATAGGAGAGAAAAGGCAATAGTATTGTACCATAACGTGTAATAACAGCCCATAATGCAATAAATATAAATATAAAAGCATGATGCAAAATGTACGTATCACGTGCCGGCGTCCTCCACCGGCCCCTCCAAGGTGAGTTTTTTGTTTTTTTGGTTAGTTTAGTTTTAGTTTTAGGTTAGTTTAGGTTTAGGTTTAGGTTGATTTATTAGGTTAGTTTAGGTTTATGTTAGTTGGTTTATTTATTTGTAAAGAAAAAACCTAGAAGAAAAAACCCCGACACGACGCCCCGACAACCCGGCACGACGCTCCGACCCGACACCCAGACACGAAGCCCCAACACAACACCCTGACACGACACCCCGACACGATGCCCCGACACCCCGACATGTCGCCCCGACACCCTGACACGACGCCCCGACAACCCGACACGTTGCCCCGACACCCCGACATGATGCCCAGACACGACACCCAGACATGACGCCACTAACCCCCGACCCCCGACGTCACTGATCCCTGACCCCCAACGCCACCGACCTCCGACCATCGACATCACTGACCCCCGACCCCCGATCCCACTAACCCCTAACACCACTAACCCCCGATGGCACCGACCCCGATGCCATGGACCCTCGACGGCACTGACTCCCGACGCCACTGACCTCCGACTCCCGACACCTCTTCTGCCTCCTGTTAAACGAATAGGTGCTTGTCGGCCTTCCAGAGGCTGACGGGGTCATAGTTTTGTAAATTATGAGTTAGGTCACATATTTTCTGATTTTGTTATAAAAAACATCATATTTGTGTTGATACGGTGAATTTCAATGTGCAGTTGTTTGACGACCTCCCCGTGCGTTGGACGAGCTCCACCCCTTCATTCGTGGGTGAGCACAAATGACTTCTCCTCCCCCCTTAATTTGCTCTGTTCCGGTCTTTGTGCCGATGAAACTTGGTAACTATAGGTGTCTTCAATCATCAGTATGCGTGACCAGTATGCATCTCCTATTCGACAGGACGACATCTATAAATATGCATGTCTTTGCATATTCATAACCGCCGTCCTTTCGAATTGTCCAACGTTATCCATGGACAGCCCGAGTATGTGTAGATTGGGTTCGTTTTCCTGTATGCTCTACTCCGGATCCGATGCGGAATTTTGTTAGTGCCTCCCTGTTGTTCTTCGAGTACAAATCATCTCTGCTTATTGTCGAGATGTGTATCAGGAGAACAGCAGGGAGGTGCTACCAAAATTCTGCGTTGGATCCGGAGCAGAGCATGGGAAAACGAACCCAATCTACACATACTCGGGTGGGATTAGGACCTATCTTTACCTATTAGCGTGTAGGGTGCATGGACGTAATAAAACTGACAAACTTGATTAACGGATGAATATAGATGATGAATTATATTTATATATATTTCTTGTGTGTTTAGTAGGTAGGCAAGATGAGTGATTGCGCTTGGATGTACACCGGTCACCCTAGTCAGAAAGAAATGACCATTGAATGGTTAACAAAAACCAAGGAGTTTTTGAGCGCCACATTTGCAAATGGCCAGGAAATAACCTGGTGCCCCTGTGTTCGATGCGACAACCATAAAAATTGGACACGGGATGAAATGGGTAAACACTTGCAGAAGTGGGCTTTTACGCCTGATTATACGGTGTGGAGATTTCATGGCGAGTCTGCCCATTGTGCCAGAGCTAAGGTGGTTCGTCATCGCACCAACGAGCATGGTACCGGGATCGAAGACATGGTGCAAGACTTTAATGATGCTTGGGATTCGAACAATGAGCTGGAGGAATCTGCAAAGGCCTTTTATGAAATGTTGGAGTCTTCAAAACGTCCTCTCCACGAGCACACTGAGCTTTGTCAGCTAGATGCCATCGCGCAAGTAATGGCTCTGAAGGCTCAGTTCAACCTAGGCAGAGAATGCTACGACGTGATGATGATGATATTTGGACACTTTCTACCCAAAGGCCATGTATTGCTTACAAACATGTACCAGTCGGACAAAATCCTACGTGCGCTTAAGATGCCCTATGAGAAGATAGATGCCTTATTTAGGCTTGAGTATGCGGGCTTGAACTATTGTCCCATTTGCAAGTCTTCCAGGTATGTTGTGGTAGACAAGGGTATGGGTGAGAAGAGTCAGACCAAAATCCCAGTTAATGTTCTTGGGTACATGCCAATCATACCAAGACTTCAACGTCTTTTCATGGTCAAAGAGACTGCCAGACAGATGATGTGGTATAAATTGGCCAAAAGAACCAAACTAGATGCAGATGGGAATCCGATGTTGGGACACACTTCATACGCTTTTGCTTGGAAGCACTTCGATGCATTACATAAGGACAAAGCGGCAGGTCCATGCATCCTCGAGTCACCATCAGCACGGATGGGTTCAATGTGTTTAGTATGACGGCAACCCAATACAGTTGCTGGCATGTATTTGTCATTCCACTCAATCTCCCCCCCTCAGAGAGATTATGAAAAGAAAGAACATTTTCTTGACATTGATAATTCCAGGGCCCAACTATCCAGGGAAGAATATGAATGTGTACATGCAGCCGCTTAAGGATGAATTGCAAGAAGCTTGGGATAATGGGATCAAGACATATGATGCCGCTACAAAACATAACTTCAAAATGCATGTGTGGTACATGTACTCGACGCATGACTTGCCGGCGTATGTGTTATTCATTGGCTGATGTGTGCATGGAAGGTTCCCGTGCCCCACATGCAAGGCGGCTCTTGAGTTCTGTTGGCTGCAGGCGGGTCTCAAGTATTCTTGCTTCGACTTGCATAGACAGTTCCTAGATCCTAGCCATAAGTTCAAAAAAGACAAGAAGAATTTCATGAAAGGTAGAGTTGTCAAAAACTCTGCACCACCTGCATTGACAGGCCAACAGACCTTAGATCAGATAAATGCTCTCGAGCCTGATCGAGCGCGTCCAGGGTATTTCAAAGGGTATAATTCGGAGCACGCCTGGAATCACAAGATATGCTTGTGGGATATGCCTTACTTTAAAGACCTCGTTTGCCCACACAACATCGACGTGATGCACACTGAAAATAATATCACCGAGGCTCTTTTTGGTACATTGTTCGGCATAGAGGGAAGTCAAAGCATAATCCTAAGGCTAGAGTCGATCAGGAGGCTATGTGATAGACCGTTACAAAACATGCGACAACCGAAAGGAAAGAAGAACTGGAGGAAGCCAAAGGCACGGTTCAATCTTGGAAGGCCAGCTATGAGGGAAATGATCTTGTGGGTGAAAATTCAGTTCATATGCAATGAATCTAAAGAGGGGAGCGAGTCTTGACGAATTGAAAATACTTGGTCTCAATAGTCATCATTGGCACATAAGGCTTGAGCAGGTAATGCCGGTGATGTTGTGTGGCTTTATCCTTGAGGATGAATGGCTAGTATTGGCAGAGCTGAGCTATTTCTTCCGTGCTCTTTGTGCGAAAGAACTATCGCCTGACGTGCTAGATGAACTGGAAGAGTTGGCGCCGGAGTTGATCTGCAAGTTAGAAAAGATCTTTCCATCGGGCTTCTTTAATCCAATGCAACATTTGATTTTGCATCTCCCGACCGAGGGAAGATTGGGGGGGCCATGCAAAATCGTTGGTGCTTTGCAACTAACAGGATGTAGAAGACGCTTCAAGCAAAATGTAAAAATAAACATAGAATTGAAGCATCGATGGCCGAGGCATTCATTACTAAGGAGGCAACAAACTTCATCACAGCACACTACGAAGCCAAGAATCGTCATTTGCATAATCCGAAGCCTCGGTACAGTGATGGTGACCATGAAAAAGTTCGATCCAACCTCAGCCTATTCCAAGGGAAGCTCGCACCAGACGGTGCTTCGAAAGCAATAACGTTGGATGTCAAAGAATGGCGGACCATTTCGTCGTATATCTTCAACAACCTAACAGAAGTGCGGCCGTACATCGAGTAAGTTCTCGGTACATTGTTTCGCAACTTCTAATTCCTTTGAACTGCTCTTATTCTCGGATATGTGATACAGTCGATACGTCACCAAATTCTCGGATGGAGCGGTGATCCAAAAGGATTCCATCGAAGAGTATGAGCTTCTGGCAAAGCATGGAGGCGGCTATCCTGGTTTCATCTCTCGGTTCAAACAAATGGTAATTTCCATTAGACCATTTCATTTATTCGCCTAGTTTTAATGCAACAATCCTTTCGTATCAAACTTGTAGGCTAATTCAGAGTCTATGGATGCTGAATTGAGACAAGTCGCTAATGGTGTTGACTATAAGGTCTGTTCATTTGACAAATACAACATCAACGGGTATCGCTTTCGTACTTTTGGAAAAGAGCTATCTATGGCCGACCGAAAGTCTACAAATTCTTGTGTCTCGGGTGTTGGAGAAGGAGGTGTCGAGTATAATGGAAGAGTTGAAGCAATTTATGAACTTATATTCTTTGGTGAAAACACACCAAATGGCGTAGTCTTCAAATGTTATTGGTTCCAGCCGAAGGAGACTAGAAGGACTCATGAACATATAGGGCTAGTCGAAATCAAACAAAGCACACATTTAGATGTTCTCGATGTCTATATTACGGCTCAATAGGCGACCCAAGTTTTCTATCTACCATGGGCCTGCCAAACTGATCCAAATCTGAATGGTTGGGATGTCGTTTATGAGGTGCCGTCATGTTTTAGACCACCTCCCATCAATGAAGAGGATTATGAACGTCACATTAACCCAGACACATATGAAGGAGAATTCTTCCAAGAAACACATCTTTCCAAAAAATGTTTCAAGAACCGCTCTACTTCACCCCAGAACATTGAAGTAGAAAGTGACAGTGAATCCGACTTTGCCCCTGAGCCAGAACAAGAAGAGACGAAAGAAGAAGAGGTTACTGTTGTGGATGACCTCTCAATGCTTGACCGATTACATAAAGGAGGCTTTCCACATGTTGCTCCTGATAGTGATGACGATGCATTTATTGATGATAGTGATGATGATGATGCATTTACTGATCCCGGAGCATATATAGACGATGAAGATTATTATTAGTTCATGTCAGGTATACATGATGATGATACACTCAAATTATTACAACATACAAATGTATTATTATTTATGTCGGTGTTCAATTTTTGTATGTTGTACTAATTTTGTTTACTCTTTGTCATGGCAGGTGTTGAAATATGGTGAGGACGGGTCGAGAGCAATCTGAGGCTCCTTCGTCAGCGAGTGCTGGGAGGGGTACTTCCATTCCACCCCCAGACTCTCCGGAGAGCGTTGTATGACAGTATTGGGTCACCCGAGGGCGCTTCTTCATCGGCAAAGTTGCTCGCCGGGAGAGGATGTCGGGGGAAGAAGAGAGCTCCTAAAGCTACATGTGTTGGCCGCGGGATAGGTAGGAAGTGTTCTACGCCTTCCTCACCACCACCCCTAGCTGATTCACCCGAGCACAGGACTGCTATGGTGGACTCGTCTAAGGTGGAGGCTACAAGGACTCTTGTCCACGAGCCTCGGGTCAACGATCCTTCTGTCCCAGATGCTTCGACCCGCGAGACTCTTGTGCTAGACGCTTCGTCCTACGAGACTCCACAGGCTTCCACCGGATGGGATACCTGGCCGAATCTGCATCAGCTAGAGCCGAGTGGCCATGCTGATGGTGGCGGGGATTAGCTTTCTGATAGCGGGGACGAGGTGGTTGAGGGCACCGTCTACCAGCATGGGAGTACACAGCTCCCTCCCGTGTCGGCGACCCACGAGCAGAGGTGGTTTATTAAGTCTGAGTCGCTGAAGTAAGTGCATTTACTCTTTTTAAACCTTTTTCCTTCATGTTTCTTCACATATGTAATGTGTTGGCTTTGTCATACTACAGGGGTTGGATTCACGCCAAGGATGTCCGCAGACCCAACTCCATCCTTGGTGTAATTTTATGGCATAACTTCCCGGGGTTTGTCACGTTCCCCGACGAGGGTCAGCAAGAAGAGGTAGGATTGAAATGGGAGCACTACTAGGCTGCCCTGGCCCCGCTGGAGGAGATGATCGACGGTGTGTTGTGCCACACGAGGGCCGACATGGTGATCAGGAAGTTCTGGGTAATTTCTCCTTTACACAATTAAAAATCAATAATAGCTAGTTTTGTACTAATCAGTGTTGTCTCTTTTGATTGAAGACCTTCTACAAGTGTGAGGAGGGATACGAGGAGGCCACGACTAAGCTTATCGAGTACGAGTGTAGGCGCCTACTACAAAACATACGACACGAGGTTCGGGTATAGGTTGTTCGAGACTACTATGCCTCGCAACGTATTAAGAAGGCCAAGTCGTCATCCCGCCGAAAGTTTCTAGACAAGGAGCAGTGCATGAAGGTAATTACCTATTCCTAAGGCCTTGTACTTAGTTTCCTTGGTTTGATTCGTAGGCGTAGCTCTCAAATTTCTCTTTACTAACTTAGGTGCCCCCGAGATGGTGTGCGGATAAGATGAATTGTTGGGAGGCGTTGGTGAATGAATGGTGCTCTGACCAATGGCGAGTCGTCCACAATGATGCCAAGGAACGATGTGCCCAAATGGAAGGTGTGCCACACCATCAAGGCAATGCCAACTTATTTCAGTTCGGGTGGAACTGGGTATGTGGTTTGCTTCATGATTCCTGTAATTCATTCTTGATGCTAGCCTGGACCCCTTTATTAATACTTTATTCCTCTTTTGTAGGCTCATCACAATAAGATGGAGGTGCCAGAGGTGTACGACCTCTAGCCATGGCCCATACTGCCTCATACAAGAAGGTCAAGGCATTCTCTGAGTCTGACCTCGATAATGCCGAGAACTTCACCAATATCTCCTCCCACAACAAGCTCGTGAGGTACAGAGATGTGGGGAAGGCGGTGAATGGGGAGGACTTTAACCCGAGCCAGCATCCTATTGATCCATACCTTCTGATGATAGTTGGCCATGGGAGGACCCATGGATCGATAGCCATTGGAGATGGACTTATACGGTCTTCGAGCACTCTCCGGCAGATCAAGGCGCGCCAAACGAGCTCATGTCCTGAGATGCTGCCTCGTCCACGGCTAGTCCAGCTCGCCATTGAGGTTAGTCATACGGACTCATATAGCTTTCCTCCATTACATTGTGTGTGCGAACAAAAATGATTACAATGCTAACAAGGAGTTGTGTTGCAGGCTGCTCTGCAGAAAGAGAGAGAGACAACCCAGACACTTTTGGTGGAACAGGCCCGATAGGCGACGGAGGAGAAGAGGGATTTGGAGGAGAGGATGACTAGGTTGTTGGAGGAGGAGAAGGCACAGAATGATGCGTCTAACCGGGCCATGTACGAGCTCATCATGGTAAGTTTCTTCTTCATATTAGCCAAATCATGCACTACATGTTCTTTTCATTAATAACCAATATGATTGACTTGTCAAAACCAAATGTTCAAACTTTGTGCGAGAAGACCGGCCAGGCCCCTCTCCCGATGCCAGTGAGTTTCATTTCAATGTTCATTAGTTACTAGTCTTAACATTTCTACATCATCATGCTAATGCAAATGATCTTTGGTATAGCATAACTCCCGAGCCGCATCGCACGACCCTTCTCCACAACCAAATAGTGGTCTAGCTGACACCGGCCCAAGCAACCTCGATGCTTCACCTCCATGATGACGAGGATGGTAAGCCCTAATATGCCACTTACTTGGCTCATTTTTTCAAACAAAGACAAACATAGCACTTAGACAAACCTAGAACAATGATAAACTTAGCACTTAGACAAATGTCATATTTTACCTAAGTTAGCTTTGTTTCCTCTAAAATGACATAGTAAGCTTACTTACCTCCAAAATGACATATTGTACCTAAGTTAGCTCTAAAATTACCTATACTTAGCATTGTTTCCTCCACACTGGCATAATAAGCTTAGTTAACTCAAAAATGGCATAATAGACTTGGTATCCTCATAGATGCCATAGACTTAGCTTATTTTCTTGCAAAATGACACAATAAGCTTAGTTAGGTAAAAATGTGATAATTACCTAGGTTAGCTCTAAAATGACACAAATAAGCAATAAGAAGAAGAAAAACAAGAGGAGGCAGAGAGAGAAGAAAAACGCTTCTTCATCTTCTTCTAATTCTAGATCTTCTTCTACTTCTTAATTCTAGTATTATTTTCTAACTTTCTTATTTCCAATTTTGCAAATTTGATTGAGTTCACGGCAGCTTGCTTTGATGTAGTGGTAGTGTTTAGTTTCTGTTTTCATTTGTATCGATAAACTTACGTGAAACTTTCTACCTATATGTATGAGACTATATGTATGTATGGATGAACCTATTGTAATATGGTGAATAATGTGGTATTTGATACTTTTAATTTGGTATAATTGTTGCTTGATCATATATGGCTGTTGACATTGTTTCTGTGAAATATTTATATACATATCATATATTGTTTCTATGAAAATTGTTGAATATAACAAAAACAAAAAGAGAGGCAATATAACCTCTTTGTTGTCTGCCCCGGACGGCAAAGACCCCTTTGTCGACTGCCCGGACGGCAAAGAGGGCACGTGGCAGCCACCTGCTAACCCTGGGAGCACCAGGCTGGGGCCATTTGGCCTCTTTGCCGTCCGGGGCAGACGGCAAAGGGGGGGCACAGCAAACAACAAAGGGGGGAGCGGAGGCGACCCCGGCAGATGGCAAAGAGGGGTACGGGTGGGGGGCGGCCACGATAGGCAGCAAAGGGGGGGTTGTGCCGTCGGGGGCAGACGACAAAGGGGGGCGAGCGGCAGATGGCAAAGGGATGGGGGTCGTTAGCCACCTAACGGTGGTGCCTCTTTGCCGTCTGCAGGCTGATGGCAAAAAATCTTTGCTGTCAGCTAGGCCGAGGCAGACGACAAAGAACCCCTTTGTCGAAGTTTATTCGGCCCAAAATTTTGCCATCCGCCATTGTGCCCTTTGCCGTCTGCCATGGCAGATGACAAAGTGCCCGATTCCTGTAGTGCACGTCCAAGTTGGTTACAACCCACGATCCGACGTCTCAGATCATGGCGCGTCTATTAAGGACTCTCCGTTCCTGACCGGCAAAAACAAGTGTGTAGGTATGAGCTCGGCTCGGCTCAATCCCGCAACCCGCAGCGTCCAGTCTCTTTGCCGTCTGCAGGCTGATGGCAAAAAATCTTTGTCGTCCGGTGGGCCGAGGCAGACGGCAAAAGAACCCCTTTACTGAAGTTTATTCGGCCCAAAAAATTTCCGTCTACCATTGTGCCCTTTGCTGTTTGTCATGGCAGACGACAAAGTGCCTGATTCCTGTAGTGCATGTCAGGACCGGTTTTCCAGGATATTAATTTCCCAGTAAATGGCCCTTGTGCTCATCAGCCCCAGGTTTACTGTTAGCTGATGAGACACAATCTTGATACAGAAATTCCAAGCAAAATTACAAAATCTAAAGTACAAGACCATCATGATCTATGAGTACAACAAAAGGTTTCTAGTGGTTGGTGGCGGAAGCGGTTCAGGGTCATCAGCGTCTATGGGACTCCATTTCCCACAGGAATAGCTGACCTGGTTAACTCCTATCTTCGCGTGGATGCGATGTTCGATGCCTAGGTTCTTGGATTGTCGTCATAATGCTCCTCTCCACATGCATAATCTAACCAAGACAATAGCCAGGGACAAGCCAGTGAGTACTTTGAATGTACTCGCAAACATTATGAAAATAGGTATAACATAGTACTGGTATTCATGCACTGAATTTAACCCATGGTCACTTAACCAGTCACAAAATAAAACTTCATGATGCATGCAAGCAGGTCATTCATATTAAACATGAATAAGCTATCAGAGGCTAGAAATAAAATAGACCGATCGGGTGTCTGAAGCGATGCCTTGAAAGGATAATAATATAAAGCATGCCTCAGTCGGGCGTCTGAGCGATGCCACATAAAGGGCTTATAAGGAAAAATAAATAATCAGCATGCCATAGTCGGGCGTCTGAGCGACGCCACATAAAGGGCTTATAAGGAAAAAATAAATAATCAGCATGCCACAGTCGGGCGTCTGAGCGATGCCACATAAAGGGCTTATAAGGAAAATAAATAATCAGCATGCCACAGTCGGGCGTCTGAGCAACGCCACATAAAGGGCTTATAAGGAAAAATAAATAATCCGCATGCCACAGTCGGGCGTCGGAGCGACGCCACATAAAGGGCTTATAAGGATAATCACAATGAATATCCAGGAGGTAGAACCTTCCCAGGGATGCTCAATAATTCAAATAACATAAATGGTTAGTCCATAATAATAATAATCATAACCATCATTTGTCACTTGTCATGATAAATATTCCAGTTTAGAAGTTTTCCTCCAAAGACCAACACTAAGACCAACACTTGACCAATCCCAGACTGTAGTCCTTAACCCTGGACACGGCTATTCGAATAGGTATTAACTCTGCAGAGGTTGTACTCTTTACCCATAGCCAACGGATTTCAGTAGTCAAAAAGGACTAGTTCCGTCTATGCTATTTTAGAAGAAAACACACCTAACCCATACACACCCATTTCACATCCCGATGCCAGGTATCACCCTAGGCAATGATCAAGAAAAACGTTAAGACGGGGAGGCCAACACCTCGAATAGCATGGGATCAAATTTATATCGTACGCTCTAAGGGGTGCCCCCCTCTCGGTCCCAACCGGAAACACCCATTCCCCCTACCCGGATGACGGGCTTTAATCCAGGGCCATGGAACCCTCATCACGGCCCCTCTATTCGGTGTGTACATGGGAAGAGGTTTGCAATGTACTAAACCATATTATTTGAAGAAAACATGTGGCAGTACAAAAAGAAGGAGAATGAAGACAAGACTCGATCTATGGTCGACTCAGGAGGTTGTGTACTCTCTGCATGTTTAGCACAACAAACATATTTCATGACATTAGACAGAATCACCACTCATCGTACCCCTTCATGCCTTACTGACCATTCTCGCTCCAACAAGATGTCAGCACCAAGCTCGTGTCTACCCAAGACAGAGACTTCTCTCGATTCCTTCCGATAGGCATGAACGGCATACAAGGGTGAATACTTTCAAGAGCATATCAATTCCAACAGCAAGGAATTTTCGTCATGCATTTGTAAACATGATCACACCGTCACATGAAATAATGCATACTTCAGGTTAACTCGATGTTGTAGTCACATCAAACAACACACAAAAAATATATTATACCAGGGTTCAAAATGCTTGCCTTCAATGTGTATGTATTTGAGGTGCACTCCAAAACTTTATCTTCACTCCAAATTCCTATTTGAAAATATTCTAATTAAAACACAATTCAAAAACAGCGCAAAAAGTTGTCTTGGAATTTTTTTAAATAAATATGAAAATAAACTAGGTGAAATTTGGGACAGGTGGGAAAAAAATAAATTCCATTGGGTTTTTATTATAAAATTTAGAGCAAGTCAAAGTCTGGTCAAATTTCTATTTTTAAATAAAACAGATAAAAGAAAACGATTCGAACGAAATACGCTTTCGGGAAAAGAAGACGTACTCCAGGGTTTACGCTTTCACTTAAGACAGCTCCGGCTCGTCTCTGTCACTGACGAGCGGGGCCCTCAGACAGGTTTGACCATGGTCAAACCGGTCCTCTCCCTCCTCCAGCTGAGGGGAGGAGAGGTCTCCGGTGACCGTCGCCAATGAAAGACAGCTCCTCGCGGGGTCCTAGGCAGGGGAACAGGTCCACGAGATCCTTGCGGTTCTCCCGGTGGCCGACAGGGGCGCGAGGGTGGACGGGGCCGTCGATGACATCGTCTCCGGCAGACGGCAGCGTTGGGGGCAGAAGGGATCTCCCCCCATGGTGGCTCCTGGCCGGGGCTGAGAGGTGGGGCAGCTCCGTGAGGTTGAGAGGAGACCAATGGCGATAGTGGTAGGACTAGGGTGGCCCTGGTCATGACAGGCTAGACCGGAGTGCAGCGACGGCCGAAACTACCGGAGGTGGGGAAGATGACGGCCTCAGGTCAAATTGGGGAGATGGGGGGCTTCCTACCATTGGAATGAGGCTGCTGATGAGCTTAGGCATGGTCGGGGGTGCTATATATAGCGGGGCTAAGGCGGTTCAGCGACGGTGGGGATAAGATCGCCAGCCTGTTGCAAGGGCAACGTGGCGACGACTGGCGTTGGTCGGCACTATCAAACGATCTCCCTACTACTCAAGGGGGCGAGCTGGCGCGCGCGTGTAGCTGGGGCGGTGCTGCCATGGTAGGGCCGGGCTGTAGCCGGCGGCTAGCCACCAAGGGGCTCGCAGCGGTGGCGTTGCGGGGTGCCAGAGGCAGCAAAGTGGCACAGGCAAACGGATGAGCACGGGGCTTGGCCCTGCGGGCGAGCAAAAGCTGGGGGCGCGGGGTTAAGCAAACGCAGTGGCTCGGTTGCGCGCGCATGCAAAACGTGCGCTCTAGGCATGCCCAGAGCATGCACGCCATGTGCTCGGCGAATTGCCAAGGCATGCTAGGAGGCTCTAATGCACATGAGGTTTAGCAGGGTGGGGTTTTAGGCCAAGATATAGCTATGAGACATGCTGGTTTGGTCTGGGAAGCTTGTCCACAATGTAGTCTTATAACCATGCCAATACTGGTCAAACCCACAAGGTGTTCGACAGAATGCCATGGGCATCCAGGCAATTCTTCTAGTGGTCAAAATCTCCAGGTTGGGGTCTCTTTAGATCCACAAGAATATGGCATGGTTAGTTTGAGAAAAACAGAAACTTGTTAGTGCAAGTTTTGCAAAACTACAGTTCTGGACAAAAAATAAAGGCTATTATTGCATGTGCTAAAAATCTTCTAATGGGTCTGGTCTCCTGGTCTTAAGGGTTTGGTAGGGTGGACTATTAGCAGGAAAAATCCCAAGGTCACTAGAGCAAAATAAAATAGGATTGCATTACAAATCACCAAACTGGACCAGAAAACAAATGTGCATGGTTTGCTCAAATTTTTCAAAACACAAAGTTGTATCTTTGCATAAAAGTGATTTAGTAACCTCACATGTCTTCTACAAATTTTTGTAGAATTTTTAAGTGAAGTTACCAAATGGTTGTAGTGCAAATGAGGCTCCAAAAGTTATGAGAAACCATTTAAAAATGAATAAAGCTTAGAAGAATAGTTATAAAAATATTCCCACTAATCATACAGAATGAAAATAATTGTTCTTGGGAGGAATTCAAGTCCAACATTTATTTTTGAAAAGTTTCTACTGGGAGGGAAAACTCCACAATTTAGAAGAAAGGAGTGATTCTGAACTCAATAGTTGATCCAGAAAATAAAAATTTAATTTCCTGGCAAAATTTTAATTAATAAAACATGGTCAAATTTTCGGGATGTTACAGTGCACGTCCGAGTCGGTTACAAACCACGTTCCGATGTCTCAAATCATGGCGCGTCTATTAAGGACTCTCTGTTCCTGACCGGCAAAAATAAGTGCGTAGGTATGAGCTCGGCTCGGCTCAATTCTGTAACCCGTCGTGACGAGGCGTGGTGAGGCGAGCAAGGAGGAGGAGTGTGTGAGGGCCTCTTCTCTTCCCATTCTCTTACAAGTGCTAGAAGAGCTCACCTTATAAAGAGGTTTTGCTCTCCCTCCACCAGCATGGTGGGATTAAACTTTAGTCCCACCCACACCACACCAATAGCCAACACACATGGGCCATGAGAGTTTCAGATTTTTGGATGGGCTTTGGGCTAAAGGCCTCTTAGAAAAAATCCAACAATCCCCCACAAAGTCTCATTGGCACATCTCATAATTTCTTAGTTCCAAAACATTGTTTATATAGCGGTTCTTGATGGAGACTGTTAAGTTGAACTTCCATTTAGAAATTGATGCGACACTAGATCACAACTTGAATAGTGGATTATGCCTTGAACTATAAGTTTTCTGTGAGTCTAGTTTCACACAAATCCTTAACCGGTACTGGGCTGCTGCAAGGTTTCCCCGTGGGTGGAGCGTATACGTCATACTCCAAGGCCTTTCATGAATTTATTAGAGAACAACCAATTCTCACAGACTGCGACATTTACAGTCAAATTCATATAGGTGTGTTCCTCAGGAGATGTTCTGTAGGACAACATCTCTGCTTACCAAAATAAGCCACTTGGAACACATTAAGATAGGTATCAACCTGCCATGCAGATTATGAGAGTATTGCATCTTCACGCAGTGGGATAGCAAATATAGGGATACTCTCCTTCTAGCTGTCCAATAGCTTGTCTCCCACTTCTACTTCACGAGATCTCCGATCACATAGAGTGGGTTACCACTATGGACAACTCATACGGTGGGTCTCAAACCAATCTCCATCGATGAATTTTCTATCACATTATGTGATAAACCCTTTGTGAAGGGATCTGCCAAGTTTTTAGACGTTTGGATATAATCCACCGCAATAACACCAGAGTTCTTCATTTTTCTGACAGATTTCAATCTCCTCTTCACATGCCTTGAGGACTTCATATTATCCTTTGAACTGTTTATCTTTATGATCACAGTTTGATTATCACAGTTCATCAGGATAGCGGGTATTGGTTTTCCAACCATAGGTAAGTCCATCAAGAGCTAGCGATGCCAATCTGCTTCAACAGTGGTTGCGTCTAATGCTGTGAGTTCTGCTTCCATAGTAGACCTCATTAAGATGGTCTGCTTGCAAGACTTCCAGGAAACAGCGCCACCACCAAGTGTAAAAACATAACCACTTGTGGCTTTAATCTCATCAGCATCAGATATCCAGTTTGAGTTACTATAACCCTCTAGTACCCTCGAGTACCCGGTGTAGCGAATCCCATACTCGCGGTGCCTTTCAAATAGCGCATAACTATCATCTCCCGGTTTTTATACAAACCGGCTTAGTTTGCTCACAGCAAACGAGATGGCAGGCCTCGTGGCACTTGCCAAATACATAAGCGAGCCAATAATTTGAGAATACATTAGTTGATCTCTAGCAATTCGTCGATTCTTTCGAAGCAACACACTAGCATCATATGGAGTTGGAGAGGGCTTGCAGTCGCTATACCCAAAACGACTCAAGACCTTTTCCACGTAGTGAGATTGAAGTAGTGTAATCCCACCATTCTCATCTCACAACAGCTTGATGTTCAGTATAACATCAGCTACTCCAAGATCCTTCATCTCAAAACAGCGAGATAAGAAATCCTTATCCTCCTTGATTAAATCAAGGTTGGTTCCAAAGATCAGTATGTCGTCGGCATACAGACAGAGAAGAACTCCTTCGCCCCCACCATGGCGATAGTATACACACTTGTCAGCTTCATTTATAATGAAGCCTGCACCAATTAATGCTCTTTCGAACTTCTCATGCCACTGCTTAGGAGCTTGTTTAAGGCCATATAAAGACTTCAATAACTTGCACACCTTTCCTTCATGACCAGGTACTACATAACCATCGGGCTGATCCACGTAAATTTCCTCATCAAACTCTCCATTGAGGAAAGCCGTCTTAACGTCCATTTGATGAACGAGAAGACCATGTGAGGCAGCCAGCGATAGTAGCACCCGAATGGTGATCAGTCTAGCCATTGGTGAGTAAGTATCAAAGAAGTCTTCACCTTCTTTCTGGGTATAACCCTTGGCCACAAGCCTTGCCTTGTACTTTTCAATTGTACCATCAGGTCTAAGCTTTTTCTTGAACACCCACTTACATCCTATAGGTTTGCATCCATAAGGACGATTGGTGACTTCCCAGGTTCCATTAGCTAAAATGGAATCCATCTCGCTACGGACAGCTTCCTTCCAGTAGTCAGCATCAAAAGATGCATAGGCTTCTGAAAGAGTCCTGGGTGTGTCATCCACGAGGTACACAATGAAATCATCACCAATAGACTTTGAAGTCCTTTGTCTCTTCCTCCTTATAGGAGTTTCATTGTCATCCTCCTCAGGGTTCTCAATGTGTTCCGTCTCAATGGTGGGTTCAGGAATTATAGAAAATTCCTGAGTAGATAGAGTAGGTATCTCTTGATTTGATGAGTTAGACATATCCTTCATAGGAGATATGTCCTCAAATAAAGTGGCATCATTTGACTCCATAATCGTACCAACATGCATGTCGGGTACCTCAGATTTTATTATCAAAAATCTATAGCCAATGCTATGAAAAGCATAACCCAGAAGAACACAATGCACGGTTTTTGGTCCAAGCTTGTGCTTCTTGGGAATTGGTATATTCACTTTCGGCAAACAACCCCAAGTACGTAGATGAGAGAGTGTTAGCCTTTTCCTTTCCCATTCCTCAAATGGAGTAATGGTTTTATGCTTTGTGGGAACTCAGTTTAGGACATGACATGCAGTCATTAGCGCCTCCCCCCACCATGCCTTGGAGAGACCTGATGTGTCTAACATGGCGTTAACCAAATCAGTCAGAGTACGGTTCTTTCTTTCGGGTACCCCATTTGACTGAGGTGAATAGGGAGGCGTCCTCTCATGGAATATACCATGTTCCGCACAAAACGAGTCAAATTCATTGGAAAAACACTCTACACCACGATAAGACCTAAACCGTTTAATTTTTCAATCAAGTTGGTTCTCTGCTTCAGCTTTATAGTTTTTGAAGAAGTTTAAAGCCTCATCTTTTGATTTCAGAAGATACACATAGCAATATCTAGTGGAGTCATCGATCAACGTCATGAAATATTTCTTTCCACCTTTTGTCGACACGCCATTCATCTCACACAGATCAGAATGGATAAGCTCTAGTGGCGCCAAGTCTCTCGCCTCTCCAGTCTTATGGGACTTGCGAGGTTGCTTAGCTTGCACACATACTTGGCACTTGGATCCTTTGACGGTAATGAATTTCGGAATTAAACTCATATTGGCTAGCCGCATCATGCAACCAAAGTTAATATGACAAAGTCGTGAATGCCAAATATCAGATTCATTATCGTGGCAAACATTATTAATAAATTTAGTGCAAATATCTGACAAAGACAGGCGGAACAAGCCTCCGCACTCATAGCGTTTTCCAACAAATTGTCCATACTTGGAAATAACAAATTTATTGGACTCGAAAACCAACTTAAATCCATCTCGACACAAACGGGAATCGCTGACGAGATTTTTATTGATGAAGGGCACATGATGAACGTTCTTCAGGCGCACGATCTTCCCCGAAGTAAACTTCAGATCAACCGTACCGACCCCTCGAACAGTGGCATGTGACTAGTTCCTCATTAGCATGGCAGAAGTCCCTGTGACCTGATAAGAACAAAATATAGATGCATCAGCACAAACATGTACATTGGCGCTGGTGTCAATTAACCAATCTGGAGAATGACATACTGAAAGATTGGTAGGAAAAATACCGTACCCAGAATCCTTCATATCAGTATCACCGATGATAACATTAGCGGACTTGCCGCTCTTCTCATGTTCGTGCTGCTCATAGCGGTTAGGACATTTAGGAGCCTAGTGATTAGGATCACCGCAAACATGGCATAGTCTCTTCCCCTTCTTATGAGAATTCTTCTTGAAGTTGGTAGATTGTGATGGCTTGTTCTTAGCAACAAACTTGCCTTTGCCCTGAGATTTGTTCTTGTTATTTTGGGGCTTGTTGAGATGGAAGTTCTTCTTCTGCACCACGTGGGCACTAGAAGCTCCCTCAACATCTCGAGCACGTGTGTCTTTTGCTCTCGCCTTCTCTTCAACATCAAGAGTTCCAATGAGATCCGAAACGGAAAACTCTTGTCTCTTGTGTTTCAGAGAAGTAGCAAAATTGTTCCACGAAGGTAGAAGCTTGGCAATGATGCCCCCGGCCACAAACTTGTCTAGCAACACACACTTGAAGTACTCAAGCTCCTTGGCGAGAGACTGTATCTCATGAACTTGTTGAACAATAGAGCGCTCATCAAATATCTTGTAGTCATAGAATTGCTCCATGACGTACAACTCGATATCAGCGTCCGAGGCTCCAAACTTGGCCTCGAGCGCAGCCCACATGTCATTGCCGTTGTCAAACGACATAAACGAATCCACAATGGAATCGTTAAGAACACTCAGAAGGGCACCCTTGAAGAGTGTATCGATCTTCTCAAAAGCTTCCTGCTGTGCAGGATTAAGATCACCCTCAGGCTTACCCTTGGTGGCGTCATAGCAGTACATGGTCTGAAACCAGTAAACTGCTCTCATGCACCATCTCTTATATTGCACCCCCTTGAAGGTGGGCGGCTTCAAATGCGCAGCAAAACCACTTCGAGTAAATTGCCTATAATCAGGTTTTTGAATTGTTGAGTATATGAGCAAATTACTACAATATTTAATCCGAATAAGCATAAAATAAATCATGAAAACAAGAGCATAGCTTAAACTAATCATGCAGACTAGCATCGTAAATGAGTAGATCAAATCTACGACACAAACTAGACACATAAATTCTAGCATGATCTCAAACAGAGAAGACAAGATTGCATACGGTGCAGCGAGAGTAGAACCACCAGCATTGATGTTGTCGCCCATGTCGTTGAGGAAGAGGTTGCCGAGATCGGGGAAGAAGTCGTCGTCGAGGAAGTCGTCGCTGCCAGCAGTCGCGCGAGTGCGCTCCTCAAAAACCTGATCGCCCTTCTCCCGTACAAGATCACGAGAGGCGAGGTTCCGGAGGCCTGCTGTCCTTCTCGCGGTGCATGCCGGAAGGAGGGATGGAGAAGACTTGTATGGCGGCGCAATGATCTGGAACGGTGCAAAACCATATGTTGCGACGGCGGCTAGGGTTGGCAAGGACCTCGCGTATATATATGCACGGCAGGGTAGAAAGACGTGGACTGAACCCACGTCCGAGTCGGTTACAACCCACGATCCGACGTCTCAGTTCGTGGCGCGTCTATTAAGGACTCTTCGTTCCTGACCGGCAAAAATAAGCGCGTAGGTATGAGCTCGGCTCGGCTCAATACCGCAACCCGTCTTGACGAGGCGTTGTGAGGCGAGCGAGGAAGAGGAGTGCGCGAGGGCCTCTTCTCTTCCCATTCTCTTACAAGTGGTAGAAGAGCTCACCTTATAAAGAGGTGTTGTTCTTCCTCGACTAGCGTGGTAGGACTAACCACACCACACCAACAACCAACACACATGGACCATGAGAGTTTTAGATTTTTGGATGGGCTTTAGGCCAAAGGCCTCTTAGCAAAAAATCCAACATATTTTGCTTTCCAAACTCAGTGATCCAACCCTCAGGGTTATTATTTTGCTTCCCGAACTTAGTAATCCAATTATTTGCAGCATTGTGCATTGGACCAGATCTCAAAGCACTTTGGGATTAATTCCTGTACTCCTCCATCTCTGGGTACGACCCACGCAGGGGATTCTTCATTCGATAACTATTGACAATATCAATAGAATGCAGGTATTTGTCCATTGATGATGTGCGGATGTCAAAATCCAATTCCCTGCCATGGTTGACCTTATTTCCGTCTGTAATTGCAAATTCCAGTGTGTGGATTGTCTGACTTGTTCCAAATCTGCTCCTTTATTGTCTCACTGTAAGAGAATCAAGGATCAGATAACATAGTTTCTACTGAAGCGTTGTACAAGGCAAACAGATGCTTATTGCTCTTGTGACTGAAACTATATATTGAGTTAGTCCTTGACAAGGTATGGACATCTGATTCCAAAACTGAAGGTGTTACGCATCATATATTAATTAAAATTAAAATCTTTCATAAGGGTTCCTATACATTTTCAGATGTTGATGTGAATCAGGATGGAAAATTGAGAGAGCGGAGTGGTAGAACTTTGTCTCACGAAATACATATACATCCTTTATGAAGGAAATGACTCTTTCATATATTAAGTTAGCCTTATATACCCATGCAGGAGAGCATTTCAAGGTAATAGCTAATTTTGTTCTTGATCATATGAACTGAAAATCATTTTCCTTAAACAATGAGGACACAAAATTTCATTAGCATTAAATGCAAAGAAAATAAAAGCTCTTCAATTTACACCGTGCTTTCATGTTTTCCTTAAGGGATTTGTCTGGAATCGTTGAATGGAATGGTTATGTAGAAACCTGATTAAAAAAACTGTTTTAGGAAAATTGTTCTGTTAGTTTCATTGTGTAACTGACAGGTCAACCGGCAACATGTTGATCTCCGATTCTCTAAAACCTGCTCCTATAACTGCAAATATTCGTTCACGGTATTCAGGTCCAAACATAAGTAACAACCTATTTGAGCAAGTTGGTAACACATTCAGATCAGGAGTAGTAGAAATTCTTCAGGTCATTTGGATCTTGAATTGCCGGTATTGAAGTATGTGTTATTTTTTAACTCAACCCTCTTCCTGGTTTTGGAACTGTTAAAATACAAGCTTGCTCATAGGGTGATGACATTTTCACAAAAGAAACCAAGGTATTGTGTATAGAGATTTCTTACAGGGATAACACTGGTTTGTTCCGCACTCATGCTAATCCTTTTAATAGTGATTCTTTTTATTGAGAGCAACTCCAACCGACCGATCCATTTCATCCTCCCGCGTCCGTTTGGGTTGCTGCAGACAGAAAAGATTGCCCAATGCGCCGACCCAAAGGGGCGCGCGTCTGTTTTTTGTCCGCCCGCGACCCATTTACGGTCCAAATTTGAGCCGCATTTGCGTCGACGCAGATACGAAACGGACGCGCGCGTCGCCTGCCCTTGTCCTCCATCTGGCCCGCATGTCGGCAGCACAACGGCCATTTCCTCTGTCCTCTTTTCGGCCCCTGCCACTAGGCCACCTCCGCCTTCCGCCGCCGCCGCTTTTTTTTCGCCGACGCAGCCGGCCATCCGTGCATAGATAGGTCATACCGATGGCCGCCACTCCTTCCCACGCCGCCGCCCCGTTCCGCTGACCCTGGCAGCCTCCCTCGACGCTGTCACCGTCCGCTTCGCCGGCTCATTCCACGACACCCGCAAGCTGTTCGATAGTTTGCCCCAAGGTACAAATGGACTCTAACGACGAGTTCTTTTTCTACAATGTTCTTATGGACTCAGATGATTCTTCATCCGACGACGAGGAGATCGTGGCAGCTGCCTTGGTCATCCATGACCACCTCGGTAGGCAGCGGCCTATGTTTAGGGGCTCTATATCGGGGCATACACCGGTGTTGAATCGCAACCGGGAGAGTGGCCATGTCCTACTCTGGAATGACTACTTCAAGACCCCGAGTCCCCTCTACAAACATCAGATGTTCCGGCGTCATTTCCGTATGGCTAGGCATGTGTTCAATCGTATTCAGGCGGGGGTGGTGGAGTATGACAAGTATTTCGAGTGCAAGACAGATGCACATGGAAATCTTGGTTTCTCCTCTTACCAGAAATGCACTGCCGCCATTCGGATGCTGGCATACGGAGTTTCCGGTGATCTCATTGATGAGTATGCCCGGATGAGTGAGTCCACCTACCTTGAGTCCATGTACCGTTTTTGCAAGGCCGTCACAGCTGTGTTTGGCCCGGAGTACTTGAGAGAGCCAAATGCTACTGATACAGAAAGGTTATTGGCGATGAATGCCAGCAGGGGGTTTCCTGGGATGCTTGGTAGCATAGACTGTATGCACTGGCAGTGGAAGAACTGCCCTTCTGCTTGGCAGGGGCAGTACAAAGGTCATGTCCAAAAATGCACTGTGATACTTGAGGTCGTTGCTTCACAAGATCTCTGGATTTCGCACTCTTTTTTCGGCATGGCTGGATCTCACAATGATATCAATGTGCTCCAGCGGTCTCCAATGTTTGCTAGGATGGCCGAAGGCAATGCCCCGCGGGTCGATATTGAGATCAATGGCCACCACTACGACAAGGGATATTATCTAGCTGATGGTATCTATCAAAAGTGGACAACTCTCGTCAAGACAATCTCCAACCCCCAAGGAGAGAAGAAAAAGAGATTTTCCCAAGAGCAAGAAAGTGCTAGGAAGGATGTTGAGCGTGCCTTCGGTATTCTGCAATCTTGTGTTGGGGAACGTTACATGGGAAACAAAAAAATTCCTACGCTTCACCAAGATTAATCTAGGAGATGAGAATCTATGAGGGGAGAAATTGGATCTACGTACCCTTGTAGATCTCTAAGCGGAAGCGTTAAAGAACGCATTTGATGTAGTGGTACGTCACCGCGATCCAAATCGCAAGCCATCCCACGAACTCCCGATCAAGTACCGAACGGACGACACCTCCGCGTTCAGCACACGTGCAACTCAGTGAAGATCTCCGCCTTCTTGATCCAGCAAGAGGGAGCGGAGAGGTAGACGAGTTCTCCAGCAGTGCGACGACGTTGCGGCGATGGTGGTGGAGCAATTCCAGCAGGCCTTTGCCTAAGCACTGCTAAAAACCAATCTAGAGAAGAAAACGATCTAGAGGAAGAAGAGGGCAGCACTTGGCAGAATTAGGGTTAGGGGCTGCCCTCAAAATCCTCTAGTATATATAGGAGGGAGGGGAGAGGAGGCAGCCATAGCCTCTCCTCCAAGGAGAGGTTCGGCCGAAGCCTAGGGGGAGAGTCCACCTCCCACAAGGGAGGTGGATTCCAAGTCGGACTCCTTCCCAAACTTGGCCCCTACTCTATCTCTTTCTCCATGCGCATAGAGCCTCTTGGGCTCGCTTGCCTAGCCCATCAAGGACTGGTGCCCCACCTCTAAAGCCCATGTGGCCCCTTGGGGTATGTGGGCCCCACTTGGTGGTCCTCGGAACCCATTCGTCACTCACGGTACACTGTCGAAAATGCCCGAAACTTTTCCGGAGTTCAAACACCACTTTCCTATATATCAATCTTTACCTCCGGACTCTTCCGAAGCTCCTCGTGACATCCGGGATCTCATCCGGGACTCCGAGCAACCTTCGGTCATCACCATACATAACTCTATACTACCAAAACATCACCGAACCTTAAGTGTGCAAAGCCTGCGGGTTCAAGAACTATGTAGACATGACCGAGACACCTATACAGTCAATAACCAATAGCGGGACCTGGATGCCCATATTGTTTCCTACATATTCTACGAAGATCTTTATCGGTCGAACCTCTATGTCAAGGATTCAGTTAATCCCGTATGATGTTCCCTTTGTTCTTCGGTATGTTACTTGCCCGAGATTCGATCGTCGGTATCTCCATACCTAGTTCAACCTCTTTACCGGGAAGTCTCTTTACTCATTTCCGTAATACAAGATCTTGTGGCTAACACTTAGTCGCATTGCTTGCAAGGCTTATTGTGATGTTGCATTACCGAGTGGGCCCTGTGATACCTCTACGTCACATGGAGTAACAAATCCCAGTGTTGATCCATGCCAACCCAATAGACACCCTCGGAGATACCTATAGAGCACCTTTATAGTCACCCAGTTATGTTGCGACATTTGATACACACAGGGGACTCCTCCAGTGTTCGTGAGTTTCATGATCTCATGGTCATAGGAACATATACTTGACATGCAGAAAACTGTAGCAATAAACTCACATGGTCATATGCTATGTTTATAGTTTGGGTCTTGTCCATCCCATCATTCTCCTAATGATGTGATCCTGTTATCAAATGACATCACATGTCAATGGCTAGGAAACCTTGACCATCTTTGATCAACGAGCTAGTTCACTAGAGGCATACTAGGGACAAAGCGTTGTCTATTTATCCACACATGCAATGTGTTTCCAATCAAGAAAATTATAGCATGGATAATAAACAATTATCATGAACAAGGAAATATAAAAATAAACATTTTATTTATTGCCCCTAGGGCATATTTCCAACAGTCTCCCACTTGCACTAGAGTCAATAATCTAGTTCACATCACTATCTGATTTACATTGTAATGAATCGAACATCCATGCAGTTCTGGTGTTGATCATGTTTAGCCCTTGGAAGAGGTTTGGTCAATGGGTCTGCAACATTCAGATCCGTGTGCACTTTTCAAATATTTATGTTCTTCTCCTCGATGTAATCGCGGATGGAATTGAGCTTCGCTTTATGTGTCTGGTCCTCTTGTGAAACCTTGGTTCCTTGGCCAGAGCAATGGCACCAGTGTTGTCACACAACAGAGTCATTGGATTCAGTGCACTGGGCAATACTCCAAGATCTGCCATGAACCGCTTCATCCAGACACCTTCCTTCGCTGCCTCCGAGGCTGGAATGTACTCTACTTCGCATGTAGAATCGGCTACCACGCTTTGCTTGGAACTGCACCAGCTTACCGCTCCCCCATTGAGAATAAATACGTATCCAGTTTGCGACTTGGAGTCATCTAGATCAGTGTCAAAGCTTGCATCGACATAACCCTTTACGACAAGCTCCCGATCACCTTCATAAACGAGAAACATTTCCTTAGTCCTTTTAAGGTACTTAAGGATATTCTTGACCGCCGTCCAGTGCTCCATTCCAGGATCACTTTGAAACCTTCCGACCATACTTATGGCAAGGCTGACATCGGATCTTGTGCACAACATTGCATACATGATAGAGCCTATGGTTGAAGCATAGGGGATGACACTCATCTTCTCTCTATCTTCTGCGGTCACTGGGCATTGGGTCTTACTCAACTTCACACCTTGTAACACAGGCAAGAACCCCTTCTTGGACTGATCCATTTTGAACTTCTTCAAAACTTTATCAAGGTATGTGCCTTGTGAAAGAGCTATCAAGCATCTTGATCTATCTCTATAGATCTTAATGCCTAATATGAAAGCAGCTTCTCCCAGGTCCTTCATTGGAAAACTCTTTTTCAAATATTCCTTCACACTTTCCAGCATTTGTATATTGGTTCCAATCAGCAATATGTCATCCACATATAATATTAGAAACGCTATAGAGCTCCCACTCACTTTCTTGTAAATACAAGCTTCTCCATAAACTTGTATAAACCCAAACACTTTGATCACCTCATCAAAGCGCTTATTCCAACTCCGAGATGCTTGCACCAGTCCATAAATGGATCGCTGGAGTTTGCAAACTTTGTCAGCATTCTCTGGATCAACAAAACCTTCTGGTTGCATCATATACAACTCTTCCTCAAGGAAACCGTTGAGAAACGTTGTTTTGACATGCATTTGCCAAATTTCATAGTCGAAATATGCAGCTATTTCTAACATGATTCTGACGGATTTAAGCATCGCTACGGGTGAGAAGGTCTCATCATAGTCAACTCCTTGAACTTGTGAAAAAACCTTTGCCACAAGTCGAGCTTTATAGACGGTGATATTACCGTCCGCGTCCGTCTTCTTCTTAAAGCTCCATTTGTTCTGAATGGCCTTTCGCCCTTCAGGTAATACTTCCAAAGTCCATACTTTGTTTTCATACATGGATCCCATCTCAGATTTCATGGCCTCTAACCATTTCTCGGAATCCGGGCCCATCATCGCTCCTCATAGCTCGTAGGTTCATCGTTGTCCAACAACATGACCTCTAAGACAGGGTTGATGTACCACTCAGGAGCAGTACGCGCCCTTGTCGACCTACGAGGTTCAATGGTAACTTGATCCGAAGCTTCATGATCATCATCATTAACTTCCTCTTCAACTGTCGTAGGCTCCACAGAAACATCTTTCTGCACTGCGCTACTCTCTGGTTGAAGTAAAGGTTCAATAAACTCATCAAGCTCTATTTTCCTCCCACTCAATTCTTTTGAGAGAAACTCTTTGTCAAGAAATGTTCCTTTTTAGTGAAAAACACTTTGCCTTCGGATCTAAGATAGAAGGTATACTCAACTGTCTCTTTCGGGTATCCTATGAAGATGCATTTTTCCACTTTGGGTTCCAGCTTTTCAGGCTGAAGCTTTTTGACATAAGCATCACATCCCCAAACTTTAAGAAACGACAACTTTGGCTTCTTGCCAAACCATAGTTCATATGGCGTCGTCTCAACGGTTTCGATGGTGCCCTATTTAAAGTGAATGTAGCTGTCTCTAATGCATAACCCCAAAACGATAGTGGCAAATCGGCAAGAGACATCATAGAACGCACCATATCTAATAAGGTTCGATTACGACGTTCGGACACACCATTACGCTGTGGTGTTCCAAGCGGTGTCAATTGTGAAACAATTCCACACTGTCTTAAGTGACTGCCAAACTCATAACTCAGATATTCACCTCCTCGATCAGATCGTAGGAGTATTTAATATTCTTGTTACGATGATTCTCAACATCACTCTGAAATTGCTTGAACTTTTCAAACGTTTTAGGATTGTGTTTCATTAAGTAAATATACTCATATCTACTTTAAGTCATCAGTGAAGGTGAGAAAATAACGATATCCACCACGCGCCTCAATGTTCATTGGACCGCACACATCAGTATGTATGATTTCCAACAAATCACTCGCCCATTCCATTGTTCCAAAGAATAGCATTTTAGTCATCTTGCCCATGAGGCATGATTCACATGTGTCAAGTGATTCAAAATCAAGTGACTTCAAAAGTCCATCAGCATGGAGCTTCCTCGTGCGTTTTACACCAATATGACCCAAATGGCAGTGCACAAGAAAGTGGTACTATCATTATCAACTCTAGATCTTTTGGCATCAATGTTATGAACATGTGTATCATCACTATCAAGATTCAATATGAATAAACCCCTCACATTGGGTGCATGACCATAAAATATATTACTCATATAAATAGAACAACCACTATTCTCTGACTTAAATGAGTAACCGTCTCACAGTAAACAAGATCCAGATATAATGTTCATGCTTAACGTAGGCACTAAATAACAATTATTCAAGTTCATCACTAATCTCAATGGTAATCGAAGAGAGAGCGTGTCGACGGCGATCACATCAACCTTGGAACCATTTCCCATGCGCATCGTCACTTTGTCCTTCGCCAGCCTTCGTCTATTCCGTAGTTCTTGTTTTGATTTGCAAATGTGAGCAACCGAACCGGTATCAAATACCCAGGCACTACAACGAGAGCTAGTAAGGTGCACATCAATAACATGTATATCATATATACCTTGTTTGTTGTTGTCCGCCTTCTTGTCAACTAGATACTTAGGGCAGTTCCGCTTCCAGTGACCAGTTCCCTTGCAATGAAAGCACTCAGTTTCTGGCTTGGGTCCAGCCTTGGGTTTCTTCATGGGAGGGGCAACTGTTTTGCCACTCTTCTTGGAGTTACCCTTCTTGCCCTTGCCATTCTTCTTGAAACTAGTGGTTTTATTGACCATCAACACTTGATGTTCTTTCTGGATTTCAGACTCAGCGACTTTCAGCATCGCAAACAGCTCGGCGACTGACTTGTTCATCCCGTGCATGTTATAGTTCATCACAAAGCTCTTGTAGCTAGGTGGCAGTGATTGAAGAACTTTGTCAGTGATCGCCTCTGATGGAAGGGGCATTCCCAACTCCGCCAGACGAGTCGAATACCCAGACATTCTGAGTATATGTTCACTGATAGACCCGTTCTCCTCCATTTTGCAAGCATAGAACTTACCGGAGGTCTCATACCTCTCAATACGGGCATTCTTCTTAAAGATAAACTCCAACTCTTGGAACATCTTATATGCTCCATGACGTTCAAAACGTCTTTGAAGTCCCGGTTCTAAGCCATACAATATTGCACACTGAACTATTGAGTAATCTCCAGAACGTGCCTCCCAAGCATTCTTAACGTATTCGGATGACATGTCTTCGGGTTGGTTACCAAGCAGTGCATCAAGGACATATGACTTCTGGGAAGCCGTGAGGATAAACCTCAGATTACGTGCCCAGTCCACAAAGTTACTTCCATCATCTTTCAACTTAGCTTTCTCTAGGCACACATTAAAATTCAGGGGTGCTACTGCGCAAGCCATTGATCTACAACATAAATATGCAAAGGTTACTTAGACCATTGTTCAAGATAATGAGTTTAGTTAATCAAATTACTAAAGCTCCCACTCAAATTGACATCCCTCGGGTCAACTGAGTGATACATGATCCATTCACCAACTCAAACCCGATCATCATGCGAGTTAAGGTGGTTTCAATGGTGAACATCATCATGTTGATCATATCTACTATATGACTCATGCTCGACCTTTCGGTCTCTTGTGTTTCGCGGCCATGTCTGTACATGCTAGGCTCGTCAAGTTTAACCCGAGTGTTCTGCATGTGCAACACTGGCTTACACCCATTGTATGCGAACGTAGAGTCTGTCACACCCGATCATCACGTGGTGTCTCGACACGATGAACTTTCGCAACGGTGCACACTCGAGGAGAACACAGTTCATCTTGAAATTTAAGTGAGGGATCACCTTATAATGCTACCGTCGTCCTAAGAAAAATAAGGTGCATAAAAGGATTAACATCACATGCAATTCATAAGTGGCATGATATGGCCATGAACTTGTGCTTTTGATCTCCATCATGAAAGCACCGGCATGATCTCCATCGTCACCGGCATGACACCATGATCTCCATCATCTTGATCTACATCAACGTGTCGCCATCGGGGTTGTCGCGCCCACCATGCTTCTACTACTATTGCTATCGTTTAGCGATAAAGTAAAGCATTACATAGCGCTTAATGATTGACACGCAGGTCATACAATAATTAAAGACAACCCTATGGTTCCTGTCGGTTGCCGTACTCATCGACATGCAAGTCGTGATATTCTATACAAAAACATGATCATCTCATACATCACATATGTCACGTCATGAAATTGGTCATATCACATCACAACATATCGTGCAAAAACAAGTTAGACGTCCTCTAATTGTTGTTGCATGTTTTACGTGGCTGCTATGGGTATCTAGCAAGAACAATTCTTACCTACACAAAAACCACAACGGTGATATGAAGATTGATTTTCAACCTTCTACAAGGACTGCCTTAATCAAATTTGATCCAACTAAAGTGGGAGAGACAGACACCCGCCAGCCATCTTTATGCGACGAAGTCACATGTCAGTCGATGGAACACGGTCTCTCATAAGCGTATGAGTAAAGTCGGTCTGAGCCGCTTCATCCCACAATACCGATGAACCAAGAAAAGACTAAGGAAGAAAGTAATCTGAATATCAACGCCCACAAACTCTTTGTGTTCTACTCAAGATCTCATCTATGCATAGACCTAACTCATGATGCCACTATTGGGGAATGTTGCATGGGAAACAAAAAATTTCCTACGCTTCACCAAGATTAATCTAGGAGATGAGCATCTATGAGAGGAGAGATTGGATCTACGTACCCTTCTAGATCGCTAAGCGGAAGCATTAAAGAACGCGTTTTATGTAGTGGTACGTCTCCGCGATCCAAATCGCAAGCCGTCCCATGAACTCCCGATCAAGTACCGAACGGACGGCACCTCCACGTTCAGCACACGTGCAGCTCGGTGAAGATCTCCGCCTTCTTGATCCACCAAGAGGGAGCGGAGAGGTAGACGAGTTCTCTGGAAGCACGACGGTGTTGCGGCAATGGTGGTGGAGCAATTCCGGTATGGCTTCTCCTAAGCACTGCTGAAAACCGATCTAGAGGAAGAAGAGGGCAGCACTTGGCAGAATTAGGGTTAGGGGCTGCCCTCAAAATCCTCTAGTATATATAGGAGGAAGGGGAGAGGAGGCAGCCCTAGCCTATCCTCCAATGAGAGGTTCGGCCGAAGCCTAGGGGGAGAGTCCACCTCCCACAAGGGAGGTGGATTCCAAGTGGGACTCCTTCCCAAACTTGGCCCCTACTCTATCTCTTTCTCCATGCGCATAGGGCCTCTTGGGCTGGCTTGCCCGGCCCACCAGGGGCTGGTGCGCCACCTCTAAGGCCCATGTGGCCCCTTGGGGTATGTGGGCCCCACTTGGTGGTCCCCGAAACCCATTCTCCACTACCGGTACACTGCCGGAAATGCCCAAAACTTTTCCAGAGTTCAAACACCACTTTCCTATATATCAATCTTTACCTTCGGACTATTCCGGAGCTCCTCGTGACGTCCGGGATCTCATCCGGGACTCCGAACAACCTTCGGTCACCACCATACATAACTCTATACTACCGAAACATCACCGAATCTTAAGTGTGCAAACCCTGCGGGTTCGAGAACTATGTAGACATGACCGAGACACCTCTACAGTCAATAACCAATAGCGGGACCTGGATGCCCATATTGATTCCTACATATTCTACGAAGATCTTTATCGGTCGATCCTCCATGTCAAGGATTCAGTTAATCCCGTATGATGTTCCCTTTGTTCTTTGGTACGTTACTTGCCCGAGATTCGATCGTCGGTATCTCCATACCTAGTTCAACCTCGTTACCGGCAAGTCTCTTTACTCGTTTCCGTAATACAAGATCCTATGGCTAATACTTAGTCACATTGCTTGCAAGGCTTATTGTGATGTTGCATTACCGAGTGGGCCCTGAGATACCTCTCCGTCACACGGAGTAACATATCTCAGTGTTGATCCATGCCAACCCAATAGACACCCTCGGAGATACCTATAGAGCACCTTTATAGTCACCCAGTTACGTTGCGACGTTTGATACACACAAGGCACTCCTCCGGTGTCCGTGAGTTGCATGATCTTATGGTCATAGGAACATATACTTGACATGCAGAAAACTGTAGCAATAAACTGAAATGACCATATGCTACGTTTATAGTTTGGGTCTTGTCCATCCCATCATTCTCCTAATGATGTGATCCCGTTATCAAATGACATCACATGTCAATGGCTACGAAACCTTGACCATCTTTGATCAACGAGCTAGTTCACTAGAGGCACACTAGGGACAAAGTGTTGTCTATTTATCCACACATGCAATGTGTTTCCAATCAATACAATTATAGCACGGATAATAAACCATTATCATGAACAAGGAATATAATAATAAACACTTTATTTATTGCCTCTAGGGCGTATCTCCAACATCTCGATGGGGCATTGTCTCACACCCTGCAAGAACTTGGAGCACACAGAAGCTTTGGGAGGTGATGACTGTTTGTGTAATCATGCACAACATGATCGTAGAGGATGAGCGTCCAGAACACCTCTGTGACCAGGGGTTTCAGTTTCAAGGTATCAATGTTGAGCCTCAGCATGCCGACCCAGCAACGTTTGCACAGTTCATGGAGTTTCATCATGAGATGCGTGATTGGCGGACTCACAGGCGGCTGCAAAATGATTTGGTGGAGCACATGTGGATTCATGTTGGCAACCAATAGAAGTATCGGTATTCTATTTTTTGAAATGTATTTTGAAACAATTCAATGTTCATTTGGTTTGTAATTACTATATCATATTTATATGTTTTTATAACTATTTGATGTGACCGCTAGCATGTGTTTGCCGGCCGTTGGCATGTCGCCGACGCGAACGCTGCCCGAAATGGCATGGCCGCTCGCTTCATCGATGGCCGCGGGCCCTTTTTATTTGAAAACTGGAAATTATAAACGCAAAATGGGTCCGTGCGTTGGGCGACGGTCGACCCATTTAAAAAAGGTGACGGACAAGTCGACCCAAACGGACAAAAGACGGACAACCCGCGCATCCGTTTGGATTGCCCGGTTGGAGTTGCTCTTATTTTTTGATTTCTGTTCATGTTATGCAAGCTGGATTCGGCTGTTTTGTTTGGCTAAAAGTCAATCGACATGTATACGCGAGCTGCAAGGCGCCCATCACTGTCGATGTGAGCTGCCGAGGTTGTGAATGCTGCCAAAATCTCCAACCGTTTACCCCTTCATCTCAGCTCGTGGGCATGAGATGCGTAATTCGTGGTGTACTTGCTGTGCAATGTTTCTTATAGGATTAACTGACGTAAATTTACTATGATTCCACATGGAATTCCCTAATTGTGTCTATAGTATCTTTTTCACATCTCTTTTGGTGAGGCTAATATTGGAAAAAAAATATTTTTATGCGTTCCGACGTGCAGCCTCTCGCCGCCCCCGCTGCGGCTATAAAAGGCGACGTTCCCGTCGGTGGACGACACCGTTTTCATTCCCCCCCCCCCACTCCGGCGCACAAAGCTACACTCTCCTCGCCTTCCCGCCGACGAACAGATGGCCGAGAGGTTTCTAGGCGACGGTGCGGCTGCGAACGGCTTCGGCCGCCGCCATCTACAAGAGCCGGAGGTGCACCTCCTCTAAGAGGCCGAGTACCCAGCGCCCCCGGACATGCGGGTGCTGGGGGCATGAAAGCTGAGCGCGGGTGGCGTCCCGGTGCCGCCTGTGCCCGAAGGGGCGGCGCGGCAGGCCAAGATCGCCCGCATCCGCTCGTCCCTGACGGAGGAGCAGCGGAACGAGCAACGGTACGCCGCCGACAGCCACACCATGTGGTCCATGTACTTCGCGCGCCGCCGCGAGGAGCAGATCGCCTCCACCAACGGCGTCACCCCCCGCGTCCGCCTCAACGCCGACGGGCGGCGCGAGTGGTAGGGCGTGCCCGGCCGCACCCTCGAGGCTGTCCTCGACCACATCGAGACCGGCAACGTGCCACGCCTCGAGTACCCGCCGCGGCCATCCTTCTCTCGCCGCCGTGGCAGCTCCTGGACGCCGCGGCGGATGGAGCCGGGATCGTCCTCGTCGTCGGGCTTCGGCTCGCCGGCGCTTCGCCCCGTCAAGCCCGAGCCGGAGGAGACGCCGTGCGGCGCCCTCGCCACCATCGAGGGTGCCCGGCCCTCCCCGCGCTCCCTCCGCCCGGTACAGCCGAAGCCCGAGCCGGGGCTGCTCCCCGTGAAGCCGGAGCACGCCGACATGGTGGCCCCCGACTACGAGTCCGCCCTCAAGTGAGCGAAGGAGGACTACGTCCGCGAGCAGGTGCGCCGCCAGCGCCGCGCGTACCTGGAGCTCCAGGCTCGTCGCCGCGAGAAGGAGGGTGGCGTCATCAACAAAAGACGAGGAGGAGGACGAGGCCGGGCAGTTCAGCACCCCACTGCGTGTCGGCGACCCCGGCCAAGGCTGCAGCAGGGACGGCGGCGGCGCAGGCGAGGCGCGCGACGGCGACGACGACGGCGGCGGCGGGGGCGACTACACCCGCTTCTATAGGCTTCTCGGCATGTAGACGACGGCGACGGCGATGGCGACGGCTAGTCTTTTAGTTTGGCATAATTTAGGCGTAGTTTGCATGTTTTTGTGTTTTTTTATAAATATCAATAAAGTATCGCCGAGTTCGTGCAAAAATCGTCGAGTTTGCAAAAAATTGAACGAAATATCGTCGAACTCGCGGCGACCTGTGGGCCGACGACCGGGAACGAAGTCACCCCACGAACCAATCTAGCGCCGATTCGCTCCAGGCCGTTTTTTTCCGACGCGGTGGGGGGCGAACGGCGGAGATGCTCTAAGCTTGGTGGAGATTTTACCAAAAGTACGTTTCAAGTGTACAGTTTGCACCAAAATGTTGAGTGTCCGTCATGTGCATTGCCACCCTGTAGTGGATGATACTGTTTGTGGGTCCTGCAAATTTCTGGTGATAAAGAAGGACCGTCTTGAGATGAATACTTATCCTTCTTGCCAGCAGTATTTAGGCGGTTGTACCACTTCCAAAATTCTTTGATTTAGTACAATGTCATGTTGTTTAAACATAAGCTAACATAGTTTTCATTTTTGTTGTAGAATTACTAAACATGTCTCTGCGTTTAGGAGTTGAAAAGGCTTTGAGTGAACGCGAAGGGAAAGGTGAATCTGTTGATGTAAGTGAAATTTCTTGAAATGATATGAGGCTTATCTGTGTGCCTTCTTAAATACCGAGTTTATATCCAAGTGTAGGGTAATCATTCTGGTTTACTTCATTTATTGAATAACACTTCCATTTTTTATTCTAGGCAGTGCAGATTTAGAACATGGTGAAATTGAATGAAACATATATTCTTTGAAGAAATGTGATACAATGGGATATTTATGATCGTAAGAACGTCAAACTGGAGACGAGTAAGACTTCATCCACTCATGTGCGGAACCTTCTGTCCCCTCTTTTGCTATATGTCTTGTCAGATATTTAGGTAAAAACAATATGTACAATACCCTCTTAAAATTTGTGATCTCTTAGTCATTTTCTGTATTTGAAATTCCCCATTTGGTTTAGATCTCTACGATCTAGTAACTTATAGAAATGTATTATGCTTCTTATTTTCTTGTAGAAGTTCCTAATGTAACATTTACATTTTTGTACACATTCAGCTAGCTCAAGGGAATGGGTTTCCCTTTTGAGATAAAGAAGCGAGTAATCTGTAAATTATACAATAAATCATGATATTACTTCGGAACTTCGCATTGTACAAGGGAAATTGGTGAGCTGAATTTGATGTCGTATGTCAGTTCAATTAATCTGCTAAAATGGGCACTCCAGGAGGGATTATGAGTAAGGTATTTTTTGATGAAAATAGTTATAGAATTATTGCAGTATCAGCTACCATGGGATTGTTGTAGTTGTCATGTATATTTGTAACACACTCATATGTTAGTGCTCATCCATAATGAACCACATGATTTTCGTGGACTGCTTGGTTAATTAATTACTACTCGTATGGAGCCCTCGGCTCATCAATTAATTACTACACAACTGCCCCACATGCGTCTGCCGTTTGAGGCGCATTCGGCACTGCACACACGGACCACCTTCATGCCTATTGCACCGTCCATGGTATGCATCTTGGTACGCCTTTTAATATACTCCCTCTATTTTTAAATATAGGATGTATAGTGTTTGGCACGAAAATTAAAAAACGCATATGAAGGAAAAATTTCACAAGTTTTAGACGAGATTACACTGAGTAATTGACATCAGAAAATAGAGGAGCTTGCCAGATATAAGAAAATGTAATCAAATCCCTAAAAATAATATCTAAATGAGTGATGCAACGCAATACATCTTATATTTCGAAAAAAAATTCAAAAATCTATACACCTTATATCAAGAAACGGAGGGAGTATATAAGAGCCTTGTGCTTATTTCTGTGATTGCTCAAGGTAAGGCAAAGAGGTGGCCTAGACATGAAGTTTGTGAAGTTTGAAACGACTTGAAATTTGTACCATCATCAAATGTGAAATTTGTACCATCATCAAAAAGATTTCATCAAGAGTCCCGTTTCGATACAACACCTCACAATACGTATAAAGGGCAGTATGACCTTTCCGCCTTTCTTTTTATGTAAAGCCTAGAGATTTCATCAAGAGTCCCGTTTCGATACAACCCCTCACAATACGTATAAAGGGCAGTATGACCTTTCCGCCTTTCTTTTTATGTAAAGGCTAGAGATTTCATCAAGAGTCCCGTTTCGATACAACCCCTCACAATACGTATAAAGGGCAGTATGACCTTTCCGCCTTTCTTTTTATGTATAATGTATCTATACGGTTTGATTTTCAACCTCCGCGGTCTCTACGCGCTGATTTCGCTTTAGCTTTGTCAAAAAGAGTTGCTCCACACAGAACTCGAACTCCCAACCTGCTGGTTTCAAAGAACTACGGGAACCAACAGGGCAATACTAGTATAGCGGCTAGTTAACTTCTTTTCGTTTCTTTAATCAAAGAAAATTAGGTGAACCTGTTTATTTTTTCAGTTTTCTCTTGCCGGTTTTTCTTCTGTTTTTTGTTTTGTTTTTCTTCTTCTTTCTTTCTTAACTTTTATTTTCTTTTATAAAATTCCTGAATATTTTGGAATCTTGATCTTTTTCTTAAATTCGTGAAGTTTTTTCAAGATCCATGAACTTTTTGAATTCATGAGTGTTTTTCAAATCCACGAACTCTTTTAAACTTTTATGAAATCTTTCAAAGGCCTAAGCGGGCTTTTTCCGCAGTTTTTAGTTTTTTTCTAATTTTTCATTAATTCATCCTTCTCCTTTTTAAAATTTATTATTCTTTTTGAAACATGTTTAAATATTTGACATATTGTTTGGGGGTACCAAAATAACAGTTTTGAGTAAGTATTTGAAATTATGATTTTAGGCTTTTTTCCTTCAAATATTTATTAATGCTTTTAAACCAAAACTTTTACTGTTTTCAATTATATCCCTTTATATTTATTAGTTATGTTAATGACTTACAATAATAATTTTAGCTACATGTTCTAACCTGAAATGGATACCTACAATGGGATGGTCACCTTCTTGCAAAAGTTGGGATCATTTCGAAAATGTCCAAAAATACACCATTTTCAACAGAGGTGTCCGGGTAGGGCAAAAGGCTCCGATTGAGAGCATGTTGTTTCTCGACAACCTTGAATTAGGGATGGCACCCATAGGGTATGGGTATGGGTGGAGCCTTCACATATCCTTACCCGTCTCGCCTGACCTTACCCATCACCTTTATCCATACCCGTCAACGGGTACAACTTTTTTCCATACCCGTTACTCGACAGGGTAGACGGATACTCGCGAGTAAAATTACCCATGTTCGCAAATCATCAATTTAAACAACTTATAGTCATAAACTGAATCATATAATGTATTTTACCAAAATAGATTATAACAATAAAGTATACTTATAAACAACAATACATAGGTATACACTTTCAGTTCACAAATTCTTGACATATATAGTATAGATTGGAGAGATAATTTTGAGTTTACATAGCTTTTATATGGGTACATGGGTATGTGGGTATGGGTTATATGATCCCATACCCGTACCTGCTCTACCCGATGGGTTCCAGATTATCCAATTTATATGCACATGGGTAAATTTTTGGCCCATACCCGTACCCTAATAGGGGTTTTACCCACAGGGTATGTAGGTAATGGTTACCCATTGCCATCCCTAACTTGAATTGACCCAGTTTTTTTCATGGCCTTGTATGACCCATTCCAGGCATGTGCCAAGTTGTTTGGGTTTTCGACAATTTTTCCATTTTATGTATTTTTCTCGATTACAAAAGGGCTATAAATATCGGATGTGTCGCAACGTGCATACGGTATGAGAAGTTGTTCAAACTTGGCATTGACGCCTGTCATGTGAATTTCCACCTGGTGGCAAAAGTTTGGGTCATTATAAGGATGTACTAAGCAACATCGTTTTCAACGTAGGATGTACGGGTAGGACGGAAGGCTCAGTTCGAGATCATGTTTTTTATATGCATCTAATGGCCCTATTTTCTCATGGCTTTATACGACCAATTCAAGTATCTGTTGGGGAACGTAGTAATAATTCAAAAAAAATCCCTACGTGTCACCAATATCAATCTAGGAGGGAGTGCATCTTCATACCCTTGAAGATTTCTAAGCGGAAGCGTTACAAAGAACGCGGTTGATGGAGTCGTACTCGCGGCGATTCAAATCACGGAAGATCCGATCCAAGCGCCGAACGGACGGTGCCTCCGCGTTCAACACGCGTACAGCCCGAGGACATCTCCTCCTTCTTGATCCAAAAGGGGGGAGGAGAAGTTGAGGGAGACCTCCGGCAGCACGACGGCGTGGTGGCGGTGAAGTGTTGGAAATATGCCCTAGAGGCAATAATAAATTAGTTATTATCATATTTCCTTATTCATGATAATCGTTTATTATCCATGCTATAATTGTATTGATCGGAGACTTAGATGCATGTGTGGATACATAGACAAAACCATGTCCCTAGTATGCCTCTAATAGACTAGCTCGTTGATCAAAAGATGGTTAAGGTTTCCTAGCCATGGACATGAGATGTCATTTGATAACGGGGTCATATCATTAGGAGAATGATGTGATGGACAAGACCCAAACTGCAAATGTAGCATATGATCGTGTCAGTTTATTGCTACTGTTTTCCGCATGTCAAGTATGTGTTCCTATGACCATGAGATCATGCAACTCACAGATATCGGAGGAGTGCCTTGTGTGTATCAAACGTCGCAACGTAACTGGGTGACTATAAAGGTGCTCTACAGGTATCTCCGATGGTGTCTGTTGAGTTGGCATGGGTCGATACTGGGATTTGTTACTCCGTGTGACGGAGAGGTATCTCGGGGCCCACTCGGTAATGCAACATCACAATAAGCCTTGCAAGCAATGTGACTAATTGTTAGTTGCGGGATCTTGAATTACGGAACGAGTAAAGAGACTTGCCGGTAACGAGGTTGAACTAGGTATGGAGATACCGATGATCGAACCTCGGGCAAGTAACATACCGAAGAACAAAGGGAACGTTATACGGGATTAACTGAATCCTTGACATAGAGGTTCGACCGATAAAGATCTTCGTAGAATATGTAGGAACCAATGTGGACGTCTAGGTCCCGTCATTGGTTATTGACCGTAGAGGTGTCTCGGTCATGTCTACATAGTTCTCGAACCCGCAGGGTCTGCACACTTAAGGTTCGGTGACGTTTCGGTAGTGTAGAGTTATGTATGGTGGTGACCGAAGTTTGTTCGGAGTCCCGGATGAGATCCCGGACGTCACGAGGAGCTCCGGAATGGTCCGGAGGTAAATATTCATATATAGGAAGACCCAGTTTGGTTTCCGGAAAAGTTTCGGGCTCATCGGTAGTGTACCGGGAGTGCCGGTAGTGTATCGGGAGTGCCGGTAGTGTGCCGGGAGGCCTCCGGGAGGGGTATTTCGACCCCAAGAGGTCCATGGGCTGTGTGAGAATAATAACCAGCCCTTAGTGGGCTGGGAAAACAGCCACAAAGGCCCATGGCGCAGGAGAGAAAGTCCTAAAGCAAAACGTGGAAAATCAGCCAATAGGAGGCAATCCTACTCCAACTAGGATTGGAGGTGAAGTAGGATTGCTTCCCACCTCCTATTTCGGCCGACCCAAAGGACTTGGCTGCCTATCCTCTCCTCTCCTCCTATATATACTAGTGGATTGGGTGGTTTTTGTACAGAATTTCCGGCCACGTGCTACCCGTTCCATCGGTGCATAGTTTCTCCTCTAGATCGGTTTTCTGCAGCGCTTAGGCGAAGCCCTGCCGGAATTGCTCCACCACCATCACCGGAGCGCCGTCACGCTGCCGGTGAACTATCTCTCCTCTCCACCTCCTCTCGCTGGATCGAGACGGTGGAGATCGTCATCAAGCTGCACGTGTGCTGAACGCGGAGGTGCCGTCCGTTCGGCGCTAGATCGGAAGGACCGTGATCGAGATCGCGAGACAGTTCGTGATGTGATCACGGAACGGATCGTGATGAGTTCGCGGGACAGATCGTGATCAAGATCGTGAGACGGATCGTGATGAGTTCGCGGGACGGATCATGATGTGTTCGCGGGACGGTTCGTGATTGGATCGCGGGACGCTCGGCGATTTGGATCACAAAGAAGTTCGACTACACCAACCGCGTTTCTTAACGCTTCCCGCTTAGCGATCTACAAGGGTACGTAGATCCACTCTCCCTCTCGTAGATGCTCATCACCATGGATAGGTTTGCGTGTGCGTAGGAAATTTTTTGTTTCCCATGCGACGTTCCCCAACAGTGGCATCATGAGCTAGGTTGATGGTTCGATGAGATCTCGAGTAGAACACAAAAGGTTTGTGCGCGTTGATGCTTAGATTGCTTCCTCCCTTGGTCGGATTTTGGTTCAGCGGGATTGTGAGATGAAACGGCCCAGACCAACATTACTCGTACGCTTACGAGAGACCAGTTCCCTCGACGCAACTTGTTGCTTAGATGGCTTGCGGGTGACAGTTTCTCTCACTTTAGTTGGATCGGATCCGACAAAGGCGGTCCTTGAGGAGGTTGAAAAGCAATCTATGTATCACCGTTGTGGTTTATGCGTAGGTGAGAATCGTTCTTGTTAGATACCCGTAGCAGCCACGTAAAACATGCAACAACAATTAGAGGACGTCTAACTTGTTTTTGCAGGGTATGTTGTGATGTGATATGGCCAATTACATGATGAGATATATGTGATGTATGAGATGATCATGTGATGTATAGAATTTCACGACTTGCATGTCGTTGAGTACGGCAACCGGCAGGAGCCATAGGGTTGTCTTTAATTATTGTATGACCTGCGTGTCAATCATTAAGCGCTATGTAATGCTTTACTTTATCGCTAAGCGGTAGCAATAGAAGTAGAAGCAGGGTTGGCGCCACAACCCCAATGGCAACACATTGATGGAGATCAAGATGATGGAGATCATGGTGTTGTGTCGGTGACGATGGAGATCATGCTGGTGTTTCGAAGATGGAGATCTTAAACACAAGTTCATGGCCATATCATGTCACTTATGAATTGCATGAGATGTTAATCCTTTTATGCACCTTGTTTTGTTTAGTACGGCGGTAGCATTATAAGGTGATCCCTCACTTGAATTTCAAGATGAACTGTGTTCTCCCTGAGTGTGCACCGTTGTGAAAGTTCGTCGTGTTGAGACACCACGTGATGATCGGGTGTGATAGACTCTACGTTCACATACAACGGGTGCAAGCCAGATTTGCACGCGCAGAACACTCGGGGTTAAACTTGACGAGCCTAGCATGTACAGACATGGCCTCGGAACACGAGACCGAAAGGTCGAACATGAGTCATATAGTAGATATGATCAACATAATGATGTTCACCATTGCAGCCACCTCAGCTCACGTGATGATCGGACTTGAGTTGGTGAATTTGGATCATGTATCACTCGAATGATCGGAGGGATGTCAATTTGAGTGGGAGTTCTTAAGTAATATGATTAATTGAACTCATTATCATGAACATAGTCAAGGTGCCTTTGCAAATTATGTTGTAGATTACTAGCTCGCGCTGTAGCTCCCTTAAATTTTTATATGTTCCTAGAGAAATAGAGTTGAAAGATGTTCGTAGCAATATTGCGGACTGGGTCCGTGATCTGAGGATTGTCCTCATTGCTGCACAGAAGGCTTATGTCCTTAATGCACCACTTGGTGCGCCACCCCCTCTAGCATCGTCTATAGATGTTGTGAACATCTGACAGGCACGTTTCGATGACTACTTGATAGTTTAGTGCGTCATGCATTACGGCTTAGAATTGAGGCTCCGAAACATTTTGAACGTCACGGAACATATGAGATGTTCTAGGAGCAGAGATTGTGATCTCAGGCTCGTGCCTGTGTTGCGAGATATGAGATCTCCAACAAGATTCTTTGCCTGTAAGATGAAGGAGAATAGCTCAATCGTTGAGCATGTACTCAGATTGTCTGGGTACAATCGCTTGAATCAAGTGGGAGTTGATCTTCCAGATAAGATAGTGATTGATATAGTTCTCCAAGTCACTGTCACTAAAGCTACTAGAACTTAGTGATGAACTATAATACACCAGGGATAGAAGTATTGATCCCTGAGCTGTTCGCGATGTTTGACACCGCGAAGGTAGAAATCAAGAAGGAGTGTCAAGTGTTGATGGTTAATCAAACCACTAGTTTCGAAAAGGGTAAGAGCAAGGAGGGAAACTTCATGGATAGCAAGTCAGTTGGTGCTCTAGTGAAGCAACCCAAAGTTGAACTCAAACCCGAGACTAAGTGCTTCTATTATGAGGTGAGAGGTCGCTGAAGCGAAACAACCCTAGATACTTGGTACATAAGAAGGCTGGCAACATCGACAGAAGTATATTTGATATACGAGCTATTGATGTGTACCTTGCTAGTACTCCTAGTAGCACCTGGGTATTGGATACCGGTTCGGTTGCTAAATGTTAGTAACTCGAAATAAAAGTTACGGAATAAACGGAGAACTAGCTAAGGGTGAGGTGACGATGTGTGTTGGAAATGTTTCCAAGGTTGATGTGATCAACATCCCACGCTCTCTCTACCTTCAGGATTAGTGACGAACCTAAATAAATGTTATTTGGTATTTTGCGTTGAGCATGAACATGATTAGATCATGTTTGTTGCAATACGGTTATTCATTTAAGTCAGAGAATAATAGTTATTCTGTTTACATGAATAATACCTTCAATGGTCATGCACCCAGTGAGAATGGTTTGTTGAAATCTTGATCGTAGTAATACACATGTTCATAACATTGATGTCAAAAGATACAAAGTTAAATAATGATAGTACCACATACTTGTGGCACTGCCGCAAAATGTCATATTGGTATAAAGCGCATGAAGAAACTCCATGGTGATGGATATTTGGACTCATTCGATTTTGAATCGGTTGAGAGATGCGAACCATGCCTCTTGGGCAAGATGACTAAAGGACCCCGTTGGATGGAGCGGGCAAGTGATTCATTGGAAATGATACATGTTGATGTATGCAATCTAGTGAGTCTTGTAGCGTGCAGTGGATATCGTTACTTTCTTACCTTCACTGATGATTTGAGTAGATATAGTGTATATTTACTTAATGAAACACAAGTTTGAATCGTTTGAAAGGTTCAAGCAAATTCAGAGTGAAGTTTAAAGATCATCGTGGCAAGAAGATAAAATGACCGCGATATGATCGTGGAGGTGAATATCTGAGTCACGAGTTTGGCATACAACTTAAGACAATGTGAAAGTTGTTTCACAACTAAACGCCACCTGGAACACCATAGTGTGATGGTGTGTCCGAACATCATAGTTATGCTCTATTGGACATGGTGCGTGCTATGATGTCTCTTGTCGTTTTACTACTATAATTTTGGGGTTATGCATTAGAGACAACTACATTCACTTTAAATATGGCACCATCTAAATCCGTTGAGATGACACCATGTGAATTATGGTTTGATAGAAACCTAAGTTGTCATTTCTTAATACTTGGGGCTGCGACACTTGTGTGGAAAATGTTTTCACCTAATGAGGTCGAACCCAAGGCGGACAAATGCATCTTCATATAATACCCTAAGATCAGTTGGGTGAACCTTCTATCTCAGATCCAAGTGCAAAGTGTTTGTTACTAAAACGGATCCTTTCTCGAGGAAAAGTTTCTCTCGAAAGAATTAAGTGGGAGGAAGATAGAACTTGATGAGGTTGTTTAAACTTTGTTCAACCAGAGAGTAGCGCAGCGCAGGATGTTGTTTCTGTGAAGCCTACGTTAGTTGAAGAGGAAGTTAATGATGATGATCATGAAGCTTCAGGATCAAGTTACTATCGAACTTCGTAGGTCGACAAGGATGTGTACTGCTCCTAAGTGGTACAACAACTCTGTCTTGGAGATTATGTTATTGGACAACGATGAACCTACGAGCTATGGAGAAGCGATGATGGGCCCGAATTCCGACAAATGGTTGGAGGCCATGAAATCCAAGATAGGATCCATGTATGAAAACCAAGTGTAGACTTTGGTAGACTTGCTCGTTGGACGGCAGGTCGTTGAGTACAAATGGATCTTTAAAATGAAGACAGACACTGATGGTGAATGTCACTATTTGTAAAGCTCGACTTGTTGCAAAGATGTTTGTGACAAGTTCAAGGAGTTGACTACGATGAGACTTTCTCACTCGTAGTGGTGCTAAAGTCTGTTGGAATTATGTTAGCAGTTGCTGTGTTTTCAATTATGAAATCTGGCAGATGGATGTCAAAACATCGTTTCCTTAATGGTTTACTTGAGGAAAGGTTGTATGTGATACAACCAGAAGGTTTTGTCAGGCCTAAGGATGCTAAAAGGTGTGCAAGCTTCGGTGATCCTTCCATGGACTGAAGCAAGCATCTCGGAGTTGGAATATACGCTTTGATGAGGTGATCAAAGTTTTGATGTTTATACAAAGTTTACGAGAAACTTGTATTTGCAATAAAGTGAGTGGGAGCACTATAGAATTTCTGATAAGTATATGTGGATGACATATTGTTGATCAGAAATAATGTAGAGTTTCTGGAAAGCATGAAACGGTTGTTTGAAAAGTGTTTTTCAAAGGAAGACCTGGATAAAGCTACCTAATTGTTGAGCATCAAAATCTATAGAGATAGATCAAGATGCTTGATGAGACTTTCAATGAGTGCATACCTTGACAAGATTTTGAAAGAGTTCAAAATGGATCAGCCAGAGAAATAGTTCTCGTCTGATTTGTAAGGTGTGAAGTTGAGTGAGACTCAAAGCTCGACAACGGCAGAAGAAAGAGAAAGGACGAACGTCGTCCCCTATGCCTTAGCCATAGGCTCTATATTATGCCATGCTGTGTACCGCACCTGTGTGTGCCTTGCCATGAGTCTGTCAAGGGGTACAAGAGTGGTCCAGGAGTGGATCACTGGACAGCGGTCGGAATTATCCTTAGTAACCAGAGGACTAAGGAAATGTTTCTTGATTATGGAGGTGATAAAGAGTTCGTCGTAAAGAGTTACGTCGATGCAAGCTTTAACACCTATCCGGATGACTAGTAGTAGCAATCTGGATACGTATAGTGGAGCAGCCATTTGGAAATAGTACCAAGTGGAGTGTGGTAGCAGTGTTTACGGTTTGACATAGAGATTTGCAAAGTACACACGGTTCTGAATATCGCAGACCCATTGACTATAAGACCTCTCTCACATGCAAAGCATGATCGATCCCGAGAACTCATTGGGTGTTAGATTCATAACAATGCGAATCACATGGTGATGTGAACTAGATTATTGACTCTAGTGCAAGTGGGAGACTGATGGAATTATGCCCTAGAGGCAATAATAAATTAGTTATTATCATATTTCCTTGTTCATGATAATCGTTTATTATCCATGCTATAATTGTATTGATCGGAGACTTAGATGCATGTGTGGATACATAGACAAAACCATGTCCCTAGTATGCCTCTAATAGACTAGCTCGTTGATCAAAAGATGGTTAAGGTTTCCTAGCCATGGACATGAGATGTCATTTGATAACGGGGTCACATCATTAGGAGAATGATGTGATGGACAAGACCCAAATGGCAAACGTAGCATATGATCGTGTCAGTTTATTGCTACTGTTTTCCGCATGTCAAGTATGTGTTCCTATGACCATGAGATCATGCAACCCACAGATATCGGAGGAGTGCCTTGTGTGTATCAAACGTCGCAATGTAACTGGGTGACTATAAAGGTGCTCTACAGGTATCTCCGATGGTGTCTGTTGAGTTGGCATGGGTCGAGACTGGGATTTGTTACTCCGTGTGACGGAGAGGTATCTCGGGGCCCACTCGGTAATGCAACATCACAATAAGCCTTGCAAGCAATGTGACTAATTGTTAGTTGCGGGATCTTGTATTACGGAACGAGTAAAGAGACTTGCCGGTAACGAGGTTGAACTAGGTATGGAGATACCGATGATCGAACCTCGGGCAAGTAACATACCGAAGAACAAAGGGAACGTTATACGGGATTAACTGAATCCTTGACATAGAGGTTTGACCGATAAAGATCTTCGTAGAATATGTAGGAACCAATGTGGACGTCCAGGTCCCGCCATTGGTTATTGACCGTAGAGGTTTCTCGGTCATGTCTACATAGTTCTCGAACCCGTAGGGTCTGCACACTTAATGTTCGGTGACGTTTCGGTAGTGTAGAGTTATGTATGGTGGTGACCGAAGTTTGTTCGGAGTCCCGGATGAGATCCCGGACATCACAAGGAGCTCAGGAATGGTCCGGAGGTAAAGATTCATATATAGGAAGTCCCAGTTTGGTTTCCGGAAAAGTTTCGGGCTCATCGGTAGTGTACCGGGAGTGCCGGTAGTGTACCGGGAGGCCTCCGGGAGGGGTATTTCGACCCCAAGAGGTCCATGGGCTGTGGGATAATAATAACCAGCCCTTAGTGGGCTGGGAAAACAGCCACAAAGGCCCATGGCGCAGGAGAGAAAGTCCTAAAGCAAAAAGTGGAAAATCAGCCAATAGGAGGCAATCCTACTCCAACTAGGATTGGAGGTGAAGTAGGATTGCTTCCCACCTCCTATTTCGGCCGACCCAAAGGCCTTGGCTGCCTCTCCTCTCCTCTCCTCCTATATATACTAGTGGATTGGGTGGTTTTTGGACAGAATTTCCGGCCACGTGCTACCCGTTCCACCGGTGCATAGTTTCTCCTCTAGATCGGTTTTCTGCAGCGCTTAGGCGAAGCCCTGCCGGAATTGCTCCACCACCATCACCGGAGCGCCGTCATGCTGCCGGTGAACTCCCTCTCCTCTCCACCTCCTCTCGCTGGATCGAGACGGTGGAGATCGTCATCAAGCTGCACGTGTGCTGAACGCGGAGGTGCCGTCCGTTCGGCGCTAGATCGGAAGGACCGTGATCGAGATCGCGAGACGGTTCGTGATGTGATCACGGAACGGATCGTGATGAGTTTGCGGGATAGATCGTGATCAAGATAGTGAGACGGATCGTGATGAGTTCGCGGGACGGATCATGATGTGTTCGCGGGACGGTTCGTGATTGGATCGCGGGACGCTCGGCGATTTGGATCGCGAAGAAGTTCGACTACACCAACCGTGTTTCTTAACGCTTCCCGCTTAGCGATCTACAAGGGTACGTAGATCCACTCTCCCTCTCATAGATGCTCATCACCATGGATAGGTTTGCGTGTGCGTAGGAAATTTTTTTGTTTCCCATGTGACGTTCCCCAACATGAAGCTCGTGGTTCTCCGGCAGAGCTTCGCTAAGCGCTACGGAGGAGGAGGAGGTGTAGGAAAGGGGGAGGGATGCGCCAGGGGGAAGGGTGTGGCTGCCCTCCCACCCCTTCACTGTTTATATGGGGAAGGTGAGAGGTGGTCGCCCCCCTAGATCCATCTAGAGGGGGGGGGCGGCCAAGGGGGGCAACTTGCCTCCCAAGTTAGGTGGAGCGCCCCCACCCCCTAGGGTTTCCAACCCTAGGCGCCATGGGCCCTGGGGAGGGCCTACCAGCCCACTAAGGGGCTAGTTTCCATGCAACCTCAGCCCATTAGGCCCTCTGGGGCAGGTGGACCCTCCCGATGGACCCCCGGAACCCCTTCGGGGGTCCCGATACAATACCGATAAACCCCGAAACCTTTCCGGCGACTGAAACTAGACTTCCCATATATAAATCTTCACCTTCGGATCATTCCGAAACTCCTCGTGACTTCCGGGACTCCGAACAACTTTCGGTAACCACATACAATTTCCATTACAACTTTAGCGTCACCGAACCTTAAGTGTGTAGACCCTATGGGTTCGGGAACCATGCAGTCATGACCGAGACACCTCTCCGGCCAATAACCAATAGCGGGATCTGGATACTCATATTGGATCCCACATGTTCCACGATGATCTCATCGAACCACGATGTTGAGGATTCAATTAATCTCGTATACAATTCCCTTTGTCCATCGGTATGTTACTTGCCCGAAATTCGATCGTCGGTATCCCTATACCTTGTTCAATCTCGTTACCGGCAAGTCTCTTTACTCGTTTCCGCAACACATGATCCCATGACTAACTCCTTAGTAACATTGAGCTCATTATGATGATGTATTACCGAGTGGGCCCAGAGATACCTCTCCGTCACACGGAGTGACAAATCCCAGTCTCGATTCGTGCCAACCCAACAGACACTTTTGGAGACACCTGTAGTGCACATTTATAGTCACCCAGTTACGTTGTGACGTTTGATACACCCAAAGCATTCCTATGGCATCCGGGAGTTGCACAATCTCATGGTCTAAGAAAATGATACTTGACATTAGAAAAGCTCTAACAGACGAACTACACGATCTTGTGCTATGCTTAGGATTGAGTTTTGTCCATCACATCATTCTCCTAATGATGTGATCCCGTTATCAAAGACATCCAATGTCCATGGCCAGGAAACCATGACCATCTATTGATCAACGAGCTAGTCAACTAGAGGCTCACTAGGGACATGGTGTGGTCTGTGTATTCACACATGTATTACGGTTTCCGGCTAATACAATTATAGCATGAACATAGACAATTATCATGAACAAAGAAATATAATAATAACCATTTTATTATTGTCTCTAGGGCATATTTCCAACAGTACCATGCCAAGTTTCTTGAATTTTCGACAATTTTTGCACTTTCTGGAGTTTCCTGATCAAAAAATGTCGATAAATGGTGGGACATGTCGCAACTTGCATGTCGTGTCGGAAGTTCTTCAAACCCGGCATAGATACCTACCATGGGTATTCCCACCTAGTGGAAAAGGTTTGGGATATTTAAGAATGTCGAAAAAACCATGTTCAACGCAGAGTGTCCGATTAGGCCAGAAGGCTCCGTTTAAGAACATGTTCTTTTACGCCCGTGAAATGACTTCAATTTTTTCCCGTGGCTTTGTAAGACAAATTAAAGGCATCGTTCCAAGTTTCTTGGGTTTTTGAGAAGTTTTGCATTTTTGGAGTTTTTCTGATAAAAACGTCCATAAATGACCGGATAACTGTTCAAAATAAATAAATGACCGGGCATGTCGCAACTTGCATACATCCACGTGTGATTTGCCTGCTGCATTCTTCTCCAAAAAAATGTGCCTGTTGCATGTGTAGGGATTGCCGGTACTTGGGATAAATTGTTTACTACCACGTCGCTTAGGCGAGCACATGGTACGTGAAGTTGTCTTATAAAACCGGCTGGGAGGGACTGGCTGAGATCGACCAAAGAATGGATAAACCCGCCAGAAGTAGGATGTGAGTCAATAGCGTCTCGGCTTGGCTATTTTTAAATTTTAATTAAATAAATTGTGTGTTATGGACCTGTTGTTGTTTTTAGTGGGCGTTGGCGAAACTAAAATCGAATAAATCCAAATTAGTTTGCCCTGATAATCCGATCATGATAAAGAATGATCCGAACATGCGTAGTGGTATCCCAACAAAAAAAATAGAAGAATAAACAGAAAGAAATATTAGGTCTTGGCCCAACTAGCTGAAGCCATCACTGCCCGCATGGACCGGCCCAAATGATCACGGATTTTAAAAACAGTTCATCTCCATTTTTGTAACGGTTTTGTAAAAATCTGACAGATTTTGTAAAAAACAAATCTACCTATTTGGAACTTTTTCTTAAATTTGTGTACCTATACAAATTTTTTGCAGATTAAATAAATACTTTACTATAAAAGTTGCAGTTCAAGAAATTGAAAAATATTCACAAATTTGAGAAAAAAATTATGAATTTGTTTTTATTTTATTTTAAACAGTTCACGCGTGTGAACAAATAAAAATGGAAAACGAAAAGGAACGGAATAAAATAGAATAAAGCCTGGGATTTTATAAAGTTATATTTGTCACGTAAGAATAGGTAATAACGGGACACGAAAAGTAATTGGACATAACAGTTAAGCGTTCTGGTTGGTTAACAAAACTTGTAGGAAACCTTGAGGTACTGGGTTCAAATCTTCTGAGGTGCACTTTTTTTTGAAAAATAAGAAGAAAGGGAAAAAAGCTTAAGGGCGCTTAAGGGCACCAAGTACGGTTGGAGATGCGGCGTATTTTCTAAAAAGGGTATCATGCCCTTTATTATGAAGGGATACGGAGAGATCTCATCCGTTGATGTGTTTAGGGGTTGTACCGAAGAAGAAGTGTTTCACCTTGAGGTACTGGGTTCAAATCTTTCGAGGTGCACTTTTTTTGAAAAATAAGAAGAAAGGGAAAAAAGCTTAAGGGCACCAAGTACGGTTGGAGATGCGGCGTATTTTCTAAAAAGGGTATCATGCCCTTTATTATGAAGGGATACAGAGAGATCTCATCCGTTGATGTGTTTAGGGGGGTGTACCGAAGAAGAAGTGTTTCACCAATGGTCATGGCTTCAGAATTTCATCTTTGGTCAAATCATACGCTTAACTTCTCTTTTAGATAATACAAGATTACTCATCTAGCATCTACATCGTTCCGAAATTATATTGCTTGAACATGCTTTTCTTTCTTCTTTTGCTGATCTTGGATCCTACTTCGTGTTATGCAACCATTTCCCAGTAATGTGCCCATTCTCACTTTACTTATGAAAATCTTGTTTTCATACTATGCATTTATCTTTATTATGTTCATTGTAATTCAACAGTCTTCCTACCTGTTATGGTTTTTTCGCGAATAGGATTAAAAATCTTTTCATTGATAGAAGGAGAAGAATGAGTATAAAGGGGTACAACACATGACACGGACGCAGGCAGGCGTGAACATGGTGCCCGGAGCAGAGAGAAGGGGATGCTCGGTCCGAACAGAGGAAACATCACACCTGGATCTACCAAAACCAAACCAAGAGTGGCAAAGCCGAACCAACAAGAATTCCAACATCATCCGAGCCATAACCGGGGACACCAAGAGCTCGCAAGATAGCGCCTTCAAGAAGGAAGACGGCGCCGGGACGCCATCGCTATCCAGTCCGGAGGAGCCGGACCTAGGGTTTCCCCTGAGCTCGAAGAGGGGCACAACTGAAAGCCTTGGCAGCGCCTCCAAGAAAGAAACAACACCGACGGGCGCCGTCGTTGCCAGCACCGGCAAGCCGAGTGGGGATCTCTCCCTGTCCTGAAGCTGAGCAATCCCATAGCCGCCGAGTCCGGAATCGAAGATGAGGAAGCCAAAGTTGGTCGGAGCCACCATGTTGGGAGGGGGGGCGGAGCTGCACTTGCCGCCGGAGGGTGGCACCACCATCGAACCCGTGGGCACTGGATCTGGTAAAAAGGGGAGGCTTGAAGAGTACAGGGTAGGCAGGCGACGAAGCGAACCACGCGGGTGGGTCTCGACGGCGGCGGCTAGCAACGCCAACAAGCTTGGACTGGAGGGACGTAGATCCGAGCTGATGCGGCCTTAGCCGCCGGGACATCGACGAGCAGAGTGAGCTAGAGGGGATGCGGCCACACGATCGCGGAGGCAGGAGCTGCCCAGGAGAGGACGGCGGAAGCGAGGGACACCGGAGAGACGTGAGCCCAAGGTCGTCGGGACCGGAACAACGCCAGAAGTGATCCATCGCGAGGAGCCCCGAAACTGCCGCACCACCGAAGCCTCACTGCCACCACCCGAGAGCTGTCACCGTGGCCCGGGGGGAAGGAGGGCCGCCGGAGATAGGGGGCGCCCATGGCGACGGCCAAGAGCGCCGGATCCGCTGTCGGTCGACAAGCTAGGCAGCAGCCGGAGGAAGACGCCCGAGATGTGCCAGATGGGATCTCGGGGGCGCGGGGACGAGGGTGGAGAAGGGGAGCATGCGGAGGGAGGGTGGGCGCCCGTGGCGGCCAAGGGGGCAAGGTAGGCAGGCAAGAGCCGTGCGGGGCTGCCGGACGGCCGGAGCAGACGCCGTCGGGCTAGAAGAGGTAGCCGCCACAGGGGGCAAGGCGTGGGGAAGAGGCGGAGACGCAAGGAGCTAGATCCGCCCGCCGCTACCTTCCTGGGGTCCGGGACGGCTTCGCCGGCTGGCCCTCCGGCGGCGGCGAAGGGAGGAGGGCGGTGATACGTCTCCAACATATCTATAATTTATGAAGTATTCATGCCATGTTTACAATTTTTTTATATGATTTTATTAGAACTAAACCGAACTTACGCTGTTTTCAGCAGAAATACCATGGTGTCGTTTTTTGTGCAGAAATAAAAGTTCTCGAATGGGCTGAAATTTTTCGGAGAATATGTTTGGCAAATGTAAAAAAGTACCGGAGCAAAAAGATACAGGAGAGGAGTCCCGAGGCAGCCACAATCCTAGGGGGCGCCCCCTGGCTTGTGGCCCCCTCGGGAGTCTCCTTGATGTGAGACCGACGCCAAAATTCCTATAAATACTAAACCCCCCGAAAAGAAACCCAGATGGGGAGTTCCACCGTCGCAAGCCTCTATAGCCACGAAAAACCAATCGGGAGCCCGTTCTAGCACCCTGCTGGAGGGGGAAACCATCACCGGAGGCCGTCTTCATCATCCCAGCGGATTGATAAACCTTAGGTCATCCACTTGAGAGAAATTTGCTATTGTCGTACAAAACTCTACGGTTGGAGACCCAACACGAGTCTACAAGAAAAAGGTTGCGTAATAGACATCAGGTGGCGGTGGGGGCTACCTACAGACGGCGGCTAGGATCCCCCCCGAGTCGCTAGAGCCAGGCGACGTGGGGGGGTGCATGCAACTGATTGTTCTCAAACATATATTGATGGAGCCAGAAGAACGTTTTTGGATAAGCTGGAAGGGAGGTCCTTATCTGGAACTGTTTATCATCCACTATTTCATCAGACTAATAGAAAAGTGTTTAATGACCGGTGTTGCTAGAAAAAGGAGGTCCAAGTGGGGCACACGATAAATTTATCCTGATATTGTTGATATAAACAATATAAATAAATTCATATTTTTGTTCTTCTCATATAAACAGTCTATAGTTTTTTGGGTCTAAGGACAGACAAAATGAAGGAGTAGAAAGTTTGGAAATGATTTGCATGTTGTTTGTCAAGTTCAGATTCACCTCTCAGCATTTTAGTGTTTATTGGTCTGAATAATAAACTAATTAATCATTTTTTATCTATAACTTCTTCTTTAACAAGGATGAATACAAAAATATATCTCTACATGCACACACGTGCACGTTTACTAGTCCGGCAAAAACAAACCTTACTGAGATCTGAATCGAACACACGGATCCCATGCAAACGAATGGGGAGGGCCACATGGACTCCACGGGCTGGCAACGGCCGAGCCGCATGCAAACTTGGGGCGCCACCAAAATGGGCACGTCGGACGAGCTGGGTAGCTCCACGCAGGTTCCTTTGGACGCTGCGACACAAATGGAGGCCCCCGACTGTAATACCTTTGTGGTATCCCTCTCCCAGGCAGAGGCATCTACACCAATGCCAAGCGCACGGCTGAGCAGTGAGCCGAGGCCTGTCGATATGGAAGGAACTAGGACACCGGAGGAGAAGCTGCATGAGTTTTGCATGCAAGTGGCCAAGGCAATAACCCCGTTAATCGCCAGGCCGCCGGCGGCTGACACCCCCAAGAAGCAACGACACCCACGGCAGCGCAAACAGCTCATGACTACCACACCAAGGCGTAGTGTCCGCATCGCGAAAGGGCTTGGTCGTGGCTCCACGGTGACGAAGCAGCAGCAAGTCATCATTCGCAAGCTTTGCCTGACGCATGAAGGGGAGACTATTGGAGATGCCGCGCTTCAGGCATATGCTGACCTCTTCTCCAGTCCGCTCTCTGACGCGCACATCACGGCGATCCTCGCTCTGTTCGGATGGGAGCCATCGGTGTTGCCATTGCAGGAGCCCCCGGAGGTAGTGGAGAGGGACAGGTAGCCACTAGTAGCAGGGTGGGGATGTGTAGGCCTTCTTCATGGCTGCACAACCGCTCAAAGTCTTGGCGTGGAACTTGCGCGGTCTTAACTCACCGGCATGGCGGAATGCCATTCGACAAGTCGTGGATATAGCTAGCCCGGCTGTAGTGTGCCTGCAGGAGTCTAAATTGCAAGTTGTAACCGTGGACATCATTCGTCATTGTTTTGGGAATAGATTTGAGAGTTTCTATTTCTTGCCGGCCAACGGCACACGTGGAGGCATAGTTATAGCCTGGGATGCACTCCTACTTTCGTTATCTAATCCACACACAACAACAAACACTCTGACGTCGCTGGTTAAGCCGAGTGGAGCGCCGGAGGAGTGGTGGTTAACGTGTGTCCATGGCCCGCAGCTTGACCAGGAAAAGGTTGAGTTCCTGGAGGAGCTAGTGGAAATTAGGGACCTGCATGCAGGACCCTGGGTGGTAGCCGGAGACTTCAATCTCCTGGTGAACGAGAGCGACGAGAATAATGCGGCTGTCAACAGGAGAATGTTGGGCCACTTCCGGTCCACGTTGAACCGACTGGAACTTAAGGAGTTATATCTCAACGGGAGAAGATACACATGGTCAAATGAGCGAGAAAATGTCACGAAGGAGAAAATTGACCACGTGTTTACCACGACTGGCTGGGAGGACCTGCACCCATCCTGCTTCCTCTCGGTGCTGGGGACTTCCGTCTCGGATCACTGCCCAATGCTCATAGACCTACACGCGGATATGCATGTGGTGCGCCGGGTTAGGTTTGAGGCCTTCTGGCCACGTGTGGAGGGATTCATGGAGACCGTAACCATGGCGTGGAACTCAATCCCATCAACGGGCAACCCCTTTGTTGTTCTCGACGAGAAGCTCAGGGCCACGGCGAAAAAGCTACAAGGTTGGAGCGACAGGTGGATAGGAAACACCAAGCTACAAATTGCATTGGCAATGGAGTTGATCTACACACTAGATCATGCCTCGGATGACCGCCCGCTCACAACGGTTGAATTCCACCTTAGGAAGACACTCAAGAGGAAGCTCCTAGGCCTTTGCTCGCTGGAGAGATGCATTGCGAGACAGCGATCTAGGTTGATCCACCTGCGGGAGGGAGATGCCAATACCGCGTTCTTCCACCGGCATGCTAGACAACGGCAGCGTAGAAACATGATTACCTCAATAAAGAAGGATGGCCATGTAATCACGGGACATGACCACATTGCTGCCGAGGTGGATGGATACTTTGGGGACCTATGGGCTCGGTTCCCATTCGTGACTCGTCGCTAAAGCTAGAGGATCTCGGGCTGCCAAGGCATGATCTATCTCACCTGGACCAGCCTTTCACCGAGGAGGAGGTTGAGAAGGTGGTTAAAGCGCTGCCTTCGGACAAGGCCCCGAGACCGGACGGGTTTACAAACAGATTCTACGCATGTTGCTGGCACATAATCAAGCTGGATTTGCTTAGGGCCCTTGATGCCTTCTATCATGGGGATATGCGCGGCATGCCAGCCATCAACAAAGCTTTGGTGTCCCTCCTCCCCAAGGTGAAGGGGGCGGAGGAATTACGCGATTATAGGCCAGTGAGTCTGGTTCATGGAGCCATCAAGATATTTGACAAGGTCCTTGCCTCTAGACTTGTTGATGATCTACCGAATTTGGTGGGAAAGCACCAGAGTGCCTTTGTGAAAGGCAGATACTTGCATGACAATTTCATGCTTGTGCGAGGCACGACTAGACGACTGCATGCACTGAGGGACCCTACTGTGCTTCTAAAACTGGACATCTCCAAAGCCTTCGATTCTGTTCAATGGCCTTTCTTGCTGGAAGTTTTACATAACATGGGACCCATGGGTTTCGGTCAACGGTGGATAGGATGGATCTGTGGCTTGCTTACAACATCCTCCACAAGGATTATGCTAAATGGTGTGCCAGGCAAGCCCATACAAAACAGGTGTGGGCTGAGGCAAGGAAGCCCAATGTCACCAATGCTCTTTATTCTGATTATGGAGCCACTACATCGATTGTTTCAAAGGGCATCCGAAGTTGGCTTACTCACCCCCTTGGCGCCGGCCGGCCTGAACAATAGGATGTCGATATTTGCGGACGATGTCATGGTCTTTCTAAAGCCACACACCATGGACCTGAGAGTGTGCTCATCTATTCTGGCAATGTTTGCCGGTGCTTCCGGCCTTCGAGTTAACTTGCACAAGAGCGCCACACTGCCAATCCGATGCACGCATGAGCAGATGGGTGTGGTGACCCATGTTCTGGGCTGCTCTCTGGGTCGCTTCCCCATCAAGTACCTTGGCCTCCCATTGACCATTAGACAGCCATCGGCCGCGCAGATACAAGGCAAGGTGGATCATATCGCAGCATGCTTACCCACATGGCGCGCCGCATCCTTGCCGAAAAGTGGAAGGCTCCTCCTTATCCAGTCAGTTCTATCAGCGATGCCAGTCCATGCGATGCTGGCTATGGAGCTCCCGGCCAAGACGATCGCGAGCATAAAAAAGATTTTGCGCGCCTTTTTGTGGTGTCGCGAGGCGGAAGCTAAGGGCGGAAATTATGCGGTGGCTTGGCCCGAGGTATGTAAGCCGAAGTGGGCAGGAGGCCTAGGGATCCCGAACATCAAGTGGATGAACATTGCAATGCAGGCCCGATGGCCATGGTTGGCTCGAGTGGATAGCACGAGACCGTGGAATGAGTTCACAATTGATGTGCCAAAAGAATCCCTACAATTGTGCATGGCGGCCATGAAAACGACGCTAGGAGATGGGCGACAGGCGTTGTTCTAGGAAGACCGATGGTTAGATGGTGCTAGGATCGTGGAGCTTACACCAATGGTGTACGCCAGAGTACCAGCTCAGATACGAAAGCAACTTTGTGTTAGAGATGCCATGGAGACCGGGACGTGGGCGAGCAATATCGGGCCGGACCTGAACATGCAAGCACTTGGGGAGTTCCTGTCACTGAGGATGAGAGTCCATGAGACGCAGTTGCATGAAGGTACACCGGACGTGACTAGCTGGGCATGGGAGAAAGATGGGGATTACTCTGCCAGATCAACATATGCGGCACGCTTTGCGGGACAAGAAACTGTGCCAACCGCGAAGGTAACATGGAAGTGTCGGGCCCCCCTACAGTGTCGTTTTTTCCTATGGTTGGCGGTGCGGAACCGAGGCTGGACATCTGACGCTTGGCAAGGAGGGGACTACCGTACCAGGACTCCTGCCTGCTGTGCAGCCAGGAGGACGAAACGATGAATCATATCATGTTGCAATGCGCTTTCTCTCGGACATTTTGCCTGCGGATGTGCACAGCTTTGGAGCGGTCGGATTGGACACCAACGAGCGAAGACACCTTACCGGAGTGGATCTTGGATAAGAAAGCACTGGGCATAAATGATAAAGACTCGCGAGCCATTATCATACTCGCGTTATGGGAGCTGTGGAAGCATCGCAACGGAATCGTGTTCGATGGCGAGAGCCCATCCATTTCACGACTATTACACAAGGTAGCGAGTGAAGGTAGAGCTTGGAGAACGGCGGGCCTATTCCGAACGGAGTTAGAACAATTCTTTGGACGGATCCATGGGTGGGCGTTGAACGAGACGTAGACTAGAGATGTATTATAGTGGAGTGGAATGGGTGTGTTGTAACACCCTCGGCAGAGGGCTCTTGTAACCCCTTATTCCTTCTTTAATGCAAGATACGCATGATATGCGTATTCGAGAAAAAAACCCTGTGCAAGTTCGCTGGTGCAACCACCATGACCAAACCGAGGATCTATTGAAAAGGAACCTTCTCCCTTTTATATGCTTTCTTTTTCCTTTTTTTCTTTTTCCTTTTTTTTACATTTTACGTATGCAAATATGTGAACTTTTATTTTAAAATTGATGATTTATATTGAAATTTGATGGACTTCTCCTGAAATCCGATGAACTTTTTCTCAATTTCGATGATTTTCTTTATAGTCGACGAACCATTTTTTAATTTTGTTGAACTTCTTTCTAAATCAACGAACTTTGTTTCAATTTCGATGAACTTTTTTATAGTTGATGATACCTTTTTAATTTTGATGAACTTTTTTCTAAAGCAATGAACTTTAAAAAAATGATGAACTTGTTTCTAAATTGATGAATGTTTTTCAAAATCAGTAAATAATTTTCAAATTGGATGAACTTTTTATCACAATCGATGATTTTTTATATAAAATCAGTGATTTTTTCAAAATTGATGAACTTTCTCAAAATTTGTGAAATATTTCGAAATGTCATGAACTTTAACGAAATTTGGCAACAAAAATCAAATCCGAGAAGTTTTTCTCAAACTCATGATTTTTCCCAGTTTACACGGACCTTTTCAATTTTATGAACTTTCTTAAAATTAACGTTTTTTATATTGTGCATTATTCTATTTTTTATTTGTTATAAAATAATACGCATAATAGTCTGGTTATATAATAAGAGTCTTCTGTCCTCAGAATTAAGTACTAAGGGAGTTGGGCCTAGTGGCTTTCTACGAAGGCTTGGGTAGTTGGGTACTAGCGGTCAGAAGATCGAATCCTGGCGATAGACTTGTAACATCATTTCTTATTCCTCGCCGCGTTTCCTCGGCCGGCCCAGTACGATAGGCGTGTGAGCGTCAGCTGGTTAACGGGCGCTTTTAGCGCGGACCGTTCGCATCCACGGGAATGTCATCACACAAAAACAATACAGACCCGGTGCCCCACGGGCTCGAAGGGTATTTCCTATTTGGCGCAATAGGCGCTAGTTAACGTGAATTCCTATGTTTTTTTCTGAATATTGGTGAATCATTTTAAATTTCAACGAATATTTTTTAAGATTTATGAACTTTTTTGAATATCGATGAACTTTTTCAAAATTTTAAGAACATCTTTTTGAAAACGGATGAACTTTTTTTAGATTTCCGAACTTTTATTTCATTTCAATGAACTATTTTTAAAAATACATGATTTCTTTTGAATTTATATGAAATTTTTGCTAAATTGGATGAACCTTTTTTTCAATTTAAATGAACTTTTTTTCAAATTTATGAACTTTTTCAAAATATATGAACCTTTTTTAAAGATATGAAGTTTTTTTTCAAATGGATGAACCTTTTTTCTTTAAATGAGTAAACCTTTTTCATTTCATATTTTTATTTTCGTAACAAAAAAATAAAAAAAATTGGGTAGCACGCTAGTGGGCCGACCCATGCTAGCAGCGCTGCAGGTGTCGGGTCGTTAACGGGCGCCTGCAGCGCTGCATAGGAGCTCCCGGCTCGAAGAGCGTATTCAACATCTCGCCGAGGTCCTTTGTCTTAAAAATAATAATATATATACAACTCAATATTATATATAGGTGAAATTGTGTCTACCATAACTTGCCACAAAACTTGTTTAGGTTGGCTAAGCTTTAAAAGCTTTAAAAGTTATTGAAAAATATGAAATAAATAATGTATCATCTCTCTAATGTAACAAGATGATCTAATGGTGGGATTGTGAAAATATGCATTATGTGTCCTCGGCAAAAAAAAATCAGCTTGCACTGACATAAAATATATACAAACCTACTTGTTATTTTTGCGCGGCAACTGTTCGGTCTTCTGTCAAAAGTTGTCAAAATACTACTCGATGGACCTGCCACGCTAAACGCTACTAAACTTAGCCACCAAGCTATCCGGGCTTAGGAAGGGTCTTCGGACCTAATGAGAATAAAATCATTGCTAGATCCGCCCTTCTTGAGAACATGGTTACAATAGAGGAATACGCCAAGGAAAGACCAATCAACTTTGGATCCACGGGAGTCCTCGGATATGGAATCAAGAAGAAGCATGAAGTTTGTCAAACTCGTGTACAAAGTCAAAGACCTAAAGCAAAGCCATTCCAAATAGTTCGGTGTCCTTGCCTTGAAGACCAGTTCAGGGGCTATTGACGGTGTCCTAGAATAGGGGGTGCTAACCACATCGACCCCATCATGGTAGATCGGGCCGAGGACTCCTGGATCATCCATAGATGGGCCTAGGCTGACATGCCACTAGGCGTGCTCAAGATGAAATCCTCTGAAGACCTACCATATCCTCCGAGACATGTTTGAATCTTCCACATGTCTATCCCTAGATGTAATCAAGCTATGCGTCACCCTAGGTACCCCGGTCCCTATATATGCTATAGGGTTTTAGAACGTAGGGTATAGAATCATACATTCACATCTGATATCGAGGTAGATCATCATGTACTTTGTACTCCAACACAATCAATACAACAAAAGCAGGACACATGTTTTTACCTCTTCGAGAGGGCCCAAGCCTAAGTAAACACCGTGTCCCTTGTTCATCATGTTATAATCTACCTAAGATCACCAACTCAGGATCCCCTACCGAAGATCTGCTAGATTTAACCCCGATGCTAGGGAACTCTCACGACCATCTAATCTTAGATAGAAACTCTCGATAGCAATATCAAACACAGTTGTAACCCCTCACACGAGGTATCCCTCCTCCATGAATAATAAAAGAAAGCAGGATGCAGGAGATTACTCTACAAAGGCCCAAACCTGGGTAAAGCCCTCGCGTGATCTCCGATCCCAGACTTCAAGTCGCGCTTGGATCCCTATCGAGCGATCTGACGATATTTTGCACCGCCAGTGGTAAACATGATGATCTCATCCTTGTTAATTCCTCCTTCGGTTGGCTTCAAGAGGCTAGGGTTCTGCCTTCTGGATGTGTTTCTGGTGCCTCTGGTCGTTTGATCCCCGGTCCAGTTGTATAGGGTGAAGTATTCACCCGTAGGGAGCCATCGACACATCATATGACCGGCCATACGAGCGTGTGCGCTCGTATGGAAGGGCATCTTGCATTCTAGACTAGCCACGGGGCTTCCTTCTTCCTCCTTTTTATTTTTTATTTTTATGTTAGTGAATTATCACATTGAATAGAGTGATTCCACCATAATTTGTTGGGACTCCTTCCATAGAACTTCATATCCTCCAAAAAATGTTTATTGGGAATATCGACAAAAGCGGTGAACAAACACAGTAAAATTCCACAAAGCCTATCATGTAGGCACAAAATAACTATCAAATTTGCCATACATATTGGACTCATCAAATCCCCCAAGCTTAAGTCTTGCTCGTCCCTGAGCAAGTACCGTAGCATGTAAAGAACAAGGTCAACTTGAGATTTATGAAGTCTGGATATCCATAGAGGTATGAGTCCAGTATCAGTCATCAAAATAGTTAGAGATAAAATGGACCTTGACAAGTAATAGCACATCTCCACCACTAGGATGATCATGAAGGCTTCCACACCTTTTGTATGATCTGAAGTATGTCTAGAGGGGTTTATAAGACTAGTTGACTAAATTAAAACTTAACTTGTTCCAATTTTATTAACAGGCCATTTTTAGCAATTATATCAAGTCAAGAAACACCCTACACATGAAAGTCTAGATGTGAGCAGCGATATATAGATACATTGCATATGAAAGTAAAGGGGGATCAGAGAAATAAAAAACAATGAAGAGACGGTGTTTTTGGCGTGGTTCCGATAGGTGGTGCTATCGTACGTCCATGTTGATGGAGACTTCAACCCACGAAGGGTAACGACTACGCGAGTTCATGGTGGGCTCCACCCATGAAGGGTCCATGAAGAAGCAACCCATTATATGCCATCATGGCTTACGTCCACGAAGAACTAGCCTCACTCAGGTAGATCTACATGAAGTAGGCGATATCCTTGCCTTTACAAACTTCTTGGTTCAACTCCACACGACTTGGAGTCTCCCATGCGACACCTAACCAATCTAGGAGACACCACTTTCCAAAAGGTAATAGATTTTTTGTTGATGACGAGCTCCTTGCTCTTGTGCTTCAAAATATAGTCTCCTCAACACTCAATCACTTTCTCACAAAAATTCGCTTGGTAGAAGAGGATGATTGGGTGGAAAGCTACTTGAGAAGGCTAGAAATCAAGGATCTATTGGTTGGAGTGGAATCCCTTGATCTCAACACATGAGTAGGTGGTTCTCTCTCAAAAAATGGGTTGTGTAAGTGAAGTTTGATGGCTCTCTCTAAGAGTAACTGGTGGTGGAGGGGTATATATAGCCTTCATAAAAATCCAACCATTGCAACTTTATTGACCAACTCGATGACACTAAAATATAATATCGGTGGTACCGACTAGTATAAAAGGTTGCAACTTTTGGCTTTCTGGTGGGACCGAAAGAAACAAGTTGGTGAGACCAATTCGGTTCAACTTGGGCAGCCCCAAAGACTCAGAGGGTTCCGACCATTTCATCTCGGAGATTAATGCAATCGACTTGAGCAAGTTGGTCACTGCTTTTGAGTTACATCGAACATAGCATTGGTAGCACCAAGAATTTAGGGTTTGCCTTAGGGGATCTGTTGTCGTCGTTTTCTCACGAGAGATGCCATGGGTAGGCTTATCGAAGGTGGTTGGGTCCAGAGGACGCCAACGGGCTCGGGTGCGGGATTAGGCACGAGCGGTGGTGACACGCGATGTACCCAGGTTCAGGGACCTCCGTGGGAGGTAACACCCCTGGTCCTTCTTGGTCTAGTTGATGGATGGGTATGTTTACAAGGTTGCTCCTGGAGCTGTTGTCTACAGGAGGAAGAGGGAGCAGCCGGCTCGCCTTCCTCCGCTACGAAGGTGGATATGAGGGAAGTCCCATGGGTGTGTATGTGTGAGATCTCTCGTCCCCGTTGCATGGGGGGCTTGGGTTTTTTTTATAGTCCAACCCCCCATATTACAATATCCTTGGGGTACAAAGTGGGGGGACCCGGCTGGCAGCCTCTCCGACTGGCAGCCTCTCCGGCTGGCCAGGGGGTCCCGCCCCGCGAGCCGTCTCGTCGCCCGTAGGGTCCACCGGTTTGTTGGAAATATGCCCTAGAGGCAATAAATAAAATGTTTATTATTATATTTCCTTGTTCATGATAATTGTTTATTATCCATGCTATAATCGTATTGATTGGAAACACATTGCATGTGTGGATATATAGACAACACTTTGTCCCTAGTGTGCCTCTAGTAGACTAGCTCGTTGATCAAAGATGGTCAAGGTTTCCTAGCCATTGACATGAGATGTCATTTGATAAAAGGATCACATCATTAGGACAATGATGGGATGGATGAAACCCAAACTATAAATGTAGCATATGATCGTGTCAGTTTATGGCTACAGTTTTCTGCATGTCAAGTATATGTTCATACGACCATGAGATCATGCAACTCACGGACACCGGAGGAGTGCATTGTGTGTATCAAACGTCACAACATAACTGGGTTACTATAAAGGTGCTCTATAGGTATCTCCGAGGGTGTCTGTTGGGTTGGCATGGATCAACACTGGGATTTGTTACTCCGTGTGACGGGGAGGTATCTCAGGGCCCACTCGGTAATACAACATCACAACAAGCCTTGCAAGCAATGTGACTAAGTGTTAGTCACAGGATCTTGTATTACGGAAACAAGTAAAGAGACTTGCCAGTAACGAGGTTGAACTAGGTATGGAGATAACAACGATCGAATCTCGGGCAAGTAACATACCGAAGAACAAAGGGAACATCATACGGGATTAACTGAATCCTTAACATAGAGGTTCGACCGATAAAGATCTTTGTAGAATATGTAGGAACTAATATGGGCATCCAGGTCCCGCTATTGGTTATTGACCATAGAGGTGTCTCGGTCATGTCTACATAGTTCTCGAACCCGCAGGGTCTGCACACTTAAGGTTTGGTGACATTTCGGTAGTATAGAGTTATTCATGGTGGTGACCGAAGGTTGTTCGGAGTCCCGTATGAGATCCGGACGTCACGAGGAGCTCCGGAATGGTCCGGAGGTAAATATTGATATATAGGAAGTCCTGTTTTGGTCACTGAAAAAGTTTCGGGCTTATCGGTAGTGTACCAGGAGTGCCGGTAGTGTACCGAGAGACCTCTGGGAGGGGTATTTCCACCCAAGAGGCTTCATGGGCTGTGGGAGGGTGAATATCAGCCCTTAGTGGGCTGGCCAAAGTCCCACAGAAGGCCCATGCGGCTGGGAAGAAATTCCAAAGAGGAAAAGGTGGAAAAAGGCAAAAAGGTGGAAATAAGGAAGGAGTCCTAATCCTACTAGGAGTAGAGGAGGAGGAGGACTCCTCTCCACTTTGGCCGAAGCCACCAAGTGCTGGCCCTTGCGCCAAGCCTCCTCCCTCCCCTCCTCCTATATATACTAGAGGTTTTGAGGGTTTTTGACATAGAATTTCAGCCACGTGCTACCCTCTCCTCTAGTCCGTAGTTTCTCCTTTAGATCGGTTCCAGGAGTGCTTAGGCGAAGCCCTGCTGGAATTACTCCACCACCATCACCGCAACGTCGTCGTACTGCCGGAGAACTCATGTACCTATCCGCTCCCTCTTGCTTGATCAAGAAGGCGGAGATCGTCATCAAGTCGTACGTGTGCTGAACGCGGAGGTGCCGTCCGTTCGGTGCTAGATCGAGACGGATCGTGATTGGATCACGGGACGCTCAACGATTTGGATCACGAAGATGTCCGACTACATCAACCGCAGTTCTTAACGCTTCCCGCTTAGCGATCTACAAGGGTATGTAGATCCACTCTCCCTCTCGTAGATGCTCATCACCATGGATAGATCTTGCGTGTGCGTAGGAAATTTTTTGTTTCCCATGCAAAGTTCCCCAAAGTGGCATCATGAGCTAGGTCTATGTGTAGATGAGATCTCAAATAGAACACAAAGAGTTTGTGGGCGTTGATGCTTAGATTGCTTCCTACCTTGGTCATGTTTTGGTTTAGCGGTATTGTGGGATGAATCGGCCCGGACCAACCTTACTCATACGCTTACGAGAGACCGGTTCCATCGATTGACATGTTACTTTGTTGCACAAAGATGGCTGACAGGTGTCTGTTTCTCCTACTTTAGTTGGATCAGATTCGACTAAGGCAGTCCTTGAGAAGGTTGAAAAGCAACTTATGTATCACCGTTGTGGTTTATGCGTAGGTGAGAATTGTTCTTTCTAGATACCCGTAGCAGTCACGTACAACATGCAACAACAATTAGAGGACGTCTAACTTGTTTTTGCAGGGTATGTTGTGATGTGATATGGCCAATTACATGATGTGATATATGTGATGTATGAGATGATCATGTGTTGTATAGAATATCACGACTTGCATGTCAATGAGTACGGCAACCGACAGGAGCCATAGGGTTGTTTTTAATTATTGTATGACCTGCGTGTCAATCTTTAAGCGCTATGTAATGCTTTACTTTATCGCTAAACGGTAGCAATAGTAGTAGAAGCATGGTGGGCGTGACAACCCCGATGGCGACACGTTGATGGAGATCAATATGATGGAGATCATGGTGTCATGCCGGTGACGATGGAGATCATGCCGGTGCTTTCAAGATGGAGATCAAAAGCACAAGTTCATGGCCATATCATGTCACTTATGATTTGCATTTGATGTTAATCCTTTTTATGCACCTTGTTTTTCTTAGGACGATGATAGAATTATAAGGTTATCCCTCACTTAAATTTCAAGATGAAGTGTGTTCTCCCCGAGTGTGCACCGTTGCGAAAGTTCGTCGTGTCGAGACACCACGTGCTGATCGGGTGTGATAGACTCTATGTTCACATACAACGGGTGCAAGCCAGTGTTGCACATGCAGAACACTCGGGTTAAACTTGATGAGCCTAGCATGTACAAACATGGCCTCGAAACAAAAGAGACCAAAAGGTCGAACATGAGTCATATAGTAGATATGATCAACATGATGATGTTCACCATTGAAACCACCTCAACTCACGTGATGATCGAACTTGAGTTGGTGAATTTGGATCATGTGACACTTAGATGACTTGAGGGATGTCAATTTGAGTGGAAGCTTTAGTAATTTGATTAACTAAACTCTTTATCTTGAACAATAGTCTAAGTAACCTTTGTATATTTATGTTGTAGATCAATGGCTCGCGCAATAGCACCCTTGAATTTTAATGCGTTCCTAGAGAAAGCTAAGTTGAAAGATGATGGAAGTAACTTTGTGGACTTGGTCCGTAATCTAACGATTATCCTCACGGCTTCCCAGAAATCATATGTCCTGGATGAACCGCTTGGTGACGAACCCGAAGACATGTCATCCGAAGACGTTAAGAATGCTTGGGAGGCATGTTCTGGAGATTACTCAATAGTTCATTATGCAATATTGTATGGCTTAGAACCGAGACTTCAAAGACGTTTTGAACGTCATGGAGCATATGAGATGTTCCAGGAGTTGAAGTTTATCTTTCAAAAGAATGCCCAGTTCGAGAGGTATGAGACCTCCGATAAGTTCTATGCTTGCAAAATGGAGGAGAACGGGTCTATTAGTGAACATATACTCAGAATGTCTGGGTATTCGACTCGTATGGCAGAGTTGGGAATGCCCCTTCCGCCAGAGGCGATCACTGATAGAGTTCTTCAATCGCTGCCACCTAGCTACAAGAGCTTTGTGATGAACTGTAACATGCACGGGATGAACAAGTCAGTCGCCGAGCTATTTGTGATGCTGAAAGTCGCTGAGTCTGAAATCCAGAAAGAACATCAAGTGTTGATGGTCAATAAAACCACTAGTTTCAAGAATAATGGCAAGGGCAAGAAGGGTAAATCCAAGAAGGATGTCTAATCAGTTGCTTCTTTCTCCTGTAAAGAAACCAAGGCTGGACCCAAGCCAGAAACTGTGTGCTTTCATTGCAAGGGAACTGGTCACTGGAAGTGGAACTGCCCCAAGTACCTGGCTGACAAGAAGGCGGCCAACAACAAACAAGGTATATATGATATACATGTTACTGATGTGTACCTTACTAGCTGTCGTTGTTGTGCCTGGGTATTTGATACCAGTTCGGTTGCTCACATTTGCAACTCAAAACAGGAGCTACGGAATAGACATAGGCTGGCAAAGGACGAAGCGATGATGCGCATGGGAAATGGTTCCAAGGTTGATGTGATCGCCGTCAGCACGCTCTCTCTTCGATTACCATCAGGATTAGTGATGAACCTGAATAATTGTTATCTAGTGCCTGCGTTAAGCATGAACATTATATCGGGATCTTGTTTATTGCGAGACGGTTACTCATTTAAATCATAGAATAATGGTTGTTCTATTTATACGAGTGATATCTTTTATGGTCATGTACCCAATGTGAGGGGTTTATTCATATTGAATCTTCATAGTGATGATACACATGTTCATAACATTGATGCCAAAAGATGTAGAGTTGATAATGATAGTACCACTTTCTTGTGGCACTGCCGTTTAGGTCATATTGGTGTAAAACGCATGAAGAAGCTCCATGCCGATGGACTTTTGGAGTCACTTGATTTTGAATCACTTGACACATTTGAACCATGCCTCATGGGCAAGATGACTAAAACACCGTTCTCTGGAACAATGGAACGGGCAAGTGACTTGTTGGAAATCATACATAATGTGTGTGGTCCAATGAATGTTGCAGCGCGCGGTGGATATCGTTATTTTCTCACCTTCACTGATGACTTAAGTAGATATGGGTATATTTACTTAATGAAACACAAGTTTGAAACGTTTGAAAAGTTCAAGCAATTTCAGAGTGAAGTTGAGAATCATCGTAACAAGAAGATTAAATTCCTACGATATCATCGAGGAGGTGAATATCTGAGTTATGAGTTTGGCAGTCACCTAAGACAATGTGGAATTGTTTCTCTAGTCTGTAGTTTCTCCTTTAGATCAGTTTCAGCAGTGCTTAGGCGAAGCCCTGCTGGAATTACTCCACCACCATCGCCGCAACGCCATCGTGCTGCCGGATAACTCTTCTACCTCTCCTCTCCCTCTTGCTGGATCAAGAAGGCGGAGATTGTCATCAAGCCGTACAGTGCTGAATGCGGAGGTGTCGTCCGTTCGGTGCTAGATCGGGACGGATCATGATTGAATCGCGAGACGCTGGGTGATTTGGATCGCGAAGACGTTCAACTACATCAATTGCGTTTCTTAACGCTTCCCGCTTAGCGATCTACAAGGGTATGTAGATCCACTGTCCCTCTCGTAGATGCTCATCACCATGGATAGATCTTGCGTGCGCGTAGGAAATTTTTTGTTTCCCATGCAATGTTCGCCAACACGGCGGCGCGGTCCCATCATCTGCTAGGGTCCGCCAGCCGGCTCCGTGATTGGCGTCCGTCCACCTACTACGGCATGGGTAGTCCAGGTGGCGTCTTCTTGCGCCAACCGGCCAAAGTCTTCGGTACTGCCGGTTGCACTGTAGCCATGTCGGAGAAGGTAATCGAGTGGGAGGGGGCGTGCCGGCACTGTTGCCCCGCCCGGTCGTGGTCGGCCAAGGTTAGCGGTACTACCGGCCGAACTATAGCCACGCGCGCCCGTGCGTCAGCGACCACTGTGGCTACATTGGTGCCCTTCGTGGGGGTCCCGTCATGTCGTCGTACCCGCGTGCAGAGGGATGGGATGGGAGCTTGTCCGCCCAAGGGTCAATGGAGGAGGCGGCTCGAAGGCAGTCGGCCGCGGCCAGCCGGCCAGGGGCCGAGCCGGCTCCTTGACCAGCCGGCCTCGATCCAGTTGGCAACATACCTGGCGGCCGTAAGCAGCCGGCCGCATACTTTTTCTTGAAGCGGGGGAGAGAACCCCATTGCTTTGGCCTACCCAGGGGTAATAACCTCGTCAGTAGTCCTCGAAGCCGGCGAGGTTCCGCGTCTGCCAGACGGAGGGGAGCTGGCGGCTTTCTCCCAGCGGTACCCGCCTCCGGCGCGAAGCCGAATAACCATCCGGGTCGACGGCCGTTCCCGACACCTCGGGTCCTGTCACGCCGCCCCGGGACCCGGGCCGGCCCGCAGCGTGCCACGCGGCGAGTAATGATCCCGTGGGTCCCAACATGCAGGCAGACGGGACGTTGCCTTGGGCCTAGCCCGCTAGGCCTCGGGCGTAGCCCAGTAGGCCTCGGGGCGCATGTAGAGATCTTCTGCGCCCCGGTGTGCCAGTTACGACCCAGGATGCCCAAGCGTGCGCGGAGATTTCGAGGGAGTGGGCGTAGTTAATCCCCACATCCCCCGGTCATGGCCTCCCCCTTTAAAAGGGGAGGAAGGGCAAAGGGCGATAGCACCCGCGCCCCATTTGCCCCTGTCTTCCTTCCTCTCGTCTTCTCCGCTTCTGCACCGCTGTTCTTCTCGATCGCCCATGGGAGGGGGAGTTCGTTGTCTTCTCCTGCCACTTCTCCCATGGCTTCGGGCTTCCGGTGAGCCACTTCTTCCGTCTGATGATGGACACCTTTGACCTCCAACCGCATCACCTCGGCCCCAATGCCATTCTCTATATCGCGGGCTTCGTGACATTGTGCGAGGGTTACTTAGGGATGCTCCCCTATGTGGACTTCTTCAAGGCCCTGTTCTACCTCAAGGCGCTGAAAAGCGCCGAGGAGCCGTTCACCTGCGGGGGCGCGGGGGTGTGCTGCCGCGGCTCACGCTTCCCGCACTTCATCCTTATTGACTCCGTCAAGGGCTGGCATCGGACCTTCTTCTATGTGAAGAGCGTCGACCCTCAGTGGGATTACATCCGGCTGCCGGAGTACGTCAACGCCCCATCCTCCGGGGTGAACTGGTCGGGGGCCGCCCCCCGCGGAACCACTCTCGTAGAGCGCGGCCGACTCATGGAGCTGAGGAGCTGGGAGGGGTTGGTTGCCTCCGATCTGGTGGCGGCCTTCATCACGTGCCGGGTGCTGCCTCTCCAGATGAGGCCACACCAGATCTGCGACATGTCCGGCCGCTGGGACCCCTGCCGACTGTCGATCTGATGCCGGCTCAGGTGGCGAACCGTGTGAATTCCATCACGACCTTCAAGCTAGCGCCGATGTCATGGACCTTTGGCAAGGAGCCGTACGACCGACACCACCGAGCGCCCCTGGTACATTCCATCGAGGTGGCCCTTCTTGTTCGAACCCCTCCAGCCGGCATCCGTTCTTACTTTTCCATGTTGACCGTAGTTGTTCGTGTGACAGAACACGCCGGATGGCCCGCACCCCCAGATCTTCGAGGTAGAGCGTGACCACTCCGAATCTGAGGACTACGAGTAGGGAGGTCCACCCGAAGAGGGGGTCGATTCCTCGGGGGAGGCCGAGAAGGTGGCCGACCCGGGAGCCGACGGGCCCAGCGCAGCCGGTGAGTTCCCTTTCGGCCCCACGATTAGGGATTGGACCGATGATGATGATGATGAGATGATGATGACGTTCGGATCCTGAACGCGCCCCCTTTAGTTCAGTAGGGCCAGCATGGGTGGAGCGAGGCGTGGCCGACCCATGCCCCGACGGCTGGGGCCACCAGCCGGGGGAAGAGGCCGACTCAGGAGGAGCCGACAGCGCCGCCTCGTGCCCGCAAGCGGGTGAGGGCGACCATGCCGAAGCCATTGGCGCGCGCTAGGTGGGTTCTGCCCATCGTCACCGGGTAAGTGACCTCCCTCTTGTGCGAGTTCCTTTCCTAGTTGTGGGTTGGTGGGTGCCTGACCCGTATGCGCTTCAGGGACCCCATCGAACTCCACGATGTGGAGTCGACGGTCGACCCGATGGAAGCCGCTAGCCGACTGGCCCGCGAGCATGCGGCCACACAACGTGAGGAGAAGAGGAGGCTCGCGGAGCTGCGGGCCTCGAAGTCCGGAGCCCAAGGCGGGGCCTCGCGCTCTGAAACCTTGAGCGGCGGGAGACGGAGGAGGTCCACGGACCCCACGCGAGCGTCCGACTCGGCGGCGGAATCGACTCGCCTGTCGAGGCCCCCGTCGAGCGAGCCGCGAGGGGCGGCCACGGAGCCGGCCGCGCCCCCATCTATGGAGGAGGCGGACCAATCGGGGGCGATGGCTACAGAGCCAACCCTCAAGGAGGCCCGGCCGATGGCGTCAGACGTGATGCCGCCCGAGACTGAGCTTGCCCGGGTCGACGTGCCGGAGGTTTCGGTGGCTCCCGAGGCGGTGCTAGAGGCGCTGGCCATGGAGACGGAGGCGCCGTCCGTTGAGATCGTCACGTCGAGCCGGCGGGAGGAGGGGACGGCACCAGCGCCGGGCGAGGGGCCACTAGGGACCGAATCCCGTGTCCTTGCCGTCATCAATCCTCCCCCAGTGGCCGGCACCGTGGCGAACATCGGGACGGGTGGTGATGACAGTTGGACCCAAAGGTCCATGGTTGACGTGATCCGAGACTGGGAGGCACTAGCGCGCGTCCCTACCCTTCCGGCTCCTTCGGTAGACGGCCCGGTCCCCGCGCTCGGGGAGTTGGGGAGCGTCCTGGAGCGGTGCCACCAGGAGCTGGCCCTGTTCGCGGAGGTGGCCGATAGCACTTTGCGGCGTGCGGATGTGAGCATCGTCTGTCCTTGTTGGGATTTTCAGTGAGGGCGCGCTAGCGCACCCACTGGGTGTAGTCCCTGAGATGCGGGCTGGTTGACCAGCTGTGGGGCAGCCGGGCTGGATCTCCTTGTGCGCCTTCTGACTTTGGCTTCTTTTGGTAGGCGGGGAACGCCCGACGGCAGGAGTTGTTCGACGAGGAGGTCTCCATCTATAACCATGGCAAGCGTGTCTTCTACTAGTTGGAGGAGGAGCTTGCGAGGGTGCAAGGTGCGTTTGGTCTTGTGTGTGTGTGTGGGGGGTGTAGCCCCCAGGAGCCGGTCCGGCTGCTCGGCAGCAGGGACGGGCCTGAGATGTCTGGCTGACGCCGGTTTTGCTTCGCAGGGGAGATGACCACGCTCCGGGAGGGGAAGACCGGGGCAGTCTCCGAGCGGGACTGGCTAGCGCAGAGCGTCCAAGCGGTCACCCAGGAGAGGGACTGGCTAGGCGCCCACCTCGAGGGAGCCGGCTCTGAGTTTAGGAACCGCGAGTACTTTTTCGGTAAGGCAAGTGACAGAGGCAGGAGCATGAACCGACTAGACTTAGCTGGCGACCCCCAAGTGATCAGTTTTTCGTGTGAACAAGCTTTGCCCCCGGACCTCGCGAGCCGGACAGCTGGGAGCCAGTCTGTAGCTGGGAGGGGTGGGAGGACTTACTTAGCTCACACTACACTATTTACCTCGAGGGAGGACGTTAAGACTAGCCGACGAGCCCCCGAGGCCAGGGGCCGGTTCCGGGGGCGACAGATTGAATTGACAGGCTTTGAAGTGGAAAGGGGCATGTCCCAAGAGCTAGCTTGGGGCACCCATTGCATTCATAAGCCCAAAGGGGGAAGGATACATACATACACTGGTTTTCTCAGCAGTAAAACAAACGGAGGAGCGCCGTGTTCCACGGGCGCTCGGTCTCCTTGCCGGAGGCGTCTCTCTTGTGCTTCTGCGCGTCTATCAGGTAGTATGCGTTGTTGTGTAGTGCCTTGCTGACGATGAACGAGACCTCCCATGGGGAGGACAACTTGTGCTGGCCGGCTGTCCGTTGGATCCGCCTGAGCACCAAATCTCCTTCGCGGAAGGAGAGCGTCTGGATCCGCTTGCTGTGGTAGTGCCGAAGCTTCTGCTCATAGATGGCCGTCCGGCTCAAGGCAAGTTCGCGGGTTTCTTCGAGTAGGTCGACGCTGCCCTCTCTCGCCTCCTTTGCATCCTTCTCCATGTATAGGGTGACCCGAGGCGAGTCAAACTCGATGTCGATGGGTATGTTCGCCTCGGACCCGTATACAAGGAAGAAGGGTGTGTAGCCGGTTGATCGGTTGGGAGTGGTCCTGAGGCTCCAAAGGACAGCCGGCAACTTGTCGACCCAGCAGCCGGCTGACCTTACCAGCGGCATCACGAGCTGGGGCTTGATCCCGTATAGGATTAGGCCGTTCGCCCTCTCGACCTGGACGTTTGACTGTGGGTGAGCGACGGACACCAGGTCGAGCCAGATGCCCTGCTTGGAGCAAAAACGCGCGAGCGCGCCCTTGGCGAAGTTCGTGTCGTTGTCGATGATGATGCTATGGGGGACGCCGTAGCGGACCGTGATGTCATTGATCAACCGGACGGCCGTGGGGCCATCCAGCTTCTTGATTGGTCTGGCTTCGATCCATTTGGTGAATTTGTCGACTGCCACCAGCAGATGCATCATGCCATCTCGTGCGGTCTTGAAGGGACCCACCATGTCCAGCCCCCAGACTACAAAAGGCCATGAGAGGGGGATGTTCTAGAGGGCCGTGGCCAGTAGGTGGCTCTGCATGCTGAAGCGCTGGCAGCCCTCGCACTCGTTGACCAGCTTCTTGGCAGCCTCCAAAGTGGTTGGCTAGTAGAAACTGTGGCAGAAGGCCTTGGCCTCCAGGGTCCTAGAGGCGGCGTGGTGCCCGCACTCGTCTTGGTGGATGTCAAGGAGGATCTCCTGACCCTTCTCCGGCTCGACGCACCATTGGAAAACGCTGGTGCTGCTGCGGTGGATGAGCTCGCGATTGATGATGCTGTAGGCCGAGGCCCGGCGCTGGATTTGTCTTGCCGTGGCCTCGTTCGGGGGAGCTCCGCAATGCAGAAGGAACGCCAAGATGGGCTGGGCCCATGAGGGAGCCAAGACAGGGGCCGGCTCGGGAGCCCTCGGGCCTGGGTGATCAGTCCATGGGACCGACTTGCTTGCCCCTGAGGCCAGCTCGCCAGCCCCCGTGGCCGAATCGCCGTCACCCGAGTTGAGGACGGCAGGAGGGGTGTTGACCGCCATCATGACAACAGTGGCATCGGAGCCGATTGCTTCGGGCGCAGTCGGCTGGGCCGGCTGAGCCGACGCCGGCAAGGCAGCCGGAGTAGGAGGAGCCGGTGGCGGAGATGTGGAGGGAGCAGCCGGAGCGGCCGATGGGCCGGCGACGTCGGCCGGTACGAAGATGGACTCCAACTCTGGGGAAGGCTTGATTGATGGTTTGAGCAGCCAGTTGAGGGAGATGCCAGCTGGGATGGCCTGCCGGGTGGAGCCGACCTACGCTAGTGTGTCGGCCACCTCGCTGTCTGCCCGCAGGACGTGGTGGAACTCACAACCCTCAAAGGAGCCGGTGAGTTGTTGTACGAGGAATCGGTAGCTGGCCATGTTGGCATCCCTGGCATCCCATTCGCCAGAGACCTGCTGCACCACGAGGTCGGAGTCGTCGATGCATATGATGTGCCTGATGCCGATCTCCTTGGCGAGCCGGAGGTCATGGACGATGGCCTCATATTCGGCCACGTTGTTGGAGGCGGTGAAGTGGATCTGGAGGGCGTACTTGAGCTGGTCACCTTTTGGGGAGGAGAGGACTATGCCGACACCCAGGCGGGTCCTCATTTTTGAGCCATTGAAATGCATGCGCCAATGCGTGGATTCTAAGGGAGGCGGCACGAACTCGGTCTCCGCCCAATCGACGCGGAAGTTGGCCAACGCATGCGACTTGATGGCGGTACGCGGTTCGTACCGGATCTCGTGGTCGGTGAGGGCGATGACCCATTTGGCGATCCGGCAGGTGGAGTCCCGGCCACTCATGATCTCGCCGAGCGGGGCCGTGCTCACCATGGTGATGGTGTGCTCCTCGAAGTACTGCTTGATCTTCTTGGCGGCGAAGTATATGCCATAGCACATCTTCTTGCAGTGGGGTTAGTTTTGCTTGGAGGCAGAGAGGACCTCGCTGAGGTAGTAGACGGGACGCTGGACTGGCAGGGATTTTCACTCCTCCGGCCACTCGACCACTAAGACGACACTGATGACGCGAGTAGTCGCCGCAACGTAGGCGAGCAAGGGCTCCTTCTCAGCCGGCGTAGCCAGGATGGGCACGCGGGTGAGAGCCCGCTTGATGCCGCGGAAGGCCTCGTCAGGATAGTCAAACATGCCCGGCTTCTTTGTGCAGCCCGGCTCGACCAGATCCATCTTGCGAAGGAGCCCGTAGAGGGACAGGGCCTTCTCCCCTAGCCGGCTGATGAACCGGCTCAGCGCGGCGAGGCAGCCGGTGAACTTCTAGACGTCACGGAACCGGGTCAGCTTGGGAATGCGCTCGATCGCGCTGATCTTCTCCGGGTTAGCTTCGATGCCACGAGCCGACATGAAGAAACCCAAGGAAGGCCGGCTGGGACGCTGAAGACACACTTCTCCGGGTTGAGCTTGATCTTATACTCGCGCAGGTTTGTGAAGGTCTCCCGAAGATCGTCGAGGAGGCTAAAATGCTTCTTGGTCTTGACGATGATGTCGTCGACATAGACATTGACGTTCCTGCCTATTTGAGGTAGGAGGCACTTCTGCATGCACCGTTGGAAGGTGACGCTAGCGTTCTTCAGGCCGAAAGACATGGTTATGTTGTTGTAAATATGCCCTAGAGGCAATAAATAAATCGTTTATTATTATATTTCCTTGTTCATGATAATTGTTTATTATCCATGCTATAATTGTATTGATTGGAAACACATTGCATTTGTGGATAAATAGACAACACTGTGTCCCTAGTATGCCTCTAGTGAACTAGCTCGTTAATCAAAGATGGTCAAGGTTTCCTAGACATTGACATGTGATGTCATTTGAGAACGGGATCGCGTCATTAGGAGAATGATGTGATGGACAAGACCCAAACTACAAACGTAGCATATGATCATGTCAGTTTATTGCTACTGTTTTCTGCATGTCAAGTATATGTTCCTATGACCATGAGATCATGCAACTCACGGATATCAGAGGAGTGCCTTGTGTGTATCAAACGTCGCAACGTAACTGGGTGACTATAAAGGTGCTCTACAGGTATCCTCGATGGTGTCTGTTGAGTTGGCATGGATCGAGACAGGGATTTGTTACTCCGTGGGTGGAGAGGTATCTCGGGGCCCACTCGGTAATACAACATCACATTGAGCCTTGCAAGCAATGTGACTAATTTTTAGTTGCGGGATCTTGTATTACGGAACGAGTAAAGAGACTTGCCGGTAATGAGGTTGAACAAGAGGTTCGACCGATAAAGATCTTCATGGAATATGTAGAAACCAATGTGGACATCCAGGTCCCGCCATTGGTTATTGACCGTAGAGGTGTCTACTAGGAGTGGAGGAGGTGGACTCCTCCTCTCCTAGTTTGGCCGAAGCCTAGAGGGCTTGGAGGCCAAGTTGCCTCCTCTCCTCCTCTCCTCCTATATATACTATTGGATTTCTAGGGTTTTGTACTAGTTTTTTCAGTCACGTGCAAACCCTAATCTCTAGTGCATAGTTTCTCCTCTAGATCGGATTTCTGCAGTGCTTAGGCGAAGCCCTGCCAGAATTGCTCCACGACCATCGCTGGAGCGCCGTCACGCTGCCGGCGAACTCTTCTACCTCTCCGCTCTCTCTTGCTGGATCAAGACGGCGGAGATCATCATCAAGCTGTACGTGTGCTGAACGCGGAGGTGCCGTCCGTTTGGCGCTAGATCGAAAGGATCGTGATCAAGTTCGTGGGACGGATCGTGATCAAGTTCGCGGGACGGATCGTGATTAGATCGCGGGACAGATCATGATTGGATCGCGGGACGCACGACGATTTGGATCGCGAAGACGTTCGACTACACCAACCCGGGTTACTTAATGCTTCCCACTTAGCGATCTACAAGGGTACGTAGATCCACTCTCCCTCTCGTAGATGCTCATCACCATGGATAGATCTGCGTGTGCATAGGAATTTTTTTGTTTCCCATGCAACATTCCCCAATAGTGGTATCAGAGCTTGGCTATGTGTCGATGAGATCTCGAGTAGAACACAAAAGGTTTGTGGGCGTTGATTCTTAGATTGCTTCCTCCCTTGGTCGGATTTTGATTTAGCGGTATTGTGAGATGAAGCGGCCCGGACCAATATTACTCGTACGCTTACGAGAGACCGGTTCCCTCAACCGCAACTTGTTGCATAGATGGCTTGTGGGTGACAGTTTCTCTCACTTTAGTTGGATCGGATCCGACAAAGGTGGTCCTTGAGAAGGTTGAAAAGCAACTAGTGTATCACCGTTGTGGTTTTTGCGTAGATGAGAATTGTTCTTGATAGATACCTGTAGCAGCCACGCAAAACATGCAACAACAATTAGAGGACGTCTAACTTGTTTTTGCTGGGTATGTTGTGATATGATATGGCCAATTACATGATGTGATATATGTGATGTATGAGATGACCCTGTGATGTATAGATTATCACGACTCTCATGTCGATGAGTACGGCAACCGGCAGGAGCCATAGGGTTGTCTTTAATTATTGTATGACCTGCATGTCAATCATTAAGCGCTATGTAATGCTTTACTTTATCGCTATGGTAGCAATAGTAGTAGAAGCATGTTGGGCGCGACAACCCCGATGGCGACACGTTGATGGAGATCAAGATGATGGAGATCATGGTGTCGTGCCGGTGACGAAGGAGATCATGCCAGTGCTTTCATGAAGGAGATCAAAAGCACAAGATCATGGCCATATCATGTCACTTATGATTTGCATGTGATGTTAATCTGCTTATGCACCTTGTTTTGCTTAGAACGACGGTAGCATTATAAGGTGATCCCTCACTTAATTTCAAGATAAATTGTGTTCTCCCCGAGTGTGCACCGTTGCGAAAGTTTGTCGTGTCGAGACACCACGTGATGATCGGGTGTGATAGACTCTACGTTCACATACAACGGGTGCAAGCAAGTTTTGCACATGCAGAACACTCGGGTTAAACTTGACGAGCCTAGCATGTACAGACATGGCCTCGGAACACAAGAGACCGAAAGGTCGAACATGAGTCATATAGTAGATAGGATCAACATAATGATGTTCACCATTGAAGCCACCTTAACTCACGTGATGATCGGACTTGAGTTGGTGAATTTGGATCATGTGACACTCAGATGACCTGAGGGATGTCAATTTGAGTGGGAGCTTTAGTAATTTGATTAACTAAACTCATTATCTTGAACAATAGTCTAAGTAACCTTTGCATATTTATGTTGTAGATCAATGGCTCGCGCAGTAGCACCCCTGAATTTTAATGCGTTCCTAGAGAAAGCTAAGTTGAAAGATGATGGAAGTAACTTTGTTGACTGGGCCCGTAATCTGAGGATTATCCTCATGGCTTCCCAGAAGTCATATGTCCTTGATGCACCACTTGGTGACCAACCAGAAGACATGACCTCCGAAGACGTTAAGAATGCTTGGGAGGCTCGTGCTAGAGACTACTCAATAGTTCAGTGTGCAATATTGTATGGCCTAGAACCGGGACTTCAAAGACGTTTTGAATGTCATGGAGCATATGAGATGTTCCAGGAGTTGAATTTTATCTTTCAGAAAAATGCCCGGATCGAGAGGTATGAGACCTCTGATAAATTCTATGCTTGCAAGATGGAGGAGAATGGGTCTATCAGTGAGCACATGCTCAGAATGTCTGGGTATTCAAACCGTCTAGCTGAGTTGGGAATTACCCTTCCGCCAGAGGCGATCACTGATAGAGTTCTTCAATCACTGCCGCCTAGTTACAAGAGCTTTGTAATGAACTATAACATGCACGGGATGAACAAGTCAGTCGTCGAGCTGTTTGCGATGCTGAAAGTCGCTGAGTCTTATATCTAGAAAGAACATCAAGTGTTGATGGTCAATAAAACCACTAGTTTCAAGAAAAATGGCAAGGGCAAAGGCAAGAAGGGTAAAACCAAGAAGGATGGCAAAGCAGTTGCTACTCCTACAAAGAAGCCTAAGCATGGACCTAAGCCAGAAACTGAGTGCTTTCATTGCAAAGGAACTGGTCACTAGAAGCGGAACTGCCCCAAGTACCTGGCTGACAAGAAGGCGGCCAACGACAAACAAGGTATATATGATATACATGTTATTGATGTATACCTTACTAGCTCTCGTAGTAGTGCCTGGGTATTTGATACCGGTTTCGGTTGCTCACATTTGCAACTCAAAGCAGGAACTACGGAATAAACGAAGGCTGGCAAAGGACGAAGTGACTATGTGCGTGGGAAATGGTTCCAAGGTTGATGTGATCGCCGTTGGCACACTATCTCTTCGATTACCATCAGGATTAGTGATGAACCTGAATAATTGTTATTTAGTGCCTGCGTTGAGCATGAACATTATATCAGGATCTTGTTTATTACGAGACGGTTACTCATTTAAATCGGAGAATAAAGGTTGTTCTATTTATATGAGTAATATCTTTCATGGTCATGCACCCAATGTTAGGGGTTTATTCATATTGAATCTTGATAGTGATGACACACATGTTCATAACATTGATGCCAAAAGATGTAGAGTTGATAATGATAGTACCACTTTCTTGTGGCACTGCCGTTTAGGTCATATTGGTGTAAAACGCATGAGGAAGCTCCATGCCGATGGACTTTTGGAGTCACTTGATTTTGAATCACTTGACACATGTGAACCATGCCTCATGGGCAAGATGACTAAAATGCCGTTCTCTGGAACAATGGAACGGGCAAGTGACTTATTGGAAATCATACATACTGATGTGTGCGGTCCAATGAATGTTACAACGTGTGGTGGATATCATTATTTTCTCACCTTCACTGATGACTTAAGTAGATATGGGTATATTTACTTAATGAAACAGAAGTCTGAAACATTTGAAAAGTTCAAGCAATTTCAGAGTGAAGTTGAGAATCATCGTAACAAGAAGATTAAATTTCTGCGATCTGATCGAGGAGGTGAATATCTGAGTTATGAGTTTGGCAGTCACTTAAGACAATGTGGAATTGTTTCACAGTTGACACCGCCCGGAACACCACAGCGTAATGGTGTGTCCGAACGTCGTAATCGAACCTTATTAGATATGGTGCGTTCTATGATGTCTCTTGCTGATTTGCCACTATCGTTTTGGGGTTATGCATTAGAGACAACTGCATTCACTTTAAATAGGGCACCATCGAAATCCGTTGAGACGACGCCATATGAACTGTGGTTTGGCAAGAGGCCAAAGTTGTCGTTTCTTAAAGTTTGGGGATGTGATGCTTATGTCAAAAAGCTTCAGCCTGAAAAGCTGGAACCCAAAGCGGAGAAATGCGTCTTCATAGGATACCCGAAAGAGACAGTCGGGTATACCTTCTATCTCAGATCCGAAGGCAAAGTGTTTGTCGCTAAGAACGGAACATTTCTTGAGAAAGAGTTTCTCTTGAAAGAATTGAGTGGGAGGAAAATAGAGCTTCATGAGGTTATTGAACCTTTACTTCAACCAGAAAGTAGCGCAACGAGAAAGATGTTTCTGTGGAACCTACGACGGTAGAAGAGGAAGTTAATGATGATGATCATTAAGCTTCGGATCAAGCTACTATTGAACCTCGTAGGTCGACAAGGGCGCATACTTCTCCTGAGTGGTACGATAACCCTGTCTTGGAGGTCATGTTGATAGACAACAATGAACCTACGAGCTATGTAGGAGCGGTGATGGGCCCGGATTCCGAGAAATGGTTAGAGGCCATGAAATCTGAGATGGGATCCATGTATAAAAACAGAGTATGGACTTTGGAAGTATTACCTGAAGGGCAAAAGGCCATTCAGAACAAATGGATCTTTAAGAAGAAGACGGACGCGGACGGTAATATCACCGTCTATAAAGCTCGACTTGTGGCAAAGGGTTTTTCACAAGTTCAAGGAGTTGACTACGATGAGACTTTCTCACCTGTAGCGATGCTTAAGTCTGTCAGAATCATGTTGGCAATAGCTGCTTATTTCGACTATGAAATTTGGCAGATGGATGTCAAAACGGCATTCCTCAACGGTTTCCTTGAGGAAGAGTTGTATATGATGCAACCCGAAGGTTTTGTCGATCCAAAGAATGCTGACAAAAGTTTGCAAACTCCAGCGATCCATTTATGGACTGGTGCAAGCATCTCGGAGTTGGAATAAGTGCTTTGATGAGGTGATCAAAGCGTTTGAGTTTATACAACTTTATGGAGAAGCTTGTATTTACAAGAAAGTGAGTAGGAGCTCTATAGCGTGTCTAGTATTATATGTGGATGACATATTGCTGATTGGAAACAATATAGAAATGCTGGAAAGCGTGAAGGAATATTTGAATAAGAGTTTTTCAATGAAGGACCTAGGAGAAGCTGCTTTCATATTAGGCATTAAGATCTATAGAGATAGATCGAGACACTTAATAGCACTTTCACAGAGCATATACCTTGATAAAGTTTTGAAGAAGTTCAAAATGGATCAGTCCAAGAAGGGGTTCTTGCCTGTGTTACAAGGTGTGAAGTTGAGTAAGACTCAATGCCCAGTGACTGCAGAAGATAAAGAAAAGATGAGCGTCATCCCCTATGCTTCAGCCATAGGCTCTATCATGTATGCAATGCTGTGCACAAGACCCGATGTCAGCCTTGCCATAAGTATAGCCGGAAGGTTTCAAAGTGATCCTGGAATGGATCACTGGCAAGCGGTCAAGAATATCCTTAAGTACCTGAAAAGGACTAAGGAAATGTTTCTCGTTTATGGAGGTGATGAAGAGCTCGTCGTAAAGGGTTATGTCGATGCAAGCTTTGACACTGATCCGGACGACTCTAAGTCGCAAACCGGATACGCATTTATTCTTAACAGGGGAGCGGTAAGCTGGTGCAGTTCCAAGCAAAGCGTGGTAGCTGATTCTACGTGCGAAGCGAAGTACATCGCAGCCTCGGAGGCAGCGAAGGAAGGTGTCTAGATGAAGCTATTCATGACAGATCTTGGAGTAGTGCCTAGTGCACTGAATCCAATGAACTTGTTCTGTGACAACACTGGTGCCATTGCTCTAGCCAAGGAACTAAGGTTTCACAAGAGGACCAGACACATAAGGCGACGCTTCAACTCCATCCAGTTCTACATCGAGGAGAAGGACTTAAATATTTGCAAAGTGCACATGGATCTGAATGTTGTAGACCCATTGACTAAACCTCTTCCAAGGGCTAAACATGATCAACACCAGAACTGCATGGGTGTTCGATTTATTACCATGTAAATCACATAGTGATGTGAACTAGATTATTGACTCTAGTGCAAGTGGGAGACTGTTGGAAATATGCCCTAGAGGCAATAAATAAAGTGTTTATTATTATATTTCCTTGTTCATGATAATCGTTTATTATCCATGCTATAATTGTATTGATTGGAAACACATTGCATGTGTGGATAAATAGACAACACTGTGTCCCTAGTATGCCTCTAGTGAACTAGCTCGTTAATCAAAGATGGTCAAGGTTTCCTAGCCATTGACATGTGATGTCATTTGATAACGGGATCGAGTCATTAGGAGAATGATGTGATGGACAAGACCCAAACTACAAACGTAGCATATGATCGTGTCAGTTTATTGCTACTGTTTTCTGCATGTCAAGTATATGTTCCTATGACCATGAGATCATGCAACTCACGGATATCGGAGGAGTGCCTTGTGTGTATCAAACATCGCAACGTAACTGGGTGACTATAAAGGTGCTCTACAGGTATCCCCGATGGTGTCTGTTGAGTTGATATGGATCGAGACTGGGATTTGTTACTCCGTGTGACGGAGAGGTATCTCGGGGCCCACTCGGTAACACAACATCACAATGAGCCTTGCAAGCAATGTGACTAATTGTTAGTTGCGGGATCTTGTATTACGGAACGAGTAAAGAGACTTGCCGGTAACGAGGTTTAACAAGGTATGGAGATACCGACGATCGAATCTCGGGCAAGTAACATACCGAAGAACAAAGGGAACATCATACGGGATTAACTGAATCCTTGACATAGAGGTTCGACCGATAAAGATCTGCATGGAATATGTAGGAACCAATGTGGACATCCAGGTCCCGCCATTGGTTATTGACCGTAGAGGTGTCTCGGTCATGTCTACATAGTTCTCGAACCCGCAGGGTTTGCACACTTAAGGTTTGGTGACGTTTCGGTAGCGTAGAGTTATGAATGGTGGTCACCGAAGTTTGTTCAGAGTCCCGGATGAGATCCTCGACGTCACGAGGAGCTCCGGAATGGTCTGTAGGTAAAGATTCATATATAGGAAGTCCTGTTTTGGTCGCCGGAAAAGTTTCGGGCTTATCGGTAGTGTACCGGGAGTGCCAGTAGTGTACCGGGAGACCTCCGGGAGGGGTATTTCGACCCAAGAGGCTTTATGGGCTGTGGGAGAGTGAATATCAGCCCTTAGTGGGCTGGTGGAAACTCCTATACAAGGCCCATGTGGCCGGAGAAGAAAACCCAAAAGGAAAAACGTGGAAAAAGGCAAAAAGAAAAAAAAAGGATGAATCCTAATCCTACTAGGAGTGGAGGAGGTGCACTCCTCCTCTCCTAGTTCGGCCGAAGCCTAGAGGGCTTGGAGGCCAAGTTGCCTCCTCTCCTCCTCTCCTCCTATATATACTAGTGGATTTCTAGGGTTTTGTACTAGTTTTTTCAGCCACGTGCAAACTCTAATCTCTAGTGCATAGTTTCTCCTCTAGATCGGATTTCTGCAGTGCTTAGGCGAAGCCCTGCCGGAATTGCTCCACCACCATCGCCGGAGCGCCGTCACGCTGCCGGCGAACTCTTCTACCTCTCCGCTCTCTCTTGCTGGATCAAGATGGCAGAGATCGTCATCAAGCTGTACGTGTGCTGAACGCGGAGGTGCCGTCCGTTCGGCGCTAGATCGGAAGGATCGTGATCAAGTTCATGGGACGGATCGTGATCAAGTTCGAGGGATGGATCATGATTAGATCGCAGGACAGATCATGATTGGATCGCGGGATGCACGGCGATTTGGATCGCGAAGACGTTCGACTACACCAATCGCGTTACTTAACGCTTCCCGCTTAGCGATCTACAAGGGTACGTAGATCCACTCTCCCTCTCGTAGATGCTCATCACCACGGATAGATCTGCGTGTGCGTAGGAATTTTTTTGTTCCCATGCAATGTTCCCCAACATATGTAGCAGTAGGCTCCGAAAGGCGTGATGAAGGAGGTCTTGAGCCGGTCCTCCGGATCTAGCTTGATCTAGTGGTAGTCGGAGTAGGCGTCCAGGAAGGACATCAAATTACACGCAGCCGTGGAGTCGATGACTTGATCGACCCGCGGCAGGGCGAATGGGTCCTTGGGGCATGCCTTGTTTAGGTTGGTGTAGTCGATGCACACATGCCAGGTCTTGTTCTTCTTCAGCACTAGGACTGGGTTGGCCAGCCAGTCCGGGTGGAAAACTTCCATGATGAAGCCAGCTGCAAGCAGCCGAACGATCTCTTCTCCTATAGTACGCTGCTTCTCCTCAGAGAAACGGCGTAGGGGTTTCTTGACCGGCTTAGCGTCCGGCCAGACGTGTAGTTTGTGCCCGGCGAACTTCCTCGGAACACCCGGTGTGTCCTTGGGGGACCATGCAATGATGTTTCGATTCTCACAGAGGAAGTTGACGAGCTCGCCTTCCTATTTGCTGTCGAGGCAGGAGCCAATGGTGATGCACTAAGCGGGGTTGGCCGGGTCAAGCGGGATCTGCTTGGTGTCCTTGGACGGTTGGAAGGAGGCCTCGCCGACCGACTGTGAGGGAGGAGCCGACACGGCTGGCTGTCTGGCAACGAGGGCCACGAGCCGGTCGAGCTGCCGCTTTTCCTCGGCTATCTCCAGGGCCTCAGCCAGCCGGCTGCCGTCTCGAGTGCACTTGAGTGACATCTTGTAGTTACCCGCGATGGTGATGATTCCCTTGGGGCCCGGCATCTTAAGATTGAGGTAGGTGTAATGGGGGCCAGCCATGAACTTGACGAGGGCTGGTCGGCCCAACTGCGCGTGGTAGGGACTCTCGAGATCCATGAAACGTCTCCAATGTATCTATAATTTTTGATTGTTCCATGCTGTTATATTATCAATCTTGGATGCTTTATAATTATCTTATAGTCATTTTATATCATTTTTTGGTACTAACCTATTGACATAGTGCCAAGTGTTAGTTGCTGTTTTTTCCATGTTTTTTACATCGCAGAAAATCAATACCAGACGAAGCCCAAATGTCATGAAACTTTACGATGATTTTTTATGGGCCAAAAGGAACACAACGGGCCATGGCTGCGCTGGGGGGGGGGGGGGGGGAGGCACAACCCACTAGGGCGTGCCAGGAGGCCCAGGCGCGCCCTAGTGGGTTGTGCCCACCTCGGGTGTCCCCCGGACCGCCTCTTTGCTCTATAAATACCCCAATATTCCAAAAACCCTAGGGGAGGTGACGAATATTCATCTAGCTGCCACAGAGTCCAGAACCACCAGATCCAATCTAGACACCATCTCGGATGGGGTTCACCACCTCCATTGGTGCCTCTCCGATGATGTGTTAGTAGTTCTTTGTAGACCTTCGGGTCCGTAGTTAGTAGCTAGATGACTTTCTCTCTTTCGCTGGATTCTCAATACAATGGTCTCTTGGAGATCCATATGATGTAACTCTTTTGCGGTGTGTTTGTTGGGATCGATGAACTTTGAGTTTATGATCAGATCTATCTTTTTATATGCATGAAAGTTATTTGAGTTTCTTTGATCTCTTATATGCATGATTGCTTATAGCCTCGTATTTCTTCTCCGAGATTTGTTTTTTAGCCAACTTGATCTATTTATCTTACAATGGGAAGAGGTGCTTTGTAGTGGGTTTGATCTTACGGTGCTTGATCCCAGTGACAGAAAGGGAAACGACACGTATATATCATTGCTACTAAGGATAAAACAATGGGGTCTATCTCTATATAGATAGATTTTGTCTACATTGTGTCATCGTTCTTATTGCATTACTCCATTTTCCATGAACCTAATACACTAGATGCAAGTTGGATAGCGGTCGATGTGTGGAGTAATAGTAGTAGATGCAGGCAGGAGTCGGTCTACTAATCTTGGACGTGATGCCTATGTAATGATCATTGTTTGGATATCATCATGAGTATTTGAAGTTTTATCAATTTCCCAACAGTAATTTGTTCACCCACCGTTTGCTATTTCCTCGAGAGAAGCCACTAGTGAAACCTACGGGCCTCGGGTCTCTTTCTCATTGTTTGCCTTTGCGATCCTACTTTTCCTTTGTTTTTATTTTTATATCTATTAAACCAAAAATACAAAAATACCTTGCTGCACTTTATTTTATTTGGCGTTCGATCTATCATCATCTACAAATCTTTCTCCTGTCCACTTGCCTTTCTGGCGCCATTACCCGAAAGGGATTGACAACCCCTTTAACATGTCGGGTTGCGAGTATTTGTTATTTGTGTGTAGGGGCTGTTTATGTTGTGTTGCTTGCTTTTCCTACTGGTTCGATAACCTTGGTTTCATATCTGACGGAAATACCTACCGCCGCTATGCTGCATCATCCCTTCCTCTTTGGGGAAATACCGACGTAGCTTCAAGCAACATCAAAAGGAATTTCTGGCGCTGTTGCCAGGGAGGATCTTCAACATATACCAGGTTCCTAATCACAAATCTCATCTTATTGCAATTTACACTATTTGCCATTTGCCTCTCGTTTTCCTCTCCCCCACTTCACAAAAATGCCGTTTTATTCGCCTCTCTTTTTCCGTTCGTCGTTTTCTTGCCAGATTTGTTTTTGAGTGCAATCTTGTTATGTGGTCATCATGGCTCAAGAGAACACCAATTTATGTGATTTCTCAAATACCAACAACCAATGATTTTATTGGCACTCCGATTGCTCCTCTCACCACTAGTGCGGAGTCTTGTGATATTAATACTGCTTTGCTGAATCTTGTTATGAAAGATCAATTTTCCGGTACTCCTAATGAGGATGCCGCGTCCCATCTTAATACCTTCATGGAATTATGCGATATGCAAAAAAAGATGTGGACAATGATGTGGTTAAGATGAAATTATTTCTGTTTTCTTTGCGTGATTCTGCAAAAATTTGGTTCTCTTCTTTGCCTCACAATAGTATCGATTCTTGGAATAAGTGCAAAGTTGCTTTTATCACTAAGTATTTTCCTCCTGCAAAAATTATTTCCCTCAGAACATAGATCATGAATTTCAAGCAACTTGAACATGAGGATGCTCCACAATCTTGGGAAAGGATGAAAATGATGCTAAGGAATTGCCCAACTCATGGGTTAAATCTTTGGATGATCATACAATTTTTTTATGCGGGATTGAATTTTGTTTCTCGTAATCTTTTAGATTCCGCGACGGGTGGTACTTTTATGGAAATTACTTTGGGTGAAGCCACCAAATTGCTTGATAATATCATGGCAAATTATTCACAACGGCATACCGAAATGGCTCCTACGAGTAAAAAAGTTAATTCGGTTGAAGAAATTTCTTCTTTGAATGAAAAAGTTGATGCTCTTATGAAATTGGTTGCTAGTAAAAGTGCTCCTATTGATTTTATTGATATGCCTTTGTCTACTTTGATTGAGCAAAATAATGATGCCATAGATGTGAATTTTATTTCTCGAAACAATGTCAATAACAATGCTTGTAGAGGTAATTTTAATCCTAGGCCTTTTCCTAGTAATCCCTCCAATAATTATGGTAATTCCTATGGAAATAAATCTTATAATAATAATAGGAACACCTCTGATCTTGAGAATAATATTAAAGAATTTCTCAATACACAAAAAGTTTTCAACACTTCCATAGAAGAAAAGTTGGGTAAGATTGATGATTTGTCTAGAAGTGTTGATAGAACTGCTCATGATGTGGAAAATCTCAAGATGAAATTTTTTGTGCCTAAGGTAGATGAATCAATTAAATCTCTTTATGTTTCTATGGATGAAAGTAAGAAAAGAACCGCTATGCTTAGAGCTAAAAGAGAATTGTTAGAAAAAGAGTTTTCTAGTGATTTCTTTCGTAAAAGTGATGAAGATATTAAAATGTTTGGTGTTTCTTCTATTGATTCCTTGTTTATTAAAGTTAATATTGATGAAAAAGGGACTGTAGAAGAGTCAACTTTAGGTAGAAGGCGTCCCAATATTTCGGAGGGTGAAAGAGAGGTCAAAACTTTAACTAGTGATGTGCCCACTCTTTTGGATTACAAAGACTTTAATTATGATAGTTGCTCTTTGATTGATTGTATTTCTTTGTTGCAATCCATGATAAATTCACCCCATGCTTATGAACAAAATAAAGCTTTTACTAAACATATTGTTGATGCTATGATGAAAGCTTTCGAAAAAATTGGAATTAGAAGTATCAATTCCTAGAAAATTGCATGATGAATGGGAACCTACTATCAAAGTCAATATTAAAAATTATGAGTGTTTTTCTTTGTGTGACTTGGGTGCTAGTGTTTCTACAATTCCGAAATCTTTATGTGACGTGCTTGGTCTTACCGATATTGAATCATGTTCTTTAAATTTGCACTTGGTGGATTCTACTATTAAAAATCCTATGGGAAGAATTAATGATGTTCTTATTGTTTCAAATAGGAATTATGTTCCCATAGATTTTATTGTTCTTGATATTGATTGCAATCCGTCTTGTCCAATTATTCTTGGTAGACCGTTTTTACGCACTATCGGTGCCGTGATTGATATGAAAGAAGGCAATATTAAGTTCCAATTTCCTTTGAGTAAGGGCATGGAACACTTTCCTAGAACAAGAATTAGGCCACCATATGAATCAATTATGAGGGCATCTTATGGATCTCCGAACAAATATGACAAAACTTAGATCCTTGCTTTATGCCTAGCTAAGGGCGTGAAACAATAGCGCTTGTTGGGAGGCAACCCAATGAATAAAATTTATTTTTGCTTTTTTTCTTTCTGTTCTTTAGTGTTTGCAAAATTATGGTACTGTTATTATTGTGTTTTTTGTGTTTTATTTAGTGTTTGCGCCAAGCAAAGCCTTTGGGATCACGTCGGGTGATAGTTGCTTTGATCTTGTTGAAAAATAGAAACTTTGTGCCCCAGTCATTGAATTATTAAAAATCACAGAAGCATGATAAAATTCTGATTTTTTTTACAAAATATTGATATACAAATTTTCACGCTGTCCTAATTTTTCAGAATTTTTGAGTTATAGAAGTATTCGAACAAATCAGATTCCTACAGACTGTTCTGTTTTTGACAGATTCTGTTTTCTTTGTGTTGTGTGCTTATTTTGATGGCTCTATCGTTTTCTTTGATGAGTTTTTTCCATAGAAAAGTTGGAATACAGTAGGTATAATTCAAGAACAAAATATGAATTGGTTTAATACATCACTTATAGTAGTGATTTTTTTGTTATACTAACGAATCTCATGAAGGTTTTATTGAGTTTTGTGTGATTGAAGTTTTCAAGTTTTGGGTTATCTTACGATGGATGAAGGAAGGATGGAAGAGCCTAAGCTTGGGTATGCCCCGACATCCCAAGATATTATACAAAAATTAGCAACCAACTAAGTTTGGGGATGGCCCCGAGTGGCATCCCCGCTTTCTTCCAACAATCATCGGTATTTTACTCGAAACTATATTTTTATTCGTCACATGATATGTGTTTTGCTTGGAGCGTCTTGTATGATATGAGTCTTTGATTGTTTTATTTTGTGTTTTAAGTTTGATCCTTTGCTGGACACACCTATTTGAGAGATCCAAAAGTATGTCATTACTTGTTAGAATTGCTCCCTATGCTTCACTTAATTTTTTATAAGCAATGGACTTGCTCTAGTGCTTCACTTATATCTTTTTGAGCATGGTGTGCTTATTATTTTTGAAGAAATGCTATCTTACCTCACTTAGATTTATTTGAGAGTTAGTAAAATTTTCTATAAATTCTCTCTTGCTTCACTTAAATTATTTTGACAGAAATAAAAAATTATGCTCTTGATCTTCACTTATATTTGTTTGAGCTTATGAAAAGCAACACAAGAAAATTAGTCCCAAAGTGATAGATATCCAAGAAGGATATAATAAAAACTTTCATGAAGATCATTGGACAAAATAAACTTGATTCTTAGTAATAGTTTTGAGATATGATGATGTGATATGTGAGTTATGTTGATGGGTAATTATGCTTTAGTAAGAATATTGGTGTTAAGGTTTGTGATTCCCTATGCAAGTACGAAAGTCAATAGTCATGCAATGAAATTATATCCTACTTGTGGTGCATTATTCAGTGTTATTTATGCTTAATGCTTGCTTATGATATTATCTGTTTCTTGGTTGGTTGCTTCTCAATCTTTTGCTAGCCATCATTTTGCACCAAGTATGAGCTCTACTTGTGCATCCAAATCCTTAAACCCAGTTTCTGCCACATGAGTCCACTATACCTACCTATATGCGGTATTTCCGTGCCATTCTAAGCAAATTTTTATGTGCCACTATAATTTTCAAAATAAACTTCTCTTTGTGTGTTTGTTTTGCTCGCGGAGTGATGAGGGTTGGCTAATATTTTCCATGCTAGATGTACTATTCTCACGATGAGTGTTTATTCACTTGTCATTGCATGAGAGTAAGGCAAAGGTATTAGGGATGCCCAGTCCCGAAATGCAAAAAATAAAATTACTTTATGTTTTCAAATAATAAATTCCTTGGAAAGTGTTGGTATGGAGGGCATCCATGAATACGGCTAGCCATGGAAAGTGAAAGTATGGTGGAAAAATGAATAAACTTTATTTTCTGTTTGGGAACCTCCTATTATAATTAACAATAGGATGGAAAGTGTTGGGAACTCTAAGTCGTTTTCGTTGGTGGGATGGATACACCTCCCAAATTTTTTTTAACTCTAACTTTTTCTCTTCGAGCTCTAGCACCTCTACAAATCCCTACTTCCCTCTGCGAAGGGCCTTTCTTTTACTTTATGCAAATTTTATCTTTGAATTTGAGTCTCCATCTTCTCTTACCAAAGCACCAACTAGGAGGCAATTTGATCGTACTTAAGTATTGGTGTAGCTAATATTTGAGTGTGTTTCATGAATGGATCAATGTTTGAGCATGATGGGCTAGGGATAACTTATTTTAGCGTTGATATTTTTAAAGACATGGGTGCTTGTTGATATGCTTGAGTATCTAAATTATTCTGTCAAAACTAGAATATTGCTTTGAACAACTAAAAGTCCAAATGTCCATGCTATAAGAAAAAGAATATGATATGACATGTTAGGCAGCATTCCACATCAAAAATTCTGTTTTTATCACTTACCTACTTGAGGACGAGTAGGAGTTACGCTTGGGGATGCTGATACGTCTCCATCGTATCTATAATTTTGATTGTTCCATGCTGCTATATTATCAATCTTGGATGTTTTATAATCATTTTATAGTCATTTTATATCATTTTTTGGTACTAACCTATTGACATAGTGCCAAGTGCCAATTGCTGTTTTTCCATGTTTTTTACATCGCAGAAAATCAATACCAGACGAAGCCCAGATGCCGCAAAACTTTACGATGATTTTTTATGGGCCAGAAGGAACACAACAGGCCCTGGCTGGGCCTGGGGTGCCCCGAGGGAGGCACAACCCACCAGGGCGCGCCAGGAGGCCTAGGCACACCCTGGTGGGTTGTGCCCACCTCGGGTGCCCCTCGGGCCGCCTCTCTGTTCTATAAATACCCCAATATAGCATCGTATTTCTTCTCCGATATTTGGGTTTGTTTTGGCCAACTTGATCTATTTATCTTACAATGGGAAGAAGTGCTTTGTAGTGGGTTTGATCTTACGGTGCTTGATCCAAGTGACAAAAAGGGAAACGACACGTATGTATCGTTGCTAGTAAGGATAAAACGATGGGGTCTATCTCTACATATATAGATCTTGTCTACATCATGTCATTGTTCTTATTGCATTACTTCGTTTTTCCATGAACCTAATACACTAGATGCATGCTGGATAGTGGTAGATGTGTGGAGTAATAGTAATAGATGCAGGCAGGAGCCGGTCTACTAATCTTGGACGTGATGCCTATGTAATGATCATTGCCTGGATATCGTCATGAGTATTTGAAGTTCTATCAATTTCCCAATAGTAATTTGTTCACCCACCGTTTGCTATTTTCTTGAGAGAAGCCACTAATGAAACCTACAGCCCCCGGGCCTCTTTCTCATTATTTGCCTTTGCGATCTACTTTTCCTTTGCTTTTATTTTCAGATCTCTTAAATCAAAAATACAAAAATACCTTGCTGCACTTTATTTTATTTGGCGTTCGATCTATCATCATCTACAAATCTTTCTCCTGTCCTCTTGCCTTTCTGGCGACGTTACCCGAAAGGGATTGACAACCCCTTTAACACGTGGGTTGTGAGTATTTGTTATTTGTGTGCAAGGGCTGTTTACGTTGTCGTTGCTTGGTTATCCTACTGGTTCGATAACCATGGTTTCATATCTGAGGGAAATACCTACCGCCACTGTGCTGCATCATCGCTTCCTCTATGGGGAAATACCGACGTTGCTTCAAGCGACATCAATCCACTACCTCGAACAACATCGGCTCGCGGCGGAAGTGACCGGCTGAAACCTCTATCTAGTGTATTTCAGATAATAGTCGATAGAGAGTTGAGTTGGCAAAAGGATTGTGGAGATTGTGGAATTACCCCAAGATTCAAGGAAATAGGTTGGCCAAGATTCAAGCAAGAGGACTCTACATTTTACATTTGTGAGAAATCACTTTGAGTCTATAGGAAAGCCAATACCATTAAAAGGGGGTAAAGTTTTGACGGTGAACAATATGCTCAAACGTGCACAAGTGATAGTCACCAAAATATCCACATAATCTCCCACCAAAGTCTGTCCTAAGCTAAACATGCAAATCGGTGCAACCAACATTCCTATCCCGGTGCCACCGAGTTCCAAACCCTAGGCAGACTCAGCCAAACCCTAACACTTCGGTGTAGTCGACACTACACTCGGTGCCATCGAGTTGGGTTGCCAACTTTCTGTTACGCAAGTTCTCATTTTCGGTCCGACCGAGAATGGTGAATCAGCGTCACCAAGTTTGGTAAATCTGACCGTTGGTCACCTTGTCGGTGAAACCAAGAATTGTATATTGGTCCCTCCGAGATTCAAAAGTTGCCACTTTTAGTCACTTCGGTACCACCGAGATTTACACATCGGTGTCACAGAGTCTGACTTATTGTGTGTAATGGTTGGATTTTTGGGGATGCCTATATATACCCCTTCACCACCACCCACTCGAAAGAGAAGCACTCAAAACTATTCAATACCTATCCTACTCAGTTTTCTAAGAGAGAACCACCTACCCTTGTGTTGAGGTCAAGATCTTCCACTCCAACCATATGGATCTTGATTTCTATCCTCCCCAAGTTGCTTTCCACCAATCCCATCTCTTCTACCAAGCCAAATCTGTGTGAGAGAGATTGTGTGTTGAGGAGTCTATCATCTTGAAGCACAAGAGCAAGGGGTTCATCATCATTACCGAGCCTATTACCTTTTGGAGGGTGGTGCCTGCTAGATTGGTTAGGTGTCTCTTGGGAGCCTCCTACTTCATGTTGCGGAGTGAACCAAGAAGTTTGTAAGGGCAAGGAGATCGTCTACTTTGTGAAGATCTACCCATAGTGAGGCTAGTCCTTCACGGACGGAACCCGTATGGAATAGTCAAGGTTGCTACTTCGTGGACCCTTATGGGTGAAGCCCTCCGTGGACTCTTGCGACCGTTACCCTCTGTGGGTTGAAGACTCCATAAACGTGGACGTACGATAGCACCGCCTATTGGAATCACGGGAAAAATCTTTGTGTCTCCTATTGCGTTTGATCTTCCTATCCCATCCCTTTACTTACATGTGCAATGTCTTTACTTTCCGCTGCCATATTTGTAGACATGCATGTGTATTGCTGTTAGACTAGCTAGACTTGTTAAAACTATTAAAATCTGCCAACCAAATAACTTGGGAAAAGGTTAGGTTTTAAATTACTGCTAGTAGTCTATTCACCCCCTCTAGACACGCCTCTCTCGATCCTACAAGTGGTATCAGAATGTTAGTCTCCATTGCTTCGGTTAATCACCGTGGAGGAAGATGGATATGTCTAGAATAGAGAGTTTGAGTTGTAGAGTGCCCATTCTTGATGGAGAGTGCTATAGTCAATGGAAGAATGCCATGTTTGATCTATTCAATAGATTCCATTTGACTAAATATATTGAAAATCCCTATGTGATCCCCATTGATGAATTGCATCCCATACACGAAGAGGAAATTAACATGCTTGGTAACCTAAGAACTGTCAATCTCATTGTTAGAGGTTTACCAGGATTCGTGCTTTCTCAAATGAAGAACTTTGCATGTGCTTATACCTTATGTACTAATTTGGAGAAACGATATCCAAATCTTTCCCTAGGAAATCTTAATGAAATTCTTCATAAAACTGTTGCCTTTCACAAAATGAAGCCTAGTGATCCAAACTTTGATAAATGCCTATTTGAGCTCCGTGATCTTATGCATGCTAAAGGAGATGTCACCACTATCAACAACATTATCTTTGAAGCCATTCGCATTCATAAACTTGAGCATTGTCATGATCACTATTCTAACGAATCCCTTGTTCTTTATGACGAGGATTTCTCACTTGATGATGACAATGTGGAACATGGCTACTATGAAGAAGATGAGTTGTTAGACATCGATTATGAGAAGGTCATGAAGAATCTGAGTCTTATGGAAAACTTTAGAGATTACATGTCCAGAGGAAAAGAGTGGATTCTTGACAGCGGATGTACGGATCATATGACCGGTGATAGAGACATGTTCCAAGAGATCATGCCTAATCAAGGTCCGCGACGGTACGTGACCTTTGGAGACAACTCTAAGGGTAAGGTACTTGGCCTTGGTAAGGTGGCTATATCCCATGACAGCTCTATTCAAAATGTTATGCGGAATCCCTTGTCGACAATCTTCTTTCCATATCTAGACTTGCCGACTTCGGTTTCAATGTTTTATTCACAAAAGTCGATTGCCAAGTGTTTCGTCAAGATATCATAAAATGGTCTTTACCGGTTTCCGTAGAGGAGATCTATACATTATTGATTTCACTAAAAGATCCAAGCCTCGCACTTGTTTAACTGCAAAATCTTCTAAAGGTTGGCTTTGGCATAGAAGACTTGGACATGTAGGCATGCGAAATCTAGATAAGCTAATCAAAGGTGATCATATACTTGGTGTTAAAGATATTATCTTTGACAAAGATAGACTTTGTAGTGCTTGTCAAGCTGGAAAGCAAGTAGGTGGAAGTCATCCAGTTAAGAATATCATGACTACTAGGAGACCACTCGAGTTACTTCACATGGATCTTTTTGGCCCCAATGCTTACAAGAGTCTCGGTGGAAATTCCTATGGTCTAGTTATAGTTCATGATTTTTCCAGATTTACGTGGGTATTCTTTCTTGATGATAAGTCGCAGGTCCAAAAGATCTTCAAGAACTTCGCTCACAAAGCGCAAAATCAGTTTGAAGTAAGATCAAGAAGGTTCGAAGCGATAATGGATCGGAGTTCCAGAACACCCATGTGGATACCTTTCTAGACGAAGAAGGTGTCTCACATGAGTTCTCGGCTACGTACACACCTCAACAGAATGGAGTTGTTGAGAGGAAGAACCGGACACTCATTGAGATGGCAAGAATGATGCTTGACGAATACAAGACGCCAAGACACTTTTGGGCAGAAGCCTTTGAAACAGCATGTCATGCCACAAACCGACTTTACTTGCACAAGCTTCTTGGTCAAACGGCATACGAGCTACTCACCGGTAACAAACCCCAAGTCGGATACTTTCGGGTATTTGGCTCAAAGTGCTACATTCTTGATAAGCATCGTCATACTAAATTTGCTCCTAAATCTCATGAAGGATTCCTACTTGGTTATGGATCGAACTCTCACACTTACCGTGTCTACAACAACTTCACTCGAAAAGTTGAAGAGACAGTAGATGAATCTAATGGTTCGCAAGTCGAACATTTGCCAAATGATGTAGGTGATAAGGATCCTTCAGAAGCCATACTAGATCTACCCATTGGCAAGATTCATCCCATGAAGGTGAAGGAGAGTACTTCATCAACTCAAGTGGAAGCCCCTACCTCACGTCAAGGTGAACCTCAACACGACATGGAGGCATCCACAAGCGGTACACGACAAGATGATGAAGAGGAGGAAGTGCATCATGAAGATCCACCACAACCACCTTCACCACCACCTCATGGGAACGACACTTTCAACAACAATGAAGATGAACGAGATGATGATGAAGAAGAAGCTCCACCATCCAACAATCGGAAGCTGACTCATGTTCGAGCTCAAGTGACCAAGAACCATCCCCTAAACCAAATCTTTGGTGATATACGAACATGGAGAATCACTCGCTCTAAAACACGCCTAGCTAACTTTTGTGAGCATTATTCCTTCATCTCTAGCATTGAGCCTTTAAAGGTAGAACAAGCTCTTGAACACGCGGATTGGGTGAACGCAATGCGTGAAGAGCTACACAACTTCGAGAGGAACGAAGTGTGGACACTCGTGGAGAAGCCCGAAGATGAGCACAACATCATCGGAACCAAATGGGTGTTTCGGAACAAACAAGACGAAGCTGGTCAAGTTGTACGCAACAAGGCTCGTCTCATAGCTCAAGGATATACGCAAGTCGAAGGTATGGACTATGGTGAGACCTACTTGAAGCTATTCATATTCTTCTTGCCTATGCTAATCACCATGATATCACACTTTATCAAATGGACATCAAAAGTGCATTTTTAAATGGTGAAATAGAGGAAGAAGTCTATGTTAAGCAAACACCTGGTTTTGTGAATCCTAAGAAACCTAATCATGTATACAAGCTTCACAAAGCTCTTTATGGTCTTACGCAAGCCCCTCATGCTTGGTATAAATGCTTAACGAAGTTTCTCATCGGAAAAGGTTTTGAAATTGGTAAAATTGATGCAACCTTGTTCACTAAGAGAGTTAATGGAGAATTATTTGCATGTCAAATTTATGTGGATGATATTATCTTTGGTTCCACTAACCCTCAATTTAGTGAAAGATTTGGAAGGTTGATGTCCGAGAAGTATGAGATGTCTATGATGTGTGAGCTGAAATTCTTTCTTGGATTGCAAATCAAGCAATCAAGAGAAGGAACTTTCATCTCTCAAACTAAGTATACCAATGACTTGATTAAGAAGTTCAACATGCAGGATTGCAAAGGTATGAAAACTCCTATGCCCATTGGTGGACATGTTGACCTTACCAGGGAAGATGAACCGGTTGATCAAAAGGTTTATCGATCTATGATTAGTTCACTGTTATATCCGTATGCATCTCGTCCCAATATTATGCTTAGTGTTTGCATGTGTGCTATATATCAAGTTGCACCTAAAGAGTGTCATCTTTTGGCTATGAAACGTATTGTGAGATACTTGATACAAACACCATACTTTGGCATTTGGTATCCCAAGGGATCTTCTTTTAATCTTGTTGGCTATTCCGATTCGGACTATGTCGGAGACAAGGTTGACAGAAAATCCACCTCGGGTACTTGTCAATTTTTAGGTAGATCTCTTGTGTCTTGGTCCTCCAAGAAAAAAAACTCGGTATCTCTATGTACTGCCGAAGCTGAGTATATTGCTGCTGGATCTTGTTGTGCACAATTACTATGGATGACACAAATGCTTAAGGATTATGGTATTCATGTTAAAAATGTTCCATTACTTTGCAACAATGAAAGTGCTATTAAAATTGGACATAATCCTGTGCAACATTCTCGAACCAAGCATATTCAATTTTGACATCATTTCATTCGTGATCATGTTGCCAAAGGAGATATCAATCTTAAGCATGTTCGCACTAACAAACAATTGGCCGATATCTTCACCAAGCCACTTGATGAGAAAACATTTGTCATTTTAGGAGTGAGTTTGTAACATCCCAAAATTTCATTTTGGAATGTTATGAATATAGCTATGCATCTATCTTCATCATTACTTGAAATGTATGCAATTGTTGAAATGCCCTTTCTGAAATTCTGAAAATCCCTTTCTATTTTCAATGTGCTTCTTCCACCTATTTAAATTCTTGGTAAAGAGTTCAAATAAGAGAGGAGGAAGATGACACTCCACACCAGGACCAAATTGGTGATTTATTTGAACAATAAAAACCAGGGGTTATTTTGAAAATATTTGCAAAAAGAGATTTATAACAAATAGGTAAATTCTGAAAATAATATTTTTTCAAAGTATTCAAATGTCATAATAAAAATGTTCATTAAATGGAATATTTTATTCTTATCATTTTCATATATAATACTCCTATGTTTGAAAATCCAATATTTGCAATAAAGGCTTTTTACTACGCTGTTTTATTAAAAAAGGAAAGAATTTACTAACGGATCGGGCCGGCCCACGGCATTTACTACCGAATCCCGTTGATCTCGGCCGACCGACAGCTCCTCCGCGCCCCGCTCTCGCTGACCACTGGGCCCCACCCTGAACGCCCGAGATCCCGCGTCGGCCATCGTCCTCCTCCGCGCGCGCCGCCGCCGCCACGAATCCCTCTTCGCCGGATCTCCTCCTCCTTCCATCCCCGACGCCCCCTCCGGCCTATAAATGGAGCCCCGGCACCCCTCCTCCATTTCCCACCCCGTCCCCTCTCCCTACGTCGCCAGACCGCCACGAATCGCTCGCCGGAGCTGCACCACCACCGAAGCTTCCCCATCGTCATAACGGTCGCATCGGACGTCCCCTCGCCCCTCCGACCCCACCACCCGTCGCCGAAGCCCCGCCGCCGTCTTTTGGAGCCTTCAGCCAGCGCCAACGACCACCGGAGTGACGCCCCATCGACCTTTGCCGCTTCGGACCCGCCGGAGACTCCATCGCCGGCGACCCATCCACTGTGAGGCCTCCCCCTCCATCAGATCTAGATCTGACGGCCTACAATAGAAGTTTTAATTCCCCGAACCGTTTTCTTCTTCATTCCGGTCGTCCGCCCGCAACCACCTAACGCCCGCGCTAGCAAGCCAATAGAAACGTTCCACGTCACCCCCAGGCCGATCGGTAGAATTTCACCTTTTCTGATTTTATTTAGAAAACAGAACCTATTCTAATTTTGTTTTAGCTATATCTTTTAACCTATTTAGTGTTTTGAGTTGATTCTTTTTGCATTAGTTCACATTTTTCATGTAGTTTCACCCTGTACTTTTAAATTTCAAATTTGAACTATAAAATTTGAATTGAATCAAATTTGCTCAAAACTTTCAAATCTGAATAACTAGAGTTTGCAAATAGTTTTTAACATGAATCTTTTTGCTACTGTTTGGTACTAGTTAGGACTACCTTCATGATTGATTTAAGAATTTTTAGGATGAATATGATTAGTGTTTTAGCTAAAAACAGAATCTGCCTATTAGTTAGCATAGTTTAATTTAACTTAGTTTTAGTTAGTTCAAATTATAATTTAGTTTTAATTGTTTAATAGGTTCTGTTAGTTAAATCTTAGGTGTTTTACTTGCTGGTAATAATAACATTAATTGTTTAGTTTATATCTTTGTTAGCATAGGAATCTCAACACATTTTCAAATAGGTTAATTTGCACTAAAATAACTAGTTAGTAATAGTGTTTTCTTTCAACAAGTTTTATATGAATTAGTTCTGTTTTTCTAAGACAAGTTTTTAGTAATTTCCATTCTGTTAAGATAATGTCTTAGTAATAACTAATAAGTTAGTTTTGTTCTTTTGTTAGTAAAACTATAACTATCCCGTCAAATAGTGTTTAACCAACCTTTTATAAGCTTTACTAAAGTTTTTCTTAACAAACTTTAAATTGATCTTATTCTGTTTATTAGTAAAATTATCTATTGTTTAATTTCTGTCAACCATTGTTTTTTTAATCTAAATAGTTTTGTTATGTTAGTAGTGATTCTTCCCATCATCTTTTAGAAAACAAACTTGTGTGTTTTCTTACTTATGACTTGTGCAATTGTTTTGCCTTGTATGTTTACTAGTTATTTGTTGATGTGGGTGTTAGCTACAATATTTTGTTGTATGCTTATTGAATGCTTGTTTGCTTCGTTAGATTATCCGGAGTGCGAAGCTTGTTACCTAGAGTCACTCACGTACGAAGATCAGCAATCAGGCAAGTCACCTTGATCATGTTTTACCCATGTTTTATATGCATTAGTTCTACCATCTCCCCAATGCATGCAAGATAGGTTAGTTGGAAACTTGGTTACATTGAAGTAGTATCATGTGGTAGGTACCACAACCCCTTGATAACATTGGCCCGGGAAACGTTGATTTATTTTTGCTATGCAATTAGTAGACGGGGTTGGTTGTGTGAATCATGAGGGTTGTGAGGTAACAACTTCAAGACCTATGATGATCAAGACTTCAAGTTTTCAACTCACCTCTGGGTGGATGATGGTTGGAACGGCGCCCTGGAGAAACCAGTGGTTAGCCTAGGTGATGCTGGGGAAGTGCCAGTATTCACGCGGAAAGATCCACCCAGGCACGAAGGGAGGGAAGGATGCTTCAAGACCCAAGGCTTACCTGCACAGCCACAAGCCATTATGGGCTCTGGCTTGGTTGGATATTGTGGCAACATTGGACAGGCGGTGCTACGAGATGTAGAAGAACGGTAGGAAAGGATGGGCACCGTCGGAGTCTCAGTGGAACCCCTTAGAAGACCATGTTTTGGTCATCCGTTCCTCAAACATCCTGAAGTGCGAGGAGTCAAATGGAGGCGATCAAATCTTGTGGGGAACGTGTGCAAAGCTCTGCAGAGTACTCAAACCTAATCGATTAGCCGTGTCCACGGTCATGGACGACTTGAGCCAAAGGAACTGAAACTTCCGGAATTCTCAAAACAAATTAATATGATGATGTGGGTATTAACAATTGGGTATGAGAATTGGTTGGTGGAACCATCTCATTAAACTACCAACTTAGTAAAATTTTGCTTAGCCCCTCTCTTGATATAGGAAAAAAACTTGGCTTTACGCAAAAACTTACCCCACCACCTGCCATATATGCATATAGATTAGCTGATTATTTTAACCCCCTCTCTTGTGACTTTGCTAGCATATTCCATATGCTGACCTACACGGCTGTAACGTATCATGTTGCAGAGTACTTGTCCGACCAGGAGTGAGGAAACGCTCTACGCTTGGCGAGATGCCCTTTGGAGTCAGATGGACTCATCTACCATGATGCTTCCGCTAGACTTAGTTATTCTCATGAGTTGGCCTTCGGCCACTTTATTGTAATGATTATTGTAATAAAGGACTCGATATGAGATCACGTTAATAAAATGCTGTGTGATTTTCCCTTTGATATATACATTGATGTACCGTGTGTGTACCAGCATGATCTTGGGATGGTACGGAAACACCGGAGACTTGACCTTTTAGGTCGGGTCGCTACAGAGATGGTATCAGAGCACACGCTGACCGTAGGACGTAACCTCTAGGATTGGAAAAGCCTTAGGATCATTCTCTTCCCTTTGTTTTACAAATACTTGTATTTTCTCTTCTGCTCATTCCTGATCTTTCCTCTCCGTTGTTTTCAACTTTTCTAGATGGCCACCTTCATCCCCGTTCGTCTCACGGAGTTCTGCCAGCCAGATGCCACCATGCCTTTTGGCAAGGAGCTGATCCAGATAGTCAAGGATGTGAAGATTGCTTTGCCGACCATCACTGGATATGCGATCACGTCTTTTCCTCAGGACGCTCGCTACAAGATTGAAGCTCATATCCCCGGGAGAACCTTTGGATTCATCACCGAGCCCATAGACTTCAAGTTTATGGCACCCAGTTGGATTCTCGGGAGAGACATGGCAATTCACCGTGCTCTCGGACGTATTCGGGAGGAGTACAAAGGAGGTCCCATTTCACGAGACCTCAGCATGGTTTGCCGCAGAGATGCCCATGGCAACATTATCACCAACCCCACTGGAGACTCTACCATATCATATATCCAGACCCTGGAGACGCATGTCAGGACGTTCGAGCTTCGTGTTCGTGCCGACACAAGGACTATCAAGAACCTGATGAACCGCGAGCTGGACCTTGAAGCTGATCTGCGAGAGGCCAACTATGAACACGAGCATGAAGTGAAGGACTTCCTAGAGAGGATTGATGAGCAGAATGTACGCATCGCAACTCTGGAGGAGCAGCTAGATATGGGGGAAAACCTTCACCCCGAAGGAGACATGGCACCCTTCATCAGCGACGATGAAGACTATGAGGAAAGCACCACTGGAGGACCTACGACTATGCACTTCTGAGGAGAACTTTAGTTATGCCCTCCAATGTATCTTTTATTTTTTCGACGTTAAAGCATAGGTCAATGTTTAGTTCGTCTGAGATTGTATCTTGATGCTTGTCATTGATTGAATAAATGAATGAGTGTTTGGTGTGATATGCTTGTGCATTGCATATGGGTAGTGAATTTCTTCTAGACCCTTGCTCTATTCTAATTCTCATCCCTCTGAAAACAGCAAGATGCCTCCACGACGTGAGTCCGACTTCACCTTCCCGCCGGAACTCACGCAACTCCTACAGCAGCAAAATGCACTGATGCAGCTGTTGCTTCAGAAACAGACCAACAACCAGAACAACAACAACCACCATCCACCTCAGGCTGACAACCTCACCCGTTTTCTGAGGTTGAATCCTCCAACCTTCTCTAGCAGCACTGAGCCCATTATGGCAGATGACTGGCTCCGTAAGGTGGAGAGATAACTCATCACCGCTGGATGCACTAACGCTGAGAAAGTGCGCTTTGCCGCACATCAACTGGAAGGACCAGCAGCTTCGTGGTGGGAGAACTACACCACCACTTACCCTATTGCAGACGTGACTTGGGAGCAGTTCAAGCTTGCTTTCCGCACCGCTCATGTCTCAGCTGGAGCCATGAGTCTGAAGAAGCGCGAGTTTCGCAACTTGCGCCAGGGTAATCGCTCCGTGGCCCAATATGTGGAAGAGTTCAGCATGTTGGCTCGTTATGCACCAGGAGATGTGGCCGACGATGCGGCCAAGCAAGAAAAGTTTCTGGAAGGACTCAACGATGAGTTGAGCATATAGCTGGTAGTGGCTACCTTCAACAACTACCAAGAGTTGGTGGACAAGGCCCTCATCTTGGAGGGTAAACAACAGCAGATTGAGAACCGCAAGCGGAAGTACACTCAGGGGAAGTTCAACTCTGGAGCTCATCAGAAGCTTCGCTACTCCCCGTACTCAGGGACTACCGGATCAGGAAACAGTAAGTTTGGAAAGCACACTCATGCTGTGCACAACCATGGAGGCCACCATCATGGAGGAAATGGGAACAACCGTCCCAACCATGGCAACTTCAAGAGTGACAATGGGAACAACAACCAGCACCGTCACGCTCCTGCTCAGAAGGATCTGAGTCACATTACCTGTTTCAAGTGTCAGAAGACAGGGCACTATGCTACCGAGTGTCCCCAAAGCAAGCAAGGCAATGGAAACGGCAACAACAACAGCAATGCAGCAGTTAAGAAGCCCAATCCGTTTCCTCGTGCTCAAGTGAACCACACTGATGTGGAAGAAGTCTATGATCAACCCGAGACTGTGGTTGGTAAGTTTTTATTGCATTCACATCCTGTTACAGTACTATTTGATTCCGGTGCAACTCATTCATTCATATCAAGGGTAGTTGTGGAAAAGTATGGTTTGCCCACCAAAACCCTTAGTCAGCCTATTCAGGTCAATTCCCTAGGAGGTATGATGATGGCAGGAATAGGATGCCATGCCTTGAAACTCAATATAGGAAAACATGTTTTTCCCATCGACCTCATCGTCTTAGAGTCACAAGGATTGGATGTAATCCTAGGAATGGATTGGATGACCAAGTATGAAGGAAATCTTGATTGCCCTAGCAAGTCTGTTTCACTCACCACCCCGGAGAACAAGAGGATTAAGTATGTATCCCGACGCGCACGGATGAGTGCTCGATTAAATTCTCTCACGGGAGTTGTTCAGGAGGAAGTACCTGTGGTAAAAGACTTTCTGGATGTATTCCCGGAAGAATTACCAGGCATGCCACCAGATAGGGAGATTGAATTTCTGATAGAGTTACTACCAGGAACAGCCCCAATTTTCAAGAGACCCTATCGGATGCCCGCAAATGATCTGCTAGAAATCAAGAAGCAAATCAAGGAGTTATTGGACAAGGGGTATATTCGCCCAAGTTCTTCACCTTGGGGAGCCCCAGTACTTTTGGTGGAGAAGAAGGATAAAACCTTCAGAATGGTAGTCGATTATCGTGCCTTGAACAAGGTGACTATCAAGAACAAGTACCCTCTGCCGATGATTAATGACTTGTTTGATCAGCTCGTAGGAGCCAAAGTATTCTCCAAGATCGATCTTCGATCAGGGTATCACCAGTTGAAAATTCGTGAACAGGATATACCCAAAACAGCTTTCACCACAAGGTATGGCTTGTATGAGTATACCGTCATGTCTTTTGGTTTAACAAATGCTCCTGCTTACTTCATGAGTTTGATGAACAAAATCTTCATGGAATACTTGGACAAATTTGTCGTGGTGTTCATTGACGACATTCCGATATTCTCCAAGAACGAGGAAGAACACCAGGAACATTTGCGTTTAGTTCTGGAGAAACTGAGAGAGCATCAGTTATATGCCAAGTTCAGCAAATGTGAATTTTTGCTGACAGAAGTCGGATTCCTTGGACATGTTATCTCTGGAGATGGAATAGCAGTGGACCCCGCTAAGGTTGAAGCCATCACTGAGTGGAAGTCACCCACCTCAGTTAAGGAGATCCGCAGTTTTCTCGGACTTGCGGATATTACCGGAGGTTCATTAAGAACTTCTCAAAGATTGCCAAGCCAATGACAGAGTTGTTGAAGAAAGAATCCAAGTATGTTTGGACTGAGGAATGTGAAGCCAGTTTCCAGGAGTTAAAGAAACGTTTGGTCACAACCCCAGTATTGATCTTGCCCAATATCCGGAAGGACTACCAGGTTTACTGTGATGCCTCACGTCAAGGACTTGGAGGAGTACTTATGCAAGATGGAAAGGTTGTAGCCTATGCTTCTAGACAGCTGCGACCTCATGAGTTGAATTATGCAACTCATGACTTGGAGTTAGCAGCCGTAGTGCACGCACTCAAGACCTGGAGACATTTCCTTGTCGGAAATAGTTGTGATGTTTACACTGATCATAAGAGCCTGAAGTATATCTTCACGCAGAAAGAGTTGAACCTCAGACAGAGGAGATGGTTAGAGTTAATCAAGGACTATGACATGAGATTACACTACCATCCAGGTAAGGCTAATGTTGTAGCCGATGCCTTGAGTCGGAAAACTTATGTAAACACACTCACAGCGGGAGGATTACCCCAAGAGTTAGCCGATGACCTCAGAGAGCTCCGGCTAGAGATAGTACCAAGAGGATATATTGCCACACTGGAAATTTTGTCCACCTTGACCGAAAGAATTCGTGAAACTCAGAAGACGGACAAGGAAATAGCTGAGATTAAGAAAAGAATGAAAGATGGTAAAGCTAAAGGTTTTCGTGAGGATGAACACGGAACTCTGTGGTTTGAGAACCGCATCTATGTGCCCAATGACCCAGAGCTCAGGAAGTTGATACTTCAGGAAGCCCACGATTCACCTTACTCGATACACCCAGGCAATACCAAGATGTATCTGGACTTGAAAGAGAGTTATTGGTGGACAGGTATGAAGAAGGACATTGCAGAACACGTTGCAATATGTGATGTTTGTCAGCGAGTAAAGGCAGAACATCAGAAACTAGCAGGGTTACTCCAACCTTTGCCGATACCCGAGTGGAAATGGGAAAAACTTGGTATGGATTTCATCACAGGATTGCCCAGGACCCGTTCAGGTTATGATTCCATCTGGGTAGTGGTCGATCGCTTGACCAAGGTGGCTCACTTCATCCCGGTGAAGACCACCTATACCAGTGCTAAGTTAGCCAAGATTTACATGACCCGGATCGTGTGTCTGCATGGAGTTCCGAGGAGTATCGTGTCAGATAGAGGAACACAATTTACCTCAAAGTTTTGGCATCAACTACATGAAACTTTGGGTACGAGGCTGGAGTTTAGTACAGCTTTCCATCCGCAGACAGATGGCCAGACTGAGAGAGTCAATCAGATTCTGGAGGATATGTTGAGAGCTTGTGCACTAGACTATGGGTCTAGTTGGGATGATAACTTGCCTTACGCAGAATTCTCATACAACAACAGTTATCAGACGAGTCTGAAGATGACCCCTTTCGAAGCTTTATACGGAAGGAGGTGCAGAACACCACTGACGTGGGATGGTGTGGGAGACCGAAAACTTTTTGGTCCCGACCTTATTCGAGATTCAGAAGATAAAGTCAAATTGATACGCGACAGACTCAAGATAGCTCAATCCCGGCAGAAGAGCTATGCTGACAACAAGTGCAAGGAAGTAACGTACGAAGTGGGAGACCGAGCATATCTTCGCGTGTCCCCGCTTCGAGGAATCAAGAGGTTTGGTGTTAAAGGAAAGTTAGCACCCAGATTCATAGGCCCCTACAAAATTCTTGAACGTAGAGGCGAAGTTGCATACAAGATGGAATTGCCGGAAGGATTGTCCGGAGTTCATGATGTGTTCCATGTGTCCCAGCTGAAGAAATGCCATGCTGAGATGGCTGATATCCCTTTGAGAGACACCGTGCCCCTAGAGGCCATACAGCTTGACAGTGATCTAACTTACGAGGAGAAGCCTGTCAAGATCCTCGAGACATCCAACCGAGTTACTCGCAACAAGATCATCAAGTTCTGTAAGGTTCTATGGAGTCACCACACCGAGGAAGAAGCCACCTGGGAACGCGAAGAAGACCTTCGTAGAGACCATCCGCACCTATTTTCTAGCCAACCCGAATCTCGAGGACGAGATTCATCTTAAGGTGGGTAGGTTTGTAACATCCCAAAATTTCATTTTGGAATGTTATGAATATAGCTATGCATCTATCTTCATCATTACTTGAAATGTATGCAATTGTTGAAATGCCCTTTCTGAAATTCTGAAAATCCCTTTCTATTTTCAATGTGCTTCTTCCACCTATTTAAATTCTTGGTAAAGAGTTCAAATAAGAGAGGAGGAAGATGACACTACACACCAGGACCAAATTGGTGATTTATTTGAACAATAAAAACCAGGGGTTATTTTGAAAATATTTGCAAAAAGAGATTTAAAACAAATAGGTAAATTCTGAAAATAATATTTTTTTCAAGGTATTCAAATGTCATAATAAAAATGTTCATTAAATGGCATATTTTATTCTTATCATTTTGATATATAATACTCCTATGTTTGAAAATATAATATTTGGAATAAAGGCTTTTTACTACGCTGTTTTATTAAAAAAGGAAAGAATTTACTAACGGATCGGGCCGGCCCACGGCATTTACTACCGAATCCCGTTGATCTCGGCCGACCGACAGCTCCTCCACGCCCCGCTCTCGCTGACCACTGGGCCCCACACCGACCGCCCGAGATCCCGCGTCGGCCATCGTCCTCCTCCGCGCGCGTCGCCGCCGCCACGAATCCCTCTTCGCCGGATCTCCTCCTCCTTCCATCCCCGACGCCCCCTCCGGCCTATAAATGGAGCCCCGGCACCCCTCCTCCATTTCCCACCCCGTCCCCTCTCCCTATGTCGCCAGACCGCCACGAATCTCTCGCCGGAGCTGCAACACCACCGAAGCTTCCCCATCGTCATACCGGTCGCATCGGACGTCCCCTCGCCCCTCCGACCCCACCACCCGTCGCCGGAGCCCCGCCGCCGTCTTTTGGAGCCTTCAGCCAGCGCCAACGACCACCGGAGTGACGCCCCGTCGACCTTCGCCGCTTCGGACCCGCCGGAGACTCCATCGCCGGCGACCCAACCACTGTGAGCCCTCCCCCTCCATCAGATCTAGATCTGACGGCCTACAATAGAAGTTTTAATTCCCCGAACCGTTTTCTTCTTCATTCCGGTCATCCGCCCGCAACCACCTAACGCCCGCGCTAGCTAGCCAATAGAAACGTGCCACGTCACCCCCAGGCCGATCGGTAGAATTTCACCTTTTCTGATTTTATTTAGAAAACAGAACCTATTCTAATTTTGTTTTAGCTATATCTTTTAACCTATTTAGTGTTTTGAGTTGATTCTTTTTGCATTAGTTCACATTTTTCATGTAGTTTCACACTGTACTTTTAAATTTCAAATTTGAACTATAAAATTTGAATTGAATCAAATTTGCTCAAAACCTTCAAATCTGAATAACTAGAGTTTGAAAATAGTTTTTAACATGAATCTTTTTGCTACTGGTTGGTACTAGTTAGGACTACCTTCATGCTTGATTTCAGAATTTTTAGGATGAATATGATTAGTGTTTTAGCTAAAAACAGAATCTGCCTATTAGTTAGCATAGTTTAATTTAACTTAGTTTTAGTTAGTTCAAATTATAATTTAGTTTTAATTGTTTAATAGGTTCTGTTAGTTAAATCTTAGGTGTTTTACTTGCTGGTAATAATAACATTAATTGTTTAGTTTATATCTTTGTTAGCATAGGAATCTCAACACATTTTCAAATAGGTTAATTTGCACTAAAATAACTAGTTAGTAATAGTGTTTTCTTTCAACAAGTTTTATATGAATTAGTTCTGTTTTTCTAAGACAAGTTTTTAGTAATTTCCATTCTGTTAAGATAATGTCTTAGTAATAACTAATAAGTTAGTTTTGTTCTTTTGTTAGTAAAACTACAACTATCCCCTCAAATAGTGTTTAACCAACCTTTTATAAGCTTTACTAAAGTTTTTCTTAACAAACTTTAAATTGATCTTATTCTGTTTATTAGTAAAATTATCTATTGTTTAATTTCTGTCAACCATTGTTTTGTTAATCTAAATAGTTTTGTTATGTTAGTAGTGATTCTTCCCATCATCTTTTAGAAAACAAACTTGTGTGTTTTCGTACTTATGACTTGTGCAATTGTTTTGCCTTGTATGTTTACTAGTTCTTTGTTGATGTGGGTGTTAGCTACAATATTTTGTTGTATGCTTATTGAATGCTTGTTTGCTTCGTTAGATTATCCGGAGTGCGAAGCTTGTTACCTAGAGTCACTCACGTACGAAGATCAGCAATCAGGCAAGTCACCTTGATCATGTTTTACCCATGTTTTATATGCATTAGTTCTACCATCTCCCCAATGCATGCAAGATAGGTTAGTTGGAAACTTGGTTACATTGAAGTAGTATCATGTGGTAGGTACCACAACCCCTTGATAACATTGGCCCGGGAAACGTTGATTTATTTTTGCTATGCAATTAGTAGATGGGGTTGGTTGTGTGAATCATGAGGGTTGTGAGGTAACAACTTCAAGACCTATGATGATCAAGACTTCAAGTTTTCAACTCACCTCTGGGTGGATGATGGTTGGAACGGCGCCCTGGAGAAACCAGTGGTTAGCCTAGGTGATGCTGGGGAAGTGCCAGTATTCACGCGGAAAGATCCACCCAGGCACGAAGGGAGGGAAGGATGCTTCAAGACCCAAGGCTTACTTGCACAGCCACAAGCCATTATGGGCTCTGGCTTGGTTGGATATTGTGGCAACATTGGACAGGCGGTGCTACGAGATGTAGAAGAACGGTAGGAAAGGATGGGCACCGTCGGAGTCTCAGTGGAACCCCTTTGTAACATCCCAAAATTCCATTTTGGAATGTTATGAATATAGCTATGCATCTATCATCACCATTGCTTGATTGTATGTGTTAGTTGAAATGCCATTTCTGATTTTTCTGAAAGTCCTTTCTACTTTTCCCTATGTTGCTTCCCCTATTTGAAATTTTGGTTAAATGTTCAAAATAAGAGAGGAGTAACATGACACTCCACACCAGGGTCTAATTGGTGAATTATTTGAACAAAATAACCAGGGGTTATTTTGAAAATATTTGCAAAAAAGGATCTAAAAACAATTAGGCAATTTCTGAAAATAATATTTTTTTCAAAGTGTTCAAATGACAGAATAGAAATGTTCATTAAATAGCATTTATTATTCTGTTAATTTTGATATATAATACCCCTATATTTAGAGACGATTTGAATGCTTTAAAAGTTTTTGAATGTCTCTGGAAATTATTAAACAGTAACGGTAACCGTTTCCGGTATTAAATGGGCCGGCCCATAGGTTTTATTCGCGCAATAACTACGAGTCGGCCGACCGCGCGCAACGGACGCCCCTTTCTCTCTCTGACGCTGGACCCCACTCATCCGACCGTTTCCCTCGCTCGGTCGTCGTCTTCTCCCTCCCCCGCGCGCGCCGGACCCGACGCCGGTCGCTCCCCCCCCTCACCGGATCTCTCCCCTCTCTCCTCCCCGCACCCCCCCGAGCGCCTATATAAGAGCCCCACTGCCCCGCATCCATTTCCCCCCCGAGCCCCCTTCTCTCTCTCACCGAGACGCCGTCGATTGCTCGTCGGAGTTCCACCACCATCGGAAGTCGCCGTCGACCGTAGCCACCACCCCCGACCACCATTCGCCTCGCCGTCGCCACCAATCGACTCCGGAGAACCGTCGCCGTCGCCCGGACCACTTCCTCGTCCTCCCCGACCACCGGAACGCCTCGCCGTCGCGTTCACCACTTCCGGACTCGCCGGAGTTTCCCCACGCCGGCGACCTTTACACCGTGAGCATTTCCCTCCCTCCGATCCAAACCCAACGGCTCAGATTAGAAGTCACTTATTCCCGAACCGTTTTCTGTTTAGGATCGGTTGACCGCCCGAAGCACCGCTCGGACACCCACCTCAGCCACTCACAGGTCGCCACGTCACCCTAGTCGACCGTTCGTTAGTTTTTTTTTCAGTTTTGTTTTTCAGAAAACAGAATGTATTCCAAATTTGTTTTAGCTATATCTTTTAATCAGTTTAGTGTTTTGAGTTGATTCTTTTTGCAATAGCTCACATTTTTCATGTAGTTTCACCCTGTACTTTTAAATTTCAAATTTGAACTATAAAATTTGAATTTAATCAAATTTGCTCAAAATCTTCAAATCTGAATAACTAGAGTTTGAAAATAGATTTTGATATGATTCTTTTTGTCACTGTTAGATATTGGTTAGGACTATCTCCATGTTTAGTTTGAGGATTTTTAGGATGATTTTTAATAGTGTTTTAGCTATAAACAGAATCTGCTTATTATTATAATATAGTTTTATAAACTTAATTTTGATTAGTTTGATTTAGAATTTGGTTTTATTTGTTTATTAGGTTCTGTTAGTAAACATTTAGTGTTTTCACTTACTGTTAATAAAAATATAAATTTGCCTAGTTTAATTTCATTTAACATAGGAATCACAACTTCTTTTCAAATAGGCATAATTTGATTAAAACAACTAACTAGTAATAGTTTTGTTTTCAAATAAGTTTTGTATAATTAATTCTGTTTTCTAAGACAAATTTATTTGTAAGTTATTTTCGGTAAGAACATGTTTTGTTAACAAAATAATAAGTTTAGTTTTCATTCTTTTTGTTAATATAACTATAGTTGATTCATATAGTGTTTATCACAAACTTGTATAAACTCTACTAAAGTTTTCCCAACAAACTTAAATTGATTATATTCTGTTTATTAATAAAATATGCTATTGTTTCTCTGCTGACAACAATTGTCTTGTCATTTCAAAATAGTTTTATTATGTCAGTAGTGTTTTCATCCCTCACCTTTTGGAAAACAAAACTTTGTGTGTTTTTCTTGCTAGAGACTTTTGTGCATTGTTTGCCTTGTTTGTTTAGTACTTCTTTGCTGAATGTTATGAGTACTTATTTTGGTTGTATGCTTATTTGAGTGCATTGTTTGTTTTGTTAGATTATCCGGAGTGCGAAGCTTGTTACTTAGAGTCACTCACGTACGAAGATCATCAATCAGGCAAGTCACTTTGATCATGTTTTACCCATGTTTTATATGCATTAGTTCTACCATCTCCCCAGTTGCATGCAAGATAGGTTAGTTGGAAACTTGGTTACATTGTAGTAGTATCATGTGGTAGATACCTCTCTCAACCCCCTTTGACAACACTGGCCCCGGGAAACGTTGTTTTACCTTTTGCTATGCTATTAGTAGACGGGGTTGGTTGTGTGATTCATGAGAGTTGAGAGAGTTAATAATTTCAAGACCTACATAATGATCAAGATTTCAATACTCCAAGTTTTCAACATACCTCTGGGTGGATGATGGTTGAACGGCGCCCTGGAGAAACCAGTGGTTAGCCTAGGTGATGCTGGAGATGGCCAGTATTCACGCGGAAAGGTCCACCCAGGCACAAAGGGATGGATGGGTGCTTCAAGACCCAAGGCTTACCTGCACAGCCACAAGTCATTATGGGCTCTGGCTTGGTTGGATATCGTGGTGACTCTGGACAGGCGGTGCTACGAGAGGTAGAAGAACGGTAGGAAAGGATGGGCACCGTCAGAGTCGCAGGGAAACCCTTTGGAAGACCATGTTTTGGTCATCCGTTTCTCAAACACCTTGAAGTGCGAGAAATCAAACGGAGGCGACCAAATCTTGTGGGGAACGTGTGCAAAACTCTGCAGAGTACTTAAACCTAATCGATTAGCCGTGTCCACGGTTATGGACGACTTGAGCCAAAGGAATTGGAACTTCCGGAACTCTCAACACAAATAATATGATGATGTGGGTATTTAATAATTTTGGGTATGAGAATTGGTTGGTGGAACCATCTCATTAATCAACCAACTTAGTAATATTTTGCTTAACCCCCTTCGATGTAGGAAAAACTTGGCTTTAAGCAAAACTTACACCACCACCTGCCATATAAGCATATAGACTAGCTGATTATTTTTCACCCCTCTCTTGTGACTTTGCCGGCATATTCCGTATGCTGGCCTACACGGCTGCAACGTATCATGTTGCAGAGTATTTTTCCGACCAGGAGTGAGGATGCGTTCTATGCTCAGTGAGATGCCCTTGGAGTCAGATGGACTCATCTACCTTCGACGCTTCTGCAAGATTTAGATATTCTCATGAGTTGGCCTTTAGCCACTTTATTGTAATTTATATTGTAATAAAGGACTGTATATGAGATTTCGATTAATATAATGCTGTGTGATTTCCCTTTGATATATACATTGATGTACCGTGTGTGTACCAGCATGATCTTGGGATGGTACGGAAACACCGGAGACTTGGCCTTTCAGGTCGGGTCGCTACAGAAATGGTATCAGAGCACACGCTGACCGTAGGACGTAACCTCTAGGATTGGAAAGCCTTAGGATTGTTTCTCTTTGTCTTTAAATATCTTATACTCTCATCTATTCGTTTCTGACTCCTCTCCGATTATTTCAAAATTTATAGATGGCCACCTTCATCCCAGTGTTGATCACAGAGTTTTGCCAGCCTGACGCAACGATGCCCTTTGGTAAGGAGCTGATGAGGATCGTCAAGGACATAAGGATTGCTTTGCCGAGCATCACCGGGATTCCTATGTCATTTCCCCAAGATGGACGCTACAGGATCGAGGTGCATATTCCAGGGAAGACCTTTGGGAATCGGAAGGAACCCATAGATCTCAAGTTCATGGCACCTAGTTGGATACTTGGGAGAGACATGGCCATTCATCGTGCCCTTGGACGTATTCAGGAGGAATACAGAGGTGGAACCATTTCACCAGGACTCAGCATGGTTTGCCGCAGAGATGCCCATGGCAACATCATCACCAATCCCACTGCAGACACCACTATCTCCTATATCCAGACCTTGGAGACTCACATCAGGACTCTGGAGCTTCGAGTTCATGCTGACACGAAGACTATCAAGAATCTGATGAATCGCGAGCTGGACCTTGAAGCTGATCTGCGAGAGGCCAACTATGAACACGAGCATGAAGTGAAGGACTTCCTAGAGAGGATTGATGAGCAGAATGCACGCATCGCCACTCTGGAGGAGCATCTAGACATGGGAGAAAACCTTCACCCCGAAGGAGACATGGCACCCTTCATCAGCGACGATGAAGACTATGAGGAAAGCACCACCGGAGGACCTACGACTATGCACTTCTGAGGAAAAACATTAGTTATGCCCTCCATGTATCTTTTATTTTCGTCATTAAAGCGTAGGTCGATGCTTAGTTGTTTGAGATTTGTATTCCCGATGTTTGACATTGATTGAATAAATGAATGAGTGTTTGGTGTGATATGTTTGTTGCATTGCATATGGGTAGTGAATTTCTTCTAGACCCTTGTTCTATTCTAATTCTCATCCCTCTGAAAACAGCAAGATGCCTCCACGACGTGAGACCGATTTCACTTTTCCGCCGGAACTCACTCAACTCCTTCAGCAGCAGAATGCACTGATGCAACTATTGATTCAGAATCAGACCAACAACCAGAACAACAACAACCACCATCCACCCCAGACTGACAATCTCACCCGTTTTCTGAGGTTGAACCCTCCAACTTTCTCCAGCAGCACTGAGCCCATTGTGGCAGATGACTGGCTCCGCAAGATGGAGAGAGAACTTGTCACCGCTGGATGCACTGACGCTGAGAAAGTGCGATTTGCCGCACATCAACTGGAAGGACCAGCAGCATCATGGTGGGAGAATTACACCACCACTTATCCTATTGCAGATGTGACTTGGGAGCAATTCAAGCTTGCTTTCCGCACAGCTCATGTTTCAGCTGGAGCCATGAGTCTAAAGAAGCGCGAGTTTCGCAACTTGCGCCAGGGTAATCGTTCCGTGGCCCAATATGTGGACGACTTCAACACATTGTCACGTTATGCCCCAGGAGAGGTGGCCGATGATGCGGCCAAGCAAGAAAAGTTTCTGGAAGGACTCAATGATGAGTTGAGCATACAGCTGGTAGTGGCTAATTTCAACAACTACCAAGAGCTGGTGGATAAGGCACTTATTCTGGAAGGTAAACAGCAGCAGATTGAGAACCGCAAGCGGAAGTACACTCAGGGGAAGTTCAACTCTGGAGCTCATCAGAAGCCTCGTTACTCCCCGTACTCCGGGAATACCGGATCAGGAAACGGTAAGTTTGGAAAGCACACTCATGCTGTGCACAACCATGGAGGTCACCATCATGGAGGAAATGGGAACAACCGTTCCAACCATGGTAACTTCAAGAGTGACAATGGGAATGGGAACAACAACCAGCACCGTCAAGTTCCTGCTCAGAAGGATCTGAGTCACATTACCTGTTTCAAGTGCCAGAAGACAGGGCACTATGCTACTGAGTGTCCCCAGAGCAAGCAAGGCAATGGAAACGGCACTAACAACGGCAACTCCGCAGCCAAGAAGCCCAATCCGTTTCCCCGTGCTCAAGTGAATCACATCGATGTGGAAGAAGTCTATGATCAGCCCGAGACTGTGGTTGGTAAGTTTTTATTGCATTCACGTCCTGTTACAGTACTTTTTGATTCTGGTGCAACTCATTCATTCATATCAAGGGTAGTTGTGGATAAGTATGGCTTGCCCACCAAAACCCTTAGTCAGCCCATTAAGGTTAGTTCTCCAGGAGGTATGATGATGGCAGGGATAGGATGCCATGCCTTGAAACTCAATATAGGGAACCATGTTTTTCCCACCGACCTCATCGTCTTAGAGTCACAAGGATTGGATGTAATCCTAGGCATGGATTGGATGACCAAGTATGAAGGAAATCTTGATTGCCCTAGCAAGTCTGTTTCACTCACCACCCCGGAGAACAAGAGGATTAAGTATGTATCCCGACGCACACGTATGAGTGCTCGGTTAAATTCTCTCACAGGAGTTGTTCAGGAGGAAGTACCTGTGGTAAAAGAATTTCCAGATGTATTTCCGGAAGAATTACCAGGAATGCCACCAGATAGGGAGATTGAGTTCTTAATAGAGCTACAGCCAGGGACAGCCCCAATTTCCAAGAGACCCTATCGGATGCCCGCAAATGATCTGTTGGAAATCAAGAAGCAAATCAAGGAGTTATTGGACAAGGGGTATATTCGCCCAAGTTCTTCACCTTGGGGAGCCCCAGTACTTTTGGTGGAGAAGAAGGATAAATCTTTGAGAATGGTAGTGGACTATCGTGCCTTGAACGAGGTGACTATCAAGAACAAGTACCCTCTACCGATGATTAATGATTTGTTTGATCAGCTCGTAGGAGCCAAAGTATTCTCCAAGATCGATCTTCGATCAGGGTATCACCAGTTGAAAATTCGTGAACAGGATATACCCAAAACAGCTTTCACCACGAGGTATGGCTTGTATGAGTATACGGTCATGTCTTTTGGATTGACTAATGCTCCTGCCTACTTCATGAATTTGATGAACAAAGTATTCATGGAATACCTAGACAAGTTTGTTGTGGTGTTCATCGATGACATTCTAATATTCTCCAAGAATGAGGAAGAGCATAAGGAACATTTGCGTTTAGTTCTGGAAAAGCTAAGAGAGCATCAGTTATATGCCAAGTTCAGTAAATGTGAATTTTGGCTGACGGAAGTCGGATTCCTTGGACATGTTATTTCCGGAGATGGAATAGCAGTGGACCCCGCTAAGGTTGAAGCCGTCACCAAGTGGAAGTCACCTACCTCAGTTAAGGAGATCCGCAGTTTCCTCGGACTTGCTGGATATTACCGGAGGTTCATTGAGAATTTCTCCAAGGTTGCCAAGCCCATGACAGAGTTGTTGAAGAAAGAATCCAAGTATGTTTGGACTGTGGAATGTGAAGCCAGTTTCCAGGAGTTGAAGGAACGTTTGGTCACAGCCCCAGTGTTGATCTTGCCCGATATTCGGAAGGATTTCCAGGTTTATTGTGATGCTTCACGTCAAGGACTTGGAGGAGTACTTATGCAGGATGGAAAAGTTGTAGCCTATGCTTCCAGACAACTACGACCTCATGAGTTAAATTATGCCACGCATGATTTGGAACTAGCAGCCGTAGTGCACGCACTCAAGACTTGGAGACATTTCCTTATCGGAAATAGTTGTGATGTTTACACCGACCATAAGAGCCCGAAGTATATCTTCACGCAGAAAGAGTTGAACCTCAGACAGAGGAGATGGTTAGAGTTAATCAAGGACTATGACATGAGATTACACTACCATCCAGGTAAGGCTAATGTTGTAGCCGATGCCTTGAGTCGGAAAACTTATGTGAACACACTCACAGCTGGAGGATTACCTCAAGAGTTAGTCGATGATCTCAGAGAGCTCAAGCTAGAGATAGTTCCAAGAGGATATGTTGCTACACTGGAAATTCAGTCCACCTTGACCGAAAGAATTCGAGAAGCCCAGAAATCGGACAAGGAGATAGCTGAAATTAAACAGAGAATAAAAGATGGTAAAGCTAAAGGTTTTCGTGAGGATGAACACGGAACTTTGTGGTTTGAGAACCGAATCTATGTGCCCAATGAACCAGAGCTCAGGAAGTTGATACTTCAGGAAGCCCACGATTCACCTTACTCGATACACCCAGGCAACACCAAGATGTATCTGGATTTAAAGGAAAGTTATTGGTGGACAGGTATGAAGAAAGATATTGCAGAGCATGTTGCGATATGTGATGTTTGTCAGCGAGTAAAGGCAGAACATCAGAAACCAGCAGGGTTACTCCAACCTTTGCCGATACCCGAGTGGAAATGGGAAAAGCTTGGTATGGATTTCATCACAGGATTGCCCAAGACCCGTTCAGGTTATGATTCCATCTGGGTAGTGGTAGATCGCTTGACCAAGGTAGCTCATTTCATTCCAGTGAAAACCACCTATACCAGTGCTAAGCTAGCCAAGATATATATGACCAGGATCGTATGTCTGCATGGAGTTCCGAGGAGTATCGTGTCAGATAGAGGAACACAATTTACCTCAAAGTTTTGGCATCAGTTACATGAAACTTTGGGTACAAGGCTAGAGTTTAGTACAGCTTTTCATCCGCAGACAGATGGACAGACTGAGAGAGTCAACCAGATTCTAGAAGACATGTTGAGAGCTTGTGCGCTAGATTATGGATCTAGTTGGGATGATAACTTGCCTTACGCAGAATTCTCGTACAACAACAGTTACCAGACTAGTCTAAAGATGGCCCCTTTCGAAGCTTTATACGGAAGGAGGTGCAGAACACCACTGACGTGGGATGGTGTTGGAGACCGACAACTTTTTGGTCCCGACCTTATCCGAGATTCTGAAGAGAAAGTCAAGTTGATACGTGATAGACTCAAAATAGCTCAATCCTGACAGAAGAGCTATGCTGACAACAAGCGCAAGGAAGTGACGTATGAAGTGGGAGACCGAGCATATCTTCGTGTGTCCCCGCTTCGAGGAACCAAGAGATTTGGTGTTAAAGGAAAATTAGCACCCAGATTCATAGGCCCCTACAAAATTCTTGAACGTAGAGGTGAAGTTGCATACAAACTGGAATTGCCGGAAGGATTGTCCGGAGTTCATGATGTGTTTCATGTTTCCCAGCTCAAGAAATGTCATGCTGAGATGGCTGACATCCCTTTGCGAGACACCGTGCCCCTAGAGGCCATACAACTTGAAAGTGATCTGACTTATGAGGAGAAGCCTGTCAAGATCCTCGAGACATCCAACAGAGTTAACCGCAGCAAGATTATCAAGTTCTGCAAAGTTTTGTGGAGTCACCATACCGAAGAAGAAGCCACCTGGGAACGCGAAGAAGATCTTCGTAGAGACCATCCGCACCTATTTTCTAGCCAACCCAAATCTCGAGGGCGAGATTCATCTTAAGGTGGGTAGGTTTGTAACATCCCAAAATTCCATTTTGGAATGTTATGAATATAGCTATGCATCTATCATCACCATTGCTTGATTGTATGTGTTAGTTGAAATGCCATTTCTGATTTTTCTGAAAGTCCTTTCTACTTTTCCCTATGTTGCTTCCCCTATTTGAAATTTTGGTTAAATGTTCAAAATAAGAGAGGAGTAACATGACACTCCACACCAGGGTCTAATTGGTGAATTATTTGAACAAAATAACCAGGGGTTATTTTGAAAATATTTGCAAAAAAGGATCTAAAAACAATTAGGCAATTTCTGAAAATAATATTTTTTTCAGAGTGTTCAAATGACAGAATAGAAATGTTCATTAAATAGCATTTATTATTCTGTTAATTTTGATATATAATACCCCTATATTTAGAGACGATTTGAATGCTTTAAAAGTTTTTGAATGTCTCTGGAAATTATTAAACAGTAACGGTAACCGTTTCCGGTATTAAATGGGCCGGCCCATAGGTTTTATTCGCGCAATAACTACGAGCCGGCCGACCGCGCGCAACGGACGCCCCTTTCTCTCTCTGACGCTGGACCCCACTCATCCGACCGTTTCCCTCGCTCGGTCGTCGTCTTCTCCCTCCCCCGCGCGCGCCGGACCCGACGCCGGTCGCTCCCCCCCCCCTCACCGGATCTCTCCCCTCTCTCCTCCCCGCACCCCCCCGAGCGCCTATATAAGAGCCCCACTGCCCCGCATCCATTTCCCCCCCGAGCCCCCTTCTCTCTCTCACCGAGACGCCGTCGATTGCTCGTCGGAGTTCCACCACCACCGGAAGTCGCCGTCGACCGTAGCCACCACCCCCGACCACCATTCGCCTCGCCGTCGCCACCAATCGACTCCGGAGAACCGTCGCCGTCGCCCGGACCACTTCCTCGTCCTCCCCGACCACCGGAACGCCTCGCCGTCGCGTTCACCACTTCCGGACTCGCCGGAGTTTCCCCACGCCGGCGACCTTTACACCGTGAGCATTTCCCTCCCTCCGATCCAAACCCAACGGCTCAGATTAGAAGTCACTTATTCCCGAACCGTTTTCTGTTTAGGATCGGTTGACCGCCCGAAGCACCGCTCGGACACCCACCTCAGCCACTCACAGGTCGCCACGTCACCCTAGTCGACCGTTCGTTAGTTTTTTTTTCAGTTTTGTTTTTCAGAAAACAGAATGTATTCCAAATTTGTTTTAGCTATATCTTTTAATCAGTTTAGTGTTTTGAGTTGATTCTTTTTGCAATAGCTCACATTTTTCATGTAGTTTCACCCTGTACTTTTAAATTTCAAATTTGAACTATAAAATTTGAATTTAATCAAATTTGCTCAAAATCTTCAAATCTGAATAACTAGAGTTTGAAAATAGATTTTGATATGATTCTTTTTGTCACTGTTAGATATTGGTTAGGACTATCTCCATGTTTAGTTTGAGGATTTTTAGGATGATTTTTAATAGTGTTTTAGCTATAAACAGAATCTGCTTATTATTATAATATAGTTTTATAAACTTAATTTTGATTAGTTTGATTTAGAATTTGGTTTTATTTGTTTATTAGGTTCTGTTAGTAAACATTTAGTGTTTTCACTTACTGTTAATAAAAATATAAATTTGCCTAGTTTAATTTCATTTAACATAGGAATCACAACTTCTTTTCAAATAGGCATAATTTGATTAAAACAACTAACTAGTAATAGTTTTGTTTTCAAATAAGTTTTGTATAATTAATTCTGTTTTCTAAGACAAATTTATTTGTAAGTTATTTTCGGTAAGAACATGTTTTGTTAACAAAATAATAAGTTTAGTTTTCATTCTTTTTGTTAATATAACTATAGTTGATTCATATAGTGTTTATCACAAACTTGTATAAACTCTACTAAAGTTTTCCCAACAAACTTAAATTGATTATATTCTGTTTATTAATAAAATATGCTATTGTTTCTCTGCTGACAACAATTGTCTTGTCATTTCAAAATAGTTTTATTATGTCAGTAGTGTTTTCATCCCTCACCTTTTGGAAAACAAAACTTTGTGTGTTTTTCTTGCTAGAGACTTTTGTGCATTGTTTGCCTTGTTTGTTTAGTACTTCTTTGCTGAATGTTATGAGTACTTATTTTGGTTGTATGCTTATTTGAGTGCATTGTTTGTTTTGTTAGATTATCCGGAGTGCGAAGCTTGTTACTTAGAGTCACTCACGTACGAAGATCATCAATCAGGCAAGTCACTTTGATCATGTTTTACCCATGTTTTATATGCATTAGTTCTACCATCTCCCCAGTTGCATGCAAGATAGGTTAGTTGGAAACTTGGTTACATTGTAGTAGTATCATGTGGTAGATACCTCTCTCAACCCCCTTTGACAACATTGGCCCCGGGAAACGTTGTTTTACCTTTTGCTATGCTATTAGTAGACGGGGTTGGTTGTGTGATTCATGAGAGTTGAGAGAGTTAATAATTTCAAGACCTACATAATGATCAAGATTTCAATACTCCAAGTTTTCAACATACCTCTGGGTGGATGATGGTTGAACGACGCCCTGGAGAAACCAGTGGTTAGCCTAGGTGATGCTGGAGATGGCCAGTATTCACGCGGAAAGGTCCACCCAGGCACAAAGGGATGGATGGGTGCTTCAAGACCCAAGGCTTACCTGCACAGCCACAATTCATTATGGGCTCTGGCTTGGTTGGATATCGTGGTGACTCTGGACAGGCGGTGCTACGAGAGGTAGAAGAACGATAGGAAAGGATGCGCACCGTCAGAGTCGCAGGGAAACCCTTTGGAAGACCATGTTTTGGTCATCCGTTTCTCAAACACCTTGAAGTGCGAGAAATCAAACGGAGGCGACCAAATCTTGTGGGGAACGTGTGCAAAACTCTGCAGAGTACTTAAACCTAATCGATTAGCCGTGTCCACGGTTATGGACGACTTGAGCCAAAGGAATTGGAACTTCCGGAACTCTCAACACAAATAATATGATGATGTGGGTATTTAATAATTTTGGGTATGAGAATTGGTTGGTGGAACCATCTCATTAATCAACCAACTTAGTAATATTTTGCTTAACCCCCTTCGATGTAGGAAAAACTTGGCTTTAAGCAAAACTTACACCACCACCTGCCATATAAGCATATAGACTAGCTGATTATTTTTCACCCCTCTCTTGTGACTTTGCCGGCATATTCCGTATGCTGACCTACACGGCTGCAACGTATCATGTTGCAGAGTATTTTTCCGACCAGGAGTGAGGATGCGTTCTATGCTCAGTGAGATGCCCTTGGAGTCAGATGGACTCATCTACCTTCGACGCTTCCGCAAGATTTAGATATTCTCATGAGTTGGCCTTTAGCCACTTTATTGTAATTTATATTGTAATAAAGGACTCTATATGAGATTTCGATTAATATAATGCTGTGTGATTTCCCTTTGATATATACATTGATGTACCGTGTGTGTACCAGCATGATCTTGGGATGGTACGGAAACACCGGAGACTTGGCCTTTCAGGTCGGGTCGCTACAAGTTTTGAGGTAACAACTTCAAGACCTATGATGATCAAGACTTCAAGTTTTCAACTCACCTCTGGGTGGATGATGGTTGGAACGGCGCCCTGGAGAAACTAGTGGTTAGCCTAGGTGATGCTGGGGAAGTGCCAGTATTCATGCGGAAAGATCCACCCAGGCACGAAGGGAGGGAAGGATGCTTCAAGACCCAAGGCTTACTTGCACAGCCACAAGCCATTATGGGCTCTGGCTTGGTTGGATATTGTGGCAACATTGGACAGGCGGTGCTACGAGATGTAGAAGAACGGTAGGAAAGGATGGGCACCGTCGGAGTCTCAGTGGAACCCCTTAGAAGACCATGTTTTGGTCATCCGTTCCTCAAACATCCTGAAGTGCGAGGAGTCAAACGGAGGCGATCAAATCTTGTGGGGAACGTGTGCAAAGCTCTACAGAGTACTCAAACCTAATCGATTAGCCGTGTCCACGGTCATGGACGACTTGAGCCAAAGGAACTGAAACTTCCGGAATTCTCAAAACAAATTAATATGATGATGTGGGTATTAACAATTGGGTATGAGAATTGGTTGGCGGAACCATCTCATTAAGCTACCAACTTAGTAAAATTGTGCTTAGCCCCTCTCTTGATATAGGAAAAAACTTGGCTTTACGCAAAAACTTACCCCACCACCTGCCATATATGCATATAGATTAGCTGATTATTTTAACCCCCTCTCTTGTGACTTTGCCGGCATATTCCATATGCTGACCTACACGGCTGCAACGTATCATGTTGCAAAGTACTTGTCCGACCAGGAGTGAGGAAACGCTCTACGCTTGGCGAGATGCCCTTTGGAGTCAGATGGACTCATCTACCATGACGCTTCCGCAAGACTTAGTTATTCTCATGAGTTGGCCTTCGGCCACTTTATTGTAATGATTATTGTAATAAAGGACTCGATATGAGATCACGTTAATAAAATGATGTGTGGTTTTCCCTTTGATATATACATTGATGTACTGTGTGTGTACCAGCATGATCTTGGGATGGTACGGAAACACCGGAGACTTGACCTTTTAGGTCGGGTCGCTACAGAGTTGAACATCATTGATGCTCAAACCTGAGCTAGACTCACTCGGTTGCAAGCAAGGGCATGAGCTTTATTATTATCTCCACGTTCCCGTAACTCATTATCATATGCCATGGAATTCTATGCTTCCTTGTATTGCATCTAACCTTTTGTAGGTACTTGGAAGAACTTCATTCCACAAGATTGCCATCAACCGCAATCATAAGCATGTCATTACCAAGTATCCACAGCCTCTCTTGATGATGGAAGGAAGAAGACAACAAAATCATATCCTTGACATATACTTGATCTTTGTTGCAAAATCTATAAGTGGTATCATGTCAATAGGATATATCCATTGTTCTTCCTAGCATGACTAACCTTTGTAGGTGATGAGTGCACTAGAACGAGAAGGATTGCTTCAAATGCAAGATGATCTTTATCAACCTCGAGCATCCTCAACAAGTTTACCTACGAGCAACGTCATCAACATCATTCAAGGTATGTACTCATGTCCTTGAAAAGTCTTTACTCCAAGACATGGGCTAATGCAACTAAAGTGATATGAAGACATCAAAATGCTTAATCGAAAAATGGTAACCCCATTTTGAGCTTAAACGATGAGTATGACATATCATCAAGCATTCTTGCTTGGCTCCTAAGTCAATATACTCTAATATAGGTGACCTAGTCACAGCCCATCATTTAGTTATGAATCTTGCGTGGTTTGCTCTCTATTTGTATGATTTCTCGTCACCACTCAAATCTTATCTATTTGATGTCCTTTGTAAATCTTTCGTTTGTTTTTCTTTTTGAAACAATTTCATTTGTCTCTCTGAAAACAGAAACTTGGTTTATCTTTCGGAGACACCGATATAGATAACTCGGTCCTACCGAACCTGTAGATGAGATGCACTACACAATCTCGGCACTATCGATTTATTTATCCCGGTGTCACCGATTTTCTTTTTCTTTCAAAATCTGAGTTTCATTGATATTGCTTATTTGCTTCTGTTCTTGAGATATTATTGTTCCTTCAATGACCCCTTATATATATAACAACACTTCGGGGGAGAAATTGTTTATTCAAGGATCCCTAGCTCCAAGGAGAAGAAATCTCAAATTTGCCAAAGGGAGAGAAATTCTTCATTGAATGATTCTCTTAGTCTTCTAAATGGACCCTACTTTCAATGACCCTTGATCTCCAGGATTCCTTCCTTATTGATGATCCCTGTCACTACTCCCAAGTTTAACCTTTTTGGTACTTTATGCCAAAGGGGGAGAATATCAAAGCTTCATGCTAAAGGGAGAGTTACATGCTTATGCAAAGGGGGAGATATGATTTAGGGGGAGAGGAAAATATCAAAAGTTCACACTTATATAATCAAAGAGAGAAACAACAATGTAGGGGAAGAAAACTACTTTTGGAGAAAAGTCTCAAGTGAACAAAGGATTGCTTTTCTCACCCTATCCGATCCCAATATCTACGTGTTGAGATTCAGGGGGAGAGGATGTACTAGATTAATGCTAAAGGTGGAGACATATCAATGTTAATGATTATCATATTTTATATGTTCTCTACATCTTGGTACTTGTTGAGTTTTATTGCTTTTGTTGAGTAGAATACTCTTGTGTTTCCAAACATTGTTTTCTCAAGTGTGTCTCTACTACTAGAATGCTCAAGAACTCAAGGTAAGTATATGCATCATATCTTTGATCAACATGATCTCTTGCTTCTTGCACATATTGTTTGCAAGGGTGAAGTCTTGATCAAGGATATACATTTCATTCACATATATTGATGCATATAGCCAAGATACACATGACTCTTATATCCCTTTCATTCATATGTATGTCCATGCATTCCAAAACAACTATCCTTTAAAGGACTGCACACATTTAGGGGGAGGAAATCTAAGTCATGTGTCTCTCAAAGTCTTCATTGCATTCATGCATATCTTCAATTGAAGCTTTGATTGTATGTTGTCATCAATTACCAAAAAGGGGCAGATTGACACCACAACATGCTCCCTTGGTGGTTTTGATAATTCATGACAACATACATTGTCTCTTGGACTAACACCTCTATCTAGTGTATTTCAGATAATAGTCCATGGAGAGTTGAGTTGGCAAAAGGATTGTGGATATTGTGGAATTACCCCAAGATTCAAGGAAATAGGTTGGCCAAGCTTCAAGCAAGAGGACTCTACATTTTACATTTGTGAGAAATCACTTTGAGTCTATAGGAAAGCCAATACTATTAAAAGGGGGTAAAGTTTTGATGGTGAACAATATGCTCAAACGTGCAGAAGTGACAGTCACCAAAAAATCCACATACTCTCCCACCAAAGTCTGTCCTAAGCTAAACATGCAAATTGGTGCAACCAACATTCCTATCCCGGTGCCACCGAGTTCCAAACCCTAGACAGACTCAGCCAAACCCTAACACTTCGGTGCAGCCGACACTGCACTCGGTGCCACCGAGTTGGGTTGCCAACTTTCCGTTATGCAAGTTCTCATTTTCGGTCCGACCGAGAATGGTGAATCGGCATCACCGAGTTTGGTAAATCTGACCGTTGGTCACCTTGTCAGTGAAACCAAGAATTGTATATCGGTCCCTCCGAGATTCAAAAGTTGCCACTTTTAGTCACTTCGGTACCACCGAGATTTACACATCGGTGTCACCGAGTCTGACTTATTGTGTGTAACGGTTTGATTTTTGGGGATGCCTATATATACCCCTTCACCACCACCCACTCGAAAGAGAAGCACTCAAAACTATTCCATACCTATCCTACTCAGTTTTCTAAGAGAGAACCACCTACCCTTGTGTTGAGGTCAAGATCTTCCACTCCAACCATATGGATCTTGATTTCTATCCTCCCCAAGTTGCTTTCCACCAATCCCATCTCTTCTACCAAGCCAAATCTGTGAGAGAGAGATTGTGTGTTGAGGAGTCTATCATCTTGAAGCACAAGAGCAAGGAGTTCATCATCATTACCGAGCCTATTACCTTTTGGAGGGTGGTGCCTGCTAGATTGGTTAGGTGTCGCTTGGGAGCCTCCTACTTCATGTTGTGGAGTGAACCAAGAAGTTTGTAAGGGCAAGGAGATCGCCTACTTCGTGAAGATCTACCCATAGTGAGGCTAGTCCTTTGTGAACGGAAGCCGTATGGAATAGTCAAGGTTGCTACTTCGTGGGCCCTTATGGGTGGAGCCCTCCGTGGATTTTTGCGACCGTTACCCTCCATGGGTTTAAACTTCATAAACATGGACGTACGATAGCACCACCTACCGGAACCACGGGAAAAATCTTTGCACCTCCTATTGCGTTTGATCTTCCTATCCCATCTCTTTACTTACATGTGCAATGTGTTTACTTTCCGCTGCCATATTTGTAGACATGCATTTGTAGGGCTGTTAGACTTGCTAGACTTGTTAAAACTATTAAAATCTGCCAACAAAATAACTTGGGAAAAGTTAGGTTTTAAATTACTGCTAGTAGTCTATTCACCCCCCTTTAGACACACCTCTCTCGATCCTACACCGGGGCCGCGGAAGAGGACGTCAAGCTCGATCTTGCCGACAGGGGAGCAGGACTTTCCCGGCACAATGTCATGGAAAACCGTCCGGCTTGCCTAAAGGTCTTCTATTTTCAACCCCAGCTTGCGCATCATGTCGAGGTAGAGGATGTTGCTGCTGTCGCCATCAATCAGCACCCGTGAGAAGCGGCAGGTGCACTTCCCGGTGGCGATGGTGGGGTCAAGGACTAGGGCATAGCTACCGGGACTCGGCATCACGGGCGGGTGATCTGCCTAGCTCCAGGTGACCGGTTTCTCCTACCAGTGCATGAACTGGGGACTTGCCGGCATGGTGGCGTTCGCCTCACGATGGAGCCAGCGTCGAGCATGTTTGCTCATCTCTTCACTGGGGAAGACGACGTAGCAACCGTCCTGGTTGGGGAATTGGTCGTGTAGGCGACCATCGTTCTGGGCCGGAGCCGGGGCCAGCACTGGGGCGACAGCCGGTGCCGGGGCCGGTGCACGAGCTGGCGGCGCGGGAGGAGTCGGGAGGCCGTCCCCCCGGGCCAATCACTGTGAGAAGCTGCACTACCGGAGAGTGTGCGTGGCGGGCTTGGCCCCAGAGTGGTTCTTGCAGGGGAGGTCGAGCATCTGCTCGAAGGTGAGCTTGGGCTACCAGGCAGCCTTGCCCATGCGCTGACTGGAAGACTGGGCAGCCGGCTCCTGCTGCTCGATGGTGGCAACCTGCCGGCTCCCATAGCGGGAGTCGGTTTGGTCATTCTTGCGCTTGTTGTTGTGCGGCTGCCGGTTGTCGGCAGTAGGTCAGGACGCCGCCAGCGTCTGCGTTGCCTTGGCGGTCAGGGTCATTTTGACCCGAATGGCGGAGTCGGCCGTGGCGTACTTGTTAGCCTTGGTCATGAGCTCGGCTAGCGTGGCCGGCTCAGAGCACAGGAGCTTGTGCTTGAGGGGGGTGCCGTCGCGATAGCCTTCGATGAAGTACTGTATGGCTTGTACCTCGTGCACCCCCTCATAGGAGTTGCGGAGCTCTGTCCATCGGGTGAGGTAGTCGCAGAGGGACTCGTCCGGCCCCTGAACGCACATGGCCAGTTCACGGGGGCGGCCGGGCCACTTGTAGGTGCCGGTGAAGTTGCGGGCGAAGGCTTCCTCGAAGTCCGTCGAAGTGTTGATGATGCCGGCTGCCAGGCTGTTGAGCCAGGTGCGGGCCGAGCTGACCAGCATGAGGGGAGCGTAGCGAACAGCTACGCACTTGTTCCCCTTGGCGATGCCGACCGCGGTGGTGTAGTCGATCAGCCAGTCTTCGGGCTTGGCGGCCCCGTTGTACTTCAGGGTGTCTCGGGGGAGCGTGAAGCCGGTCGGGAATGGCTTGTTGCGGATCCGAGGGTCGAAGCATGCCGGGCCAATCGAGCCCTCGTCCTCGAGGAGGGCCGACTGCGCGAGCCGGTCGATGCGGAGACGAGCGTCATTCTAGCTGTGGGGGACGAGTGGTCCGAGCCGGGCCGAGAGCTTGGGGAGGATGATGGGCGGAACTGGCCGTTCCTGCTAACGCCGCAAGGGTGGCATATGCCCGCGGCTGCATCGGCTGCCGACGCCTCGTGGTGGTGGCTGCTGCGAGGCAGGTTGTTGGTGCGCCGACTGTTTACAGCCGGCTGCTCGTTCCCCAGCAGCTGAGAGGTACGGGGGTTTCTTGCCTCGACGCGGTGGCTAGAGGCGCGAGGGGAGCAGAAGTGCTGAGCCGGCTAATGGCCAGCGGTCCCGTTCCCTCGTGCTTGAGCCGGGTGCCTTTAGAGGCGGCGCCGCCCGCCGCAAGCTGCCGCTGCCGCGCGTCGGCGGCGTCGATGAGGTCCTTGATGTGACGCTCGTGGGCGGCACGTTCTTCGCCTTCCAAGGTAGCCAAATCCTTGTAGGCTACCTTGGCGGCCCGCAGGTTGGCCGCGGGGGTGTCGTAGACGGGCATGTTGCTGCCCAAGATTTCGGCGACCATGCGACCGCGGTAGCGCACAGCCCCACGCCGGCTAGGCTCGGTGCCAGCTGGGGTGAGACCGTAGGCGGACGCGTATTCCCGCTGAGTGGCCTTCATGCGGCGTCGCGTGGCCACGAGGTCGCGGGCGTCTTCGAACAGGAGGCGGCGAGCCGCCTCCAGCTTGGCCATGGCGACATCAGGGTTCGCCGTCGGGGCAATGGGGGTGTTCAGGCCCCGAAGGGCCACGCCGAGCGGATTGGAGGTGCCGACGCGGGCCACGGCGGTGTCGGCCTCGGCCCGCGCATGACCGGAGGAGGTGGAGGAGATGATGGCCATCGTTCCCACACGAACGTGGGAGTTGCCGGACTAGGTCGCGGTGAGTGCGCCCATAGCCGTGGGTGGGTCAGCGCAGACGAGCACATGGCTAGGGTACTCGTCGGCGACCGGCGCTTCGGCAAGTCTTAGCCTGCCGAAGCGCTCGGTGAGCGTGTCGATGTCGAGCGTGAGATCGATGACACTGCCCGCACGGCCTGCCAGCGCAAGCCCCACGAGCCCGCAGTTTCGCCTGGACGTGCAGCGATGGCGGGGAATGGCGAGGGGTCCCGCCCGGAACATGAATCCGGCCGGCGCCACGTACGGCCCCACGGTGGGCGCCAACTTTCGTTGTTTTCTCACGACAGATGCCATGGGTAGGCTTATCGAAGGTGGTTGGGTCCGGAGGACGCCGACGGGCTCTGGGTGCGGGATTGGGCCGTCCGTGGGAGGTAACACCCCTGGTCCTGCTTGGTCTAGTTGATGGATGGGTATGTTTACCAGGTTGCTCCTGGAGCTGTTGTCTACAGGAGTAAGAGGGAGCAGCCGGCTCGCGTTCCTCCACTATGAAGGTGGATATGAGGGAAGTGTCCTGTGGGTGTGTATGTCTTAGATCTCTCGTTCCCGGTACATGGGGGGCTCGGGGGTTTTTATAGGCCAACCCCCGGCTTACAATATTCCTGGGGTACAAAGTGGGGGGACCCGGCTGGCAGCCTCTCCGGCTGGCCAGGGGATCCCGCCTCGCGAGCCGTCTCGTCGCCCATAGGGTCCACCGGCTGTGCGGTCCCATCTCCTACTGGTGCCCGCCAGCTGGCTCCGTGATTGGCCCCCGCCCACCTGCTATGGCACGGGTCGTCCAGGCGTCGTCGTCTTGCGCCAGCCAGCCTAAGTCTCCGGTATGGCCAACTGCACTGTAGCCACGCTGGAGCAGGTAATCGAGTGGGAGGGGGCGTGTCGGCACTATTGCCCCCCCGGTTGCGGTCGGCCAAGGTCAGCGGTACGACCGGCCAAACTGTAGCCACGCGCGCCCGTGCGTCAATGACCACTGTGGCTACATTGGTGCCCGTCGTGGGGGTCCCATCGTGTCATCGTACCCGCGTGCAGAGGGATGGGACGGGAGCTTGTCTGCCCAAGGGTCACCGGAGGAGGCGGCTCAAAGGCAGCCGGCCGCGGCCAGCTCGTCGGGGGCCGAGCCGGCTCCTTGACCAGCTGGCCTCGATCCAGGCGGCAACGTACCTACCGGTTGTGGGCCAGCCGGCAGTAAGCAGCCGACCACATACTTTTTCTTGAAGAGGGGGAGAGAACCCATTGCTTTGGCCTACCCAGGGGTAATAATCCCGTCATCTGTCATAGGTGACTCAGTGGCACCGAAAGGAAAACTTTGGTGTTATCAATTTGTGAGGGAGTCCTGGATTAGGGGGTCCTCAGAAATCTGACCCATTGTTTATGGGCCAAACTATATGGGCTACTTACCGAACACTAGATGGTTTGAAGGCCCAGTTTCCAGGATGGAAGCTTTGAGGAACACGGCTTGCACTCCACGTTCGATGTAGTAAATAGGAATGTTTATCTCTTTGGCATGTAACCGACAATGTGTAAACTCTACGCCTCCTCGGCATCTATATAAGCCGAAGGTTCTAGGGCATAGGGACAGGATAACTCATCTAGGGTTAGACATACGATCTTGAGGTAGATCAACTCTGTATTCCCATACACCATCAATACAATCAAGTTGGATGTAGGGTATTACCTCCATTGGAGGGCCCGAACCTAGGTAAACTCGTGTCCCCTTCGTCTCCTGTTACCGTCGATCCTAGTCTCACAGTTCGGGACCCCCTACCCGAGATCCGCCGGTTTTGACACCAACAATTTGGCTTTAGGATTTTGGACAAAATTATGTGAGAATGTGGTTGAGGGCATCTGGTGAAAAATCTCTAAGCACTTGAGCAACCAAATCATCATCAATACTTCATCCCCTCTTAATAGTATTGACCTTCCTATTAACTCAATGTGATCAAGATCACTTACAGCAAAATGTAGAGTCTTGAGGCTTTTGCCAATATGTTTCCTTTGCATCATAGGGGTTCCACATCACATATCCTGGCCATGCCAATCATTGAACTTCTCCGAAATGTACCTGAGAGAAATATTAGTTTAATAACATGTACGTTGTTATTAATTACCGAAACCACCAAGGGGTTAAATGCACTTTCATTATCCCCATTTTTGGTAATTGACGATAACATATAGATCAAAGCTTCAACAATGGATATAATTCATGAATGATATCATCGCTTTGAGAAGTATATGATAATCAAAAGCTCCCCCTAAATTTGTGCATTATCTAGAATTTTTGTTTGAATGCAAATGCACAATCGATTGGGATTATGGGTCACTCTTCCATGTCATATACATCTTGGTGGAGCGCATAATATGATATGAATGTATTACAATGCACATCACCAACATATACGTGATGATCATGATACATAGCACATAGATAAGCAATCTTGTCATAAGTGATAAACTAGATGATCAAAAACAACATAGTCTCCACCAAAAGAACAAAAAATGAAACCAATGTATAAAAAACTCCAAATATCCCAAGGAAAAAGACAAGACACTCTCTCTCGAACCCCTATGATCTATACATATTCTCCCCCTTTGGCAACAAGTTACCAAAAAGTTCAAACAGTATAGACCTAAACATCACTCTCGGCTGGACCTCCTCCAAGGGCCAATGAAGTCCTCTGACTTGCTGCTCCAGTGGTCGTTGATGGAGTGGAGAGAAGTGCGTCTATGAAAGCTTTTGCCGAAGTCTACTGAGTTGGAGGAGTGGTCACTGGAGGAACTGAAGGTGCATCTGCAGTGTCGTCAGCTGGAGCAGATATAGTAGCCTTGAAGTCTGTAACTAGTACAACTAAAGATCTAGGCATAGCGATGAACTGCTTTGTGGCGGGACGAATAGTCTCATCATCATCATGACTGACACCATCCACGTCTCTCTACAACTATTCTACCACTGCTTTGACCTCTGTCACATTGACATCAAGAGCATGGAGCTTCGTCTCAAAGACTCTCTCAAGGCTCACCTGGTTCTTCACAATGTAAGATAAACTTCGCTCAATCCTGTGAGTAGCTCGGACAAGATATGGCATTTGATCCGTCTTGGTCTTGAGCACGAGAGTACTAGAAACTCTAGCAGCTTCTGCCTCAATCTTTGCATGTGTCGTAGGTGAAGTGGGATGGGAAGGGTCCATCATCACGATATTATCCTCATACATAGGCTGAAGCGGCTGGTGTGAACGGTCAAGCTAATAAACTTTGTGACCAACTTTGGAGTTGATGAGCATATAAATGTATGATGCATATCCGCAAGATCTCTTCTGACGGTAGCACTCCTCTTGATGATCTCAACAATGAGATCCATCACTCTGAATCCAGTGTTACCGTCCACTAAATGCAACATGTTGATAGAGTAGCCTCTTATTATGTTCTCATCACCAGACTTGTGCAATGAGGTACACCTCATGATAGTGTTGGAGGGTGGAAAGTCCTGCCAAGAGAAAGTAAATTGAGCCATGCTTATGAGACTTCAGACACTCCTTTGGAATGGGTGTATACATGTTGGCCATGGAGTTGTGGTCCTTCTTGGATTTGCTATAGGCATCCACATATCCCTCAATAGCCTTTGGAGCACCTATCAAACCAACCCATTCATCCATCGTGGATTGGTATTTGATATCCTCCGTCATCCACACAAACTTCCCATCTCGATAGAAGTGGGCAGTAGAGTAGAATTGCATGATCAGCTCACTTGACCAGTCAGTCATCTTCTTTCCAACGAAATCATCAATGTCTATAAGTCTAAAACTCTCATGCACATGGGGAAAATGATTAGCACTGTCATCAATGTATTTCTAGTCCACGTATCTCATGTCACTCACTGTCAGGCTCTTATTCAAGGAGCACAATCTCATAGAAGTCTTGTTGCTCCTTGGTGTAGAATCGATAATCCACGACAATCTTCCTCCTAATGGCATAGGGGTCAGCAACTCTCCATTTCCACAAACCTTGGTCCTTCCTCTCCTTCATGTTCTCAGCAACTGGGTATGCATCATTGTGTTCTAGCAATCTTGGCCTCAATTTATCGAGCATTGTGGCATAATCATCATCATCATCATCAACAACTAGATCTCTCTCAAGCACTGGGGCCTTGTTCTTCTCAGTTGCTGGCACATCTCTGGTAGTCCTCCCTTTAGGCTTTGGGGCAGCAACAGTCGTGTACCTTGTAGATGCCTTCTTAGGCATTGCATCTACCATTAGTTTCTGTTACTTGGTAGGAGGAGGGTTAGCGGCTGGTTCTTCCTCCTCTCTCTCTTCTTGGTCCTCATACATTGAAGTAGGCCTTCTTACAACATGTATGGTCCTCTTCCTCTCCCTCTTCTTGCCTGGTTTCTTAGCCAAAGACTTAGTTCTCCTTGATACTCTTGGGTTCTCTAATGTGAGAGGGATACTCTTCTTCATAATAGTTGACTTAGACAATTTCCTTGCCACACCTCTTTCCTTTTGAGTACCTACATACTCTTTTGTCACTGTTCGCTTCTTGGAGGTTACCTCTTGGAGTTCAAAGTCCTCATCCTCATCATTTGAGTTCCTCTTCTTCCTGGCCCTTGTTGCAGCCTTAGGAAGACTAGGAGAGCCTCTCTCTCTCTCTCATGATAGCTCTCCTCAGGGGTGGTCCCTGCATCCAAGTCAACACTTTGCTCTTTTGACCTCTTCTGACTGTCATCTGATGTAGACATGCTGAATAGTTTGAGCTCAAAATTCAGTTTTAAGTTTTCATAGGAAGGATTTGGGAGTTTTCGAGTGAGAATTTTTGGAAGCACCAAGGCAACAACAAAAACTTAGTCACACAGTTTCAGTTTCACCGAGGTGTATCCTAGTCACTCCGAAGTGCACATGGTGCTCCTAAAATCCTACATCGGTGACACCAATAGGACCCTCTCAGTTTCACTGAGTTGTCGTTTGTGCTGTGGCCGAAACCACATCGGTGAATCTGATATGTTTCAATCAAAAATTCCGAAGTGTGTACTGCGTAACCCTAACCCTAAAAATAGAACTCAAAGCTATCATAATGATTATTTTGAGAGGATAGGAAGTAGTGTATTGTGGCAAGATAGTTGGCATGATCTTCTGCACATAGAATCAGAAAGAGGAGTGCAAAAGATATCGGGACTTTACACTAACTTGGTGAAGTCCCTCTATTGTGGCAATGGTGATGTTGATTTTTGTTGACGGTGGCGGAATCCTGTGGCTAAGGCACCTTGGAGACGAAGAAGACGATCCGTAGACCACAGTGAAGTCAGCAATGGGGTATGAGAGAAGGGGAGTTTGGAGAAATTTTCGAAGTGTGGACCACACACACACAACCCATCTATTCTGCTAATATTAGCAGAATAGACGTGCTAATATTAGCAGATAGATGGGATATGTATATATGAGTTATTCTGCCAACACTTCTGAACCTCTTTCGGAAGCTAAAAGAACTACACTGCTAGCCAAAGTACACTATCATGTTAGCATAAAAAACTGCACGTGTTATTTCATACTGTTTTCGCTCCGGTTTCTAGACCATTTGTCAGAACGAGGCGTATAATATAATATTGGAAAGCTATGAATTATGCGCAACTTCGCCATGTTGAACACATTTCGAGATTCCTCACTTTTTAAGAGCACTTTCAAAAACGGCGGGCGCCGCACGAGTGGCAATGAGTGTATTTTCATGTTTTTTTTCTAAACCACTCATTGGAATGAAGAAAATGATACGGTGTTGGAAAGATATCGTCGAGACACAACTCTTGCACGTAGAATACTCTCTCCACTTCCTTATGGTTTAAGAGCAGTTTCAAATTTACTGGAACGTGATTTTTGTCTTCAATATTTTTGATTTTTTCGATACGGTTTTCACTACAGTTTCTAACCGTTTGTCGGAACGAGGCATGTGATACCGCGTTGGAAAGTTATGGAATAGGTGCAACTTTCATATGTTGGACATTTGTCGGGATTCCTCATGGTTCTATATTAATTTTAAAAACGGTGCAGCAGCCAACGAGTGACAGCGGCCGTTTTTTGTGAATTTTTCCAAACCGCTCACCGAAATTATGCAAATGATACAACGTCAAAAATATATCGATGAGGCGCAACTTTTTTCATGTAGAGCATTATTTGTAATTCTTGAAATCCGGACACTGTTTTTTGCGACATCAATCGTCCCATGAACCGCATCAGACATAAGAATACACTGCTTAATACTGAAAATCACAGTGTATCCGACGGGCAAATGAACTACATTATTTTTTTGTCAGACATAAATTTTCCCACACGAGGAAGTGAAATGCGCTTCACATCGACCGTAAGTGAACCGCAAAATTTTCACGTAAAACACTTCTCCTAATTCCCTATGGTTTAATAGTAATTTTGGAGAAATGATACTCTTGGGTTGCATTATGTATTTTCTGATCAGATGCATGTGTACTACTATCGAAGACCAAGTGCCAACGCAATTTACTATATAGGAAGTAGAAGAAATTGTGCAGGATGAGTGCACTTCACACCGAGAGGGAAGTGAACTGTGACACAAATCCAAATGAACTTCATGTCATATTTTTTTGTATTTCTCTATCTTCTTTTTTTGTAAATGCGTATGTGCTACAGAGTCGGCTAGAGTGTACTGCACATTTTTTAAACGAACGACTACGGCAAATTATGAGCTGCTCAAGATGAGGAGTGAACCTTTATATTTTTTGAAAACACACATAACTGCATGAGACGAATGTAGTTCACAATCAAGTGAAGTTTTTGTTGCTTTACAAATCAAAATGAACTACATGACTTTTGTTTTGTATTTTTCCAATTATTTATATTTTCGATGTTTAGACCGCTAGGATGAAGTGAAGCAGACTACGGTGATTTATCAAAATCGTTTGTTTTCTTTATTTTTCTTCGGTTATCACATGGTTCAAGTGGGCTGCTTGTCAGGTCCTTTTTTATAGAATGGACGACATAGTTTTTTTACTATGAGTTGCATCATGTACTCAAGATTTTTGTAGGAAAAAAGACACAAATATAAAATTCAATCATGAACCGCACATGCCTTGGGCTGGCTAACTGCATCTATCTTTTTTCCTGATATGAATAGAACTGCATTTGAGTTGATGAACTAAAAACAGTGAAGTGCATTGGTTATAACAAAAAGAGTAAATTCTCCCAACACAAAATGCACAACAATGCTATGAAACATGCACCAGATGAACAACAAAAAAATTAACCGCAACACACATCCATCCAAACTACACGAGAATGACACATGCATGTTCCATGAACTACATGATCGAGCACAACGTGCTGCAAACCCAAACCAAAGTGGAGCTTCTCACTACTACAGAATGGTCCAAACATGACACATCAATCAAAGACCCTTCGACGAAACTGTGTGCGATGCTTGAATCGCAAACGGTATAGTTCAAACTCCGTCACTAACGACAAGAAATGTGTGTGAAGGTGGATCCATCAAATACGATTCAAAAAGTAGTTGCGTGTGTGATCTATGACAGACAGTTTGTTCTCATTAACTGTTTGTGATTAGCAATGATAGAAGAAACGATTAGCAAAACTACATACGTGTGCGAAGTACGGCATACAGTTCATTCTGATAAACTGTGTGCACTGATACAACAGAACACAAATGACTCGGCATAACACGATGTGTGCGATATACAACAAAGTTGTGAGCAATGAGAATTGTGTGCGAACACTAGAAATAACGCACACGATTTATACCGACAAGCTATTTGTGTTGTGGGCAGATGGTTGCTGCCAAATAATTGTCAGCGATGAACAAAATCATTACAGGCGCTACGTTAGGAAGTGTAGTTTGCTTGTATTAATATCGAAGACGTTTTATCATTTTGACGCATGTGCCTTCATATCAGTCCATCCCCCTCTCTCACATCTTGTCGCCACGTTGCCACCCGAGGATTCCAGTGCATGCTTCGGCACTGCTTTTGGCCACACGCCCGATCGATGATCCCGTTCCCGTTCAGAACCGTGCAGGTTCCCGCACACAAAATCGTACTACAACTCTAGCTTCCCTCCTGACTCAATGAAATCCACAATGCTTGCCGGCCTGCTATATAAACCCTCATGGCTGGCGACTCCACATTGCCTTCATCCCCCTCCCCGTAGCTTCTCTAGTTTGCTTCTCCCCCAATTGTCAATGGCACTGGCCGTTCGTCGTCGTCTAGCCACTCCGCCAGAGGATAGCTCCAGCTGGGAGGCTTCATCGCGTCGGCGCGGCAATCCTGTGAAGCGTGTAGTGCATGTGGCATCCCTGGTGGGTGTGCGTATGCCACCAACTACACACTCCACCACCACTACCCAAAGGGAGCTGCTGCCGATGGCCACCGTGGCCACCACCACATTGGCCGCCGCCGGGGCCGCCACCACACCGTCGTCCTTCTTTACCATGACCCCGCCGTCAGTCGAAGGGGACATAACCCGCACTGCCACCAAGGCACGAGTTTGGGAGGTGGAGTCTTCCAAAGGCCCACTGTCGGGCTTCTGCGTCGCAACCCTTGCATGCTACATCTACTTCCTAGAGAAGGAGGCGGAGTGCCAGGTCGCGCACGCGAGGAAGCTCACCGACGCCATGGCCGGAGGAGAAGCCGTAGTGGCGATGCAGAATGCGTAGATCTATGTAGAGTCCCGTCGCTTCAAGGAGGGGCGTCTTGAGCGCCGGAGGGCAACACTGGCAGGCAATGGGCATCTCTCCACCAACTCGTCGACAGGGTCCACCTCCACTTGCTCTTACTGAGCGCGCTCGATTCTGCTGGAAGTAGTACAAAGCCCCTCCGTAGCACTAGTATTTAGGGGCTATTTTGTTCATTTCATCTAACTATAGATATGGTTGAACTGTATCATGTACTTTAATTAGATAGTATATAGTTGAACTAACTAATTCAGTACATGGTTGGCGAGAATTCGGGAAAAGTTTGTTCGGTTCGGTTGTCGAGTTGAACTGTATTGTACAAAGACGAGTGCTTAATGTATGCATGAAATCCATGTTTAAAGTAAATTTCAGTTGCAAAAATTACACCCTAATTGTGATTTTGTTCTTGCAATACTTGACAAATGTCAGTGCTACAATGTTGACAAATGCCAGTGTTACTAGATCGACAGATGCCAATTTTTCCGATTTGACACATGGCAATTTACCCAGTATGAGAGATGCAAATCTTCTCGGATTGTCTGTACTAGGCACACGGATCATATTTGAGAAACATTTTTGATGACGCATTGAACCAATCCTTCGTGCCAATATTTTAACTTGGCTTACGGGCGAAGGAAAGATTGCTGTCGACCTTCAAACGGGTATTCAACCTAAACCATTTGTGATGAGTGTTCATTTAGATAAAACTATGATGGTTTTTTATTTGCTATGTGAATTCAGAGATAAATACTTAGTTTATCAAACCATAGATTTCATTTAGTCAAGCTTTTGCTTTACATTCGTACAATCAAGATACAATATAAAGAAAACTAGTTGCGGCGGCAGCGGCAGCAGCGGGCTCCTGCGGCGGCGTTCTCGTGATCTGGGGCGTAGTTGTATAGTTCTTCAACCGAGACTAGAATGTTATGGACTTTACAATCAAAGAGCCAGTCGTTGTGCGATCGACGAGCGCCAGGCTGGGGGAAGGCGATTAGCGGTGTTACGAGAAAGCTGTCGATGACGGCGGCCCAATCTGCCAAGGGGGCGTGATGGGTGCATGCACGCGCATGGGCACAGGTGTGGTGGGTGCAGGCATGCGCAAGGTGTCTACACGCATTGGGATAGGCATGGCGCGTCCAAGGGCATGCACAAGCATGGGGGTAGGAGTAGGTGCTAGCGCTTGCACGTACATGAGCTCACGCGGGTCGGCGGGGACCTCCTTGACGCCCGCGGTTTCTTGCGCTGTGATGATGCTGGGCGACCAGCCTGTCAATGCCATGAGAATCGTTGCTGGCGCGGGCGTGGTGATGGTTGATGGCGAGTGCATTGGGGTAGCATCCGCTACGACATGCAGCTCTTCCAGGGCCATGTCCATGGCATCCCATTAGTATTTATGTTCTATCTCTTCGAGCTTGGTGTCAACTTCACCTAACCGGAAGATGGCATATGATCGTTCTGCACCATGACGTAGGTCTCCGTGGAGGTCTGAAGATGGAGGGGAATGTGAGGCAAAGATACATGGAGGATTGTGAGTGAGTGGGCAGTAAAGCCGCCTATTAAACAACATCTCAAGCGCCATTAATGGACAGGTTGGAAGCAAGGAGGGTAGATATGGAGGTCAAAGGGCTCGATTCCCGGCGAGCCTTTGACGTAATGCCCGCACGCCTTTCGATGAGCCTGTGCGGCGGATTCCAGCTCGCACACCTCCTGTCAACTCAAGCAGCTGCTCGCATGATACCTCCTGAGCCCTAGCCAATAAGAGAGTGCCACGCTTGGCAGCACGCAAAAGGGCTGTAGAACACTAACGGTTTGAAAATAATGCAACCATTTACATGGAAACGTGACAGTTCTTTCTTCCAAAAAGCTTTTTTTCTATTAATGACACAAAAATACCACAACATATTTGTGCTATATAATGACGCCATGCTAGATTTCTTGAATTTTATGTGAGTTCTAGATTTACTATAATTTAACTAATATTCTCAATGTTGGATCTAAAATAAAAAATATATTAAAAATGAATCTTAGATAGGAAAACAAAATACTATGACGCCTTTATGTGCCATGTTCATGAAACCATGCCAACTTTCATGAATCTTCTGATGAGTTTTTGATTTACATGATTTAAAACCCTAGTTTCTCCATGTTTCTGTGGCCGAGCCAAGCCCCCGAGATGTTTGAAATTCATTCACATGTCTTGCATGGGACCTAAAGATGCATGTACACTAATATGGTTTTCAACCCATTTTGATGCACTGGATCTTATGATTATAGTTCAGATTTGAACTATGCATATTAAATAATGCATATAAAATTAAATTAATGTATAAAAGGCCAAACGAACCATGTCTAATTTCTTATTTTGGCACGACACTCTCATTCTAGTATATGTTGCCTATAGAAATAGTTCAAGACGAGAAGAGGCATCAGATGTCGATTCGCTCACGTAACGTCACACATTCCATATCAAAACAACAAAGCTTCTCGTGAGATGCTGTGGTTGTGAGAGGCTTGTGCCAAAACTTGTCTCAAATTGGACATTATTTTACCATGGCAGAGATGAGCCATGCATGTCATGACACCATGCCAAGTTCCATGAATTTTCTAACGAGTTTTTGATTTACACATGATTTAAAAAGCGAGTTTATCAATGTTTCTGTGGCCGAGCCAAGACCCCGAGATGTTTGAAATTCATTCCCATATCTTGCATGGGACCTAAAGATGCACGCACACCTATATTATTTTAAACCCATTTAGATGCACCGGACCTTCTGATTGTAGTTCAAATTTGAATTATGTACGTTAAATAATGCATATAAAAGTCAATTAATGTATAAAAAAGGCCAAACAAACCATGTATAATTTCATATTTTGGCATGACACTCTCATTTTTGTATATGTTGCCTATAGAAATAGTTCTAGATGAGAAGAGGCAGCGGATGTCGATTCACCCGCGTAAGGTGACACATTCCATATCGAAACAACAAGGCTTCACGTGATAATTAATCTTTGGTTTGTGTGGGGGTTATGCCAAAACTTGTCCCAAATTTGGCATTATTTTACCAGGGAACATATGATCCATGCATGTTATGACACCATGCCAAGTTTCATGAATTTGGTAACTAGTTTTTGATTTACACATGATTTAAAACCCGTGTTCCTGAATGGCCGAGCCAAGACCGCAAGATGTTTGAAATTCATTCCCATATATGGGATCCTAAAGTTGCATGTACACTTATACGGATTATAACCCATTTTGATGCACTGTACCTTGTGAATGTAGTTCAAATTTGAATTATGCACGTTAAATAATGCATATAAAAGTCAATTAATGAATAAGAAGCCCAAACGAACCATGTATAATTTCATATTTTGGAGAGACACTCATTTTGGTATATGTTGCCTCTAGAAATATATATTTCAATATGAGAAGAGGTAGAGGATGTCGATTCGCCCACATAAGGTGAGGCGTTCCTTATCGAAACCACAAAAGCAAGATTCCCATGAGTAGCTGAGGTTTGTAAGGGCTTGTGCCAAAACTTGTCCCAAAATGGTCAATTTATCATCAGGACACATATGAGCCATGCCATGACACCATGCCAAGTTTCCTGAATTTCTGACGAGTTTTGCTTTATACATGAATGTAAAACCAAGTTTCTCAATGTATGTGGCTGAGCCAAGACCCCGAGATGTTTGAAATCCATTCCCATATCTTGCATGGGTCCCAAAGTAGCCATGGACACTTATATGATTTTCAGCCCATTTTTATGCACCGGACCTTGTGATTTTAGTTCAAATTTTAATTATCCACATTGTGTGCCTAGAGAACTCAACTAACGTATGAAAATGAGAAAAGAATCCTAAATAATTCCATATTTTAGCAAGACACTCCAACTGGTGCGAGTTGCCTCTAAGAAAAGTTCATGGTAAGAAGATGAGCAGATGTCATTTTGACTATGTAAGGTGACATTTTACTTATCGGGTCCTCAAAGATTGAAGTGAGAAGCTCTGCTTTGTTAGGGACTTGTGGCTAAAATTTCCCTAGGTTGGACAATTTTCTTACCATGGCACATATGTGCCATGTCATGACAACATGACAAGTTTTTAGAATTCTTGATGCGTCTTGGATTTATAGTAATTTAGTAACCAAGTTATCAACGTTTGTGGCCAAGGCAAGATGCCGAGATGTTTGAAGTTCATTCCCATTTATTGCCCGTGACCTAAAGATGAAGCCATGAACACTAATAAGATTTTCATCCCATTTTGATGCACTAACATTGGGACGATAGTTCAAATTTGAATTATACACATTAAATGTCTAGAAAACTTAATTAATTTATAAAAATGCCAAACACACCCTGAATAATTCCATATTTTAGCACGCCACACCTATTGGTCAATGTTCACTGCAGATAAATCTTATTGCAATCTAAACACCATCCTTTGTTGAATTAACCTCATTTTTTGTTTTAAAAACATTATGAAAATTAAGTCTTTTTCAACAGTTGACGTTCATGAGTCGTGTGTGATGAAGTACAAAATATCTTGGGTCAATCCTCGTAATGCATGGATTAGGCCGGAAGCTTCGTCGGCTGCAGTACACCGCCGGACAGTTTACCGCAGTGACTCCTCAGACCATTTTACTTTTCAATCATTGCCGGTCAAAGATGGGGACGTGGATCCCCATCATGAGGGCAACTTTGGCAACCGACTCTGGCCCGAGCGTGGCAGCATCAGCCATGAGCGCGCTCTCAACATGGTTGAAGGCGGACACTACCTCTGATAGAGCGGCTGCAGCAACTGAAAGGGCAGCAGCTGCAGTTGAGAGGGCGGAAGCAACAAGAGGTTTGGGGGATAGCAAATGGTGAGAACAACACATTAGCTATCAGTTCCTCGGTGGTCGCCGTAGCCGTGATGCCGGACGCACAGTTCCATCTCAAGGCCGCCCACACCCATCTCGTGTTGGTCGCTGCACAAATCACATCTGCCTTGTTTGACACCGGTCGAGAACCCACCTCTGTTGAGTTGGTAATCACTGAGTGTGCTCGAGTAGGCGTCCGTTCATCAACAGCCTCCCTAGCCAAGATTGTGGCCGTCCATGCCCAGAGCAAGGCCGCCCACACCCGGCTCATGGCGGACTTATCCAAAGAGATAGTGGACAAAGACCGCGAGATGCTGGAGTATGTGGCGATGGATCCCATGGATCTCCTTTCCCCGGAGTTCGTCGAGCGGGAGCTGGTCATCGAGGATGCGGCGGGGGTCGGTGAATGCCAGGCGGAATATTAGTCTTTGTCTAGAGCGATGGTGTTTTGTTAGAGTAATGTTTAGTTTAATTAACAAATGTTTATTAGTTGCTCGATTAAGTAAGTGTGGGTAGTGCTGTAGGCTCTTTTGTGTAGTACTCAAATTTGCAAGTGTTGTTAAACTAAGAAATGACCAATGTAACGAGGGAAATTCGGACCAAAATTTGCTGCCGTATCACCATTTTCTCTTCCAAATGAACATGAAATGCAAGTACCATGTGCAATGTAGTATCCGATATCTTACGCCTTTAGCTTGGAGACCCAAATTTCCAAGTTCAGTCTCATCACACACGGGATAAGCTATAGGATACATTTGTGTTGTTGAATATCATACACAGTTTTGGTAAAGTTATTGTGTCTGTTATGACCATGCGTGCTACTTTTTCTCCGCACCAAACAAAATTTTGGGCTGCCGCTTAGATATCTACCTCCCTCGCCCCTTGTACCAACCAAAAGCCACATTTCCCCTGCTCCCCCTTCATTTGCTAAGTTCAAACCCTCACTACTTGCTTGTAGCGCCACCTCCTCGCTGGCGACACTGCTTCCTGGTGCTCGACTGCCACAACCCTAGAATTTGTTTGCAATAATCGTATTAGTTGCATCGGTGGCATCCATGCATCATGTTAAAATTCAAATGAATCTGAAAAGGGGATGATCAAACCCTAGCATCAAATAAATTTTCAACCTAGTTCAACTTAAAAATAATTTTAGTGAACCAAAATGGCCTTCATAAAACCCTAGCAAATGGGATTTTCCAAAAAGAAAATAACTGTTCCAAACAAACAATTTTTTAGGTTTCAAAATAAATATTTGAAACCATAGAAAATTGTTTCAATTATTTTGTTTTGCTTCAAATAAAACAATTTGTCGAAATTAGAAAAACAAAATGTTCACTGTGTGTGGAATAGTCCACTCAGTGACATGAATGAGTTTGAAGATTTTCAACAAGGATTTGATTTTGAAAAAGTTCAAAAAACTAAAAGAAATAGAAAATGGAAATAAAAATAGAAAAGGAGCCTACCTAACTTACCTAAGGCCCAGGTGATGCCGGCCCACCTGGCCCGTGCCAGTCGGCCGCTACTGATGACCCACAAGTATAGGGGATCAATTGTAGTCCTTTCGATAAGTAAGAGTGTCGAACCCAATGAGGAGCACAAGGATATGATAAGCGGTTTTCAGCAAGGTAATTTCTGCAAACATTGTAAGTAGGAAGTAGTTTGAGCATTGAAATTTGTAATGAGAAACTAACGGTAATAGTAAACAAGATGAAACAAGGTAGCCCAATCCTTTTGTGGCAAAGGACATGCCAGAACATTCCTTAGAAATAGGCAAAGTGTTCTAGAGGGTACACGGGAATTTTGTCTAGTCACTTTTATCATGTTGATTTGATTTGTGTTTGTTACTTTGATAATTTGATATGTGGGTGGACTGGTGCTAAGGTGCTATTCTTACTTGAACTAACAAATTACTTATGATCAGCCCCCTCACAAGCATCCGTAACTACGAGAAAAGTATTAAGACAAAGTCTAACCATATAATTAAACATGTGGATCCAAATCAGCCCCTTACGAAGTAGCACATAAACTAGCGTTTAAGCTGTCACTCTAGCAACCCATCATATAATAACTAATCCACAATGCATTCCATTAGGCCCATGAATGGTGAAGTGTCATGTAGTCAACGTTCACATGACACCACTAAAGGAATCACAACATACATATCATAAAAATATCGGACATATATCAAATTCACATGATTACTAGAAACATGACTTCTCCCGTGACCTCAAGAACAAAGGTAACTACTCACAAATAGTAATCATGCTCAAGATCAGAGGAGTATTGAATAGCATTATGGATCTAAACATATAATCTTCCACCAAATAAACCATATAGTAATCAACTACGCAAGGTAATCAACATTACTACTCACCCACAGGTACCAATTTGAGGTTCCGGTACAAAGATTTAACACAAGAGATGAACTAGGGTTTGAGAGGAGATGGTGCTGTTGAAGATGTTGAGGAAGATTGGCCTCCCAATGATGAGAGGGGTGTTGGTGATGACGATGGCTTCGATTTCCCCCTCAGGGAGGGAAGTTCCCCCTGCGGAATCGCTCTACCGGAGGGCAAAAGTGCTCCTGCCCAAGTTCCGCCTCGAGGTGGCGGCGCTTTGTCCCGAAAGTCATCCTCCTATTTTTTCTAGGTTTTTTGGGGATTTATACCAGAAGATGGGCTACAGAGGTGGGCCTGGGTGAGCACCACCCACCAGGTCGCGCCAGGGGTACCTGGCGCGCCCTCTGGGTGATCCTCACCAGGTGGCCCCCCTCCGGTATATTTTCGCACTAGTATTTTTTACTAATTCCGAAACTAATCTCCGTAAAGTTTCAGCTTCGTTGGAGTTGTGCAGAATAGGTATCTCTGACGTGCTTTTCTTGGGTCCGGAATTCCAACTGCCGGTATTCTCCCTCTTTATTAAACCTTGCATATTATGAGAGAAAAGGCATTAGAATCACTCCCAAAGCATTATTATTCAACAAAACAAAGTAAATAACAATAGGAAATCATGATGCAAAATGGACATATCAACTACCTCTGCCAGTAGGCAGAGGCGAAGGCACGCATGGTGCGCACGGCTGGGGCACCATGCCTCCTACCTACTGGCTCCCCCGCGGTAGCACGGCGCGGGGATGAGCCCCTGCTTCCATATAGATTGGCCTCGCCTCCCCCATTTTGCCCCACCTCACTCTATCTCTGCTCCCCGTCTCCTGGCCGACGTGGCCATGGCCATGCCCCGATAACCATCGCGGACACCGCCTTTGCCTCACCCTGCCTGCGAGTCCATTGGCTTCACATCAACACCTTGCAGCTACAAGCCAAAGCGCTCGTCCCCATGATGCCTACAATGCTGCCACCATCCATCTTCTCCGGGTACGACCGCCGGACGTCATCGATGGATTCGACATTGCCAGGACCTCCCAGAGCTTGCTGAGCCTCTCTTCCAGACCGTTGTGAACTCCTGAGTATCTTCGCCCATCTCATCCTCTCGCCCTCGTCCTATAAGCCCTCGCCCCACGAGCCCCCGTGCTGCCGTCTGTGATGGTTGTCGATAACCTAGCTCCCATGCACTGTTGCATGAACCAACGAGCCACGTCTGCTTCTGATGAGCCAAGTAGACCATAGGTCCCTTCGGTGAGCACTCCGGTGTGCCCTAGCTCATTGCCATCGGACCCGTGCTCTGGCCGCCACCTAGCTCCTTGTTGTCCTCGCCACAGCCCACCCCCGGCCGTCCTGTGGCCTTCGTTGGATGTGGCACGCCGCCATCTTCCCCACGAGCCCTTCCGAGCAGTACATGGCACCCTATGCCGTGTTTTCGAGCTGCTATGCCATCTTGGGAAGATGGCATAGGGTTTGATCCCTCGCCGGCGACTAAACGCCAGCGGGTTTGATCCCCACAAGCTAGATTTGACCTCCTCTGGGTCAATGGGAAGTGGGGTGATGTGTCCATTTTGCATCATGTTTTATTACTGTTATTTATAATGTTTTTATGCATACTAATGCTTCGGGGAGTAATTCTAATTCCTCTTCTCTCAGAATTTGCAAGTTTTACATCAAGAGGGAGAATGCCGACAACTGGAATTCAACACCCCGAAAAAGCATGTCACCGATACCTATTCTGCACAACTCCAATGAAGTTAGAAATTTACGGAGAATTTTTGTACATTAAATAATAATTTCTGGAGCTGAGAACTACCGGAGGGGGGCCACCAGGTGGCCACCCTCCACCAGGGCGCACATGCCCGCTAACCGTGCCCTAGTGGAGGGTGGGCACCCAGGCCCACCTCCGGAGCCCATCTCTGGTAAAAAGTCCCAAAAAAGCTTAAAAATTCAGAGGAGGACTTTCGGGACGAAGCGCCGCCGCCTCGAGGCGGAACTGGGGTAGGAGCACTTTTGCCCTCCGGTGGAGCGATTCCGCCGGGGGGAACTTCCTTCTCGGAGGGGGAAATCGAAGCCATCATCATCACCAACAACCCTCTCATCTTGGGGACACCATTCTTCATCAACTTCTTCAACATCACCATCTCCTCTCAAACCCTAGTTCATCTCTTGTGTTCAATCTTTGTATCCGAACCTCAGATTGGTACCCCTGGGTGACTAGTAGTGTTGATTACCTTGTGTAGTTGATTACTATATGGTTTATTTGGTGGAAGATTATATGTTCAGATCCATTATGCTATTCAATACACCTCTGATATTTTGCATGCATATTATTTGTGAGTAGTTACCTTTGTTCTTGAGGTCATGGGAGAAGTCATGTTGCAAGTACTCATGCGAATTTGATATGTGTTTGATATTTTGATGATATGTATGTTGTGATTCCCTTAGTGGTGTCATATGAACGTCGACTACATGACACTTCACCATCTTTGGGCCTAAGGGAATGCATTGCGGTGTAGTTATTAGATGATGGGTTGCTAAAGTGACAGAAGCTTAAACCCTAGTTTAAGCGCTACTTCGTAAGGGGCTGATTTGGGTCTTCATGTTTAATGCTATGGTTAGACTTTGTTTTAATACTTTTATCATAGTTGCGGATTGTTTTGTGGGGTTAATCATAAGTAGGTTCTTAGTTCAATTAAGAACAACACCTTAGCACTAGTCCACCCACATATCAAATTATCAAAGTAGCGAACACGAATCAAACCAACATGATGAAAGTGACTAGATGACATTCCCGTGTACCCTCAAGAACACTTTGCTCATCATAAGAGATACTTTTGGCCTCTCCTTTGCCACAACAGGATTGGTCTGCCTTGCTACACCTTACCTATTGTTACCATTACTTGCTTATTAAAAAATGACCTTGCTATCAAAACACTTGCTACTTACAATTTCAATGCTTGCAAAAATTACCTTGTAGAAAACCACTTATCATATCCTTTTGCTCCTTGTTGGGTTCGACACTGTTACTTATCAAAAGGAGTACGATTGAACCCCTATACTTGTGGTTTATCAAGACTCTTTTCTGGTTCCGTTGCCGTGGAGTGAATCAATCTTGGTAAGTGGAATCGGTAAGGAAAAACTTATACTACATGGTAAAATTTAATGTCACTTGTTACTATGGAAATTTATCCTTTCAGGGGTTTGTTCGGGGTATCTTCACCTTGACCGGAACCATAATTAGTTGCCCCTCAGCCTACATCACCTACTAAAAATATTGTTTATGAAATTCCTTCAGGTATGTTAGAATAACTTCTAGCTAGTCCTTATGCAGGAAAAGGAACTAAACATCCTGATATTTACCTAATGCATGTGGAAGAAATTTGTGGACTATTTATGCTTGCAGGTTTATCCGGAGATGAAGTTAAGAAGAAGGTTTTCCGTTTATCATTGAAGGGAAAATCATTGACATGGTATAGGCTATGTGATGATATTGGATCATGGAACTGGAATCGTTTGAAATTGGAATTCCACCAAAAGTTTTATCCTATGCATCTAGTTCATCGTGATCAGAATTATATATATAATTTTTGGCCTTGTGAAGGAGAAAGTATCGCTCTAGTTTTGTGGAGGCTTAAGTCAATGTTATATTCATGCCCCAATCATGATATCCCAAGAGAAGTTATTATTCAGAATTTTTATGCTCGGCTTTCTCATAATGATCAAACCATGCTCGATACTTCTTGTACTGGTTCTTTCATGAAGAAGACTATTGAATTCAAGTGGCATCTCTTGGAAAGAATTAAATACAACTCTGAAGATTGGGAACTCGACGAAGCTAATGAGTCAGGTATAAATCTTGAATTCGATTGTGTTAAATCTTTTATGAATACCGATGCTTTTCACAAGTTTAGCACTAAATATGGACTTGACTCTGAGATAGTAGCCTCTTTTTGTGAATCATTTTTGCTCATGTTGATCTCGCTAAAGATAAGTGGTTTGTATATCATGCCCCTATTAAAGAAGAAATTAAAGAACCAGTCATAGCTAAAGAAGAAACTACTATTTACAATGTTGATCCAGTTGTGCCAACTGCTTATATTGAGAAACCACCTTTCCCTGTTAGGATAAAGGAACACGCTAAGGTATCAACTGTGGTTCACAAAAGTAATATTAGAGCACCTAAGTCCTCTGAACAAATTAAAGTATAAACTAATGTTGCTATGGTTAAAGATCTCTTGGTAGAAAATATTGATGGGCATGTCATTTACTTCTGTGATGAAGCTGGTAAAATTGCTAAACCCGATGAAAAAGACAAACATAGACCCATAGTTGGCTTGCCTGTTGTCTCAGTAAAAATATGAGATTATTGTTATCATGGCTTATGTGATTTGGGTGCTAGTGTGAGTGCTATTCCCTTTACCTTATATGAAGAAATTATGAATGACATAGCACCTCCTGAAATAGAAGATATTGATGTTACTATTAAACTTTCTAATAGAGACACCATCACACCACTTGGGATTGTTAGAGATGTTGAAGTCCTGTGTGGGAAAATAAAATATCCTACGAATTTTCTAGTTCTTGGTTCCCCACAAGATGACTTATGTACCATTATCTTTGGTAGACCTTTCTTGAACACTGTTAATGCTAAGATAGACTGTCAAAAAGAAACTATCGGTGTTGAATTTAGTGATGTGTCTCATGAGTTTAATTTTCCAAGTTTAGTAGACAACGTCATGCTAGAGAATTACCTAGTAAGGATGAAATAATTGGTATTGCTTCTATTGGCATTCCTCCTACCGATCCACTAGAACAATATTTACTAGACCATGAAAATGATTTGCACTTTCATGAAAGAAATGAAATATATAAAATCTACTTTGAGCAACAACCTCTACTAAAACACAATTTGCCTATTGAAACTCATGGAGGTCCTGCTCCACCTAAAGGTGATCCTGTGTTTGAACTAAAACAATTGCTGACACTCTGAAATATGCTTACCTTGATGATAAAAAGATATATCCTGTTAATATTAGTGCTAACCTTTCAGAACATGAAGAAGAAAGATTATTGAAATTTTTGAGGAAGCACGGGGATGATATTCGATATACTCTTGATGATCTTAAGGGCATTAATCCCACTCTATGTCAGCACAAGATTAATATGGAACCTGATGCTACACCCGTTGTTTATCACCAACGATGATTGAATCCCAAGATGAAAGAAGTGGTAAGAACTAAAATATTAAATCTTCTAGAAGCTGGTATTATCTATCATATAGCTTATAGTAGATGGGTGAGTCCCGTTCATTGTGTCGCTAAGAAAGGAGGTATTACTGTTGTTTCTAATGATAAAAATGAGCTTATTACACAGAGAATTGTTACTGGCTATAGGATGATAGTAGATTTTAGAAAACTAAATAAAGCTACTAGAAATAGTCATTACCCCGTGTGTCGTGGATTTATCATGGCAGATGTCTGGGTTAGCGGACTTGGATTCGATGCCATCGCCATTGTGGTGGACTCAAAGGGGTTGATCGGGACAAGGCACGGGTTTACCCAGGTTCGGCCCCTCGAGTCGAGGTAATAGCCTACGTCCTGCTTGGTGTTGTATTGCTTTGTTGTATCGATTACAAGGGAGCTAAATGCTTGACCTAGCTTTCGATAACCTGTCCTCTAAGTCGCCCTGGGTCTACCTTTATATAAGAGGTGAAGACCCCGGGTCACACAATTACACACCGACTCTTTCTACATATTCGAGTCTTACACGACATCCTTTAGTTAGGCAACCTCCGAGCGGCTTACACACCCGGGTCTTCTGGTCTATGTCACCTTACGGCCTACCATATTGAGCCGCCTATCTTCTTGGGCCGTTGCCCTCACGGCCTATCCTTGGGCCGGCTCAAGAGCCGTCTGACGTAACCCGGAGCCCATCTGGCGGGTCTCACCGTGGGGTTATATCCCAACATTAGGCCCAAGTTGATTTGAGCTTGCTCATGTCATCCTCTTCTTTTATTTCTCTGAGAGCCGCCTAGTTGTAACCCGCCGTGATGTCATATGAAGCCTGCAAAAAAGATCCGCTGACGCACCACCAAATCTATTATTAAATGGTGAGCCCAAAAATCGAGGCGTCCACCTCGGCCAAATGGTTTCCGTCGCCTGGATTTTCGCGCATTCCCCGTTCTTCCTTTAAATACGACCCATGCGGGTTGGAGCCTTTCACCCTTCCCGCTCACGTGTCCTTCTTCTTATTCCTCCTATCACTGCCGCTCCAGCATCCCCATCGTCCGGTGCCGTCTTCGCCACTTCATTGACTGGGCCGCTACATCACCCTGAATCGTACCAGAGTTCCATCCGCCTCCGGCACTCCATCACTGGTAAGCGGCCGCTCATCTAATCTCATCCACCGTCGACATAGGGTTTCACCGTGGGCTCCACCGCCGCCGCCGCTCGGGCTCCGGCACTTCCCCGTGTGCGTATTTCGATGCTGTCAGCGCCTTTAAAGCACGCTCTCTCCTTGCCACCGCACACGGCCTGGCCATGCACAATGCGCATACTACAACGGCTTTGGCTCCTGCTGTTCATTGCTAGGTTAAAATAAAACTTCTTTTCGCTGCTTTTGAAGATCCGTAGTAGTAGTTGATTCTTTACAAAATCTATTTTCCCCTAGGACTTAGTCAATTTCTCAGCCCTCCTTTCCTTGTTGGCCCGCCAGGCCTCCCGGCTCTTATCAGTCGGGTCTTGTCACACTCATCTGTAGAGTCTTTAAACTTGTAAGCCGCCATTAGAATTTGCTTAACTTCTCATACCTTTTAATTTTGCACAGCCTTTAAGCCACCGCTATGTCTCGTGCAACCAATTCTTGCAACTGGGTAGGCTCCTGCATCACGGAGGAGTACTTAAACGATTTTGTAGAGGAGGGCACCCTTCCGGCCAAAGATGTCATCCATTGGCGGGTTCCAGGTAATGAAAAACGGCCCAATCCATAGGAAGGTGAAGTCGTGGTGTTCTCAGATAACATTGAACGGAGCTTTGTTCCTACCGGCTCAAAGTTCTTCCGTGACGTCTTACATTTCTATAAGCTTCATCCTCAAGACTTGGCCCCCAATTCCATCTCCAACCTCTGCAATTTACAAGTACTCTGTGAGGCTTACTTGCAAATTAAGCCGTCAAAGGGGCTGTTCCGAGAGCTCTTCTATGCAAACCGGCAAAATGAGATGAAGAATGGCCCGAGCTTGGAACTTGGTGGGATCTCCATCCAACGATGTAGGGACATCATATTTCCAGGCATACAAATGCCGAGTCATCCAAAGGATTGGAACAAAACATGTTTCTATTGTAAAGACACCTCTCCTGAGAACGAACGCTCGCTGCCGCCGTCCAACCCGGCTTACATCAACCTTGGAACTTCCTGGCCGGTTGTCTGCTGCTGAACGCGCAAAGTATGAGATGGCTCACAATAAAATCAGGGCCCTCATGGCCAATGGACTGATGGGCCTAGATCTAATCTGTTGGTGGGTTTCCTGGCGGATCATGCCTTTAAGCCGTTGGAGCCGGCTTATGTGCGAGTATGAAGGAAAATTCGACAGCGCCTTATGCTTCAGCCAATCTACTCTGACGGAAGATGATATCACTACTGTCCTCTGTAGTCTGGTTCATGAGGCGTTCGGGTCATGCTGCGCCATTGGCCTACCCCCCTTCTACACCAAGAATCCGGCTCTAGAAGTAAGACAGTTCTTCTACCATTATCTCCATTTGTTACTTTATGCCTTTCTTATTTATTATCACTCAAATGGTTACCTTTTTCAGGCCGGCTCTGACTTCTGGCAAAATAAGTATGTTACCCCTCCAAAGCTTAAGAAGAAAGCTCCAGGCAAGAAGTCTAAGAAAGCAGCCCCAAAGGAGAACTGGCTCGAGGAACCCGACTCATCCGGCTCAGAGGTACTACTTATCCGCCTTATCCCTTGTTTTATCCCTTTACTAACATATTCCTTTTCAGGAAGAAGCTGATGTCAGCCGGATTAACGCTCCTGAGGTAACTTACATTTCATCCGACTCTGAATATTATATCCCCCGGCGACCTCAACGAGTGGTTGGAAGGGTCCCTCTCTCTCATCCTCTTGCTTACCTTGCCCCCGACTTTCTTTTGAAAAAGCAACAACAGGCTGACCGTCGGCAAACTCGGAGCACCGGCTCTATTGAGCTAATATCCGGCTTACCCAATTCTCCGGCTCAAAAGAAACATCCTGCCGAGGTTTGTGTCCTTTCTTTCAACATTCCTTCTTTGTAAATTTGAAGCCTTACCCATCTTTTCCTATTTCATTCCTTAGAAATCCCCTTCTTCTGGAGACTCTTTGGCGATGGCTATACCGCCACTCAAGATCAACCCACTGTAAGTATTCTTATACGACCTCCGGCTCTTGATGCTTTTCCAATGCTCATATTTTATTTTGCAGCGCCCAAGCCAAACGTCGCAAAGTCACCAAGCCTTCTTCCGAGCCTGTTGCTCAAGACCCGGCAGCTTCTGCGGAGCCAGCCGAAGATGCCCCGGCAGCTTCTGCGGAGCCAGCCATAGAGGACATAACTCAGGAGAGTCCCCTGAAGATTCCTTCTAAGCCGCCAAGCCCACCTCCAGCAGCTAAAAATACAACTGGTCCGGATGTTGGAACCACTAACACCGGCTTACCTTCCTCTCCGATTCACATTTTAACCAAGCAGGGCGAGATAACTAAGACTTCCAAGAAATTGGAGTTTGAGCCTTCTGCACTGGAGAAGATGTCGGCCGAAGAGCTCCATGCCGGTTATACGACCCGGCTATCCAACAGTCGAGACATGGAACTTCGATTGGTGAACCTCATGAAGAACAAATATGAGGTGAGCTTCTCATTCTTTATATCCTTACCTAGCCCCTAAGTGCCGGCTTAACTTCGGTTTGGGGTTAAGTTGGGACTTCTGCTTGCGTATCCTTGCCTAGATTGTTTAGGAAGCCAACTGTAGTCCCCAAGGCCTGGCTCAAACTTGTGAAAGTTGAGTCGGGCTTCATTTGTAGAAGATAACTTTTAGAAGCGCCAATGGTAGCCTCCAAGGCCCGGCTCAAACATTGTAAAAAGTTGAGTCGGAACTTTCTTTGTAGAAGACAACTTAGAAGCGCCAATGGTAGCCTCCAAGGGCCGGCTCAAACTTTGTAAAGAGTTGAGCCGGAACTTTCCTTGGAAAAAATAAACATTAGCTCCCAAGTGTCATGTATATTGCTTGCAATCTGCTTGAGACTTACATTTATATTTCTTCTACCCTTTCGGAATGCTTTGCAGGAATCTTTATCCATTGCTGAGTCATAGCTTATCGATTTAAAGACTGCTCTTGCTAACCAACAATCCACTCAAAGTGCCACTGATGAGAAGTGTCAGATCCTGGTCGAAGAGCTGATGAAAGTGAGGGCAGAGCTTGCAGCTCTCAAAGAATCATCTTCGTCTGAAAAGGCCCAACTGACCAAACGGGCTGAGGATGCTGAAGCCGGGTTAAAAGCTGGCTCTGAAGAATTGCAAACTCTTAATCAGCACATTTCTAAGATGACATCCGCCCTATTTGGTAAGCCCTTAACCCTCTCCTTTTACCTGCTACATAACTTATAAGTGTGGCGGCTCATTTATGAACATCCGGCTTACACACGTTCTTGGAGCCGACAGTTGGCCTCGGAGAGCCTCTTGCCTTTGAAAGCCATTTACACCTTCGTCGAGCAACTCTATTGTGGTGCCATTTTTATCATCAAGATGGTTCAATACAAGGAGAAGATTCCTTCAGCTCTGAAAGGCGTCTTAGAACTCTTATCCACCATGCCCAAACAGATAGAAGAACTGAAGAAATCCGCCTTTCGCCAAGGAGCAATTGCCGGCTTAAGCCGGGCTCTGGCCTTTTCGCCAGAGCTAACAACGGCTGAGATGATGGATGGTTATCCTTCAAGGAAAGATGACGGCTTAGAGTTCATAGAAGTGGATTACTTCCAATGTGTCAAGGGCTCTCGCCATCTGGCCTCCGTGCTGGCAGATGAAGCCGATTTAAAAAGCTATCAGGTGGCTTATGATGCCAAAGACAATAGGATCCGTGGGCCTCTCTATGAGTGGAAAGATTTGACCCCCGCCCGTAGTAAGGATCCTTTCCCTTGCGAACTTGACACGTCTCTCTTTTTTAAAGACGGGAACTTTGCGGCTCTAGCTGACTGCAATTGGGATTTGGAAAATCTCCAGATCAAGCCAGCAGAAGAGCCAGAGCAGGATGAGCCGACCGCTAGTTGAAAAAATCTTTCCACTTTAATCTTCTGAGCAGCGACTCATGTAATGACCCGCTGTGGGCGGTAAAACTTTAGCAACACCTTTTGGCTCCTGCTGAGAGCACTTTTGTAATAGCTTAGAAATAACTCCGCTCTTTGTGAATATAGTGCCATCGCGCAATTCTTTAAGCTCCGGCTATACATATTTTCCGTCTTTCTTGCTAAGTCTCATGACTTGACATTGCCATGCGTGAACTGGGAAATTAGAACCGGAGCAATAAAATTTTGAAACTTGCAGGTTGTCCATCGGATCATTATGACTCCGGGTCTTGTAAGACGGATCAATTCAAAAGCCGGTTGTCGTAGGGTAATGTCAGCTATACCCAAAGGTAAGAAGCCTCTACCAACAATTGTGGCTACTGATGACCCGGAACGGCATAAAGATGGTTGTTTGAAGGGGATATAAGCTACACCTGGAGGTGGGAAGCCCCCTTCGATAGCTAGGCTGACTTGTCAACATCTTTTGGCTTAAGAGCCGGATGTTAGGCTTAGATAAGCTACACCCAGAGGTGGGAAGCCCCCTTCGATAGCTAGGCTGACTTCTCAACATCGTTTGGCTTAAGAGCCGGCTGTTAGGGTTAGATAAGCTACACCCGAAGGTGGGAAGCCCCCTTCAACAGCTGCAGTTGATAAGCAACATATTTTGGTTTTGAGAGCCGGCTGTTAGGGTTAGATAAGCTACACCCGGAGGTGGGAAGCCCCCTTCCACAGCTGCAGCAACATATTTCAGCTTTGAGAGCCGGCTGTTAGGGTTAGATAAGCTACACCCAGAGGTGGGAAGCCCCCTTCGATAGCTACAGTTGATAAACAACTGAATTTTGGCGTAAACGCTAGTTGTTCAGGGTGAGATAAGCGAACCCGTCGGTAAGAAGCCCCCTTTCGACAACCATGGTTAACTAAGTAACCAGAAGTGGCATAAAAGCTGACCGTTAGGGTGAGATAAGCTAACCCGTCGGTAAAAAGCCCCCTTCGACGACCGCGGTTAATAAGTAACCGGAAGCGGCATAAAGCCGGCTGTTAGGGTTAGATAAGCTACACCCGGAGGTGAGAAGCCCCCTTCAATAGCTATGTTGACTTGGCAACATAATTTGGTTTGAGAGCCAGTTGTTAGGGTTAGATAAGCTACAACCGGAGGTGGGAACCCCCTTCAACAACTAACACTGTTAGGGTTAGATAAGCTACACCTGAAGGTGAGAAGCCCCCTTCAACAACTAACGCTGTTAGGGTTAGATAAGCTACACCCGGAGGTGGGAAGCCCCCTTCAACAACTAATGCTGTTAGGGTTAGATAAGCTACACCCGGTGGTGGGAAGCCCCCTTCAACAACGTGAACCACTGATGTCAATAGGTAATGTAAGCTATACCCGAAGGCAAGAAGCCTCCATTGACAACCGCGGTTTAACTTATTTTGAACCGGAGGACGGCTCAATAACTGACCGTCACAACCATCCCAGCTTAATATTTGAGCTGGAAGAAACTCTTCTTGCTTGAACAAGGAGGTATATAAGAACAGAGGTCCCAATCTTTGCAGGGATACTAACTTTTATTCACATAAATACATTATGTACAATGATAGCTGCTTTCACCTTTTACTAAGTGAAATAAGGTCGCAGATGTGCGATGTTCCATGGCCGCCGGGTCTCCTGACCTGCTGTATCCTACTCATCCCGAATGTCAATGAGGTAATACGACCCATTGTTGAGGTTTCTGCTGACCACAAAAGGCCCCTCCCATGGCGGAGATAACTTATGCATGCCTGACTGGTCTTGAATCAACCGTAGCACTAAGTCTCCTTCCTGGAATGTCCGGATCTTCACCCTGCGGCTGTGATAGCGTCGCAGGTCTTGTTGGTAAATCGCGGAATGAGCCGCTGCCAACTCTCGTGCCTCTTCCAGAGCATCGAACGCATCTTGACGTGCCGTCTCATTGTTCGCCTCAACATAAGCCTCCACCCTTGGTGAATCATGCCGGGTGTCGCTGGGTAATACCGCCTCAGCACCATACACCATGAAGAAGGGCGTGAAACCCGTCGACCTGTTGGGGGTGGTTCTGATGCTCCATAAGAAAGAAGACAATTCATCGACCCAACATCCGGGTGTCTGTTTCAAAGGAACCATAAGCCGGGGTTTAACCCCTCTCAAAATCTCCTGGTTAGCGCACTCCGCCTGACCATTGGATTGTGGATGTGCCATGACTGAAACATCAAGCCGGATATGCTCCTTCTCATAGAATGCTTTCATAGATCCCTTGGATAAATTTGTCCCATTGTCAGTAATGATGCTATGTGGATAACCAAAGCGGTGAATCAGTTTCTTAATGAATAAGACCGCTGTAGCCGCATCACACTTGCTAACCGGCTCCGCTTCTACCCACTTAGTAAAATTGTCAATCGCTACCAAAAGGTGTGTTTTCTTGTCCTTGGATCTCTTGAAAGGCCCTACCATGTCAAGCCCCCAGACCGCAAACAGCCAAGTAATTGGTATCATCCTCAGCTCTTGAGCCAGAACGTGAGCGCGCCGGCCAAACTTCTGACAACCGTCACACTTACGGACTATGTCCTCTGCATCCTTGTGAGCCGTCAACCAGAAAAACCCATGACGAAAAGCATTAGACACCAATGATTTAGACCCGGCATGGTGTCCGCAATCACCAGCGTGAATTTCATTCAGGATCTGCCGGCCCTCTTCTGGTGAGACGCAACATTGAAAGACACCTGTCACACTGTATTTATGTAACTCACCATTGACAATCGTCATAGACTTAGAACGCCGGGTGATCATCCTGGCCAGATCCTCATCCGCAAGTAACTCTCCGCATGTTAAGTACGCCAAGTAAGGAATAGTCCAGTCTGGGATGGCATGTAAATCCGCCACCAATTGTGCTTCCGGGTCAGGAATAGCCAAATCCTCTTCCGAAGGTACTTTGACAGTTGGGTTATGTAAGACGTCCAGAAAAACATTAGGCGGCACTGGCTTTCGCTGAGAACCTAACCGTGACAAAGCATCAGCTGCCTCATTCCTGCGACGATCAATATGATCCACCTGATAACCCTTGAAGTGACCTGCAATGATATCAACCGCCCGTCGATAAGCCGCCATCCGCGGGTCCTTAGAATCCCAAGTACCTGAAACTTGTTGAGCCACGAGATCTGAGTCGCCCAGACATCTAACCCGGCTTAAATTCATCTCCTTAGCGACTCTGAGACCATGAAGCAAAGCCTCATATTCAGCCGTATTATTAGTGCAAGGAAACATGAGCTGGAGCACATAGCAAAATTTGTCACCCTTGGGAGACATCAGAACAACTCCTGCACCTAACCCCTCTAACTATTTAGACCCGTCAAAGTGTATAGTCTAGTATGTATCATCCGGCTTTTCCTCAGGAGCTTGACATTCCGTCCAATCATTTATGAAATCCACAAGGGCTTGGGACTTGATAGCCGTGTGAGAACATAGACCAAATTAAGAGGTCCTAGCTCCAATGCCCACTTAGCGATCCTTCCCGTAGCTTCTCTGTTCTGAATGATCTCCCCTAACGGAGCAGAGCTGACCACCATTATCTGGTGGCCTAATAAATAGTGCTTCAACTTGCGATTGTCCATAAAAACTCCATATACCAGCTTCTGCCAATGCGGATATCTTTGCTTGGACTCTGTTAGAACCTCACTGATATAATAGACCGTCCTTTGCACTGGATATTCCTTTCCAACCTCCTTACGCTCAACCACAATTGCCGTGCTTACCGCCCGGTTGTTAGCCGCCACATAAAGAAGCAAAGGCTCTTTTTCAGCCGGAGCATCCAACACCGGCAGCTCAGTAAGCTGCTTTTTGGGTGCCTCAAGAGCTTCGCCCGCCGCCTTGCTCCAAACGAACTTACCGTCTTCTTCATCATCTGATACAAAGGGATAGCCTTCTCTCCAAGCCGGCTTATGAACCGGCTCAACGCCGCAATTCGCCCTGCCAAACGCTGAACATCATTGATGCACGCCGGCTCTCCCAAGGAGGTGATAGCCTTGATCTTGTCCGGGTTAGCCTCAATGCCACACCCAGAGACTAAGAAACCCAGGAGCTTACCTGCCGGAACACCAAAAACACATAGCCGGGTTAAGCATCATCTTGTAAACCCGGAGATTGTCAAAGGCCTCTCTTAAATCCTCTAAGAGAGTTTCTTTCTTCCTGGACTTGATTACGATGTCATCCACATAAGCATGAACATTCCGGCCGATCTGACTGTGAAGGCAATTCTGCACACACCGTTGGTAAGTCGCCTGGGCACTCTTGAGCCCAAAAGGCATGGATACATAACAAAAATCCCCAAATGGTGTGATGAAAGACGTCTTTTCCTGGTCCTTGACCGCCATCTTGATCTGACGATACCCTGAATAAGCGTCCAGAAAACACAAACTTTCGCAACCCGCCATCGCATCAATGATCTGATCAATACGAGGGAGTGTGAATGGGTCAGCCGGACAAGCCTTGTAAGGTCCATGTAATCCACACACATACGCCACGTGCCATTCTTCTTAAGCACCAGCACCGGATTAGCCAGCCATTCCGGGTGAAAGACCTCAACGATAAATCCTGCCGCCAAGAGCCGGGCAACCCTCTTCTCCAATGGCCTTACGCCTCTCTTCAGTGAACCGCCGTAGAAACTGCTTGATTGGCTTAAATTTCGGATCCACATTAAGGTTGTGCTCAGCGAATTCTCTCGGTACACCCGGCATGTCAGAAGGTTTCCATGCAAAGATGTCCCGATTCTCACAGATGAATTCGATGAGCGCGCTTTCCTATTTGGTATCCATATGAGCTCCAATGATGAACTGCTTGGATGATCGCCCGGAGTGAAATCAATGGCCTTGGTATCATCCACTGAGAACTTAAGGGGCGGCTCAACCTCTGTAGTAGGCTTCTTTAACGGGGTCATGTCTTCGGGGTCAACATTTTCCTTATAGAACTTGAGCTCCTCCTGAGCACAACTGTACTTTGCATAAGCTGCGTCTCCTTCCTCACACTCAATAGCCATATTCCGGTCACCATGAACGGTAATTGTACCATTTAAGCCGGGCACCTTAAGCTGTAAGTAGACATAGCAAGGCCTAGCCATGAATTTGGCGTAAGCCGGCCTCCCAAACAGAGCGTGGTAAGGGCTCTTGATCTTGACCACCTCAAACCACAAGGATTCCACCCTATAATTATGCTCATCACCAAAAGCCACCTCCAGAGAGATCCTGCCAACTGGGTAAGCCGATTTACCCGGGACCACACCATGGAAAACAGTGGAAGTCGACTTAAGATCCTTGTCAAGTAGCTTCACCCGTCGGAAGGTGTCATAATAAAGGATGTTGATACTACTACCTCCGTCCATAAGCACCTTATTCAGCATGTAACCTCCCACTTGGGGGGCAACCACCAAAGCTAGACGCCCCGGATCATCAACACGCGGTGGGTGATCTTGTCGGCTCCATGTTATATCATATTCGGACCACCGCAAATACTGCGGCAGAGCCGGTGCGACCGCATTAACCGCCCTCTTGCACAACTTCTGACCCCGTCTGTTGAGACTCATCGTAAAGACGTGATATTGACCCGAGCTAAGCTGCGTCGGGTTACTCTGGTACCCCGACTGGTTGTGCTGCTGCTGATTTTGGTTGCCGGACTGCGGTGGATGTCCTCCATTATTATGATGACCCCCCTGGCCATGACCGCCTGAGCCACCAGCTCCTAACCCGGCTCCTGACCCGCCGACACCGGAGCCGCCGGGTGGGCCACCGCCATGGTTATTGTGTTGCTGTGAATGTTGATTTTTGAATCTATGCATGATAAAGCAGTCACCCCACGCATGCATCGCGGGTCTATCAGCGTGCTATGCTCAGGACAAGGCTTCCTAAGCGCCTCTTCCAAATTGAAAGGGGTCCGATTCCTGTTATTACGAGACTGCCTGGACTTCCAGTTCCCCTTGGGATGGTTCTGCCCAGTATTGGTGTTCGCTACCAGCTCTGACCCGCCATCAGAGTTCTTCCGTTTATTTTGATTCCCGTTGTTTGTAAAGCCCTTGGCTTGACTGTTCTTCTTCCCTGGATTGACCCTTTCCTCATCTAAACCCGGATCTTTAGTATTATTCGAATCAGCGTATTTTGCCAGGGCCGTCATGAGCTCTCCCATATCCTGACACGCGCTCTTGAGCCGGCCGAGCTTTTGCTTCAATGGGACAAAGTGGCAATTCTTCTCCAGAATAAGCACCGCTTGAGCCGCCATGATCTGCTCCGAAGAATGAATAATGGTTGACACCCGACGGACCCAATGATGATCCGACTCGCCCTCCTGCTGAACACAGTGATCCAAGTCCACGATGGTCATAGGTTGCTTGCAGGTCCCCTAATTTTTTTAATAAACTTTGCTCTCAACTCAGCCCAAGAACTTATCGTGTTGGGTGGCAAGCCCTTTAACCATGTTCGGGCCGGGCCCTCAAGCATCATGATGAAGTACTTAGCACAAACCGCCTCACTGACATTCAACATCTCCAAGCTAGCTCATAGCTCTCGACCCAAGCCTCAGGTGGCAAATCAGCCGTGTAATTTGGAACTTTCCGAGGCCCCTTAAAATCCTTCGGTAACCGTTCACTTCTCAAAGCCGGAGTTAAACATGGCACTCCAACGGTTCTGGTACTAGCTGGTATTCCAGCTCCCATCGGAACGAAAAGTGCTGGCTCTGGATGAACCGCTGCCGCCTCCGCCTCTCGCATGTTCCTTGCTCAGTCCACAAGAGCTTGCGCGTCCAGAGCCGCTTGCTCGCCCTCCAGCGGCCCTCGGCGCGGATCACTACTGGAAACCGCTGGCGACTCGTAATGCCAGCTGAAGCTTCGGCTAGGAAGAGGGGTTGAATGAACACGGCTCCGGCTGCGAGTATACTTCTCTTGCTGCGCCACGGCCGTCTGTAAATACCCAATGGCGTTCCTCACATCCTCCGCAAAAGGTGCCTCATCCGGGATAGGAATTGTTCCAAGCCGGGTGGCCGCCGCCACCATGTTCTCGGCAGGGTTAGAGTAATGACCCGCCGGTGTTGAAAAGCCTCCTAGCGGAGCTTGATCACGCCGGATCAGGTGAGCCGCCGTCCGCTCCGGCTCAGGCGCAGCTGCCACTCTCCCCGAGCCGGGAGTGTTGAAAAGGTTCCTTGCCTCATAGCGCTCCGGCAAACAGGACTGGTGCCTCTTCCGATGAACCGCCGCCGCTGACACCTGCTCCAACCCCAGACGGAAGGCGTCGGTCTTGATGCGTGCCGCCTCCTCATCCATCTGGGTCTTCAGCTCAGCAATCCATTGACGTTCCTCTGCCATCTGGCCCTTGATCCTTGCGATCTCTACGTTCCGGGCCGCTTGATTATCCGGCGTAACCTCAGTGGCCATCAAGGCCTCGAGTTCGTCCATCAGTTCGACAAGAGCTTGAGCTGGTGGCGGCGGTGGATTGTCTCCCGAGGCGGCAACCCCTGGACCCGCCATGAACACTGCCACATGAGCCGACGGCCCGAAGTCATCCATCTCAAAGCAATCCGACTCATGGCCGAGGGGACCATGACCCCCAAGGCCACCATTACTGAGCCGACAGAGTGATTCAGTCTCTCCACTTGAGGATTCTCCTTCCGAGTCGACAAGAGTTTCCTGTGACCCAGAAGCTTCCAGATCCATACCTTGAGTGAAGCCCACAAAGACATGCTTCTAACCTGGATCAACACAGGCAGGGCTTATGTCACGTGTGGACTGCAGACACCGAGCCGGCTTGACGATGTTGGTGCAGATGTCCGACCCAGGTGCGGATCCGTCAACCTTTCCAATGAAGACATGGATCCCGCCGAATGGGACCCGGAATCCATACTCCACAGATGCAGCATCAAGCCCCCAGCCGGCATTGTCTATGTAGAGCCAGCCACGGAGACTCTTGCTCATCCTACCGACCACGTACCCCTCAAGCCCTGGAAGGGAGCCCTTCAAGAACTCAACACCACGGAGTGCAAGCCCCACGGTGGGCACCAACTGTCATGGATTTATCACGACAGATGTCCGGGTTAGCGGACTTGGATTCGATGCCATCGCCATTGTGGTGGACTCAAAGGGGTTGATCGGGACAAGAGACACGGGTTTACCCAGGTTCGGCCCCTCGAGTTGAGGTAATAGCTTACGTCCTGCTTTGTGTTGTATTGCTTTGTTGTATCGATTACAAGGGAGCTAAACGCTTGACCTAGCTTTCGATAACCTGTCCTCTAAGTCATCCCGGGTCTACCTTTATATAAGAGGTGAAGACCCCGGGTCACACAATTACACACCGACTCTTTCTACATATCCGAGTCTTACACGACATCCTTTAGTTAGGCAACCTCCGGGTGGCTTACACGCCTGGGTCTTTTGGTCCGTGTCACCTTACGGCCTACCATATTGATCCGCCTATCTTCTTGGGCCATTGCCCTCACATCCTATCCTTTGGGCCGGCTCAAGAGCCGTCTGACGTAACCCGGAGCCCATCTGGCGGGTCTCACCATGGGGTTTTATCCCCAACACCGTGTCACAATCTGATCAAGAGAAAACCACCTTTACTTGTCCTTTTGGAACCTATGCTTATAGACATATGCCTTTTGGTTTATGCAATGCACCTACTACCTTTCAAAGATGAATGACTGCTATATTCTCTGATTTTTGTGAAAAGCTTGTGGAGGTTTTCAGGGATGACTTCTTCGTTTATGGAACATATTTTGATGATTTCTTAAGCAATCTTGATCGAGTTTTGAAGAGGTGTGAACAAACTAATCTCGTCTTGAATTGGGAGAAGTACCACTTTATGGTTAATGAAGGTATTTTCTTGGGGCATAAGATCTCCGAACGAGGTATTGAGGTGGATCAAGCTAAAGTTGATGCAATTGAAAAAATGCCATGTCCTAAAGATATCAAAGGTATTTGAAGTTTCCTTGGTCATGTTGGTTTCTATCGAAGGTTTATTAAAGACTTCTCAAAAATTTCTAGGCCTCTTACTAATCTTTTGCAAAAGGATATTCCCTTTGTTTTTTGATGATGATTGCATGGAAGCCTTTCAAACGCTAAAGAAAGCCTTAACCACTACACCTATTGTTCAACCACCTGATTGGAACTTGCCTTTTGAAATCATGTGTGATGCTAGTGATTATGTTGTTGGTGCTGTTCTAGGGCGAAGAGTTGATAAGAAATTAAATGTTATCCATTATGCTAGAAAAACTCTAGACAGTGCCCACAGAAATTATGCCACTACTGAAAAAGAGTTTTTAGCAGTCGTGTTTGCCTGTGATAAATTCAGACCTTATATTGTTGATTCCAAAGTTATTGTTCAAACTGATCATGCTGCTATAAAATATCTTATGGAAAAAAAGTTGCTAAACCTAGACTTATTAGGTGGGTTCTCTTGCTTTAGGAATTTGATATACATATCGTTGATAGGAAGGGAGCTGAGAACCCCGTAGATGATAACTTGTCTAGGTTAGAAAATATTCCTGATGAGCCACTACCTATTGATGATAGTTTTCTTGATGAACAACTAACTACAATAAATGTCTATCAAAACACTCTTGGGTATGCTGATTATGCTAATTACATTGGTGCTATATATATTCCACCTAGTTTCAAATACCAACAAAAGAAAAAAAATTCTTCTATGACATAAGACATTACTTTTGGGATGACCCACATCTTTATAAAGGAGTAGATGGTATTATTAGATGTTATGTACGTGAGCACATGAACAAATCTTACGGAAATGTCATTCCGAAGCTTATGGAGGACATCATGCTAGCGATAGAACTGCTCATAAGCTACTAGAATCTGTTTCTTATTGGCCTACTCTCTTCAAGGATGCTCGTAAGTTTGTATCGTCTTGTGATGAATGTCAAAGAACTGGTAATATGTGTAAGCATTAGGGAATGCTTATGAACTATTCACTTGTTGTTGAACCATTTGATGTTTGGGGTTTTGATTATATGGGACCTTTTCCTTCCTCTAATGGGCACACTCATATTTTGGTTCCTGTTGATTATGTCACTAAATGGGTAGAAGCTATTCCAACTAGTAGTGATGATCATCATATTTCCATTACAATGCTTAAAGAAGTTATTTTCCCAAGGTTTGGAGTCCCTAGATATCTAATGGCTGATGGTGGTTCACACTTTATTCATGGTGCTTTTCGTAAAATGCTTTCTAAATATGATGTTAACCATAGAATTGCATCTCCCTATCATCGTCAATCTAGTGGTCAAGTTTAATTTAGCAATAGGAAAATAAAATTGATATTACAAAAAACTTATAATAGATCCCGAAAGAATTGGTGTAAGAAATTAGAGGATGCACTTTGGACCTATATAATAGCGTATAAAAATCCTATGGGTATGTCTCCATACAAGATGGCATGTGGGAAAGTGTGTCATTTGCCTCTAGAATTAAAACATAAAGCATTTTGGGCTATCAAATAACTAAACTATGATTTCAAACTTTCCGGTGAAAAGAGGTTATTTGATATTAGCTCATTAGATGAATGGAGAACCCAAGCTTATGAAAATGCCAAGTAATTTAAATAAAAAGTTAAAAGATGACATGACAAAAGAATCCAAAAGCGAGAATTCAAAGTTTACGAATATGTTCTTTTGTACACTTCTCGTTTCAGTTTTTTTGCAGGAAAACTTCTCTCCAAATGGGAAGGACCCTATGTCATCGAAGAGGTTTACCACTCTGGAGCTATTAAGATTAATAATGCCGAAGGTACCAACCCGAAGGTGGTCAATGGACAAAGAATTAACACTATATCTCAGTTACGCCTATTAATGTTGAAAGCAATGTTATCCAAACCATGACACCGGAGGAACACATAAAAGAAATCTTTTGGAACACTCCAGAATCGTAAAAAACGAAGAGGTATGTGATACGGTGAGTAAATAGTCTCCTAAATATCCACACAAATATTTTTATCAGTTTTGGAATATTTATGAATTTTAGGAAATAAAAAAACCCGAAAGGTAACCGAGGAGGACACGTCACACCAGGGTGCGGTTGCCATCCCTGGCGCGCCCTGGTGGAGCGTGCCCACCTCGGGAACCTTCCCGACTCTGCTTTCGTTTTGTTTGCTTGGTTTAAAAGAATAAAAATTCTGTATATACCCCCCGACTATTTTGACAACCGCATCGCTAGATTTTCCTCTGTTCTTGTTTCATGCTGTTTTTTCTGGCAGATCTGTCAATCCAAGCATCATGTCTTTTTCCTCTCCCAATAACGTAGAAGAAGATGCTTAGCTGAAGAAGATGGAGCTGAAAAGAGAAGAGCCAAAAGAAGCCAATAAGGATAAAAAGGGCAAGGAGGCTATGCAGAATCAAGTTCAAGAAGGAGGGCAACCCACCAACATGGTGGAAGAGGAAAAAGAAGATATCCTTCGGTCTTACTATCCTCATCTCATCCCTCTTGAAATTGAAGCTCTCAGGGCTTTCGAGGAGGTTCGTGTTCAGAATAAATTCCTCACTCGTGAAAATCTTTTGCTAGAGGATCATATCACCACCCTCAGGAGTGTCATCCACAAATTGAAGTACTTATTGGAGCTGAAGTGTGATGCCTCACCACCACCTTCATCATCACCACTAAAGGAGACCTGAGTACACGGTATGGGCACTCCACTTGGCTTGAGCTAAGCTTGGGGGAGGTGCCCCGGTATCATATCACCATCACTTGTTACCTTTGCTTTCTTATTTTGATTCTTAGCCTTTTCATGAATTAGTTGAATAAAAGTTTAGTATGATCTATTTTTGAGTGCTAGTTTCGTGATCAGTCTATCTATGTAATCGAGTGAGAGCTATATAATAACGTTTAGTTTGAGTTTTCCCCCCTTCTACTTTCTTGTTGCAATCATGATAAAAGAAAATAAATGAAAAATATCATATGCTAATCTTATGGTGAGTAATGACATCACAATAAAGAAAAGTATAAGTGGTAAAATTTATTGAAGATTGGCAAACATAGCATTAGTCAATGATGCAACTCATGAAATAATTAATTAGGGAAGAGAATATTCACATGCAAATATACTATCATGGACATATTTTGTGATTGTGAGCCCCCATTAAATATTATATACCAAAATTGTTGACGTTGGAGAAGGAAGACAATGTAACGATTTATGCTTGTTCATATTCACATGGAAGTTATATTTTCATACATCCTTTTACATGTGGTGCTTGCCCAATATCTTTTCTAGCCAAAAATTCCACAAT